>OY720411.1:5012500-7512500 GCA_963082905.1 Oligia fasciuncula
GAAGTAAGCACACATGGTAGCAGTGATGGCCCAGCGGTAACGGCCGAGTTGTAGGTCGTAGGTTGGAATCGAGACAGGCGCTTTACATTGTGTAAATAATTTCATCACCGCTGTTTTCACAACGATGCACGGTGGAGGAAAACGTTGTGAGAAAACAAAAAAAGAAACAACAAACTTCCAAAAAAAAACATGTAACACTACTTGCTATGTGAATATCAGTGACAGGAAGCTATTGAACACATCTGCGTACGCCTTTAGAGGGTACAGGCGTGATGTTATGTTGTGTGATTGCGTAAACAATGCATACCTACATATGCGATAGCAGCAATCGCGGTTGATTTGCTGGCATTTATTGAAGAGTTCCGTTGTCTGTCTTCGAAACTCATTTTAATGGGACCATATCCGGCATAAACCTCTTTCGAACAAAAAAATAAGAATTTTGAAAATCCGTATCTAGAATGACGGAGTTATACACGAAACATACCTATATTTAAAAAAAACTTCCGAATTGAGCACCTCCTCCTTTTTTGAAGTCGGTTAAAATTAAAAAAACAAATAATGTCCTAGAACCAAAAATTCGAAGACATGTGACATCCATACTTATTAAGTATTATAAATTCGAAAGTAACTGTCTATCTGTATTTTTTTTAGTTACCTTTTCACGCCTAAACCACTGAACGGATTACGATAAAATTTGGCAGAGATAGACTGCATCCCGGGGAACGACATAGGATAGTATTAATCCCGATATTCCTACGAAATCGACACTTATGCGGGTGAAACTTCGGGGCGCTGCTAGTCTATCATAATAATTATGAAGTTTGAACACTTCAATACAAGTTAGTTGACACAATCAGTGTGGGCGGATTTCGTCCCGCTGCCCGCGCCGGAATCGCTTCACCTTTGGCCACAGCTTCATAGTTTTTTTTTTTTTAAGTAAAGCTTTTTGCTTAAGCAGGTTTGATACTAACTTAATTATTGGTTGAGGATATTAACCTGAACGAATTGTAGAAAATGGTGCAGGAAGAGGATGAACAGTATATCCCCCGCTTAACTCCGCCATTAAGACGACCCACTGAACACACTACTATATTTTTTAGGGTTCCGTACCTCAAAAGGAAAAACGGAACCCTGATAAGATCAATTCGTTGTCAGTCTGTCAAGACCCTTTTTCATAGGAACGCGTGGAGTTATCAAGTTGAAATTAATATCAAATACCCAGAGCTGCAATCCCTTAAAGCAGTGAAAAAATCAAACTTCTAAGTCAACGCAATCAAAAGATATGGGCGTTAATGTTCCGTTTATGCCGCATATTTTGACACTCGCGAGGGAATCAAAACCTATAGGGTACTTCGCATTTTGACCTATAATCATGAAATTTGGCAAGAAGCAATTTCATGTAGCACAAGGAAAAAATCCTAAAACCGTAAATGTGTGGTTACATACCTACAAATTTGTACGGAACCCTCAGTGCGCGAGTCCGACTCGCACATGACCAGTTTTTTATACAGAAACAACAGAAGCAATTAATAAACATCTAAGTTAATCTCCTCTTGAATCATCTTATGCATACTTTAACTACCTAGTTCAATACCTAACATATACCACATTAGATTTAGTATTTTTCCTCCTAAAGCATAATTAGTTATTAAGGTTTGTTTGTTCTTTTTATTTTATATTGTCAATAAACTTTCATTTCATTTCATTTCAATACAATACCTACATCTAACTATACATACCTAGGCGAAGATGATAAGTCAAATAAGAAAAAACTAGATGACTCATCTGTATAAATATCTACTAAGTTCAAAAGTTAAAGACTTTGTATGGGTTTCAGTGCCCCTTTGAATGATACTAATATGTATATACTAATAGTGAAGTTTATCTCGGAATAATTATTAACCCACCAAAAACACTTTCATGTAAAATGTTGCCAAGACGTGTAGTAACGAAACGGCCAAGCCACATATTTTGACTAAGGTGTAGAGTTTGTGAAGTTAGGGCGTGTAGAGTTAGAAGCTTGGCTCTACATGAGATCTGATAACTTTTTGGCAGTGCGAGCCATATGTGGTCTCGTCTTGACAACATTTTACATGAAAATGTTTTTGGTGGGATTTCACATCTTTTTGAAAGTTGATTATGTAATATTTTTTTTATTTTGTTTTGGGGGGTTCTTTACTAAAAATCCTGAAATATGTATTTTATTATTTATAACAAGGAGTCCCTATACCAATTTTCAGAACTCTAGCATCAAAATTTGCGGAAGTCTCGTACAAACTTTCATCCCCTAGTTTAAGGGGTTGGAGGGTAAAAGTTCCAAGTTTAAGCGTTTTTTTTATTGTTTGTGTACTATTACTAGCTTACATACCAAATTTCAGCTTTCTAGGACTTCAGGAAGAACCTTAGAATATTGATGATCATCAGTGAGTCAGTGAATCAGTGACGAAATCGGGGTATTTTAGATATCAATAAAATCTTAAGTATAAGAGCTATGCAATTGAAACTTTATAGGTTTATTAAGTCAACCACTGACATCATATCCCGAAAATTTTGTTTATCTGGTATAATCCAAACCCAAGTTAAGAAGGTTAAAAAATACGACGAAGTGCTTCGAGAAAAGGTAGGTAGTGCCCTTGCGCTTCGCTTGGCTCGTATTGGCGATTATGAGCTCAACTGTCACTAATGAGACACAAGTACTTTATCTATTGTTACTGAACTTAAAAAGCTTGCTTAGCAGACAAGGAGTTATGAGATATTTTATTAACTTACAACAAGTCTATAAACTAAAGTACTTAAGACGTCAATGAATTTTGTAAGAAAAAGCTTTATGATAACTTTCATTGAAACTCTTCAAGTCAGACATAATTACTTATTTAAATTTACTGGAATTCGGTCCAGTAAATTTAAATCAGTAATTCTAATTATGTCTGTTGTTGTTGTTGTTATGCCAAAAAAATGTTATGTGTATACCTAACCTAACCTAACAAATCAAATAAGGTTAGTTTTAGTTTTTAACCGACAAAAAAACGGAGGAGGTTCTCAAGTTGACGCGTTTATATTTTTTTATTTTTTATGTATAAACCACACAACTTTTTACAGAGTAGTCCGATTTTGATCATTCTTTTTACAAAGAACTTACACAAGTAATTTTTTGTATAACCTATCTACCCACTTAGTTCAAGTTTGAGTTATAATTCGGTTCAATATAAGTATTATAGTCATTACAACATATTCCAAGTTGATTTTTGAGTGACCATTTGTTACAAAAAGGTCCTAAAAGTTTTTGGTTGCAATGGAATTTGAACTTTGTAATGTCTGACATTCAGTTTGTTGTTCCATAACTTGAATCATCATCTGCCTAGCCTTTTCCCAACTATGTTGGGTTCGGCTTACAGTCTAACTGGATGCAGCTGAATACCATTATGTATTATGTTCCATAACTTGAATATGATCTCAAATTCTAAATTAAAATATAACTACACTGTGTGTAGACACACTTAACCTTTTGAACGCCAGAGCATAAACGCACGCGCGTACTCTCAACGCCAAGCCACAATTTTAAATATTTATGGTATACAAATAAAAACACACAAAAGTAATGATTTAATTGTTTATTTCGTGATAAAGTGCACCACATTTTTTGTCACATATTTGTGTCGCTGGCGTACAGGGCACGCACTTGCTTGTCATGTATATGTCACAATGGCGTTCAAAAGGTTAAACACTACAGTAATTCATATTATGGTATACCTACATAATAAAGAGTATTCTATCTACAAACTATTAATATTCAAATTGTTGGATAATTGATTGATAACAAAATGGCGTTTACTTATCATCCAAGTTAAAGTATAATCTAGTCAAGGTCAAACCTATTTTAATTTTGGGTACTTTGTTTAAATAATTATACCTTATCTAACCTCCATTGTTTCTTTGCAAGTGGTTTTGTTTGATCTAAAATGGTGTGATATTAATTATCAAGAAAACTGGCCAACCGCGAGTCGGACTCGCACACGAAGGGTTCCGTACCACAAGGCAAAAACACCGAAAAAAAAACACGTCACCCTTAAATATTTATTTTATTTTTAGTATTTTTGTTATAGCGGCAACAGAAATACATAATTTGTGAAAATTTCGACTGTCTAGCTAACGCGGTTCTTGAGATACAGCCTGGTGACAGACGGACGGACGGAAAGACAGACTGACAGTGAAGTCTTAGTAATAGGGTCCCGTTTTTACCCTTTGGAACCTTAACAATACTGAATGAAAAGTACGGAACCCTAACAATACTGAATGAAAAGGGTACATATTAGTTGTCATCTCTGTAGTCACCCCTTTCTAGTCATATCATCTTTCACACAGTCATCATCCATTGTTTCTTTGACCTTTGGTAACATAATAAATAAAAGTATTTCACATAATTATACAGAGTGGACCATTTGCCAATCAAATAAGTCTCTTTGGTGATCTGATATACAGATATTCCTAGTGCAGACACCAGTCTCTCACAAACTATCACATAGTTTCCAAGCTTATCTAAATTAATATACCATAATTAGCCTATTATTTTCCCACTGCTGGGACACAGGCCTGGGCCATAACCCACCAGACGGGCCCAGTGCGGGTTGGTGGATGTCACATTAATATGATGCCATTATTTGTGAAAAGAAAAGAAATTATTTGAATTTGAACTCTTTCTTAACTACTAATTTAATTACAAATCCACTCAGCAATGTAGTATTACCCCAGTGTAACACTACAGAATCCAAACTATAAAGTGAACCTCAAGTTACAAAGTCAAAGTGGTTCAGGAAAAGGTCAGCGACCTTCCCTTTCCCACAGATTGGCTAAAGTCTCAAGAAGTCACTGGACTGTGAGTTTTCATATCAATTTAATACTCAATATTTATTTGCTTTTCACAATGTGAACTTAGGTTTTACAGACATGATTGTTGTGGTCTGTGGACCCTGTTGGGCACAGTAAAGTAGAAGAGGAAAATATGTAGAATTAGTTATATTTTTAAGTCATTATTTTATATACTTTGTCATTTAGATATGCATTGATAACATAACACCCCCAAACTGCTTATCCATCATTCAACACTATTTTGTAAAAGTATTTTTTTTATTTATTTGTGCACAATTTTCTACCTTATGTAGTTGACATTACAATATAAAAAGCTTGTAATAAGGCCGCCAGCAACAGAGGCAGTACCCCCTTAATAGTTTACTATATTAGAGATTTATATTTATTTAAAACACACAAGGCAAAAAGGTTCTGATTTATGGTTGATGAAAAAAGAGGAATTACGGTTATGTTATAATCATTTATTTGAGTTGGTTTGGTAATAAAGATTCCTTTAAAATCGAGAAATCAAACAGTTTAAACTGTATCTTTTAGACATTATGGGTGTTTTTTCCATAACACCATCGGATTTCGAAAAAAAAAAAGGTCAGTACTTTATTGATAATTATGATTTTTATGACGGGTTATTGATGTGGTTTCATAAATGTGGGGATATAAATCAGTATCGGCAATACAATTTGATATGACTCCAGATTGTGACTTTTCCGGAGATGCAAAAATATCATTTCTCCTGAAAAGTAGCAACTTGAAGTTATTCCTTTTAGGATTAAAGTAGCTAAAATAAGTGTTATTTATTTTAAAATTAAGCATAAGTATATATTTTAATATGATTGATGTCAAGAATTATAAAATTCCTTTCTGCCGACATGACAAAATACTCAGAATGAAATCTGAACCGGCTAAGATGTGTAATATCAGAACAATGTAGCTAAACAGTTTTATTTGAGCCTAATGATTCGAGTCAGGACAAAAGGCAGGCCTAGTCTAATGAAACAGCTGATGGGTCTTATATTCCTTTCAGCCGACATGACAAAATAAAAATACTCAGAATGAAATCTGGACGGGCTAAGATGTGTAATATCAGAACAATGTAGCTAAACAGTTTTATTTGAGCCTAATGATTCGAGTCAGGACAAAAGGCAGGCCTAGTCTAATGAAACAGCTGATGGGTCTTATAACTCATATACGTCCCACGTGCAGTAAGATCGACGCGAAAAATGAACTGTCACAATTTCTAACTAAAATAAATATTGAGGAGCTACGTGACTCCCCGATGTTATGATATGGCTGTCCGTCATCATTACCTACTGATGATTACAAAGTATATGATCATACGTCACAATTACCACTTTATCGTCAAATAACACTGTTATGATAACTTAGGTGCGAAAAGGGAGGTTTACCACATAATTATACATTAATTTCCAATAATAACGAAATATCTAATTCTAACTACCATGATTTTTCAGTGTGCATACACTTGCAGCATCTACAGAACTTAAGCATTCCACCAACTTTTTACGGCCAAATTATTGTTTCCAACATACTGCTCTCGTAATAAATAGTACATTTTTACCAAAATAGCGAACAGATCACCGAAATATACGAAAACAAGAGTTCATAAAAGACAAATATGGCGGCCACAGTGAACTTCACCAGCACAACGGCGTCGCATTATGTACGGTAATCTTGATGATTATAAGAATAAAACTTACCTTATAAAGTTCAATGTAATATGTTTTGCCTTTTGGGCCACTTGTTTGATAACTTTTCACGTCTTTTCCATCATTTGTAGAAGTCATTTCTTACGAAAATATCGCGGGGAGACATTTATGCGCTTGTGTTTTCGTAATTGTACTGTCAAATTCAGTGTTATAATAGTAAAATAAACCAAGGCAAGAAATAATCTCTATGTGGCAACCCCAAAGATATATTTATGTGTAAACCATGGACTTAAAGCGAAAGCGCCAGGGTAGCCCGCGAAATTCAATTTTTTTTTACGTTTTTTGCAATTTGCTGGTCAGTATTAAGTTGTACGTTGATTAAAATATGATTCGCAGTCATAAAAAATATGTATTTACAGAATTATAATCATTACAATCAGTAATACAACTTGTTAAGTGAAATGTCAAGTTTTCCTGAAGTAGTAATTCTTGGGGATTATTTGATCTTAGAGAGTGGTGTTGATGACTTTAATGATTATAATTCTGTAAATACATATTTTTAACGACCACGAATCATATTTTAATCAACGTACAACTTAATACTGACCAGCAAATTGCAAAAAACGCAAAAAAAATGAATTTCGCGGGCTACCCTGGCGCTTTCGTCTTAAGTCCATGGGTTACACACACTCACGCTTGTCTAGTTTTAATTTAATTTGTGATCGAGACAAAAGTAAACATTAAAAAAAAACAATAGTGGTTTGTGGACAGATAACAGTGCTGCCACCTATAATGAGCTTTCAGAGATGCATTATGAATGGCACATAATTAGCAGCACATGGGGCTTACATCACCTCTTAAAGCAGGGCAGAAGTTGAACTGCACTACTTTTTGGTATTAAGACGTCATACAAAAAAGGAGTGCAGTTCAACTTCTGCGAGGTGATGGTAAGCCTACAGAGCATGTAAGGACGGAGGTTACACGTTCATTCTGATGTCAGTTCAGTCTATGATTGATGTCAGAATGACGGGAAACTGATTGTATAACACGTAGACTGATGGAATGATGGTCCAGAATGATGATTATTTAAATATTTTAATAATTTTTGTCAGTCTGGTCAGACTGATGCCAGAATGAACGTGTGTTTATTAGCTATCAGTCTGATGCCAGTCACTGCTTAGACAGCGATGGAGTCGCACGACATGTCGCCGCCTGCGCCGACTCCCTCGCCGCTCCCGACGTCCCCATCTCTACCATTAGCCCCGGAGAAAGAATTTATTCTTACATTAGAAATGTTACCTATTCTTTGGAATAAAACGAATAAAAAAATTAAAATTAAATTCTTTAATTCGATAATAATCAGCATAGTCATCTTCTTCTCCTGTGTCTAAATATTCGGAAACAATATAAATATGACATTAATTTACCAGTTATTAACAATATGATCCCACCAAAAACATTTTCATGTAAAATGTGGCAACATTTTCATCATCTTTTTGAAAGTTGCTTATGAAATTTTTTTTTTTGGGGGTTCTTTACTAAAAATCCTGAAATATGTATTTTATTATTTATTACAAGGAGTCCCTATATCAATTTTCAGAACTCTAGCATCCAAATTTGCGGAAGTCTCGTACAAACTTCCATCCCCTAGTTTAAGGGGTTGGAAGGTAAAAGTTCCAAGTTTTAGAATTGTTTTGTTGTTTGCGTACTATTACTAGCTTACATATTTCAGCTTTCTAGGACTTCAGGAAGAACCTTAGAATATTGATGATCATCAGTGAGTCAGTCAGTCAGTGAATCAGTGAGTCAGTGACGAAATCGGGGTATTTTAGATATCAATAAAATCTAAAGTATAAGAGCTATGCAATTGAAACTATAGAGGTTTAATAAGTCAACCACTGACATCATATTATGCCGGAAATTTTGTTTATCTGGTATAATCCAAACCCAAGTTATGAAGGTTCAAAAATACGACGAAGTGCTTCGAGAAAAGGTAGGTAGTGCCCTTGCGCTTCACTTGGCTCGTCTTGGCGGGGGCACTCCCGTGCCCCCAGATGTAATATAAAAGTACCTATGTTACTGCTATTCGCAGTAACATAGGTACTTTTATATTACATCACATCACATACATTGTATGTACAATCAGTTACCGCCAGCAATTAAAGAATTAAATGGAAATATGTTTAAAAATAAATTGAAGAAAATGTTAATTGATAAGGTATTTTATAATCTGCATGAGTTTTTTGATAAAAAATAGAATTTGTAAGTAGGTACCCAATTTCTTATTACTATTGCATATCCGACTCGGGTAGACTGTTGAAACAAAAAAAAATTATGTACAAGAACTTTATGTACGGACGCCAGCAGGTCAACCTACCCGAAACTGTCAGATTTTCCCAATCAACCTTGAACCTTATGTTTTAGCAATAAAGTCGAAAATCTATTAAAGAAATCTGACAGATTGTAGTAACTTGATGTGCTGGCGTCTGTACCTACACAGTTATGCAATAAATATATCTTTATCTGTCTCATATCTCATTCAGTAAATTTAAGTGAATTTATGGTCTTTTCATTAGCCACTTTTTTCCACCACCACCGCTTTCTTTTTCTACGATTATAATAATTCTGTCTAAGAAGGCAACGGGAGCATATTATTTTTCTTGTTAAAATGCATACCAAATGCAGCGTGTTATCGCGTAGAAGTTTTCGGTTAGACTGATCGTCAGTCTGACTTACCGTGTAATACCGCGCGTCATTCCATCATTCAGCCATCATTCTAGACGTGATCAAGGTCACAGACTGAACTGACATCAGAATGAACGTGTAACCTCCGTCTAACATTAGCAGTTCACCGACAGTTTATGTGTAAAGCCGTACTGCGATTTCCCACGCGTGGTTTTTAGCTGAACGATACAATTTTTTTTGAGATAAATCAACCGATGCAAGCGCGTAGGACATGGCCAGACATGGCAACCAGCGCAACCTACCAAAAAGGTACCTACATACGCCAGCGGCAGTAATATGTTAGGTGATTATCAATTAACGATTTCGTACAAAAGTTCCACATAAATAATGAATATTATCCGAAGAAAACATAAAGGTAGAAAACTTTCCGTTCCCTAAAATACAGGCACCGCGGCACCGCCTAGTCGGCATAGTTGGAGGACCACCGGCCACCGCATCTATTAAAACTTTAGTTGTGGTACCTATAAAATACCCCATAAAAAATCGTATACCACTACTTGCTAATCTTGATAAGTAAATAACACTAATAGGAAGGAATGATAACATCATCAATAAAATTAAAATAAAAGAAATATGTATTATTGTATTGTAGCTAACCCAAATACTACCATAGCAAAGTTTCGGGAGCACGTCGCCAGGTTTTTCTATCAAATAAAAAAAAAAAAATTAAAATTCTGCTTGCGAGATGCAGGATTTGTCGTGACGCATTGTTCGGATGTGGCGTTGTGGATACCCGCTACATCACTCCCCTCCGGAGACCGGAGGTCGATACGAAGACTCAGCTCAAGTATTGTACCTTGCGTCAGTATGACGTGTTGTTCGCATGTGGCTTTGTAAATACCGCTACAAAATAATCACGTAAATCGGCCCAATAATCACGGTTATAAATGTCAAAATAAATTTAAAATGTCTATTATCTGCGCCCAAATTAAGATGACGTTTATTTTACAATGATTAAACTACAGTAACCTCAATTCTGCATTAGTGGCTTTTGCGGATATAATATCCATTCAACTTTTGTAACAGTTGTAATAAAAATCATGTCATTTCGTTTAATAAGTTTTTTACCGACTTCAAAAAAAAGGAGGTTATCAATTCGATACGTATGTATGTAATATTATTGGAATTGCATTATATTCACATATGATGATCTATTAGGGCTTCCAAACAAATATACAAAATTTCATAGACGTATGTATGTATGTATGTATGTTTGTCTACGCATATCTCCGGAACTATTAATCGGATCGTGACCATTTTTTTTATTGGCTTACATTTTCTTCAACTTAGGGAACAGTGCAAGTTTCATCAAGATCGATTCAGTAATTTTCAAGATATGGACTAATACGTGTAAGTGTGACGGCCTGGCATAGTGATAAGAGCTACGGGTGTAGTGTCAAAGGGAAAACATCTCAAAACCTTGGTCAAATACTAGTGCAAAAACTAAAAATTACGAAATAAAAAGTAATTCAAAAAAATTAAACCGACTTCAAAAAGAAATTAACTCAAAATTATGAAATAACTTTAATTTCGGAAGTCGGTGGCATAAAACTAAAATACAGATCCCAAGACACCGACTTCCGAAATTAAAGTTATTTCATAATTTTGAGTTAATTTCTTTTTGAAGTCGGTTTAATTTTTTTAAATTACTTTTTTTTTATACTCCTATAGACAAGGTGTAAAAGAATAAACATAAGACCTGCATAGCTATTCACAACCACACGATACATCAATCAATGGTATCGTAGGAGTCCTCTAAACGTTGTTCACAAATCCAAACCAAAACCCGAAAATTTTATTTTTTTGTTAAGAGCCTATACTACCTCAGCTAAAATTCACTCTTTATCTCGCTCGCACGATACTGCTCGCGGACTGTGTGAAAGCGAGACAGAGTGCGGTGCTGGGCGGGAGGCAGCGCCAATAGTTTAGGTATTTGCTTTTTACGGTGAAAATAAAGGTAATTCAAAAAAACTAACTAACATAAGACCTGCTTTATAGTTAGTTCAGTTAGTATGAAAAGTTTCATGATCTAATTTGAAGTATTTTTTGAATACCAGCGGTTTATTGTTCGGTTTGAAGGTAACTTTGGAATTTTTTTCTATCGAGAAAATTTTATGGAATCGTGTTTTCGTCTAACATAAGACCTTACATTAATCCTCAACTTTAGCATATATTTATTTCAAAATTAATGCTGCGGAATTTTCGACATAACGGAGGATCATGCTAAGCCATTTGAGGTAGTATAGGCTCTTAAATCAAAGAATTGACCGCTATTCTTCCGACAGTTGTCACAGTTGTTTGCTGTCGGGGGCAAGACAAATCGATACAATATAACGATAGCCAGTAGGATGGTTGTGAACGGCTAGCTGTGCTGAAAGTAGTCTGTACAGAATCAGCTTCTGAATCGATTTTCATCATTATGTTAATTTAACTCGAAAAAATCTTTTAAATACGTTGTACCACCGCGACTTATCAAGTTAATAATTTTTTTTTTTGTTAAGAGAGAGAGAGAGAGATAAGTAAGATAAGATAAGCGGCTGACGATGACGAGAGAATTATGTCAAAAAGTACTCTGTGGAATTATGCGTTCTTGACACCTGTCAGTTTCATACAAACAAACGTGATGAAAATTTGAGTTACATATATAAGCAAAGAATAAAATAATATAGAGGCTAGAAGTGTCGCACTTGCAGGTATTGTACGCATTCTCTCGACAGCCGGACAGTAAATGCATGACCGAAATTACGTTATTTTTACCGTTTTACGCTTAGTCAGGAAAACTATTTTATAAAACATTACAAAAAGTTTAATTCTCTCATTCTCCTCCAAGATCGAAGTCAAGAGCAGCCCATTTCACAATAAAAAAAGTGGCACTCCAGGAGTGTCGACAGAAGTAAAAACAAAACACAAACAGAATACTTTGTCATCACTCACTGCGACATATCCGCGGTGTCGCTTGGTGTCGCTTACGGTAACAGTGGCGCGAGATCAATGGTTTTTTCCCATATCAAAAAATGCCCAACGCGCCTAAAGAAGTTTTCACTTCAAAAATACAAGTGTTTTTGGGGATGTCTGAGATCTCGTTTATTATGTTACACGTTTTTCATTTTTGGAATGTGAAAACGTTGTAAGCCTAGTAGACTCTTATCGAGCTGGGCGAATACGCGATGGTCGCGTTAATTTTTCACTCCATTTGTTTGGAAAACGTACGTCTTCCGTCGGTGCAACGACGCGGTTGGGTTCACCGAACAAATGATTCTAATTTAATTTATTCAGTAACAATGAGGGATTTTCCTTTTTTTTTAACTCTTCCCTAGTCGCTGGATAGATGGCGCTGACCTTGGTAAGTTACTGCAAGGAACGGAACTTCACATCATTTTTTTATTTTTTCACTTGGATGTAATTTTGAGATCGTAAAACGAAAGCAAACGAAAGTGTCAGTCAACGAGCGTATGTGACGTAACGCAATGATTTTTTTTCAAGCGTTTTGGCTTTGGCACCTAGTGACGTAGTCAGTACAACGCCATCAACAGAGTTCCTGGAAAGTATATTTTTTTTAATACTCAAAAAGAAAACCTCTCAATCCTAATGCGTTCGCTAAAATCCAGCATTAACATGATGGCGTGTATTAGGACCTGGTTGTTAACTGCCTGCGCATTAAAATTTAATAGTGGCGTGACGTTATGTGTCACCCGCAATACTATCGCGCCCATGGACGTAATATTATAGAAGTATTACGTCCATGATCGCGCCCGCGCGGCACCCGCCGCGCCACCCGCCGATGAGTTTTGATCATCTGTGGGTTACTTGGGAACATGGACGTAATATACGTCCATACTTGGGAATCACTGACGTCTATAATAGGTCAGTGACTGACCTTATACATAGGGACACGAAAAAAGTATCGATACTTTGTGGTATCGATACATTTCCATTCGATACCGATACTTTTGTACTCGATACTTTGTATTCGATACTTTTACTCAATGAGTACTTTTTGGCAGGTATCGTATCGAATAAGAAATTAAGTTTTAAATGGGTAATCTTAGAAATTACCCATTTAAAACTTGCGATCTTTACGGCTTATGTTTATGGTTATGGCACCGCCATCTAGTTCACTCGTTCTAAACCTTCTAAAACATTACATCGATCTTTGCTCGAAATCGTTCTTTCCGTTCACAATTAAATTCTTAACCTTTCCTTCATTCATTTACTACACTAATCCATCACTCATTCACTCACTCGTTCAACGTTGTCAACTTGTCATTTAATTTTATCGTATTCGGCGGTATTCGTTATTTCGTTTCGCGCTTTGTTTTTCTACTATATTAATACGGTTGATCATTATTTTGCTTGACTATTATTTGATTTATTCAAGTGTAATCTAAAAGTACTCACTATTATTCTGTGCTGTGTAACTATATTGTCTATCGATATTTGAGTCATTAGAAGAATGCCGCCTACTAAAAGTGAACTTTGGCAGTATTTTGTCAAGATTAACAACAACGAAGTGAAATGCAAGACTTGCTTCAAAACCATAAAAACGTCAGGAAATACGTTAAACATGAATAAACATCTTAAGAAACACTCTACGACAAATGCGTCAAGGTATTTTTTAATAATTTTAATGATTCCATGTTTTTATTATTATTGCTACCAAGGCTGCGTTCTGAAATGGGCGAAATTCACAACGGCCACTGCGTTCCGTAACGGGCCTAAACCGCTGAACGGATTTAACCATATTCATAGAAATAAAATTGGCGTGTCTATTTGTGATTGCGAAATAAAGGTCCATTGGTATTACAAAAACTCAAACTTGCATTAAGCATTTATTCCTACGTAAAATGTGAAAAACGTTCCACGCGAACAACGTTGGTAGAATTTGCTAGTAATTATAAATACCTACCTAAATTTGAAAGTTACTATCTGTGAATCTGTTAACTTTTCACGCATAAACTACCTACCACTAATGTTATGGTTAATGTATACAATTGTTGTATGCTATATTTGATTATATATATATGGGTCAAGAGTGGGCCCATTTAGTAATGATAAAAATAAAAAAAATATTCCTAAAGTACCTACTAAATAATTTAATTTTGTTTCTATTTTTTTTTTTTTGTTGAAGTTACAGTTGTCTTTTTTTATTATTGTATTAAATTTTTGTACCAATACCATTTGTTTTTTCATGTCCTGCTCTACTGAAGTTAAACTGACGTTATTTACTGACTGATATTGACCTATGCTCTATGCGAATTAGGCACTAAGAAAAGTACTCGATACCTTGAAGTATCGATACTTTTGTTTCGATACTTTTATGAGTACGATACTTTTTTTTCGATACTACTCATGAGTACAGTATCGATACTTTCTATTCGATACCGTGTCCCTACTTATACATAGAGCTCAGTGTTGGGACTACAATATTTCTAATGCTAGATACACACGCAGCTACATTAGTCGCCGCCATCAACTCGCTGGCGATTTCAAAATCTTCATCTACAATGCTGGCGACCAACTCTTGAACAATTTGCGTGAACGTGAGATCGATACGTCGCGAGTCACTAGTGACTAAAACGCTGCGTGTGTATGTATATACCTAACATTAGAAATATAAATATGTGTGACCGATAGTGTTGCACTATGAAAATAATCAGAAAGTCTATGTCAAGGCTAATCTATATTCTATGGTAATTAAATAAATTTTCATGTTGGCAGGACTGTAGTACAAAGCAAAGCTAGTTGTGTCAAGAATTACTGCGTTTTTTACGAAAAATAATCTCAAATTATAGTAGGAAAATGTAGAATTCATTGTTCATGTAAAGTTAATTAGGTATGAAATAAATTAATTCATAAATTGTTTAGATAACATCACTAACTCCGTTGTGCTCGCTAATAAAAATTTATGTGTCAAAGTGCACGGGAATAGAAGGGACGATAAATTATCGCTTTTTAAGCCTAATTAGACGGTGTATTTTATTTTATTAGCGTTATTTTGCGTTCAAAATGTATAATGAAGTGTAATTGAGGGATTTTGGAGACAAGGGTGGAATAGGGCGTGTGATCCGACTTGGCACATCTGGCGAGCCTACGGTATCATTTCCCTTCCTTTCTCACTAATTGGCAAACTATTTACTGTTGTCCGATATTCTAAATCCACTCTAATATTATAACTCAAAAATCTATATTTCATGAGATTTTCTTTCGTTAAATGTAAAATTTACTAGTGCTCAGTCAATAATTTAGCGAAATTAATTAAATTTATAATTTCAGCGTTTTTAAAACATTATATGTACATATTAATTAGTTCAGTGTTGATAAGCGAACAGTCTGCTTAGTGTTGTGATGTGTGTATCAAGTAATTATAATATTTTAACATATTGTGAACCTATTGAGTGATTTACTAGTAAAATGGCTAAGAAATCGGATAATACCGGCGGGAAGCTGGTTACAGTTTCTGTCGTCGGTCTTTCTGGTAAGAAAAACATAATTTTTAATATTACAAGTCATTAATCATTACCATGGATTTTTTTATTAATCACATACTTAAAACCTCTTTGCTATTCTACCACTTCATCATCACTGACATTCAGCCAAATCTACCAAAAGAACACCAGTATACAACCATTCTACCATACACTGGCTAGGTACAAACTAAGATGATCATGACCTTCAACTAGGTGCACATAGTACAACCCGTGCGCATTAACATGGCACCTGGCTCGAAAACAACCTTCCTCCCGCTTCCCCGCGCGGTGCCCCGCTCTCGTCGTGCGAGACCAGTAGCGTTAGCATCACTGTTACCGTTGCACATATTCTTCTGTTTGAGTTTCGGAGTAATTTGTAAAAAAAATTGCACTCACTGCACTCAGTACTTTAAACGTCATTCATTCGAGCCAGGTGCCATGTAATGCGCACGGGTTGTATGCTATTATAAATATGCTGTATCTAACATAGTATTCATAGTCCATTGTTCCTTTTTGTTAAGCTGTTTTTATGTTCAACTTATTGATTTTATTGTGCAATTGAATGGCTGTTATAAACCAGATTTGTTGAATATATCAATGTTTTTTTTTCTGGTTTATGTGAACATGTTGTGGCCGATACTAAGTTCTAACTGATAATTTTAGTTATTGAATTAAACATCTAAATTTTAAGATAATCTAATCCGTTCCGGATTAGCCCATAAGCATATATTTTTTATTATTAAATGGGCTCGCTCTTGACCCCGATCACGTCTGATGGTAAGCGATAGATGAGGTCTATGATGGAACGAGCGTGCCCAGAAGATGCCTGTTCGCTCTTGTTTAGGGCATCACGTCTCGGGGGTACCATTAGGCAGAAACAGCACTGAAAAAGTATTTCCTAGCACATGAAAGGCAAGGCTATTTATCAGCAAGATATTACATGACCCAAAAGTCACTCTAGAGATGTGCGCTAATCTTTACAAATCGCATGTCGATGTTTTGGAAAAATATGAGGCGACTAGTGGATACGACTACAGGTGTGGATTGCTTAGGGCATGAAGTAGTTTTAATCCGGCACTGAATCTAATTAGAGTAACTATTTTATTTTTCTATAGTTTAGGATAGGTAATTACAGTAACTGCAAATAATAGTCTATGTAACAGTACAGTGGTCCTAAGGACCCATTATGGCCAATTATAATGTGTAAAAATCGGTTGTAACCTCACCTCACATGTTGGGGTCGGCTGCCAGTCTAACCGGATGCAGCTGAATACCAGTATTTTACATAGACCGACTGCCTATCTGACCTCCACAATCCAGTTACTGGGTAATACAATACCCCTTGGTAAGACTGGTTGTCAGACTTTCAGGCTTCTGACTACCCGTAATGACTGGCAAAGATCCACGAATGACATCCGTGACCAACGGCTTAACGTGCGTTCCAAGGCACAGAGGGGTCACGGTATGTAAATATGGTCACCCATCCACAGACCAACCGCGGCAAGCGTAGCTTAACCTGATCGATCAACCTGTGCGGCTGTTATTATTTAGCCACAGGTCTCCTCATGAACATGAAGGAGTATGTAAAAAAAAAATCATAGCAGGTGGCATTCTGTAGTCTCTGCCTCATAGACTCCATGGAAAGAAGGCATGAGTTTATGTAGGTATGTAAGAAAGAAAGAAAATATGTTTATTTGCGGTAAACATGGTGCAGAGAAAGAACACAAGCACAAATAAAAAATAAAGTCTATTCAAACTTATTTTTCAAATTAATATTATTTCAAGTTAAACAAATATCAACTTTATTTTAATAATAATTAAATTGATTTCAGAGTGACTAGCACTATTGAATAAAAGTTATAGAATGTTTGAAATTGTACCGTAAACTGAACTTTATTGTTTAGGATTTAAAGTAATTTTTCCAAAAACTCATATTTGTTTACATTTTAGGCAAATAAATAGCGAATGCAGATTAGTATAGTGTACTTTCACATTGCCCAATCTAGCCATTGAACTAGGTACCAATATACATATATGGCAAATCTCAACTTTTTCTCCTGATAACAGTAACAGGAAGTAGATCTCAACAACTTTAATATGTGTTCAAGATGCCCATTACGCTACTATAGGAATGATCCCATGAGGCTGGCATAGTCACCTAGAGTGCACTGAAGCCTCCAAATAATAGATTAAAAAAAAAAAAAAAAAGATAAGTTCATGTGTAGTTGTCTGATGATTATCAAATGTAAACATGACATCATCTGTTATGAACTTATGATTTAAGTGAGGGTATCTTATCTTTTGTTATGTATATTACTGTGCCAGGTATTATTTTATCAGAAAATGTTACAGGTGTAGATGGACTTGCATACATAATATCATGTCTGTAGTCCCCAAAGGGTTGGGCAGGGTTTTGAATCAAGTTCTGTGTTGAGCTACACAATTACTGACTCATGCTTGCACTGACTGGACTGATCCACTCAAATCCGTGTGGTCCTTTCCTCAAAAGACCATTTCAGGTACTAATCTACATTGTCCTCACATGACAGTATTTATTATGTCTGGACTTTAAAAGAGACACGCTTTTTTTTTGCGGGTGGGAAACCATCAAATGACCCCTCCCGCTCTGGGTGGAGCGGAAGGGAGTGTCAGACTTATTGACTAAAACCCACCCGTGTTCTTTCCTTAGCCCTTTATGTTCCGGGCCAGCGGTAACCCTTTCGGACAGTCCCGCTAACCCGGCAGGCTTCGGCCCTTCGGCCCTTCCTCGATGCTGACATCTCTTTGAACACGTACGCGCCGTCCGGCACGGGCCTGGTCCTGATCGGACGGTGAGCTACCCATTACTCTCCGCCCGCAGGCCCGCGCCTTCGGTGGCCGGGAGTCGTCCCGTGGCTCCCGACGTCCGGAGCGTCTCCCGCGGCGGCTGGGACGGGAGGCTGTCTCCCTCATCAGTCCCACCAAAGAGACTTACCCTTGAGTTTGTTTCGCCATTTCTTCTCAGAGGTAGTCAGATAAGAAATGTCGACCCCATCTAGCTTATTTTAAATAATATGATGTGCAAAAGTGACTCCGATATCCTGTTTACAGAATAAACCATTTTGTTTTAGAGTTGTTTAGTACACAAACACATACATTTTAGCAACTTGCAAGTTCAATAGAATTGACAGATTCTATTGTAACACTGTCTGACATTGCAGAATTGCAAAAAGGCTTATGCCTTTCTATATTGAAGGGGTTTATTTATAACCGTTGATGTATGGTTAAGCAGTTGCTAATCACTTCTTAACTTTAAGCAAAGTTTATGAATAAACGAGGTTCATTAGGATTAAACATAGAAAAAAAGTTCATAGGAAACAAAAGTTGTTTGTTTTTCCTACTAATCACACCTCTCCATGTGTCCTAAATACTTTAGAATTTAGCACCAGAGATAAGCTAACACATGGGTTGTCACAACTGTGGTTGCTATGTTTTAAAATAATATTATAAATGTGCACTGTAAAACAATATAATAAACCTCCTAATGTTTGCAACAATGCTTTGCTTTGCTTTTTGGGGCTTGTGGCTAAATAATAACAGCCGCGCGGGTCGATCGATCAGGTTAAGCTACACTTGCCGCAGTTGGTCTGTGGATGGGTGACTATCTTCACATACCAAGACCTCTCCGTGCCTCGGAAAGCACGTTCAGCCGTTGCACGTTGGTCCCGGCTGTCATTCGTGGACAGTAGTTTACGTGTCGTCAGAAGCCCGAAAGTCTGACAACCAGTCTTATCAAGGGGTATCGTATTGCCCAGTAACTGGGTTGTAGAGGTCAGATAGGCTGTCGCTCTATGTAAAATTCTGGTAGCTACTACAGCGATTAGCATTAGGGATTGGTGATTTGACGATTGGTCAATTCTGTTTGTGCATCGTGTTTTGACGACTCTTTGCATTCGGTTGCCGATCGCGGGATCAGGATGCTGAAAGTATCGTGTATGGTAGCCTATATTCACCTAAATATCCTTCCAATAAATCAGACCAGAAAACCTAAAGTCCTTAAATATCAAGGCGCCCGCGCATTCAGGTGCGACGAACTCAAACTCAAACCACTTATTTCAATTAAACCATTTACAGGCACTTTTGAATTGTCAAGAAGTCGGTCAGTCAGAAAATTGAAGCTAGTTGCTCATTCCAAAGCGTAGGACGCAAAAGAGCGACGCGATTGTATTAAAAAAAAATCTGAGAACTTCATGTCATGGTAACTATTCTTCCAGAATCGCGTCTTACTTTCGCGTTGCGCCTGCCTGCGGAAGCCAGTCGAAAATCGAAAGTGCCTTCCGACCAAGAAAATCGAAACTCCTTAAATACCAGGCCTAGAAATCACACAATCAGATTGAACAAAATGAGCCTCCATTCAAAGTATTAGAGCAAGTGATTGTCAATAGTTTGTCTATTGTTGCTTTGTTATCTACACAACTTCCTGTTATCAAGCGTAGGTGTTAGATTGTTCGTTGTGTATAGAGAAAGAGAGAAAGTTGATAAAAGTTTGTCATATGGATAATGGGTACCTATAGTAAGGTCATCATCATCATCTGCCTAGCCTTTTCCCAACTATGTTAGGGTCTGCTTCCAATCTAACCGGATGCAGCCGAATACCAGTATTTAACGTGAAGGCTCGTGCGTGGAGCGACTGCCTATCTGACCTCCACAACCTAGTTACTGGGTAATACCCCTTGGTAAGGCTGTTTGTCAAACTTAGAGTAAGGTAGCATACTAAAATGGGATGGTCCTTTTGTTTGGTTCCCTTTACTGATATCTTTATTGCACAGAGCATAGAATCGCAGGCAGTGTTCAGAGACAGCAGTACAGAAAAATCGAGGCGCCGACAATACGTTGAGCACAAGACTTCTGTCACGAACTGCCTTCAAAGCCGTAAATTTTTATAGTTTATCATTTGTGTCGTATTTAGTGTGAGTAAACACTGTCGCGCTTGGTTTGTACGGAAAATAGCGCCGCCTCTAGCAGTGGCATGGAGCAGTGTTGGGCCTGTGGTATCGGCCTCGACTTACAAGTTGTATGTCGTGAGTTCGAACCCAGATAGGCACTTTACTTTGTGTATTTAATTTCATCACCACTACTCTCAAAACGGTAAAGGACACCGTGAGGAAACTGAAAATGACCTAGAACTAAAAATTCGAAGACATGTGACGTCCACCAACCCGTATTGCGCCCGCGTGGTGGATTACAGCCCACTGCCTCTCATAGATAGGAGGCTTGTGTCCCAGCAGTGAGAACATGCTAGCAGCGGCTTTCGAGATGTCTCCATGCTCTTTGCTTTATGGCATTTTATCCTTGGAATTGTTGGGTATGGTGATGGTCTTATCCAAAATTCCAGCATGTTCACTCAGTTATAAGTTTTAGTCACCAATTCAGCATTCCAGGATCAGACATGGAAAGACTTGCTTAGATAACATTTCGCTTATGTTATCTCACTGCAGGGCAAAGGTCTCCCTTTCTCCTTTCCACTCCCCTCTGTCTTGAGCTAGTGTGGACCAATCCGGTCTGTAGGCGACAAGCACGTCTCGCCATCTTCTCCTGGGTCTGCCTCGATGTCGCCGGACATTTTCTGGGACCCACATGGTGGTATGACCTATGACTCGTTCGACATGCGGTAGACGTGTTCGGCCCAGTCCCAAATAAGCTTGGCTGCTTAGATAATGGCGAAAAATATTTTGTAAGCCTTTTCTTATTTACTCCGAAAACTGTTTCCAAGTAAATTGTCATAAGAATCCGCTTTTGATGTTCAGAACTAAATAACAAAGGGTATCCACTACCTTGTATCATTCTTAATCCGAAATCTCATAGAATTGCGCATATCTTCAAAAGAACCGGAAATCGAACGCTCAAATTGCGATCATGGTGTTCCACGAATTGTTTCAACCTCTCCACTCGTACAACTAGAGCAAGATAGAAGAGCCGTACTTCCCTTGAACTAGAAGCATTCTCATTTCATAGAATTTTGCTCTACATTAGCTAGCGGAACCCCACAAACGTGATGGTCGTTGATCCAATTTTACTTTCCCCAATTTTTTTGGTCAAGTCTTTTTTATTTTGTCTGCTAATTTAATTTTTGCCCTTTATAGTTTCGGGTCTCTGTGTTGGTAAAGGGAAAATAAGGACGTTGTTGTTTTGGTAGGTTAATTGACGTACTGTAGTCATTTATAAGCATTAATATTCGCGGTAAATAAGTTAAATGTCATAGCTTACGCAAGAACTGACATTTAATGGGGTCAGTCGTAAACTGAGTTGAAAAGTTGCGGTTGCTTTGTCAGTCAGTGTTACCATTCAATTGAAATCCCTATGGTATGATTATTCTTGCTTTTTCCTACTAACGATATTGGTGAGAAGTTGGCCTAGTCACTGGCTACAGTGGCTACTCACCGCTACTCACAACGGTTCGGCGCGAATGCGTTCTTGACTTGACACCCGTCACTTTCATATAAACGAATACGTTTTTTTGCGAATTTGATCTTTATTAGTTACTAGTTTCTGCCCGCGACTTCGTGTGAAATTTCTTGTTCTTCCGACCCACCTCGTCGCGCGTCGCATTGCATAATATTGCCAGCCCGCGCTATTTGTTTTCGCTTAGCGTTCTTTCTGACATTTTTTCCTTTTTGCTCGGCTCCTAAGGATTTACCTATAGCCTTCCTCAAGAATTGGGCTATCAAATGCAAGAAAATTCAAATCCGACTGGTAGTTCCTAAGATTAGAGCGTTCAACCAAACAAACAAACTCTTCAGCTTTATAATATTAGTATAGATAGACTAGAATTGTCGCACTGATAGGTGTTAGGCAGGAACGCATTCTCGTGATGACCGGACTGTAGCTTCAACATTTAACTGCAAGGAGTCTTGCTGTTGAGTCATATGGTGCTAAACGCCACAGAAGTTGCCATAGGACTCTCATTCTCATTATCGTAACGGCAATTAAGGCGCGTTTGATCAAGGTTCGATTAACCTTTTGAACGCCAGAGCATAAACGCACGCGCGTGCCCTCCACGCCAAGTCACAATTTTAAATATTTAAGGTATACAAATAAAAACACACAAAAGTAATGATTTAATTGTTTATTTCGTGATAAAGTGCACCACATTTTTTGTCACATATTTGTGTCGCTGGCGTACAGGGCACGCGCTTGCTTGTCACGTATATGTGACAATGGCGTTCAAAAGGTTAAGGACGATTACGCAGACATTTCTGAAGAACCTAGCAGAATTAGAAATACTTTTCACGATCACGATGCTGATATCTCTCAATCACCGATTGATCGGACGTTGACCTTCCGATAAAATCATTCAACACTGGTCCGTTTGCATATACCTGGATAAATAAACGAAAGTGACAAGTCTCAATCATCAAGTTAAAGCTAACTCGAAATTGTTTGAGATGATGATGTACCGTCCAGGGGCATGTGTGTAACAAAACCTTTTGCGGCCTCTATCGACGATATGTCTGTAACTGAAAAGTTGTGTGTAAATCAGTTGTCGATACGGAGGAAAGAGGAAAATGTCATGAGGAGAGTTTTGAGTATGAATTTCGATGCAGGGCTCTGAACCGGTTTAAAAAGACTGGTTAATTTCGATTAAGCACCGGGGAATATATCGTTCCTTCATTAACCGGTTAAACAAGTGAACTGTTCTTATGAAACCCAAATGATAAAGGTTACCGGTTACTTAAGCACAAACGGTTTTGACACCCAAATTAACCGGTTAATTCCGTAATAAAATTTTGTAACTAAATGATATCGCAACGTCCAGACCGTGCTCACGAGAGTGGTGGTTAAAACTTTTGTTTTAACCGGTTAATTTTCACTATCAAAACCAAAATTCATGAAAAACCGGTTTCCCGCCTGAACCGGTAAAAACCGGTAAAGTGCAAACCTTAACCTAAATCGATTTCGGTTTGTGGTCAATGACCGTAACCGGTTAAGAATTTCAACCGGTTTCCGAGCCCTGTTTCGATGACTGTGAGAGTTGGGGAAGACCAAAGAAACGGTGGATTGACTGTATGAATGATGATATGGTTAGAAAGGGGGTCACTGTCGAGATGACGACTAATAGAGAAGTATGGAAGAAAAAGACATGTTGCGCCGACCCCAAGTAAATTTGGGACAGGAGAATGGTGATCGACGATATTTCTGACCTGGCACCCAGTCGGAAGGCGTCAGACTGTTGGACAACGGCCTCCCTGAGGCCTCTGCCTCGAATCTTGCGGGCAGGCGGGGCGGCGGCGGCCGCGGCTCGGGCGGTCACCGCTTAACTGGAGTGCACCGCTCGTTGCCCGCTCCCGCGCCGCTGTTTTCGAGGGCCGGTCCATTTGATTTTACGCATTAGATCCTGCCTGAAGATTCGAGGCAGAGGCCTAGGTCAGCGGGATTGTCCGAAAGGGTTACCGCTGGCCCGGAACATAAAGGGCTAAGGAAGGAACACGGGTGGGTTTTAGTCAGTAAGAGTCTGACACTCCCTTCCGCTCCACCCAGAGCGGGAGGGGTCATTTGATGATTTCCCATCCGCAAAAAAAAAAAACGGCAGAGGCCTAAAGCATCCGCCCTCAACTAATGCTGTATCTCATGTCAATTCTTCTGTTTTCTTCCCCAGGTACTGAAAAGGAGAAAGGGCAGCTTGGCGTGGGCAAGTCTTGTCTGTGCAACAGATTTGTGCGCACGCATGCCGATGATTACAACGTCGATCACATCTGCGTGTTGAGTCAGGTAAATATACCTTATCTATATATTTATTTATATACAGGGTAAATTTTTCAAGTGGTCGTGGATGGCCAAATCCGAAACTATGAGGAATAGCGAAAAGTACTCAAAGGAGTCGCGGGCTCGATTTTGATGAAAACTAAAACTGCATCATTGGATTTTTGAAAAATCAATATTTCTAGCCAGGAAACGAACCTGTTGATTTTGATAAAAAACACACACTGTACTATTACACGACTCGATAGTGTGCCTAATAATGATCAGATTCTGGGAAGTAATGACATACGGGAAACTAATATAGTCTAACTAATTAATATAGTATATGCTTTATTGTACACTGGAAAATATATAACAAAAAATACATTTAACACTACAAAACATACAATGGGCGGCCATACCGCTTTCTGCGATCTCTTCCAGGCAACCTTGGAATGTACTGTGATTGACTTACTTTTTGTATGAGTAAATACTTAGGACGTAACGCCTTGACCTTGGGGTGTTTTAGGACTCTCTTATCTACTCTAGAGAGTCTGTAAGACTGTTGTACAATCGGGTTCCGTACCCAAAGGGTGCCAACGGAACCCTAATACTAAGCCTCCACTGTTCGTCCGTCTGTCTGTCAGTCAGCGGACTGTATCTCATGAACCGTAATAGGTAAACAATTGAAATGTTTACAGAGTATGTATTTCTATTGCCGCTTAAAATTAAAGGGGGTCTCCATTCAAGAACTTGTTTTTTCGGCGTTTTTTGCCTTGTAGTTACCTTAGAGTGCGTCTGACGTACTATATCATCGCTACTCGTAACGTGGTGGTCTCAATGTCCAATGACCATGTTTTAAAGATGTCTACAAAAAACGCAATTACCTACTTAGACTAAACAAATATACCTGTCCCCTTACAAATATGTTGCCCTTGCTTGGGGTCTGGGGTTGCCCCGACCCTACGCACTGAAACTGGACACTCCAATGCACGATGACACGGACGCAGTCAATTGGAAAATTATAAAAAAAAACCGGCATTTTAAAATAGACTTCGCCAGAGTCCATGTTAGGAGCGTCGCGCAATGTTATTGATAAACTCGGTCTTTCGGGGAAGCCGACCTAAACGCTAATTTCAACATATAGGAAAAACGAAAATTTGGTTTGCCTAGGGTAATTTACGAACAGTTACATGTCATCATCATCTGCCTAGCCTTTTCTCAACCATGATAGGGTCGGCTTCCAGTGCCCATGCAGCTGAATAGCAGTATTGTACTTAAAGCGACTGCCTATCTGACCTCAACAACCCAGTTAAGTAATACGTAAGTACTGGGTAATACGATACCCCTTGGTAAGACTGGTTGTCAGACTTTTGGCCTTATGACGACAAGTAACCAGTTGCTCCCGGCTGCCATTCGTAGATAGGAATAACACCCGGAATCAACGTCTCCACTCAAGAACACGTCTACTCCAACGGTCATCGGTTCTACGGGGGCCCAGCCCAGGTCCCGGTCGTATACAAATGTGTCAACTTTCGCGAAGGCTCGCAGGTTAGGTCTTTTAATTCACACCACCTTTACAAGGGCAATGTTCGCTCTTAAGTGTCAATTTCTTCGTTCGTAAAGAGGCGTAATTTGCAAATTGACCTCAAAGTGTGAACAACGAAAGCCATTAGAAATCAAGACAATGATCTTAACATCTTTAGAGTCGACGGAAGACGTCCATTGTTGAACATATTTATCAAGCTTTAAGTAGATTATGTTGCCATATTTGACATCACTCATTTACTTACTGGAACTACTGGTTGGATTAGAAAAAAATCTTTTTGCATTGATAGCCCCATTCTTGAGGAAGGTTATAGGCTAATTAACATCACGCTATGACCTTTAGGAGCCGAACAAATAGAAAAAAGTCAGAACACTAAACGAAAACGAAGTAATAGCGCGGGCAGGTGATGCGATGTGAGGGCCTGGGCCGGGGGAACAAGAAATTTCATGCGGACGAAACCGCGGGCAGAAGCTAGTCCATAAAGGAAATTATAACTATCCATTTGTCTGTGGTATACCGAACAGCTCGACGGCTCCACGTCCACGGCTACCTGCGGTCTTCACCGCACTGAAAACATGCAATGTTTACGGAGACCTAAATAAATAAAACCTTTACACTTATGGCTACTCCGTTATTCACTATGATATTCGTTTTTTCTGGCTGTGTAATGAGGCTCTCTATTTTATTATTCGCTGTGTCAAGGACGCAGTTAGATAACAATCTAGCTATCTGATCTGTCTCGTTTTAGTATAATTTCATTGAAATAAATCATTCCGGTTTTTGGAGGCCTAATCACGTTTCTGATGCTACTGAATCTGCCTATAATGAATAGCTTTTGTGCGGAAATTATGTCGTGAGAAAAGTTTGGAGTATATATTATGTGGATGGCTCTATGAGTAGGGGAAGACCAAAGAAACGATGGATGGAATGCGTGAAAGATGTTCAGTCTGCCTACCCTTTTCCAAACTATGTTGCGGTCGGCTTTCAGTCTTAACCGGATGTAGCTGAATACCAGTATTTTACATGGAGAAACTACCTACCTGATATTCACGACTCAGTTACTGGGTAACTCAATACCCCTTCATAGGACTGGTTTTTAGACTAGGCTTCTACCCGTAACGGCTGTCAAAGGTCGGCGAACGTGCTTTCCGAGGCACGGAGGGGTCTCGATATGTAATGATTGGTTACCCATCCACGAACCGACCGCGGCAAGCGTAGCTTAACCTTCGACCGAACCAGTGCGGTTGTTATTATTATATGGCTAAAAAGGGGGTAACTAATGTGAGGACGATTAATAAAGAATTATGGGAGAAAAAGATGTTGCGCCGACCCCATAAATTGGGATAAGGACAAAGTGAATTATGACGTGTCAGATAAGAGGTGGCCGACTTTTAATGTTCCAACGTAACCATTTTACAAAAGGTCAGCGTCTGAGTGTGCTTCGCCCTTTGGTTCCATTCGATTTGATAACATTGAATCCAGCATCCAGGAATCAGTGACAAGCAGGGCTTTGGATCGGTACCAAAAGTACAGGTTCTGTACTGGTACTTAGCGGTTCTTGCCATTTCACGGGTACCGGTACTCCACCTAATAAATACCGGTACCAAGTTCGGGTACCCCGCACCGGGCGCGTACCAGTACCACAAATATCGTATTTGTACCTTGATGTTATTTTTCTAATGCTCACTATCTATCATCCTTTTTACTTACTATATCTGTTTTCTCACTCAAATTTACGGAAATATTTGTTTGGTACCCGTACAGCACCGATATTGATTAGAAATATCAATAGTACAGGTACTAGGTCTGGTGGCCGGCACCAATAGTAGGTACCGGTACTACTCTGATACCAATGCCAATGGTACCGGTTCCCAAAAATACCGGTATTTCAAGCCCTGGTGACAAGTTCTGTAAATGTTAACCCCACATCATTCTTCTTACAGTCGGACTTCAGCGGCCGCGTGGTGAACAACGACCACTTTCTCTACTGGGGCAGCGTGCAGAAGGAGAATGATGATCAGGAATACAGGTTCGAGATTGTGGAGCAGACGGAGTTTGTGGATGATGCGTGCTTCCAGCCGTTTAAAGGTTAGATTATCTATTTATTCTGCAAGCACGTCATTTGTAGAGGAAGATTGATACTCGGTTTTTGAGGCCTTCTCCATTTCGTCGACGCTTCGGCGGCAGCCGTCGCCGACATGGCGCTCGTGTATTTCAGTACGGTGCCCAAATATACGAGCGGCATGATGTCGACGGCAGACACATCTGTCACCGACACGCGTCGACGGTGGCAGTAGCCTCTGTCGTCGACACGTGTTGCTCGTGTGTATGAGCACTTAATTGCACACGTAAAGGCATACTGCACCGGATCGGCATGACCTCACCTCATTTTTACTAGTTAAGGTGGCACTAGTCGATATTTTTTCAATACAAATTTCGGGAGGGTATTTTATCTGTTCTGTGGTATTACTCCACTGTTTGACATTGCACATCCAAAGTTAAACATGATATCGTTTTATCTTATTATTAATTTTGTCTGTACGGAAACATAATAGTAAAATAAAGTGTCATAAGGTTTTCACTTGTGAATTTGATATACATATATCAAACACACCATACAGATTGTTTGTTGAAAAATTAATTGGATTCGTGGGAAACTGTTATTTAAAGCATAATATTATATTCAAGATTACGGAAATACAAAATCATGAATACTTGTTTACACTAGAATGAACAGGTTAATAATTGGGAGTTGGAAGACCATACGTTTACATATTGGTGGTATATCTAAAGATATTTAAACTTTTTAAAGAAAAATGCTACTAACGAATTATCGCGTGTGTTTCATCTCTTCTATCTTGTTTTTTTTTTTTTTTGTAAAAGTTACCGAAGAGTGATGATTCCAAACAGTTCTGACTACAAGACCAGTGGTGTTCCAGAAAGAGCAGTGGTGGCCGAGAGGTAACGGCCAACTTACGAGTTGTAGTGTAGGTTACTCGTGGGTTTAAACCCAACCAAGCACCTTGCTTTGTGTAAATTATTTCATCACCACTGCTCTCAAAACGGTGAAGGAAAACATCGTGAGGAAACGGGCATGTTCTAAAACCAAAAATTCGAAGACATGTGACATCCGCCAAACTGTTCTGAGCCCGCGTGGTGGTTTATGGCCAACTCTCTCACAGAGTACTGTACCAAAGAAATCTGTTACAAATTTGTTACAAAATTAAGTTCAGCGATTGTGTGAAGTAGGCAGTTTAATTAACCTATAATTTTCTCACTGCTGATACGCACGGCTACACATCAAGCTATACATTTCCAGTTTCAGCTGACCTCGCATTTTATAGGTTTTTCGAACAATCAGAAGTCAACTTAACCTGGTTATTTATAGATTGATCTTTAGCCGTGCGTATCAGCAGTGAGAACATTATAGGCTAATTAAACTGCCTACTTCACACAATCGCTGAACTTAATTTCGCCATAAAATGGCAAGATTCCCATCTGACCTTTATATAACAACGTTTTTTTGTTACAGTAGGAAAAACCGAAACTTACATAAAGAGATGTGTGGCCACAAAGCTTCAGTCTGCTGAAAAACTGATGTATGTGTGTAAGAACCAGCTGGGAATTGAGAAGGAGTATGATCAGAGACTGATGCCTGATGGGAAGCTGTCTGTGGACGGGTTCATGTGTGTCTATGACGTCAGTCTCGTGCCGGGACGGACTTGGGAGAAGCAGGTGAGTTTTTAAGAATATAGAAAAACTAGTGCGACGTCACAGAAGCTTTAAGAAACTGTTCGCAACATCTAGCAAATATTTCAGCTTGCAAACTTTTACTCCAATAGCTGTCTTTGAAACTCAACTCTCAGAAACCGTACATAACGCCCAATAACATAGTTGGTGACGTAACTGACATCTTTCAACATTATTGACAAAATAAAAGATTAACTCAATGCCAATATTCCTTGTATAAACTTTCTTCTCGATTTTGTTTGTTTCTTTTTTTATCCTGTCTTCTTTTTTGTAATTCATGTTTGAATCCCTTATCAGTAAATGACTACCACTATTTTTACTGGTATATTAAACTGTCTTCCCCTTTCCAGAACGAAGTCCTAGCCGCCATACTACAGAACATCTTAAAGCTAAAGAAACCAGTTGTCCTGGTAACTTCGAAGAACGATGAGGCTTGTGAGCAAGGGGTGAGGGAAGCTGAGAGACTAGTCCAGCGCAAGGAGTTTAAAGGCAGCATCCCTATAGTGGAAAGCTCAAGTCATGATAACGTGAATGTGGACCACGCGTTTTTCTTGTTGGCGCAGATGATTGACAAGTCGAAGGCTAGGATTAAGGTGAGTGTTATGAATACCTTAGGGTTGTATGTCATTCGTCAAATATTCAGGGTGTCAGGGACATCCCCCACGCAACCGGTTACCATGGATTCTGAACACTCCTGGCGTAGAAATTTTTCGTCATTTAAAAAAAAAAACCATTCCAACGTTTCATATATTTTGGCCATGTAAGTATTGAATTTTTCTATGAAACAGGTCTTTTTTTTATAATCCACCAAAATTTCTACGCCAGGGGGACTAGAATCGTGTTGAATTCATAGTTATGTAGCGGTATCTACAACGCTACATGCGAACAACGCGTCATACTGACGTCACGCAAAATCCTACATCTCGCAAGCAGAGTTTACCGCGCAACGAGCATAGATACAACGGCCCGACATGAATCATCGGGCAGGTGCCCGCCAGACACAACACTGCAACTCTGGTCGGAGGATCCTCCCTTTTCTATAGAGTATGAGTGAACTTTACACACTGTTCCTCACACCTCTATAGTTATAATCTGCGCGTCCTTGTTATTCCTACCCTGTATTTGATCAAGATAGAATCTTACTCACGTTAGTGAGTTAGATGGACACTTCACATTCTTGTACATAATGCAACATGAGGTATTTAGTATATAGAAAGAAAAAAGAAAGAAAATACATTTATTTAGCACAGACTAAAAGACACACAATACACCAAATAGTTAGACAGTAATCGTACATGCATCAGTTAAAAACAAAAAAAGATATTAAAAATAAAAAGTGCAAATTCCGATATATATATACTCCTTCACTTATTATTTCTTTACTTTGTTAATTAAAATTGACGATGCAAATGTTCTCTGAGCTCTCTATACCTTTGAGTTGGTTATTTGCATACCACCATAATACAATTTGAATATTTTATATATTTTTTAATATTTACAATGTTTATTTTTCTCTCAGGTGGCTAACTATGCAGAGGCTTTACGAATAAGAAGGGAGACGCTGGACTTCGTCACTGAAGCGTTCACCCAGCTTATCAGAATGCATGTCCAGGATCACAAGTGAGTTTTAATCATGATCTGCCTAGCCTTTTCCCAACTATGTTGGGTTTACATTGACGCAAAGTAAGTTGCACACCAATTTAAAGAAGGAGAGCAAGATCGGGTATCATCTAATAATAGTGATCGTCTTTTTTTTATAGAATCGTTTAAGTAGCCGTTTTTAAAACGCGTTGGTCATTTTCTAAACACATATTTCTAGCCTTACGACTACCAATGAATCTTTGGTAACTGTGTCGTATAGGATTATAATATTTATGTAAGAATCTTTCTAATAATTGATGCTTTTTACAGGGAGATGTGGTCGGCAGCTAGCAAGAGATTGTGTCATTACCCGGAATGGATCAAGTTTGTGCAGCAGTTTGGTAACGATGGAACACAAGTAAGTTTAATATTAGTTAATCGAACTTCTCGACAGTATTCTATATTACATAGCAGTTCTTTGGACTGCCCAGACTAGACAAATAATCTTGGCCTACTTTTAAAAGTAACCGGCCCATATTTTGTATAGACGCCAGCACATCAAGTTACTACAATCTGTCAAATTTATTTAATAGATTTTCAACTTTATTGCCAAAACATAAAGTTCAAAGTTGATCAGGAAAATCTACTTTGTAAAGATGGTCACCGATCCACAGACCAACCGCGACAAGCGTAGCTTAACCTGATCGATCGACCTGTGCGGCTGTTATTATTTAGCCACGGGCCCCTCTTTATCTCTATTTAGATCACAGAGTATAGAGCTAAATTACAATATAGGGTCAACTCTTTTCTAGACTTGTTAATATATCCCATTTTTCACAGGTGGTATACCGTCGTCACATCCGAAGACTGAAAGAAGAGCGAGCAGCTAAGAAGCTCCGCAAGCAGCTGGCCAAGCTGCCGCAAGTTCTATCCAGAATGCAGTTACCAACTGAAGACTTGCAGGAGAAGTAAGATCAAAGTTCTTTTATCCATAGGGTTTTATAATATTCTTTCTGCGCAAACATTTGCATGTTTTAGAAAGCTTTAACTTGCTATGGCTTATACAGTAGTCCATTTAGAGATCCTCTTTTAAAATCTAATCATATTGTTTGGGCCCAAAAGATGTCCATTAAGATTATACTTAAGACCTAGAAAAAACGATACCTGTTCTAATAAGAACACTTATTCGGCTGCAACCGGTTAGACTGGAAGCCGACCCCAACGTAGTTGGGAAAAGGCTAGGCAGATGATGATGATGTTCTGGTAAGAACACTTGTAGTATGATAATTATACACTAGAGCATTTTCTCGAGCATTTCTATGTATTTTGTACGTTTCTGCGAATGCTCGACGCTCCGTTAGACATAATGCTCACGGTGAGTGAGCATTTGAGTGTCGTGTTCGAAGTGCGGCAAGTAAATGCTCTAATATATACTTACCTTTAGATGTAAGACATAAAAATGTCTCACATCATCTAATTACACCATAAAAATGCTGTCAAATTGTGTTTGCATCAGACATTATGAATTGTAAACCTTATTTTAATTGTGTCCTTATCTGTTCCAGCGACTGGCCTATGGTAGTCCGTCAGCTACGCACCCACCGCGACTTCTCTGTGTACTTCAGCGAGGCGAGGCATCAGGACTCGGGCTCCGAGTCAGGATCAGACCTGGACAGCCCCCTCGCTATAGACACCACGCTCAGGGTCGGCGAGAGGGCGAGATATCAGGTAAATAAATTAAGAAAGAAAGATTAATGTTTATTTTGTCGCAGAAACGCGAGCATATAGAAAACACAAGAGCAGAACAAAGTAAAACCTTTTGAACATAGGAAAAACACAGTCTTGTTTCGAACTTACTTTGATAATTTTAATGTTGATATGTTTGTTATAGTCCGCGCGGAATTAGTTGGCCGCGCCTTGGGTGGCGGTGAGGGCGGCGGGGTGGCCTAGTGTTCGCAACGCACGTACTGCGTCATGACAAAGCCCCCCCCCCGCCCTCCGTCCCACCGCTCACATACCTAAGGCGCGGCCAACGCGCGTTCACAACAATTTGACTTGTAATTTTGTTTGCAGACCCTGGGACAGTCACAGAAGATTCCGTACGAAATACTGGAGTCGAACGAGGCAGCTGGCGTCTTCAAGACGTTCTTACATGAAGCTCAGGAAGAACATAGGAATTACGAGTAAGTTCTATTTGATAAATACTGTGCTGTTTTGTAGTATTTTAACGTGAGTAGGTGCGCAAAGACGCCTTTTAACTAACTGATGTAGACTACTATAAAAATATTTGACAGCTGTGGCTACGTGGCTTGTACCCTTCGAATAATAAAAATCGAGAAATGTAACTCAAGCTCAAAAATGGCACCACGCAAATGTTTACCGCGATGGGCGTTGTCGAAAAGGCCACCGCGCACCAGAACCAATTACGGCGCTTGCCGGAATACAACGCTTTACGCGAGCGCAGCTGATTGGCTTATTTGCTGGTGTTTTGTCAATGTAGTGAAGTTTGGAGCTGAATTTCTCGTTGATTTTGTTCATTGTTACGCTTCCTATTATGTACACATGGTTATTTAACTGCAGGGAAGGTCAAGTTGACATTGCCAAATCGATAAAAAAAATAGTTCGCTTTTGAGGATCCGTGTAGACTTTGAGGAAACATTGCGATACTTGGTAGACACTCGGACAGATTAGTGATCACATGTCGTATTAGATGTCTGCTCCACACTATCATACCGATACCCAAAGGTACCAAGTACTTTTTTGTGAGGCCTGCGATCCATAACTCTCCATTCTTTAATGTTCTAACTTCTTCTTAGCGTGTCGATAGCAATCTAAATGGACTCGGCCCAGAATTCGGCTACTTGTTTGGCGCCATCACCAATGTCCACCAGTTCCTGTAACATGTAGCTGACAGGATACGCAGGACACGATACTAAGTGTCTCATCGTTTGTGGAACAGCACCACATTTACACTCCAAGGCGGAGTCGTCTATGAATCTCCACCTGAACAGGTTTTCCTTGCTTCGGCCAACCTGGATCCGGAGTCTGTTTAAAGACTTCCAGGTTACCCAAGGTAACTCATGTCCAGGGTGGAAAATATTCTAACAAAACCATTCTACTCTTTCCAACCCAGATGGTGCCAACAATTCAAGCGTCTCCTCGAAGAAACTGGCTATGTTACCCCAGGCAAGCAGTTGTCAGAAGTGCGCGTACTTCTGATGGGTCGCGAGTGCTACGAGGCGTTGTCTGATGAACAACAGCAGCGGGTGTACGACCAACACCAGCGGCATATACAGCGACGAGCCAAGGATAACTTTCAGGTAACGAGAGTGAGGTTCATTCTCTCGGAGTTCAGTTAAAGTGGATGTTCTAATCAACTTTATCTAGACTACGTAAGACTGTCAACACTCAACTTTGACAGCATACGGTGCTTGTGAACAGCGTTTAGAGCACTTCTACGATAACATTGATTGATGAAAGGGTATCGAGTTGTTGTGAAGAGCTATGCTGGTCAGCTCGTCTTCTCGGTGTAAAAGGTAGACCGGTGATAGAAATACCGATGTCTGCAAGTGGTGGGCAGTTGTGGTCCAGTGGTAACGGCCGCGACTTACGAGTTGTAGGGCGTAGGTTCGAACCCAGAAAGGCGCTTTACTTTGTGTAAATTATTTCATCACCACTGCTCTCAAAACGGTGAAGGAAAACATCGTGAGGAAACCGGTATGTTCTAGAACCAAAAATTCGACAACATGTGACATCTGCCAACCCGCACTGGGCCCGCGTGGTGGATTACGGCCCACTCCCTCTCACAGAGAGGAGGCCCGTGTCCCAACAGTGGGAACATTATAGGCTGATTATGTATAATGAGGAATAGCTATCTATTATATAATTCTAGTGTATGTATAGCTATGTTGCCGTTTCAGTTCTCCAAATAATTTACGAAGCCCGGGAGTAAATACAACACCCCGAGTTTTAGAAAGAGAGCGACAAATGTGTGTGTGAGATGAGTGACAAAGACGACTAACACTGCGTACCTTGTTCTAAAACTCGATGCGGAAATTGTACCGCCCGCGACGGCCAACTTACGAAAACCCTAACCATACTTAGAACCATGTCATATTATAAGATACTGTAGCAGCAGCGGTGAGGTTTGTGAAAACTCAGGTTTGATATATGTGATTGTTTTGAGGATTATTATAATAAAACGACGATGCGTTAGGTTCAACGATCAAAATCTATATTCGCCATCTTACAATATTCAAGGAGAGGGGTGAGGGAACAATATTTTAAATGGAAACCAATCACGGTCGAGAGGTTACTATGACGTAGCTTATGATGTCGGTTTTGCCTCGAGATGTCGCTATGTGTATATGTGGAGTCAGAGTTCACAACAGATACAAATAGCGACGTGAAAAATGTGACGCGTCAACGAACGAGTTTAATGTGACAAAATCCAAAATGATACGGTCATTTTGGATTTTTTCACTTTGGATATCATTTAACTTTTAATTCTATAGTAATATAAACCATGTTTTCCTTGTGTGCAGGAACTACTACTGGAACACGCGGATTTGTTCTACCACTTCAAAAGTATATCGCCGACTGGGACCATTACTCAGGAGGACATCAAAGAGATCACTGATGTACTTCAGGATGATTTTAGGTACGTTTTCAGTATATTTGGAAACGGTAAAAGTGTTTTTTTTTTACTGTAGGAAGAAGTTGTAAAGCGCAGGCGTATTAGGCTGTCTTTTGTAACTTTTGACGTTCAAAACGTACTGATTTTCAGCTTTATTTAAATATAAACATTTGTGATTTGTAACTATTTAATTTTAGACTTTCAACCATCATAAAAAAAAAAAAGATTCCAACAAACTGAGAACCTCCACCTTTATTTGAAGTCCGTTAAAAACTAGTTTTAACTTTGGTTGAAGCTCAAACCTTTCAGCCAGTTTCTGTATTTCAAACCTTATTCCAACAAATTTTAAGTTCTAAATACAAAGTTGACAGCACAAACTCAGGTTTTAAATTCGTTTTTGTGTTTAGAACTTTAGCGTCATTGAAATAGAGTTTCAAATTTTGAAAAAGCTCGATGGTTTAAGCCTGAAGATAAATCTTGTTTTTTGATAAGGCCGTAATAAGGTATTTGACTCGGTGGCAGTGTAACGTTTTGACAATGAGATATGAACCAAGAATTGAAATTGCTGTAGAAAAAAAAAAATTAAATCCACTTATCAAAGCCGTATTTCTCTATGTATTTACGGGTTTGCCGACAAATATAATATGTTCCGATTTGGATAAAAAAAACACAAAATATTTCCTCTTACCCTTCAGATACAAGATGCTAGACCGCATGGAGCAGGACAGGAAGCTGATGCTGTTCCAACACTTGGGCTTCGTGCACTGTCCCATGCGCGAGCACTGTCCCGCCGGCGCCAACTGTCTGGATGCCACGCTGCCGGTCATACTCAACACTAGAGTCGGGTGAGTGCAGTAGCAACTAGTGCTAAGATTGATCAGAATAACATGTAATAAATTATAGTGCAAATCTCGTATGGTTGTCCATTACGACTATAACGTGCGGGTGAGTGAGACAAGAATGAAAATTTATTTTTTATTTTTTACTGCCAGTGCGTGGATCCGTGACTCCGTTTTTAGGGTTCCGTATCCAAAGGGTAAAAACGGGACCCTATTACTAAGGCTCCACTGTCCGTCTGTCACCAGGCTGTATCTCATGTATAGCTACAGCTATGTATAGCTAGCTATCACGGTTCATGAAATGACAGTTGAAATTTTCACAGCATGAAATTAGCACTTAAGAGGACTGGTGACAGAAACTCTTAATTAAGTACCGTGTAATATCTGCTAAATAGTTTTATTAAAACAGCTGCTATAATCCTTGTACTTCTTCCTGCAGGTCATTGACATCGACAGGCGAGTCTCAGTGCCACGCGGGCCCTCCGGCCGCGCCCTGGGCCCTCACCACGGATTCCAATCAAATCAACGTCATCATACTGGGAGTAAGTACTTGTTGCATCCTAAATATTTTCGTTGCCTTAAGGGGTATTTTTGACCGATGAAAAAACGGGGGAGGTTCTGAAGGCGACGCGTACATATATATATTTTTTTGTCGGCTCATTGCACGATTGAATCTACTTTACCGACTTAGCATTAAAATAAGCGATACCTGTCACTAATTATGAACAATTATTATCGAAAAATTGTGGACTGTCACAAACCATTATTTTTCAATCACATTAATATTATAAAGGCGAAAGTTTGTGAGTGTGTGTGTGTGTTTATATGTTTGTTACTTCTTCGCGCTCAAACTTCTGGACCAATTTTGATAAAAATTGTATGGAGGTAGCTGACACCCTGGATTAACATATAGGCTACTTTTTATCCCCATATTCCCACGGGATCGACATTTACGCGGGTGAAACCGTGGAGCGCAGCTAGTAGTTTATAATCTGTCCGTATATAAAACTTGGATGCGACGGATCGCACTTTGCGCTAATACTAAATAGCCAAGTAACTGCGACTAACTTGGAAGTCGCGCTCACCAGCCGCTGCCGCGACACCGCCCACTGCGCTCGCTCAGCTCGGGCGCGGTTGGTCACAGTTCTAACCTAATCCAACCCGTTTGGGTTTGCTAAAATGAACTGAAACACTTTCACCACCAGGTGGAAGGCATAGCCGGTGAGTTCGGCAAGCGTCTCCTGGCGGGCTGCGACCCGGAGCGGCGCGTGGGCGTGGCGGGACACGCCTGGCGCGTGGAGCAGCGCGTGCGCACCGACGACTTCAGTGCCGAGACTACTTGCATAGACGACTTCGCGCCTAACGGTAAGTGTATCTAACCTCTAAACCAGCTCGTCGGTCCTTCTGATTTATTGCTACCAGGCACACTACAGCGTTAATTTGGCGGTTTTTACCACCACATAAAGCGTAAGCCATAGTCCAGTACCATAATCGGAATCTTAATCATTTTGAAGCAAATTGCTAATCCATTGCTTCATAAGTTCGAAAAATTTGTCAGCTTAACACGTAAATAACGCAATGAATGTTGTTGAACTGTCAAAATGAAACAAAAAAATAAATACACGTGATAGATTACTACCTCCACCCTTGTGATATTTCGTGATTTTTATGGAACCCTCCCCCGCCTTTCGAGCCTCACATGATAGATGGACACTTGGACAGCCCCTTAGCGCCGAGAGTTGAAATCCAACAGCGTTTTTTTGACGCGCTGGGATGCGCTCTATTGGGTTCTCAACGCTCGGTTCAACACCGAGAGTTGAAAATCCAGTACGCGATAAGATCCCGCCGCGATATTTTTATGTCTGTTCGAACGTGGGCTTAGTCCGACGATTTTGACAACGCGCTAACTAAACAATTCTTCCGTAACTATAGATTGTGTGTATTCTGTTGCTGGAAAAATATCACTTATATGTTTATTTACAAGAGGTATTTTTTTTTGTTTCAGGATATTTCTGCGTATACCAAGATCAAGAATCCTTTGAATACATCAGAGGGTGTGCCGAAAAGACGCTTCTGTCAAGCTTGGAACAAGAAGACAAGCTACCGTTCCAGGTAAACTTTTAACCAAATAATAACATAGGTTTGCCGCACACACATAGATACCGGCCCCTTAGTCAGTTCGCGTGCCCGGCGCGCCCTGTCGTCACCTGTGGCTGCTCGTGTGTCGCGTGTCGCCCGCCTGTCTGGGCCCGCGGCACTAGCCCCAGGCCCGCGGCACTAGCCCCAGGCCCGCGGCATAATTAGTATATAGATGTTTTCGTCTGAAAAAGATATTTCTCTTTCAGGGCTTGCCGTTAGTGGTGATGTTTGTTCAAGACGAGGGAATGGATAAGAAGGAACTGACGAGGCTGCAGGAGGAAGGACAGAATCTTGCTGACAAGTAAGTACTTATACAATATTTGAACGATATTTGAACTCAGCATTTACTAGCGCAAACTACGGACGGAATACAGTTATAGGCTGACCGCTTAACTGAGATGTTGCCTGAGGTAGCAGCGCGGTGCGAAAGGGGTGTGGTGACGTGATGCGAGAGCTTAGTGATTCGTCATCTTGTCACAGCTATCACCCCTCCCGCACCGCGCAGCTACCTCAGGCAACGTCTCAGTTAAGCGGTCAGCCTATAATCATCATTAGCTGAAGGAAGATGTTTATATCAGGGGTGCTAAACACTTTCGGATAAGCACATTCGATTCGCCAGTATTCGTTGAACAGCAGCGCCGAACCGAAGCAATTACTACACATACTCCGCTTTCATTCTGCTCGTGTCGATCGGCAAACCCCGTTCGGCATCTACCCTCGCTGAATCATATTCGGGTCGGCTCAGCACGGCACCGAAAATCTATCCGCATAAAATCTGTTTCGCCGTCCAACTCTGCCGAATCATGCCTACCCGAATAAGCAAATTGCACCTCTCAGGTAATAAACCTTGTACATTCTGAGCTTCTAGCTGTGATTTTATAGACATCTCTGCATTTTTTCTTCAACTTAAAAGGTTTAAAAGAATTTACAAAACTGTTTCATCTAAATATTTTCCCAGTCGACAGCTCAACTCAAAAGGAATCAAATCATCAGCAAGCAAGTTCCACTAAAAGCGTCTGTATCTCAACTAATTTGTTCATTTCCTTTCAGCCTACACTGTTCGTATATGGAAGCTTCAGTGAACGAGCTTGGTACTGAAGCGCTAACTTCAGACGCTGTGCAAGAGTTGGTGAGGGCCAACAGGGAGAAGGCGAGCTACGCGCATCTCTACAGAGACGTTATTGTGTGCTTTGATTCTGATATCAGGTGAGTAAGCGTTTTAGCGAAGTAAGCAAGTACGCTCGCCCGTTTTGACGCAGCATCAAAATGACGTTTGTGGTAATAGCTTGACGTTGACAGCGCTTTTATCACGTAGCAGTAATGGTGGCCATACACATTATGGTATACCAGAGATGTCTACCTGTTCAGGTAGAGTGGACCTTGTACTGGAATAGATCTTTGCAATTTTTCGAACCTACGTAACGACCAGCGTAAAATTCGAAAATCAATTCAATTCGAGAAATATTTCCGGTATACCGAACCGTCCCATAAACACATCGACATGTGGTCGACCTGCGCAGGCATACCTGTACAGATAGACTTCTCCTTAAGACCATCACCGGTATACCTGACATAAGCCTGTAATCTGTAATCCAATTTTACCTACAACAGACACCATTCCCTATGTAGTGCTACTTTGACTCAGTACAAAAAAAATCTCACTCATTAAGAGTCTTAAATTCACTCGCTGGCAGACATCGCACAGCTTAATCCAATGTTCCTGATATAATGAAAGTGGGCACTGAAGAGGGATTTTTGTAAATTCATTTTCTATGGGGGACGAACGTTTGTAAGATAATTATACATTTATAGTGAGAAATAGGGTGTAAAGTTCACTCATCCTCCATGCAGGATCCTCCGACCAGACGGGTGTCGTGTCTAGTGAGCAACTGCCTGACGATTGATGTCGGGCCGTTGCTAGGCGCGGTAAACTCTGCTTGCGCGATGCAGGATTTTTCGTGACGTCAGTGTGATGCGTGGTTCGCATGTGGCGTTGTAGATCCACAACGTTATTTTTGCCGATGGGACATGCCGTCGGTCAGACGACTTGATTATTTATTATAATAAAAACCCTCTTTCCAGAATAATGGTATGCATGTTCTGCGACGATCCATACTCGCCTGAAAGAGTGCTAAGCCCACTACTGCTGCACCGCGCGTGTTTCTTGACGGGAGACCGGTCGATAGTCATTGAGACCTTCCTGGGAGACTCCAAGAGGAAAGTCGAGGTGAGTTCATTATCATATAAATCTTCTGCCCTCGTATTACTTCTGTCCTATATTTGAATTCAGAATGGAATACAAACTGCGACCCGCTCCGCTTCGCAAATTTTTTACGACTACAAAATATAGAGATTGCTTTATTAGAAGTAAGTTCCTTAATGAATTCTAGTGAAAATAAAATAAATGATGATGAAACCCGCATCAAAATCTGCGTAGTTTAGAAGAACAAAGTGGTCACTCAGGCAGACACAAAATACGGCTTTCATCATCATCATCATTTCAGCTGAAAGACGTCCACTGCTGGACATAGGTTTCTGAATTAGCAGCAGAACGACGCTTCACAAAGTATCCTGCTGCAGAGGCTTTTCTCTTCAAAATTCTTTGCAGTAGTGCATCTAACTTTTCTCGGGATATCTGCATACACACATGTTAATACTGAAATATCTTGCAGGTGATTATATCAAGTTTCCATGGTGCGAGTCAGTTTAGAGAAGAGCTGATCCACGGGTTCATACTGATATACTCAGCAAAGAGAAAGGCTAGCTTGGCCACTTTGAAGTAAGTTCTTCTTTATGATTGATGTTATTTCAAGTTAAACAAATATGAACTTTATTTTATTGGTAATTGAGTTGATTTCAGAGTGACTAGCACCATTGAAAAAAATATAAAAATGCTTGAAGTTGTAGCGTAAATTGAACTTTATTGTGTAGTAATTAAAGTTATTATTGCATAAACTCATATTTGTTTACATGTTTGGCAAATAAATCGCGAACGCAGACTGCATATAACCCCAACTATCGCCCTGTTTCGTTTGATCCACGATTTTGCCCAACCTGTATACTTTCAAAGTAGTTAAAATAAAAACAACCACTAATGGTGTACATTATGTCTCTAGCGCCTTCTCAATGAACATCCCAAACCTGCCGATACAAATGGTAGCCGTGACGGACGGCGGCGGCTCCGCGGCCAGCACATTCTTCGGCACCGACCTGGGACACGCGCTCATCACGGAGGGAAACGCTACCGCTGATAGACTTGGCGCTCATTTTACTACCTATACGTCCAGTGCTGAGAATAAATGTGAGTATCGTCCAGCTTTAAGAGTAAACTAGTCGCGAGCTCGAACTCACTGGTGGTCATGGCCAAAAGGCACGCTGTCTCACCTGGCTTCGTGTCCGACAGAGCTAGTATCAGTGATGAGCAGTTAGACGCTTACACTTAAGTTCAGCGGCTTTCTGGGTAACGTCTATTATTTTGGTTTTGGCACAGATTTTTTTTGTAACAGATTAATATTATACTAATAATAAAAATTCCCTACAGCGGCATTCTACACTCCGTTCTTCAAAGAGGTATGGGAGCGTAAAGGCGAGATAGAGCGCGCCTTCCGCATGGAACAGCCACACAACTTGCCTGACGTGGCCGCGGCCAGACCAGCCCCGCCGCCCAGGAACCACTCCTACCATCTCAACCATATGTGAGTACTGTCTTATGTGACTGCGCGACTGCTGAGCGTGGGGTCCAGAGTTCGATTCCCGGGTCGGTCACAGTGTTATTGGGTTTTCCATTAGGAATTTCTTAGCAACAGTCCGAAGTATGGAAGTTGGCGGTTTAAAACCCCCGTGCCTCGGAAAGGACGTAAAGCCGTTGGTCCTGCGCCTGAACTCTCCCCGGTTGTGTCGGATTGCCGTCCCATCGGACTATGAGAGTAAAGGTACAGAGAGTGCACCTGTGTTTGCGCACACACTTGTGCACTATAATGTCTCCTGCGTACCTGGCTAATTTCCATTGAGATTGGCCACCGTGACTGAAAACGGGCGAGGAGGCTATTATTATTATTATTACTGTCTTATGTCCTAACCAAGTTCTACCTGTGTGTCAAAGAATGATGGGCGTTGTTGTATGGAGCCTGGCCTGATGACCAATAGAGTTCTAATGAGATCCACGAATGACAGCCGGGACCAACGGCTTAACGTGCTTTCCATGGCACGGAGGGGTCTTGGTATGTAAAAATGGTCATCCATCCAGGGACCGGCCGCGGCAAGTGCAACTTAACCTGATCGATCGACCCGTACGGCTGTTATTACTTAGCCATAAGCCCCCTACGTAAATACGATACCCTTTGGAAAGTCAATACAGTAATACGATACCCTTTGGAAAAACTGGTTGTCTTGAGTCTTCTGAACAAAGACCTGCCTTCATTTTTTTTCCATATCGCGATTCCTTTTTCCAGTTTTTAAGGAATCATTGGCTCACTATGATTAAATAATTAAGTTTTTTTTTTCATAACTCTTTGTGTGTAACTGTTTCGCACCTCGTTACTAAACGAAATTATAAAATTTTACAGGAGAGCCAATATTAGAAAAACTGTGCCACTGTTTTTTGTCAATTGACAAAAAAAATTGACTTTTTATTTCTAATATTGGCTCTCCTGTAAAATTTTATAATTTCGTTTAGTAACGGTTTTACTTTAAAGGTGCGGTTTGTTTCCCGAATAAAATAAACGAATATATAAAACCTTGTCACAGTACGTTTATAGTGTCTTTTTATTTCCACTAGGAGGGAGCATAAGCTGACAAACTCGCTCGACTTGTTGATCGGCCCCGACTCACGCGCAGACATCGACTCTGAGTATAGTGACACACTCAACAACTCCAAGAACAGAGGATTTCTGAAAGGTAACGTAATTATCAATTTGCACCTTTTTTCAGGAACAGTAGTTACTAATAAGTTGAAAACAATACGCATCCTACTGTGGTATTCAGCATTCAAGGGCTTTCTAGAACTTACGACATGCAGAGTGTATTAGAACATACGAACGAACATAAAACATACAACAAATTTAAGTTGACTAAAGGGCTTTTAGTCATTAAGGTAAGACCAGGACTCCTTCTCACAGAGAGGAGGCCTGTGTCCCAGCAGTGGGAACATTGTAGGCACTACAAGACGGACTACAAGGTTTGCCTTCAGCTCCCATACATTTTTGTGAAAAAATCCAGATTTCAGTATAGTATTGTCCGTGATTATTGTCGAAATGGAGACCCGTTCAGTCAATTCCTAGATTTATGCTCTAAAATGCGAAGTCGCTTTTTACTACTAACTAATCTAACTTTTTTTACTACTAAGAATATGGTTTTTGGTCTTCATATTTTTTATTCCCTAAGAGTTTCTTTTTGATGACTTCGGATGATCGATAGTGAAACAAGTTTAATTTATTGTAGGTTTTAGTGTATATCCGCCACCGAGTACGCCACCGGAACCGGCACCCCCAGATCATCGGATGCACGCAGATTTATCACGTAAGTCATACTTATCTTTTATTTATCCGTATCATCATCTTTTAATGATATCATAAATAGGAAGAGGTAGATAACCTACCCAGCATTCTGTCTTCAAAAGCGGCATAATGTCACACATACTAGATGACACGTTAAAGTAAGACGACATGTCGAAATTTTCGGGTGCGGAAGAGAGATAAGGCAATATGTAACTTTGCTATCTAGCCAAGCTTTGTCGTGCCACTTGCGGAGCTCGTATAGATTAAATACCTCTTTTTATTTATAATGTCATTGGTATCTAGGTAGTAAATAAACTAATACATTAGTGAGGCCACAGCGATGGCAAGAATACAATCGAATATTGCATTTATTCTGTTGAAAACCTCTCAAAGTTTAAAATGTCCGAGCGTTTGTTGAATGAAAAGCGACCATTTTGACAAAACACTAAGCGCCATCTCGTAGCATTTTTTTATCAAGGAGCTCTGTTGTTAGCTGAATGAAAGTATAAAACACTTAGAGCATAATCTACGGAGAACCGTTCTGACAAATTTCTTCTCTATTGTGTAGTTGTCTCACTGGCAATTATAAAATAAAACTTCATTACGATATACATCTGTAGTCCTAGTCGAGTATCGCGTTACACTGCGTTGCAGAATTCCGTTGTCATCAACATCTGCCTAGCCTTTTCACAACTATGTTGGGGTCGGCTTCTGGTCTAACCGGATACAGCTGAATACCAGTACTTTTGATATACAGTGCCTATCTGACCTCCTCCTCTGGGTTAAATGATACTATTTGGGTAAAACCGTTGTCAGACTTTCGGGGCTTCTGATTACCCGTATTCTGATTTCCGCGTTGCATTGCAATGTAACCCGTCATTCGACTAGGATACATCCTTATGTACTCTGTTCATTTTATGATGGTATACGTGACACATCCATAAAAACTGTTTTACAACTTACAAATAAAGATAGTAAAAACTTGTGGTAGACAAACGATTATCGAAACGCAGTTTTCGTTTCATTTCGTAATTATTTTGACATAATGTGTCATGCAACCCATCTTTTTTTGAACAGACTATAGTATAACCCACATCAGATAATACATTCTCTGAATATAAATAAACAAAACAACTGTTATAACGCAGCGGACCTCAACTGTTCGGAGGATTCCCTCAGCACCCATGAGTCAGGTGATTGCATGTCGAACGATTATCAACCTTATCACATCATGAACGGTATCTTTTTGTATGTAGATGTAGATAGATATTGATTTTATGTATGAAGACTTGTTTTGAAAGTTGATTTTAATAGGATTTTCTACCAACGCGAATAAAGCAACCTCTTAGCATTCTTAGCCGGGAACCTCGTGTTCTTTTTATATTGTTTACGGTTCTACAAAACACGTGTTTGTTTCGAGATAACCCAACCAGTTTCGATCTTGAAAGGAGCCGTTCTATAAAGCCATGGTGCGATCACAAGGGGACAAATGTCCCGCGACACATGTCGCTCAAGATGTCGGGCGATGTCGGGCAACGTCGGGTGATGTTTGCGTTTTATGTTTGCGATTCGGTTCTCGATAATATAAAATCTTAAATAATATAGAGGAAACTGTCCCGTAATGCTTTGTTGGTAGAAAAAGTTAATTACTATTAAAATCAACTGTTATTAAGAAAGTATTTTATGTTTCTAAATAATGAGTCTAAAGTTTATTTTGCATGAAAACAGTTTTAGAATGTTTGTAATATTTTTAAAGGTAGAACATTTTTATGCAACCTTTTTGTTTAATTTAGATTATGTGTTAAATAATAAATCTTTGAAGTTTTTGTTTGTAAATAGAATATGATTTAGTAATCGTTTATTTAGGCCCGGTTTTCATAACAAGAAAAAAACACCTGTTACACGTGGACGGTATATGGACAACTGGATATCAACTAGTTTTCAAAGCGCGCGTTCGTTTAGTCAGATTTTTGTCATGGGAACTGGGCCTTATACTGATACAACATTTAATTATGTGTTTTGTATGTATAATAATTATAGATTTGCATGGTTATTGTATTACACTTTAATAATATTGGGAGATATTTTAATGTAATAGCTTGATAAAATATTTGATGAAATTGGCGATTATGGTTACTGATTTGTACGTCCTTATTATAATATAGAGTCAAATTACATTAGTGAAATTCCGCAGACGTGATAAGTATCTCAGCTCATACTTCAAGTTGAATAAAAAAAAAGGAATATCAAATCTTTTTTAGGGTTCCGTACCCAAAGGGTAAAAACGGGACCCTATTACTAAGGCTCCACTGTCCTACTGTCTGTCTGTCTGTCACCAGGATGTATCTCATGAACCGTGATAGCTAGACAGTTGAAATTTTCACAGATGATGTATTTCTGTTGCCGCTATAAAAACGAACAGAATAAAATAAATATTTAAGGGGGGCTCCCATACAACAAACTTTTTTTTTTCGGCGTTTTTGCCTTGTGGTACGGAACCCTTCGTGTGCGAGTCCGTCTCGCACTTGGCCAGTTTTATTTTTGTGTTATAGTGTTTGGATATCGATAACCATCACGCTTGTGGAGTTTCTCTAGCTAATTTAATTTGACCTTGATATCATTATAACAATATGAACACTACTCCTGTATAGACGGTGGAGGTCTATGGCAACCAGCTAGCTATGGTCATCGGGCCTTTACGACGGGCCGCACCAGGCCGCACCAACCACCGCAGCGGGTCAGGCACTCACAGACATTAAAGGTAACTTTCAACTTCTTCCTCTTCTCCTTTAAGGCTGCACTAGTCAGTGTTATTTCCTTACAAAACGTTGTAGGGTAATTACTCCACTGTTTGACATCGTTCATGTCCAAAGTTAAGAGCGTTTACGCCGTACGGGATTTCATACAAACTTTCAAGCCCTTATTTTTCGAAATTAATGAACCGATTTTAATGAAACTTCATACGCATAAGCAGGATACAAAGGTCTAAAAAGTTAGTAGAGAACATTCTCGAAAAATAATGTTACAGCTAAATTAGACCGATTTTGCATTTTCCATAGAAACAGAGATTTCCAGTTAACTTTTTTTAAATAAGACATTTCGAAAATGTTCTCTACCAACTTTTTAGACCATTGTATCCAGCTTATGTGTATGATGTTTCATTAAAATCGGTTCATAAATTTCAAAAAATAGGGGCTTGAAAGTTTGTATGAAATGCCGTACGGCGTAAACGCTCTTAAGAGCCTATACTACCTCAAATGGCTTAGCATGATCCTCCGTTATGTTGAAAATACTGGAGCATTAATTATGAAATAAATATATGCTAAAGTTGAGGATTAATGTTAAGTACTATGTTAGACGAAAACACAATTCCATAAAAATTTCTCGATAGAAAAAAAATCCAAAGTTACCTCCAAACCGAACAATAAACCGCTGGTATTCAATAAATCCTTCAAATTAGATCATGAAACTTTGCATACTAACTGAACTAACTATAAATCAGGTCTTATGTTAGTTAGTTTTTTTGAATTACCTTTATTTTCACCGTAAAAGCAAATACCTAAACTATTGGCGCTGCCTTCCGCCCAGCACAGCACTCTGTCTCGCTCTCATACAGTCCGCGAGCAGTATCGTTCGAGCGAGATAAAGAGTGACTTTTAGCTGAGGTAGTATAGGCTCTTAAGCATGTTATCGATTTGTCTTTGCCTGTACGTAAGCCGAATAGTAAAGTCAAAAGTAATTTGCAAATTATGAACCTTGAAAGATGCTTATTTCAACACTAATATAATGTAACTTTTGTTGTAAATAAATAAAAGAAGGAGTAAGTATGAAATCTCCAAAACAAATTTCGTACAGGCATTGTTCAATAACACTTCTTCACCATAACCCCACCAAAACCAAAGGTCTGCTCATTACGTTTTTTGGTATAAATCATCGTGCCCCTCGCTTGCTCACACGACCCTAACATGACATATTTAGTCTATAATGCACCTGCACCCCCACCCCCCCCGCACCTGTCTATGAGTGCACCTGTGTCTGCGCGCACACGCCTGCACTATAATATCTCCCGCGCCGAAGGCTAGTCTCCGTTGTGATTGGCCGCCGTGGCCGAAATACGGTCTGGAGGACTTTATTTATAATGCTTCCACTGCTGGAACAGGCTTCCTCTCTGTGAGAGGAAGCCGGCCATGATCTAACACGCGGACACACTGCCGGTTGGTGAATGAGCTCATCTCCTATAATCTTTTATTATTATTTACTGTTTATGGTAGACCTTCCCAAAAAGATGACATAATTGTACTGTGTCGTGTAACTTTGAATCGACTTTTAAAATGAGGTGATGTAATTGACGCGCTCTTAAAAAAACAAGTAATTAAAAAAACTAAAAACCCGACTGCGGTAAAAAATTAAGTTTAAAAAAAACTGAAAATGTAAAAACAAGGCCATTTTAAATTAAATAAAAGTTGGAAGCAGGCGGGACCCATTTGAGTTTGAAAATATAATAAAAAAATGGTACGGGTCCCGCCTGCTTCCAACTTTTATTTAATTTAAAATGGCCTTGTTTTTACATTTTCAGTTTTTTTTAAACTTAATTTTTTACCGCAGTCGGGTTTTTAGTTTTTTTAATTACTTGTTTTTTATTTCCAGCTTTTTAGTTTACAAATTTGAAAGATTTCGCAGAAGATTTACTTATGTATTAATTATTAGCTGACCCGTAAAGTCACTCAACAGGGAACAAGAAATAATTATTTTATTTAACGTGTTTTTTAAGATTTGTCACTTCGAATTACTTTTAACCATATAAGTTGTATATATTTTTGTAATAACCTTTTAAAACCCTTAATTTTGACATTTCACTCGATAATATTAGAAGAAAAAAAAATCGAACTCCACAATATGGCACCCTAAATCCGCCATTTTACTTTGTTTTTGATTTTAATGGAGCCAGTGACACTCGCGCTACCAAGACAAATCTAAAGACGTATAATTTATCCAAATCCGTTCATTCGTTTAGAAGTTACGTGGGAACAAAGAAACGGACATACATACAGGTCAAACACATAACCCTCCTTTTGGGCTTCGCCGCAGTCGGGTAAAAAGACAAAAAAGAAACTTTAAAATCGTTTTGTGCAAATTGAAAGATTAGTGAGATTGCCGGCCGATGCAGGCCGATAAAATACATCAAACTATTTCTGTTAATCAATCTCGAACTGTTAACCTTATTTGCTATTCACATAGCTAATATATGTGTTCAGTACCCGACCGTAAACATGGCACATTTCAGAAAAAAATTGGCTTTTTGTTTATATGGCGCCGCGCGTAGGTAGATCATTCATATGATACCTGTGCGACAGTCTCTTTCTAACACTCGAAGTGCCATATTTACGGCCGTATAATTATCTCGCTCTAACACACGTCAATTCTATTTACATTGCTACAAGTATCTTTTGGCACTCAAATTAATGACGTTGACAGGGCTGCGCTGCTGGTGAACATTGTGCAATTATTTTGTTGAAAGTATAGAAAAATAAGTGTGCGGTCGGGGGACCCCCGTCAGGAACGTAGTTCCTTACGCGATACTCGCACACACACAACCGGATATAATAGACAGAGAGAGAGAACGTAGCATAACGCTTTTTCAGCGAGACGATTTCTGCCTGTCAACTCCTACCAAAAACAAGATGGCGGCGTTAGTTCCAATTTTGACCACGCACCTAAAGAATCTTGTAGCGCTATACAAGGTGTTGATTTGCATCTTCGTCAAATTTTAGGAGGTTGTCATAAAAGACATTTTAGTACTTTAGTTTTTTAGTACTTTAGTTTTTTAGTACTTCAGTACTTAGTAAAGTAAAAGGCGTTTGTTTGTGTGTGAAAGCGCGGTTATAGGGCTAGTAACAGACAGGCCGCGTTTAAACACGGCTGGTTCACACTTACGGATTTCCGTAAATATGAAAAAAAAAAACCCTACCCGTTTTATTGTTTATTTGGGTCGAGAATCATTAGCATAATTACGTCCTTGAATTTGACTAGGGTGCAAATCAACACCTTGTATGTATATTGACAATCTATGTGTTGCGCGCCACAATTAATGCCTGGTACATGTTGACATTAGTTACCACTAGCGCCATCTAGTATCGAGTAGCAGAACTAGTCGAGTCACGATCGTTCTAGAAAATTCGATACTAGAACTATGTAGAATTTTCTCGAACTATCGACACCTACTCGGTCGGGGCCGGTATGTACTCGAACATTCTAAATGTTTCTACAATGGAAGGTTCTAGAACTATCTGCGGCACTATATAAGGCCGGGATGCGCGACGACCGACACAGTTTGGATAAAGCGACAAGAGCGAAAACATCTAAGCGATCTTCAAGTGCGAATTAAGAGTGATCAGTAGTGTGATTGTGTTCTTTTAATTAGTGTGTTTGAGCTGTAATTAGTGATTTTAATTAAAGAGTTGTTTTTGGTTATTAAATCGGCAGTTTTTATTGTCACGAACCCGAAGCTCGTAACAATTGGTGTCAGAAGCAAGGATTATGCCGGTTTTACCCAAAGACGACACGGAGGGTATCCGTACCCGGAGTCAACGCCAGCAGGAGACGGACCAGCGGCGATTCGGTGGAGCAACGCCACAGGGGTCGGAAGGCCAGCTACCGACCACGGAGGCCGGCCCGTCCACAGCTGCTCCAGCATCATCAGCACCAGATTTTGCTGCTCTGATGATGATGCTGCAGGAGCAGGCTCGTCGACAGGAGGAGCAGGCTCGTCGGCAGGAGGAGCAGGCTCGCCGACAGGAGGAACAGGCTCGTCGGTTGGAAGAACAGCTCCAGCGCGACAAGGAGGAACAGGCCCGCCGTCAGGAGGAACAGGCCCATCGATTGGAAGAACAGCTCAAACAGGATAAGGAGGAGCAGGTGCGCCGCCAGGAAGAACAGATGCTCCTCATGAAAGACCTTCACGCAACCTTCGGGAAAGACATGAACGAGGTGAAGGAGAAGGTTGCCCAGCATGACAACCGCCTGTCAGAAGCTGAAACTCAGATCAGCAAGTTTAGTGACGTCATTGCTGATGTGAAGCAGGAGTTGGGTAACCTTAAACTTAGGGATGGAATCGCAGCTCCCGTAGCTACAACACCTTCGCTACGTGGATTCAAAGTGCCACCGTTCGACGGTACTTCTTCCTGGTCGGCCTACAAAATCCAGTTTGAGGCTGTCATGAAGGCGAACGGGTGGAATAAAAGTCAGGCCATGACTGCCCTCACCCTAGGCCTGCGCGACCAGGCCTTAACCGTTCTTGAAGCTTTTGGTAAGGAAGTGACTTACGAGCAGCTCCTTGAGGCATTGGAGGCTCGGTATGGCGACGCTCATCTGGAACACGTGTTTCGTGCGCAGCTCAAGGATCGCGTGCAACGCAGTAATGAAAACCTGCAGCAGTGGGCCCTTGAAGTGGAGAAGCTGGTTCGTAAAGCGTACCAGTCTGTACCTGCGCTTATTGATGGGAACCTGGTGCAGGCATTCATCGACGGCATCCGCGACCTTGAAGTTAGAGCTGCTGTGAGACTCGGTCACCACGGGACGCTTAAGGACGCCTTGGCCCATGCACTGGAGGTGGAAGCTGTGCGGCAGGATCATCGTTCCCATCGCGTCAGGGAGGTTGCAGCGGCTACAGTTCGCGACCGCAATAAAGGATACAGCCCTAGGTGCTACGGCTGTGGGGAAAAGGGCCACCTTCGATCCAGTTGCCCTAAGCGAACTGCAGAAAGAGAAGACGGCCGATCTCCAGAGGGCAGTGCGGCTAACAGCACCGCCCAGCATCAGCAGCAGGGAAACGAGTAATAGCCAGGACTGCGGGGCGGGTGCTGGCTGATGTTCAAAGAGCCCCAAGGGTTTCGATCAAACAAACCCAAGACGGGAACAGCCTAATCATCAAAGGCGAGGTCAACGGAATGCCGTGTAAGCTGACCATAGATACTGGAGCTTCTCGCACAGTTGTCAGTTCCCAACTTACAAGTCGGTCCCTTGGGGACTCCGCATACAACCGAGAACGCATTAATTTGGTAACAGCCACCGGTCAGCGCATACCCGTCTATGGAGAGAAGAAGATAGAGTTGAAGCTAGGCAACAGAATCTACCTGCATAATGTCATCGTGGCCGATATAATGGACGATTGCATCCTGGGCCTTGACTTTATGAGGAAGAATTGTTGCAAGATTGACGTCAAGCAAGGTGTTTTGAAATGTGGACAAGAGGAACTTTTCGTGGAAGGGGCGTTACCTGGGAATGTGTACAGCCTTAAGAAGATTGTTCTTCCGCCGAGATCGGAAACGATTGTGCCGGTTAGTCTTCCTCGGAATCCTAGGCAAACTCATCGTTGTGTACTCGTGGAAAGGGTAGATAATGACCTTCCATGGAAAGTGGCACGAACTTTGGTCAGAGCCACCGACATCTCAGGGGTACGTGTGCTGAACCTTTGTGATCAGGAACAGATTATAGAAAAAGGCACACTACTTGGTACTTGCGAGGAAGTGGATTGGTTGCGTCGATGCCAATATCTATCGACTGGGACCCTCGGCAAGGATGCACAAACGAAAGTGACCACACTTTTAGAAGACTGCCGCAGCGCTCTGTCCCAAAATGAAATGGTCAAGGCGAAGAAGATGTTACTCAAGTACGCCAATGTTTTCTCGTCAAACGATGCTGACATCGGGAAGACTGGCTTAGTTCAACACAAAATAAACACAGGAGAAGAACTGCCTATCCGTCAGCGGCCAAGGAGATTGCCGGTAGCACGTGAAAAGGAAGTGGAAACCATGATTGAGGGAATGGTGAAGGATGGTGTTATTGAACCTTCATCTAGTCCATGGTGTTCACCTGTAGTGCTGGTAAGAAAGAAGGACGGCAGCATGCGGTTTTGTGTTGACTATCGTCGTCTGAACGACGTTACAAAGAAGGACAGCTATCCTTTGCCAAGAATTGATGACACGCTGGACATGCTTACTGGGGTAAAGTGGTTTAGCACGCTGGACCTGAAAAGTGGCTACTGGCAAGTCGAAATTGACCCTAAGGACAAGGAGAAAACTGCATTCTCGACAGGAAAGGGTCTGTGGCAATTTAAAGTTATGCCGTTTGGATTGTGCAATGCTCCGGCAACTTTTGAAAGGTTGATGGAACTTGTACTTACTGGACTAATTGGCGATGCCTGTTTGGTCTACTTGGATGACATCATCATCGTAGGCCGCACGTTTGAAGAACATCTTCAAAACCTGGAACGCGTGCTCATGAAGATCCAGAGTGCCAACCTCAAGTTAAGTCCGAAGAAGTGTTCACTATTCAAACGACAGGTTAGCTTTTTGGGATATGTAGTGTCTGAAGAAGGTATCCGCACGGATCCAGAGAAAATCGCCGCTGTCAAGGATTGGCCAGTTCCAAAAGACAAGACGCAGGTCAGAGCATTTTTGGGTTTGTGCTCCTATTATCGGCGATTTGTCAAGAACTTTGCAGACATAGCCAAACCCCTGCATAAGCTAACCGAAGAGAAGCGACATTTCTGCTGGGATGAAAGTTGCGACATCGCATTCCAGGAGCTAAAGGACCGTCTGTGCAAAACACCTATTTTGGGGTACCCTGATGCGGGCAAGGAATTTATAATTGACACAGACGCAAGTGACATAGGACTTGGCGGTGTGTTGTCTCAACGGAATGGTGATCAAGAGGTTGTGATAGCGTACTTCAGCAAGTCGCTGTCAAAGCCGGAAAAGAACTATTGTGTCACGAGACGGGAATTGCTTGCTGTGGTAAAGTCATTGCAGCATTTTAGCAAATATCTTCTGGGGCGGAAATTCCACGTACGAACTGACCATGCTGCACTGAAATGGCTATTGCAGTTCAAAAATCCAGAAGGACAAGTTGCGAGATGGATTGAGCTACTGCAGGAATACGACTTTGTGGTCGAACATCGCAGCGGGAAATCACATGGCAACGCAGATGCATTGTCAAGAAGACCTTGTCCTGAAGACTGCAAGCATTGTACTAGGCAAGAAAGTAAAGAAGTCGTACCTGTGAGGATGCTCAAGACAGACCTCAGCAACGAGTGGAAGGAAAGCCTACAACGTGCACAGCAGGAAGATTCGGACATCAAGCCGATTCTGGAGTGGATGAAGGCCAGAGCTCCTAAGCCCAGGTTTAGTGACGTCTCAGCGATGAGTTCGATCACAAAAAGCTATTGGGCCCAATGGGACAGCTTGGTGATTCAGGATGGAGTCCTGTGCCGTAAATGGGAAAATGCTCGGGGAGACAGCTGTCATTTGCAAATGGTTGTCCCTAAAGCTCAAGTACCGGATGTTCTACAGCTGTACCATAATGGTTGTTCAGGAGGTCATCTGGGAGTAAAACGGACTCTACTGAAGATACGAGAACGGTTTTACTGGGTCCACTGTCGGGACGATGTCGAGGACTGGTGTCGCAAATGTACAAGTTGTGCAGCTGTAAAGGGACCTCAGACTCGCAGTAGAGGTGCATTGAAATTGTACAATGTTGGTGCACCATGGGAGAGGATAGCCCTTGACGTTGCGGGGCCGTTTCCGGTAAGTGAAAGTGGCAACAAGTATTTCATGGTTGTGATGGATTACTTCACCAAGTGGCCGGAAGTCTTCGCCATTCCAAATCAAGAAGCTTCGACAGTTGCAGACAGATTAGTCCATGAAGTCTTCTGCCGTTTTGGAGTACCCTTGGAGATTCACAGCGATCAGGGAAGGAATTTTGAGTCCCAAATATTTCAGGAAACTTGCCGAGTAATGGGTACTCATAAAACGAGAACAACTTCTTACCACCCACAATCGGATGGAATGGTGGAACGATTTAATCAGACATTGGAGAGGTACCTAGCCAAAGTTGTGGAAAATCGGCAACGAGATTGGGACAAGCACATACAACCGTTTTTGTTGTCATATCGAAGCGCTGTTCACGAAAGTACATCGGTGACACCAGCTTTCGCAAACTTTGGAAGAGAATTACGGCTGCCTGCAGACCTGATCACCGGAATACCACCTGATGCCCCACGCAGTATAACCGATTATGCGAATGACTTGCGGAACAAAATGAATGACATTTATGAGCACGTCAGACAATCGGGCCAGAAAATGTCTGAAAAGATGAAAACCCGTTATGACCGCAAAATGAACAATAAAGGGTTCGACGAAGGTTCACTAGTGTGGTTGCACAATCCAGTCCGCAGCAAAGGGAAATCTCCTAAGCTTCAAGCTAAATGGGACGGACCGTACCGGATTGTGACAAAGATCAATGACGTAACCTACCGGATACAGAAAGGTGCAAGAGGTACTCCTAAGATCGTCCATGTGGACCGACTGGCGCGTTATTATGGGGCTGATAATGCTCGGGACGAGCATGTCTTAGGAGGGGGCAGTGTTGCGCGCCACAATTAATGCCTGGTACATGTTGACATTAGTTACCACTAGCGCCATCTAGTATCGAGTAGCAGAACTAGTCGAGTCACGATCGTTCTAGAAAATTCGATACTAGAACTATGTAGAACTTTCTCGAACTATCGACACCTACTCGGTCGGGGCCGGTATGTACTCGAACATTCTAAATGTTTCTACAATGGAAGGTTCTAGAACTATCTGCGGCACTATATAAGGCCGGGATGCGCGACGACCGACACAGTTTGGATAAAGCGACAAGAGCGAAAACATCTAAGCGATCTTCAAGTGCGAATTAAGAGTGATCAGTAGTGTGATTGTGTTCTTTTAATTAGTGTGTTTGAGCTGTAATTAGTGATTTTAATTAAAGAGTTGTTTTTGGTTATTAAATCGGCAGTTTTTATTGTCACGAACCCGAAGCTCGTAACATATGTATTAACTATGTTCTTCCTAACCAATTTCCTTTACTAATACCGACCTTACTAATGAGTGATAGATGTCCGTTTTCGCGCAGCAACCGGGCAAACTGGACATGAACAATTATACGATGGTCAGCGACGCGCTACAGCATATCACAATCGGACCGCCTGCGCATTCTAGATCTGATAGAAAGGTAAGGGATTCTTTCAATAAAATAATAAAGACTGTATTGTTAATTAAAAGAAAATGGTCAGTGTTGTAAAAAAAAAATGATAATATTTTTGAAATAGTATCTCTTTTTCTTTACAATATGTAACGGTTTAATGTTCATTGTTTGCTATTCTAAAATAGGAGGGGCCCGTGGTTAAATAATAACAGTCGCACAGGTCGATCGGTCAGGTTAAGCTACGCTTGCCGCGGCTGGTCTCTGGATAGGTGGTCTGGGTCATTCGTGGATATTTGACTGTTTTTACTGGTAGTCAGAAGCCCGAAAGTCTGACAACCAGTCTTACCAAGGGGTATCGTATTACCCAGTAACTGGGTTGTGGAGGTCAGATAGGCAGTCGCTCCATGTTAAATACTGGTATTCAGCTGCACCCGGTTAGAGTGGAAGCCGAACCCAACATAGTTGGGAAAAGGCTAGGCAGATGATGTTTGCTATTCTAAAATGGACCCCATAGTTTCTTTGTCACTTATTTTTAAATATCGTAGCATAATGCTGAGATAGAAGCCTTTTGGCCTCATATAGGACTTTCTTTTTATATAATTTTGTTTTATATTTTTGTGAGTGTGTTTAGTATAGTTTGTGATCTTCCTGTACGAGTCACAATAGACTGACTAGTTCGAACTATATTATCTTTGGTTATTTTCCCATTGATTGAGATAATAAGATAAAATAGATAGACTATACTTTATTGTATACCAAAATACGGTAAAGTTTATTTAACCGGCCAAAATGTAATTTGTTGTTTCTCTCTGTAGACTCAACGCACGAACTGGACGCACTCGAGTGGTCAGCCAGGTGGTCACCACCACCACCCGTCAGGAGTTAGCTCGGAGACTGAACTGGACGCGCAGTATGCACAGGTAATCTATAATAATAAAAAAAACTATTAAGGCGATTGTGCAAGGGTAGTCCAGGTCAAATCAAGCATATGAGTAATCCAGTATCAAGATATTTGAGGCCAATTCTTACTTAGAAAATTGAATTCATGATACTAATTATTACAATTCTGTAAATACTAATTTGTAACAAACCTAACCAAACGCCGGCCTGAAAATTGTATAAAAACGTAAAAAATTGGCTACCATAACACATCTCTAGCCCCATAGTAAAAGTGTCCGATTGAATTTTCTATTTTATCTGCCTTTTTAAACAATCGCCTTTTGTCTTTTAATTTTTGTTTCTTCGATAAGTTATGGGAGATTGTATTTTTCACGTTTATAGCATATCTTTTACACACGATATCTCTTATCTTACGTCGTGTTATGAACAAAATAATAACTTTGTTTGATTCTTATGTTTTTGTACAGATCAAAGAAACAAATGAATACATGGAAGCTCCATCTATGATGAGATTAAGAAGACATCGGAGACACGAGAAGACGCCCTTACATCAGCCATGTGAGTATCGATTAATTACTGTCACTATGTGAAGTAATTTATACAGTTAAATGGCTTTTAATTATTAACCACGACTATATTTTGATTTTGATAGAGGTACCTAATCTGAGGAAAATTAACCTTTTGAACGCCATTGTCACATATACGTGACAAGCAAGCGCGTGCCCTGTACGCCAGTCGTGTATCGCCTATCCTATTACGAGCGACACAAATATGTGACAAAAAATGCGGTGCTCTTTATCACGAAATAAACAATTAAATCATTACTTTTGTGTGTTTTTATTTGTATACCTTAAATATTTAAAATTGTGGCTTGGCGTGGAGGGCACGCGCGTGCGTTTATGCTCTGGCGTTCAAAAGGTTAATATTTTCCTTAACACTTTGCGGGACACTTAACGCCTCTCGACGTAATAACAATAAAACTTCTATTGTGTCTCGGTCAGTGTCCTTCAATGTGTTAAGTTATATTTAGACCCACTTGGATCACAAATCACTCAATTGCGTTTAAGCGCTAAACATATTTAAAACAGTCTGTCTGTGGCATCTTCAAACGATTGACCGAAACAACGATCTCTTATATACGTTTAGCGGTAAGTAAACGTATTTAGCGATTTGTGGTGCAAGAATGATGATAGCATAGAGTTATGAGGAACAGAGTGTAAACTTAACTCATCCAGGGAGGATCCTCCGACCAGACGGGTGTTTTGTCTTGTGGGCTACTGTCCGACGGTTGATGTTGTGACGTTGTATATATGCTAACACGCTGTAAACTCTGCTTGCGCGATGCAGGATTTTGTGCTACTTCAGTATGACGTGAAGTTCGCATGTGGCGGTGTAGATGCCGCCACAATAGCAATGACAAAAGCTCATAATGCAGGGAATATTTCTTTTGTTTTGTGTTGGTTAATTATATTTCGTTTAATCTTTATATTAATAAACAAGTGATAGTAAAGCTAGATATTTATATCCTAATGTTCTCTGACACAGACAGCTTGGACTCCAGTCCGTACGCAATGATTTTATCACAATAGCTCAAATGTGAAGAATATATCTTATGTTTTGTGTTGGCCGCGTTATATTTTATCTCACTTCTGGAATAGTAGACAAGTGATAATAAATGTAGACCTCCCCCTAGCGTTCTCGGAGACAGACAGCTCGGGCTCCAGCTCGGGCTCGGGCGGCGGCAGCGCGGGCGCGGCGCGGGCGCACTCGCGGCGCCGGCACAACGCGCACCACGCGCCGCGACACTACAAGAAACGGTAATATTATATTTCACTTCCCAAATGTAGTTTAAACCTTATTGAAAGCTGTGGTTGATGAATAATTGTATGAATGTAAATATGATAATTGTATTTTATCGACGTTCAACAGATCGCTAGGCAACTTGGTAGCCGTCCAAAGTCCCCGCGTGCCCAAACTGGGCATGTTCGTGGGTCCGCCCGAACTGCCCACCGGATACAGAGCCAGGACGCAGGAGGATAAAGGTAAACATCTACTTCATAAAGTTTTAAATTCATTCAATCACTGACAGACTACACACAGACTAAACCGCTGGATTTAGAAACATGAAATCCCTCGCTACGCATTCTCACTCATCTCTGGTGGACAGGCAGCCTTAAGGGATCTGTCAAATTTCTTTGATAGATTTCCAACTTTATCGCTAAAGCATAAGGTTCAAAGTTGATTGGGAAAATTTAACAGTTTCGGGTAGCTTGATGTGCCGGCCTAAAGTTGTCACCCTATTAAGAACTTTTTTGACGTTCATATATTTTTGAAGCCTGAAAGGGCCAGTATATTAATGAACTCGACTGTACAACGTACGGTTGTCATTCGGGCTGATGTAGTTTTTTGTTTTTTGTCTCTTAGCTGCGAGTGAATCGAGTGAAGGCAGTTCTGACGGTGAGTCGCGGAGGCCCAGGCCTCTGCCCCCACCACCTCATCATGAACCACCGCATAAGGTAAATATGCTTACATCTAAATATTTCACCCTTCCGCCTTAATAATGATCGACTTTAGTTGTAGACTTATTTCAAATGAAACAGAAGGCCATTTCTCGTGATTCAAAACGTTCAAAATCTAGTCGCAGTCTCATCTCGGTGACAAACAAATGTCAAAATATAGGGAAATTAGACGTTTTTTTGACAGATTGAGACTGAGATTAGACTGAAAGTTCTTAAAATTACGAGAATTGCCTCTCAGATGTGATTAGCCAAATCAGAGATGCGTCACTGGGTAAATACGACCCTATAGTCTGTTGCAAACGTATCTGACGATAATGTAAACAAATCAGAAAGCCTGTGGATGCCAGTTTCTAGAGCCACTTGAAACAAATTGACTGCGCTGGTTTGGTTATTTGAATACTTGAACCCGAAATTCTAATTATAAATCACTATTCCACTCTGCAATTGGCATTTTGTTTTGATTGTTGTTATTTTGTTGTCATCTGCCAGTGTCGCGGGCGCATCACGGATTAATTTGTATTGTCAATGTCAATTTATGTGTGTTGTCGTTGGTCCCTGGCCTTCAAACAAAGGACAAAATTGACAACTTTTTATTATGCTTGAGTGCAAGGCTTTTGACTACGTTGTATATGTATATTTTATGTCCTTTTTATTTGCAATGTGCGTTTTGTTTGTGCAGAATCAACAATTTTTCTTTCATAAAGAAGTTTTTCATTTGACAGTTGAGGTTAATTTTATAACCTCAGTTTTCGATTTTTCAATTACAATTTCATTATGTTATTCAAACAATAATTTTTGGAAAAAGTGTTGAGATATAAAGTTGAAACCTAAATACAGATGAATATGTTGCTAATTCCATTTAGTGAGTGATTGCGTAAGAATTTAACCTGAAGAGGTTTTTTTTTACACTTTCGTCTGATACTTTTCAAACAGACCATAATTAACGATGAAAATTAAGGCTTTAACGAATAACTCTTGTCCTACAGATGCTATCGGGAGAATATCCTTCATCAGCTCAGGACAACTCGTCGTCTAGCGCGGCAGACACGCGGCGACGACATCATCCGTTCAGCAAGCACGATCGTAGGCATAAGGTATAATATCATTCTTTATTAAGCGCTGATTTCTCAATCGACGGAAAAAAATTATTCATGGAACAAAATTGACGTCTGACAGATTTTGTATGGAAGAACTGTCAAAAATTCAAAATTATTCCTCGGATAAAATTATCTGGTGTTGGAAAAATCAGCCCTAAATTAAAAACAACACAAAAACTTCTTAGGTCAAACTTTTTTAAAGTTTTAAAATTGTGAGAAAAAAAATAGTATTCGTGGTTTCGTTTGACCATAATAATCAACTTTATTAAAATCTTAAATTCACCCACTGACAACGTACTGCCTAAATCACTGGGTTTAGAAGCATGAAACGTGTAACGTGTAACGAGTAACTTGTAACATGTAACGAGGAGCACTAATGATGATTTTTTTTTAAACATCATAGTGTGTTTAACCATTTGAATGCCGTAATTACAGAAACAATTAAAAACCATTGTGTCTCGCGTGGATCTACGTTCCCGGCATACTAAGGGTTAAATAATGAATGTTCGTATGGAAGTTCATAATTTTTGCCGATAAGAATGTCATCACATCGGGCATATGACTTGTACAATATTAGGTTGTAAAATGTGTGTAAACAAGATGTATTTTTCTAGGAATTCTCTAAGAGCAAAGATTCAAAGAAGAATGCGGCTCAAGTAAACAACACGCAGTCAACACAAAACTGGGGTCCACAGGTAACATATTGTTTATTCTATAAGACAAGCGACAGGCGACGCTGTTATATAATCAGCCTATAATGTTACCACTGCTGGGACACAGGCCTCCTCTCTGTGTGAGGGAGTGGGCCTTAATCTACCACGCGGGCCCAGTGCGGGTTGGTAGATGTCACATGTCTTCGAATTTTTGGTTCTTGGATATGCCGGTTTCCTCACGATGTTTTCCTTCACCGTTTTGAGAGCAATGGTGATGATATAATTTACACAAAGCGCCTGTCTGGGTTCGAACCTACGACCTACAACTCGTAAGTCGCGGCCGTTACCACTTGGCCACCACTGCTCATCATAAATCCCAGGTGACGCTATTATCAATCCCATTCATTTCAAACTTATTTTATTTCTTCATTACAGGGAAACCACGGTATACCTCTGTTCGTCGAGAAATGTGTCGAGTTCATAGAGCGAGAGGGATTAGCGTCGGAGGGACTATACAGAGTGCCCGGCAACAGAGCGCACGTTGATATGCTGTTCACCAAGTTTTATGAAGGTCAGTCTACTTTCTACTAGAGCTGCAATATCAAGAAGAGAATTAAGATCAAAGAAAGATGAACTACCTACAACACATTGAATGCTCAATGTGAAATGCAGCTAACGTAGTAACTAGCATATCACCTGAGATGAAGTTACCAAGTTTCGAAATAGGGTATTCAGTTGTATTTATTGTTTACCTTGATGTTATATTTACTACGATGTAGCATTACATGTAGCATTAAGTACAAACCTTAGTGGTTTAAAAATGCTATTCTGCAGAAACAAATGTCATCATCATCATAATCAGCCTATAATGTTCCCACTGCTGGGACAAACAAATGTACTAATTTCTAAATGGTAAATAAAAAAAAAAATATAAATAAAAAACAACAACTTTAATCTGCGTCGGAATATTAGGGCCACTGATTTCTTGATAACTATCGTTCTGAATTCTTTAAAACAACGTTTGAAAGTTCTCATTGTAACATAAGGTGTTGTGTATGTAAACATTTATTTATTTATTTAGATATATTTTATTTTACACCAGAAAATACATAACAAAAAATACAATTATCACTACAAAACATACAATGGACGGCCTTATCGCTTTCTGCGATCTCTTCCAGGCGATATTATTTTTGAAAAAATACCATATAATGTCTTACCAACCTTCTCCTTGGGACCCAGCACTTGGTTCCGTGCAACCACATATTGATCATAACAGAAATACCTAAGAAGGCTTTCTTGAAATACATATTTGGAGTTTTAAGGTCATAAGCACACGTATCAAATCGGAAAGGGATCGGCACCGTATCAATTCGAGCCAGTATTCTTTGTATGAAACTCCCTACTGCAAAGCACACTAATCGGAATCGTTGACAGTACAGTTAGCATAAAAAATTTCAAGGCGTAGATTTTTTCAAATTAAAAATAATAAAAACATGACCGGGACGTATTTATTTCAAACTAGCTTCTGGCAGCAGCTTCCTTAAGGGATTAGAAAATACTAATAATAGCATTTGACTGTGTCTTCACTGTTTTAAATTCTATGTACTTAGTCACGCGATGGGACTAACTTATCCCATAAGTTCAAATAAATTATTTGAACTATCTATTTCAGATCCCAAAGTGGACCTTGATTCGCTGGATATCCCAGTGAACGCGGTCGCGACTGCGCTCAAAGACTTCTTCTCAAAGAAATTGCCGCCACTACTGGATGAAGCCAGCATGGACCAGCTTGAGGACATTGCCAGTAAGTATGCTATTTTATACTTTAAATGCTTGCGTGTACGTTTTAGTTTAGATTATTGTAGTGATTGTTTCGAATGTGTTAAAATATTTTTCTGAGAATATGTTGAGGGGCTTACATGACATAAAACGCGGTCACTGTCGGACTGCATAGAAAAGAAGGAGAAGCGTGATGACACAACGCTGGTAATTTATTGCAAAATATTAAGCAATTACATATTTAATTACAAAAAATATATTGTTTGGACTAAAAAATTAAAACACTAGTATTTTAGTATGTTGCTTGTAGAATAATCAAACAAAAAATCGGAATGGTTGCATGTATAGTATGTTTTTTTTGTAAAAAGAAAGTTTTTAGAGGTATCTTCGTGATTTTTTTTCTATCGTATCAAATTAGTTGTATTATGTTTTCAACACACTATCTACCTAGCATATTATATCCTGAAGAATGTCATATATTTTTCTGAGTTTGTTTCCTGTAGTCGATCATTACTTTTATTGTTTCTGAAACTTGCGTTTTTTTGTGTTTAGGTCCTGTAAGCCCCATAACATATTCTCATAACTCGAAATTAAAATTAAATTAAATAAACGATAATCTTATAAGCAATCAAAATCTAGGGAACAGCAGATTTTTTCGTGATCGATTTCTTTCTTTTTTTACCGACTTCACAAAAAGGAGGAGGTACTATGTTCGGGTGTTTTTGTATATCGTCAGCAAAGGCGATATACAAGTATGTGGTATAAATGATTGCATATAGTAATATGTGGTTTCCATACTGTATATTGTGTAAATATCTTGTTTGTCTTATGTATTATTGTTATTTCAATGTAGAGATGGCCCAGTGGTTAAGGCCCTCGCGTCTCATACACGAGGTTCATTCATTCATTCTCCTGCCCTTATCCCAATTTATTTGCGGTCGGCGCAACGTGTCTTTTTCTTCCATACTTCTCTATTAGTCGTCATCTCGGTAGTCACCCCCTTTCTAACCATATCATCATTCAACATTCCATCCATCGTCTCTTTGGTCTTCCCCTACACGAGGTTGTGGTTTGAAATCCGGGTACTCACCAATGTGACTTTTTCAATTCATATTGTTATGTACTTTCTAAGCATGGATGGATGTTTGTTACTCTATCACGCAAAACCTACTGAACGGATTTTGATGAAACTTTACAGTAATATAGTTTATATCTCAGAATAACACATAGGATAGTTTTTATCCCGATTTCCACGGGATCGACACATATGCGGGAGAAACCGCGAGGCACTGCTAGTAGTTAAAATAAGTCTGAAATGGCCAACCCTTCTTAAGCAAACGTGGTGATCAATGCTCGTGCCTTCTCTGTATGAGAAGAGGCATTTGCCCAGCAGTGGGACAGTAATATTAATTTGTGTTGTAGTATTATTTTAAGAGGTTATTGAAGTGAAAACTTCTATAGGCGCCTGGGGCATTTTTTGAGATGGGAAAAAACCATTGAACTCGCGCCACTGTTACTGTAAGCGACACCGGGCGTGTTTTGTTTATAAGACGATTAAAAAAACACCCGCTTCGGATGTGTTCGGCTGTCCTCGGGATGTACTCGGTTTTAATGTATATCCGATATGTCCGTGAGTGATGGCAAAGTATTCTGTTTGTGTTTTGTTTTCACTTGTGTCGGCACTCCCGGAGTGCCACTGTATTTTTTTTTTAATTTTTTTTTCATAGTTTTCTGTGCATGTCTGTGGTAGCAGTATTAACGAATAAATGAAGAATGTATTCCAGCGATGCGCGGCTGCATAGCGGGCGGCGTGGAGCTGAAGGACCGCAGCTGGCGCCTGCTGGCGCTGCGCTCGCTGCTCAACACGGCGCTGACGCCGCTCGCGCGCGCCACGCTCGACTACCTGCTGGACCACTTCGCTAGGTATGCTCGACTTGCTACCTACTGCTAGAGACACATACTGCTACCTACTGCTAGAGACACATACTGAAGGACCGCAGCTGGCGCCTGCTGGCGCTGCGCTCGCTGCTCAACACGGCGCTGACGCCGCTCGCGCGCGCCACGCTCGACTACCTGCTGGACCACTTCGCTAGGTATGCTCGACTTGCTACCTACTGCTAGAGACACATACTGCTACCTACTGCTAGAGACACATACTGAAGGACCGCAGCTGGCGCCTGCTGGCGCTGCGCTCGCTGCTCAACACGGCGCTGACGCCGCTCGCGCGCGCCACGCTCGACTACCTGCTGGACCACTTCGCTAGGTATGCTCGACTTGCTACCTACTGCTAGAGACACATACTGAAGCCGATAGACGACATCGACCGTACAGGGGGCTAAGTCCACTATACTAATGTGGCAATGGTCTTGCCATTGTGAGTTTTTAACAGATTTGCCACACAAAATTTAATTCGACGCCATTTGTCGACTGATGGAATTATCGATCGAAAATTGACCGATGTAGAATATCGAATATAGTTTGAGGCGACCAATATCGACTCAACCGCAATATGGTTGTACTCCCACGGGGACCATCTGTCTTTTACTTTCTCTATATTTTCATAGAATTTTTTTGTGTACGCCAGAAAAAACACCAAATATTTTTGCATCCAGTTTTTGAATGACTACCATTACATGTAAGAGTCTCAACATACTATAAACTATTGCAATTTCATTCAATCACATTTGCACTGATAACTTAGACCAGACATTCGATTTATGAATTAATTCGAAGTAAACCTACAATGGCTGGAACCAGGCTATCAAAAACCGGAATCAGTTGCTTTATTGGACATTTAAGACTAAAATCGACTAAATTTCCTATCCAGGGTGGCAGACAACTCCAAGTTAAATTCTATGGACAGTAAGAACCTCGCCATATGCTGGTGGCCTACACTGCTACCAGTCCAGTTCTCAGACATGGGCCGGTTCGAGATGACCCGGCCTTACCTTGAGGACATCGTGCAGACCATGATCGATCAGCACCCCTTTCTGTTCCGGGGGCAAGAAGCTTTTGTCATGGTGTGAGAACAGTGTGTAAGTATCTTGGAAAAGTGAACCTTTTTTATATCAGAGTTTCCCGAATGACATACTTAATCCCAAACCGTTCTTGCCAAAGTTGTAAACAACAATGGCTGTTCGATTTTTTTTTTTTTTTTTTTTTTTGTTTACTGATGTGGTTGTATGGATTTTAAGCTCAGGGGTAATCGATGTTATACTAAATTAACTCGACTAATCACTGAAATTTTGGTCAAACAATTTGAAATACTGTCGTACTTTTAAGATGAAAAGTGACAAAAATTAAACTTATCCTATTTTTAATTTGACTGTTATGTCAAAAGTGTAGACTAACAAAATATTTAGAGTACTCTAAGGATCTTTTGACGCTTGGAAGACAAATTTTAGTGACAAAACAAGATGGTGGTGATTTTTCCCACGCGCTTTTTTCCCACGCATGTTCTAAATGCATACATGTAGGGTGGTGTGGATTACCGAAATAAAGTATCTTCAGTTCTTGAAAAGTTCTTTATTATTTTTAAAACTTCTTAACATGGGAAGCGTTTTATTCCTCTCCTAGCTCGCTCGCCATCTTTGTTTTCCTTTTTCGCTCTCCCTCCCACACATACTCTCTCATATCTGCATTCATATTTCTATTTATTTCTTAAAATTATGATGCGTTCCGAATTAACTTCCTACAAGTAATATGCACAATCGAGATAATGCACTCAGTACTCAAGGTTGACAAGACACTTTAGCGTTCCTTTTTTTTTCAGGAACCCACAATGCATGTTGCATTCGTGATGGACGACGTTTGACGTCGCCGCGCGCGGTCTCAACCGACGCTAGCGGCACAATGCGGGCTCCGCTTACCATACGATAGTTAGCGCGTAAGTTTGGCTACTCTGTGTACTGTGCGACGTGGACATGACGTGACGTCATCTGCCGTCACAGACGAGACACGTCACAGTCCGTCTTACTGACAAATGACGTCACTAAACACGACCACTTATAGGCGATATTGCGATTTTATATGAGTGAAATGTCCTCGTATGTAATCGCAATGACGTCAACGTTTATTGGCAAGCTATTGTTGTTCTAAAGTAGGTTTTTACTATATATAAAAAAATGTCTGTCGGTATCCAGTAAAGTTGTACGATAACCTTATTTTTTCATGCGGTTTTTCATATCAATAACGCTTAGTGATCGCGTAAAGTCGTTGCTTGCATTTTTTCAACATTATATTTTTATTTGAATTTAATTTTTAATACGATGGACTAGTGAATCAGTATTTTAAATAGATGTTATTCAAAATTGTACCGCATTTGTAATAGGTGTAAGTGGAAATGCACAAAAGTATTTAAACAAAGTGTTTTCTAAACTTAAGTAATACTGGTATGATATTTAAACGTTTATATTTGTAATCAATTAATGGCAACACCATGTAATGAGCACATTCCGTTCAGAAATATTAAGTGTTAATAATTATTGGATATTAATGATTATGATTAAAAATAGTGATTACTTAACCATGGGTTTAATCGATCGTGTAAGAATTGGTATAAAGAAATGCTTGCGGGCGCTTGTTTTAAAATATTTTTTATATGGCAATGGTTTTTCACGACGTGACGTCATGTGTCTCTTGGTGCATTTGGCTAATTCGAGCCAGGTTTAAAATAGTGATTGTTGTATTAAATGAAAAACAGCCATCCCAGTGTTATTAGTCAAATGTTTGTTTTTTTTTTATAAAATCAAAAATGTTACGTCAGAGCTAGAAAAAAAACATTGAAAATCCAAGAGACACATTTAGGTTTTATTCATTCTAACCAAATTATTTAATTGAATATTGTTAAATTAAATAACGCTTAATAATTTGTTATCAAGACAATTAATTACAAAATAATCTTGCCATAATCATAAAACGTATTAATCATTATAAAACCATTTATTGGAAAACGGTAGTAATTCCAAAATAAATTATAAATTTTACGGAGACGCATTTTAAGTCTTATCGCATTTGAAATAAAGTTCGAAATTAAAATGAAGATTTTTAAAGCCTAACTTACGTACTAACATCGTATGTCACCAGCAATGTAATTGGTTGTTTTTATTTTTATCAAACTATCACGCATGCCTGCCTGCTCTAGGCGCGCGTGATAGATAAAGGCGCCCTCCCTCTCACAGGAACTTTAGGAACAGGAAGCCTGAGTCCCTTCAGTGGGAATGTTATAAGCTGATTATTATTTAAGTTATGGAATAATAACAACAGTAACATATCTACCGCTTAACCGAGACAGTGCCTGAGGTAGCTGTGTGGTGCAGGAGGGGTCACATGTCGCGAGAGCTCAAACTCAAACCATTTATTTCAATTAAACGAATTACAGGCACTTTTGAATTGTCAAGGGGTCGGTCAGTCAGAAAGATGAAGCTAGTTGCCATTTCTAAAGCGTAGGTTGTCCTATGTAGAAGAATAGAAAAGAAATTCCATGGACACTCTTTTAAATCAAAATATAGGTTACACCATTTATCTTGAAATTATACACGTGAAAACTCAGTCATAAAACACCCTTCAAGCACAGGACAGGTACCTCAGGCACATTCCCTTCAAGCACAGGACAGGTACCTCAGGCACATTTCTTTCAAGCACCGCGCGGGTACCTCAGGCACATTCCCTTCAAGCACCGCATAGGTACCTCAGGGACATTCCCTTCAAGCACCGCAAAGGTACCTCAGGCACATTCCTTCAAGCACCGCGCGGGTACCTCATGCACATTCCCTTCAAGCACCGCGCGGGTACCTCGGGCACATTCCCTTCAAGCACCGCACAGGTACCTCAGGCACATTCCCTTCAAGCACCGCACAGGTACCTCAGACACATTCTCAGCTAAACGTTAGACATCTATCATTACAATTTACATACTTGATCAGGCTTTCATAAATCGTCTCCGTAAAATGCAACAACTTCGAAAAATAAAAGTGATGGTTACATTCAAAAGGCAGCTTTTTTTTTTCTTAATTTTCGAGACTGATGACCAGGCAGTTGACAATGAACCCAATATGCGCACTTAATTAAAAAAAAATACTTAAAATTATTCTTGATTAGCGGATGGAATGATATTTTGTTGTAAACACCAATGCCTTGTGAAACTTTTTTAGTTTTGGGGGTATTCATTATTTAAATTCAATACAACTTTATTTACGTAAAAGGATCCGTAATTTATATTCGAACTTGATAAAAATAAAAATCATAACTAATTTATCTAACGAGTTTGCCCTGACCGTTGTTCTTTTTTATGGGTGCTACGAAAATAGTCGGTTAGTTGGTGGTTGATACGAAAATGACATAACATGATTATTAACATGAAAAGATTAGTTAACCAGTCACAGTTCGGACTGCCTAAAGTGCAGCATGTATTTAAGTTCCGTTACTCGCGGAGGCACATCTGTGGCCTTAGTGTGAGTTTTTCCCTCACGTTCGATTGCGGGCGCGTTAGAACTTTATATGGAAAAAAGTTATAGCGCCACCTGGTGGTCACTAGGAGAAACCTAATTTCCCATACAAAATTCTAACGCACTCGTAATTGAACGTAAGTCGAAAAAACACACTAAGGCCACTGATTACAACTTTATCATTACCGGTCACCGTATTGCTCGGCCATGTGGGGACTAAGAATGCATGATGAAATGATGATTCCAAAGCGTAGTAGGTTCCTATGGAGTAGAACGGACAAGAAACATGGGATTTAAACTTAAATGGTGAAATTAAGGTGTACTATTCACCTCTGGCTACTATTTCGGGGATTATAGGCGTGATGTTACAGAAAGATATAACAAATATTGGTGTTTAAACAAAATATAATGTATCACAATGTATAGCGGATGGCCTATTTTGTATATTAAGTGTTAGATAGACTGACGTAGCGATGTGTATCTCATTATTGTTTATCATTTTTAAAACTATGTACACTTTCTTTATATCTTCCATATTTCCATACTAATCTTATGAAAGTCTTTGAAATACTTTTGATCTTTATTTATAAGTCTTGGTGACTGATGACGAATGATGATGATGATGAAGTCGTGATAAATTCACAATTTTTAGGGTTCCGTATCGGGAAAGTGAGTAAGCTATTGGAAGGTCGTTTTTTTTATTTTGTTTTGAGTGTATTTTAAAAGCTATGCATACAAGGTTTTTAAACTAGTAAGACACGGGAGTGTAACGGAAAAAAACGAGATAAATTCGATTTTTTTTATAATTCGTAAAACTTGCGTTTAATATTCGTTCGTCCTCTTACGTTGTATGCATATAAAGCTCAGGTTTCCTAAGAAAGTAGTGCAGTTATTTAAAGACAGCCGCTTATACTTTTGACACCGTAATGTCAAGCACCTGTAGACAAGTACCACATCCTAAAAGTACCATCGACTCGAAAAGAAGATAAACCTGTGAAAAAGATAGATTTCATGACAGCTGTCATTTTGCGGACGTTATAAACCGGTACTGCTTACTAGCCTATAATGATTTATGTTCAACTGTGTCAATCGAAGATTTTTACTTATGTCTTAGTTTTTATACATCATGTCATGTTTTTTTTTTCGAAAACATGTGACATCTACCAATCTGTACAGGGCCCGCGTTGTGGATTACAGCCCACTCCTTCTCACAGAGAGGAGGCCGGTGTCCCAGCAGTGGGAACGTTATAGGTTGATTATGTTGTTGTTGTTTGTTTTTATGTCATAAGCACATTTGCTATTCCAATTCACTTTAGAAATTGGCAGAATGGTCGACATCAGCTTTACGTGCCATATAAAAAAAATGAAGTGTCTGCCTACCCTCTTGGGAAAAAAGCGTGAGTTTATGTAATCTGCATTCGCGATTTATTTGCCAAATAAACTCAAAAAATCAAAAATGTAAACAAATATTGTTTACATTTTTGATTTTTTGGGTTCATTTAAAAGTAACTCTAAATCCATCACTATAAAGTTCAGTTTACGCTACAACTTCAAACATTTTTATAACTTTTTCAATAGTCCTAGTTACTCTGAAATCAACTTAATTACTATCAAAATAAAGTTGATATTTGTTTAACTTGAAATAATATTAATTTAAAACAAGTTTGAATAGATTTATAATATATGTATGTATGTATAAAAAAAATACAGAAAAGACGGCACGGCACTGCTTTATTAGGAATCCTATACTTAAACATTTCGGTATTTTGCGACAAGAAAAAACTCTTAATGAAAATATGAATTCTTATATTGATACGGAACCATACGAGTATAACTCGTCCTTCGAATGTAAATTAAACTTATTTTTGTTCATAATGTAACGAGTATTAGTTGTTGCAATGTTCTTATGCCATTAGACATTAAGAATGAATATGCACTTTAAAATTATAATTTCAAAAATATATTTCTCTACTCTATTTCAAAATCTTAATTTTTTTAAATGTATTCGCTATTGTAACGTGGATTGCTTAAATATTTTTTCAGTGTTTAAAGTACATTGTTGTATTCGTAATGTATTTTTTTATTAATAGGGTGAATGTAATAGTTATCGTCCATGTGCAGTTAATTGGCATTTGAAGTTGAATTAAAAGTAATGAAAACTCTTTCCATTGTAACTGTCATATTTATTTTTGTGATACCAATATCACGAATTGAGATTACATGAAGGTATATTTATGTAAAATTCAAATGCCAATCAATAGTACAGAGTTGTCTACCTTATTTTACGTCTTTATAAAATGTTTGGTGTAACGATACGTCTTCAACTATTATGAACTCTGTTACGTATGTCGTAAGGTAGATTTTACTCAATTCCATTACGTTGATTTGCAAAAGCAATTTCGGATTTGTATTAAGCATCACGAGTAAAGTATATGTAACTATTTAATAAGTATATTTAATATATTAGGTGTCTTCATTAAGCATAGTTAAGAATGTACGTAAGTTTTTAACGATATAATGTCATTATATCACTGTCTCGCTCGCACATTGGCGATGTTCGTCCGTCCGCTAGTGTGCGAGCAAGACAGCAATCATGTCCATTAGGGGAATGATGTGAGGGAATTTTTTATATTTTACTATGAATCGAAAAAGACATAGAGCCTACCTGTATTTAAGTATAATTTTTCTAGAATTTTTCGCTTTTCTTGTAGATCTCACTGGCGGTGTTACACCCCTATGTTTTAGTGTTATTTTTTTAACGTGAAATTTCCCCTAATGTTTTTTTTCGAAAATGCAATTTCTATATAAATATTCGATGTAAATATTGTACATTCATTCATTTTTATAATTTTTGCTTAATTTATTTATTGAGATATTTTTTTATCAAAGAGTTTTAAAGCCATATATTTGTTACTTCATGCAATATTATGAGTGTTTTTTTTTAAGTTGTAACATTGTATTTTTTTATTTTATTTTGGAGCACAAGTTTTTCTAATGGATTTCGTTAACGTGCCATTTATTTCAAACGTGCGGTGATTTCGGAGATTCCTAAAGATTTTTGTAATGTTATTTTTGGTGGTAAACGCTTTTTCGTTCGAAATTCTTTCCTGTAGGTTCTTGAATGTTCAACAGTAGAAATCAATGTACGCTTAGCCCTGTGGCCCGTCGTCGCCTGCGTATTTAGTCTTTGTGGCTAGATATTGAGTGTTGTGGGAGATTGCTTGAGTAGGATAAATATCGAAGGAGTGTGATTCATGATGTGACGAGCGAAGTTTTGATATTTTTGCTCTGGCCATTGTAGTATTAGAGTGAGGATTCTAATTAAACGTAAGGTGCGGTCCGAAGCGCGGGAATATAAATAATGGTTCAGTTTTTCCTCTTAACGTCGGAACCCTAAAAACAGTATTATAAAGCATTTAAAAGAAATTTACGTTTGACTTGAAATTATGAACAGTATTTAACTTTGTATTAGTGATTCAAAATATATGTAAAAACATCATTTATGAAACTCAAGATTGGTTTGAAATCATTGCATTTCTAATCTTGAAGAATTTTATTAATAATAATAATAATAATAATATTCCACAACTATCACACAACGCCGTCTAGTCTCAAGCTAAGCAGAGCTTGTGTTATGAGTACTAGACAACTGATAAACATACTTATATATTTCTAAATACATACATATATAGATATATTGTTTTGTTATTGAGAAATGCATTTAGAGTTCCTATTAACAAACTTGTTGAAAGTTTATAAGATTAAAAAAAAAAAGCAAACTATCTCTTACTGTAAAGTTCTATTAAACACGTCATGAAATGGAAATTGAAGGTTTTAGCTACCCTCTGCCTAACATCAAATTGTTCTGCTTTCGAAACTTAGTTTCCAAAATTAAAGAAGTGTGTTCGGAGAACAACTTTAAGAACTCCTCATAAGGTCCAGTTTGCAAGATTTATGACTTTCAATAGTACTAGTCATTCTAAAATCAACCTAATTTGTACTAGCATAAGGTTGATATTCGTTTAAGTGGAAATAAAATCAATTGGAAGCAAGGTTTGTATAGACTTTCGGTCTCTTTACGACATATAGAACAGTATTTCACAGTACATACCATACAGTGCTGGATTAGCCCATAAGCAAATTAAGCAATTGCTTAGGGCATCACGTCTCGGGGGGGCACCATAAGGCAGAAACAGCACCGATACAGTACTTGCTAGCACATGAAAGGCTGTTTATCAGCAAGATATTACAAGACCCAAAAGTCATTCTAGCTAGAGATGTGCGCCAATCTTTACAAATCGCTCGTCGATGTTTAGGTGTGGATTGCTTAGGGCATCAAGTATTCTTAGTCCGGCCGGCACTGAGTACATAACACAATTTTTCAACCGCTCCCCGCTTCAGACTCTCCTTACAAATATTATAATATAGTAGTGTGATCAATGTTGTGATATTATCAATCGTGGTGTGTGCGGGAGACCGCGGGCCGCATGCGGGCGACCGCGGGCCGCACGGCGCATCCATTTTGCTATGCGTCTCAATTACTGTACAACACGACTCAAAAGGAATGTGTCATATTTTATAATAAATAATCATCTATGTAATGAATTTTGTGTTTTATTTTCTACTAGCAGCGCCCCGCGGTTTCATCCGCATAAGTGTCGATCCCATGGGAATATCGGAATAAAAGTTCCCACTTTTGAGTTTTTCGCTAATATCTTTAATACGTGCATCGTAGAGAAAAAAAATATTTTACGTAATGAAAGCTAATACAATTTTCTACAACTTTTATCTTATACACTTTTTTTTTCGAATTTCTACCCATTTTCGAACTACACGTTCCGGAAAAGTGAAAACTTTCCAAAAAACTACTTATCAAACACTAGCTTGTGCCTGCTACTTCGTTCGCGTTATTTCGGGATAAAAAGTAGCCTATATGATCCAGGTCTTAATCTATCTACCTCCCAAATTTCATCCAAATCCGTTCAGCCGCTGTTATTGGAACTTTTTTCTATGTACAGTTCGCTTCACAAATAAGGTACCCCCCTTGGTATTGACATCAAACCTATTTAAGTTTTTCGTAATGTAACGTAAGTGGCGTGTTGGTCTAATGGTTAACACTGCGGCTTGGCGATGCGGTGGTCACGAGTTCAAATCCGCGGATGAGAACATTTCTTTTTATTTTATTTATTTATTTATTTACCCTTTTTTTTAGTTTCTTTATTAGGTGATTTTCGTTAATTATTATTTAAGAAATCAAATGGAGGTTTGTAATAAAAGCTAGGCATTTTGATAAACAATATTCATTTATTTTTCTAATTACATTTCTAGGACTTCATGGAATCCACTTCCAGGTTGAGTATACAGTTTTCTATCTGTGTTAAATTGGGGTTATTTACTTAGAATATTAACTAAACACAAAAGAGATACCCTGGATGAGGTTTAGAACGTTTAACATTAGATAAAGGTTCGTTTATATATATATTTATAGAAACATAACTACAATAATATTTATTTATTTAAAGTTGTGAAAACAGATTTTTTTTTATACTTACTTATCGGAAAAAAACCTTTAAAAAAAAAGAAATTTTGTCTTTTGTGTCTGTGAATTACAGAGGAAGAATCAACATGCTAAACTATAATAGTATAGCAATATACATCTTTCTCTTTTATCACATTTTCTAATAACCCTTATTTAACACAACATTAGAAAAATATGTGAGGTCAGATGGTGCATCGTTAATACATTACAAGACTACTTGTAAACCAGATTATCTGGATTGATAATAATTATAAAAGTTGTTTGTTTTTGATTAACTACGAGTTATGGATCCCACAAATATTGGGAATTAATAACACTTGCTCATATATGTTCCAACGCAATTTTATCAGATACGTTACACAATCAATCTGCCGAGTAAATTGCCTTATAATAACGGAGAGGATGTCACAGTCTATCACTTCTTGAAGTTTTGAAGGGTGCCACTAAATGAACTTTCACAATATTACGTTGTCGCTCCATTTGTATTTTCTCTGGCCTTGGCGATCACATTTCACATCACCCGTCGCTTGATACCTTTGTATCCATCTACGAACTGTTTTTCTCTGCAATGAAAATAATAATATTAGAAATACATAAAAACATCCAACTAGTAAGTAATAATGCAACATTATTGCAACAATAAATAGGTAATATGTGGAAGTATAACATAAATCTTACCGTTATGCCCATAACTCGTGCTATTTTCTTTATGCTTTGTTCCTGTTCCCAGATAACAACAATTTTAGCCTTCAAAAAAGTTGTTAATCAAACCATACCATCGGTTAATAGAATCAACTGGTCAAAAACTTAATAAATTTGATAATATTACGACGAAGATAATTACACACAAGCGAATCGGCACGAAAACGAAACCATTTAAAAAATAATTATACCCTCAATCACAGTTTACTAAATAAAGCGAAGAAGTATTCTAAATTCAACCTTAACTCGCAGTTCATACAGCAGTTAAGTTTCTGAAGTAAAATGACGGTAGTGCAACAATCGGAATCAACACATTATATTCAACCAAACAAGCTAATTTCAACCTTATCTTTTAGTTAATAAAATTGAGGAGTTAATGCGTATTGCATTTTGTAAAACTAAGGTATTAAATATAAAACGAAAGTTGAAATTTAAACCTTATTATCTAGAAGATTAGACCGTTAATAACCTTGTTCGTTTTATGGAGTAATACTATTCCAATTTTCGTTGAGGTTGACAACTGAGCCAATAGCCTAGTAGTATAAGACACGGTCTCGATGATCGGCTGGCGCCTGGTGATGCGGGTTCGTATCTTAATCGCGCGCAAAGTGTCTTTTTGTAAGTTATTCTTGGTATACGGTTCGGCCAGAAGGAAGCCGAAAAAATACCTTAAAGAATTATTAAAAACTTGAATGAAACTTGCAAATAATATCTGAGGCGGACCGTTTGGATGCGCTCGGGCAGAGATGGGTGCGGCGGCGGGGGAGGGAGCTGCTCAAGGCTCACGTGACGCGCCAGCGGCGGCGCCGCCGCCGCCGCCCGCCGCGTCGCTCGAGCGACGAGCGACGGCGGGCCCGAGCGTGCTCGGGCGATAGTCTTTAAGTCTTGGGGGGGTTCCATTTCTCTGACGCTGACTGTACAAGCAACACTCCGCGGTGTCACCCGCATAAGTTTCCCGTGGGAATATCGGGATAAAAACTATCCTATATCCTTTCCCGGGACCCAAACTATCTCTAGATATACCAAATTCCATCTAAATCGGTTCAGCGGTTTAAGCGTGAAGAGGTAACAGACAAACAGACACCAGCGGATAGCTTTGCAGAGCGTGATGCTCGAAAACTGATTAGAATTTAGAAAAAGTGTAGACAAATGTAGAAAATTTTATTAGCTTTCAGCTCCCACCAATTGAGAACGCAGCTAAACAGCATTGTCCTATCTGACCAGTTGCGGCCAATATTTTCTTGTTGGTCGTAGTTTCTGCGGCCAGTCTTGATACAGCCCGATTGAAACTATGGCGGCTCTAAATTGTGCTGCGTACTACCGTCCTCACCCCTCACCACTGTTGACACATGAATTTGTTACTGCGCAAGTGTGCAGCGACTTGGCTCATGTTACGAGCCGCCGTAAACTTTGAATCGGACTGCAATGGCCGCGTAATGCGAAGGATCCCGTATAGTATCTTTATTTTGCGTGGAAATTGCTTAGATCTCCAATCGTCATTGTTAGATTAGACTCAATGGGCCACCCAAGAAGCTATTGACAATTCCGGTTTCCATTTATGGAGCTTCACATCGGATGTAACCTCCACTTCCGGGCGGATAAATAAAACAAGACAAGAATATTTTGTGTAAAAGTTTATTATTCATTCAACAGACATGCCCCTTACGTCATACAACACATAAGTGAATCACAGTTTACTTTACATTATGTACATACACGTGCAAAATGACGTCACAGATGGACATCTTAATTTATTCTAATTTTAGCTAAATATAATTCGATGGATATTTCAGGTTATGGAGAACACAGTATTTTTTAAAGTTTTTGTATGATAATGTATATTTTTTACAACCGATCTCTGAAAAGCTACAAAAAATTACTAACTCACTGACAAATCTCATGTTTACTGCTGTCATTGGTTCACTGGAAAGACAATAACCAAACAAATCTCTTCACATAAGATTTGACAACAGATAAAATCCATTAGGCCCTTCGCTCACACACGTTTTTATTGCCGTGAAAAACTGCGGTTTATTCGCCGTGTGTAGGCACGGTCGTCAGTGTTGTATAGATCACTATCTAAAGCTTGTTGACAGACACGTTTTCGAGGGCCTTAGACTTTCAGAAACCGGTAACAGCTTCATAATTTAACTTTAAACTTTTTCATAACAATATAATATCCACGCTTAACCTCCATACATTAATAATTCCGAAGCTATAAAGTCCATTATCGAGAAAAAGAACCCTCAAGTCTTACAGTTCTATGATCCCCCATTACTCTCCCACGTTCTTCGTTTACACGCAGCCAGCCCCCCAACAGCCACACCAAGGTATGGAGCCGTCGTTGACAGGGGCCGACAGTTTCCTCCCAGACTTGTGTGTGCAGGCGGAAGCCAAGGAGTTGACGGACGAACACACGCTGTTCGTCCTCTCGTGTTCGGAGTGGGATGTCATCTCCTGGAGACAAAAGTGGTGTTAATAGAGAGAGTATCAGGATTGGGGAATGTTTTGGCACTTGCTGATAAATTCTAGACCATTCTATGAGAGGCGACTGTTGTTGTTGATGATGATTATTTTATTTTTGACTTCTTTAATAAAATTCCAATTAATTAATTCATGGCACTTTAACAATATTCTAAAATTGAAGGAACCGAAATAAACATTTTTGAAAACGGCATTGTGACAAAGGCGAAGAAAATTATCTTCATGAAATTGAACCTTGAATTTCATCAGCAAGCAGCAAACGGTCCCAAAATTATTATTGTTGTAGAAGAACAGACAAAATAGAATCTTAGCTTCCACAATTGATTGATTCTAATACTAGTTTTAATAAGGTAATCACCCAGAATATAGAAGAGAGCATGACTTTTCTGTATCAATAACTTGAGTGTCATCTTCATTGAGCCCACCAGGTTTGTCTATAAGATGCAGCAGTACATAAAAAACCAGCTTACAAGAGAAAAAAACCTTGCTTGAAAAATTTCCTAATAACTTTAAAGTAGGTACTCGTTCTTAAACTACATTTTACCTGATAACTATCCCGCTTGTAACGCGGGCCTGAACTTGAAGACGACAACGTATTCCTCGGCCTGTGCCTCGTACAATGTTTGTGCTTCGCTATATCTGGCACTTCTCCTTCGATCAGCCTCTCATTGTCACTCTCCACAGTCCCTCCGTTCTTTGTAGCTCCATTCTTCATATCCTTTTTCTTATCTCTTCTTTTTCTTTCTCTCTTTTTGAAGGTCAAAGAGAACCTTTTGCGCTTTTTCATCTTTGGTGAGTCCGGTCTTTGAGGAGCTGTCGACTTTTCTCTGTCCGATCGACTAGTGTCATCGTCGGGTGGTGGAATTTGAGATTCTGAGTCGGTTTTTAGAGTTAATTCAGTTCGTGTAGAAGAATCAGGCTCACCAGATTTATATTCCACTTCTTTCTCTAGGTTAGCGAGCTCCATTCTCCGTAACCTCTTTGGTAGTTTGTTCACTGTCGCGTATATCGGTTCTTCGTTTTCTCCAACGGGTGCTGATCGCGATCGGGAGAAGAAGTCGAATTTCTTCGGCTTGATTGGTATTCTTCTTTCAACGAAGACTACCGTACTAGCGACCTCTGTCGTCGTAGTTTGTACATCGTCCCCAGACTTTGGACTGGGGCTGCTCGGAATGGGGGTTGCTCTTGGATAGTCATATGTTAGTTCGATGTTCTTCTCAGTGACGTACTTCTTTGGAGGCTCCTGGTCCTCAACAATTGGCACCCCTGAGATCTGTAAACTTGTAATTGGTATCCCTGATACAGTCGGTTCTTTTTTCTGACAGCAGCATTTCTGTGTTATGCGTCTCGTATTGCACATGAACACTGAGTTCTGTTGAATGTACGTGGTCTGAATGGTGGGCGAGGCCTGGACTTCTCCGAGGAGGTCTTCGACATTTCCTCCGGTGTGGAAGCGGGGAGGTTGGTAGGGGGCGATGACGAAACCTGGTGGCGGGGGGGCTGCGACGTGGTAGGGGGGAGAGGTAACGGATTGGAAGAACCTGGGTACCTCGGGCGGCGCGTCATGCACCAGGACGTCGACAACTCGCTCGTGTCCATTGTCCGCTATATTTGGCTGCGTTTTGTTCGTGCTTTGCGCCATTTGTGCCGCTCTGAGAACGTTTGGCATCTTCCGCGGAGCCTCCTGTTGGCATTCATCGCATGTGCATGGTGACTCAGCGCCGCTCTGGAAATTAAAACAGAAATTATAAGAATTTGCACCTTGATCATACAATACTTTGACTAGCCTTTCAAACTGGAAAAAATGTTTAAAACGTCGAGATTTTGGATGAAAACTTTTAATCAATAGTAAAGTTAAGAAAAATAGTTTATCATTTAGCTGATTTCGCCAAAATAAACACAGTGTGGCGAGGTTGGTCAAACGAAGACCTCGACAACACTCCGATCAACAGACATTTCTTTTATAGTTTTATTACCATCAAATGGGTTAGTAAATAGAGATACCTAGTGGTTCGAACATACTGTAAGGTTTATGAAGGAGGCCTGTGATCCAACAGCAGCAGAAATATGAACAATATAGACTGCATATGCTATCATTTTGGATCCTAAAAGTTTTGCAAACAGCTCACGAACGACAAGAACACGTTAAAACATCAGTACCTACCTAACTTTCCACCACGCCCACCAAAAAGGAAGCAGTAGCTATTCCCAACCACGTGTACATATAAGAGTCAAAAGTAACAATAATAAGTAGGTACTAAGTATATTTGTAACACACAACTCTGAGACTAGTCATCAAGGTTTGTGGTCGATCCATCTGCCGTACTGAAATATTCGGTCATGACCCGATTCACGTCATAAACCAACCCAATCTGTCGCATACTCGTTAAATGTCTGACTTTATGTCTTAACGTTTCAGATTATAAATTGCATTAATTTGCTGTAAGTAATATATTAGGATCTTTGTGAGATGAGAATCTCGTGGAAGGAAATTACCTTGACTTCACACATATGCCAATAGGTAGATACTTGTAGCGCCATGCTTTAACAGGAGGAAAGCAACTGCAATTTCAGTATGCTAAACAGTAAACAGTAGTTTGTTGCGGAAAAGAAACTGCATGAATAGCTAATAAAACCTAGAAGAAAGACCTCGGAGTTTGTATAGTAAAATAACCAAGTTCATTATCATCTGTCCCTTTGCCAAACTGTGTTGGGGGGGATGTTTAAAAAACAATATAGGTACCTCATCGGTCAGTTATGTTTAAACACAATCCACATCCTTTCTTGAAGTCGGTCAAAAACTTGAAAGCTTAGCGTATGAGAAGCAAGAGTCAATAGGGTTAAGAAGAAAAAGAGATATGAGATAAAATAAGAGTAGGATAACTCAGAGTTGCATAAAAAATTAGGTTCTTTACAGGATGAAATTGAAAACTTGCGATAAATCGAATTATGAGGTGCAGTAACTGTTACATACCTACTCATAATAAATAGCCATTTCCAAATCTAAATTCTTGAAAAAAATTGTGTAATTATCGTCTTAGATAGTACAAACTAAATTATTGCCTTCAAGTAGACACGAATTATCGTCGTTTAAAAGCAACCGACTTCCAAAAACGACTAAGTACACAAAGCTCCTTTAACTAGTTACCCCACCAAAAGACATGTGCGTTCAAATCCGTGATAGGCCCAAGTTGGTTTTTGTATTTTGCAAAAACATTTTATTTTAAATAATGTATTGTTTTAGTGAATAAATAAGTTTAAGTAAGTATTTTTTTTTTAAATTCTGTTTTTATTATTGTTTTTTTCAATAAAACAATACTTTTGCGACGACAAGCAACAATAATAGGGTTAACATTTACGACAACTTATTCATCGTCTAAATAGACTGGAGGTTTCAAGACCGCTTACCGTGCATAAGATTGGTAGTTCAAATCCTATATAGGCACGAAATGTGCTTTTTGTTCATTATATTATTTTGATATATTTTTCTATTTTGTTTTAAGTAAGTAGTAATTATTTATAAAATAAAGAATTAAAAAAAAATGGTTGCCTGTAAAGTCGGTTTTACGGGCGAAGATTTTACGTGACAACGACCGATCATCCGATCATAGTTGAGTGGGAGAGAGACGCAAGGCATTCGGCGGGCCTCTCTCTCGTTCGGTGACTCATCGTAACGTTACCGAGCGTTACACTTTTTCATAAGTGACTCCCAGTCGCAACCTAATTTAAGACGTTGTCACGTCAAAAATCAAGAAAAATAAAATACTTTATTAATCATTTAATAATATTTATTATTGCTATTATTTAACAAAACTATGATCTTATTTTACAACAAACAGAACAACTATTTTAGTTCTCATAATATCAGAAATCATTTTAAAAAATAATTGATAAATAGTAGTCGTTTACTCTTCGCCATTTTAAGTGAACGTATACAAAGTTCTAACTTGAAGGTATGGATTAATTTTATAAAGACAACGTAAGTAAGTAAAATTAATGGATACCCTCAAATTATAACATCTTTCGATTAGACAGGGACCTAAAGATATAATGACTCAGCCGATAGTAGATAACAATTTCATCGCAATTCATATGGGCTCGCTGGCTAGTTCGTCAAACTGCCGGTATGAGTATGACGACGTTCGGTGATGCGATGGTTCGAATCCGAGTCAACACAATGGACTCTTTTTGAAGTATTCTTTAGATTATTCGTAAGGAATTCAATGTTGTAGCAGTGTAACATTTTAAAACTTGAGGGGTTAGGACATAGTGACGCTTTCTGTACAAAGTGAAAAATAACTTTAATTTCGGAAGTCGGTGTCGTTGGGTTCGCATTTTCGTTGTTTGCCACCGACTTCCGAAATTGAAGTTATTTTTCACTTTGTAGTGTCTTTTTTGGAAGTCGGCTGTTTTTTTTTTTATATATTTTTTTTTTTTTCACTTTTAAGTTGTAGGTACTTACCCCACACAAATTCGTTAAACACTAGTTCCTATGTAAATATCAGTTACAGGACCACCCCTTAGGCATACCCTGTCTATTAAAAAAAGAATTTTTGAAATCAATTTACAATTGCCGGAGATATCGCATAACAAACATAATTACAAAAAAAAACATACAGTCGAATTGAGAACCTCCTCCTTTTTGAAGTCGGTTAAAAAGAGCGCGCGACGACGACGCGACGTTGCAAATCGTTCGCCTACGCGCACGTATGTGCATTAACATGCTCTAAATTTACTTTATAGCACGCTGAATTATGATACTTATTTTAATTTGTGGCACCTATTAAATTTCATCCAAACTTCTTATGGTGGAATTATACGAAACCGATAGATGTTCTCGAATAAAATTAAATTTTATTAATAGAAAACAAACAGCTCATTTATCAAATAAAATTTCAGTCTTCAACATCCATCGGTTTCTTACTAAACTTCAACTATATCCGACGATCCTGCATAGGTACTTATCTCTTTTGTTGACTGTACATAGGTATAACATAACATTCTGCAAATCGTTCTTCATAAAATACTATCAATATTTAGTACGGCTCGTGAATAAATAATTTATTATTGTATCGTACGTTATTTGAATGATATGGATCTATAAATGTGATTGTCTGGAGTCTGGGCGAGCAGACATTACTCTGTTCAAGGAGGCTATTCTGGTTGTAATGGCAGTAAGTATTGATGAGGAAGTATTGAACTGTGTCTTAACTATATTCTAGCACTATCTACCTATACCTACTAGTACTATGCATGAATAGACGTATGTAAAATTCTGTCACATTGGTCTAGTGGTCGCAAGCAAAGAGAATATACACATATCGTCGTTGGTCGCAAGTGAGCGTGAGGTCGTGGGTTCGATCTCTTGGTCAGGAAAAAGTGCTAATGGGTTTCCGATTGGATTTTCTAAGAAGCAGCTTGGAGTCTAATTTTGTGGTTGGTGGCAATAGTTGTCCACAATTCTATGGGACGTGCGATATAAACATAACTAGCGAAATGTACCCTTATACCCTTCGAGAAAAGCAGGCGTTTTGATATTTTGTGACTACTAAACTATACAGGAGCTAACTAGTAGACTATGCATATATAGACGAAGGTTAACGATAAAGCCAGTCTGTGTAAGATATTGATAAACAGTCGCATCTGTTGCATAGAAGTTCTAAGAACGCGTTAAAAACGAGTCTGCAGCTGTCATATGTCAGCACCCTAATTGCGTAACACACTATCAATCAGAATTAATTTGAAGGATATTGTTAATCCATTGCTTCATATGTTAGAAAAAAGTTGTCTTCCCAACAATGTAAATAACGCAATGAATGTTGTTGAACTGACAAAATGAAAGCCATTCCTACTGTTACTCGATTACCCCGTTGATGTAGGTATATGACACAGTGTAACGTACATATATGACGGCTACGGACTGGCAGTCACAAGTCCGTAAAAGTTGAAACTATGAAGGTATGAAGGATAGAAAATATCGTTTAGTTTGTAGATAATAGAGGAAGACCAAGGTAGAGTGAAGTGAGAGGAGAGAATAATGGATTTGGTGAAAGATTAAGCTAGACTATTATCCTACTAAGATAATGGCATATAGAGATGTGTAGAGAAAAAGATATGTTGCATCGACCGCAACTAAATTGGAATAGGATGAAGTGGATAATCTGTTATATCCGGATATTCCTACAACATCCGATAGAGTTGAGAATGGGCTTAAGCCTGATGATAACAATACTAAATTAAATCAAAGAGCCGAAACTAAAATTAATTCAAGAGGTGCATAAACCAAAGTTGTAATCTTGCTTTAAGTACTCAAATGAGTTTGAATTGGAAACCATTCAATTCATAAAAACGAAAGTACCTAATGATTCATCACTCTATAAACAAGAACTCAATCAGAGTAGGTACCTAGTCCATGATATATCTATCAATGAACGTAGTTAATAATATGTTCCAACATCCCTTCCACACATCCACATCTAAAGTAGAATCAGAAAAGGAAATTGTATCCCAAAAGGATAGCCGAGAAATAGTTAAAAAGAACTATAATGCGTAAGTTGAAAAAAAGCAGGATTTATATCCTGCATACATAGACAGGACATAGACATTATTGTCTATAGGAAAGTAGAAAAGAATGAGACAATTACGGGACAATGACAATACTTTCAAAAGACCTGAAAACAAGAGAACAGCGGTGCTATTCTGTAAAAATCTCACCGTGAAAACATAGATGAAGTGAGCGTGGAGTGAGCTGTCAATAGTGTCAATTCCTAGCAAAAACAAATTCACTTCACCTAAGTTTTCACGGTGAGATTTTTACAGAATCGACCGGCAGTAGAATGAACAAGTATTAAAAATAAACAACAGTAAGACCAAAGTCCAATTTAACAAAAATACAAAAAAATACTCAGATCACTCACTAATTTCCACAAAAATACATTTTAAAATTCAACCTATATTTATTAAAAGACGTAAGTAGTAAAGGTGTACCTGCATCACAAACTGTCACTCGAAAAATCACGGAACGCCAAGCGGCGCACGCGCCGATCCAAACGCTACTGCGTTTATTTATAAAACAACATTACGTTTGTACAATATTTTCTTACACATGATTTTCTTGCCCGGCCTTGACTCATTTCCTATCTATAAAACAAAATATTTTTTAGGAACTGCGGTGTGTCTTTTAGATAAAAGCAATATTTTAGGTGGCAGAGTTCGTTTTTAGGGTTCCGTACCCAAAGGGTAAAAACGGAACCCTATTACTAAGACTTCGCTGTCTGTCCGTTCGTCCGTCCGTCCGTCTGTCTGTCACCAGGCTGTATCTCAAGACAGTTGAACTTTTCACAAATTATGTAGGTATTTCTGTAGCCGCTATAACAACAAATACTAAAAATAAAATAAATATTTAAGGGGGGCTCCAATACAACAAACGCGATTTTTTTTGCACTTTTTTGCTCGATATCAATAATGGCAACAGGTAGGCACTTGAAATATTCACAAAATAGTTGTATTTTTACTTTAATAATAAATAATAAAATTAAATAACTCGCATACAACAAACGTGTTTTTTTCGGCGTTTTTACCTTGTTGTACGGAACCCTTCGTGTGCGAGTCAGACTCGCACTTGGCCAGTTTTTGTAGATTCATTAGAGGTTTACATTGACTGAGTACCTACACTTAGTAATAAAGCTAGGGTTTCTTAGGAAAAGGGTATAGCGGCCGTCATGGAAATAGTCAAATTGTTGTCGTCTATGCCTATTTGTAATGCTGTGTGCCTTTTATTCTGTGCTAAATAAATGTATTTTCTTTCATTCATTTTCACAAGTATTGATATTAAGGTGTCAAAAGAAGACGCTCTGTAGGACAATTGGACAGCCGTTTTTTTGTGACCGTTCTCCGCTTTCTTGTATAGCTTTGCAACGTTCTTTTTTGGTGACTGCAATAATTTTTCTGGTTAAGGTTAGAATTTCTGACCAATCCAACCTTTGATAACAGAAAGTTCTGAACCAGTAGGCCTTATGGATGTGTTGAATAATAAAGATGTTGCAGACCACAATGCAATAAACAGCTCCTAGCTCCTCATCCAAATTGGAACTTGAGGAATGGGACCAATGTTTCCCTAATGTTACTAGCTATCCTGAGGATCACATATAGACTATTCCTTGAGTGGAACGAAGTCTGGTCAAAAGCCGAAGTCTGGAAATAAAAGCATTCTTATTAATGGATCTGAGCGTCCATGAGAGGAATCAACATAAAACCAACTATACAAGTTTTCTCCAAAACCCAATAAGGAAATACCTACGTGATCACCATAATATTTCCCTCATAGCTCAAATATCCGTTGTGTACCATGACTAATTAGCCCCGTAAGTGTCTAGCATACTTCCAGGCGTCTTGCTCTGTTTGTCAGCCGGTTATTTTCGTCATGTCGGCTATTCTCGTCAAATGGTTATGGCTCGCGGAAACTGATTAATACGTCAAACATTTTCATGGCTTTCTTGAGCTTTTGACGTAGGTTGAGGCACGTTAATTATGAAGTTATTTTGTGGGATTTTGATTCTGGCAGGAATAATTTTCAACTTCTTATTTCGGTACGCATACCCATATGCTTACCTAAGAAACTGCTACGAGTATTTCGGGTTCTGGCTAGTCCAAAGACAGTCTCGTAAGAATTTTTAACTTTTTCTTCAGGTGCACTGACGGGAGTAATGGAATGATATCTTAATGGTGGACAAGAATTTTCAGTTTTAATGGGCAAAAGGTACTACTCAACATCAGTGTGAGTAATGGTGAGCAATCTACTAGCCTAGAGATGATGGAATCAATGACCGAAGTACGTATATGCATTGGTGACGCATTAAAGAAAATCATACAGTTTTTATAGAAGTCTCATTTCTAGTTTTCTGATAGGATTGTTTACCAAATTATTTAGATAAAAATAGAATGGCATTTCAGCGTAGATGACTTCTACGCAATTGTGCGTAAAAAAGTTGCGGCGGTGGTGCGACGAGTACTGGGGAGCCCGATAGCGTCCTAAGAATGATTGGCGAGAGAACCGATATTGTTCTGCTCAGTAGGTTCACTTAACTACATGTGCTGCGAGACCGCTGAGCATACTGTGCAGTGGTAGGTAGACGGTTCGTCTAGTTTCTTCTTTTTTTTACTTTTAATTACTAACATTACTTTAAGCAAAATTCTTGTTACTAAGTATCTTGGCTTGCCTATGGACTTTTTTGTCTGAAATAAATGATTTTTATTTGTTGCTCTAGATAAGTTATGATAAATGATTTATTTTTGTAAGCATCTGAACCTTTGTACAAACACTTTTTTATTTTTATTGCTAAACGGGTCCCAATTTTTATATGGAAGAACTGTCAAAAATTCAAAATTATTCCTCGGATAAAATTATCTGGCGTTGGAAAAATCAGCCCTTAGTCACATAACAAGCTGACAGTGAGATATATACAGTTGTCATAAACAGCCTATAATGTTCCCACTGCTGGGACACAGGCCTCCTCTCTGTGAGAGGGAGTGGGCCGTAATCCACCACGCGGGCCCAGTGCGGGTTGGCAGATGTCACATGTCTTCGAATTTTTGGTTCTAGGACATGCCGGTTTCCTCACGATGTTTTCCTTCACCGTTTTGAGAGCAGTGGTGATGAAATAATTTACACAAAGTAAAGCGCCTGTCTGGGTTCGAACCTGCGACCTACAACTCGTAAGTCGCAGCCATTACCACTTGGCCACCACTGCTCTCACTTGGCCACCACTGCTCTCACTTGGCCACCACTGCTCTCATACAGTTGTAGCTACGTAAAAAAATATTAAAAGAGGAAAGAGGGGGAGGAGGAGGAGGGGGTCTTGAGGAAATGGAACCTATTAGTCAAGTAAGGGCTAATTTTTCAATAGTGAGACAACTTATATCTGAAGAATACACATTATAGTTTGATATATTTTCTACCAGCTTCCGCCCGCGGTTTCGCTCGCGAGGAATGTCGATAAAAACTATCCTATGTCCTTCCCCGGGATGCAATCTATCTCTCTGTCAAATTTTATCGAAATCCGTTCAGTGGTTTAGGCGAGAAAAGGTAACATACAGACAGACAGACAGAGAGACAAACAGAGTTACTTTCGAATTTACAATATTAGTATGGATACAAAAGCTATCAAACCGCAATATTAATTCCGCAGATAAAAATTGTCTAACTATTGAAAAATAAGGCCAAAGTCTATTTGCGTTTACTTTGTTTCCAGCATGTAAATTGGCTTTACAAGAAGGCATTGTTTTAAGCAAAATTGAACTCCCTGAAAACAAGGCTCCGAGCCTCTGACTGATTATACAATAGATGTGTAGATAATTTCACTTGTCCGTGCTAGCTTTAGAATACAATAGATGAAAGTAGGTCATTGTATAAATGAAACTTTTTCGACATTTTAATGTGACATCGTGGTTTTTTATGAAATAGGTACATTTTAAGATCTGATTTAATATGATTTTTTTCTAGTAGGTAATCCGAATTTTTTTAGCCTGAAAGTCAATCTCGTTCTACCAGATTGACTTTACTTATCAAGCCGGTCGAGGATGAATAGGCGAGTATGCCCTGCACTCCCGGTTGCTATGCTACCAAAGACTACAATATAATGTGTATGCTACGCACTCAATGGTTGTAGGACATACCTTATGGACCATAACTCTTTTTTCTCCCCAGACGGAGGGTATCCAACACATTCACGTTTTGAAACTGGCAATTAGCTTCAACTTTCTAGTTTGTTGACAGACTCCTTCACAATTCAAAATGGTTTTGTTAAAATATATGCTCGTGGCTCCGGTGTGTCGTGATAAACCAGTGTGCAGTGGTTAAAAGGGCCTCGCCTCTCATGCATGAGGTTGTGAGTGCAAATTAGGGCAAGTACCAATTGAGTTTATCTTGGACATTACTGACATTGGTGAAGAAACCTCGGCACGAGTATTGAGCAAGCGTGGTGATCAATACTCGTGCCGTCTCTGTATGAGGAGAGGCATTTGCTCTGTAGTGTGTCAATAATAAGCTGGTATTATTTATTATTAATACTAGCTGTTGCCCGCGACTTCGTCTGCGATCCAGGATGAAAAGTAGCCTATGTTCTTCTCCAGGTCATGGTCTACTCATGTGCCAAATTTCATCGAAATCCGTTCAGCCGTTTTAGCGTGGAAGCATCAAACAAACTTACTTTCGCATTTATAATATTAGTTAGGATGCTACATACCTTATCTTGCTCTCCCTCTTCAGGCACGACGCTCAGGTCGTGGAAGGCGACTGCTCGAACTGACCCGTCCACGCTGGCACAGTCCGGGCACGCACTGCATACAGACACGCTGTCCTGCCAAGCGATAATGTGCTTTATTTACTCCACATTTAATGTTCACTTTAGCATCAGCCAATCTATAACGTAAACATCATAGATAAAATACTTGTACATGTAAACATCTCACCGTGAAAACTTAGGTGAAGTGAGCTTGAAGTGAGCTGTCAGTATTGTCAATATTTAGCATCTGGCGGAATGACAGCTCACCTCAAGCTCACTTTGCCTACTGTCCTTTCACAGTTATTTTACCTCTGACAGCTGCAACCCAACTGCAACCTTATTACAACAACAATAAAGACCACTGTGATTTTGACAGACTCCTGTTGAAGCAACCCAACAACAACCTTATTTCCATGAGTTTAAGGATTATTGTCATATTTACAGTGATGCAAACTCAGAGGTAAAATAACTGTGAATGGACTGTAAATTTTAACGGAGATATGTTTAGGTACAGAATAGACTGGCTGCTGCCATTGATATTATCATGACGGTAGAAAAGCGAAAACTTTTTGATATTTCTTTAAAAAAGGTTAAATAACAATCACATCAAATTCGAATAATAACAAAAAAAGTTTATTCCGTCAATGTCAAAAACCATCTTTCTGTAAAATATTTTTTTTTGTACAATTTTTTTAAAATTATTTTTAAAACTAAAAACAAACCCAAAATAATGAATTTTTTAGATCTCCCTGTTGAAGTAGGGGTGATCATATTTAATTATTTAGATACTAAGACAAAAATCATTGTCTACAACAGCTCTGAACAAATCAGGGAATATTTCGCATCAGGATGGTGCCACTTAAAGAGTGTTGTTCTTTCAAGAAGCACCATAGCAACTGTAAAGACTTTAGACGAAAAACTATTTGTGAACCTCGGAGAACATATCCGAGTCCTGAACCTGAGTGGAGTACAAGACCTCAGCGTACAGAACCTAAAACCTCACATGGATAGATTTGTAAACCTAAAATCTTTAGATATAACCTTTACCAACATCTATCTACCAGATATAGGACAAGTGTGCCCGCAAACTGTTAAAAATATCGCCATCAACTTCTTCAAATGCCCCAACAGTTATAAAAATGAAAACATCCACATAAAATGTAGAGAAATATTTAAAGAGAGGCAGTTTGAAGTAATACATTTTGTGATCTTTGAGTTTATTGTGTCAGCGTCCCCACTTAAGTTTCTCAAAGGCGTGCCTATGATAAAAGACTTGAAATTAACAATATCTGACAATTATAAAGATTTCTTCGATTTAAGCCACCCTGAAACTAGTCACAGTGATCCATACGAAATTGAAACCAACTTTAACAAGCTAACGTACATATTCAGGGACTGTGCAGTAACTCACAAGTTGTCCACACAATTGGACGGAGTTTCGAAGTTAGATTTCAATCAACTGGAGTACATGTTCATTATGTATTTGGAGAAAATTTCAATTTATGTGTCACCAATATTTGCAAATATGTTCACAACATGCTGCAATGATTTAAAAGTCGAAGTTAGCACTCGCTTACCACAAAACTTTATGCTTGATGGCAATATTATTTTCAAGGCTTGGAATAAAGCTACAACAACGTTTGATGAAGAATTTTATAGTAAATTACTTTTGGAGTTAAAAGACTACTTTCCTACTTATGTCTGCATGCACAACCAGAGAAAGATGCAGATAGTCAAGGCTCCAAGCAGTTGGTACTGCATCGATTGCTGTGAAAATTTTGAGAAAAAGCTAAACGATCTACCAGACAAAGTTACCTTAACAGATTTCTGTCGACATGACGGCATTGTGAGGAGATGTCGACGACCAATTAGCTTATCAAAGGAATGTAAAACTACACGGCACTTATCGTTTTTGAGGATTAATAACGTACCGCTCAGGAAGGACTTCTTCACTAATTTGTTTACCGCTTGTCCTAAATTGGTCACGTTAGATATTTACATGGAAAAAAATGGCATGATCCGTGGCTTTACAGAGTCTCTGTCGAAGGCGATACATATAGCGAAGTTGAAGAATTTCATGTTGACATCGGAAGACGTCGAGTACGAGATTATTTTTGAGATTTTGAGCCACTGCGTCAGTTTGGAGAACGTTCACATTTGCGAGTATGAGAGAGCGGCGAACGATGATTATGTCAATACAGACAATATTGTACTTTTTATAGAGAAGTGTGTGAATTTGTATAGTTTGTTTATAGAAGCCGACATGGCGGGGGAGGGCCTGACAATGCTCTTGGCTCCTCTTAGAGTAGCAGCGCAAACTTTAGAGAGGGATAATCTTTGTGTCGAAGTGTGTGAGTCTTATTGTGGTTGGAATCCATTTGTAGATGTGTTTAATCCGAGTCCTTTACATATTCTTAATTGATATTTTGTTTGATATAAATCTGTTGACGTAAAATAAATATACAAATATCATGTTGAATAGTATTTTGTTTTAAATTGTGTATTTATATTATCACATTCGGTACTAATAGTGGAAGACAATGTTCATGCAGATCATGGGCTAAGTCAATCTAAACAAAAGTTAAGCTATTTAGTAACTCTGATAAAGATGCGCACAACTAAATTAAAAGTCATGCATGCGCTCTGCCCGCGCGCCGCCTTTTGGAAATACCATATTGTATAGAAAGCCAAGAATTGCGCAAACTTGGTCGCTCACAAAGACTACAATATAATGCTGTGTAAGTCGCTCATGAAAGCGCATCATATTCTACTAACAAAATTACTAGATACAGTTCTCTCACCAAAAACAAGCTGTTCTTATCAATTAGATGATTAGGACCATGATGATTAAGTCTGCCTTTGTGTAAGTTCAGCTCAGTTTTATCTTATTGACAAGATGAAAAAGAAGATGAGAAAGAAGTAAGCGGTGTAGATGCTGACTTATTTTATTACAATCTCTCGCAGATCCTGATCATCATCTGTCGGTCAGCTTCCAGTATAACCAGATGCAGCTGATGAGCTGAGCACCAGTATTTTACATGGAGCGACTGCATATCTGACCTCCACAACCAATGATATTTATAAGTTATAATATCATTGTCCTCAACCTAGTTAAGTAGTTACTGGTAATACGACAACCCCTTGGTAAAACTGGTTGTCAGACTTTCCGGCTTCTGACGACTCGTAACGATTGTCAAAGATCAATGAATGACAGCCGGGACCTATGGCGTAACGTGCTTTTCGAGGCACGGAGGGGTCTTGGTCAATCTCTCACATCTGTGAGAGATTGACCAAGACCCCTTATTTCTTTCACAACCTTCTTCATTTTCTTTTGGACCACTTAAATAAAAATGCAACGTACGTCCGAGTGTTCCGGCGAAGACCGTCGATCTCGCAGCATGCTGTCCAGCCGATCATACTCGTACCGAAGAGCTGATATCTCGCGCTTTAGCTGGTCGTTCTCACGCTTCAACTTCTTTATGTCCGATTGACCTGTGGAGTATTCATTTATTTATGAAGGTTTTGTTTTCCATGTCGCTACCAAAACAAACTGTACTGTTAGGATAATCACTATTCCCAATTATATTTTTTTATAGTGACGTATTCTACATTGGGCACCCGCTAAAATGGCACCTGAGTGAATGTTCCGCTGTGTGTCAGGTGCATTCACTCAGGTGCCATTTAAGTGGGTGCCCAAAATGTGGAATACATCTTTATAGTCGGGAGTCTTACCAAGAGCAGTTTTGGATAGATCAACCAGAAGATACCAAAACTACATACTTTAAAGTAACTGATAATCAAAACTTAACCTGTAATTGGCCATATATATGGATGAGTAGGTACAAGCTAGCTCGAATACTCCTTTATACGTTTTTATCATGAACTGACATTAAAAAACGATACCTATCGATATCCGTGATACCTATGGATGACTATTTAACAATATTCTAATTATTTGCGTTTTATAATATTTTTCGACTATCATTAAGAATAATTTAATTTTATTTGTTCAAAAATATACAGACATTTAAATCTATACATATAATAAAACAGTAGAAAAACTGTGTCTGTACAATGAAAATATAAAAAAAAAAAAAATGGGGGGGGGTTTAGAAACAGTAATAGGGTACGAATCCGAAAAAAAAATTCTGTCTGTTTGTCTGTTTGTCTGTTTGTTTGTACACGCTAATCTTCGGAACTACTGGAAGGATTTGAATGATTTTTGTTTTGTTGTATAGGTATTATGTCTGGGCAACATATAGGCTATAATTCATCTTGGAAACTTGAACACCTGATGCAGAACCGCAACAGACCAGCTAAACTATAAGAGATACAAAAATGGTACCATAGCAAAAATTGTTCCACGTGATGAGCATTTTCTGCCGAGAGAATAAATTTGAAGATCTGGAACACCTGATGTGGAACTCCAAGAGCCCAGCTACACCATAACATATATAGGAATGACGTCTTAGCAAAAGTTGTTCGGTCTGATGGGCATTTCCTGTTGACTTATAAAAAAACTGGCCAACACGAAGGGTTCCGTACCACAATGCAAAAACGCCGAAAAAAACACGTTTGTTGTATGGGAGCCCCCCTTAAATATTTATTTTATTTTGTTTTTAGTATTTGTTGTTATAGCGGCAACAGAAATACATCATCTGTGAAAATTTCAACTGTCTAGCTACCGCGGTTCTTGAGATACAGCCTGGTGACAGACGGCAAAAACGCCGAAAAAAACACGTTTTTATGTACGGGAGCCCCCCTTAAATATTTATTTTATTTTGTTTTTAGTATTTGTTGTTATAGCGGCAACAGAAATACACAATCTGTGAAAATTTCAACTGTCTAGCTACCGCGGTTCTTGAGATACAGCCTGGCGACAGACGGCAAAAACGCCGAAAAAAACACGTTTTTTTGTACGGGAGCCCCACTTAAATATTTATTTTATTTTGTTTTTAGTATTTGTTGTTATAGCGGCAACAGAAGTACACCATCTGTGAAAATTTCAACTGTCTAGCTACCGCGGTTCTTGAGATACAGCCTGACGACAGACAGACGGCAAAAACGCCGAAAAAAACACGTTTTTTTGTATGGGAGCCCCCTTAAATATTTGTTTTATTTTGTTTTTAGTATTTGTTGTTATAGCGGCAACAGAAATACATCATCTGTGAAAATTTCAACTGTCTCACTACCGCGGTTCTTGAGATACAGCCTGGTGACAGACAGACGGCAAAAACGCCGAAAAAAACACGTTTGTTGTATGGGAGCCCCCCTTAAATATTTATTTTATTTTGTTTTTAGTATTTGTTGTTATAGCGGCAACAGAAATACATCACCTGTGAAAATTTCAACTGTGTAGCTACCGCGGTTCTTGAGATACAGCCTGGCGACAGAAAGACGGCAAAAACGCCGAAAAAAACACGTTTTTTTGTACGGGAGCCCCCCTTAAATATTTATTTTACTTTGTTTTTAGTAATTGTTGTTATAGCGGCAACTGAAATACACCATCTGTGAAAATTTCAACTGTCTAGCTACCGCGGTTCTTGAGATACAGCCTGGCGACAGACAGACGGCAAAAACGCCGAAAAAAACACGTTTTTTTGTATGGGAGCAAAAACGCCGAAAAAAAACACGTTTTTTTGTACGGGAGCCCCCCTTAAATATTTATTTTATTTTATTTTTAGTAATTGTTGTTATAGCGGCAACAGAAATACACCATCTGTGAAAATTTCAACTGTCTAGCTACCGCGGTTCTTGAGATACAGCCTGGCGACAGACAGACGGCAAAAACGCCGAAAAAAACACGTTTTTTTGTACGGGAGCCCCCCTTAAATATTTATTTTATTTTGTTTTTAGTATTTGTTGTTATAGCGGCAACAGAAATACACCATCTGTGAAAATTTCAACTGTCTAGCTACCGCGGTTCTTGAGATACAGCCTGGCGACAGACAGACGGCAAAAACGCCGAAAAAAACACGTTTTTTTGTATGGGAGCAAAAACGCCGAAAAAAACACGTTTTTTTGTACGGGAGCCCCCCTTAAATATTTATTTTATTTTGTTTTTAGTAATTGTTGTTATAGCGGCAACAGAAATACACCATCTGTGAAAATTTCAACTGTCTAGCTACCGCGGTTCTTGAGATACAGCCTGGCGACAGACAGACGGACGGACGGACGGAAGGACAGCGAAGTCTTAGTAATAGGGTTCCGTTTTTACCCTTTGGGTACGGAACCCTAAAAATCGAAGATCAGAAACATCTGATGTGGAAATCAAAACTATCACTAATTTCACCTCCACGCGGTGAAGGCGGTAACAGTTTAGGACTGATTTTCGATGACGATGGTATATCATTGAAAATTTGACTCTACTGGCCAAAACTCCCTTTTTTTTTAACGTGAATAAATGCTCATGCGTTCTGCACTACCACGGGGAGATAGTACAGTTATGTGGGACTCTAACCCACTAAAACTCCACGGTGTCCTCCTCTGCCGCTTACAGCGGGAATATGGGCACGCGTTAGCACTCATCCGTGAACCCGCCGCGGCTGTCTGTCACCGGACCCTCCTCTGGGGAGTACTCCCCATCACCGGCGCACCAGAACACATAGCACGCCGTGACGACCCCAGGGACCAAACCAGCACATGGGCGCCAGACGACCCCGTGTATGGGCACCCTTGGTAGGGGAGCAGTCACTTAGATTTTAATTGATCAGGTATCTTCTTCACAATAAAACTATAACCATGCCTAGAAAAAGGTCAAATCTTTTCCAATGTTCCAAAGGAGCTAAAAGATTGCGGATCATAAGATCCCAAGAATCTACCGAAGAGCGTCAGGAGAGACTTGATGCTGTTCGAGAACATCAGGCTGCAACTCGCTCCGTGGAAACCTCTTCGGATCGCGAAGCGCGCCTGCATTCTCAGCGTATTTACGCATCTACATCCAGGTCTCTAGAGACCAGTGAAGAATATGATGCGCGACTGACCGCTGATCGTGAACGTCATGCATTGTCTCGCGAGTCGGAGACGTTCACGGATAGAGAATTGCGCTTTAGTTCTCAGCATATCTACGCATCTGCTTCTAGGTCTCTAGAGACAAGTGCGGAACGTGATGCGCGACTGTCCGCTGATCGTGAGCGACATGCATTGTCTCGCGAATCGGAAACGTTTACCGATACAGAATCACGCTTGAGTTCTCAGCGTATTCGCACATCTACTAACAGGTCTTTTGAAACAAGTGATGAACTTGAGATTATCATACATTGTCCCGAACACGCACACAACAAAATACTCATAATCAGTTAGAAAGTGAGAAAGAAAGAATTGCTGGAGTACGGCATGAAGAGACAAATTAAGAAGAGCGCAACGAACGTTTGAATTCTGATCGACTTCGACATTCTCTGAACAGAATGTCGATATCATCTGAAGAATCGGATGTGTCTCAAGATATAGCCGTAGGGCATGGCGACCTTCCTTGGGTTGATAATGAACGGAGTGCATTTACGTATACTCCTATGATTGACTACGCCACATATTCCGCCATCGGAGGTATGGTTCAAAATTGTACTTTTTGTGAAGCTGTTAAATGGCAAAAAGAAACAAACGGTGTGTGTTGCTCAGGTGGGAAAGTACATATTAAAATATTACAAAATCCTCCAGAAATATTAAGATCACTGCTAATCGGTGACCATCCACAGTCAAAACATTTCTTGGATACAATAATGCCTTTCAAATGACATCTTTTGGTGCAGAACAGATTTCAGAAGGCCCATTTATGCCAACATTCAAAGTGCAAGGCCAAGTTTACCACCTTATTGGTTCATTATTGCCTGAAAATGACGTCTCGAATCGTCTTGCGCATCCCGTTGTTTTTCAGTCCCTGGGCTCTTAGAATTCGACATCAGACGTTTCAGATCTCCGATTTTGACGACCCCGTTGTCGCTGGCATAAGCAACAGGATCCGCGTACGAAGTCGCGGGCAGAAGCTAGTAATAAATATGGTGATACACTATAATACATTTTATTCTATGATCAGTTATTGAACATCTGTGTCTGAACTAGATATAAAATATTAGAAATGGTCGCCCTTCCCCTGTTAACTAGTAATAGTACTGTTTAATGCTGGTGCTCACTCAACCCACTTTAACAGGGTGGTATACATCGACGCGCAAACTGTAGCCATGAATTCAGCACTCCGGAGAAGGATTTAGACGGTTATAAAAAAAAAATGTGCTGTTCATACAAAAGTGTACGTTACCTACGCGGACAAAATGTATGAAATTGCTAATTTTTTTATAACCAACGTTAAATTTCAATGCACAGAATCATGTACTGAACCCTGTATCAATTACTTACCTCTTTCAACTTCGGCATTGATATTGATAGTACGCAGTCGTAGTTCTTCGTTCTCGTATAGCATGCCCCGGGAGGACTTCCGGTCCAACCTGTGGGTAAATTATAACTACATATCGACGATGAAGTGACAAGAACTCCTAAGTAGATAGTAACTCCTAACTAGATAAAGGTTCTTGTCACTTCATCGTCGATATATCTTTTGAAATTATTTCTATAATAACCATGGTCTTAGCTTGGGCTGCCCTTTTTCACGTTCATGACCAAGTTTCTCTAGAAAAGAGTATATCTACATAATTATCCTGAATGTTCCACGAATTGTTTTTTTGTTTCTGCATATTTCCAACCTAGCTAAAACTTTTTTATAAATAGATTTGAATTTCTGGAAACACATGACTTTGTCATATATCTTATATCCTTTGTAGCTGATTGTGTGTAGTAAATTTTATAGACTTTGGTGAAGATGTGCGGTCATGTCTGTATGGTAAATGACCATGGGAATGACAAATATGAAATGGCTGCATGATATCTATGCCCAAAATTCAGAAACTTTAGAGTATTAGGTATATCTAAGATGTTCATGCTTACAAATGCGACAATTTTAACAGAAGAGGAGATTATGTTAGAGTTGATGTTTATTTGAGGAATAGTTTCACAGATAGTAACCACCTCAGATTCACATGTAAGTATAATGAAAGCAGATGATGCGACGAATAGGCGAAAGCGAATTAGAAAAGAAGGTGTTGTACATGAAGATTTATAATTAGGCTTGAAGTCGTAAAAATTGGAACTTTGAGGTCTGTTACTTTACAAAAATCCACTGCTGAACATGGTTCTTTTATCACAAATCACAAAGGTGTGATAATTATATTTGGAGCTGTCTTTCTAAAAGTAGTTTTACCCTTGTTTCATTTATAGAGACCTTCTATTTTAAAGGAAGGAACTTCATGTATCCAAACATGAATAAAACTGACCTTAGGAGGTAGTATTTTTTCCATTACGCCTATTCTTATCCTACTATTAGATAAGGGTGTCATAGGATGCGTTTGTGGATTAAAAGCTTTCTACTCGAAACACCTCAATCGGAGTACCTATAGGTAAGTGATTCCACCAAAAATCTGGCGTCTTAGTTAGCATTGCGGGATAAAAGGCCCTATTTTGTAGGAGCCATGCCCAACAGTGGACTACAAAAATTTGAGTAGAGTACGGAAAACGAAAACGGAGTGCGCTCCAGCCTCAAGAGTGTTAACAGAGACATTCCTCTCATACGCCATTTACAGTGCACATAATAGGGACACCATTTTACCCGTCTTCCTCTTCCTGTAACTCTTTGGCCCTTGCCATGGTTTTCTTGAGTCTCCATAAGACGCGATCTTCTGCCAACTGTAGCCAGAAAGTACCACCGATCCTCCTGACGCCCATCCCTGGATACGCCCCATACACCTTTTGTCTGTCTTAAGTTCATGAGAGTTAGGCACTGGAATTTTGAAATTTCCTAGGTCTGTTCCAGATGTGCACTATAAACGGGTGACGTCATGATTCAAGATGGTGGAAAGTTAGAAGCTACTACTATGGAGTCATGCGTGGATTGTCAATGAAGGTGATACGATGTGCTTTTGTATTTTGTAATGACAAAGTTTTTGGTTGCGACTTGTATAAAAATCTACATAAAATAAAAAATGTGTTAAATTCCACGCCATAAATAAGAGAGCTACATGGATCTTTTGGCGCTTGAACCGCCTGAATGGCATTGTCAGGGGGGCGTTTTTGGAAAACATTTGTGAAACTGTCACATTATTATAATGAAAAAAAAAACAAGATAGCGGTGTTAGTTCCGATTTTGGCCACGCACCAAAAGATCCACATAGCGTTGTGGCCATATCCTGACTCCCCCTAGTGTTGGTCTGTTGTCGGATATGTGTCACTGGTACTCACTTCCGGTTGGGTTTGACGTTGACATCTTTTCTGCGCGTGCGCAGCATGCTCGCTCCCGTCATGCCCGACATCTTGCCGCTTGTCAGCCATGCGACGATTAACACCTGGAACAATTCAAATATTTCTTTAAAAAGGTGGTTTTTAAAAGGGGGGCAGGTATTTTGCTGTAAAAGCAAACTAACATGAAATGAAGGCGCTACCTCGAAAATAAATCGTAGCGACTGATCTACTAACCGAGCGAAAGTGATGCAATTACTTTTGAAACGCAAAAGAAGAGAGATGGCTATAATGTGCGTGCGCTCGGAATAAAACGCCAAAACGAATTTACTCCTTTTTCACAAAATAAATAAATTAATTTTAAAACTACTTTGGGTAAACTTTGATATGATAATTCTCTATGTTTTAAAGTAAATTCCATTGAATAACTCTTCAGCTTTACGCCGTGATGTCGAAAAAAGTAAAAAAATAGATACTTAATTATAACTTTGCAATTTTTTTTATCGAGTAAAATTCATTGAATCGTGTATCTGGCTGAGCAAAAAGCGGCACGGCCGTACCATCCTTTTCTCGAAGCAGTTCAGACCATTTTTTCCTTTTACATAACACTAGCCCAAAAACCACATTTTTTCAATATATCACCTTAAATATTTGTTCTCGAGAGTCGTTGAACATTTTGTCTCTTGAATCATTTGAAGATAAAGAGAGAAAAGAAGGGAATGATTGAAAAAAAAAATGGAAATAAAAACAGATTAAAGTCTGAATACGTTTCAGAAGTCGGTACACAGCACACCAATTTAAAGGCATCAACTTTCGGATTCATTTTACAAAAAACGTTTTCTATCATTTTTTTTAATGACGACACGTTTCCGATACGACACGTGACGACGACGTGACGTTAGGCCAGTTATCACGGAACAAGGTCGTTAGGTTACTAGGTAACTAAATGGCTTCTTAGAACGCAACGTTGGGCTTCCTTTAATGTAAACAAAATTCCCTTGCATGATGATTTCAATTGTTGTGTATTTTATACGTAATAATTTGTTGTTTGTTACACATAATGAACATTATCAATCAATACGGTTGAAATAGTTTTATAAGTGACTCATCACAGAGATCGCAAATTTAAGCCCGTGGCTAAATAATAAGAGAAGACCCCTCCGTGCTTCGGAAAGCACGCTAAGCCGTTGGTCCCGGCTGTCATTCGTGGATCTTTGACAGTCGTTACGTTACGTAAGTCAGAAGCCCGAAAGTCTGACAACCAGTCTTACCAAGGGGTATCGTATTACCCAGTAACTGGGTTGTGGAGGTCAGATAGGTAGTCGCTCCATGTATAATATTGGTATTCAGCTGCATCCGGTTAGACTGGGAGCCGACCTCAATATAGTTGGGAAAAGGCTAGGCTAGGCAGAAATACGTAATTATTTATCGCATTTTGAATACAGTCAGTCGTAACAATTATTAATTCGAAGAATTTTTTTTACCTACCTTGTCGGGGCAGAGAGAGTGATGACTCAGTCATCACTCTATTCACAACGTGAATGCTGTAAGTAAAGATTTGGAAGATTTATGCTCTTGGTTTTAGGGTTAGAGGTGCACTAAGAAAGTATTTTTGGAATCGCCAGCACCCAGCTTTAAACACCTAAGCGGGTGAACTGAAAATGGATTCGGTTTAAAGAAGTTTTATTTCTCAAAAAGAACATACATACTTCACTTAAATATGAGAAACTTAACGAAAATAAATAATATTATAGTAAACATAGTTGTCGTTCGATCTATCGTACATACAGTGGTAGTCGTGGTACAGCAGTGGTAGTGGTGATGGTGGTCACGGAATAGATAATCTATTCCGTGGTGGTGGTGGTAGTCGTTTATTATTGTTTTTGTTCTATTACAGTTTGTATCGAAATATCTCGCAGTCTATGAGAAAATACTTAATAATTTCACTGCATGCGCTGCATTTTATTAGATTATCCATACTAAAAATAAATTCGAAAGTAACTCTGTCTGTCTGTCTGTATGTTACCTTTTCACGCCTAAACCACTGAACGGATTTCGCTAAAATTTGCCAGAGAGATAGATTGCATCCCGGGGTAGGACATAGGATATTTTTTATCGACATACCTCGCGGGCGAAGCCGCGGGCGGAAGCTAGTTATTATATGATTTGAATATTCTCATTATCCAATTCCTTTCGTGTCTTACATATTGTTAAAATAAAGTTAAGGGTAGTTTCGGATATTTTTCACATAGTGGCAATGTGCACGAATTCACACGTTTTCTAAAAAGTGCATTGATAGTGCAAACAGTCTTCATATCTAAGTTCCTTCGTGCGACTGTTTGCTATTAGAACTTTGTCAGGCGCTTAAAATATCTACCGTAAACCCCAGTGATTTTGTTAATAATTTCGCTTTCATTGCACTACTACAATGTATATTATCTTATTTCTATAATATCGTTCTACGAATTGTGGACGTTCTAATTCTATGCTATTTCTTCTTCGTTATACCTACAACATACTACCTAATCTGCATTCGCAATTTATTGCTAAAAATGTGAACAAATACGAGTTTATGGAAAAATAACTTTAAATCCTACACAAAAAAGTTCAGTTTACGCTAAAACTTCAAACATTTTTATAACTTTTCAATAGTGCTAAGTAGTTACAATAAAATCAACTTAGGTAATTACTATCTACCTACCTATTAAAATAAAGTTGATATTTGTTTAACTTGAAACAATGTTAATTTGAAACATACGTTTAGAATAGACTTTAGTTATCTACTTGCTTACTCACACATTTTTAATGAGGGTAGGCAGAAACTATCAGAACGCCACTTAATGTGGCCACGTGCTGCGATAATAATTGGCTATGGTTTTTCCAACTATATCTAGCTATTTCCGTCAGCTGATCAGGTAGGTACTTCCCCGAACGATCATTCCCATGAGCATTAGAAACTACTTCTTATATACTACTAATTAAACTATTTACTTACTACAAAATACATAGGTACTTCCATAGCACTTACATTTAAACACAGACACAACTATCACTTAATTGTTCAACTTAGGAACTTTGGTAACTACAGCCCTACAGCGCTGCAGAGCGCTCTATGGCGCCATAAAGGCTAATCCAACATACATTGTATTACTTTAATAAGCTGCTAAATCGCTTTACCTTATTCCTTAATAAGATTACTGCACGCTGACTTGTCCAAGATGGAGAGTGTACTGAACCCGGCTCGTAAAAGAGCCACTCGACTTGGATCATGCGCAGTAAAAAATGCTGACGGCGATTGTAAAGGTAGGTATGGTCTACCCACTGCCTCCGCAATAATTTGAATTTGATAGCGCCTTTATTGTGTAGCAGTAAGAGCTGTTTTCAAAGTTCATGTCTTACTGATGTTGACCGTATTTAGTGAGGCTTGGTTTTCAAGAATTATGGGTCGCTTTAAAGATTATGTGTAATCAGATAATCATAAGGTATAATGTCACGTCTGAATACTCCGAAGAGGCAAACAGCGGTGCACTGAAAAAAATAATTTCTTACTACGTGCACCACATTAAAGTACCTAATGACTTTAAATGCATTATGAAGAAATGTTTATAAAACAATAAAAGACAAAACAGAACGTCTAATATTTGAACATACCAGTTACTGAAAAAAAAAAGTTAAATTTAAAACGTTAAAGTTTACTGTCATGACGGTAGGAACATTTTGCCTGAAGCTTTAACTATTTTCGGATCAGTAAAAAATACTGCTATACTGTTTAAAGCTGTTCAGATCAACGTCTTTTCATTTTGATTTACTGCTTATTTCTTTCAGTGTGTAAGTATAGCTCGGGTGAACTCTAACTTCACCTGCTGAACTATTCTGTAAAAATCTCACTGTGAAAACTTAGTGAGCTATCAATAGTGTCAATCCGTAGCATAATGGTGGAAAACAGTTCACTTCACATAAGTTGGCACGGCGCTAGTTTTACTGAATAAACCGTCTGCTGTTGCTGATCGTGAGGTTCTGGATTCGATGCTCGCTTCAGGTAGTGTCATTGGATAAGAGCTTTTAGGAAATTCTCAGTACAAGTCTGGAGTCTTGGTCAGTGCCCAGTGAGGACCAAAAAACTTGACTCTAATTACATGACACTTCTAAGTTTTACAACACAACTGCCACTTTGGCAGGATCATAAAAGGAGAACATTATGAATCATAAGGGACAGTTAACTGTTAAGTTAATCGTATCAAATCCCATTGGTGAAGGATTTTTCAGTATTTTTTTTTGTCTGTGCTAAAATACCAATCAATTCAATCCAAATCCAATCCCAATCTCTTTGATTATTATATTTACGTAGTGCAGCGAAAAACACGGGCTGTCTTCGCCATATTATGATTCATAATGTTATCCTTTTATGATTCTGCCAAAGTGACCTTTTTAGGCCCCCTGTAATGGCTGAGCGGCTACTACGTCGCTGCTTACCCATTCGGAGAATAAGGGTGTGATTCGTGTGTACGGTCACGTTCACATTTTGCTTGACATACATAAAAAACGTCGTTAAAATCTACCTACCTAGTCTGTTATTAGGTAAGTTTACCTTATAACAGATTGGGTTAGCGGATTTGAAGTTTCTTCGTTTTGAAGATTCATTGCGTTGTTTAAGATAGCAAGCAGACAATTTTTTCAAACATGGCAAGCAATGGATTAGGGATTTCCCTAGAAATCCTTCGGATTGTGATAGAAAGCGGGTTACGCAATTAGGGTGATGTTCAAGTGATCTAGCAAAAGAACCCCAATTGCGATTTAAAAAAAAAAAAAAATTGTTCCCTACATTTATGTTCGTATAATCAAAATGTAGGGAACACCTGATTTTTTTCCGCGATTTCAGGTTTGACCCCATAATAAAAGTTGTTCATAATGATGAGTACAATGACTTCTTAAGATGTTGTTAATGTTTTACCAATAACCGTAGGATCCAAGCTAATTGAAACACACGCGTCAGCTAATTAGGTGCTAGTGTGTCTTACCAAATAATAATAATCAGCAATCAAAAGAATCTGCTGTGCCATACATTTTGACCACGGAAAAAGAAACTGCTACTTCTTCGAAAAGTGCAATAAGTAGGTACCTAGGTACCTACCGTGTTGCACTTTCCTAAGAAATTGCAGTTTTTTTTGTTAGCCGGCGAAATATTTCCACGCAGGGGTTCTGAATTACGTACGGTCAACAAAAGAGATAGGTATGCAGGATCGTCGGATATAGTTGAAGTTTAGTAAGAAACCGATGGATGTTGTCGACTGAAATTTAATTTGATAAATGAGCTGTTTGTTTTCTATTAATAAAATTAAATTTTATTCGAGACATCCATCGGTTTCTTACTAAACTTCAACTATATCCGATGATCCTGCATACTTATCTCTTTTGTTGACTGTACCTACAGAAAACTGAGGCTTTAGTGTGAGTTTCGACTCAAGGTTGATTTCGAGCGCGTTAGAATTTTATATGCGAAAAAGTTATAGCGCCACCTGGTGGTCACTAGGAGAAACCTAATTTCCCATACAAAATTCTAACGCGCTCGCAATTGAACGTAAGTCGAAAAAACACACTAAGGGTTACTGAGTTAATTTTAAACCAACGCGAACGATCGCGATATAACAAGTAAATATTAGGTAACTTTTGAGTCCTGATAGTACAGACGCCAGCACATTAAGCTACTCAATTCTGTCAAATTTCTTTAATAGATTTTCAACTTTATCGCTAAAACATAAGGTTCAAAGTTGATTGTGAAAATTTGAAAGTTACGGGTAGCTTGATGTGCTGGCGTCTGTACATAACATTTAGGTTTTACCACATAACAACAATAGTAGCAGGATAGAGACGTACATTATTATGTAAAATGATGCAATAAAAATAACTTATGTGTGAACAATGAACAAAGTATTGGGTATTGTATTTTTATCTCACGATTCACGAAGCGATGCGCGATTTACTTGTGGTAAGTCTACAAACGCCCAAAACTTTGTTCACAAATAAAGATTGATTATTTGTCTAACGGTCGCAAACGCTACATTTACTGCTGTGCCTCAGGTTCTGGATTTGATTCCCAGGTCGAGTAAAGTGAAGTTACAAAAAGTGACAAGTGATCCCAGGGAAGACGGTGGCACAGTGGTCACGTGCTGCCGTGCATAGCGAGGCTCACGGGAGGCCCCTTTACAGTCTCCCCAGGGATGTGCCATAAAGGCGTTGCACGGTCCCGGTTCCGTAAACTTCCGTTGGTCTTTTAAGAGGAACCACCCCGGTGATCACCATCAGCACATAGGGCTGCCTATGTGCTGATGGTGATCACCGGGGTGGTTTTAGTGAGGTAAAAATCCCACACTCCCCGACCTCCTTCCCCGGAGGTCGGGTGCCTTTTGGAGGTATCCCCCAGAAAAAAGGGTCCAGCAAAGTGTTATTGGATATTTAGGAATTTCTCAATAGAAGCCCGGAGTCTGGATTCGTGCCCGTTTGACGGCAATAGGCTCGCCCCCTATTGGGACTTAGCGAAATGTTGGTGTACCTACCTAATAGGGACGTAGTACACTTCTGCCCAAACCTTCGGAGTAACAAGGCGTAATCTTATGTTATGTGGTGTGATTTATATTAGTGTAGGCAGCCTACCGCTTACTAACGCCTTATTTAAAAGCCTAAAGTTGTACTGTTGTGATTGGTTGACCTTATAAAGCAACTACCAACTGTGTGCCTATGATAAAATTGAATAAAAGGCTCGCCTCCTTTTATTTACCTATAATTAATGTATATATATATGGGACTTATACATAGCTGGCGATGTGGGTGTAGGTAGAGGTACCTACCTGCTATAATCTCTGCCTGCCCGTCCGAGGAGTAGGTATAACAAGTGTGCATGTCATAACGTGCCAATTCTATACACGGAACTAGTACCTATAGTAGAAAAAAAAGAAGATAAATTGTTTATTCTGCACAAACAAGACGCACATTACAAAAAAAATATACCGACTCGCACACGAAGGGTTCCGTACCACAAGGCAAAAACACCGAAGAAAAAACACGTCTGTTGTATGGGAGGGAGCCCCCCCTTAAATATTTATTTTATTTTGTTTTTAGTATTTGTTGTTATAGCGGCAACAGAAATACATAAGTATCTAATTTGTGAAAATTTCAACTGTCTAGCTATCGCGGTTCTTGAGATACAGCCTGGTGACATGACAGACAGACGGACGGACGGACAGACAGCGAAGTCTTAGTAATAGGGTCCCGTTTTTACTCTTTGGGTACGGAACCCTAAAAAATTGCATTAGATTGCAAATTGTATTTTTTAAGTAGGTACCTACCTAACAAAAATAAGACCTCACACCGATATTATATCTGACTAATAACTAAGTAAGCACAATTTCGGGCTTACGGGCAAATCTGGTAATGAAATCCAAAACCCCTTACGAAAAGTAGCACCTCCCACTATGATTCACAGACTTCCTACTAGGTACTACTTAAGCACAATTTTGTGCTTATGAGCAATGCTGATGATACTCAGAATGAAGGTTATTTACCTACTCCACTTGATAATTCTGGAATTCTACTACATGATTATTATGATTAATATAACTACTACCACATGAGTAGATTGTTTACTCATTGCTACTACGTACCTACAATGTTGCGTCAGAATCGCGCAACACTTTTTATATCAGTGATGCAATAGGTACTACCTACTTGACTAAACACTCCGTCCCCGTAGTTTTACACCAAAACACATAATTGTAAAGATCTATTATCAAAATCCCCCCAGTCACCTTTCTTTTCGTCTGGAAAAATATTACGCAATAACAAATAAAGTTAACGCAATATTTAGCTCCATTACACACACCGGCATTGATGTCATCGACCCACTGCTGCATGTGTGTGCGTCAGAATGCTCGCCTCCCATTGGTCAGGCAGGGACAATGAAAAGCAACAACGCAATATTTCCGCCATGTTAAGTTTCGAGCCAATGTTGCTTCGCAGTTGCGCACTACGCTCCGAGACGTACGGATGTCGAAGTTAAAAATAAAAGAATATATTAATTTTGCAATTATGGAAGGGAAACACGATTGGTTTCCGAAAAGTGAAAGTAGGAGGGACATAGTGGAGTTTGTGAAGGAAGTGGAGAAGTATCCGTGTTTGTACGATAAGAATTTGCCGGAATATGCGAATAAGATGCATAATAGAAGAGCATGGTCAGCGATTGCTAAAAGGGCGAACACATCAGGTACGTTATTGTTTTGTTTTTTTTCTATCAACGATTTGGTATCGATCTGTATTGGCTGCGCTAGTTGCAGTGCCTCTTACAGAAACTAGGTCATCAGTTAATGTGTATTCAATGTTTTTGGCGCGCTTTTCGTAACGGTTCAAGTAGGTCATGTACCTAATTATATCTATTCTTCATTATGTCTTGGTGTTTTTGCTATTAACTTTTATCGTGTCGAACTGCTTAATTGACAAAACAGTTTTAAATAAATACGTTCCTATATTTATTGGTGTCAAACTGACTTAGCAAGAACAGCAACCAACGTTGCATAAGCGATTGCAGTCAGTTGAATCAAAACTGGTGAAATAAAATCTGATATAAAACTTGTTAAAAAATTATACTACCATAACTTAAGAAACACTAACCAGATTAAATTGCGAAGAAATAGGACTAACTATGGTAAAAAGGCTATCACATATGAAGGAGCACAATTATACAACAATCTGCCAAATAACATCAAGGATAGCAAATCGCTTGCAGTGTTTAAATCAAAATTAAAAAAATACATTTATGACAACATTTATTAGAATTGCTCGATCGCTGTATTACCTACATTACTTTATTTTTTTACTTAAGCTCATTATTAAGTGAACTGTATTGTTCTTTATGAGTAAATAAAATTCGTTAACCTGAAAATTCGTTAACCTGATCAAATCTGATTTTTATTGTTAGAAGTTTTTTAAATACAATTATGCTGTACGTGTACACTTCGATCAACTATACTAGTAGTTTTACGTCTATAGTTACAGTAGGTAGGTACTTATCATTTGATCGAAACTTGTCCCGGTTATTTTTCAAGAGGTAGATAGAGATGAACTCCCAGACAGTCCCAGGATACAATTTCATTTGTGAAGGCAAGAGTTCTTGGGGACTTATGCATTGTTGTATCCGATCTAGGGAACATTGCTATGCTTTGCTGCCGTTCTTCCAATTACTGATATTTGGGGACTTTTGAGAACTCTTAAACTATTGTAACTACTGCCCAATGTGGCAAAAACGTCATTCGAACCTTATTTTGAAAAATAATCTCAAAATATTTGGGCAAGCATATAATTTAGCTTCCAGACCTATAAAAAAATAAACTCCGTTCATGCTTCCTAGCATGCAAGCAATAATTTTTTTTTTTTACAAAATTTCGCTTTGTAAATAACAGCTAAGCAATTGCTAATACAGATAAACAAGACAGGTCATCTTATAAGTGATAAGGTAAAGATAGACTAGTAAATTAACAGCAATTTGGGATCTCCGCAAAACTTCCTTCCTTTTTCACAAGAGTTTGTTTGATAATATAATCCAAAGAAAACTTCTTATTTTTCCATTTTCTTGCAACGCGATAAAATACAAGTTAAACAAGTAGGTATTAGCTTGTTTACAAAAGTGTTGCAATAGATGACGTCAGAGTCATTTGTCAATATTCAACAATATAATCTTTGATTACTTTCCTTCAAAAATAATGTAAAATATTATGAAATAATATTCAGTTCAGTCAATAACGTTTACCCGTTTTGAATGCCAAAATTACACCACCATTTCGACGTCACAGAAGGCAGTGACGTCGGAGGTAACACGTCATTGTGCGTCACCTCATTATCATGCCTTTTTTGTAGAACAACTTTTTGCATCTTTATAAATCCACTAGCAGCGCCCCGCGGTTTCATTCGCATAAGTTTCCCATGGGAATATCGGTATAAAAACTATCCCATGTCCTTTCCCGGGACTCAAACTACCTCTATACCAAATTTCATATAAATCGGTTTAGCGGTTTAAGCGTGAAGAGGTAACAGACAGACAGACACACTTTCGCATTTTTAATACATATTAGTATGGATTAGGTCCCAGTTTAAACAAGAATCGCATGGATGACGTTTTCTATAGACAATAATAGATCGCTAGATGTGGACATTGTAGAAGTGGATGTTGTGGCGGTCCTTGGGAGAGGTCTATATCTAGAAGTAGCGATTTTCACCCGAAATGACGATTATAAAATTACCCCAATAGAGCTCATAATGATAAGGACTATTGCTATATCTGCAAACATAATTTAACATGTTATTTTCCTTTGTTACAGTACCAGAATGTCGAGATAGATGGAGAAAAATTAGGATTTCCTTCATGAGATCTCTCAAGCAACAAGCCAGCTCCAAACCCCCCATGAGACCGTACTACCTGACTGAAGAACTACGCTTCTTGCATCCATTCCTCAGCATTCGGCCCAAAGAGTATACAGATAAACGACACAGTGGTAATCAAATGGAAATTGAAGTAGCTGCAGTAGAAAGACATGATATTTCTGACGACAGTGCAAGCTCGGGTAGCTTTGAACCCGAACATGTTGAAACCGTCACAGAAATTAACAGAGTTCCAGAAGTTAACCGAGTTTCAGAAATGAGTAGAAACACATCATACAATGACAATACGATACCAAATATTATGAATGGAATGAATAATAATATAGAAAATGGACATGGAAGACAAAATACTAGAAATAGTTACTCTGATGATATAGAGTGTAACCCAAGAAAGATGTTCCTTTTATCCATGTTACCTGATATTGAAGCACTGACGGAGCCAGAAATGAGGATATTCCGACGGGAAGTGATATCAACGATAGATAAAATAATAGGTGACCGCAGTATAAGCCCAAGATTAAAGAAGGACAGTATATTGGGAAATTAAATCAGATGAGTGTTAATGTATTTATACATTTTTATTTGATATAAAAATTCGAAGTCAAAACAGTTGTCAGTACATTTCTGACTTGTTCGACTATGAGACCGTTATTTCGTCTGTGTGCGCCATTATTGTTTTTATGTTTATATTTATAAATTTTTATTTGATGTAAAAAGTCGAAATTGAAATCGTTTTTCAGTACATTTCAGACTTGTTTGACTATGAGCCCGTTGTTTCGTCTGTGTGCGCCGCCCGTCGTTGTTTTTATGTTTTAATATTTTTGTTTGATGTAAAAAGTCGAAGTTAAAACAGTTTTATCAGTACATTTCTGACTTTGTTTCAACTGTGTGCTCATTGTTTTTTATGTTTTGTCTAAAGAGAATTAACTATGATCTGCGCACATCCTAATACACCTCTTATCCTACCTAGGCTTCATGCCGTAGATGTACAGACGCCAGCACATCAAGCTACTACAATCTGTCAAATTTATTTTAATAGATTTTCAACTTTATCGCTAAAGCACAAGGTTCAAAGTTGGTTGGGAAAATTTGGCACTTTCGGGTAGCTTGATTTGCTGGCGTCTGTACATTTTAAATTATAAATCAGTATTTTTATTTATATACCATTAACCAAGCCTGTAAATAAGGTAGCTATTTAAAACAAAATGTAAACTATAGTCCGCGCGGAACTAGTTGGCCGCGCCTTAGGTTTGCGAGCGGTGGGACGGAGGGGCGGGGCGCTTTGTCATTACTCAGTACGCGCGTTGCGAACAATAGGCAATCCCACCGCCCTCACCCCCGTCCCCACCTAAGGCGCGGCCAACTAGTTCCGCGCGGACTATAGTGCGTCGTTTTACCCGACTACGGTAAACAATGTATTGTGAATTTCACCGGCTATGACTGTGTATGTTAGTCAAATTGATGAAACGATTTAGAAATGTGGTTATGTTGGAATGTATTCCGATGAAGTACTTACCTACTTCTATGCTATAATAATAATGTATGCATGTATTTATTAACGTGATTGACACCTTTCTTTTCGTTTTTCCATAGTCGGGTTTTTGTTTATCTCTCCATATCTAAAATAGAAACTGTCCTAAGATTAAAATAAAAATACTGTACTTACCCAAAGACGAAATGTGTTTTATTTTTTCCATATTTAGGGATAACTGCTACGTAAGAAAAATGCATAGATAAAAAAACAAAATTGTGTCTCAGAGTCCTCAAGAATAAAAAACTGGCCAAGTGCGAGTCGGACTCGCACACGAAGGGTTCCGTACCACAAGGCATTGTATGGGAGCCCCCCTTAAATATTTATTTGATTTTGTTTTTAGTATGTGTTGATAAAGCGGCAACAGAAATAGGTACATAATTTGTGAAAATTTCAACAGTCTAGCTAGGTATCGCGGTTCTTGAGATACAGCCTGGTGACAGAGAGACGGACGGACAGACAGCGAAGTCTTAGTAATAGGGTCCCGTTTTTACCCTTTGGGTACGGAACCCTAAAAATGAATCAAAACACTGAAAGTAATTTGTTTTTAAACAAGTCATGACGTCACTTGGCTTGATAATAATTATATGACGCGTCATATTAAGCCAAGCTATAAATTTCCAGCTTAAACTGACCTTGTGTATGTATGGGCTTTACATACAATGCAATGAGAGGTCAGCTTACACTGGAAATATAGGCTGTTAGGTTAAACAAGGGACATTCTTTAAAGAAGTGTAGTAGGTACTCACGAAAATGAACCACTCTCACCTACTTTGAAATAGGACAAACTACGAATAAATTTTCAGCTGTTCCATGCTGATCACGTAGATTGTACAGACGCGAGCACATCAAGCTACCCGAAACTGTCAAATTTTTAGTTTTTTTTTTAGCGATTTTGAAAATCTATTAAAGAAATTTGACAGATTGTAGTAGCTTGATGTGGTGGCGTCTCTACGAATAATAAAAGGGAACGACTGATTGTTTTGTCATATGTAGGGCTGGGTTATATTCTCTTTGGTCGGGTCCGTTAGAAAAAGATGATAATTTTTTTGGAGTACCTACCCCTATCACCTTGTATACATATACCTTGATAATGTTATTGAGCGTACTATTTTTTTTCTTTTAAACTCCTAATAAATCCTAGTTAAATATTTTTTTTGCCCTTATTCCAATTTGTTTGTGGTCGGCGGAACATGTATTTTTCTTCAAAACTTCTCTTGCCATATCATCAAATACAAGGTTTATTAAACTATTACATTATCTTGAAGTCCTACTTCAATACCATGTAACGGGATGAATTTATAGGGATGCATCGCACGGGGAATCAGGACGAAACTTTAAAATGGATTTTAACGTTGAAACGACATAATATGTGGTGTTCACTATGATCACTTATTAAGGGTTTGGGGTCTAAAGTAAAACCACCGAATTATCAGTAAGTACACAACAACTCAAAGGGAACGTCTAGTCGCCTCAGGGGATAGAGCGGGACTTAGGTACTTGAGGCGCTACCATTGAGTTGTTTTTTTATTAGGAATGGCATCTGGCAGTTCAACCTGTGAGGTTGTCGACTTCTTAACCGGACTTTCCTGTGGAGGCCTCAATTGGGCATAACAAACTTAAAAACTAAGCGACTACACGCTAAGGGCCTGTGGGTTTGGACCTCGGCTTAGGGCGTCGCTGGGAGAGGACAGCAAGGGACAGGCTGGATCGGACCATTGAGTTGTGTGCTACATTTAATAGTATATCACATCTGTAGTTACGTATGTAGTAGGTACGTTGTATAAATAGTGCAATTTGCATGTTCATGATCAGCTGTTTCAGTCTTAATTGCAAGTCATTCTAAAGAATGACTACTACTATTCTAATGATTACTACTGTAAAACTGTGTTATCAGTTTTTATTGAGCATAATGAAATGTTAATCCTACTTAGGAAAACACCATGACTTGCAACTCCAGGTATTTACATTTAGTATTTATAATATGGATAAAGTTAAATTAATTGTCATGTAAATTGATTACCGTACAGACGCCAGCACATCAAGCTACTACAATCTGTCAAATATATTTAATAGACTTTCAACTTTATGTCTACAGCATATGGTTCAAGATTGATTGGAAAAATTTGACAGTTTCGGGTAGCTTGAATCACGGCTGTCATTCTTTGACAGTTGTATGAAATGGGTATAACGGGGCAAATTGACGGAAGGTGCCAATTTGCTTATCAAAGGTGTACATCGTGTTCCGGACGATATACATAAACTTCGACCAGATGTTCAGACCATGAAAATAAGCGTTTTTCATTATGGACACATTAATGAAGACTTTATTAATATTTTTACTTTTTGTTCAGTAATTTTAATACAAAATCTAAATACCTTGACGTAAATCAACCGATATGCATGCCTCTTTATCCGAATTGGCAACGACGTGTTTTGAATGATAAGATTTGGCGGGTTCCCTTTCTTACTGCATAGCTCAATTTAATTTCATTAAATGAAATTACAAATATCTTTGTAACGAAGCCTTTTTAAGTATTACTTCCTGTGTTAGATTTAATTTGTAAAAGCTATAGAATCGTTTGACAAAGTTTATGCATAACGTGAAGATTACGGTGTAGAGGTAGTTACAACTATTGTGCAATATTTTACTGTACCTATAGGTACTGTCGGCAGGTCTTGTTCACGCGAAAACATTGAAGCTGATAGGCCGTCAATGTTATTGGATGAAAATAATTGATCGTTTGAGTACAAATACAAAGGCTGATGCAATCATATTGTGCAATAAAAATATTGCGCAATCTATAGTAGGTGTAGGCCGTGTAGGGCTCTTCTATGATTTCACAACTCTTTGCAATTGTAGATAACAAGTACGACATGTCCACTTGTCCAGGGGCGTTGCTGCCGCCGTATACGGGGCCCCCGAACTACAGGGGCCTCCCGACGGGACGTGTGTAAGCAATAAGTCGTAAAAAATTATTTCCAACACCTCAAATTCTTATTGTTTAAAATGCTGCTACAGGCGATGTCCGCAATTTTCAGGCTCGCTCATTAAATAAAAGCGCATAGAAAATCGTAACCTACTAAGTCAGGATTTTTAAATTTTGAGATCGCTTCGCTCGGTCTTGTATTCTCTTGGTATAATCACATGGCCAGCTTAACCTACTATTCGAGTCAGGATGCTACAATTTTCTAGCTCACTTCGGTCGGTCTTGCATTCTCTTAGTAAAATCACAATAAAAACTTAACCTGAATGCTCCAATTTACGAGCTCGCTTCGCTCGCTTTTTGATGAAACTCGCTAGCTCGCTCTTATATTATCATAGTAAGATCACAATGACAGCTTTACCTTTCAAGTCAGTATGCTATTTTATTTATTATGTAAAAAATACCCTGCTCTGGAGTTTCACCGCAGTCAGGTAAAAAGTGCCCCCTACAAATTTTAATAGAGGGCCCCAAATTTTTATAGAGGCCCCAAATTTTGATAGAGTGTTTCAGAGTTAGAACTACCTAGCTACGCCACTGTACATGTGCACCGTGCAATTTAATTTACTGCAAAGCCAACATTGAGGCGTTTGCCAAGAATTGTTCAATTTTAGGTAACTACAGAATATTATTTGTTATGCAAGTAAGACCGAGGAAGACAAAGTAGTCCTATAATGCAATAAAGGGCGAATAGTGTGACCATGCTCTATGTTGCATTCAGGACACTTTATAGCTTAACTATGTTTTCACATCATCGAAAACTGAGTCGAAAAAGTAATTAAAAAAAATTAAACCGACTTCAAAAAGAAATCAACTCAAAATTATGAAATAACTTTAATTTCGGAAGTCGGTGTCTTGGGATCTGTATTTTAGGTTTTGCCACCGACTTCCGAAATTAAAGTTATTTCATAATTTTGAGTTGATTTCTTTTTGAAGTCGGTTTAATTTTTTTAAATTACTTTTATTTCGTAATTTTTAGTTTTTGCACTAGAATTTGACCAAGGTTTTGAGATGTTTTCCCTTTGACACTACACCCGTAGCTCGTATCAATACGCCCGTGCCGTCACACTTACACGTATTAGTCCATATCTTGAAAATTACTGAACCGATTTTGATGAAACTTGCACTGTTCCCTAAGTTGAAGTAAATGTAAGCTAATACAAAAAAAATGGTCACGATCCGATTAATAGTTGCTGAGAAATGCGTGGACAAACATACATACATACATACATAGATACATACGTCTATGAAATTTTGTATATTTGTTTGGAAGCCTTAGTAGATTGTCATATGTGAATATAATGCAATTCCAATAATATTACATACATACGTATCGAATTGATAACCTCCTTTTTTTTGAAGTCGGTAAAAAGTCGTGTCTCGCTCGTATCGGGGACAGGAAATACAAGTGTAGTTCATTTTATAATGAAAAGATCAGAAAATTTGAGAGTTTTTAGCAGCCTTGGCTGAGCCTCTTTTTTTTTTTGCGGATGGGAAATCATCAAATGACCCCTCCCGCTCTGGGTGGAGCGGAAGGGAGTGTCAGACTCTTACTGACTAAAACCCACCTGTGTTCCTTCCTTAGCCCTTTATGTTCCGGGCCAGCGGTAACCCTTTCGGACAATCCTGCTGACCCGGCAGGCTTTGGCCCTAAGGGGCCCCTCGTCGATGCTGACATCTCTTTGAGGCGCGCGTGGAACACATACGCGCCGTCCGGCACGGGACTGGTCCTGATCGGACGGTGAGCTACCCATTACTCTCCGCCCGCAGGCCCGCGCCTACGGTGGCCGGCTTGGCAGAGCCTGACGTATCTTAAGTCAGTGTCATTGGATAAATTTAACGTGATATTTATCACAAAATTACTTATTCCCGTGGAACTCGAACTTCTGTCGATTGTCCACTGCTACGTAGGCTAATGCGCGGTGTGGTTTGCCGCGTCATCTTGGTGGTTCATTTGTTCGCTAGGTGGTCGTGGGTCGCAGTGGACGCTTCCGCCCAAATTGTCATTCAAACCGAAGTTAAGCACACGTGCGTAACTTAGCCATGGCCCGTGGGCTGCTCTCGAACGGCCCCATGTGATCTAACACATTTTTGCTTTATCTAAGTTGAATGAAGGGGTTGAAAAATATAAAATAGTTTATTGTCCAGGTAAAACCTTAAGCAGGTTCACAGGTTAACACCAAGTTATGACGACTTGAGTGGCTTAAAATATAACTTACAGCTAGGTTACAAAGTATTGTTTACCAGTGAGCCCCCAAACTAGACAGTAAGTATCCCAGTAATTCTTGAATAATCAATCTTGAATCCATACTAATATTATAAATTCGAAAGTAACTCTGTCTGTCTGTATGTTACCTTTTCACGCCTAAACCACTTAACGGATTTCGATACAATTTGGCAGAGAGATAGATTGCATCCCGGGGAAGGACATAGGATAGTTTTTATCGACATATCTCGCGGGTGAAGCCGCGGGCGGAAGCTAGCCAGTAATAAATCAGTTAGTACATTGATAGGGCGCATAAGTACTTTTACTTTATTGTTACCCTACTGCTTGCTTTCTATTCCGACATCGAAGGGGTCAGTAACGAATGAGTTCCATTGTATCACTGTCCGTCACTAACTAGTGTTATCTTAGTGCTATGACACTATTGTGGTACTAAAAGTGCTAGAGACTATAAAGTTAAAAGCGGTATTGTTTGTGTGTCTGTGCCTATTAGTAGCAATGGGTTTCATTTTGACAGTTCAACAACATTCATTGCGTTATTTACGTTGTTGAGCACACACATTTTCAAGAATGAATATTTCATGAAATCTTGACATTTGGGGATTACATGGTCTTAGGGAGTTGTGTTGATGACTTTAATGATTATAATTCTGTAAATACATATTTGTTACGACCGCGAATCTAAAAAAAATTGAATTTCGCGGGCTACCCTGGCGCTTTCGCCTTAAGTAAGGAGGTAAATAAATAAGCAAATTACTTCTGCTATAAAAAATTTAACTGGCCAAGTGCGAGTCGGACTCGCACACGAAGGGTTCCGTTGTTTGTTGTATGGGAGCCAAATAAATAAATAAATAAATTTTAATACTAAGACGTCGCGTCGTACAAAAAAGTAGTGCAGTTCAACTTCTGCCCTGCTTTAAAGGGTGATGGTAAGCCCCCAGATAACTTACATCTGAATATGAAAGTTTGACACAATTTCTATACAAAAGCTGTCAAACCGCAATATTTACAACTCAGTTAAACGTTATTGCTGAAGAAGAAAGAAATAAACAGCTCGTAAAATATAGTGGCCAGTAGGTTTACGAGAGCTACTTCTAAGACAGACTGAGTGAGTGGATAGCCTATAAAAGTAGCCATCGATCTTGTGGAGATTTGTATTTAATGAGGTTACAAGCTGTTTCTCTAGTGTCTATTTCCCATGAGCAAAAAACATGAACTTCCTTACAAACTTTCATTCATTATTAAACCCTTTTAGGGAACGATTTTTTTTTAAATCCTTCCTCAGTTCTCACTTTTGTTGTGCCAGACTATTTGGTTCAAAATTGTATGAATTTAGACCCAGCCGTTTGGGCTGTGCGTTATCTGTCCGTAAATGAGACGTGCCTATTTAGAAAATTCGACTTTAACCCCCTTATTATACGTATTATATCAGACTAGCAGCGCCCCACGGTTTCACCCGCATAAGCTTTCCGTGGGAATATCGGGATAAAAACTCCTATGTCCTTTCCCGGGACTCAAACTGTGTCTATACCAAATTTCATCTAAATCGGCTCAGCGGTTTAAGCGTGAAGGGGTAACAGACAGACAGACAGACACACTTTCGCATTTTTAATATTTGTATCGATGGAACTTACATAATCTGCATCCGCGATTTATTTGCCAAAAAAAAACAAACAAATATGAGTTTATGGAAAAATAACTAAATCCTACACAATAAAGTTCAGTTACGCTACAACTTCAAACATTTTTATAAATTATTCAATAGCTATGCTATGCTAGTCATTCTGAAATCAACTTAATTACAAATAAAATAAAGTTGATATTTGTTTACCATGAAATAATATTAATTTGAAACAAAAGTTTGAATAGACTTTAGTCTTTACGTGCGTTGAATTAATTTGTTATTCTGTATATATAATTTATTTTGGTTTAGCTCATACCAGTTTATTCAACATTTCACATAAAACACGTAGGTATTCATTAAGAAACAAAGTTGTGCAACAATGTTTCAGCAACATGTTTTTGTTGTGCAGGAGTCGTATTCATAGGAAAACAGAAGCCGAGCAACATTGTTTGTAAACATTAATTTGAAGTTGCGAGCAACAATGTTGCGCCTTGGTTTCTCAACTTTGTTTCCAAAAAACAAAGTAAAATCACATAAAAAACAGACAGACAGACTTAGTCTCACTATAAGGGTTCCGTTTTTGCCATTTTGGTACGGAACCCTAACAAATAAACATTAGTGCAAAATGGAACCTAGCACGAACACATAAGGACGCTATTTGACTGTTAACTTCAGTGATACTGCTAGTGATAAGCTAAAGACTTTAACGTCGTCGGTGCTTCCATGCTCATCACGCGATACAGCAGCTTAAAAAGGAGGGTGAGTTTTTGAACGATTTTTTTGAAAAGCTGCTAGTTTTTAAGAGCATTTACGACGTGCGGTACAAACTTTCAAACACTTGTTTTTCGAAATTAATGAACCGATTTTAATGAAACTTCATACGCATAAGCAGGATACAAAGGTCTAAAAAGTTAGTAACTAGAGAACATTTCCGAAAAATAGTGTTACTTACAGCAAAATTAGACCGATTTTAAATTTTCCATAGAAACAGAAATTTTAAACTCCAGTTATCTTTTTTAAATACGACATTTCGAAAATGTTCTCTACTAACTGACACTTTTCAGGACTCCGCCCAGACGCTCCCCGGACGCCCACCAAACTAGGACAAATCCGGGGAAACCCGGACGGATGGCAGCCCTAGCCCTGGATAACGTCTCGATTTATTGTTTTTTTTTTTAATTTATTTATTTGAAATGCATTTGGTCTTGACTCTAGTCTAGGTCAAAGGTGACAGAGACAAAGTCGACGATGGAGGGAGCTTACCCAGAAGAAGCCTGTTCACTCTTCCTTTGAAGAAATTCGGGTCGTATGCGCTCGGAAACACAGACGCAGAGAGAGTTCCACTCTTTTGCTGTGCACATTATAAAGGACATTTCACATTTGTGTTCACATACATTGAGCGTATTAGTTATTCTGTGATATTGCTTACTTAGCTAATCCTTAATAAGGTGTGGTTACACACTGCACAATACAGTGTATAATAATTCTAATGATACCTACTTACCGAAGTAGTAGTAGTAGAAGTAGCGAAGGGTCAATTTTGTACGAGGTAAGCCGGAGAAGATATCTATTTTTGTCTATAGAATACTGATTGTACCATTTTTCAAAGGGAAGCCGGTAGGAATCGAGTTGTATGGAACCTTCGCCACTGCTACTTACTTCCATACACTACAGTTGCGTCATAGTCTGGCTAGTAAAATAAGTAGCTAGCCATACACGTGGTACTTAATTTAGCAGACCATCAGGGGGCCTAAAAAGGCCACTTTGGAGAATCATAAAAGGACAACATTATGAATCGTAATATGCCGAAGACAGTCCGTGTTTTTCTTTTTTCGCTGCACTACGTAGGTATAATCAAAGAGATTGGGATTGGATTTGGATCTGATTGATTAGCACAGACAAAAAAAATACTTGAAAAATGGTTCACCAATGGGATTTGATACGATTAACTTAACAGTTAACTGTCCATTATGATTCGTAATGTTATCCTTTTACGATTCTGCCAAAGTGGCCTTTTTAGGCCCCCCGTTCTGTTGGTGCATCTTTGGTTTTATTATAGGTCCTGACGACTGGACGCAGGACTATGTACATTATTTATTTGTTCTGTAACTCGGTTCGGCCTCAATCCAGACAATGTAGAGAAAACTGTTGTTCTTGTTTTACCACCATCCTGCACATAGAGGCGCATGCGCGACCGGAATGTCTTTATCACGTTGTCTAGGTCTAGGTAGGTAATTCTAGATGTATTCACGTGTCTGGGTCCTATAGAACAGTAACGAAACGTAAGATTAACCAAGAGTTTTTTTTTTGTAGAAGCTAGGACTAGTTTTCAAAAATACAAATTAATGCTTTTTGTAAAACTTAAGTATAGGACTAGTTTTCAAAAATACAAATTAATGCTTTTTGTAAAACTTAAGTAGGTACGTTAAAATAACGACCGTTAAAATCGAAATCCGTTATTACTAAAAAAAGTTGACTTCGTTAAACGTTAAAGCGTTAGGTATATAATTTTGTTACGCTAATCGTTAACTTGCCGAAAAAAACACATCTCCTTTAATGTTTATTATTTGTGGTTATAGCAGCAATAGAAATACACACTCTGTGAAAATTTCAACTGTCTACCTATTACGGTTCATGAGATACGGCCCGCTGACAAGCAGTCGGACGGACGAATGGACGGATGGGCGGACAGCGGAGGCTTAGTAATAGAGTCCCGTTGTTACCCTTTTGGTACGGAACCCTAAAAACCAACAAACCAACCCTAAGAGCCAAGTCCGCTCGAAGTGATCGCTTAAAAATACATAGTATGCAACTACATAAAGTTGTTATGCATACATAAGGTTTGTTTTGTAGTAATAAAGTAGGTACGCTCGGTATTTTCATAAGACAAGTAAGTATTATGTTATGTAAGTCTACATTGTATAGCTTTTACTTACTGAGTTAGGTAAGTATTAAGTAGATGTATTTATAAAGCAAACTGAGTCAACACTGTGGGATTTACACTAAACAGTGTGGGTACAAAGTTCTAAGTATAACTTTTGTCTTTATTAATTGTTGAACTTTAAAACATACATCAGCTCGAACAAACAAGGCTAAAACCATTACAAATTCATCAACAAATCTAACATGACATGTATAAACTCAAGCGAGATCTCTATTGAAAATCGCCAAACATATCTCCGCTCGGTTCGATAAAATCAGCGATTTGTACACTTTTAGCTCGAGTCCACGATACTTTATCGAGCGAAAACGACGGCATACGATGCACGCCAACGCGCTGAATCGCTTCTACTGCGACCATTGTTACTAACCGGTAACGACCACGATATTTCAACGCCCTTACAAAACTTGAAAAATCCGCTTAAAACTACATACATTACCATCAAACAACGCGAGTGAAGTGTGTAAGTGAGATGTCAGCGCGCAATGGTTAGTAAAGAATCGGTTGTGATGGAAATGTGGTAGATGAAACAGCGGATTAAAACCGGCGAGGCGTGTCGCATCGAGAGGGGAGCGAGGCGTCGAGCGAAGAGGACAGCGATACATCGGAGCGGGCGACGGAGCGAAGCGGACACGACCGACGGGCGCACGGGAAGGGCGCGGGCGGCCAGCGTCAGTTCCGCGCCGCGCCTCGCTCGCGTTGCCCGTCCTCGCTGCCGCTCCCGCCTGCGCGCCCGCTCCACAATGAAGTCGAAAGTCAAAGGTGCAAGAACCAAGAACATGGACAAGTTAATAGCAGCTGTTCAGGCACGCGAATGTTTATGGGACAAGAGCTATAGGGGACATCGGAATCGGTTTAAGTTGGAACGGTATTGGAACGAGGTTGCGGCTGAAGTTGGAACGACCAGTGAGTATTGAGTAGCGTTTTGCGTTTCACTCGCTGAAGGTTAATGGCCGACCGAGCGGGCTGGTGCGCGCACTATTGATGTTGTTCGTTTGTTTTGGTTTCGACTTTCGCGTCACACCGCGCATTTTGCAGATGGTCGCGATGCATGATGGCGGGAATACATTTTGACGCGACGACGGCCATTAATCTTGTGTAATTAGAAGTCTGGTGTTGCTATTAATTTTAGTATGTTTGATGGATGGGTATTTATGCTCGAGTAGGTATCACATGTAGTGGGATGTTATGGGATATTTTTTTGAAAAACATTACATTTCTGAGATGGTCGGGAAAAAAGTAATAAGCATTAAGAACAACGACCTTGGCCTAGAAGGAATTATGCTTTCAAGTCCAAGGCCAATGCGATATTCGTGAGCTTGTTATCAGTCACCTGGTTGATTTCATTTATTGTTAGGTCCCAAATAACTTATCTGTTTCCAAAATTATATGAGTACCGATAAGATATGCTGGGTTTTAGATCTTTTGTTGAAATAGGAGTTATCTGATGCATACAATCAATCAAAATTAAATAGGTACATTCGGAGAAATACAAAACAATATTGTGCGATTAGGTGAACGCTGAACATGCCTCGTTAGCTGCTCTCTCATCCAAGTTTGATGACATCTTTTGTACACCCCCGGTACAAATGTATAGATGGTCCCAAGAAACAATATCGTGCAAATGATCATTAGGACTACATCAGGGTCGCCATATAAGGACGGGATTTAAAGTCAATGAAATATCTCGAATGCTGGTTAGACGCTGCATATATTTGATCCATTCATTCAATGACAATATAAACACACACAACTCTTACTGTAATATACTTACATACTATACCACAATGGGACACTAAAGTAATGCTATAATAGCCTACAGTTCAATAGAATTACCTACATAAAACGACAGAAAATCACTTGTTGCAAAAAAGTAACCATCCACCTCAAAATTCCAGGTTTGAACTGCCGTAAGAAATGGAAGAATCTCAAAGACCAATGCCGGAAGGAAATGAAGAAGAACCCAACGGAATCCGAATGGCCACACTTTCAGAAGCTCAAGTTTATCCACCATCAATTCATGGCAGAAGATGAAGAAGGGGATGAAGATACTACAGATGAGGTCTTTAACTCCCTAGATGAGTCTATCAAACGGCCAAAGTTAGGATACACGATGAGGAAGAAGCTCCTTATGAATAAAAGGAGGACCATTGATGTGGATATGAACAAGCTGATAGATCTCGTTCGAGTAAGGGAGATCATTTGGAACAGATCACTGAAAGGACACCACAATTGGTACAAACTTGATGAGAGCTGGAAGGAAATTGCTCAGGAGTTGGATTGTACACGTAAGTTTTGTTTTCTCTTTAGAATTTTGGAATTCAGAAATATAGCTGTGTTCATAATCTCAGATAATTTACATTCCATCGCCACTTAAGTTATCTACTTTAGTGTTGATTTTTGAGTGATCATTTGTAACAAAAAGGTCTTAATAAGTATTTGGTTGCAATGGAATTTGAACTTTGTTTAGTATGGCATTCAGTTTGTTGTTAATAACTTGTAAATTATCTCACAAATATATGTATTATTGTATTTAGCTAGCGAGTGTAAGACCTACCTGACCTAGACCTGTGTGTGTGCTTGAGATGAAGACCTATGAATTTTCTACATATAGTTTTTATAAATTACGTTTTTATCCACCAAAGTTTTATTGGCACAATTATTTCAATATCCAAAACTATTTGAACTAAATGTATACTATATCCATGTGTTTACTCAACAGCAAAAGCCGATGAGGTTCACTGTTTATTGTGCAATGAAACAACTGCAATTTGCAACTCCGTTAATGCAACAATAACAACAGCATCAACAAAAATATTGTTTTAGCTGACTTCGTATTTATAGGCTTTTCGTACAATAAAAAATTAGCTTATACTGAAAAATTATAGCTAGATATGTCGCCGTGCGTACAATAGCAGATTTAAGATAAAGATAACCCTTTTCAAATTGAAGCCTGTAGAACTAAAACCTTTGTAATATTTCGTAACCAGTTTCACTAAGAACCCATTATAGCGGTGCTCAAAATGGTAGCTTACCGCGAACATCACAACAATAATTACGGTATTGCCGTCAAGTTTGACTATTAGGATGTTATTAATGTATATAGTTTGCGAAACAATTCATTTGGAAACTGTATTGATTTTCCCTTTTCCGCATGGAATCGTAGATGTAAGTTTCCAGCTCAACTACACAATGATATTCGAATTGATACTAGTATTCATAATTAGCCTATAATATTCACACTGCTGGGACACAGGCCTCCCCTCTGTGAGAGGGAGTGGGTTATAAACCATCACGCGGGCCCCGGCCCCGTGAGTCTTGGCGGATGTCTTCGAATTTTTTATCTAGGACCTGCCGGTTTCCAAACGATGTGTTCCTTTATCGTTTTGAGAGCAATGGCGATGAAATAATTTACACAAAGTAAAGTGCTTGCTTGGGTTCAGTTCGAACCCGCGACCTACAACTCTTAAGTCGCGGCCATTATCACAGGGCCACCACTGCTCTAAATACTGTTCTATATACGAGTATTATGTGTTCGTTTAACCAAACTTTTTTGTTTGTGGTCGAAAATAGTTATGAGTTTCACAAAGCGTCTCGTTATTAATTTTATTATTGACTATATCACATTGAAGTTTGCTTAAGATACTAATGCCACATCTATTCATTTATAGGCGACGAAGCCAGACTTAAATGGAAGTACCTGCGAGACCAAGCGAGGAAGGAAGTAAGAAAGCCAATGGGATCCGACTGGGAATACCTCCCTAAACTACAGTTCCTCACCAACCAGTTCAATGATTACGAAGGTAATGAGTTAGCTGATGATCAGTACACTCCAGATCAAGACTATGATGCTGATCAGGGCAGCAGCTACTACAATATAGAGCCGACAAATGAAGTTAGTGTCAAAGAGGATGACTTTGACGAATTTGACACAAAACCAATCATAATGGAGACTGATTTTTACGACGATGATGATGACGCCCAGAAAAACGCCACTGCTGAATCCAGTGAGCCAACAAAGGATGAAGATATAGGTTTCTTCAACAGCCTTCTGCCACATGTGAAGAAGTTAGGCCCAGCCAAGAAGCTGATGTTGAGAATGAAAATCCAGGAACTAGTGTATAACACAGTCTATAACGAATCTTAGTTTTAGAAACAGATGCTTATTCAGAAAAATGAGGATTTAAAGATTGCTATCCTGACCCAGAGGATGGTTAAAGAGTTAATTTTTGACAACTATAAAACAGTAAAATGATATTGTTACCAAAGCCTGAAAGCTATAGAGTTGCCTATGATAGCAGACACAGAATTAGTATACATAATATAATTTTGTGCATTGTATCAAATATTTTCTTTTCCGTAGTATGTTACGCAATTACCATGCTGTATCCATAGCGTAGTGAAGTATAGAGTGTCTATAATGCAGATCTAGATTGTATCTATGACATACGATTCTTTAAAAACTTTATTGTCAACATATTCAAGATTGAAGTTTTTATTTTTCTGAGTAAGTGAATACTATTCTTATTTGGGAAATATTAAGTGATATTTTAGTTCATGCATAGGCATAGCGTATTAATCAGCCTATAATAATCCCACTGTTGGGACACCTCTCGGTGAGAGGGAGTGGGCCCTAATCCACCACGCGGGCCCAGTGCGGGTTGGTAGATGTCACATGTCTTCGAATTTTTAGGTTCTAGGACATGCGGGTTTTTTCACGATGTTTGATTCCATCATCGTTTTGTTTCACTTCATGGTTTGATATATATTTCTTTTGTCGTATTACTATAGTATTTACTATTATGATTAGTCTTAGAAGATATACATATTATTATGTAAAGATGTATAATTATTGTTTCGGCAGATGCTGGTATGGTTGATTAGAGGGTATCTTAGTATATACTTAGCCTAATAGAGGCTCGAACTGACTTTCTATTGGTTATTGAGTTAGATTGAAATGTGATCTCTACTTATTTGGAAAAGGAGTAGAAAGATGTGATTTGAAGATAAAAATAAAACAAGAAAGATAAAAGGAGAAACAAATAATACAGAGTCTAGGATAATTTTGTAATGGAATTTCAGGTCCATAACCAAAAATATTATAAATGTAATAGAGAAAATGGTAGGATACTGCAATGCCATCACAAAAATTCAACGAGGAAAATTGGTTTTTAATTTTGTCTATGACGAATGTAGTAAGATTTGATTTTGAATGACTTTAAAATATAAACATTTATAGGATTAATCAAAGCCGAACGAACATAAATTCGTGATTGTAATCATTGCTTATACCAACACTCTTCGTAAAGATAAATATGTAAAGCAGACGAAGTTAATAAAAACTTTATGTAGTAACTCATACGATGTAACACCAAAGTATATACTAATCACTTATGAAGTTCTTTGATACGAGAATCTCGAATAGAATATTTTTATATTTTGCGTTGGCAATGGAGGGCCCATGCCATGCACAATTGGTCTCCAGTTGGTTGGAATTACTTTATATTAGTTTAGTTTGTCAACTACATTATTTTATAGCCTTCCTCCGATGCCTTTGGGGAATACATGCGTGGAAAATCATGTATGTATTCCCCAAGGGGGTCGTGTTTATTAATTTGATTAATTTGGACACAGGTCTTGAACAGTCATCTTGAAGACATTAGGTAGGAGCGCTTTTGAGAGATAAAAATTGGAACTAGTATAAGGATGAGTACCTATTTAATGTTCGTTAGAATGTGCGTCTTATTTGTGCACAATTAACCATTTTTCTTTAATTATAGGTCCTAGTCCATTGTTATATTTGTTATCATAGAGTTAACTTTTAAAAGCGCTCATGTGCATCAGGCCTACCTACTAAAATGATTGAAGAAGTCCCCATTATTCACTGTTATTCATTCCAAAATGTTTTATAGTTTCGTAGCTTTAATAGTGCGTTTATGCTAACGAACATTATTTTATGTGCATAAATAAAATACGTTGAGTTCTATGGTGTTTTGAATTTCATTTGTTATCCCTTTATTTAAATAAGTGGGTAAGATAGTACCTTAAAGATCCCTCAGTAGATTGCTTGCAGGGAAACCACTTTTATTTTTGTTGTGTAAAAACGGCACAGGGCTTGTGAGGGCATTTAAAGTTAAAAATTTAAACGCGTTTAAAGTTTATTTACGTCAAAAAACGTCAGGAAGAGAAAACTGGAACTTTGACAAAGACAAATATATTTATTCGTCGGATAGGGTAGGTGCAAAGTTGGTTAGTATAGTTATGTTCAGGACTCATCCGCCGATAAAACCTGACCTGACCTTCAACATCTCCGTAATCAGAAGGTCCCCAAGCATGGTCCAGTGCCAAAAAAATATCACAATGATGGGAAGAACAAGTGACTCGGCTTCGCTATGGGTCTTTTTACACCCGTTTTAAGTAATTATGGCACAATATTGAACTTGCTACCAGAATATACTGACAGACTAAAGATAGAGAGCTCATAATGTTGGCTCCAATCAGTTCTAGTCATTCTAGATCAAGCTCTAAGTAGGTGTAGCAGGAAAATTGCCAGCATCTTCCCAGATAAGCTATTTGATGTTTTGTGTAAGCTCGGTACACATAAGGCCATCCTTATTGAAATAAAGACCACCCAGCAAGTTTCCTGCTCCGCGTAAATCCTGTAAGCGGCCTATAAGGGACGGTTTTACGTCACAGGCACATCAGCCGGTCGATTCTGTAAAAATCTCACCGTGAAAACTTAGGTGAAGTGAGTTTGTTTTTGCTAGGATTTGATACTATTGACAGCTCACTCCACGCTCACTTCACCTGTTTTCACGGTGAGATTTTTACAGAATAGCACTGCTGTATGCCCTGATTTCGATCCACACCCGATAATATGCACATCCGTTCAGAACGTAAACACAATTAAAACCTTATTCTCTATACCAAGAATTGATTCCATTTGCGTTGTTAATGTTATGCCTTGCATGACAAAATATCCGGTAAGTAATTTCGGAATGACCCACATTCAGATGTTTTTAGCTCATTACATCGTTAGTCTTTGTTTTGACGTGAACCTTGGGCGTTTTGTTATTGTTTATGGATTACGGCGCTTAATTTATAATGGTGGGGAAATGTTTACGTTACGCCTAAAATCACTTTTAGTTCTTCTATAGGTATATTTGAGCATTTACGACGTACGGCATTTTCATACAAACTGTCCCTTGGTTTTGAAAATGAATAAACCGATTTTAATAATGGAACTTCATTCGCATAAGCAGGATACAAAGGTCTAAAAAGTTACTTAAGGACATCTTCGAAATATCTTATTTAAAAAACTGGACAAGTCCGAGTCGGACTCACACACGAAGGGTTCCGTACTGCAAGGCAAAAACGCCGAAAAAACACGTTTGTTGTATGGGGGTGTTTTTTCGGCGTTTGTGTGTTTCTTTTTAGAAACAGATTTTCTCATCACATACTTCAAGTAACAACACCACCAGCGGTCGTTGACACCAGAAAAAAACATTTTTTTTTATTTATTTTGTCGTGTTTAGATATCGATACCATCATGTCTACGGAGTTTTGCTAGCAAATTTAATTTGTATACTTCTAGAACTTTAACACGAATTATTGGAATCGTTTTAAATCATTCATGATCCGTGGGAAAACATGCGTAGGCGGCGATGTCTGTCCGGGAAACGATACTATGCATGCAGAATGGTTAAATAACCCACCTGTGTTACAGGGAGGAATCAGGAGCTATCGTTTTATTTATTCTTATAAAATTAACCGCGAGACGAGTTTGGAATCCTGAAAGTAACTCACTCACGTCCCACAATCATTGGAATTATTAATTTCAATCGTAATCCTAATTTAATATTAGGTGAATGCGAAAGTGAGTTAGTTTGTTTGTTACGCTTCCAAGCTAAAACAGCTGAAAAGATTTGAATAAAATTTAGCACATGGGTAGACCATGACCTGGAGAAGGACATAGGATACTTTTCAATTCGACATTCCCATCTGTAACTGGCATACAAGTAGCTAGTACTAGTACAACATTTGATTTACTTGCATGCTCGTTGAGGGAGGTTACTCGTACATGCCAGTAACTTTCATGCCAGCTACTTTCCCGATTTACTGGCATGTGTAGATATGGGCTTATTAGTAAGTTAATTGTATGTAAACAAGGGTTAATACTGACATGTCTGTTGAAATGTTTATTTTTATGACGTGGTCAAATTGCGAGTAGTTTTATTTTAAATCGATTGAAAAAAGTTTGCCTGTATTCCGTAATTGTCTATATTTACTAATACCTATATTTTACTAGGTACCGATTCCGATTTTGTTTTCGAAGTGTTACCTATATCTGCCTATATATTTCTGGTAAAATGGGGCTACCTGTTTTCTATAATTATGTCTGTAATTTATATGGTGACATAATAAAGAGTATTCTATTCTATTCTACCTTGATGGAACGGCAGAAGGGTGTGATTGCGGAGCTATGTCACAAACTATGCTCCACCTTCTATCCTGTGTGTCCCAAAACATGCAGTCAAAGTGACCTCTGCGCTGCCACCTCTGTGCTGTGCTTCTGTGCTGCACATGACGTGACAACGCCGTGGAAGTGGAAAGTGTAACCATTGCTGATTTGATCATCATCATCAGATCTTCAGCCTTAATCAGGTTAAAGCTTAGGATCTGATGATGATGATGCATAATCAGCCTATAATGTACCCATTGCTGCAACACAGGCCTCCTCTCTTCGAGAGGGAGTGGGCTGTACTGTAATGTCTGTAATCCACCGTGCGGGTTGGTAGACGTCACATATCTTCGAATTGTTGGTTCTAGGACATGCCGGTTTCTTCACGATGTTTTCCTTTACGGTTTTGAGAGTAGCGGTGATGAAATTATTTACCTACTCAAAGTAAAGCGCCTGTCTGGATTCGAACCTACGACTCTCGTTAGTCGGGGCCGTTACCTGTGGCCACCTCTGTTGCTGTATTTTCGTACAGTTTAATTTCTAAGTATGTGGTAGTAAGGGAAGTAGTTTCCTTCAATGCAAATGAATAAAAAACAAAATAAAACCTTAATGAAATGTCAAATGTTTACAAACAATCATAAATATTTTAATTGAAAAGATTCCTATAAAATCGACAGCAGTTAATTGAATTGGAATGACGCGATAAAACCCTCCACGCTTCGCTTCGACAAAACAATATTGACAGACTTAGGAGCTCGGGAAAGCTACGGTTTTATTAAACTACATTATTACCTACCAACTGGGTTTCGGAAATTAAAAGCGGCTGTTTCAGATTCATGACATAACGCCTGTATTCCCCGAGGGGCTGTCAAATTTCTTTAATAGATTTTCAACTTTATCGCTAAAGCGTAAGGTTCAAAATTGATTGGGAAAATTTTACAGTTTCGGGTAGCTTGATGTGCTGGCGTCTGTACCTTACTACACGCACATTTCGCCAGTTATGTTAAAGTCCCATGGAATAGGAGGAGAGCCTGTGGCGGCATCTACAACGCCACATGCGAACTAGGCATCACACTGACGTGTCTGACGTCACGCAAAATTCTGCATCGCGCAAGCGAAGTTTACCGGGCATCTAGCATAATTATATACACCATCCCGACATCAATCATCGGGCAGTGCCTACGAGACACAACACCCGTCTGGTCGGAGGATCTTCTCTTTTCTATTTAGGATGAGTGAACTTTGCACCCTGTTCCTCATGAGTGTACGACTATACGCCGACAGACACTACCATCATCATCTACCGGGCAAAAATCCAGATTTTAGGTTGCTACTGACTGATTCCAGATGGATAAACCGAAAAATACTTTGCCCGACCCGGGAATCGAACCCAGGACCTCATACTCAGCAGTACCGCTTGCGGCCACTAAACCAACAAGGCAGTTACACACAAATAAATAAATAATTTAATTGAAAAGCTTCCTATAAAAGTGGCGGCAGTTAATTGAGATGGAACGATGCGATAAAACCCTCCACGTCGCATCGAGAAAACAATACTAACAAACTGGTAGAAGGTCGGGAAATATTGCTGTTTTAGTTGATTGGAAAATGAAACGCGACATTTTCAGATTTAAAAAATATATAACTGACTCGTTGGCCTAGTGGACGCATGCGCTACTGCTGTGCTTGATTCGTGGGTTCAATTCCCGGTTCGGGCAGTGTTATCGGATTTTTCCATCTGGAATTTCTTAGTAGAGCCTGGAGTTGCGCCCAGCTGATAGCATAATTTGGGATGCATGAAGAAGCGTCCTTGTGTAGCGCAGTTTGTTCCGCCAGTTACTCAACTGAACCGAGCGCTAGCCCATCCTGGACAGTCACACCCAACACGTTATTTGACTGGCCAATTCTTTCCTTGCGGTGGTAGGGCTAACGTCCGCCTGGTCTGCGACCACCCTCTTACCGGACTCCGGCGTCAAGCAGCCTGTTGTGTTTCGTCGATGCGTGGGAGTTCCAGTGCCTTAGGCATCTTCCGGGCACGCTCGTTCCATCATAGACCTCATCCATCGCTTTCCATCAGGCGTCATCGAGGTCAAGAGCGGGCCAATTCAGCAATAATAAAAAAAATATGGCTGCGCCCTGTTACATGGGACTTGAACATAACTCTAATTTTAATCTTTTTTATTTTAAATTTAGTACAATTAAATATATTCATTTGCGAGACATCTGTGTTATAAATTCGAACCAAATTCAAAGATATTCACGTTTGATAACCTATCCTAAAGTACCTATACATTGGTATATTATACTTTTTCGCACGCAATTTTACTTACAAGTGCTTCGACAGCAAGAAACTCACAGCAAATGCATTAAACTGTCTATAATTAAACATTAGGGAACGAGCAAAACCAAATAGTCAGCCGATTTCATCCACAGTCAACTGCATACCTCCTGTACCGAATGCACCTCTCAGCTCAGTGTGTACATCATCATCATCTGCCTAGCCTTTTCCCAACTATGTTGGAGTCGGCTTCCAGCCTAACCGGATGCAGCTGAATACCAGTATTTTCCATGGAGCTGATGGAGCGACTGCCTATCTGACCTCCAAAACCCAGTTACTGGGCATTACGATACCCCTTATTAAGACAGGTTGTCAGACTTTCAGGCTTTTGGCTACTCATAACGACTGTCAAATATCCACAAATGACAGCTGAGACCAACAGTTTAAACATGCTTTCCGGGGTACGGAGAGGTCTCGATATGTAACGGATGTTCACCAATCCACGGACTGACCTCGGCATCGAACCGTGCGGCTATTATTATATTCGAGTTTAGATAGCCAAGAACATCTCTCCTCTCAGGCTCTCAGTATGTATGTCATCCTCTAAGTAAAACTTTGGTATCGATAAATCGCGATCCGAATTCGCGAGCAATCGGATCCATCAATCGATCATTGCACTGCATAAACTGCATTATGCTGCACTCAGGTCATTCAACTGGGTTGTGGATATTTTTGAGTCCAATAATTCAATATATGAGGCTTTTAGTTGCTGTGTTGATGGAAATGGGTGTAAAAGGATGGGTATATGGAGAAACAAGGTGTTAAGTATTACCATAACGCTGTTAAACGCCATACCGCTGTGAAACCCGCGATGGTTTGTGCGGTATGTTTAATTTTCAACAATTGATTTGTAACTTGTTTTTGATTAATAAACAAAAAAGAAAAAAAAGTGTTTCAAGAGCAGTAATAGCCTATTGGTAAAAACCCCGATTTACGAGTAGTAGGTCGTGGGTTCCAACCTAGACAGGCAGGCTTTGTGTAAATAATTTCATCACCGCTGCTCTCAAAACGGTGAAGGACATCGCGAGGAAAAAGGAAAAAAAATGTCCTAGAACCAAAAATTCGAAGACGTGTGACATGTACCAACCCGCACTGGGCCCGTGTGGTGGATTACAGCCTCACTACCCCTCACAGAGAGGAGGTCTGTGTCCCAGCAGTGGGAACATTATGGTTGATTATGCTAGCTAAGTGTTTCAATAATTTTAGGACGGCAGTCGGCACTTAACGTGCCAAGACATTGGTTGCATTGTGACTACTTCTTCCCAACTGCCAATTTGCAGATCATGCAGCACTCTAATTGTGAAGACAAAGACACACTATCAATGTGAATTTGATTCAGGATATTGCTAATCCATTGCTTCATTTGTTCGAAAAGTTTGTCTACTTAGCAAAGTAAATAACGTAATGAATGTTGTTGAAGTGTCAAAATTAAAGCCATTGCTACTGATAGCTGATAGTGTGTTATTTATTTATTTAAACTTTTCGCACAAAAAAGGTATGTACAAAGGCGGACTTAATGCCTTAGGCATTCTGTACCAGTCAACCAAGGGTGGTGAAGAGATTGGATGGCAGGTGCTTTGGTTGAGAAGAACAATGATAAAAATTAAAAAAGCTTATAAAACTAGGTACACAAATACATAAATAGGTTATATACACATACATACTAGTTATTTATTACACAGTTACCCTGCTGTATAATAGTAGTCTTTATGAGAACTGCAGAATTTTCTAAGATCTGCATAGGCAGTTCTTAATGCTTTTACAACGAATCATGTATTGCTGTTGCGATGCAGTCGATATTCAGTCCATCTCCCTTAGCCTACCTATTTGTTGCTTATTCACACAAAAAACAGAAAATACTTAAAATATTATTATGTGCCTTACGGCTGCGCCAAATAGGATTGACATTGGATCATCTAGAAAGTCCTATGACGTAACCTGCGTAGTGCGTAATCACTAATAGCCTAGCCCCTTGGGAACTGCAAATATTTGATTCTAAGCAGGAATCGAATCAGCGACAAGTACCTAGTGAAGAATTCAATAGCTCAGTCACTGCGCCATCAAATTTTCCTCGCTCTGCGAAGAATTTCATATTCCGGAGAAATTGCAATAAGCTGCATTTTGTATGCAATATGTAGACCATTTGAGCTCGCTTATAAGTACAGTCAGCAAAAGAGTCGGAAATAGTTCCTAGCCTAGCCTCATCTGGTTTTAAAACATTATTTACTTTTGACGTTTAAAAAAGTTTTTTGAAACCAACATAAACACCACGAAAGGTTCAGGCTTTTGCTACAATTCAGTTTCATGTCAAGTTTAAGGGCAGGTAGCTATTTGTAGAAAAATTCAATACTTTATGTCTTAGTAACAGAAAAAAAAACCAAGAGTAAAGCAGAAACTGATCTGAAAGTCCTATGACGTACGTACTAAATTCGTACAGTCACAGTCACAACAAACATTCCTGTTCAAGTACCTAGTAGTACAAATAAAAAGATAGGACAAACCTGTATTTTAAATAAAAATAACGCAAATACGGATATCCTGCACCACGCTGCGCTGGTAGATAATAGCTATTGTTACTGCCATTTGTAATAAAATTACAAGAATTCTGTTTCATATCGCCAAATCTACCACATAAGATAAATTAAAAGATGGAACAGATTTTTTTTAAATTATCTCGAAAATAAGTTGACAAACTGACGGTGGTTATCGATACGAATAGACATGCTCAGAAAATGTGAAAAGCGATGCCAAAGGAAAGCCTTGACAGTACGCAAACTGTTGCATACTTAAAGTGAAGTGCCTGATTTCATTTAAATTATTTAGTTTATTCAATAGCTAGTAGTTACGCCTGCAACTTTTGTCGACTGTACACTGAAGAATATTATAAACCGGCTTATTAAAATTGTATCTTTTTGAATAAAGTTCTCTGCTTTAAGAACCATGTAAATTGCACCCCTTGGGGACAAGAAGTAAATAATATCGTTGTATGCAAACTTCTACAAGAAAATATATCTCTAACCTCTTTTTAACATCGTGAACTAAAGACGATTTGAAATAGTACTTTTCAGCTTTCCTTTTTACATAAAATGGTCAATAGGTATTTACAAACCCGATGTTTGTCAAAGGACCGATGTCCGGTAGAGCAGACGAGTCCTGACCGAGACCGATGACCTTAAAAAGGTGGCTGGAACAGACTCGATGAGGAAGGCAGAGGACAGGGCTTTGTGGCGCAGCCTGGGTCAGGCCTGTGTCCAGCAGTGGACTGCGATAGGCTGAGTTCATTGATAAAATCGATGCACTATTGCTATGGACTTGGAGTATTTATTTGACTCGGATATGGCGGCAGCGCCAGCGTGTATGGCCCCCATAAAAGGAAACCAAGCATTTAATGATTACCAGTAGTCTTGACAATTCATCATCTGCCTAGCCTTTTCCCAGCTAAATTGGGGTCGGCTTCCAGCCTAACCGGATGCAGCTGAATACCAGTATTTTACATGGAGCGACTGCCTATCCGACCTCCAAAACCCAGTTCCGGGGTAATACGATATTTACCCCTTGGTAAGACTGGTTGTCAGACTTTCGGGCTTGTGACTACCCGTAACGACTGTCAAAGATCCACGAATGACAGCCGAGACCAACGGCTTAACGTGCTTTCCGAGGCACAGAGGAGTCTCGGTATGTAAAGATAAAGTAGTCTTTTACAATTCAGTAGAAGAAATCCCAAAATAAAACTGTACTTTTTTAGGTCAAGTTATAAAATCTGCCTGTTTTTTTTTTGTTAAGTAAAGTCTTGAAAGTCTATTTTACTTTCTTATCCTTGCTTGAAACCCTCCAAAAACAATGGGTATTAAAAAAGTTTTTAGAAGCTTTATCTTTTTAGAAAGGATAAAGGCCTGCGACACAAAGGCACCGCTCGTTGCGCGTCTTGTGGTGCCTTTGTGTCGCGCGCGATTTTATCGCGTGTCGCGCCTGTTTGGAGGAGCCTTTATGTCCTTAGAGGAAGTCAACTTAGAAACTAGTAGAGTTACGAGAAATACGCTTGGCAATACGCAACAAAGAGGATTTACCTACTCAATCTTCGCCGAATTCCGCTTGTAAATTAGATTTTCATTTTCTTTTAAAACACTCTTTAGAATCCATAAAAGGGTGAAAACTTGAGCAAGTGGATTACATTTTATATGCCCTGTGTACAGCCAACAAAAGAGATAAGTATGCAGGATCTTCGGATATAGTTGAAGTTTAGTAAAAAACCGATGGATGTTGTCGACTGAAATTTAATTTGATAAATTAACTGTTTGTTTTCTATTAATAAAATTAAATTTTATTCGAAAACATCCATCGGTTTCTTACTAAACTTCAACTATATCCGACGATCCTGCATACTTATCTCTTTTGTTGACTGTATGTAGTTTAAAATTGGGTTTTTTGTCAAATATTTGGAGTGCTATAATGGTAAAAAGAAAGAATGATAATTACTTTAATCTATCACAGAAAACGTGCATAATAAAAAGCTTAGTAAGTTCACTCGAAATGTTGGGACAGGATAACTCAAAGCCGCAATGTCTTTTTCTTCAAAAGACCTTTCTAGACATGACCCTGTATTGTTAGACTCACATGAAATCCTAATATAGAATGTTTGGACTTTAGAAGAGACCATGACCTCTCATAGGCCTCCCCCAAAGAGGGTCCCTCAAAGGGTCCCCCAAAGTCCGGTTTTCAATAGTGGAAACCGGTCTTGAACATAATTTAAATTGAGGGTCTCGGGCTCGACATTGGCGTGCATCAGGAAGTATATTGTTGGACACCTTCATCGGCTCCGGGATCCGGGACTCTTATTGTCCCTGGCGCCCATTTATCATTTAGTCAAGTTTAATAACTGGAAGGTTACTTATCATATATCTTAAACTTTGAATTTATAATATTTCATTTTATTACTTTTAAATAACAGGGGCCCTAAAAAGAACACTTTGGCAGAATCATAAATGGATAACAGAATGGACAGTTAACTGTTAAGTTAATCGTATCAAATCCCATTGGTGAAGCATTTTTCAGTTATTTTTTTTGTCTGTGCTACAATACCAATCAATCCAATCCAAATCCAATCCCAATCTCTTTGATTGTACCTACGTAGTGCAGCGAAAAAAAGAAAAACCACGGACTGTCTTCACCATTTTATAATTCATAATGTTATCCTTTTATGATTCTCCAAAGTGGCCTTTTTAGGCCCCCAGTACTGGGTTAATCTCCAACTCCCCACGACCATAGCTCTTTCTGCTAAAATTTTTGCTGGCTGGCAATAATTAAATCTATTTATATTCACCTACCTAACTTAAATTTAATAAAGTAAATTAGTACTTAGTATTTAGATAGTTTCTAATTAAAACTATTATTAATATACAGTGTTAAAGTTAGTTTGTTGTTGTTTCCTTTTATTTCGATACCTAACCACCTGCCTAGATTGTCGTGAGAGGCCACAAATATTAATTTGTAACAGTGGCAGTCCAGCAGTGGACGTCTTTCGGCTGAAATGATGATGATCACCTCTGAGTTTCTTTCGGCATTTCTTCTCAGAAATCAGTCAGCTACGAAATGTCGGCGCCATCTAGTTTTTAAAATGTTGACCAACAAAATATTGACGTAAGAGTGTCGTAAAAGATCCACCTATATAATTAAACCTTTCATTTAGAATAAAAAACGCAGTGAGACAAAGAACATGGAACAAAACGTACCCACCCATGTAGCAAATTGAAATTGGTACCATTAAAAAGGTCTTTGAAAAAATATATATTTCTTGTATGGGGGTAACTTTGTAGCTTGCGGGGGAAAAAAGATATTCGACGTTGAAAATGCCGAAAATCCTTAGTAAAATCGCCCCACCCACGTTCGACGTTTTTGCAATTTTATCCGTTAGGTACGATTATTATGCGCTAGCGTTCGGTTTGTCGTAATTGGCATTCAGTATGCAACCATAAAGCTACCACCGGTGAGTGAGTAGTACAGCAGAGCCGACGTGCACATAAGTGCGAGTGAAAAAAAAAACGAAATAATAAATAAATTAAATATATATTATTTATTTTATATTTCGTATTAATTATTATTATTAAAACGACTGGTTATTTATTTGGTCTACAGAACAGAAAAAGGTGCGATTGTTATAACACTTGGCAATTAAAAATGTATAAAGAAGTTATCATAACCAGTATATATATTTATTCCAGTTGAAAATTAAAATAAAAAAGAAGTTTTTTTATTATTATTTTTATTTATTTAGAGAGCTAGCTATCGCAAATTCAGAGATATCGTCGTTTTAATCAGACGCGGCTTAGACGCGGCGTAATCGCGCGAGTACCGCCACATCTGCGCGTAAAAACGGGAAAAAGCCGCAACACAAACGAAGGGATAACTTCGGTCTCCCATTCATTCATTCATTCGTTCATTTATTTTAGAGTTAGTCAATTAAGCCTCTTCTAAATGACATATAGTCTAAAACGCTACAAAGGTGGGTACGGGATCCATACAAAATTACCCATTGTTCTTTAATAGAGTGCATGCACTCCGAAAAACTGGCCAAGTGCGAGTCGGACTTGCACACGAAGGGTTCCGTACCACAAGGCAAAAACGCCGAAAAAAACACGTTTGTTGTATGGGAGCCCCCCATAAATATTTATTTTAAATAAATAGTTTTTAGTATTTCTTGTTATAGCGGCAACAGAAATACATCATCTGTGAATTTCAACTGTACCTATAGCTACCACGGTTCATGAGATACAGACTGGTGACAGACAGACAGACGGACAGTGGAGTCTTAGTAATAGGGTCCCGTTTTTACCCTTTGGGTACGGAACCCTAAAAACTGATGAAAAGTGGGTGAAGGAAGGTAAAATCGATAAAGGCATAAACAGTTATACGCCCCTTCGGTAAATACAGAGATAATAAGTAGGAATGACTCACATTTAATGCGACCATCATTTAATAGACCATTAAATCTTCTTTCATCTTTATATAATACTAGCTTCTGCCCGCGACTTCGTCCGCGTAAAATTCGTACTTTCCTCTAAAAATTTCGAAAATGTATATTTTTGATCTTTATCATTTATTTAGATAAATAAGTATTCGGCCAATTATTAAGTTTATAGATCAAAGGGATCTGATTTTTCAAATAAACTGTATCCCCGCATTTCACCCCCATAGGGGTGGATGAAAAATCGTTTAGGATGTGTTCATAACTTCACTCAAAGACCCATACCCATTATAGAGTTAATGGTAGCTAGCAGTAAAATCCACCCCTTAAACTTTATTACCCTTTTTCACCTTGGTAATGGTCGATTTTTTAAAAACCCTAAAACAGCAAACAGACAGCGGATTACATATTTTTCTAACCTATCAACTTTGTCACCCCCTAAATCCTCTGTGAGAGGTTTTGTTTAAAAAACTAAAAATGACAATCTTTATTATTTACTGAGCCAAATATAGCCAAGTTTCAAGTTTATTAACCAAATGAATAAGATTTTTCATATAAACTGTATCCCCTCTTTTTATACCCATTTTGAAAAATCGTCTGGGTTGTTTCTGAACTATAACTTGATTAAAAGATTATTTATACCAATTTTCCAGCTAATCAAGCTACGTAATACTCCCCTGTGAAATTGACTACCACCACTCTTCACCCGACCCGTTAGGGGTAGATTTTAGAATTATCCTGGTACACTTTATTATTTATTTTGATTTTAAATATTGAGTTTCGAGTTAATTGGACCGCACGAAAATTCTTCCATACAAAATTTGACACCCCCAATCTCCCTTTAGGGTAGTATAGAATTCCAAAAAATTACGAACTTTATAATTTACTTAGATAAGCATTCGTGCCAAATTTCAAGTTCAAAATTTATACTTTTTATTGAGTTATTCAAGCCATTCATAATTCCCTTAAAAATCGAATTACCACTTTATCCCCGTCAGGGGTTAATTTCCGAAAACCCTATACACTTATTATTAATTATTTTCTGTCAAAAACTTATTAATACTGAGTTTCGAGTTAATCGGACCACGCGTTAAAATTCTTCGACACAAACTTTAACACCCCTAAACCCCCTTTGAGGGGTAGTTTTGATAAACTTTATTACTTGCTTATTCAAGTATTCTTGCCAAGTTTCAAGTTTATTAACTAAATGAATAAGACTTTTCATATAAACTGTACCCCGCTGTTTACCCCCACAGGGGTGGAATTTCTAAAAATCGTTTGGGGTGTGTTCATTACTTGACTCAAAGATTATTTATACCAATTTTGGAGTTATTCAAACCAGGCAGTATAATCCTCCCCTGTAAAATTAACTACCCTTTTTCACGCAGTTAGGGGTAGATTTTCGAAAAACCCTGATACAAGTTATTCTTTATTTTTGGTCGTAAGTATAAATATTGACTTTCGAGTTAATTGGACCGCACGTTAAAATTCTTCCATACAAATTTTGACACCCCCCAATCCCCTTTTAGGGGGTAGTGTATAAAAAGAAAAATTGCCAGCCTTCATAATTTACTTAGATAAGTATTCGTGCCACGTTTCAAGTTTATTAACTCAAGGAATAAGATTTTTCATACAATCAAAATACCCCCTTTTCATCCCCTTAGGGAGTGAGTTTTGGAAAATCCTTTCTTAGCGCACGCCTACATCACAATAACTATATGTGTGCCAAATTTCAGCACAATCCGTTCAGTGGTTTGAGCTGTGCGTTGATAGTTATATCAGTCAGTCAGTCAGTAACGGTTGCCTTTTTTATGTATAATAAAGAAGAAAACAAAATGTTATCACCCTTTTCACCCCCTTAATGGTTTCAATTCTAACAATACCGTTGCGCTACCTTCCAACCATAAGCCTAGATAGTAAATTTAGTGATTTTTACTTCGAAAATTAAGGACTTTCCACACACAACTTCATTCCCCTTTTTAACCCTTCGGGGGTAGAATTATCAAAAACGCTGAGACACGTATAAATTAATTTTCAATCCTCAGCCTAAACACAACATTTGAAGATCCTAACTTCAAAACTGACGGACTTTCATATAAACTTCCATCCCCTATTTCACCCCTTTAGGGGTATAATTCCCAAAACTCCTTTCTTAGTAGATACTTACTCTTTACAAAGAACACACCCTCCAAGTTTCATATCTCTAGGACCAGCGGTTTGGGCTGCATGTTGATAGATTATATAATTAAAAACAAAATTTCAGCCCCCTTTTCACTCCCTTAAGGGTTGAAATTCTAACAACACTGTTGCATTACCTTCCAACCATAAGCCTAGATAATAAATTTAGTCATTTTTCCTTCGAAAATTAAGGACTTTCCATACACAACTTCATTCCCCTTTTTAACCCTTCGGGGGTAGAATTGTCAAAAACGCTGAGATACGTGTAAATTAATTTTCAATCCTCAGCCTTGACACAAAATTTGAAGATCCTAACTTCAAAACTGACGGACTTTCATATAAACTTCCATCCCCTATTTCCCCCCTTTAGGGGTAGAATTCCCAAAAACCCTGTCTTAGTGGATACTTACTCTTCACAAAGAACACACCCTCCAAGTTTCATGTCTCTAGGACCAGCGGTTTGGGCTGTGTGTTGATATATCAACAATCAGTCAGTCAGTCAGTCAGTTTACCATTTTATATATATAGATGCGCATTTATTTAAAGCCATTAATCTCTTTAATGTACTAACCAATTATGTTATTAACAGACTTTGATGTTGCGACTTTAAAGTTTATTTACCTACTCGTCATTGTCACTCAAGAGCTGGTGCTAAGAAACTTGGGTCTTTTTTCATAAAAACAATTTTGGTAGGTATACTTAACTTTTTGGTCAAGTGTGTGTGAGTCGTCCATAAAAAGGACTAAAATAGTCTTTTTTTTTTAATGTTTCAGCTCTCTTTCATATAGGTAAGGATAATTTCATTGTATCGGACTACTGCATAACTCTAGTCTACGGAACGCTATCACATGCGTATGCGCATATTTACGACGCCCCACACAGCATCATAAGCCATTGAGCCAGATCGTTATGTTTTGGCTCCGGTTCAACTGACCAATGACTTATCTTGATCGGTTTCAACGAACTACAATTTTTGAAGATAAAGCGATGAGTGGGTTTTCTTTTAGAGGTGAAAATATAGATACTTTCGTGATTATTTGTCATCGATGTCTTGGGACAAATGATTTTTTGTTCTTGTTTGTTCGCCAACGATTATTTGTAATCATTGTTGACATACTTAGGCAATTAGAGAAAAGATGTCTGTCATTATCTATATACACAGGCAAATGAAATAAAAGCTTTCTCCTTTTTTATACCATCTTTTGCCAGTAAAGGGAAACATGTAATTAATAAGTACTGGGTTCACTAAATACTAGTGGGTTCCGTTATTACAAAAAACTAAAAGGATTTGCCCGTAATCGCAGTAGACCAGGAAAATTGAAAAGAGGGTAGAGGGATGGTGGCCGTAGGCGGCCGTTAAAGTGACAGGGTCGTCGTTCATGTGGTCCAACACCTGGTCGGGAGAGCGTGACGAAATGCGCAAGCGCTCCAGCACCCCGGCTAAAAGTAGCAGCAGGACACCGTGTGGTTTTAGTCACTGACAGTCGTCTGACAGACCCCTCCACCCACCCCAGGATGGTGGACATCCATGATTTCCACACGATAGAAAAAAGGGAGGCATTTGTCCTGCACTGGGAAACCATAGGCATATACTTCATAATAATTAGTATGTATTTTATGAAAATATTTAAAAATATGATTTGTATTTTTATATTGTAATAAAGTAAAAAAATAATAAGTACCTACTAATCAGAGTTACAACCTGCATATTTTCCTAACCTTCAGATCCATTCATTTGACCCCACTTAAAAGGTCAAGAGCAATAGTTTTTTTTTGCCACAACTGGGTCAGAGTCCATCAAAAAACCCTGGCGCTCTTCGCCTTGACCCAAATCTACGTCCCGAACCGCCCAAATCCCAGTTTTGTAGATAAACACATAAATACGGACAGACAACAACGTTAGTCATATTCCCAACTGTGTTTACTAAACGGTTAGCCTTGGAAACTTATGGCGAGTTGTAATGGGATCTGGGAGTTCCAATTAAATAAGAAAATTATTGGTTAAACTAACATTTCCCTGTGACTTAGTTTGCATACAAAATTGAACCATGAAAAGTTCAGCGTAGGGTTCGTTTTTGAATAATGCTTTTAAGTGGATCTCCCTTAAAGGATCATAATCTTCCAGATTTGATGTTTCTGTATTCAGTAGTTTTGGCTTTGTGTTGTTTGTCTGTCACGAATCTGCATCATAACAGACTAGCTTTTGCCCGCGTAGAGGTCGGAAAATATTCACAGAAAATGTAACCCCTCATTTCACCCTCTTAGGGGTGAAATTTCGAAAAACCATTTTTTATTGGATACCTACTCTTCACAAAGAACACACCCTCGAAATTTCATGTCTCTAGGACCCGCGGCTTAGGCTGTGCGTTGATATATCAGTCAGTCAGGACTTTGAATCCATGCTCCATACTATAATACTATAAATTCGAAACTAACTCTGTCTGTCTGTATGTATGTTACCTTTTCACGCCTGAACCACTGAACGGATTTCGATAAAATTTGGCAGAGAGATAGATTGCATCCCGGGAAAGGACATGGGATCGTTTTTATCCCGATATTCCCACGGGATCGACACTTATGCGGGTGAAACTGCGGGGCGCTGCTAGTTTGAATATAAATACAGTAAAAAAACGTTTATAATAAGTCGACCCAAGAATAAAGAATGAAGATGAATGAAGGTATTATAGTGGTAATTCATCATGATTTCAAGAAAGCACTGTAGTTGAGTAATAAAACTACTGAAAGCATTACATGAAAAGAAGTACTGAATCCATTTTGTAATCTGAATATATCACTTTTCGTGTTTTTCTCTGGGATCGCGTTGTTCTTCAAAACTACGCAACGGATATTGAAGTTTTCCATGATACGAGTAGAACCGCCGTAAATAGCTAGTTACTGAAAATGTTCTTTATTTCGTAATGTGGCTTCGAACGAAAAACATGGCGGTAGGCCCCCAACCATCTTCCGGATTTTTATATTTAACCTATGAAATTTATCAATAGCTTCTCTAGGTTCAGGAAAGTTCTGACGAACGCTTTTAGACTGTTTTGTTTGTTTGTCCTGCCTAATCTCGAAAACGGTTGGAACTACATCGAGATTCCTTCGAAGATTTACGACGATAATAACGTTTATTAAACCAACTTTGTATCATCGCCTAATTTCAAAGGGCTACGAAAAACCTCGTGGAAAATTTATGCGGTCAAAGTCGCTACATTTTCAGTGTTAAAAAAAATATGGCGGTCGTAAAGTGCCTAGCAGGAAAAAAAATGCTTATTCATGACTCAAGCGGAGCCTCGTCGTGCCATCAGAAATAAAATAACCACAAAAACAAATAATAAAAAGTAACATTTTAACATACGTTGTCAACAAAGAGATTATATTGTCTTTGGTTGTCAACGAGATTTAAAATTAAAAGTGGGAGCTATTTTTGTAAAGAAAAAATTAGTCACAAACTCATAAAGTAAACGGGCGTATTCTGGATTCACGGCGGAACATCTCATCGTCATCTCACTCGAAAACGCACTTTCAAGCGAGATGACTGATATAACAAATATGTATGTAGGTACGTGTAAGTGAACAGTGAATTATTAGACAAACAAATGCCAGAATAATGTGAAACGTTCTTCAAAACGATTTTATTGTTGTGATTCTAATTTAGAATTGAAAACTTGTGTTAAAATTGTTTAATTTAAAATGAGTGAACACTTACGTAATGTTTATTTTGAGGTTATGTAAGCTAGTAATAGAGATTGTGTAAGCGGTGTATTGTTGTAGCATGTAATTTTGTTATGTAACATTAATTGGTATACAGGTAACTCCATAACAATAACTATGAAACTTTATATGGATTTTGTATGGGTCTTATAGCTGAGTAGTTACGTTTATTGGCACAATTATCCTAGGTTTATATTGTCATTATGATATGGGAATAAAGGTAGTAGATAATTACAAGCCGTGGCGTAATATGGTAAAAGCTTATCTCTAGCAGTCGGAAAGCCTAGCCTTGTTTATTGTAATGACAATCGACTAACTTGGATAGGCTCTCTGACTTGTGTCCGAAACGAATCTTTATATCTTGCTGCATGTTTCATACAACATTTGTCCCATGTGATTCTACTTTTTTCACATCTTCCGACATCCCATCTTCCTAGCACGGCGGGCTATGCTGGGGCGGCTGCTGTAGGTGCGGAAAAACCTCAAACGGTGAAAATAATCCTTATTGGGAGTTATTTATGTTCGTGCCGTTTGGTGTTGAATCACTAAGGCCGGTCAATCAGGCAGCGGTCCGAGTACCAACTTGGTTTTTGAGATATCGCCAAGCGGTTGGTCGACTCTTCAATCGACCAGAAACCATGTGCCAATGCTGCCAGCCTTTTGAGAGCGATGCAGATGAATTTTTTGATGCCCTATAATTTTTTCTCCTTTTTTTAATATACGTGTACATATTATTATTTAGTATTTTAAGTCTGTTAGCTTATACAGTGTGAGTCTTTATAATGTGCACATATCGAAATGAGGGAAACTAAGCTTAATTTTATCGACGGAAAAAATATTTAAAAATCTAAAAAAAAAAAAATCGTAGCATTTTTTAAATTTTTTTCGCTGGTGACCCCTGTGTAATCAATCGCACCTCAATTTTTTTTTTAACAAAAATCTGATTTTTTTCCATCAATTTTTACAATAATTGTAAAATTACTCAATAAAAGCCCCGATTACCTACCCTTTTTGATTACATTAAATTATTCTCCATCGTATCAGATTTCTAAACGTAAAAATACCATGTTTATAACTCAATCACAACATTTCCTATCAACTGTTAAAGAAAGGCCTTGCTATCACCATACTTTAGCAGGTAGGTAAAGATCCTTTTAATTTTTTTTTTTTTTTTCAAATATTTTTTTCGTCGATAAAATTAAGCTATGTTTCCCTCATTTCGTTATGTGCACATTATGAAGACTCACACTGTATTATATAAATATTTTCTTGTATGAAAACAAAAAGTACTTTTTAACGAACTTCAAAAAAGGAGGAGGTTCTCAATTATATCTGTGTATCTATATATTTTTTATTTATGTATCCCTTCCATATGCTGTTCATTTTATAAAAAAAAAACGATTTCAGGGACGTTAACTGATAGAGCAATGTGCCAATTGACCCGTCTATATCTAGTCTAAAAGAATGTTTTTTTTATAAAGAAATCCATTATTAAAATGTGCTTGAAATTGCCAAGCTATGTTTACAAAAAGAAGAACAAATGAATAGTTTTATAAGACCCTTGGCTACTATAATTATTATGCTCTATTATTTCCCTCTTTTACAGAATCAGGCGCCGTTATTTTTAGTCATAACGATAAAAGTGTCACACGCCAAGGAAATCACATCAAAACACACTTAGGTGTAATACTTTATGTAATATAATCTGTATGTATAATAGTTGACGATGACATTACAATGACACATCGAAATGCCATTTACCTATAGGCCGTAGTGTAGACAAAAGTAAAATATTCGAAACTCCTAATCCATATATATTTGTAAACTAGCTTTTGCCCGCGGCTTCGCCCGCGTGGAGGTTGGAAATTATCGCACGGAAACGTACCTATTGACGGGATAAAAAGTAATTATCCTGTGGTAAACCAGGTTATAATAAACTTTCTCTGTGTGTGTAAAATTTCATCCAAATCCTATTAAAAGCATAATACTAATGATTGAAATACCATTGTGAATTCATGTAAGCCTAGTATTTTTGTTTGAATACTGCTCAAAGTAGGGTATTCGAAGCAATTATAACCGTCGAAAGTTATTGTTCTTTTCCTCGGTAACAGTATTTTTTTTCTGGATGAAAGGTACTCTATGTCCATCTCTAATATCTCTATACCACTGACAACGTACGCGCGTACATGCAAAAATTTGTGATGATCGGTTCCGTGGATTAGGCGTGAAAAGGTAACAAACAAACAAACTAACTTTCGCATTTATAATACTAGCAGCGCCCCGCGGTTTCACCCGCAAAAGTGTCGATCCCGTGGGAATATCGGGACTCAAACTATCTCTATGCCAAATTTCATCTAAATCGGTTCAGCGGTTTAAGCGTCAAGAGGTAACAGACAGACACACTTTCGCATTTATAATGGATTAGTTAGGATTAAAAAAGCGAAAAGGAGTATGTAATGAATTCTGTAAAAAGATCACCGTGATAACTTAGGTGACCCTTCACCTAAGTTATCACGGTGATCTTTTGTTCTTATTTGCACGTTGAAGTTATGCAAGTGACAAATTAAGTTTTGGCATAGATTCTAGTAACAGCGATGCTATTCTGCAAAAATCTCACCGTGAAAACTTAAGTGAAGTGAGCGTGGAGTGAGCTGACAATAGTGTTAATTCCTAGCAAAAACAAACTCACTTCACCTAAGTTTTCACGGTGAGATTTTTACAGAATCGACCGGCTGTCATTCCACCTGACGCTAGGGATTGACACTATTGACAGTCGGTAAGATTTTTACAGAATATACAGCATTATATTGTAGTCTTTGCATTATATTGTAGTCTTTGTACATAATAGCATTACAGGTGGCGTTCTGTAGTTTCTGCTTAACCCCCATGGGATAAAGGCGTGAGTTTATGTGTTATGTATTTATAAATAAAATAAAATAAAAACAATAAAAATACAATCAATTCACTATAAAAGTTAACCACTTCACATAATAAATCAATTATTTATGTCTACGAAAAGTCATTCGCGATTGTCATTTACGTTGTCCAGAATGAAATTATCACCAACCATCAATAAAGATAGAGCTTGATTTCACTCTAACTGCAAAAGGAAACAAGTTTTTCTAAACTTAGGAACCATATGGCATGAAATGTGTAGGCACTTTAGATAATTGAGTTCCCATGTGTGAGATAAGTAAACCTTTGTTGAGTGCGTTCCTCTCAAGCACATTGTGAAATGTATGCAAAATGAGGCTAAAATGTAGGGCGCAGGGATTATAACGATAAGAGTTTTGTAAGTTACTTAGATTCTAGTGGTCAGGTTAAAAATGTTTGGAATAAAACACAGCTGGAAACTGAAGAAAGTATGGTCCAGCTGTATTATGGAATTATCGAATGGAGCAGTGGTGGCGGCCGCGACTAACGAGTTGTAGGTTGTAGGTTCGAACCTAAACAGTCATTCATTCTTAGTTCGGGCTCCAAACTAATCATAATTATGTTCCTAAGTTTGCATACACACGAGCGATATGCGTCAACACCAGAGGCAACTGCAGCGGTGTCGAGGAATGCCGACGGTTGCCGTCAACGTGTGTCGGTGGCAGCCGTCAACGTGTGTCGGTGGCAGCCGTCAACGTGTGTCGGTGGCAGCCGTCAACGTGTGTCGGTGGCAGCCGTCAACGTGTGCCCGTGGCAGCCGTCAACGTGTGCCCGTGGCAGCCGTCAACGTGTGCCCGTGGCAGCCGTCAACGTGTGCCCGTGGCAGCCGTCAACGTGTGTCGGTGGCAGCCGTCAACGTGTGTCGGTGGCAGGCGTCAACGTGTGTCGGTGGCAGCCGTCAACGTGTGTCGGTGGCAGCCGTCAACGTGTGCTCGTGGCAGCCGTCAACGTGTGTCGGTGGCAGCCGTCAACGTGTGCCCGTGGCAGCCGTCAACGTGTGTCGGTGGCAGCCGTCAACGTGTGTCGGTGGCAGCCGTCAACGTGTGCTCGTGGCAGCCGTCAACGTGTGTCGGTGGCAGCCGTCAACGTGTCTCCGTGGCAGCCATCAACGTGTGTCGGTGGCAGCCGTCAACGTGTGTCGGTGGCAGGCGTCAACGTGTGCCCGTGGCAGCCGTCAACGTGTGTCGGTGGCAGCCGTCAACGTGTGTCGGTGGCAGCCGTCGACGCCCCCTTTGGGCGGTTGCCGTCGACAACGTGTCGCTCGTGTATTTGAGTACGGTGAGTTGAGTACACATATCTTCGTTGATAGACTTAGAGAGTACAATCCCTGGGCTTCTTGATAAATTTTGCTACGCTTCTCGGGCGTTTTCTGAGGCCTTAGGAATCTACTGTAGCACAATTTAATATAAATTAATGTCTATTGACCTTTTGCAGGGATAACGAGTATTTGATTGATTCCAACGATTGCATACTGTGGCCCGGGCCTATACATTTTTAATTACTGGGTGAACTTTATGCGGCTAAAATCGATCGTTTGCCTGAATTTATAGGCCTATGTTTAGGCCTTACGTTAGTAGATAACATTAATAGAATTACTGATCAAAACCGAGTTATTTGTTCTACTTCATATAATTCTCATCATCATCATCTGCCAAGCCTTTTCTCAACGAAATGCCATCTGACCTCTAAACCCCAGTTGCTGGGTAATACGAAAGCCCTTGGCGAAACTGGTTGTCAGATTGTCAAACCTTCGAGCTTCTACCAGTAACGACTGTCAAATGTCTACGATTGGAATGAATATATTTGATCTCAATGGAGCTTCACTGACAGGCGCTTTACTTTGTGTAAATTATTTCATCACCACTGCTCTCAAAACGGTGAAGAAAAACATCGTGAGGAAACCGGCATGTCCTAGAACCAAAAATTCGAAGACATGTGACATCTGCCAATCCGCACTGGGCCCGCGTGGTGGATTACGGCCCACTCCCTCTCACCGAGAGGAGGCAAGTGTCCCAGCAGTGGGAACATTATAGGCTGATTATGGTTATGGCTTATGGTTATGGAGCTTCACTGTATTGATAACGAGCGCGTCCTGTATGCAAAATATGCGGTCAGGATACCAGCTCGTTATACCATACTACCTATAAAGGGCAGGTTGAGATTGCTTAATCCGCCCTTTATAGTATGGCGTAACGGGCTTGTGTCGCAATAGGTACGAAAGTACGGTAATTTTGACACCTGTGTCAATGTCATAGTCAACCTGTCAAGGGGTGCACTTTTTTGGCTATGGATCAATCAACCATCCATACTAATATTATAAATTCGAAAGTAACTCTGTCTGTCTGTCCGTATGTTACCTTTTTACGCCTAAAACATTGAACGGATTTCGATAAAATTAATAGCATAGAGATAGATTGCATCCCGGGGAAGGACATAGGATAGTTTTTATCGACATACCTCGCGGGCGAAGCCGCGGGCGGAAGCTAGTTGACTTATATATATATTACTAGCGCAATCACCTCATTTCTTAAATAGGAAAAGGTTCAACGATGGGTCAATGACACATAGGTTTATTTAAATATCAGTGTAATATCAAGTCACGATTGATTTAAACTTAGTGGTCATCAACACCATCCTAATAATGTTAATAGGGTTTGGCACTACATATTATCTTCTTCTATATCTCTAGCCATGAACTGTCCGTTACACAATCTATCCAAAATTTATTTGGTTTTTCCCTACAACTCTTGCAAAGAATGAAATGAAATCTCAACGTCCTGCTTTTATCCTGACATATTCGGGTTCGGCGCAGCATATATTCTTGATATATCTCTTTTAGCAGTAATTTCAGTATTCACTCCGTTTCTAGCCTAGGTAACTATAATTTATCACTCAAACTCAAAGCATTTATTTCAATTAAACCATGTACAGGCACTTATGAATTGTCAAAATTAAATAGTCGGTCAGTTAGTCAGAAAGTTGAAGCTAGTTGCCCATTCCAAAACGTAGATCTCTATGGAGAAGAACGGGCAAGAATCTCCATGGACATCAAGATATTACAAAATCCTGGGTACATTGTTCTTGTTGCTTCTGTATGTGAGAACAATGTAAAAAAAAACACACATAAGATTAAAAATAAGCCTTGGCAGTTAAGAGATGACCAGTCTCAATCGACGGCGCCCGTTCACGAACATGACGCGTGGATCAGCACCATCCAGCTCAACCATTTTCTAGGGAACACTCAATGCATGCATGATTTCTTTGGTCTTCCCCTTATCTATCCACATTCATTATTTAAATTCCGATGTATGGATTGTATGAAGCTTCTGTCTGATATTCTGTTTCATGATCGTTCACTGTTTTCAGGACACGTTAAAGAACTTCAAGGCGTGAAACGAGACAGACGGTGACGTAGCTATGGAGAACAGTGGAGTAGTTGTAAATATAGCGGGTGTTGCGCCTGCACGGGGTCACTGGCGTGCATCTATTCTAGGGCTGTAACAAATAGCTGGACTAGTCCAGAGGATTGGTGCATTCTTTAGGAGTGTATTCATATGTCATTAACATTTAAGAGTTCCCCAAAATATTTTCTTTGCTGCTTTTTTAAAAAGAATACTTCCCAAATAGTATTATGGTAATAGGAAAAGACGAGCTTGTAAAATTTAGTTGGATCAAATAGGGGTGTTATTATAATATGAAATCCGAGCTTTTTAAATTCCATTGTACCAAATGTCCATCTAGGGGTGATAAAATGACAAAATAATAAAGGGCGGACATCCTTTTGTTAAAAAAAGATATTCCTGCCTTCGCTAAAACAATTTAGACATTTTTCTCACACGGATGTGCCTTTATATGATGAATTCAATTCAGCATGATACCTGAAAAGTATAGAGCATTAATGAAAACGCATCTCTTCGAGGCAAGAGTTAAAAAGAGAAATATTGATAGATGGATTGTGCAAGACATAATAATGTTTAGAAGAACGACGATGGCTAAAAGAGATGAACGGAGTATAAATTAAAGAATTGTAGTGACTCCAAACATAATGATACTGATGAAGGTCATGATCAAACTGTGGACATTTATTACTACAAAAATAATGTAGGTAGCGGTGTTTATTATGATTTATGAGACATTAAAATGTCACTATATCTCATCATAATACTAGGTCACCGACGTATGAAAATGGGTTACTCTAGCTATAAACGTTAACAAAACAGCTGCTGTTATCATACAGATGCTAACATGTGCCAACATGCCGAGATTAGTTTCAACGGTCCCGATTATTATCATAATATTTGGTTTTTCAGCGGTCATTATCTTAAAAGCATTGGTGCTGACGTCTGAATGACTTTGAATGGCTCATGCATAAATAATATCTACTAGTGTCCCAAATGTCCGTTCACTTGCACCCTTAACAATATATGATACTTACATGGATGTATCGTCGAAACAAAAATAATAAGAAGTATGTTCGTTTTTAACCATTAAGTACTGGTAGGGACATAAGCTACCCAAGAGCTTATTTCAATCTTGTTGAAAATTGTTGTAGAAATACGAAATACTTTGAAAGCGATTGCCACTTGTCTAGTCACTCAGACGCACACGGTCAGACCCGTGTGCGTGCATATGCACGAAACAATCAAATCAGTTTAAACAGTTCCCTTTAGAGCCAGATCGAACAGGCGTTACTCTAAGGCACGTAGATCTCAAGATCTACGTGCGGCGTAGGCCGAGATCAGACGAATCTGAAGGCAGACTATAGCCGAAAATATATAGGTATGCAGAAAAAGAACGAAAGACAAAGTATTTATTGTGACTCGCATAGGAAGATAATTACAAAAACTAAATATTATGGCGCAATCATAGAAACAAATAAAACAAAAATAAAAAAAAACCCTGTGGGAGGTCAAAAAGGTCTATCATAAGAAGAATGGAAGAAAAACCCTCTAACTTCCCTAGGCACTGCTCTATGGAGAAAACCAACAAGAAACTCCATCGCGTTACTGTAATGTCTTCATTTGCCAACAAATCAATCACAAGTAACATTCAAAACGCAAAAAAACTACACAAAAAATCGCAATTTTAACCTGAAATCCGTACCAAAAGTTTTTCCGACATCAAAAACATGCTGAACGCTGGATGTACACAGATAGCCTTTGGAATCGCTCGTAAAAGTCACGTAAAGTAATTATCTTCAAAGATTTATGGCCACTGAAATGATTCTAATACACGGAAAACTGAACACGGAATATTAACTCAGAACTGAGGGAAATTGTTTCTGGAATGTTTGTTATGTTTTTGTGAATGACCTACGTTACGAATCCTTGGAGCGTTAATGGAGAATTGAGATACTTTGTCGATATTTGCAGCTTATATTATATTATGTAGATTTGTCAATGTCGGAGTAGGACGCAAACTTTCGCCACTAATGGATAAACTGTTGTGTAGGCTGGCAAGTAAGTGTATCGAAAGCCTACCTAATGGTGGTACGTAATGGTAACTTAAAACACGGATTAAATTACAAAACAAAAGAACTTTTAATTAATAAATCAATTACGCAAAAGTCGTCCACAACCTTGATATGATACAATGTGTCTTAAACATATAATGATACTAATCAGCTCTTCTGTACACGGGAACGTATCTTCTGTGTTCGGGTTTTCAAGACCAAATTTGGAGCAATTTGGACCAAAAAGGAATGAAAATTAGTCTGGGTTGCTGTCGCATAAAAAATAAACTTTAACAGGTTTTTTGCACTCACTTTTCTAGTGGTTTGTTATGAATTTTGGCTGGTTTCGTCATATACAGTCAAGGCTATATAATATGTTAAGCAACCATTCTATTTGACTAGTTTGTCTGGTAACACTAGGAGTACAGGTATCTTATAATTTGTAATAACATTTCTACAAAATTGCCATAATTATGAGCTATCTCCATCATATGGGATATAATCCATAACTCAACTTGCTGTAATTACTAATAAATGTTGGTTTTATTGCCATATTTAATACATTGTAGTCCCATCACTGCAGAGTGAGTGTATTGGAAAAGCCAATGTACTCAAGTAGTTTATAGATTTCTAATAGCATTAGAAGACTATAACATAAATTACAGGATAAATGGGCTTTATTTAAACTGAGTAATATTACGTCTGAGACTGACGAAGAAATTGTAAGTACGAACCCTTCCCGATGCACTATACATATACATATAAATATATTGACGTCAACTCACTCAAGAGTCTAAAAGAAATGCTACAATGGTGGCAATGTATGATGGGGTGTGACGTTTTCGTGATATTGACTGCTTTTCTTCTGCTCCGTGTCGCCGGCATGACTGTATTTCAGATGTAAATTGGGTTATCTCTATTATCTCGACGGAAAGGCAGCAAGGTAGAACTATGTGGCAAACTATGCTCCACCTTCTTTCCACCTCTCTGTGTTCCAAAACATGCAGTCAAAGTGACCTCTGCGCTACCACCGACGACGTCGTGGAAGTTTCGAATCTTTGGGCCAATAAGATCTGATTGACTGCTAAATGTGAGGAAACAGATATAAATAATACTACATTGTCGTAGGAGCCGCAATAATAACGTACCGGTGGAAGCGTAATTTATCGAATGGATCAGCTGTATTTCTATAATTTGTAAGACTGTCACAGGCGCCAAAATACGGTGCCGCGGTGGTTTAGAACTTGTATGGAATCTACATTTCAAGGAGCTTGAAGAACTTGACTCGAGCCTGTTAGATGAGGATTCATGTGATAAGTCTTAAATGAAGCGTGAGCCTTAAATTTTCAGGAAATGCTTGGAATTGTCTTCTTTCTTTGCAAACAAAGTTGTGGGGAAATCAGTAAATCTATAAAATTATATAGTTCATGAATTTGAATGGTTATTCAGCAAGTAATTTGATATTAAAATATCTACAAAGTCATAAGTTCCGGTTGCCAGAATCTCTTTGTGTTTCGATCTGGCGAAAGCGCCAGGGTAGCCCGCGAAATTCATTTTTTTTTAGGTTTTTTGCAGTTTGCTGGTCAGTATTAAGCTGTACGTTGATTAAAATATGATTCGCGGTCGTAACAAATATGTATTTACATAATTATAATCATTAAAGTCATCAACACAACTCTCTAAGACCATGTAATCCCCAAATGTCAAGATTTCATGAAATAGTCATTCTTGGGGATTACATGATCTTAGAGAGTTGTGTTGATGACTTTAATGATTATAATTCTGTAACGTAAGAAAATTTGAATTTCGCGGGCCACCTTAGAGCTTCCTCCTTAAATATAATTTGCGTAGATATTTCGGAAGGTATATTGTATACGAGTTTAGTTTCGGCCTGGAACGGGGTCCTTATGTACCCTTAGTCGGTCTACGGTTAGTGGTCTAAGGACAATCTTTGGTTGATGGGCCATTTATGTCACCACATAATCTTGCTGGAGGTGATATTAAGAAATATATTACATAGGGATGAGCGTTCATCTGCTCCTTTTATTTAATTTTTAGATCTTTCTGTAGGCGAGTGAAAGGTGCCGAGTGTCGAAACCCAACTCATGTTTCCTTCCTCACGTGTTCACATTTCACTTCGATTCTGAATTACAGACAAAAAAGCGGCTAAGTGCGAGAAGGTTCCTTACCATCGTTGTTGTGTTAGTCTTAGTACGCACTCTGTGAAAATTTATATAGAGAGATTTCTATAGACAGCCATGTGACAGACGGACGGACGGACAGCGGAGCCTTAGTAACAGGTCCCCTAAAGTAGTAATAGGAACCCTAAAAATTAATAAAAAGTTAGGCGTCTGATATAATAATGACACTCTACATCCGTCTTAATTTATAGAAGACCAAAAGATGTTTACACTTTTCCACCGCCATTTAGTCGCCTAAAAGCATATGTTATTGACGTTTTTATTTATTTATATTATGCTTTTAATTACTTCTGAAATGGATGCAAATAATTCAGTTTGTTTATCTTGTGGATTTGTCCAGATATTTAGGTCAATGCGTAAACTGACGTGATTTTGAACTGTACGTAATGTTTTTTTAAAGAATTCCTATGGAATGAAGCGCCGTTTTATTGGGTGTATTTTATTTGTAATAAATGTGTTGAAAAGTGGACCACATAAACCTTTGGTGTGGATGGCAAGATCATCATAGATATTAGAGTTGTGGGTTTATAGTTTAACATACATAGGTACTTATACATCAATTGGATCCGAGTACATAGGTAAATAAATAATAATGAAGATGACGTATGTATGTACCTACTTAGTTTGAAGAGAGCACTTTTTTGTATGTTTCTTTTTATTCCCAGCTCTTGTCAGAGTCCAAAAAACACTAAGTACTTTTATAAATTATTTAGATTTTAGAATATCTGTATAAGTAGGTACCTCTGGACTGAAATGTGTGTTATCAAAGTTCAGCAGCAAATTTTCGGGGACTACTCTTAATAGGGTAGGTGTTATCCTAACATTTCAACAGATCAACATCATTATACATCCAGCTTTAAAAATATTTGTTATAAATACTCACAAAAATATAGAAATCATTTGGTCCCAAAAACTAAAATTTATGGGTATTTCCATTTCAGTTAAATGATAGGATTTATGTTCCGATGATAAATATTCTAAATCCGCTCCAATCTGGCACAAAATCAAGGAAAATTCTAATAGTTCTATTGGGCATATTAAAAAAATACTGGCACACGTAATATTTGTATCATCAACATTGAAACATTTCGTCGTAAATACGTAAATAAAGTTGTTAATGATATTATTTATCGGTGGAAGTTTTTTCATTAGAGTTTAATAGTTGATCGGGTTTATTGCGTATAAGTTATGTACATACGTGTGTATTTCATCGTTCATCAACTCAGCCTATCGCAGTCCACTGCTGGACATAGGCGTCTCCCAGGCTGCGTCACAACATCCTGTCCTCCGTCTTCCGCAGGCAGTCGGTCCCAGCCACCTTCCAGTCGGTCTATCTAGCTGAGGGGCGTTCCACACTACGCTTGACGATACGCGGTCTCCACTCCAGGACTCGTTTGCTCCACCGGCCATCGGTCCTTCGACAAACATGGCCAACCGACTGCCACTTCAGTTTGCTTTCTATTCGTCTTTCATATTCGAACAAATTGTCTAAAGGCTCAAAGGGCATATGACACAACGTTCTTTATGTAGGTAAGCGTCGTGGTAATCAATCATAGGAAATCAACTGGACTCTGAGGGTAGAAAGATTGCAATCGCGCCACAACATCAACTTTAAGTCATTCGTGGTACGAGTTCCAACCCAACATCTACAGACCTGTCTGAAAGAGGACTTTTGACCGAAAGGTGTTGGTGACGTTTCCGAGAACGGTTACGCGACACCACGCAGCGAAACACGACGCCGACAACGTTACGTGTATAGTCATAGTTTTAAGGTTTTTAATATGTATTAGTTTATTATTGTATAAGGTTATTTTGTGTATTTTATCTATGAGCCTTAGTTGCCTGATAATAAAATGATTATTATTATAGACTCAGAATCAGATAGTGTCCTGCGGGGTCCCTGCGTAACACTAACTAAGAATGGCTTTCATTTTGACAGTTCAACAACATTCATTGCGTTATTTGCGTTTTTGAGCAGATACATTTTTCGAGCATATGAAGCAATGGATTAGCAATATCCTTCAAAATGATTCAGATTGATATTGTTGTGAACGTGAAACTTTTAAGCTTCCCGCAGACAGGCCCAACCCGTATAACAATTTATATGAAAACTTCATAGAAATTGTTCTACTAGAGCCGCGCCGTACGGAACGTCGCATCTTTCTGCGGAAGCTATACTTTATTTCCTTTTTAGGGTTCCGTTACCAAAGTTTCCGTACCCAAAGTGTGAACATACCTACGCTGCCCGTCTGTACGTCACATGTTTTACTATAGTCTCTCTCGTGACGTGTTTTATAACAAGATTGTAAACTATAATGGTTTCGGAGGTAAGAAATTGGTTTTCTATCTTTTTGAAAACTTTGTAATTTTGTATACCTACACGCAAAAAACCTCTGTTAGTTATAAATCCTTATTTAGTGCGTCTTTTTAATGTTACATAAAAATTGTTTCTTTAATTAAGTATAAATTGTTTTCAATGCATTTTAGTCACGGTAGTGTTGACTGACTGATTAACAAACAATGCACAACCAAAACCATATGCATATTCAGTACATACTATTATGTGCTTGTAATTGTTTACATTCCAAATACATATTATTGCTAACAATGTTGCGCTGAAAGCATTATGATTGTTTTATTGAACAGTTAAATTGAAGAAAAGCGGCGTTTGCGCTTGCGATTTTTATTAGCCATATATTTTACGAGCACTGTAAAGCATGTGCTTAAACGTCATTAATATATTTTTATACTGATCTGGTGGAAAATTATTTAGGACACTAGGCAAGTTATTTTTACAGAATACGAGTTACTGAACATAAAGAGGCTCGTGGCTAAATAATAACAGCCACACGGGTCGATCGAAGGTTAAGCTTTGCTTGCCGCGGTATGTTCGTGGATGGGTGACCATTCATTACATACCGAGATTCCTCCGTGTCTCCGAAAGCACGCTAAGCCGTTGGCCCCGGCTGTCATTTGTAGATCTTTGACAGTCATTACAGGTAGTCAGAAACCAGTCTTACTAAGGGGCATCGTGTTACCCAGTAACAAGTTGTGGAGATCGCATTTCTATTACTGAAATAATACAAAATGTCAAAAATTTATGTTTACTTATAGTACTTTCGCTAATCACTTCGAATATGAATAAAGGGGATTACTATTATTATTTTAAGACTGGTAGCTTTTAAATTACTGGTGTTGAGAATCATTCTATAATACAGGCCTCAAAACATTAATTAAAGTATTTAAACATACCTCTTTTGTTTCAACACTGAAAACTCTCCTTAGTATTTTCTCCAGTCTCGTTTTTTAATTCCTACGTCATTACAAAGGAAACGCATCCAAGGCTGAGTGGCGTCTGTGCTGTCACAGACTGTCACTTGAAATGCTAGCCCCGTAATGGGAAATTCCGTAGCGTGTATACCCATATCCATACTAGTATGGTAGGACCTACTTCATAGTGACAGGGCATTGGCCTCTCGCCTGAAAACAATGCCGGCTATTTAATACACTACCCTTTTCATGATCTTTAAGGGGCTTACATGACCTAAAGCGTGGTCACTGTGGGACTGCATAGAAAAGAAAGAGAAGCGCGATGACACAACACTGGTAATTTATTGCAAAATGTGAAGCAATTATTTATTTACAAAAAATCTATTGTTTGGACTAAAAAATTTAAACACTTGTGTTTTAGTATGTTGCTTGTAGAATAATCTGACAAAAAATCAGAATGATTGTAATATTAGTGTGGTTTTTATTGTAAAAATAAAGTTTTTAGAGGTATCTTCATGATTTTTTTTTATCGTATCAAATTAGTTGTATTATTTTCAATACACTATCTACCTAGCATATATCCTGAAGAATATCATATATTTTTCTGATTTTGTTTAGTAGTCGATCATAATTATACTTTTATTGTTTCTAAAATTTGCGTTTTTGGCGTTTAGGTCCTGTAAGCCCCTTAACCGAAAGTGTTTTCAGTTATTGCTATACTCCATTTATTATAGTATTGGACAAATGTGTAATATTGTGTAAACTGCTGAACGGGGGGTCCTGGGTTCGATTCCCGGGTCGGACAGTGTTATTGGGTTTTCCATTAGGAATTTCTTGGTTACAGTCCGGAGTTTGGAAGCGTGCCTCGGAAAGCACGTAAAGCCGTTGCGTAATAGCCATCTCTCCCCGGTCGTGACGGATTGCCGTCCCATCGGAATAGGAGAGTGAAGGAACAGAGAGTGCACCTGTGTTTACGCCCACACTTGTGCACTATAGATAATATCTCCTGCGTACCTGGCTAATCTCTGTTGAGATTGGCCACCGTGACCGAATTCTGTCGGGAGGCTATTATTAATATTGTTGAAATTACTGCACTCAACATCGGTGTTGTCTCAATAAGGGATGGGTATGGCTGTTGATGGTGAGACCTCTGTCCTTCAAACTAGGAAAATCCTGCATCTTGAAGGTAAATTAATTGTTTATTAAAATGACACACTACGTCAATATTAGCCGTGATAAAGCCATTGCATACAACTGTCAGAGAATGACAGTTGATGAATAATTCTAAGTCAGTATATAACTGCACCTTAATTTCGTACACACTTTCAGTAACAATCTGAATCATTTTGAAAGATATTGCTAATCCATTGCTTCATAATTATGTTCGAAAAATTTGTGTGCTCAACAACGTAAATAACGCAATGAATATTGTTGAACTGTCAAAATGGAAGCCATTGCTACAGTTTAGTGTTACGCAGTTAGAATAGAATAGAATAGAATACTCTTTATTATGTACACCATATAAATTACAGACATAATTATAGAAACTGTACAAATGGTGACACAATGGGCGGTCTTATCGCTAAAAGCGATGTTTTAAAGACAACCTGACCTACCCCGCTGGATTACGATAAGTAGAGTTGATTACAGATAATACATTATCAGTTTAGAAAAGTGGGAAGCTGCTACCTCACCTGATAAAATCTCTCAACACTGTACTGTTAACAAGATAAAGTGGCCAATCCACCCGTAGAACACAAGGTCTATTTATAAGTACCAGAAATACCGACATACCTTCATGAGACTATAAATATATAGTTTATTTCCTATCGAACTCTTTACGCAACGAACTTTTTTGTGTTCCCATTCAACTCAAGGTTGTGTTATCCCATGGAACTGCTGACTAGAACTTGACCTGGTTGGAATTGAATTGGATGGTTTTATGTATGAGTGGTTCAAGCTATAGAAATATTTTTTTGGATTATTTTGTTATTATTATAGTTTAACAGCCTCACCCGCGCAGTCTCTGGGCTCGCGTGGTGGTAGATATGGCCCATTCCCTCTCATCGAGAGGAGGTCTGTGTCCCAGCAGTGGGAAAATTGTCGGCTGATTATGTAACAGCCCTCCCTATTGTCGTGCACCATGAAAGATGTTTCAGAAGCCAATGCTAACGTGGTCGACGTGGCGAAATTCTGCTTATTAGACCCCGTATAACATAAATAATATAAAATCAACGATGCGATCACGGATATCGAGGTGAATAAGAAGAAAAACACGGCTAGACGGGCGTACGAACTAGCAGGGGATCGAGGAGGGGGGGTGGGGGGGTTAATTTTGAACAGGTGAAGTTGCTTTTTTTTGCTTGTACCTACTAAGTAATCTTTGGAAATACTGATCTGATTCATTCTTCCACTGATGGAAAGCTACACTCTTGACTAGTATGACAATCTGGTAAAACTGGAGCCAGCAAGGTAATTGCGTGACACACTATCAGTAGGACTGGCTTTCATTTTGACAGTTCAACAACATTCATTGCGTTATTGACGTTGCTTTCCAGACAAATTTTTCAGAAAATGATTTAGACTGAGATTGATAGTGTGTTACTAACATCACAAGAATAAATTTTTATTAAGCAGAATTTAGTAACTTCTTTTTTTACGCAACTTTGTGAATGAAGTGTAAGAACTAAAACATGTTCAATTACATAGTCTCAGGCTGGATCACCCACTAAATCTTCGCTAAAAGAAGCAAAAAAATAAAATAGAAAAATGCAAATACAGATGATAAAAAAGTATTTGGACAGCCGTGCCAAAATAAAAAAAAAAATTCGTTCAACGCATGCATAATCGTATCCAATAACATAAACACTAACGAGTAATTTATTAGTACATGAAGTTGTGATGAAACTACCCAAGGTGCCAGAGCTGCTATCCAGATATTTATATTATAAATGTTTATTTGTTTTTTCATATATTTCCTGTTTCACACTGAATTACGCTGGATTAGCGTGTTCTTTTTAACCCAGATGATGCTGAGAGTAAAATTGAGTTGATTTGTGAAAATTATAGTAAAGGTGTCTGTTCCCTGATTTGTTTACGATCGATGGGAACTATTAGATTGAAGAGCGAAATGTGTGTTTGACTTGCTGAAAAACTGATGAAGATTTAGATTAAACTGTCAGCGTTGTAATTTTGAAGGTTTTGAGCATTTCCTCAGAAATAAATAAGCAAAAAGTCAGTTCTTTGGTACCAAGGGCTAAAGATCAGTGGACTGAAGAACTTTGCAAGGTGACTGGAAATTAATGAATTGCACGAGGGTCAAGCTCAATTCAAGAGGCCTATGTTTAGCAGTGGACTGCAACGGGGCACTGATGAATGACAAAGATTTGATAAACCAGAAAAAGCAGGCCGAAATATTATGATAAATGGCCAACCCGCAGATTTTGAAAAGACAACCTTGATACTTAAGAAGCGGGTCCGTTCACCTCCGGGTACTGCAACTTCCCGAGGCCCTAAAGAATTCTAATGTCGACGACATTGCTAGCGGTAACCGTTATATCCTTGACAAAGGGCTTAGTTTAGTTTAACTGTTACTGGTTTTGTTCACTTTATTATGGGTTTTAGATCTTTTGTTGTAACGCATTTTGTTTATGGTGAGGGACGGTTATTCTGTTTTGTTTGATAGAAGTGGAGCATTGCCCTTCCTTTCGATTTGCGTAACTAAATACCTACGCTGAAATTTATCTGGGGGTACGGGAGTGCCCCTACCAAGACCAGCCAAGCGAAGCGCAAGGCCACTACCTACCTTTTATCGAAGCGCTTCGTCGTTTTTTTGAACCCTCATAACTTGGGTTTGGATTATACCAGATAAACAAAATTCTCGGAATATGATGTCATTAGTGGACTTATTGAACATGTAAAGTTCAATTGCATAGCTCTTATACTTTAGATTTTATTGATATCTAAAAAAACCCGATTTCGTCACTGACTAATGATCATCAAAACCCTTAGGGTTCGCTACCATCACATGGGCGTAAGGTGAAAAATTTATTCACTGTTCATTACTTTTCTGTTATACAATAGTTCTTGTAGTAACGAAACGGCCAAGCCTCATATTTTAACTAAGGTGTACAGTTTATCTGGAGGCGATAGTCCTCGCGCGCGTGTATGAGTGGCGCGCGGAGGCACTAAGCCGGGGGGAAGTTCCGCTTCCGCGGCAAATCGCTGCGGAGCGGACTGAGCTCCGGCGCGATCTCATGGCGACATGGAAGGAACGACTGTCGCAACCCAGCGCAGGGCACGCCGCGATAGCGGCGATAAGACCCCTCTTTGAGGAGTGGCTAGAGAGGCGCCACGGCGCCCTCACCTACCGCCTGACGCAGGTCCTCACCGGACACGGAAGCTTCGGGAGGTTCCTGCACATCATCAGGCGGGAGGAAACGCCCGGGTGTCACCATTGCCAGGATCGCCCAGAGGACACGGTGGAGCACACGGTGGAGGTCTGCCCCGCTTGGGCGGAGCACCGCCGTGTCCTCGTAGAGGCGATCGGCAGCGGCGGCGACCTCTCGCGCCCGGCCCTGGTGCAAGCCATGGTCCGGGGCGAGAGGGAGTGGGAGGCAGTCACCTCCTTCTGCGAAGCAGTCATGCTAGCGAAGGAGGTGGCGGGACGGCTCAGGGAGAGAGCCTCCCGTCCCAGCCGCCGCGGGAGACGCTCCGGGCGTCGGGAGCAGCGCGACGACTCCCGGCCACCGTAGGCGCGGGCCTGCGGGCGGAGAGTAATGGGTAGCTCACCGTCCGATCAGGACCAGGCCCGTGCCGGACGGCGCGTACGTGTTCCACGCGCGCCTCAAAGAGATGTCAGCATCGAGGAGGGGCCCCATAGGGCCGAAGCCTGCCGGGTCAGCGGGATTGTCCGAAAGGGTTACCGCTGGCCCGGAACATAAAGGACTAAGGAAGGAACACGGGTGGGTTTTAGTCAGTAAGAGTCTGACACTCCCTTCCGCTCCACCCAGAGCGGGAGGGGGGGTCATTTGACGATTTCCCATCCGCAAAAAAAAAAAAAAAAAAGGTGTACAGTTTGTGAAGTTAGGGCTTGTAGAGTTAGAAGCTTGGCTCTACATGAGATCTGATAACTTTTTAACAGTACGAGCCATACCTATGTGGTCTCGTCTTGGCAACATTTTACATGAAAATGTTTTTGATGGGTATGTTTTTCTTTATTTCGCTGAACAGATGTTCAGTTAATTCGATCCTAAGTAGAGAATGTGAAAATACAACACAGGACAGGCATTTCAGAAAAGTCCATCTTTTGATCCTAGCCCCGCGTTACACCAAGTTATAAAACATGTATTCTACATGTTGTGTCTACAAGTTTTGTTTATCTTTTACATCTCAAACAAGTTGTAAACAAAACTTGTCAAAAATGTCAAAAAGGTGAACAAAATAACTGACAATACATGTATGATATATTATGTATTGTCAGTTATTTTGTTCACCTTTTTGACCTACTCTTATTCTCAGGAGCTCCAAATCTATTGTTCTCCAACAATTTCACTCCATACATTGATTCCCAAGAGCTCCATAAATTTATTAGTTAAAGTAGTATAATACTAAAATTGTTCTCATGGCTTTTTTAATTTGGAGCCGCCGGGAATAAAGTTTCGGCTGCCGTGGACGGAATACTTTTGCGATGTGTACAAGTTTTTCCGTATTTTTTAGTTCTCTTAGGACACTTTGTTGTTGCGAGTGTGTACGCCACTATTATTTCCACAGAGGCATTGTTTGTTAATTTAGGCAGTCTTGACTTATGTCTGCGCCCAGGCTTAAATATATTTGGGATGCATGAAGAAGCCACCTCGTGTAGCGCAGTTTGTTCCGCCAGATACTCAACTGAACCGAGCGCTCAGCGCATCCTGGACAAGTGGACAGTCACAGCCAACACCTTATTTAACTGGCCAATTCTTCCCTTGTGGTGGTAGGGCTAACGCCCGCCTGGTTTGCGACCACCCTCCCACCGAAGTCCGGCCGGTCAACATCCTGCGGTGTTTCGTCGATGCGCGGCAGTTCTAGTGCCCTAGGCATCTTCTCGGCATGTTCGTTCCATCGTAGACCTCATGCATCGCTTTCCATCAGGCGTGATCGAGATCAAGAGCAATAAAAAAAATATTCTAAAGAAATGTTTTTTTAACTACCCACATAATATATCTTTGTTTAAATGTCTAGTTTTTTGTAAAACTCTCAACAATATCGACATATGTTATAGTTTTAATATATATTCTCATGTAAGTGATTTTTTGTATTCTTATGAGAATAAAGTTATCTCAGACCTCATAGGTATGATTTTATTTTGTAAGTAGGTTTGTACAAACACTTTTATACGTCAATCATGTTTTTTTTAAACTAGATGAAGTTGGCGTTTCCTATCTGACTACTCTGAAAAGAAAGGCCGAAACAAACACAGAGGTCACAGTCACTCTTAAAGTCCAGACATAATCTTGGTGAGGGTATATGAAGACCATGTAGATCGATGTCTGAGGTGGTCTTTTGAGGAAAGAACCACACAGATTGAGAGGACCTGTCCAGTCAGTGCACGCATTTGTCAGAAATCGTGCAGCTGAACTCAACTAAAGTTTTCTTAAATGAAAAACAAGGCATTTTTAAGGTGATATATTGAAAAAAATGTGGTTTCTCTATTTCGTGTAACTTGTTCAGTATTGCGGAATAGGGATTAAACATTTTGGTATATGTTTTTTGACTCTTTGGTCTAGTATTATGTAAGAGGAATACACGATGTATGACTTATGGAGCTCAACGAGTCGAAACAATACCAAAGAAAGGACATTTGGGTAGGCCACATAAATTACTTAAACTGCCAGACCATGAAAAAAAAAAATATGGGCTGGTGTCCGCAACTCCACATCAATGCGCGTATTTTGCTACAACCAATCTCCGACGCGAGTAAAGCCAAACGTAGTATGTATGACTAATATAAAACGTATGTGCAATGAAAAGACTATAAAACCGCGTTACTATGATGTTTAGACGATCAATTGAAGCTGATTATACAGGATTTACATTCAATGATTAGCTCTGACGTCATTGAATTATATTGTTTTTGGATTTGAAAATTTTACGACTGAGATGTGAGGAAAAATATGGTTATTGGTGGTAGTAAGACTGAGCTGTTGTTTTAACAGAATTAATGGACGTCATCTTAATCACATCGGATTCTATGTATTACTGAACGGTGTGGGGTTCCCAATGCAACCAACAACAAGCCAACTTCAAGTCGTTCATTGGTGCGTGTTCCGACACATCATCTCGAGAAGTTCCTCAAGGAAGAGTTCTGGCCGAAGGGTGTTGTGTACCGCCGGTTTTGTGGTCTGATAATGACACCAGTCAGCGAAACACGACGCAGACACTTCGTGTTCGTTAGTTTTTTTAGTATACTTAATTAATGTTGTGTATATTTATAGTATTTTTAAGTTATTAATATTGTATTGTATGTGTTTTATATGAGCCTTGATACCTGAAATAAATGGATAAATAAATAAATAATGACCAAACAAGAAATTAATGTATATAAAATAGGTACCTTCACAGGTACCTATAGTTTATATAAGCAGATATCAAACGCATTAAGGCTCCTGCAGACAGGCGCGACGCGACAGCGCGACGCTGTTCAGGTGGAACAATTTCCATGAATTGTTCAACTATATAGAGTCGCGTCGCGCTGTCGCGTCGCGCCTGTCTGCTCGTTACTGTTTGTTCATTTTCGTCTTTCATTCAGCATCTTTCACTCGAAGTTAAACGTTTGAACACAAAATGAATCAAAAGAGAAAATGGAATAAACGATGTTAGATCTTTCGATCACCTACCGAATGATCGAAAAATATATATAATGAAAGGAGACTATAAACCGTTATTCCTATGTCATTTTGTGGGTGTCGTGTGAACGTGGAATGAAACAAAAACAAGTGACACACAAAAAATTTGAAACTGCTGTTGAATCCCAAACTCCCTTCGTCACATTTTCAGGAGACATTGGCCACCTCAAATTGAAACTACCTATATTAGGATATTAGACATAAAAGTGGCATAAAGTATAATAATTCCTTAGTACTCATACTTTATAGTACTAGTTTAGCACCGGAAGAAGCACGTTTAGTCGTTATAGGAGCATTACGTTCAAAGATTTGGATTCAGCAGAACATGTAACAGGATGTTTGCCTTTTAGTTACGAGTTTCATAATAATCCATCTGATTTGGTGAACTGAAATAACCGTAGATGTTTTATTGCAAAATTGGCGCCTTGGGTATCCCAGCGTAGCACCTTAACATTTTTTATTTTTTTTTATTTGGGAAACAAACAGCTGATGCAATAACAAACATAAGTACCTATACAAATAGTTTAAACACAATCCAGAAACAGTTAAAAAAATTAAGGACAAAAAAAAACTGGCCAAGTGCGAGTCGGACTCGCACACGATGGGTTCCGTACCACAAGGCATAAACGCCGAAAAAAACACGTTTGTTGTATGGGAGCCCCCCTTAAATATTTATTTTATTTTAATTTTATTATTAAAGTAAAAATACAACTAAGTATTTTGTGAATATTTCAAGCGCCTACCTGTTGCCATTATTGATATCGAGCAAAAAAGGGCAAAAAAATCGCGTTTGTTGTATGGGAGCCCCCCTTAAATATTTATTTTGTTTTGTTTTTAGTATTTGTTGTTATAGCGGTAACAGAAATACATAAGTTGTGAAAATTTCAACTGTCTACTGCTACCGCGGTTCTTGAGATACCTACAGCCTGGTGACAGACAGGCGGACGGACGGACGGACGGACGGACGGACGGACAGCGAAGTCTTAGTAATAGGGTTCCGTTTTTACCCTTTGGGTACGGAACCCTAAAAACCATTACCAACCAACCAACCATTTAAATTAAGGACCTCGATTAAAATCTTGTCTAAATACTTTTCTACAATTTTCGCTAAGGCAATCGGCCCGCGTGGTGGATCTAGTCTCCCTCCCTTTCAGAGAGAGACCTGAATACCAACAATGAGAACATTATAGGTTTATTAAGATTATAAAAGGTGTAACTGAAAACTTGAAAGTGGTCATTGTACTCAAAAATTATGAATAACTTTTCCTATTTGAATGAAACTGAAAAAGCGAAAAAAATGTTGCTCCTTACATATACAATTTTCGCGACAACTTGACTATAAGATCAATTGCATACAAAGTTTTGCGAATTTTTATTCGTCGCATTTAAAGACACATGGTGTAATTCAAATAACTGAAAACCTGAAAAGGCGTCATTGTAGGTACTCATCAAGTCCTGAACACGTGAATTAAGTTTCTTCCTCTAAACATAAAGTGAATAAGAAAGAAGTTTTTGGAATAGTCGCATAGCTGTTTAAGTTGTATTTAAATCACTTATTAGCTAACAGGATAGATTGTAACATGAAAAAGCATTACTTTTGGTGATGCTTTCTTCACACACTAGACAGAAAAAAAACGCGTTTTTCGCGTTTACAGTTTCTTAAAAGTTGTTCATATTCATAAGTGATTTCACCCCTGAGAGATTGCCAATGAGTTCAACGTCAGCCGGTATTTCATAGCTATGATCTTCACCATTATTTGTCGTAGACATTAAATAGTGAATGAGTAATTCGTTGCAACAATATCTAAACGATACTTCAGTAAATATCAAAGCGATTATAATCAGAACCGTAGTTCCAACAGATTTGCATTCCATTGCTGCGGCCGAGTGCCAGATTATTGTGTCATCCGAATACAATAAATATAGGCTGCATTGGAATCTAGAACAATACATTATGGCTTCTTATACATTAGTTTATTTGGTGGTTATGTGAAATACTGGTATTCAGCTGCATCCGGTTAGACTGGAAGCCGACCCCAACATAGTTGGGAAAAGGCTAGGCAGATGATTTGATGGTTATGTATCTCAATGTGTTCGGAACGTCAACGTCTTTTATAGTTTTAAAGGAGCTAATAATTTAACTTTCTTAGTTCCGTGTAGTCCTGGCCACACCTTCCCTGGCCTTTCTTAATTGCGTGTGGGTTGTGGAGGTCAGATAGGCAGTCGCTTCATGTAAAATACTGGTATTCAGCTGCATGCGGTTAGTCTGTAAGCCGACCCCAACATAGTAGGGGGAAAAGGCTAGGCAGATGATGATGACTTCCGTGTAGCTCTAAATGGCGATATTTACAACGTCAAATCTAATCTAAGTAGCCCGTAGCGGGATGGCTGAGGGAAAGAGCCTCCCGTCCAGCCGCAGCGGGAGATGCTACGGGCGTCGGGAGCCGCGTGATGACTCCCGGCTACCCGTAAGCGCGGGCCTGCGGACGGAGAGTAATGGGTAGCTCACCGTCCGATCAGGACCAGGCCCGTGCCGGACGGCGCGTACGTGTTAATTTTTCTGGAATCTAATTCTGTATTCTTCTTGCTGAATAAGGAGACTTCTTCAATCGAAGAGCTACATTCATGAATAATTTTACTCCTCTTTTTGTGGTAAAGCTTCTCATAGCTGAATTTTTCATCTTGTACATCATGTTTCAGTTCTAAACTAAAAAAAAATACTAACTTACATAACTAGATCAATACAGTCAGACAGCAACACATTTATTGATGTAACAGGTGAGAAAGTGTGCCGAAAGAAATGTCCAGAATGTATACTCCATAATATGTCATATACTTTTTTTCTAATTTTTTACCTATTAACGACGAATATTGATATAATCGTTGGTCTTTATAGGTATACATAAAATAGTGATGAAGTCAAAACTGTGCATATTAAACCCCAACTATGTTGGGGTCGGCTTCCAGTCTACCCGGATGCAGCTGAATACCAGTATTTTACATGAAGCGACTGCCTATCTGACTTTCACAACCTTGTTACTGGGTAATACGATACCCCTTGGTAAGACTGGTTGTCAGACTTTCGGGCTTCCGACTACCCGTAAGCCGTAACGACTGTCAAAGATCCACGAATGACAGCCGGGACCAACGGCTTAACGTGCTTTCCGAGGCCCGGAGGGGTCATGGTATATAAAGATGGTCACCCATCCACAGACCAACCTCGGCAAGCGTAACTTAACCTGATCGATCAAGCTGTGCGGCTGTTATTTTTTAGCCACGGGCCCCTCTACCCTCAATTTTAAATGAGGCTGGGAATTTAGACTTTAGAGCTATCGCGGGAGTTACATAATTATTATTTATATCGGAATAACTGAAAGAAGCTATCAACTGGAAACGTCAATAGACTGGACCGGCCATTTTGTATTAAAGGGAGGACCAATCAATTATGTAGGATCACAACAGGAAAACTGAGCGTTACATCCGGCCTCCCCCCACGAGACGATTTTGGAGAAAGGTTTGTCATTGGATGCAGAGAAAGAGATGGGTTGATGACTTTGTAAAAAGATTTTCAAGACCATTGAGAGGAAACGACCCAGATCTGAGTCTTGTGCAGACGCCAGCACATCAAGCTACTCTACACTACACAGGCCTCCTCTCTGTACAAGGGGGGGGGGGGGGGGGCGACGCACCACGCAGGCCCAATGCAGGTTGGCGTTGAAGTTAAAACTCGTCTATTATTGATTTTGGCTCTTCTGCCCTTTCTTCTTTAATGTGCCCGTTGTCTAGGGCTGACACTTGGTCTATTTGTAGCTACAACCTTGACACGCAATTGCGAAACGAAACGCGTTACGTTTTATTAGGGCATCCATATCAAGACGTTGCTTCAGTCGTATTGATTTGGCTGTGAATAATGAATAAAGCAGTTGCTGTTCTTTAAAAAAATGCTATTGATCTTAGTTCTGCTGATGAAAATGGAGCCTAACTTCTAATTAGGTATATGATGACCAACGACAATGAAGATACCAAAACGAAACTTGATTTAATGAAGACGTTAGAACTTAGAATGTCTAGTATACCCACTTATGTGCCTATTTTACCAATGAAACTTATCGCGTTCAGCCCATTTAAACTGCGTTCAAAAGCTGTTAGTGTAAAATATTTAACACTGACAGCTCTTGAACGCAGTTTAGATGAGCTGAATGCGATAAGTTTCATTGGTAAAATAGGCACAAAAATGTTGGTTTGTCTGGATTTTGAGTTTTTCTCATTTTGGTATGGCAAAAATGACTCTATAATGACTTTATCAAGGTGATCGATAACAAAAAAAAAATGAAAACATGTCTAATTAATCCACACACAGTAAGACTACCCACAAAATTGAAGTAAAAACAAACAGAACTCCTCTACTGACACATTCCTCTAGTTCTTAATGTACACAAATGTAAAAGATTGTATTGTCTAACTACTGGACGCTTTGACAGCTGAGATATTTCCAACGTAATTTACATTGCAGACTAAAACTGACTAATATCGTAAACAATGCGAAATTATTTAGTAGGTAGGTCGGTTTAGGGGGGCTCGTGGCTAAATTATAACCGTCCATGGGTATTGAACCGTGCGAGATCTTCACCGGCGATTGCGAAGGTAAAGCTACGCTTATCGAGGTCCGTCTGTGGATGAGTGACGAAAAGAATGGTGAGCCGTTGGTCCCGGCTGTCATTCGTAGATCTTTGACTGCCTTTACGGGTCCTATGGGTCGGTACGAGTCTTACTAAGTCGTATTAAGACACAATTTCTATGAAAACTGTTTAAAAATTGTTCTACTAGAATAGCGTCGCACCGTCGCGTCAAGCCTGTCTGCGGGAGCCTTTACTATTGTAAATAGTTAAGAGATTATGAAAATAACAACAACGTGAAAAAAAATGAACACAATTCTTATTAATTACCATTTAATGACCTCTGACCTTTATAACCCCATGCTTTAAAGGAGATTTACGGGCTAATTGATTTCAGTAAAAAACCATGACTGCACCATCTATTTTTAGCCAGCTATTTCCAGAAAGAATTACAATAAGTATCAAATACATCAGAGCGGCCAAAAGCGTCTTTAATTGCAATTAGCTTCTAAAAGGTGATCAAGAGTTCAAAGACCCTTGTCCCATCTGTAACGCAGGGTTTATTCAACTGAGTGACCTATAAAACACATTTGTTTACGTTATTAGTCGGTTTGAATCTACGTTGGTTTCTGCAGAGTAAACCACAGTTGTATCTGTTTTTCATCCTGACGTAGATGAAAAAGTTGATGGGAGGAGTGATGATATTATGATGTGGAGATAAAAGCGAAGAGTAGGTCATCCTCCTTTTAGAGGTGACTGATCGGTGACCTTGAGAGGTGAGTCTCAAAAGAGATTCAATTCAAATGCATGTTAGTCTCTCTATGCAGTTGACCGCCAGGCACAACACCCGTCTGGTCGGTGGATCCTCCCTTTTCTATAGAGTATGAGTGAACTTTACACCCTGTTCCTCATACCTCTATCCTAATACCGTTCATTGTTATTATTTAAGTATCTTGTATAAAGATTATTTTCTATTTTATGAATGTGAGAACGTTGTAGGCCTTGTAGACTCTAGATTTGCTGGCCATTTTTTAGTGTTGTACTTCGTAGCACGACCATGAACGCATTCAAAGAAAAATTGTCGCAAATTGTTAGAAAAGCAAAAAAAAACATTTTCTGCCTATAACCAACGCCATCTAGTGTCAAGTACAAAAATCATATACAGGCTTATAGGCAGAAAATACACAAAAAAACAAAAAAATTACAACAATTACAAAAAAATTAAAGTAATGAATATACCTCAAACATACATATATAACACATGCATACTAATTCGAAAAATACTAAATAAAAATATACACACAAATATAACCTTCACAAAAAATATAAAAAAACACAAAATGAAATTGAGACGTGAACAAGACTTTTTACAACTATACCCAACCCGCACAAACTACGGAAGGAAAACTATCGTTTATGAAGGATCTAAAATATTTAATAAGTTACCGAGAGACATCAAAGAATCTAAATCCAAAACCACTTTTAAAAAGCTACTTAAACAATTTATAATAAAAAATTCACATTCCCTACAATAGTGTCGAGCCACATCCAGTTACCGTTTATCTATGTTACATGGATTTGGATACTTGTTTACGTGTATCGAACGAACTTTTTGTCTAAATGATTTGTAATCTACCCTCAATAACATTTTTATATAATCGATGTCTAATTTTTGTAATACCCCAACGTTATTGATATTTTTAAGTGTTTAGTTTTAATATTCTCATGTAAGTGAATTTTGTAATTCTTATGAGAATAAAATGATCTTAAACCGCAAAATGTTTTTTTTTGCTTTTCTAGCAATTTGCGACAATTTACCAGTAATAAAATAGGAGTAAATAAAGAGTAAAAATTTTTAGGCATACTCCTGTTTCATTAACTTTTATGCCAGCTGGAATTTTAGCGTGGTCGTGCTAGGAAGGAATCTTCCCAGCACGACCTGTATATCTTAAAATTTCTAATTAGTGGTATAAAATAGTACAAATTAAAAGGATTTTATTACCATCTAAAGCTATAATGCCAGCTAGAATTTTAGCGTGGTCGTGCTGGGAAGGAATCTTCCGAGCACGACCTGTATATCTAGGATAATTGAGAGGTATAAAATTTCTAATTAGTGGTATAAAATAGTATAAATTAAAAGGATTTTATTACCATCAAAAGTTATAATGAATGCGTTCATGGTCGTGCTACGAAGTACAACACCATTTTTTATTATGTAAAGTGCCTGGTACTTGTTGACAGACCTACGCTGTCCTAGTGCCGTCCCATACCTAGAAAGCATTGTAAACGACAATTTTTTTTAAAAGAGTACCTAACCGTGGTGTTCCTTGTCGGCTCTTCTCCATAGGAAACGACCAATTGGAACCGTGCACCTAGCTCCTGACGTTTCATGTGCCCATGTAATGTAGGTATGTTAAATGAAATATTTTTATTTTAATTGTAGTGATTATAAGGCTTATTACAAAATAAGCCTCAGCAGTAGACGATTTCGGGCTGGCAACATGGCTCTCTATGCGTTAAGAATGATTCTGTTATTTTTAACTTTTCGTAACAGTTTTAATTAGTTTTTGGCAGTATGTTAAACTCATTAAAGATTACGTGTATGATGTTATACGTACTATGTTGTTGGTCTTTAACAACAATTATAGTATTATTATATCATAGACTAGCTTCTGCCTGCGACTTCGTTTGTGTGAAATTTCTTTTTCCTCCGACCCAAACCACCGCATCGCCTGCCCGCGCTATTGAGATGGCATTTTTTGTTTTTGCTCTGCTCCTAAGGGCGTGATGTTCAATAGCCTATAGCCTTCCTCAACAAATGGGCTATCAAATGCAAAAATATTTTTCCAAATTCGCTTGGAGTTCCAGAGATTAGCGAGTTCAAACAAACCAACCGAACATCGAGCACGCATGGAGACATTAAAAAAAAAAACTTTGTTTAATTTTGTAAAACATGGTTTATTTTCTCTTGACTGTACTTACCTGTCAAAAAGAGTAACCTAGATAAAGTGGATAAGACAGAGATTAAAACAGAAGACGAACTAGCAGGGGATCGGGGAGGCGGGGGTAGAGGGGGGTTCAGGGGATCAGTCCGGAATAAATCAGTCTTCATTTACTTTGACTTTATTAGTATAGATAGATCAGATAGATACGGTAGGCATGAATTCCGCCGAAAAGGCGCAGGCAGAAGTACAGACGCCAGCACACCCAGCTACCCGAAACTGTCAAATTTTCCCAATCAACTTTCAACCTTATGCTAATCTCTCTAAATCTATTAAATAAATTTGACAGATTGAGACGTCAGCACATCAAGCTACTTGTGTACTTGTCTGTACATAAATTTGCACAATCAGTATTGTCATGTTTCCTTTAATTCGGTAGGTATTCAGTTGCATGAAGCTAATACAGCCAAATACATATAATTTATCAGGTGCGATTCCTAACTCCAGCAGGGTAATTGCGTAACACACTATCAGTAGCAATGGGTTTCATTTTGACAGTTCAACAAAATTCATTGCGTTATTTGCGTTGTTGAGCAGACACATTTTTTGAACATAAGGAGCAATGGATTAGAAATTTGCTTCAAAATGATTTAAATTGAGAGTAATAGTGTGTTACGCAATTAGGGTGTAGGCTAGATACTACTGAGAATTCAATTGCGCTTCTGTATAAAAATAATAGCAGCGCCCCGCGATTCCACCCGCATAAGTATCGATCCCGTGGGAATATCGGGATAAAAACTATCCTATGTCCTACCCCGGGATGCAATCTATCTCTCCGCCAAATTTTATCGAAATCCGTTCAGTAGTTTAAGCGTGAAAAGGTAACATACAGACAGACAGAGTTGCTTTCGAATTTATAATATCAAGTATGGATTATTGAACACTCGTACAATACGACCGACGTAACTTGGCGGGCCTGCACTTCGCGCAGAAGGCTGCGCACGAACGTTTTTTAGGAACCAAACGGTGGCATGACGCGAGTGTGAATGAGAGAACATGCGCGAAATTTCGCCAAGTTACCTCGCCTTGGGTCGTATTGTAATTCGTGATTGCGCCTCTATTTGTGAACCTCAAATAATTGCTATTATGGGGTCTTAACAATACTAAATAGCCGAGTAACTGGGACCATCTTGGATGTAGAGCTCGCTTAATTTCTATAAAGGATCTGTTATATATTTCCCAAATTTAATTATTACTTTGCAATGACTTTTACCTACATTCGATAAAATCACCTACTTGCTTAAAATCATCCTTCAACTCGGTTTTAGCAGAAATATAAAAGATTTTACGAATCATTTTACGATTACTCCTACAGTTTACGGCTAGTTCTGTAAATGGTCCGAAAACTCGGCCATTAAACTTGCACTGAATCTAAGAAGTCGTAACATAGGTAACCTACAATTTTGCAGGTAGGCAATGTTTCCCAAGTTTATGATTCATGTTAAAATTACGTGAAATCTGCAGTTTTCATTGGTATGTAGAACCTTATTTTCTAAAACTTTAAAAATATACTAGTACCTAACTTTTTAAAGGGAACCGATCACCCTCTCAATCCCAGTCTGATTGGACTGCTGATTCGATTAATGAATACCATAACTGAATACCTACCACTAACAAAATAAATTCCCTCCACCTTTCAAATTCAAAAGCGACTTTCTCCTAAAGTCATCATTGTCTTCTAACTTTAAAGACAGCTGCGCTGCTGAGGAGTTTGTTGCGCCACTTCTTCATCCCAGCTAAAGCACTAGGAAGTGGTGGGTGGGCGTTTTGAGGGGTGTCTTATGTTACTTTGACGTTCAAAAAGAGCTGATTCTCAGCCTGATTTGATAATTGTAATCGCTATTACGTACATGGTTAGTGTACACATATCGTTGTCGTTGTCGTCATCGTATGTGTGTACATGAACATAATCAGCCTATAATGGTCCCACTGCTGGCACATAGGCCTCTTCTCGGTGAGAGGGAGTGGGCCGTAATCCACCACGCGGGCTCGGTGCGGGTTGGCAGATGTCACATATCTTCGAATGAAATAATTTATACAAAGTAAAGCGCGTGTGTGTGTTATCATCTAATTGTACTTTTGTGTGTTGTGCTGTCTTTTGTGTGCGCCAAATAATGAAATGTTTTATCACACTAATCTTATAAAAGCGAAAGTTTGTAAGTGTGTGTGTGGGCGTGTGTGTGTGGGGGTGTGTGTTTGTTTTAAGTACCATCCGAGGACGTGCGTATGAATACACAAGGCACGACCGAGGACCTTTTCAAAGCGAGGACCTTTTCGAGGGTCCTCGGTTTGACTTGACCAAAGATTCGTTTTCTGCAAGCGATTTTGAGTCTTTCTATATACTTAATACGAAAAAGTTGTCTGAACCTCGGTTTGATCAAGATTATTCATAATCTTACACAGACATTGTGTATCCACCAGATGGTGCCACTGTCGCCTCATACACAGACTCTTTACACTCATTTCACGTTTGTTGTATTATCCGAGGACCTATGTGTTAACTTTAACACAAAAGACCTCGGTTAGGTAGCTTTTCCAGACAATGTGTATTTAAGACCTCGGTTTGCTAGATTTTCCGAACAGTGTGTATTCTAGTCCTCGTTTCGACAGTTTTCCTTGTGTGTAGAAGACAAATTATATGCTATCATTTAAATAAAATTATGAAGGAGAAAATCGAAGGTAGACTGAATCCTTAAACAAATCGTTGGTAGCTACTAGGTGGACGAGGAATAATCAGGCTTTTTCTGCAGCATGTGCTAAGTACCTAGCCCGCTTATATTAAGTATACAACATTATGATTTGCACCATAAAATATTGTATTGTCATAGGAGCTAAATACGTGTGCTTTTCATAAAGAAAATAAATGCCTTCCTAGGTGAAATGTCTGCAGCAAGATTTGAAACAAATATAAAGTACAAAGAAATACAGAACATGAACATACTAAAGGAAACCACGTGATAAACTTTACTGAAATAAAAGTAAGTAGGTTTATTTTAAAATGGAACAAATTATTTAACAAACTTTTACCAACGATCTACTTATAAAAATAATCATCAAGTTGCAATAACATCTTTGAGAAGCATGATTATAAAACTTACATAACAGTTAATAGAAAACGACTCAAACAAAAAGACTTATAGAAACCATAATTAAAAGAAATCGACATAAATTGGGCTAAAAACTTGACATAAAATTTCATAACACAATGCTTATTTAGAAAACAATAAAGAAATATTATCAAGCGAGATCAAAATAATTTGGGAAGCATGCAAACTTAATGGCGCCGATTCCCTTGTTCACAAACTAAACAAAATTTAAGTTCAGTGCATCTTTTTCTTTATATTTAAAAGGACAGAAGATAAATATTAGTTTAGTCCTGTCAAATTAAGATACTCCATAGCAAGTTTAGACGTGATTATAAACATGGCTATGAAAAATATTTTATCCCCATAGGGGTGTAGTTTTGAAAAATCGTCTGGGATTTTTCTATAGCTTGACTTAAATATTATGACCAATTATCATATCAAGCCACGTAATAAAATACTCCCCTAAGAAATTGACTATCCCTCTTCACCCCGTTAGGGGTAGATTTTCTAAAAAACCTGATATACTTACTTTATTATTTATTTTGGTCTTACATACTGAGTTTCGAATTAATTGGACCACGCGTTAAAATTCTTCCATACAAAATTTACACCCCCAATCTCCCTTTAGTTTCAAGTTTATTAACCATATGAATAAGATTCTTCATAAAACCGTATTCTTGGTCTTCACCCCCACAGGGGTGGAATTCCGAAAAATCGTTTGTTATATTATTATGTTCATTACTTCACTCGATGATTTATTTATACCAATTTTCGAGTTATTCAAGCCACGCAGTAAAATCCTCGCTTGTATAATTAACTACCCCTTTTCACCCCGTTAGGGCTAGATTTTCGAAAAACCCTGATACACGGTATTCTTTATTTTTGGTCTTAAGTATAAATACTGAGTTTCAAGCTAATCGGACCGCGAGTTAAAAATCTTCCATACAAATTCTGACACCCCACAATCCCCCTTTAGGGGGTAGTTTAAAAAAACAAAAAATGACAAACTTCATAATTTACTTATTATCTAAGTAAATTATGAAGTTTGGCATTTTTTGTATTTGTGCCAAGATTTTTAACTCAAGGAATAAGATTTTTCATACAAACAAAAAACAAGGGGGTAAAAAGGGGGGATCCCTTTTCACCCCCTTAAAGGTTGAATTTCTAAAAACCCCTTCTTAGTGCTCCCCTACATTAAAAAAGGAAGCCGTGTGCAAAATTTCACAATCTCAAACTCAACTCAAACTCAACAGGCACTTTTGAATTGTCAAGGGGTCGGTCAGCTCAGGGAGAGAGCCTCCCGTCCCAGCCGCCGCGGGAGACGCTCCGGGCGTTGGGAGCCGCGCGACGACTCCCGGCCACAGTAAGCGCGGGCCTGCGGGCGGAGAGTAATGGGTAGCTCACCGTCCGATCCGATCAGGACCAGGCCCGTGCCGGACGGCGCGTACGTGTTCCACGCGCACCTCAAAGAGATGTCAGCATCGAGGACCCCATAGGGCCGAAGCCTGCCGGGTCAGCGGGATTGTCCGAAAGGGTTACCGCTGGCCCGGAACATAAAGGGCTAAGGAAGGAACACGGGTGGGTTTTAGTCAATAGGAGTCTGACACTCCCTTCCGCTCCACCCAGAGCGGGAGGGGTCATTTGATGATTTCCCATCCGCAAAAAAAAAAAAAAAGGGGTCGGTCAGTCAGAAAGCTGAAGCTAGTTGCCCATTCCAAAGCGCAGGTACCTATGGAGAAGAACGGGCAAGAAACTCCATGGACACTCTTTTAAATTAAAATAATATGGTTACAAAATCTTGTTTAGATCATTCATGTTAAAAATTATGCATGTGAGAACAATGTAGAACGTTAAAAGCGTCCGTAACGTCTAAAATCACATTCCTAGACCCAGTAGTTGCGGCTGTGCGTTGATATGTCAGTCTGTCAGTCAGTTTCTCCTTTTCTAAATACAGGATGAATTTTCGAAGTGAGCGTGGATGGCCAAATCCGAAACTATGAGGAATAGCAAAAATTACTCAAAAGAGTCGCGGCCTCTATGTTTGTGAAAACTAAAACTGCATCATTGGATTTTTGAAAAATCAATATTTCTAGCCAGGAATCGAACCCGTTGATTTTGAAAAAAAACACACTGTATTTATTACACCATTCGATAGTGTCGCTGATAAGGATCGATTTCTGGGTTTTTGTTTACGTTATAAGCAACAATCACGAGTGTTTAACAAAATAAAGCCGTTACTGTCGGCTCTCTTTGATAAATAATCCTTTGAGAAGCGCTGACAAACGTAAAGACATTGACTCGTCCTCGCTTGGTACTTCATTTTAGAAAAAGTGTGTAAGAAATAAATCGGAACATTGATTATTATCTTACACGTAAAATGTTTTAGGTAGGTAGGTAGGTATTTTCCAGGTCCTCGGTTTGTACAAGTTCTACGCGAAAAACTGTCCTCGGTTTAGTGATATAAAGTCTAACACAACGTCCGCACTTTGTACAAGCTATAAGAAATATTGTGTAAAAATACGTCCTCGGTAGGACGTCGCAGGGCTTACGTAAGAGGTCCTCGGTTGGCTTACACAAAGTCCTCGTATGTGCATCGTTGGTCACATTTAGCTGTGTATTTCAGGTCCTCAGTATGATAGCCGAAATTCATACAGAAAAATGTTGAGATAGCATTATCCCAATAAGCTCATCACTATAGATTTACTCTCCTGTCTCTTTCTATCTTATTCTAAAAGGCCAACGAGGTATTTAAACCAGTTTTTTGGAGGGTCCTCGGTTCGTTCTAGGACTAACAAGGTCCTCGTAAGGGTGTCTGTACAAACAGGGGTGTGTGTGTGTGTGTGTGTGTGTGTTTATATGCTCAAACGGGTGGTGGACCAATTTTGATAAAATGTTGTATGGAGATAGCTAATACCCTGGATTAACTTAAAGGCTTTTTATCCCGATATTCCCACAGGATCGACATTTTCGCGGGTGAAACTGCGGGGCGTAGCTAGTCTATCTATAAAAGACTTATTGACGCGTGGCTTTAGGTACATTACATAAAAATATCTACGAACCAAACTCATTACAATTCTAGCGTTGTCAGACCAATTAACACAGTTCATACAACTGAGGAATATGAAAGTGGAACAGAGGTCTACAATGACTTTCCTAATTAGGACAAATACTATGCGAAGGACTAATTATGCAATTTCGGCAGACGGTTGGATGGTGATGTTGATTTTAGAAATTACGTAAAATGTTAACGGGTTGTAGGTTTAAGTTCAAACGCTCAGAGGCCTAATTTTATTAGTGGTGTTGCTCTGTTTGCTAGAAAGGCGAAAGGGTTGTGTAAATTCAATTAGAAAGTTGACGTTGCTCCTGACAATTCATTATTCTTCTTCGTGTCGCTGGCACGACTGTATTATAAATCTTGTTTTCCCAAAACTTTGCCACTTCCACGGCGTTGTCGGTGGCAGCGCAGAGGTCACTTTGACTGCATGTTTTGGGACTCAGGGGGCAGGATAGGAGGTGGAGCATGGCTTGTGACATAGCTCCGCAATCACACCCTTCTACCGTTCCGTCAAGGTAGCCGAACATTACCAGGTTGGACTTACATCTTCCCACTTGTGTACGGAGACGGTTCAGAAACTTCCACACGGAAGGTTACACCCTGCAGGGAAATTAATTAAATTTTGCCGTTCTGACAAAAATATGAAAGGAACGATTTTCAGTTGTTTTCGCGACTGCTAAAATAACAATAACAACATAATGTCTGTAGCATAAATAGTGTTTTCATACACGAAATATTATAAGAGATACACCAATATCTAGCTGGTAAAGAAGCTACTTATAGAATTTTTTTAATTAAAAATTAATATTTTAAACTGCTTGAGACATAGATATTCTGTTCGTTGCTAAGTAAGCGCATCATTTGAGAACGGCTGGACCGATTTGGCTATTTTTTTGTTTCTAGAGCACTAATACGGCTATTCTAAAGCCGTCATAACAACGTTAAACTTCTATTGTCTCCTGACCTATTAAGAATGTACGTAATAGCCCGAATTAACCCGAAAATTTTAAAAGGCGCCCAGTTAATTGGAAAATTCGAGAAAAACTGAAAATTCCTTTTTTCTATGGGTTTTTTCGGGTCAGATAAAAAACCTAGTAGGTACCTGAGCACAAAATAATATATCCGTGGCATAAATTCTTCTTCGTGTCGCTGGCACGACTGTATTTTAGATCTTGTTTGCCCAAAATTTCCGCAATTTCACGGCGTCACACAAAATTAAAACTAACTTTCACGAAATAGGGTGAACCATGATTATACAGTACTTTAAGGGAGTGTAGTACTCATGAAATTGAACAACTTTTAATATGGGGCGGACTCCAAAATATGAAAAAAATAAAACAACTGTTCCCTACAATTTGTCCAGTTGTGCCAATGTAAGTAATAAAGAGCGGCTGGTTTTATTTTCTCGATTTCATTGTTGGTCTCTTAGTAAAAGTTTATGGGTACTATCACTCCCTTAAAATATGTCCCTCACTGTATAGTTTATAACTATGATAATTATGACCTGGGGCTTAAAAAGGCCACTTTGGCAGAATCATAGAAGGATGACATTATGAATCATAATGGACAGTTAACTGTTAAGTTAATCGTATCAAATCCCACTAGTGAAGGATTTTTCAGTAATTTTTTTTGTCTGTGCTAAAATACCAATCAATCCAATCCAATCCCAATCTCTTTGATTATACCTACGTAGTGCAGCGAAAAAAAGAAAAACACGGACTGTCTTCGCCATATTATGATTCATAATGTTATCCTTTTATAATTCTGCCAAAGTGTCTTTTTAGGCCCCCTTGTAGCCCCCGTGTAACTGCAAGAAGATAGGTACTACTTTCAATTTTCCAGACTGTCCAAATGTTACTGCGACATTATTCCATTACGAAGTTCTCTGCACATTTCACTCCCAACGCACTCCCACTACTGGGTCACAGGTTTCCTCTCGGTGAGAGGGAGTGGGCCGTAATCCACCACGCGGGCCCAGCGCGGGTTGGTAGATGATGATGAGGTTTAGAAGCACATTACAATAACGTTTTTCAGTAAAAAGATAATCACATAAACCAGCACTGGTATTCCACCCTATTATCGTTCTACAGCGATGTAATAAAAGTTACGTTCGTCGCTATGAAACTGTTTCATTAGGTTTGCAACCCCGTAGCGGGGTTTATGACTGAAAATGTAGGTTTTGTTATGTTTTATGTCTAGATGCCGTGAACCTACTTTACTTAATAACATTGCGCTTGTAGGGTATTCCCTGAGAGGGTAGGCAGAGTTGTGTAGTCCACCCAAATGTATTATGAGTTCCATTTAAGGGGGAAGCGCCAGGGTAGTCCATGAAATTCAATTTTTCTTACGTTTTTTGCAATTTGCAGGTCAGTGTCAGGTTCTATGTTGAACAAAATACGATTCACGACCTTAACAAGTATGTACCGGTAAAACGGGGTGAATAGGGATGCAGGGGTGAATCAGGACGAAACTTTAATAAAATGGATTTTAACGTTGATGTAATATAGTTTGTTACCAACAATGACACTTAATCGTTAATTATAATATAAGTAGAGAGAGAACACATTAGAGTTATCTTTTGGCAAAAAAACTATATTATTTCAATGTAACTTTCGTCCCGATTTACCCCTGTACCTATTCACCTCGTTTTACGGTACCTATTTACAGAATTATAATCATTAAAATCATGAATACAACCCTCTAAGTTCATATACCTAACCCTATTGAATGAATGACATGAAATAGTCAATCAAAAGGGTAAGAAAATTTGAATTTCACGGGGACGAGTCGGATATCTATGGGGACGAGTCTATTGCCATAAAACGGGCACAAATCTTTAACTCCGGGGTGCAATTGAGATTTACCTTCTGGCACTGCTGCTGGTAACCCTAATAATACTAAGGAATCGAACCCAGGAGTCAAACCACTAGACCAAAAATGCAGCCTATTTACGAGTATGTAGTTAGATGGGCCCAGCCGCACGGGTCGATCGATCAGGTTAAGCTACGCTTGCCGCAGTTGGTCTGTGGATGGTTGACTATCTTTACATACCGAGACCCCTCCGTGCCTCGGAAAGCAAGTTAAGCCGTTGGTCCCGGCTGTCATTCGTGGATCTTTGAAAGTCGTTACGGGTAGTCAGAAGCCCGAAAGTCGGACAACCATGTCTTACCAAGGGGTATCGTATTACCCAGTAACTGGGTTGTGAAGGTCAGATAGGCAGTCGCTCCATGTAAAATACTAGTATTTAGCTGCATCCGGTTAGACTGGAAGCCGACCCCAATATAGTTGGGAAAAGGCTAGGCAGATTATGAAATGGTTTAATTACGTAACACTATCGTAGGTGCTAGGTGGTAGCCAACTTTTCGCTCTTATGCAAATATAGTAAAGATAAAGACTACCATAAATTAAATACTACGTAGTGTATAAATGACTTCCATAATTATATCCATTTAGAGTTAGGACAGTAGAACTGATTGTATTTCGAAGGTCAAACGGAGGAGCATAGACGAGGTAGCTATTAGTGCATTTTACGATAGTAATAAACTTCATGTTCCCAATGATAAATGCACGTCTTGCCATGCACTGGCCCAGTGGTAACGGCTGCGACTTAGTTGTAGGTCGTAGGTTCGAACCCAGACAGGCGCTTTATTTTGTATACAATATTTCATCACCACTGCTCTCAAAACGGTGAAGGAAAACATCGTGAGGAAACTGGCATGTCCTAGAACCAAAAATTTTAAGGCATGTGACATCTGCAAACCCACACTGGGCCCGCCTGGTGGATTACGGGCCACCCCCTCTCACCGAGGGTAGCCCTGTGTCCCATTATAGGCTGACTATGCACGTTAAAGTTTTTAAAAGCGAATCAAACTCTTTACCGAAGGATTCTTTATTGTGTCTGTTTTTCGATAGCTACATCCTGAGAGTCTTCAAGTCTCGAATGATTTATAACTTCTTCGTCTCAGCTGTATCACTGATCGCATCATATCACACAATCACACTAATATTATAAAGGCGAAAGTTTGTGAGTGTGTGTGTGTGTTTATATGTTTGTTACTTCTTCACGCTCAAACGGCTGGACCAATTTGGATAAAATTTTGTATGGAGGTAGCTGACATTCTGGATTAACATATAGGCTTTTTATCCCGATATTCCCACGGGATCGACATTTACGCGGGTGAAACCGCGTGGCGATCGTCTTCTAGAATAAGTAACATCATCGCTTATCTTCTTTTTTTTTTAAATAAAAATAAGTAACATCATCGCTTATCTTCTATTTTTTTTTAATAAAAATGGGTTACATCATCGCTTATCTTCTATTTTTTAAAATAAAAATAGTAACATCGCTTATCATTAGCTGTTGTTCAAACCAGAACTTAAGAAATGTTTAAAAAAGATTTTTTTTTGATGAACCAAAACAACGACACTCGTGAAACCTTGACTGGATGCTGTTACCGTCACTTATCTAATAATCCCATTTGACAGGCAACATAAGCTTTATGTAAAAATCTTGTAGGTTATGTACAAAACCTCCAGCTACTTACTCACTTTAAAAAAGTAAATTAATCAGGAAGACAATAATGATACTGATCTGAATGACGCACGCGCCGAAACATTCGACCCGACACGTTTCTGTACTGTTTACAAATGTAATTCAAACACCGCAAACTATTCAGTTTCGTACACTTTTAACATATACACACTAACACATGGAAAATAAACGTTTTGTGGGGAATCGGGTCTGTGTCTGAGAAGAAATAAAATGCTTTGGGAGATCCTTCTGGGTCTTCCATGTTGATTGGACTAACCTAACCTTTTTTTTTTTTTTTTTACGTGGAGAAATGCTCATGCATTCTGCACTACCACGGGGAGATAGTGCAGTTATGTGGGACTCTAACCCACTAAAACTCCACGGTGTCCTCCTCTGCCGCTTATGGCGGGAACACGGGCACGCGTTAGCACTCATCCGTGAACCCGCCGCGGCTGTCCGTCACCGGACCCTCCTCCGGGGAGTACTCCCCATCACCGGCGCACCAGAACACATAGCACGCCGTGACCACCCCAGGGACCAAACCAGCACATGGGCGCCAGACGACCCCGTCTCTGTCACCCTTGGTCCCCCTGCGACGGGTCAGGTCATTGGCCCCGCCGCCTGCCAATTTTCGGCCGCAGAGGATAGGGAGAGTGGCCAACGTCATACCAACACTCCTCTTCCCCTGCGGCCCCACCGCGTCCGCCATCGAACGGTGGCGACCCCGTCAAGGCCGCGGAAGGTAGGGAGAGCGGCGCACCGTAATACCGGCACTCCTCTCCCGCCGCGGCCTCCAACCCTCAGCCGCGATGCCTCCGGTACGACATCGCGGCCCGCCTCAGTTGCGATGTCGCCCAAGCGGCACCGCAACCTACATGTTGGCCGCTACGTCGTCGGCTTGTCGGCAAAAGCCCTGACGAGCGGCCCCTCCTCGGGTTCCTCTTCGCTTCACCGTGGTTGTCCGAGCCACGGCTACTGAGCCCCCCGCCATCTCCGCTCGTCGGGGGAAGAGACGGAGTATGTGGGACTCCCTGCCAGGGTGGCAGTATACCCACTAAAACTCAGCGGTGTTCCCTCATCGCCTTGATGGGGAGGTCATGGGAATCCGGCTCAGCCTTTGCATCCACAACCCCCCCGGCGCATGCCCGCCTAACTGGCGGGCCCCGCATGTCCCCCCGTCTGGGGGGCTACGGGAATGGCCGGGAACACCTGGCCATTCCCGTCCGGCACTGGTGGAAGTCTGTGCAATACAGGCGAGGGTGCCCCCGCACCCGTCGCCTGCTGGCTTCCACCTGGGAGGAGTCGGAGATGACTGTCATACTGACGTCTTCTTCGACCCCTCCTCCGCCTTCGGAGCGGCGCCGCGAGAGGGTCTTCCGGGGGGGACTAACCTAACCTTTTTTTTTTTTTTTTACGTGGAGAAATGCTCATGCATTCTGCACTACCACGGGGAGATAGTGCAGTTATGTGGGACTCTAACCCACTAAAACTCCACGGTGTCCTCCTCTGCCGCTTATGGCGGGAACACGGGCACGCGTTAGCACTCATCCGTGAACCCGCCGCGGCTGTCCGTCACCGGACCCTCCTCCGGGGAGTACTCCCCATCACCGGCGCACCAGAACACATAGCACGCCGTGACCACCCCAGGGACCAAACCAGCACATGGGCGCCAGACGACCCCGTCTCTGCCACCCTTGGTCCCCCTGCGACGGGTCAGGTCATTGGCCCCGCCGCCTGCCAATTTTCGGCCGCAGAGGATAGGGAGAGTGGCCAACGTCATACCAACACTCCTCTTCCCCTACGGCCCCACCGCGTCCGCCATCGAACGGTGGCGACCCCGTCAAGGCCGCGGAAGGTAGGGAGAGCGGCGCACCGTAATACCGGCACTCCTCTCCCGCCGCGGCCTCCAACCCTCAGCCGCGATGCCTCCGGTACGACATCGCGGCCCGCCTCAGTTGCGATGTCGCCCAAGCGGCACCGCAACCTACATGTTGGCCGCTACGTCGTCGGCTTGTCGGCAAAAGCCCTGACGAGCGGCCCCTCCTCGGGTTCCTCTTCGCTTCACCGTGGGTGTCCAAGCCACGGCTACTGAGCCCCCCCGCCTCGACAATGCGGGAACCCACCGGGGGGGGGGGACTAACCTAACCTTTTTTTTTTTTTTTTTTTTTTTTTTTTTTTTTTATTTTTTTTTTTTTTTTTACGTGGAGAAATGCTCATGCATACTGCACTACCACGGGGAGATAGTGCAGTTATGTGGGACTCTAACCCACTAAAACTCCACGGTGTCCTCCTCTGCCGCTTATGGCGGGAACACGGGCACGCGTTAGCACTCATCCGTGAACCCGCCGCGGCTGTCCGTCACCGGACCCTCCTCCGGGGAGTACTCCCCATCACCGGCGCACCAGAACACATAGCACGCCGTGACCACCCCAGGGACCAAACCAGCACATGGGCGCCAGACGACCCCGTCTCTGCCACCCTTGGTCCCCCTGCGACGGGTCAGGTCATTGGCCTCGCCGCCTGCCAATTTTCGGCCGCAGAGGATAGGGAGAGTGGCCAACGTCATACCAACACTCCTCTTCCCCTGCGGCCCCACCGCGTCCGCCATCGAACGGTGGCGACCCCGTCAAGGCCGCGGAAGGTAGGGAGAGCGGCGCACCGTAATACCGGCACTCCTCTCCCGCCGCGGCCTCCAACCCTCAGCCGCGATGCCTCCGGTACGACATCGCGGCCCGCCTCAGTTGCGATGTCGCCCAAGCGGCACCGCAACCTACATGTTGGCCGCTACGTCGTCGGCTTGTCGGCAAAAGCCCTGACGAGCGGCCCCTCCTCGGGTTCCTCTTCGCTTCACCGTGGGTGTCCAAGCCACGGTTACTGAGCCCCCCCGCCTCGACAATGCGGGAACCCACTGGGGGGGGGACTAACCTAACCTAACCTAACTAATATTATAAATGCGAAAGTAAGTTTGTTTATTTGTTACCTTTTCACGCCTGAACCACTGAACCGATCATCCTGAAATTTTGCATAAACGTTGTCCGGTGTACAGAAACGGACATAGGGTACCTTTCATCCCGAAAAAAAGTGCTGTTCACGTGGAAAACAACAATAACGTTATTATGTTATTAGATGGCGCCACGTGTCCTTCGAACGGGATCGACACTTATGCGGGTGAAACCGCGGGGCGCTGCTAGTGAAGTGCTAAGAATATTAATCAGTCGGTAACTTGAATTTTGAAAGTGCTATGAAGTCTTTCAAAAAACATGTAAAAAATTATACTTTGTTGATTCTACATTACTTAATTAAAAATAACTAGAATAGAATAGGCTGTTTTTTAGAGTAATAATGGCCGTTCGTGTCAAACTAAATAAAGTAGGTACCTAGTTTTTAGGTTATTTCGATTTTTTTGAAAATTTCCGAAACCCGGGTTTTGTTTACAAAAATAACTTTTGTAGGAGTTAATATGATAGGTAAGTGTAATCTATAAAAAACAAAGTTTGACTTTGATGCAGCATGGTACGGGATTCCATCATCCATGAGCATGCAACGATTGTGAATAATAATTGCCCTTGCTGGCCACGTCTCCTGAACATCATAAACTGTTAGTTTACTGAAGAATGACTAAGGTCGTTGCAGAAGACATTCAGGTTTTACATGATTATAAAAGTAAACAGATACAGGTTTGGCATAACCAAGGATAAACCTAGACCTTTAAAACCTCTTTGCCGCAAAGTAACGGAGAAGAAAATCAATTAATGGAAGTAGGAATCGTTTCCTTCTCTTTATGGTGTACCTAAAGTCCTCAAGTGCTTGTAATATTGAGTTTAATTGCTAGTCCGCAGTACTTACTTAATATTATGGGAAAGCAATCCAATGATATTGATACTTCGAAGAGCCATGAACTGGGATATTAAAATCTGATATGAATTTTATGTTCTGGAAATTAGGGAAGAATGTAAATACGTTGGTAGTTTAAGAAATCATATTTCAGTGTTGAATAATGTTAATTTTAATGTTTGAAACTGGTTTTTTAAGGACTTTTATTGTAGCATAATCATAGCATAATCAGCCTATAATGTTCCCACTGCTGGGACATAGGCCTCCTCTCTGTGAGAGGGAGTGGGCCATAATCCACAATGCGGGCCCAGTGCGGGTTGGTAGATGTCACATGTCTTCGAATTTTTTGGTTCTAGGACATGCCGGTTTCCTCACGATGTTTTCCTTCACCGTTTTGAGAGCAGTGGCGATGAAATAATTTACACAAAGTAAAGCGCCTGTCTGGGTTCGAACCTACTACCTGCAACTCGTAAGTCGCGGCAGTTACCACTGGGCCACCACTGCTTTGATTGTAGGTACCTATAAAATTATTAATTATGCGTAGGTAAAGAAATCAAGTATTTTTAGCTTATTAATCATTATTATTGATTGTTTCAATATTTTAAAATTACGTTGTTTTCAAATTCACTCTAAAAGCTTCGCGTAGATAGGGCGTAACTTGTGGGCATTTCATCATTACAAAACAAAATAGGTATTTGAATATCGAAAAGCTGTTTTTTACCAACGAAGATTTTATATAACGCGTATTTTAACGTTCAACATATACCTAATATCCTAATCTCACCGTACGCGTAAACACACAAAAAATGTAAACAATCGTAAAAATATGACTAAAAAGCTGTAGGAAAAACAAAATCAAACATACCTGAATCTTAAAAAACTCGGCGAAGAATAGCCGGAGGAAATCCAAGGGAACAAAAAAAAAGAACACTTAAAAACAACAATAAAATCCACCACAGATACCACTAAACAGACGACGATATAAAATGTCGAATGGAACTCGGAGACATCGTTTTAAAGACCGAATGGAAACTGATAGGATAAACTTTCGAAACCACGACCGCAGCGTTACTGAACCAACTCACAACGTGTACAACAGAATACGTCGGATTTTCACTCATAAAAATAACTCCGAGTACCTAAACGTTGATGAAAAACATCGTTTTTCCGTGTGAAGCTTATCAACGTGTGTTCAAAATTATCACTCGACACTTTTCGTTCATTACCAATTTACGCGCCATTTTTTTCGTGTGTTTTTAATTTAATTATAGCTAAGATAGCTATAATTAAATTAACGTTAATTAAGAGCAATATTTATCACTGAGCACAGATTAATTTACAAGTTTTATTTACGTATTTTCTCGCGCGCCCATTTTATTTTAAATCTGTCATCGACACATGACAAATGCGCGCGCAAATCACTGTCACTTTTTTTTTCTCAAGGTTTTTTTTCATTCAGCCTAGTTCAGTTTTTTGTACGCGTTTATCGTACGATATCTTTGACATCGCGTGTACGACTGGCTAAAATTAACGCGTGGTGGTGCATCGCGTTCGGCCATTGCCGGCGTCGGTCGGCGATGCGCCGGCAATCGATCGATGGATCGAGAGATCGATATTGTGCAGATGTTTTCTTAGGGTTCCGTATGCAATAAGTTTTGGTGACGTTTATTATGTTTAGCATAATTTATTACCTAGGAGAAGAATTTAGGTTGTAAGCTCATTGTACGAGTAAATCTTAAATTGAAGGAGAATAATGGGAATAAATATTATAAAGTATTCTTTACTACTTAATTTATTTATGTAGGTAAGTACAGTCACAAGCATACACTTGGCTTTATTCAAAGGCGATTTTCTCCTGAATTAAATTTTATGTTATTACGAACATAGTATTTTCGAACCCATAGGTTTATGTAAAGTGTCGTATTTCAAGGTTGCATTCGTTATTTCACAAAAATTCGCAATTGAAAGTTGCCAAGTGTTGACATATTAGTGCTCGTGACTGTACATCTACTTCAAATAATGATTTCAATATTGTGATTTTCATGTGAGATATAGTAGTAGCTTAGCTGGTTTTACGTACAAATAGAGACAAATTACAGCTTTGAGAGCTGTCATTGTTATTAGTGGCCGCAGTGATCATAGACTATGATCAATGTTTCTGGAAAATGATCCCGCAATTTTGACGTAACACTGACAGATTGCTATTTTTTGACGATTGTTTACAAATTACGCAATAAGTCAGAATGGGTTCAAATATATTTCCCAGCAGACACACTCAAAATACATTTACATCAAAATCGTGTAAGTACGGACTCTTTTCTGCAGAAACGCTAAGGGTTTTTAATTTTAAACCTGGAATGCGGATCTCCATTCATTCGACGAATGAATTCGAGCATGCGTTGCACCATTTCTTTATCTGAATGACGATGAATGATTACACATAATCATCTCTATGGCATTTCAATGGGTGATTGTACGTAAATAGTATTGGTTCATCAGTGTTTTGTTATGATATTTTTGATTGTAGAGGATGATTCATTTTTTGTTTTCATGCCCGTTTTGTAACGAAAAACAATTGACTGTCGAGGGTTGAGTAACGAGAATCCACTTGTAATATAGAGCATCATCTGCCTAGCCTTTTCCCAGCCATGTTGGGGTCGGCTTCCAGTCTAATCGGATGCTGCTGAATACCAGTATTTTACCAGTTACTGGGTAACACGACACTCCTTGGTAAGACTGGTGGTCAGACTTTTAGGCTTCTGACTATAGGTCTACCAGAATCTCATAGCAAAAAAAAAACATTGTGATTTTCATACCTTGGCAATGTCAATCCCTATGAAAATCACAATTTATTTATTTTTTGCCGTGAGATTCTGGTAGACCTATACCCGTAACGACTGTCTAAAATCTACTAATGACTCTCGATACGTAATGGATGATCACCCATCCATGAACCGATCGCGGCAAGCGTAGCTTAACCTTCGGTCGACCAGTGCGGCAGCGACAACTTACCTAAATAACGCAATGAATACCGTTGAATTGTCAAAATGAACAGCATTAGGATTGTAAAGTGTGGTACGCAATTACAGGTTTAGTTGAAAACCAGCGTCAGGCACTAGTGCCTTACGCTGGTTTGAAACGTGTGCCTTTAAGTATAGCCCTAAGTATAAGTTAAGCCTAAAGGTCATAGCAAACGTATCGAATCGGAAAGGGATCGGCACCGCATCGCCTTTCGCCTCGCCGTCAAATAGGCGTCAACCTAACGTAAGCACGTAACCAAAGCGGATCAGAAGCTCCGATACGTCGACTCGGCTATGGCTAAATGACGCCGCGCTTTCGGCTCGCCGACCGCTGGTTGATGGTGCAGCAGGCAGGCCGGAGGGGTGAGAAGGACAAGGGTGGACGAAGAGACGTAAGCTCGCGTACGGAGAGAGGTAAGCGCGGGGACGACGAGCCGTAAGCACAGGGACGACGAGCCGTAACGCACCGCAGTTCGTGAGCTTGTCCCGAGGCGAGGCGATTACGTTGCGATTCCGATTAGTGTGCGTTGCAGTAGGGAGTTTCATACAAATAATACTGTCAGGTGCTGCGCTCAAAATAAATTAGTTAGAATAAATAATTTGCTAGATTCAACCGCGATAACGCTCACTCTAATAAAATGAATTTATGAGTAAATCACATTATGAAAGTTCGCTCGACGCCACAAGCGCCATGACAGATTGTCATTTGTCTACCAAAGTTTATAAATTTCTTTATGACGTGTTTGTGAGACAATTTTGCGGTCGTTGACCTCAGAAACACATCATCAGATTCAGTATGTCTGAGTTGGTAAAAGAAAATATAGCCGTAGGCATAATGTAAGGTAGCTTTTTCCCAAATTAAGTCGAGGCTTTGAGTCTAAATGTATGCAAATCAATACCTACGACTATTACTATTTACGGATGAATGTTCTATTTGCCGTGGGATATCATGAAATAACCATTTATTCAGTAGGTCTGTTGGTAATTTCAGATGATTTCGAGGGGCCCGTGGATAAATAATAACAGCCGCACAGGTCGATCGATCCGGTTAAGTTACCGCGCCGCTTGCCGTGGTTGGTCTGTAGATAGATGACCATCTCTACATACCATGACCCCTCCGTGCCTCGGAAACCACGTTAAGCTGTTGGTCCCGGCTGTCATTCGTGGCTCTTTGGCAGTCGTTACGGGTAGTCAGAAGCCTGAAAGTCTGACAACCAGTAGAACTAAGGGGTATCTATCGTTTTACCCAGTAACTGGGTTGTGGAGGTCAGATAGGCAGTCGCTCCATGTAAAATACTGGTATTGCATCCGGTTAGACTGGACGCCGACCCCAACATAGTTGGGAAAAGGCTAGATGATGATGTTGGTAATTTCAGATAGGTATGAGGAAAAGAATGTGTGGGAGAAGAATTCGTTTCTCTGCATTTATTCACCAGTCCGTATCTATCTATCCACCAATCCGCTCCGGGCCTTTGTGGTAGATTATGGCCCACTCCCTTCACCTCCTTCAGTTTGAGTGACTATTGCTCTCATGGCTCTACGACAATCGTCCGTTACAGCAGAGTGCCAAACCTTGACTTTATGTTCACTGATTTACATTAAGGGGCTTACATGACCTAAAGCGCGGTCACTGTCGGACTGCATAGAAGAGAAAGAGAAGCGCGAGGACACAACGCTGGTAATTTATTGCAAAATATGAAGCAATTATTTAATTACAAAAAATCTTTTGTTTGTACAAAAAAATTAAAACACTAGTATTTTAGTATGTTGCTTGTAGAATAATCTGACATAAAATCAGAATGATTGTATGTATATTAGTATGGTTTTTATTGTAAAAAGAAAGTTTTTAGAGATATTTTCATGATTTTTTTCTATCGTATCAAGTTAGTTGTATTATGTTTTCAACACACTGATCTACCTAGCATACATCCTGAAGAATATCATATATTTTTCTGATTTTGTTTACTGTAGTCGATCATAATTATACTTTTATTTTTTCTAAAACTTGCGTTTCTTGTGTTTAGGTCTTGTAAGCCCCTTAACAGAGATCTCCTAGTAATCAGAGATTGTTAACTTGTTTTTTAAAGGTTGTTACACATTTAATTTCGGTGCTTGGTTGGTCTAGTGGTCGCAAGCGCTGCTGAGCTTGAGGTCCTGGGTTCGATACAAAGGTCGGGCAAAGTGTTTTTGGCTTTTTCTATCTGGAATTTCTCAGTAGCAGCCCAGAGTCTGGATTCGTGCCCGGTTGATGGCAATAGGAGGCTCGCCCCCTATGACATAGGACTTAAACATAACTGGCGAAATGTGGGGTACACCCCTGCCGTCGAGAATCAATAGCGGATTCCCGGCCACCGTAGGCGCGGGCTTGCGGACGGCGAGCAATAGGCAACTCGCCGTCCGGTAAGGACCAGGCCCGGGTCGACGGCGCGTTGTGTTCCACGCGCGCCTCAATGAGATGTCAGCACTAACTGACGGGGTCCACTAGGGCCGATGCCCGCCAGGGTCGCGGGTTGTTCGAAAGAGATACCGTGGCCCCTGGGATAGGCAACTGAAGGAACACGGGTGGGTTTTAGTCAGTTAGAGAGCCTGACACTCCCTTCCGCTCCGCCCAGAGCGGTACCCCGTCATTTGATGATTTCCCACTCAAAAAAAAAAAATCCTGCCTATCCCTTCGTAGAAACAAGGCGTCATGTTATGCTAATCTTGTTATCTGTTATGTAGCCTGCAGCTAATTACAATTTGTCCCTCCAAAATCAAATAATTGTCGTATCGCTTTCAACAAAATATCGTATTTCTCTTCGCTACCGTTCCCTTACAAAATATACAATAGACTAACCCTAAATTGACATTTATTTGCGCGGGAAAACATTCAGCTGTTACGTTCTGTTGTTCTTATTTCAAGGAATACGAACCATAAATACTTGATAAATGGAATTTTCCGAGTATTAGAATTACATCCTCAGTATAATAATAATCAATGGCTATAAGTGCCATAACGTTCTATCTTTGTTTCATTCATGAAAATAAGTAAGCCCAGTGATTATGGAGTATTGCCAGAATACATAGATATAATTTCTTTTTGCTTATCCCAACGTTTTTCCGGATAACGGCCAGGATTTGTTTTGCTGTTCGTTTTGAAAACAAGAGCAAAACCATTTTTGTTTCTCGATATTTTTTTGAACTATACCTACAGAGTGGCCTGGCCGGCCAATTTTTGTTTTCTTTTTTTTTTGTGAACGTCGTTTTGTTATGATTCCACAAAACTTTTCAGTGCTTTTAAATATTATTAGGAGTTGCGGGTGGCCGTTTCTCCATAGAAACGCTGTCGCCTGTTTTCTTTCTGGTTAATGACCATAAAGCAATGATTTTTTACAGAATAATAAATATTAACTACTTGTATGTCTCTATGTTTTCCTTTTTGATGATACATTATTATAAGCACTAGAGCCCTCAAAAAATGTCGATTTAAACCGCTGTCAACAGAAGCCTAGTGTACAAATATGACGACTATTAATAAATTGAATGAATTTTTCAAGTGGGCATGGATGGCCAAATCCGAAACCATGAGGAATAGCGAAAAGTACTCAAAAGAGTCGCGGGCTCGATTTTGATGAAAACGAAAACTGCTCCATTGTATTTAAAAAAAAAAACAACATTTCTAGCCAGGAATCGAACCCGTTGATTTTGATTAAAAAAAACACACATTGTATTATTACACCACTCGATAGTGTCCCTAATACGGATCAAATTCTGGGAAGTAATGACAGAAGTCTCTCCGACCGCATTTCCTCTTAAAGGTACCTATGCAACTAATCCCAATGTTAAACTGAAGGAAAACGTCGTGAGGAAACCGGTATTATATCCTAGAACAAAAAAAACGAAGACATGTAACATCTACCAACCCACACTTGGCCCGCGTGGAGGATCACGGTACTCCCTCTCACAGAGGGGAGGCCTGTCTCCCAACAGTGGGAACATGATGGGCTGATAACTAACCTCTCTGGAAATACATTCACAAGGGTGTTTAAAAGCGTAACAATACCTGTTTACGGTCCGTGGATATCTTCAATCTTTATTGGAGGGTTCTAAGTACCTACCCATTTTAACCCTTTCCCATCAAGTGGCAGGGCTTTCAGTATAGATCGGTGTTTATTTGAAGTAGCGGTTTTAATTTCACCGGTTTTAAGATACAAAGTTAGTAAGATAAAATTTGTAAGAAATTATGTTTATTTAGGTAATAAAATTAGTCTGGATCCTAGATTATTATTATACCCTAGAGTCTCTACCACTCTCAGCTTTGAATGCGAATACAATCTGCGACTACAGTGGCTCACACACTTGTTAAAATTCTAGAAAAATCAACTACTTTTGCATTTTTTTTTTAATAATTTGTAAATATGTGAGCACCATGTATCTATCACTTATTTGATTTACCTGTCATTGCTTAATTCTTTTTACCTTTTGTGGTAGACTAATTTTATTATGGGTGCATCGTGTTCACATATAATTATATTATGTATACAAGACCTTGTAAAACATTTTAAAAGAGTAACGGTGGAGTTTCTTGCCCATTCTTCTCCATACGAAAACTACCTTGTGGAATAGGCGACTAGAATCATTTCTATTTAGTTTTTTTTTGACGTTCAAAAGTGCCTTTAATGTGCCTATTTGAAATAAATGATTTGACTTTGACTTTGAATAGATGGTCTAATTGCCCCGAAAACTATAAATAATCATCCCTGAAAAAATGCTGAAGAAAAAATCCTCTATATTACCTGTCATCTTGTCAAGTTTTTTTTTTTGCATCCCTAGTGTACCTACACGTGTACAGGTGGTAAGTATAAAACAATATAATCAATTATAATTATGGACCATGTCGGGCACAGCAAAAATTTTAATAAGTAGGAGAGAGGAGGAACGCTTTTATGGTTTTCCTTATTAATAAATGTCCATTCTATCTTTTTATTGCACGGTTAAATAATGATAACCATGGACGATCGTCAATTTATTTCAAATACCTACATTAAAATCCTGACTAATTTCCTAACTAATATTATAAATGCGAAAGTAAGTTTGTTTGTTACCTTTTCACGCCTAAACCACTGAACAAATCATCCTGAAATTTTGCATATACGTTGTCAGGTGTACAAAAACGGACATAGTGTACCTTTCATCCCGAAAAAAGTGCTTTTCCCGCGGATAACAACAATAACATTAATATGATAATAGTGTGTCCACGTGTCTTTCGAATCATGATTGAATTATATTAGAAATCACGGGAACGAGATGTTATGCGGGTAAAACCGAGAGGCGCAGCTAGTGTACAATATTGAACACAAAAAAGGAAGGATTTGTGGGAGACCTTAATATGGAGAATATTATACGCAATACGGAGTGTATTGCGTATTCTCCATACTTATTGCTAAATTTCTTTTACAAATTCAAGTACAAAATACTTGAAGTCGAACTATACATTCTTATAGCATTCTTGCTAGGGTTACAGTACTTACGTCCGGTGCAGACGCCGCCGCCGTTCGTACCTTTGCATATTCAGTGAGGAAGAAGTGAGGACAGTCATAACTTCCACTACTCGCGCCAGCAATTGCCATGTTTCACTTTATATGCGGTGTTGTTTTCCACTGCACTGTTATAATTTAATTTATACCATGGTATAATGTGTAGGCTAAAGCTGGGTAGGCAGGATACATAAGTTAAGAGACAGAACACAAAACGTAAGTGCAATTTAAAATGGAGTTGATTCGCGAGCTTTTTTTATTCGGTATCTCCACCATATTCAGCCTATGAGGGGCCCGTGGCTAAATAATAACAGCCGCACAGGTCGATCGATCAGGTTAAGCTACGCTTGCCGCGGTTGGTCTGTGGATGGGTGACCATCTTTACATACCGTGACCCCTCCGTGCCTCGGAAAGCACGCCAGAACTTTTCACTCTGACAGTACTGTAAGGTGTGTGTTAGGTAGCGTTACCAAACGGGAGCGTTCCCAGACGGGAGTAACCCGTTAAGCCGTTGGTCCCGGCTGTCATTCGTGGATCTTTGACAGTCGTTACGGGTAGTCAGAAGTCGAAGCCGAAAGTCTGACAACCAGGCTTACCAAGTGGTATCGTATTACCCAGTAACTGGGTTGTGGAGGTCAGATAGGCAGTCGCTCCATGTAAAATACTGGTATTCAGCTGCATCCGATTAGACTGGAAGCCGACCCACACATAGTTGGGAAAAGGCTAGACAGATGATGATTCAGCCTATAATCTTCCCACTGCTGGGACACAGGCCTTGAGATTCCGAATAACATGTGTCATGTTATTCGGAATCTCCAACAAAGGATTCACATTTACCTACAATATAAAAATAAAAACTGGCCAAGTGCGAGTCGGACTCGCACACGAAGGGTTCGCGTAACACAAGGCAAAACCGCCAAAAAAAACACATTTGTTGTATGGGAGCCCCCCTTAAATATTTATTATATTCAGTTTTTAGTATTTGTTGTTATAGCGGCAACAAAAATACATCAGCTGTGAAAATTTCAACTGTCTAGCTATCACAGTTCATGAGATACAGCCCGGTGACAGACAGACAGACGGACAGTGGAGTCTTAGTAATAGGGTCCCGTTTTTACCCTTTGGGTATGGAAATCTAAAAAAGGGTTCTTTTACGTGCGTTCCTTCTATTACGGGAGAGCACAGCATGCATATATAACTGAACACGATAAAAATATAAGTACTAGTACCTAATCTTGACTTGGCTCGCGAGGTTGTCGACATGTGGGATGCACACTCAGCGATCATTGTGCCGATAGTCGTGACAGCCAATGGGTTAATGGCCAAGACCCTCGACCTCTTCAGATGTTGGGCAGCCGGATCAAAGGTTTGATTCAGAAAGCGATACTTCTGGACACGGCTCGCATTGTTAGGAGGTTCCTCTCTCTGGAGCCCTGACCTGACCTGACCGGTAGCTTGGACCCTGTTTAAATGTTTCTTTTATCTTTTTGTTTATAAAAATATTTAAAAATGTAATTTATAAGTATTTCAATGAAATAAAATATAATAAAGTACTTAGAGAAGAAAATACATGATGATGCTTTGTATCTTGAAAGCCCTGGGTTTCGTGTGGGTAGTGCTAAGAATAGGCTTCCAATTCCATTAGCCTCAAATAAGACAGGCAATAGTAAAACTAACTATCTATATTGGAAACCAGTGTTCTGCGCGGATTCAGCAAGAGATAAGGGTGAATTATTTGGGGGTTTATTTTAACTCTAATTATAATTGATTAATTCTGGTTCTGTATAGAACTGAAGTGGCAGTGGGCTGGCCATGTTTGTCGAAGGACCGATGGCCGGTGGAGCAGAAGAGTCCTGGAGTGGAGACCGCGTATCGGCAAACATAGTGTGGGACGCCCCCCAGCTAGTTTTACGGACGACATATAGAAGGTTGCTGCGACAGTAGACTGTCGCAGCAACCTTCTATATGATGCGGAAGGCGGAGGAGGATAGGGTGTTGTGGCGCAGCCTGGGAGAGGCCTATCTCCAGCAGTGGACTGCAGTAGACCGAGTTAATTGATTTGATTGAAGGGTTGATTCTGGGTAGATTACTATAGCACAGAGTCGAATCGCAGTGAAACCAGCGAACCTTAATATACATTTCATTAAAAGCGTCTAACAGGCCTGCATAGAAACATGGACTTAGTATTTATTGTCATAATAAGAGTAGCCGAGCCAAACTCTTTAAACGATAAGAAGAAAAGCGAATGGAGAGACAAGACGAGAACAGCCGACCCCAGCACCGTTTGAGACTTTAGAGCTTACCAAGTACAAGAAAATTACTCTTTCTTTTCTTTTGTATTATCTATTATGCCCGTGTTTCCGTGGCAATGAAACAATTTAGCTTTCTTCCTTCTTTCCTTTTCCCCTAATATCATAAGCAGTTTACCGCTTCATTCGCATGTCGATGCAGACAGTGACATTAAATCGCAGACGCGACGGCGCGACATATCAGAAACAGCAGTTTTAATGCAAATCGTTCTCCAAAACATGTTCTTCGAATCAGTCCAATCTTAGTCAGCTAAGTCCGAAGTCTAGATTATTTTGCACCTTTATTAGTATAGCCTACTGCTCATAAACGGCTTTGTCTGCTGTGCGATTCTGTAGCAAGCTTTGTAGGCCCCTCTCTGTCTGATATTTCCTACCATCTGAGTCTACATTATTGATTGTATTAATACATACAAAGAACCATGGTATGTAGAACTCCAGTACCGAGAATCGATACCCCTAATAACACTCTCTTGTTCTATAACTGAGGGGGAGGCAAGGGTCAAGTTAACGTGGTAATGATACACGCATAACACGCACACATAGACACTCCCCCGCGCAGTCGCAGTAGCGTCGCACCACCCCACCCAACTCACTTGCCAGAACCGGCAAAATTCTTCTACACCCCCGTGGTGAACAACCAAACGCAACAACTTGTACGAAAAACAATTATTTTAACCGTTTAAAACGTTTCTATTTATATCTATAAAGCAGTGTATAATTTCAGCTTTAATTGTCGCTTAGTGTTTCGTAGTATTAGCGCCCATTTTCCAAAAAACCTGAGTGAAACGTCCAATCACGGAATTCGAATACGGAAGGAAAATGGCGGAGCGCGAGCCGCGCATTTCATTTCGAATATAGAACTCAATCGATTTATTCTAATAATTAAAATTCCTTTTTCGAACATTTTTTTGGAGCAAGAATGCTAGTGAGGACTTTGAATTGACTATTTTCTACGCGAGTGGTGGGACGCTAAAAATCGATATTTCGGCGATGTCGGTTTGATTCAAGGGTAGTTTTACGCTGTCCTCGTTCGTAGACTGTTGTACATGTCACAAAAGAAAGAAGAGGAGTAGATTGGCGTCGGTGGAAGTCGACATGACGACGGAAACTGCGACGCCGAACCAGGTGAGTTGTCTTCGAGTGATTTTGCCGCAATGTCGCGGCAGGCGATGGCTTCACTAGCTCGTGTCAAGGACATTGGCCTCCAGAATTTAGCCACCTGGGGGTTATGTAATAGTTCACTATTTAAAATGTTATTTATAGCTTTATAAAACGTGTGTATTATTAATATATTTTAATAGCAGGAGAATATTTTCAGCTGTTTACGAAATTCCATAGGTTAAATAAATAATTTTCTTTTTTTTTGTGCGGCTTGAACATTAGTAACATGGTATTTATTTGCAACAATACTATTCGTTATTGTATACTGATTAGTAAATAAATAGTACGTTTTTATTGAAGTATACTCTTACGCAGCTGTAAATATTCAAATGTTTAATTTAAACCTGAACATTATTAAATTCTTCTTCTTTGTCAGGTTTTAAATAGTCCCAACGAAGACAACATTGTATCTGAGCATATGTACGGTCAGCAACAAAACTCGATTAACACTTCAGTTTTTTTAATCTCAGTTATTGAGCAAAATATTTGTTCAAAATTGCAGCAGAAGTACAATGCAATTTTGAACAAATATTTTGCTCATTAACTAAGATTAATAAACTGAAGTGTTAACCGTCTTTTGTTGCTAACTGTACCTTATAGGTACTTACACTAGATTCTAAAGCGATTTTCTCGTAACGTATTGATAGATATTTGATGGTGTTACGAACATTGTTTTATCAAAAACCCGTACTATTATGAAATAGGTATTTTCTAATTCCTGAAAGCGGTGGTAGCGCAGTGGTAACGGCCCAACTTAGACTCCTACAAACAGGCGCGACACGCGATATAATCGCACGCGACACAAAGGCACCGCTCGTTGCGCGACTTGAGGTGCCCTTGTATCGCGCGCGATTTTATCGCGTGTCGCGCCTGTTTGAAGGAGCCTTTACGTGTCGGGGTTTCCAACTGAGGCAGGCTTTGTGTAATTTATATTATAATATCATCACTGCTCTCAAAACGGTGCAGGAAAATATCGTGAGGAAACCGGCATATCCTAGAACCAAGAATTCGAAGACATATGACATCTACCAACCCGCACTGGACCCGCGTGGTGGATTATGGCCCACTCCCTCTTACAGAGAGGAGGCCTGTGTCCCAGCAGTGGGATCGTTATAGGCTGATTAGGTAATTATGTGCAAGTATATAATAAAAAATAACGACTTTTCACGTGACCAGAGAGCTGTCCTATTTTTTCCCAAAGAATCTGCATTGCCATCCAACGTGGTAATGCTGCCAGCCCTTTGGGCACTTATCCCATTGAGAGCGATGCGGACAAATTTATTGATGCCCAATGAGCTCCTCCCCTTGTTTTATAATTAGATATTACACATTAAATATTCTATTTTAAAAGAGCCTCCGGCAACTTTCAATGACTGGCATAAGTTTGACATAATTCCATTAGAGACCCTAAGTGCCAGTGGCAAACTGCCATCTCATATGCATAATGTCAAATTAAGACTGGCAAGTTGACAACTGAGTGGCAACTGGCAATTCATAGAAGCGCTTTCCTATCTTAGGGGCTTGTGGCTAAGCAATACCAGCCGCACGGGTCAATCGATCAGGTTAAGCTACACTTGTCACGGTTGATATGTGGATGGGTGACCATCTTTACATACCGTGAGCCCAAAGCACGTTAAGCTACGACAGCCGTGACCTACGGGTCACGGCTGTCATTCGTGGATCTTTGACAAGCGTTACGGGTCGTCAGAAACCTGCAAGTTTGACAGCCAGTCGTACCAACGGGTATCGTATTACCCAGTAACGGGTTGTGGAGGTTAGATAGGCATTCACTCCGTGTAAAATACTGGTATTCAGCTGCATCCGGTTAGACTGGAAGCCGACCCCAACATAGTTGAGAAAAGGCTAGGCAGATGATGTGACTTTCCTATTTAACCCTTATAAAACTGGATAGGTATCTGCTTGTATATAAAATTAGACCTGAAAAGATCAAAGTTTGAGGAAAAGGAGAAAAGGACAAATATCACCCAACCAAAGAGGCAGAATAATATAACTCTCATAACAAAATCAAAAGAAAAAGCTAAGATAAAATTAAGTAAATAATAATTAAATTGTAATGGTCTGAGAAAAATGTTCTTACATTTTAGGAGATTGTTCGGCTAATCAGCTTTTAATTTTCAAAGCCTCCATTGTTTTTATTAATTTGGAAGCCATTTTTTAATCATTTTCTCGAAGAAATTTTTTGAGAAAATTCTTTTTACTTTTTAATAATTTAGAATTTTAATAATTTAGAGGGCGCCATATTGAATTTAGTGTGACGTCACATAACCTTTAACCAGTGGACGGTCAAGACGCTTCTAACGATATATCATTTGTCAAATTCTTATAAGTACTTACAATATCCCCCCCCCCTCACTTTATTACAGGGGACTTAAACATAACTGGCTGTACTATAGGTATACATCTTGTTTACTCTGCCCTTCCCTTAGAGTAAACAAGATGTGATATTTTCTTATGTAATTTTATACATGAAAATATCCTTTTCCACTGCTGGGACTCAGTCCTCCTTTGTGAGAGATAGTTGGCCGCAATCCACCGGGGAATGTGCGGGCTGGTTTATATATTACGACGACATGAGTGATGAGCTACAGTGCCTTGCCTTGTGGTCATTCTTTACGACAGCAGAAGCCCTTTTAGCAGAGAGGGTCGAGAGAGTTTAGAGAGAGGGTCTTATTGTACCTATTTTTTTTAAAGTATACTCTCTAAATCACCTTTAATTAAAACAGTGTCTTTCATGCCGTGGAAGTGGCAAAGTATTGGGCTAGTAACATTGACACGAAGAAGAAGCCTTTCAGGACAGCCAATCATGATATTCATCTTATTAAAAATTCATCACTCGCACACACCACTTTTTTCAACACCATCTTCCTCCCCTTGTCTCATGTCACTTGGAGTCGGCCACGTTTTCTCCTTTCTTTCTCCCCTGTCAACCCTCGCAGTATCATTCACTCCCTTCTCCTTCATATCATTCCTCACACAATCCATCCTTCTTTTCTTTGACCTTCCTCTCCATCTCTATCCATTGACATTTATATTCATCCGTGTTTTGGTCACATGCGTTTTCTCCTCATCACATGCTCATACCATGCCAAAAGAGTTCCTTTCAACTTTTTTGTGACTGGCGCCACATTAAAACCTCCCCGTATAATTATATGTACTCATTTCTTACTTTATCCATTATAATGACTACTTACTTCTCAACATGCACACCATTTTTTTCTTCTACAAAAGTACTTCACCAAATTTCCTTTCCAACCCAAAAATCATTAAAATTTCCCGATATAAAAAAGGCCCTTAATAAATCTGCTGCTAAAGGTACTGTAACCTGATCAGGGGTGTGTCGTGTGTATTGAAACAATTTGACGAGTCATTAAGTCCGGCCTTGACTCCGGTAGCCTTACGTAAGTAGGTATGGCTTCGCTAAAGTACTTATATACTTTACAGCTTGAAGGGATTTGATTGGATACAAAAGTGCACGGGTTTGTTATTTGCATAAAGAGAGGCAGGCAGTTGTATGGTTTATAGCTCCAATTTTTTTAACCTGTGTGTTTTGTTCTAATTGGTAACTTGTCATGATCACCGTTATCATCACCATTTATTTAGGGTCGACGCAAATTGTCTTTTTCTTCCATACCTCTCTATTAGTCGTCATCTCGGTTGTCACTCCCTTTGTAGCCATATTGTCTTTCACACCGTCTATCCATCGTTTCTTGGTCTTCCACTTGTCCTGGAAAGTAACACAACTAACATATTTCTGCCGCCAAGCAGCAGGTACATATAGAATTAAAAGCAGATATTTTAGTTTTGTCTCTGTGATGGCATCGTAACCGACTCCTCAAATATTGCAGATGTCCAGAGACTGCACTCGGCAGTAGTCAGTTAGCTGCTGGGTCTTCTGCTCGTTGCTTTTTTTATCAGTATCATAAATAATTAAGAAAGGGTCGTCTCTATATTCTCTACATTTCCCGTTTTATACCTATGGCCACTTTTTGTTGTAGTCATCGAAGTCATCTCACTAGGGGCGAGAGGACTGGGTGTATGTAGACCATCTGTTGAAACGTAATGTATCTAATTTTACTTACTTTTATTAATGATGGATCACTTAGGGCTAGTAAACATGGAGATTACTCTAACACAGACCAAAACTAAAACTTCTACGTGTTAGTTAAGCCTAACTAACCACTCTGAAATTAATTTAGCTTATGGGCGGCTGCTCTTAGGCTAAATCATTTTTTGAGTGGTTCCTATATTCTGAAACTTTCCTAAATGGTCTAAAATGTAGCCCTAAGTCTACGCAACACCAGCCAACCTTGAAAACGAAAAAAAAACCCACTTTCTGAAAATTTACCCTTTAACCAATCCTTTATTAACTGACCGTCATACGTAAAGTAGGCTGCTAAATATGGCCGCTAACGGGAGTTTTAATTCAATTAATGTTAAATATGAACTCATAACCAGGCGTCATCGGGGTGTTGTCAAGGTTCAGTGGGTTAACGGTCAGTAGACATGACACTAATCACTAATTAGGTTGTTTTGACTAAGCAGACGATCGATTTGAGGGTTTTTAGGGTTGTGGAGTTGACAACATGTATTGAGAATTATATAACAGACGAGGAGGTCTGTTAGGCGAGCTTATAATTGTCTCATTATTGACAGTTAGCTTATATTGGTCTTGAGGTTCCATGTTATTTGCTGAACTTAAGTGTCTTTGTGTTTTAGGAATATAATTAAACTAGCTTCTACCCGCGAATTCTTTTGTATGGAAGTCGAAGATAATATACTAAAATAACAGCCTCATTTTTATAAAACTCCCTCGGCTCCGACCCGCCGCATCGCATCGCATCGTGCGCCCGCGCTGTTAATCGCTTTTTTCGCTTAGCGTTATTTCCGACTTTTATTCTTTTTATTCAGCTCCAGGGTCGTAGCGTACTGTTAAATAGAATTGGGATAGGTATATCAAATTCATTTTAGTGAATATAAATACTTACTTACAGACGATAAAAGTTTACATTAGGAACCAATTATTACTTCAGAGACAAATTACGAACTGATAATAAGTTTTATCGAGTTGGCGAGTCTAATTACATTTAGGTAAAGATAGAAAATCTGCTAATTACGAGTAGTTCTCGTAACTTTTCTCTTAGTAGATAATAATAAGATAGATTTCCGAAACAAAGTTCTTTGACAGATTTAAACGACGACGAATAGCTTGGACAGTAATTAGTTTACTCTGTGACTCATTATAGGGTAAATTTCCCTAGAGTGAAAAAGTAGAACTAGGCAATTAGCCAGGAAAATTGTAAGTTTCGATCTAGGCTATTAGGTTGGTAAATATTTGACTTACTTAACATACATAATATAACAGCCTATGACGATGACGTTCTCACCGCTAGGACATAGGCCTGGGGCCCAAGTCTGCTATTTTTATAAATTCGTCATTCCAACACGATCCCAATGTCATTTCGCAAAAAGTTCGTAATCTGCTAAATCCATAATTGTCGATCATTGGTCGGTCAATGGCACAGAACTTACGATACTGGTCGTAACGAATTAAAAGCAAGGACTGCACAATGACGTTCTAATTGTAGGTCACTGATCAAAGGAACTATAAAAATTTTAGCAAATTAACGCCTGAGTCAGTCATTCATTTGTCATTATGTACGAGATTACCATTCTATGCCATTTCTTCCAATGGAGTGTCAGTGGTTGACCATTGGAAGGTCATAATGACGCCATTATATTAGTAGATTACCAAACTTGTCAAAATCAACAATTATGAAATCAATGATAGACCATTCTGACACTATTGTAATAGTAGACTTGAGGCCCTGCTCTCTTCCAGAAGGAGTGGACCGTGGGCGCAGTCCTAAGACATGTCGGTTTCCTAGACAGTTTTAAGAGTAAGTTTAGCTTTTGTGTAAAGATTAAGTAGCCAATATATAACATACATACCTAAAATATACAAAATCACTTTTCATAGTGGTAGGTAGAAACTGCAGAACGTCACCTTCTCTCATCCATACTTTTTTTTTTTTTTTACGGATGGGAAATCATCATATGACCCCTCCCGCTCTGGGTGGAGCGGAAGGGAGTGTCAGACTCTTACTGACTAAAACCCACCCATGTTCCTTCCTTAGCCCTTTATGTTCCGGGCCAGCGGTAACCCTTTCGGACAATCCCGCTGACCCGGCAGGCTTCGGCCCTATGGGGCCCCTCCTCGATGCTGACATCTCTTTGAGGCGCGCGTGGTCGGTAGCATTCGCGATCGATCGTCATAGACATTCAAAATTACACAACCCATGACTCCTGCAGGCTCTTTTAACACCCCTTAAGGCCCCAACTTACAAGCAGTAACAATAAAAGTCAATTTAAAAATAAACTTTCTCAAAAAACCGCATTGCTCATGCATAAACCATGGAGTTTTCCCTTTAACTAGACGTTGGCTGCACTGTTATTTAGGAACGCAATCTTGGTAATAACTGAGGGGGAATGGTTATCGGGTTTACCATCGTGCAGGAGCCAATGTACTCGTAATATTTGTATTTTTATACATATAACTAGCTTCTGCCTGCGACTTCGTCCGTGTGAACTTTCACCCTCCCCCCATTCACCCTCTGGGGTGGAATTTCGAAAAACCCTTTCTTAGTGGATACCTACTCTTCACAAAGAACACACCCTCCAAATGTATGTCTCTAGGACCAGCGGTTTAGGCTGTGCGTTGATATATCTATCAGTCAGATACCAGTATACATTCTCACTAATACACATTCAATCATGTTTTTACGAAATCGCATTCTGAAATGAAATTATTTATTCTGTAAATAGGATATCGAATTCACTTTTACGCGTCATATTATAAAATAAAAAACATAGAAAGCTAGATGAGGTCGGCGTTTCCTATCTGACTATTCTGAGAAGAAAGGCTGAAAAAAACTCAGAGGCACAAACTATTTTAAAGTCCAGACATAATCTTGGTCAGATCATGTGAAGACCATGTATATTGAAGTCTGAAATGGTCTTTAGTAGTGAAGTAGAAAGTACCACACAGATTTGAGCGGATCAGTCCAGTCAGTGTAAACATTTGTCAGTACCTAATCGTGTAGCTCCTCAACTCAGAACTCGAGGAGCTCAATGAGCTCTGTTGTTACGTTATTTGTTACGCCGAACAAACTCAACCAATTTCTTATGAAAGGCCAAAGTGTAATTTTATTAATTTTGACAAAAAAAAACAGGCTTTGTCACAGACGAGATGACGACAAAGAAAATTAAATATGGCGGACGAGATACGCCATGACGTGAAGATTTCTTGTTCTTCAGTTGGTATATTTCTTTTCATAATTGGATATTAGATTGAAGACATTTTTGGAGACATTTTTCGTGTAATTGGTTATGTCCTATACCACTATATTAGTACGGTTTTCATTCACGACTTGACAAAATATCGAAATTGAATTATTAAAATATGTAAGTTCATCAAAATCCGTCGCGAAGTTTAGATGAGCAACGCGTTCAAACAGACAGCTACGAAAAGCGGCTTCAATTATAATAATTATGTATAGATTCTGCTTAGCACACCAGTCTAGCCGATAGGACTGTATCTCGAGGGGTGAGTATTGTTAAGCTATCGCTGAATGATGTCCCAAGTGAGAGGGGGTGAGTTCTTTTTAATGGAATATCGGTGTTGAGCTATAAATATTGATTTCGCGTAATATTTTGCTAATGGTTTATCCTCTGTCCAAGAACGGCAGCCATTATATTCTCAACTAGTTTTGAAAAAAAAGCACAATAAGTCCTATAAGTTAAGCCTATAAGTTATTCTTTATAACATCAACTATCTGCCAGTGAAAGTCCTGTCATTTACCGTATATACTTTTATATGCATTAAGTAAAAAGCTGTTATTTTGACATTACAAACAGACACTTTAATTTATTTTGACATTACAAAGAGACACTTTAATTTATTTTGACATTACGAAGAGACACTTTAATATATATTTGTAACTTACTTATACCTACTTATAATATGTATTTGTGTACACACGTATACGGTTTCGAGTTTTCGTCGTACCAACTATTAATGAAAAAGAAAAACACAGTATAGGTATATCCTTCATTATCAGTTTATGAAATATCTTTTAAGTTGGTCCAATATTGGATGAGGAAATAGGTGAGAACCAATATATCCGTGTGTTAAATAAATGACGCCATTGTAGCGTATATAAATAATTAAGTTATTGTCAATAATTAACGTATTAACTAACACAATATTATAATACCTATTGCCAAAGCCGTTAGCAGTGATCTCAGTCTGCAATAACCCAACGTTTCTATGCCAAGACTTATGAAACAAATATGATTTCTAATACAAATAATTTTAACAATAAGTGTCAATATGCCGCGTGCTCCACTTTTAATTCACTGCCCAGCCCGTGACGTCATCAAGGGATGATGTATGTCGCATTGTCCCCAGTTGTAACACAATAGAGAGAGTTTCCTTTGTAATATGTCCGATGTTATATTGTTAGGTATTGTTAAATATGAGGGTAAAGTGATACTTGTGATTTATTTTGTGATAACATTATTGTAGAGATTAATGTCACTCAGTTTCATTTTTTGTGAAATAACTCTATCTGTTAGTGTGGGAGGCCCCCCAGCTAGATGGACCGATGATCTCAAAAAGGTGACTGGGAGAGACTGGATGCGAAAGGCCGACAGGGTGATATGGCGCAGCATGGAAGAGGTCTATGTCCAGCAGGGGACTGCGATAAGCTGCGTTGAATATAAATACATTTCTTATAAGGTTGCTTCTGCCCGCGACTTCGTCCGCGTGAAATTTGTTCTTCCCCCGACCCACCCCGTCGCATTACATTGCCAGTCCACGTTATTAGGTACTTTGTTTTCGCTTATCGTTCTTTCTAACTTTTTCCGTTTTTGCTCGGCTCCTAAGGGTCCTAGCGCGATGTTAGTTATACCTAAACCTTCCTCAAGAATTAGGCTATAAAAAGCAACAAGATTTTTTCAAATCCAACTGGTACTTCCAGAGATTAGCGCATTCAAACAAACAAATGAAATCTTCAGCTTTATTATTGGTACTAGCTGCGCCCCGCGGTTTCACCCACATAAGTTTTGATTCCGTGGGAATATCGGGATAAAAACTATTTTATGTCCTTTCCCGAGACTCAAACTATCTCTATACCAAATTTCATCTAATTCGGTTCAGCGGTTTAAACGTCGAGGTAACAGACAGACAGACACACTTTCGCATTTATAATATTAGTACTTATGGATTATATATATATTCAGCCTGTATAACATAAGGAGCACTGGTCGCTAAGTAGTGGTTGCTACAATTTTATCTCATCATCAGCCTACAGCAGTCCACTGCTGGACATAGGCCTCTCCTATTGCACGCCATTCAACTCGATGTTCGGGAACTCTCAACCAGCTGCTAACAGCCACCCTGACAAGATCGTCGCTCTACCTAGCCTGAGGGAGCTAGGGCTCCCTCAGGCTACGTCAATTCGGCAAGCCTAAGGTAGGCCTTAGGCTTGCCTTAAAGAACACCGTTTACCCCGACGGTCATCGGTTCTGCAGCTGATATATCCGTGGGCCGGCCCATTACCATGGCAATTTCATCTAGGAGTATTCGCATTCATTTTCAATCAAAACAATAGAAATTCGATAATTTTGTGGTCAACCATCACTCGCTTGTGACAAAACCACAAAGTGCCATTTGTGGTGTTGTCACTAATGTGTTTGTGACCTCAATGTGGTCTGATTGTAGGAATATTCTAACTGGGTAGTTGATGAATAATATTGTGGTGAAGGGTAATTTAACATTAGGTATGTTTGAGTTCGTGTAAATACCACCATTTTCAGAAAAAGGGCGTGTACAATTTTGACGCATATCTATTAGAAACGATTAGTAGAAAAGTATTAAAAAAAAAAATTTAGGTACCTACACAGACAGCAAAACAGCAGTTAATTGCGTAACACACTATATTGCTTATCCATTTCTTCATATTATGTACAAAAAAATTGTCTGGTCAACAACAACTTTAATACCGCAATGAATGTTGTTGAACTGTCAAAATTAAAGCCATCGCTACTGTCAGTGTGCTACGCTATTTGGTAAGCAAGCAAGGAAAAAACACTACAGGGAATTCCGTCCATAATTACTTTTTAAACCAAGGCAGATGAGTGATGTCAGAACAGTGGTTAAAAATCACAACATTTTCCTAACCAAAATTTTAATCAAAACTACCCTCTATTAAACTCTAGTGACATCCCCGTCTGATGGGGTGCATAACGAACAAGCCATGACATGACCGATGCATTTAAATTTATTAAAATGTCTACAGATTTGCATGTAAATCAGAGCAGTCCCGGTGGTATCGGTGGCCCTGACTTACGAGTTTGGGTTCGAACCCTAGCAAGCTTACTTTACTGTGAGTAATTTATTTCATCATCAAAATGGTGAACGAAAACATCTTGAGGAAACCGGGATGTAGGTACTAGAACCGAATATTCGAAGACATATGACATGTACCAAAATCCTTATTCTCTTATCCTTAGGGGCCTAAGACGACCCACTGACCCACACTGGGCCCGCGTGGTTTATGGCCCACTCCCTCTCGCAGAGAGGAGGCCTGTGTCTCAGCAGTGTAAGGAACATTTTAGGCTGATTATGCTATGCATGTAAATAACTACTTTTTGACATGTAAATTTTACAGTAGGTGTAAATCATGATTCTTCTTCTTAGCGTGTCGATAGCAATCTAAATAGACTCGGCCCAGAATTCGGCTACTTGTTTGGCGCCATCACCAGCCTCCACCAGTTCCTGTAACATGCAGCTGACTGGACACGCAGGACAGATATTAAGTGTCCCATCGTTTGTGGAACAGCACCACATTTACACTCCAAGGCGGAGTTGTCTATGAATCTCTACCCAGGTTGTCCGAAGCAAGGAAAACCTGGGTCCGGAGTCTGTTTAAAGCCTTCCAGATTACCCAAGGTAAATCATGATTATAATATTAGTGATAGTGATTGACTTTTAGGCTAAGTTCAGATGAACGCGCGACGACGCGCGCTGCCGCGCGATTCACCTGTTCAGATGGCGGCGGCTTGCGCGCGACAATCTAGCGTGAACATTCAGTGAGAATGGACGTGGAGGAGGCAATTTGCTTGTGGGTTTTATACCGCAAACTGCGACGTCGCCGTCGAAAGCAAAGACGATACTGGGTGCACCCTATTTTAAGTCAAAGACTTTCTTTAAGCCTGTTGTGACGTTATATCCCACACTAAGACTACACGAAGATCCATCACACGTAAATGCATTGATATGTCGTCCTCCATTTTTTTCGTCGCTCCTTGCGTCCGTCCGCCTCAAAACGCGCGGGTCAACTGAACAGGTCGATACAGGAGTGTAGATCTTAAACCGCGCGTCACCGCGCGGTGGCGCGCGGGTCAACATCTTGCGCGCGGTGCATGGCGGTGCGCGCGGGCTCGCGCGGTGACGCGCGTTCATGTACACAACAACATTGATTTGTTACATTCTTAAACCGCGCGCCGAGCCAACCACGCGTCGTCGCGCGTTCATCTGAACTTAGCCTTAGAACAATCAGAATTTAATACCCAATAGTTTCAATGACAGGATTTTTTTCTTATTCACTGGATTCATGATCCTTGAGCAAATGTGGACAATTATGACTGGTTTCAGAACAACATACAGTCAGTCAGTATACAACCAGTCTTATCAAGGGGTATTACCCAGTTGGGTTGTGGAGGTCCGATATGCAGTCGCTCCATGTAAAATACTGGTATTCAGCGGCATCCGGTTAGACTGGAAGCCGACCCCAATATAGTTGGGAAAAGGCTAGGCAGATGATGATACAAAGACGAATAATAAAATTACATTCGCTTAAAAAGGGGGACAAAACCAGATCGTCAAGATAAATCACACATCTCCATTTAGCACGAACGTCTTGACATCCTTTACAAAACCTATTTACTCTTGGAGTCTCGATAAAGGATGCCCGGAGGCTGTGAGCTCAAGATCAATAGGTATCCTGAGAGCGTCCGGTGAGTGACGTCACCATATCATGTGACCTAGTTAGTGCTAATTTTGTTCTGTGGGCTGCTTAGAAATAATTGTGAGCCTAAAAGCTAACTGATATGCCCGTTTTCACTAAAACTAGGCGACACGTAAAGGAATGCTTAGTATAACTAATAAAACCGGATAGGGTATTAGTGTTTGGTTTAGAGCAAGGCTGCCCAACCAATTTTGAAGATGGGCCATATTTTGGATTCCGTGTCAGCTGGCGCGGCGGACCATCTAGTAAATAAAACTTGCCAACAGTTATGGTAGAAAGCTAGCTATTAAAATTAAACATCACTTTATGTTACCTACTCATAGTTTACATTAGGTACCTATCTAAAAAAAAATCGCTGATACGTTTTTTGAAGAGGTTTTTATGCTAACCGCTTAAGGAAAATCTAAGCCTTAGATTTTCCTTAGAGAATAAATTCCAAACGAAATGTTCACCTTAGAATCTAAGGTCTGAGTAAAGAGTAGTAGTAAAGAGCCCTTGTAAGGTTTGTAAGGCATTAAAATGTGACTTGAACAGAATTAAAGGTCAAACCGGCATTAATAAACAGATCAAAATAAAAACGGGTTTTCTAGAAAAAATAATACCCAAAATTATAAACGAAGCCTTTCGAAACATTTCACAAAGAAGTAGAGAACCCTTTACAAAAAGTCCTAAAAAATAACCCAAGACCACACAATACTTTCGCCGTTTAAAAAAAAAACATTTACAAAAGGAATCCCTTACAAAACCGCGCCGTCCGCCATTGCTGTACCATAGACAAGTGCGCTATTTGTCAAGCGTCAAGTTTGTAAAGTCTGTGGCTCGTGAAACAGGGAGTTCTGTTTGTACTACCACTCATTTGTCTTGCTGTCTGTAGCTATGTACTTTGTTTTTTCTTGTGTGGCTGATTATGAATATTTTATGATGGTGTTAATGGGGTTTTCTTGGTTGGTTTATGGTCAACCTACTTCAAAGCTTAGTTAGGGCTTTCGGCTTTCTTTCTTAATGTTTCATATTCACATTAAAACGACTCTTTTTGAGTATCGCTGAAAATGGGTAAGAAGAAGCTTATATACCACAAACTGCTTCACTATTTCTAAAGCATTAACAATTTGTTTAAGATTTGTATTAAAAAGGACTAATTTATTATAGGTAGGTACTTTGGTAAGACTAATTGGCAGACTTTCGGGATTCTAACGACCCGCAAGGTTCCTTTTAGTTTGTCTTCCTATTTCTTCAGACACTAAATCCCTCGCTCATCTTACAAAACAAAGACGAGATATCAAAGAGTCCGTCAACATTGCAAACCGGAGGATATACCTATAAAGGGGATGTCTTTTTGATTGATTTTATGTCATCCTTTCCTTTGTTTATTTTTAATATTAATGGATTGATATTATTATGAGGGTCCGTGGCTACATAATAACAGCCGCACAGGTCGATCGATCAGGTTAAGCTACGCTTGCCACGGTTGGTCTGCGGCTGGGTGACCATCTTTACATACCGTGACCCCTCCGTGCCTCGGAAAGCACGGTAAGCCGTTGGTCCCGGCTGTCATTCGTGGATCTTTGACAGTCGTTACGGGTAGTCAGAAGCCGGAAAGTCTGAGAACCAGTCTTACCAAGGGGTATCGTATTAACCAGTAACGGGTAGTGAAGGTCAAATAGGCAGTCGCTCCATGTAAAATACTGGTATTCAGCTGCATCCGGTTAGACTGGAAGCTGACCCCAAGGGAAACGGCTAGGCAGATAATGGATTGACATTATTATGCAGAGGTTTTTACTTGCAAACCTAAGTAAACAAAGAGGATGACAAATTATTTTTGGTTTTCACATTCTGTCCCTGTTTCTTCAACATACCCTTCGGATTATACAGGCGTCCTGACAGGCGACCTGTTATATTATGATATAGTAATCAGCACAGGTAATCAGCATGTAAAACCCTATTTTTTATTCTTTCGCTGATATCTTATCGAAGATGATAATTCTAATATGACTTTTTCCTAAAAAAAATCTAGACACTTTAAGGTAAAACTTCCACCATTTCATTTAATCCATTAACAATTTTTCCAAATGTCTCAACTCACATGTGACAAAATCCAAAAAAAAAAAATAACTCACACGACAAAGACACACGAGTAGGTACGGGGTTCAGGAAAACTTTCAACCTTTCATTAAGTAATTTCATCAACAGTTTTTCTTTGTGTCAAAATGTCTTGTCTTCAACCCTCCTGTGACAAAATCCGAACAAAAAAAAAAGCGTACACGAAAAAACTTTTATAATCACGACTTCCATCCTTACTTGCGCTCCATAAAATAATCAATTTTATTAATCTAATCTAAGTTCTGTGTACCTCATATAATTTTATTACTTTTACCCCGGAACAGTACAGCGTCGCCGTAGGAGGTGATAAAGACCAGGGACATTTTGTGCCATTGACAGGAAATTGAACCCCGAACCCTTGACGAAACACAGACTGTGGTTCCATTTTATTAGAATAGTTCACCCCTAGTTTGGGGCAGTTATCGGATCGGATAGTTTTGTTTCCGTATATATGATACTCTATTTTCGAAACCATTATCGCCTAGCTTTTTGTGTCCTTTCGAATACCAGAAAAACAGAAACGAGAACGATGTATTATTAAGGAGAGCTTTGCCGATATTTTTCTATTGACAAAGTGCTCTTTGTTACGTTTGTTAATCAGACATTCAAGCTAAGCCTAGACCATAAATCCCTCAGTAATTGGGTTGTATAGGTCAAATGCCAATCGCACGATGCAAAGTCTATCCGCTTTGCTGTCACTGGAATCCGATATCAACATATTTGGGAACATACCTTGTTAATGATATTCTGTTTCGTGACTAACCTATTTCTTGTTGCCTGTCGAACTATAGATCATTTCTGGGACGTACGACTCATTGCTTGTCGCGTATCATCATCATCTGCCTAGCCTTTTCCCAAATCAGCCGAAAAACGTCTACTGCTGGACACAGGCCTCCCACAAGGGCCACTACATGGACCGGTCCTACCCTTCTCGCAATCTTGCATCCAACATGTCTTCGAATTTTTGTTTTCCTTACGATGTTTTCCTTCACCGTTTTGAGAGCAGTGGTGATGAAATAATTTACACAGAGTTAAGCGGCTGAGTTCGAACCAACGACCTACAACTCGTAACTTACAGCCGTTGTCACTGGGCCACCACTGCTCGCCTTTATCCACATCCAATTCTAACCCTCCCTTTACGTATTTCCACACGTGGCTTTTAATAAGTTACAACTACCCTTTACACACTTACAACGTACTCAACAAATATTAAACAAAAAAAAAAAAATACGGAGAAACTTTGATCAACGCTCGTCCAATGACATCGCTACTAACTTTAAATAAAAGTTCCTTCAGTCTATTCCCCATCAATCACGAGGCACCCCTTATCGTGACGTCACACGATATGACGTAGGCGATATCGCCTAGGAGGCACTTACAGTGACATTTACGACCCCTAGTAGCGATATCGATTGCTTATGGAGAGCTCTTGAACTGTTTAGGTAATAGCCGCTTGGGGTGGTCACTTATTTTTATTATTATTCAAAGTATAGTGGTGTCTATGAATCTTTACTCTTTTTTTCCCGAACATGTTCTTAGATGAAACTATTATAAAATCGTACTGTTGCTGTACGACGACAAATAAAGGTGCCTTCATCATTGATTTAAATCCTGACAAAACTATTTTTCAAAGTCTGTCAGGCTCTTGTTTTTGAAGTTGTAGCGGTATCTACAACGCCACATGAGAACAACGCGTCATACTACGTCACGCAAATCCTACATCGCGCAAGCAGAGTTTACCGCGCAATTAGCATAGATACAACGGCCCGACATGAATCATTGGGCAGTTGCCCGCCAGACATAACACCCGTCTGGTCGGAGGATCCTCCCTTTTCTATAGAGTACGAGTGAACTTTACACCCTGTTCCTCATACCTCTATACTCAATGATGCCTCTTTTGTCGTCGTACAACAACAGTAAGATTTTTTGGATCATAGCAGGGTGGAAATCACGGGACAAAAAAAAATAGAGGGACACATTTTTATCGGGCAGATAGAAAATCATGATCTTTTGTAGAAAATCTCTGATCAACTTCAACCTGTACTTCAACTCCGGTTCAACCTCTTTCATACAACATGCGCTGCTCTAACTGATAATTAAAATTTAATAGCGCTCTAAGTATTGGTATTATTATTTTTACCTAATAGGTAACGAAACATTATATTGGGAGAACAAAAATCTTTCCCATTATAATGTTGGTGAGCATTTCCAAACTCATTTAGATGTTAATAATAATACAGTTTTCAATTCAGGGGACTACATGACCTAAAGCACGGTCACTGTCGGACTGCATAGAAAAGAAAGAGAAGCGCGATGACACAACCCTGGTAATTTACACGGTAAACCCCTTGGTAAGACTGGTTGTCAGATATTTGGGCTTCTGACTCCCGAAACGACTCAAAGATCCACGAATGACAGCCGGTTCCAACGGCGTAACTTACTTTCCGAGGCAATGTATGGTCATTCATACACGCACCGTCCGTGGCAAGTGACCCGTGTAGCTGTTATCACTTAGCCACGAGCCCCTCTGGGAAAAGAAGTCACGCAGTCCTAAATACCACGCGGACGCTCACCCATGAGATGGACTGTCCAAATTAAATCCGCAGTGGGTGATCCATTGTATGAGTGCACAAAAAACACCCGAAATCGGAGTAGGTGGCGAGAAATCGTGAGGCAAATCACATGAGCCCCTAAACAAGAAACTACATGAGGACCACGACCACTCTGACAAGAGTGCTACGATGAAGAAGAAGTCCTAAATAAAATGTTCATTCCCGGAGAGCACTTACATCGACATTTCGATCGCCGCTAGCATTCCTATCGATTCCTGTTTGTCGTCTAATGGAAGTAGATTTGTTTAGATCACGTGTTTGGGCTTTTCGTTTGGCATTATTACTATTGCCATATGTTTGTAGGTCATCGTCATCATCATTTCAGCCGAAAGACGTCCACTGCTGGACATAGGCCTCCCCCAAGCACTTCCACTTCGACCGGTTCTGTGCTTCTCGCATCCAACGGGTTCCTGCGGCCTTCACAAGGTCGTCGGTCCACCTTGTGGGAGGCCTTCCAACGCTACGTCTTCCGGTACGCGGTCGCCACTCCAGAACCTTTCGGCCCCATCGGCCATCTGTTCTGCGAGCAATATGCCCTGCCCACTGCCACTTAAGTTTGGCAATTCTTCGGGCTATGTCGGTTACCTTGTTTCTCCTGTTTGTAGGTATATTTATGTAATGTAGAAGTGATGCTATTATTTGATTGGTTAGTTTTTTAGCACACTCGCCGCTTTTTTTTAGAATTAATGAATTTGTGAATATTAAAATGGGTTTTAGCTCTTATTGCGCTCCACTGGTAAATTCAATTTGGTCTTTTATATTAAAAGTAGGTAGTCAAATAGGTTATTTTTGGCTTAGCGACGTTAGCTTATGCATAATCAGCCTCTGTTACCACTGCTGGGACACAGGCCTCCTCTCTGTGAGAGGGAGTGGGCCATAATCCACCACACCAACCGGGACCAGTGCGGGTTGGTGGATGGCACGTTAAGATTATAGGAATTTCGAAAATATGCCATTAAATTTCTAATGCCAAACTGCATTCAGTGATGGATTATTTATTATTAAATAGTTTTTGTAAATAGATAATTTTTCTTCATATTTTACAATAAATTACCAGTTTTGTGTCATAGCGCTTCTCTTTCTTTTCTATGCAGTCCGACAGTGACCGCGCTTTAGGTCATGTAAGCCCCTTCATAATTAACTATCATGCAAAATTTCAGGCTTCTAGATCCAGTGGTTTAGGTTGTGTATTGTATGTCAGTGAATGAAATTAAGATTTTATTAATCAGGCAAAAACACAACTGTAAATATTTTGAAGAAAATACCGAATCACCCAATTCAAAAAAAAATATCGACATTACCCAAAACAGACGATAACCTAAGCAAACACGTCTATTGATTCACAAATCACCACGGGAACCCTCTTGCATACAGAGGGTCTGAGGGTGGCACCCCTAACTAGGGGTGTGTTATAATTGTTCGCGTGCATTCTGTGCTCTGCAGGCAAGCAGGGTTGCTGACTTTTTGTTCTTTGAATTAATTATAGATACTATTTTAATGACTGTTTTTGAGTTTTTTGAATGCAGTTGATGCACGTGACTTTGTAGAAGATTAAATTGGTGGTGTTCGTTTTCTACTTGATTTTTGAAGTTTTTAGGGGTAGGTTCAGTGAAGATTTATTTATGCTTATACTACAATAGTAACGAAGTCAAATCTGAACTATGAATAAAAAGTAATAAATTGCTATGAGGTGTGGGAACGAGTCTAATGCCAAAAATATAGTTTTTGTTCCGGATTGGCACAATAACGGCTGAGCGGATTTAGATGTTTGGCGCACAGATAGTTCATAAGTTGGATTATCACAAAGGATACTTTTAATCCCGGTAGTACGTTCCCGCAGGATATTATAGGATATTTATTGATACTTACGCGTTTGTAATATATTGACTTTTGAGTAGCGTTGACTGACTTTTCAGTATACATAGTAGCGTCGTGGACGATGGGCCTCCCACAAATAGCTGTAGCGGTATCTACAACGCCACATGCGAACAACGCCTCATACTGACGTCTCGCAAAATCCTGCATCGCGCAAGTAGAGTTTACCGCGCAACTAGCATAGATACAACGGCCCGACATGAATCATCGGGCAGATGCCCGCCAGACACAACATCCGTCTGGTCGTCTGGTCGGAGGATCCTCCCTTTTCTATGGAGGTTGAGTGAACTTTACACCCTGTTCCTCATATCTCTATATAGCTTCAAATACGGCGGTATAAAATTGAATGGCAAGAATAAGAAACCTATGAAGAGACACTAAATTTGGGCTGCAGGGACTTGGGGCTGAGAAATAACAGCCGCACGAGTCGATCGATCAGGTTAAGCTACGCTTGCCGCGGTTGGCCCTTGGATGAGTCACCATCTTTACATACCAAGACACGTCCGTGCCTCGAGGTCGCGGCTGTCATCCGTGGATCTTTGATAGTCGTTACAGAATACGGGTAGTCAGAAGCCCGAAAGTCTGACTACCAGTCTTACAAATAGAGCGCAGTTGTAAATCCCTATAGCGGCAAACGTAAGCATTTAGCTATTTGATGGTGAAGGAAGGGCTAAATGAAAAAAAAAACTGGCCAAGTGCGAGTCGGACTCGCACACGAAGGGTTCCGTACCACAAGGCAAAATCGCTGAGAAAACACGTTTGTTGTATGGGAGCCCCCCTTAAATATTTATTTTATTTTGTTTTTAGTATTTGTTGTTATAGTGGCAACAGAAATACATAATTTGTGGAAATTTCAACTGTATAGCTATCGCGGTTCTTGAGATACAGCCTGGTGACAGACGGACGGACAGACAGCGAAGTCTTAGTAATAGGGTCCCGTTTTTACCCTTTGGGTACGGAACCCTAAAAACGAATCTTTTCTGATATGAAAATAATTAAGTTATGCAAATGTATATCTTAACTCTTTACAGTACGAATAGAAATTACATTTTATGCATTTTCAATGATATAATAACATGATTCTATGGATTATTGTAGGTACAAAACTAATAAGCTTGGACCGGTGTGACTGAATAATTATTCAAAATGTTTATTCATAGAATTTTCCAAAGATATGATCAAAGTAATATTGAAGCCTGTGGCGTCACAGGCTTCTCATCTAAAACTTAATTACTAGATGTATCTCTTTAAATAGTTTTGAGTTTAAAATAAAACTTAGTTTTGAATATTTCTCTGAGAATTTCTATGTAGAAATTCCTAGTGTATCTTTGATTTATTCCGGTCTGATCCCCTGAACCCCCCCTCCAACCCCCCTTCTTGACCCCCTGCTAGTTCGTCTTCTGTATCTAATATTGAACAAAATCAAAATATTTTATTTCACATAAACCTACATGGGCACTTATTTAACGTCAGGAGATAGGAGCACGGTTGCAATTAGTCGTTTCCTATGGAGAAGAGCCGGCAGAGTGGAAGAGCTTTTACAATGTTTTCAAATTACAGTGTTAATAGGTATAGGAGAGTTTAGGCCTGTCAACAAGTAAACCTGCCTAATTGATAAAATAGGAAATGGTTTACAAAGTATTTAATGATGTGTTGGAAATGTCGGAATCGCTTGGCAAGTCATTAAAATGCAACGTGTAGTGAAATAAATGAAGAACTCATTTAAAACATATTCTGTAAACAGTACCTAGTATTAATTTTCAGTAGGTACCTAAATTTTAATTGCATGCACCTTTCGGGGGAAATGGTCGTGATATTAGATATGTTACGTTTATTTTCAGTCATAATTGCGTTTCATGTGAACGGTCGAGTAATTAGTACGGACGCCGCCAGCACACCAAGCTACTACGTCAATCTGTCAAATTTCTTTAACAGATTTTCAACTTTATCGCTAAAGCTTACCTAAGGTTCAAAGATTGGGAAAATTTGACAGTTTCGTGTAGCGTCTGTACCTACATGTTACTCGGTTAAAATTGAAATGACTTGAGCACAATTTATATTCTAAGGAATTTTGTAACGACATTTTGATTTAAAAGAGTATTCGTGTGCCCTTTCTTCACCATAGGAACTTTCAATTTGGTATGGGCAACTAGCTTCATATTTCTTGACAGTTAAAGAGTGCCTGTAATTGATTTTTTGGAAATTAATGCTTTGAGTTTGAAGGTTGAAGTTTTAAACTGGTTTTGTAAGAAAGCTTCACTGTTTTTATACATCAACCAATTTGTTTTAACAAAATGTCTAAACGCATTTAATTTTAATTTTTAAGTGACCCTAATATACGCACAGACCTTTAATACCCATTATAGCTATACAATAGATATTAATATGAATGAAAATAAAAAGTTTTCTTTGTGCTATTCACCCCTCTAAATAGGGGTGAACTTGCGACAGTAGAAAGTCGATGACAAATTCTCGATGATTTATGTTCTTAAAATGTTATAAAAGGGAATGATTTTATAACTTGAGCGTTGGCTACTTTGCTATTGAACTAGGGTAGGCTGAAACATATTTTTAGAATTAAAAAATTACATTGACATAGGCACACGCATTGCGGTTGGCACACAAGCGGTTGCAGTTGAATTGCGAAATTCGCTATGACTTAAAGCCCCTGTCATAATCTTCTCCTACATGACACAAAATGTATTTTTAAACTATCTCTTATCATCTGCGCCTTTTCCCAACTATGTTGGGGTCGGGTTCCAGTCTAACCGGATGCAGCTAAATACCAGTATTTTACATGGAGCGACTGTCTATCTAACCTTCGCAACCCAATTACTGGGTAATACGATACCCCTTGGTAAGACTGGTCGTTAGACGTTCGGGCTTCTAACTGCCAAAGATCCACGATTGACAGCCGGGACCAATGGCTTAACGTGCTTTTCGAAGCATGGAGGGGTCTTGACATGTAAAGATGGTCACCCATCAAGGGACCAACCGCGGCAAGCATAGCTTAACCTGATCGATCGTGCCGCGCGGCTGATATTACTTAGCCACAAGCCCCTTAATCTATTACTATCATCCTAATATAGCATACTTAGGTACAAACGCACAGACCCATGTGAACTAAGTTTTTTACTGTAGGTAGTTATAAAAGAAAGAAAGATCGCCATTATCAGATGATAACTGAATTGACACAGTCCATCCATCTTTCTTATACAGTAATAATATTCGGAACAACAACAATCCATCAACTCAGCCTATCGCTATCCACTGCAGGAATTTGGCTTCTCCCAAGATACACCACAACACCCGGTTATCCGCCTTCTGTATTTAATCTCTGTATGTTGAAACTATTCTGTGGTTCGGGTGGCTCTGTGTACTCTGTGGCTCGGGTAGCTCTGTGTACTCTGTGGCTATCAATAAGCTTTTTCTAACACTGATATTTAAATGCACGTTTTAATGGCGGTTTGTCATGCACATCATAAATGAATAGGTAACAACAACATGGTGATAACATTATTATTATGACATAGGTGTGTACAAGGTATATAATGCAATACGGTATTGCATTATATACGTTGTACACACGCACGCACTACAGGAAATAACAAAGGTATTGGCAATACCTATGTTATTTCCTGTTGTGCTTAAAATAAGCTTAAACGATTTATTTTTTTATTAAGTAATGGTTTTGCTACATAAAACCCAAAGTTTGGACCTCACTTTTCAACAGATTACGCAAAAACGGGGTTTTTGTTTTCAAACGGTTGACCCTTCCCCCTTCGTCTATATGAAATTACTTCAAAACACGTTTCATGAGATCACAAAAATAATAAAATGGAGAAAATTATGGCGAAAAATTTTATGGGGTACTAACTTATAAAGTAACCCCCTTCAATTTCTTACATCATTATTTTGTCCACTCAAAAGATGTCTGACCCCTCATACATTTTGTTTTACATAGTCATTAAAAACTTCACGCCGTGCATTTTTGGTGGTTAAAATAATTGGTAGCAGTCTTAGGCCCCCCTCTTCACAGCTCGTTGAGATTGGTATGAGAAACCACTCGCCTGTTAATTTTGTGGGGTAGGCAGTATTTGAAGTCGAAATACTCGGAATATTGAGTGTCAAGCAGTGGCTCGAAGACTGATCGAAATGGGGAGTAATTACTGTGGTAGAGATTTTAGGGGAGGGGATTTTAATGTTTGTTAATTCGCGTGGAAAGAAAGTAGTGGGGAAGGGTACACGATTTTTTATTTAGCAAAAGGATTTTCAAAAAATACAGGGTGGCCCTTTAGTCACCTGTATCTGACAAGGCAGTGATTCTACCCGTCATTTTTAAACAACTTTCGCTACGAAACTGTTATCCGATGCATGAAATTTAGTATTTTTTTTACAATTCGGGAATGAGTTTCATAACGAAAGTTGAAGTTTAGAATGACGTGTAAAATCACCCCCTTGACGGATGCAGGTGACTAAATCGATACCCTGTATACTTAAAGATTCGTAGCCTAGAAGCAAATTACTAAAGACAGCGCATAGTGAGTTGCTTCGCGTGACGCGTGTCTGCACCAACTTTTAAACATTTTGTTTTGGAGTTTGCCTCGCGAGGCCGGTTTCCTTCGTAGCGCGGCGTGCTCGAGCGCTCCAATGGTCGAGAGTTTGTTTCACATAATCGATACGCACCTTTACGCCTGCCGCACATGCTCACACTCGCATCGGTTTTCACGAGTCTCGTGCGAATACGAAACGGCGCACGATTGATACCTATAGCGTACAACCGAACACCGCATTTTCTTTCACGTTTCGACGCTGGTACCTACGTACAATTCATGTATGCTCATGTTGTACGGTGTTCGGAACTACGCCATAGGTACTAAACGTTGCCATTCGCACGACCAATGCGAGTGTGCGCATGGGCAGCCGGTGTTAAACCTCAACGCACAGATGACACTTGCTTTGCTAAGTAGGTAGGTTCTGCCACGAGTTGCAAGCTGTATTTTGTTGCATTGAATTGTTTGATTACGGTATTAAGTTTGCTGTTCTTTGAGACAGTGTCATACGATTTACTTATAAGCGAAGGTTCTCACTGCTGGGACTCAGGCCACCTCTCTGTGAGACGGAGTGGGCAATATTTTACAGTGCGAATTTACTTAGTTTAGTATTAATTTATAATTAATCAAAGTTCATGACCAAGGGAAGAAAAGCAAGTTGTCTTGCTCTTTTTCCAAGGAGATCATCCAGACCTCAAACATTTTTTATCCAAAAATTTAAGAAACGGACGCCATAAAATAAAAATACTGTTTTCTTACGGAAAATTAAAATCTTACAATTGTTTTACTGTTAAAACGAAAGTCTATGATTAACCCCCAGGCTGCTATTTGTTGGTAGGTATACTCGTAATGGCTCCAAACATTTGTAGACAAAGATAATATTTTTAAACTCACATTCATGCAAGGAGCATTAGAAAATAATGCTCAGCGCGTTATTATTACCCGTAAGAAACTGTTAATTTTCATTTTAATCCGGAGCTAAACTTTTTGTGTTTAATATGATTGATGTCCTTCACTGCACATAACCCACATTCATACTTCTGCTCAGCATGGTTGCTGGCTAACAAGCGAAGTCAGACAAAGCAGCACGGCAGCCGCATACGGCCGTCGTAGTACGACAATAGACGCCTTAGGACAGCTGCAGCTGCCGTGTGATGCCGTCGTCTGGCTTCTGCCGGAGAGCACGGAATGCTTCCGCTACCTTAAGTCACTGCAACAATCGACACTTTGCCAAGTAGGTACCTACTTTTGGGGGATGGAGCAAAACTGCTCATTCTCCTTTGTAATTAGATCCATCTGGAGACGTCGCATACTAGATTGAACGTTACTTCTAAATTGGTTTCTGGATCAGTGTTCCGTTTGATATTGGCTTTCGCGAAGATTGATGTAATTAGCCTTTGGGTGTTGAATATTGCGACTAAGTAATATTTTTTTATATGAAGGTAGGCAGCAGCATTCTTCTATGCCCCAATAAACAATTTAATGTTGTCTGAAATTGAATTTATCATAAGTAATACATAAGTTCTGTATCTTTATCTCTTCTTTGCTTTTTCCTTCTGTTAGTCTTTGTCCCTACTCCTTTCTTTTTTGTTTGTTTAAAATTAGCATTGGATAGAAAAAGGACGAACTAATAATTTTCGGGTCGATGAAGGAATGAATTATTTCTAACCCCAAGTTCGTTGCTGCGGTGTGTATGTTGACGCAATCTCTTATATTATTTTCCACGTGTCACCCAATTCTATGGCAATAAATTATATAATATAACCATTACAAGGAACAATAATCATAATAAAACAGTTTCTAGGCGTTTATGACGTCACCGCGCCGTGGGGATGAATTTTATTTGCACGGCCCTCTTTGTTATGTGGTCATAAATATTATAAAAGGGTAATAAGGGGATGTGTTTAGGTAATAAAGGGTTATATTTATACCAATCATAATATTAGTACTTTTTACCTAAACACAACTAGGTTACTGAAACTAACGTGTTTTCTGTTGACTTTAAATTTTTTCTAGTCTCATGTTGGGCGCCAAAATCGTACCAGATAAAAACCCTCAAAGATTAGAAAATCTAATAAATAATAAACGTACCTAACTATTAATATTATAATTAGGTTTCTTTGCATTACGTCCCTTATGCATTAGGTTGGGTTTATTTTAATTTTTGGTCTGTTTTTTATGGTCCCGCGCTGGGCGCCAAAACTAGAATAAAAATCCTGTAGGATTAGATTATCAACCAGACTTCATTTTAAATGAAACTCAAGGGAGATACGAGATGCACAAAAATGAACACCTACTTGCAAGACTAAACTAGAGATGGTCATTAAAATATCTTGTGCCTATATCACAGACAATATATTCAAAATTACATATTAAGCAAAAGTCATTGTTAACTTAAGTTACGAACTACTCGAATATTACAAAGTAGACTATTCTATGCTACTGTTGCCAACCTAACCCATGGATTTCTCAGAAAGGTTAAACGATTTATAATGTCATTCGCTTCGGGGAATCCTTTTGAATAGCTTAAAGCTTTAAAAAGTTATGTTTTCTGGTATAAAATAGTACCTACTTTGAAAACTTGGATTTCCACAAATAAGCTAATTATAAACCAATGTTAAGATGCATTTTTTTTATAGAATATATTTTAGGCGTAACTTAATAAGTTAAATTTATTGCGCCTTGTTCGGGGACTACTTAAGTGATATATATGTTAATATGCTGATATAAAGAAAGTAAACAAAATAATGATTTCTCATATCGAGAAATAATAAAGAAGTTATATTAGACAGTCAATTGAAACCCAAAACAAATATGATCGAGTAAAATAAAGCCTAAAAATGAGGCTTATTCACAATGTAAAATCCTCCTACTTTCACGTCTGAATACAGATCTAGATTTATCCCAAACGAATTTAGACACAGGCGCCTCCGATCAATTGAATCCGGTTGAATTTCCTTCCGTAGAATTTCCTTCGTGATTTACTTATTTATAAAACGAGGATATTTCATTCGGCTTTTCAATTTGGTTCTATTTTAAAAATAAACTGCTTGTATTCTGTCTGTTTCGAGACGTTTCTTACCTTTACCGGAATTATTATCTTATGTATGCTTAAGTATTGATACTTACACCGAAAGAAGTGAATTTAGAATTTTGATTAATTTTATTTATTTATTTTATTGTGTTTGGGTGGCTCACAGCTACCTATATAGAAGTGATAATGAAGTTGTTATTTACAAGAAGTCATTTATAAGCCTCCACAGATAGCAATAGAGTATTGTTGTACAAGTTTTGTAAGCGATTAACCATCAATTATGCATAAAACTAACTAAGTATACCCTGTTTTTGTCCTGACGATAAAAAAGTCAGCTGGTTTAAGTAAAGTATATAACTAGTTACCAAGTAGCCACTGTGCAGTAAGGTGAATGAAGGGGTTGTCCTAAAATGTATCTGTATATCTGTATAATATTACAACGACTTTTCATTTTATCACGATAATTTAAATAAATTTAACGGCAGCCATCAAAGATATAACCTCCAAAACATCAAAACGGGTTGTCTTAAAGTTTCTCTGCCTAGGTAGTACCACATTTTCGTCTGTACCTGCAAGTATACTTTAGACTTCTGACCTCCAGCCCCGGATCGATCCAGGCTTATATCTGACGCTTTTAGACAAGGCCGTCGCTATACAGGCTGACCTTTGCCGTAGTTTATACATATACAGTTATAATCTTATATACCTTCTTCAGGTTATGTAAGGTTAGTTTATACCTTTCTTACTGGCAGTAAAGCAGCTGTATATAGTTACACTTTCTTTATCAGTAGCTGAAGTTCTGCCCTCGCCTGCTTATTAAGTTTTTGGTACCCAGATGACAATTCCATTATTTCTTTTTCTGCTTACAAAACTGCCCTTTTACTTTGTTTTGCCAAAATATGTTTCATTTTGTCCCCGTATGTTCCAAATAAGTGGACGTGTGGGACTTTAATAATATTAGTTTAGTTTATTTCCATTACCGTTTTCATCCATATTGTATGAAGACAATTGCTTTAGATGTTATCTTTTTCGTACATCATAATGCGTAACAAAAAATAAAGTTGAAATGAATTTTTCAGCCTCCGCAGCAGGTATAAAGCGGTCTTTAGAACAAATCAATGCATCTTCAAGACGATATTAGAGGCAACCATTTTTTGTTTTGTCCTAAGTACCAAGAGAAAGCTTGTTAGAAATTGCCTAGATTACAGAGGTACAATGAAACTTTGAGACGGCCGAGTCTTAGCGTAAAAGTATTGAGAAAAATAATTATGACTTTATTTCTATTGGAGATTGAACTTCCAACACTTTTTTGTTTCATTATCTTCGTTTTAGTACTAATTTATTTCCTCTCTGTGTGATCATTTTATCATCTATCAGAATTGTTATCTTTTGATGTTTATTAGGTATCCTAACAAGTAATCAATTTGTGATTGCTTTAGTAATCACGCTTAGCAATGGATATCATAGTTTAATGCTTAAAGACATTATAACTGGGCCGTTATTAGTTTGTTTTTTCTTTTACATTTGCATCATAATTTTTTTTTGAGTTTATTTTAGACACAAATCGACATATTTATCTTTGTCCTTTTCATCAGTAAGGGCAGTAATATTTTTATGAGATTTTTATGCTCTGTTTCATTATTTGTTTGACTTTCTTTTAGCAACTTATCTTGGTATAAATCTCTATCTTTTTCATCACTAAAAGCTTTCCTACCTTCAAATCCTCTCGTATACCAGAAGGTTTCAAAAGCCGTAAACATAAACCCCTAGTCCCTAGGGCCTAGGGGTATCTTTTTGTGCCTTCGAACAGCTCTAACTTCAAGACCGTGGGTACTGACTTTTAATGTATTCTGCTCAATATAAATTGGATTGGATGTATCGAATTTAGAATTTGGATCGGTGTTTTTAGGTCTTTCAAAGTAACATTGAATTTAACATTGGCTAAGAAAATTGAAACGTTCGAATTACTTTTGTTGGCAACTTCGATGGTAGGGAATATTTGTGGGTAATGTACGAAGTTTGTAACTTAAGTGTAAAGTTTTGGTCACTCTAGAGCCATATAAACTTCAAAATTTCCATTCCATTACAACCGGCAAGGGATAGTAGGCATACAGTTTAGTAAACATTAAACCCTACAATCATACTTTTAAAGACTAAATTGCCGTTATATAATCCTAAAGAACATTTACCCTCTTCTTTGTACTTTATTTTTCTATTCTTCTGTATGTATTACCAACTTTGTTTATCTTGCTCCTTCAAACAAAGGGCTGTTAGCTGTTATATCTGCATTAGCAGTCAGACAAAGCCTATTTTACTCAACTTTGTTTTTAACAATTCAAGCAATACTGTAACTTATGTCTTTAATTTTAAGGTCGTCATTACCTCCTCAACCTTCAGACACTACTTCTTACCATTTTTTAAGCTAAATTAAACCTTTCCATTTTGTGTTTAAAGTTGTAATTTCTTTGTCATTAGGCGGACGCGAGCACCGCATTTCTGCGGGCTGCGCGCGCCGGTCAGATTGAGAAGATCATAAGCCTTCTGGAGCAGGGCGTCGACATCAACGTCAGCAATGCTGTAAGTACATGACATACGTGACATGACGTCATTTGACGTTATGAGTTGTCACTTTAGACGACACGATGAGCGGCATGAAAGCTTTGAAACATTCTTTGACCAACGATATTTAACTAGATGTAAATGAAACCATTACAGTAATGGATTTTTTTTTTTTCTAAAAATCACAAAAAATGTGAACTGTTAAACGTGAAATACCCACAATTGACCCCTAAAAGGTCATGAATATTTTCGTGATCACAAAGTATGTAGATAACATTCTGTTAAACCAACTATCAATCTCACTTTTGCATTCCTTGAAAACACTGAATTAGTGCCTTAATACCTTAATATACAAAGCTCATACAATACACATAGTAACATTAACCTTTGGGAAACAAAAAAGGAAGCGAATTTAAACTGTAGTGCAAGTGGTGACTATAAAGATCACGTCGTGAATCAAGTGTCTTCCCCTTAACTTATAAAGACGTTATTGGACAATTTCTTCGTTTAAGTTATATTTAAATTACTTATTAGCTTAGGCTAGATTGTAATGTGAATAAAGTATCACTACCTAATTGTGATTCCATATAAAGGGGAAAAATACTTTTGTATGAGTTGTAGTTCGATGAAAGAATAACAAGGCATAAAACGCCAAAAAAAACGTTTCTGTTAAACCACTTTAAATTTTAACTTTATTTTATTTTTATTATTTGTTGTTATAGCGGCAACAGAAATATATACATCATCTGTGAAAATTTCAACTGCCTAGCTATCACGGTTCATGATATACAACCTGGTGCCAGATAGACAGACAGACGGACAGTGGAGTCTTAGTAATAGGGTCCCATTTTTACCCTTTGGGTACGGAACCCTAAAAACTACGGGTCCCGTTTTTACCCTTTGGGTACGGAACCCTAAAAACTACAGATTGAAACTCAACAGTAAGTTTTTAAGGCACCTAACACTTACAATTTTCGCCACGTTGAGCATATCTCTCGCCAACTTTGAAGCGGCACTGAAAAGATCATGAACCCGCTTGTGCTCACGCATAATACTTGTGCAACAACAGCGGCGTAACATCAACATCTACGTTGGCAACGCCGTGTGACGTCATTTGACATAAGCAGCACTCGAGACGTGGGCGGCGGCGTCATTAGATTTGATGCCTCGACGGATTTATATTTACCTTACAACGTGCAAAGAAAGAGAGTATTGTATATTCAGTCTAAGTTACATAAAAGGAAAAGGCCATGAAGGGTTTTTGTAAATTTAAGCTTCACAGGGTGGCCCATTCACAGTAGGTTCGGTAGCCTTAAGCGAATTTTTAGAAGCCTCATACCAATTTCTTTCTAAATATGTACTCCGAATATTCAGTGATTATTTTTTTGTTTTGGAGAAAACTAAGGTTATAGGAAATCATTTTGTTCTACAAAATTCATTCTAGATTTTCAATCCCCAATTTAATAAAGGGAAAAGGCTCGTACCTATGGACCGCTAGCTTGCCAAAACCACTAAAGTACTCAAACAAAATGTAGATATTAAAACAACGACTTTTTTATAGGGTGCTAAATTTTTAACAATATTTGAGTTTTTTTTTTAATTGTTGGTAGGTAATGAGAAACCGGCTAATTATAAAACGCTCCAGCAATGGACTGCTACACAAATATGCTGATGACGAGAGAGATATAAAATAATTCGTGAGGAATATATTTGGAGGGAGGGGGTGGGGGAAAGAATTACGGGGGTAACAGTGTTACACAAGGGTAATACTGTTAGATGGGGTAATACTGTTACACAGGAGTAAAACTGTTAGCAATAACGAGAGCTTTTAACGTAATTAGACGTAAAGTTACAACGACTTAGTTTTAAGAAAATATAAGAAAGATTACGTAAATAATCTTGTTTCTAGGCTGTAGCCAATTTTCCTTATTTTTCATCTTATCGTCATCAAAAGTATCAACTTGTCACACAATTCTAGGAAAATACTGGCAAAAATATTTGACACTACTTTAGTAACCTTATGTATTTTGTGGCACTTACATACCGAGACCCCTCCGTGCCTCGGAAAGCACGTTAAGCCGTTGGTCCCGGCTGTCATTCGTGGATCTTTGACAGTCGTTACGGGTAGTCAGTAGCCCGAAAGTCTGACAACCAGTCTTACCAAGGGGTATAGTATCCTACCCAGTAACTGGGTTGTGGAGGTCAGATAGGCAGTCGCTGACTAGACTAGACTGGAAGCCGACCCCAACATATTTCGGAGAAGGCTAGGCAGATGATGATGTATTTTGTGGTACCGTCCTTTTATTTGCGCTGGGTATTTCCCGGAGTTTCTTTTTATGCCCTGTGGGTTTTTAACATATTGGTCATGTTGACTATTACTTATCCTTGATAATATGACTATATTTAAGTAGGTCTGTATATAAATAATTTTGCATACTAGAGGTCCTTTAAAGCAAGAAAAATAAACCAACTCAAAGTACGAAAAATACCTTTGGCCATATTGAATTGTCAAATAGCCGAGGTGGTTTCAATTGTTGTTGAAGTTGGTTCAGTAGTTGAAGCTGTACCTATTTACAAAAAGTCTGTAAAAATTTTTTTTTTTTTTTGGGTGGGAAATCATCAAATGACCCCTCCCGCTCTGGGCGGAGCGGAAGGGAGTGTCAGACTCTTACTGACTAAAACCCACCCGTGTTCCTTCAGTTGCCTGTGCCAGGGGCCACGGTATCTCTTTCGAACAACCCGCGACCCTGGCGGGCATCGGCCCTAGCGGACCCCGTCAGTTGGTGCTGACATCTCCTTGAGGCGCGCGTGGAACACAACGCGCCGTCGACCCGGGCCTGGTCCTTACCGGGCGGCGAGCTGCCCATTGCTCGCCGCCCGCAAGCCCGCGCCTACGGTGGCCGCGAATCGGCTATCGACTCCCGACGCCCGGGGCGTCTCCTGCGGCGGCTGGGGGCGTGAGGGCGCAAGGATTGCCTCTCCCTCACGCGCTCCGCCTCCTCCTTCGCGAGCATCACTGCTTCGCAGAAGGAGGCGATAGCCTCCCATGCACTCTCGCTCCGAACCATGGCCCGGACTAGGGCCGGACGCGAGAGATCGCCGCCGCCGATCGCCGCCGTGAGGACACGGCGGTGCTCTGCCCAAGCTGGGCAGATCTCCACCGTATGCTCCACCGTGTCCTCCGGGCGATCCACACAATGGTGACACCCGGGCGTTTCCTCCCGCCTTATTCGGAACAGGAACCTCCCGAAGCAGCCGTGTTCGGTGAGGACCTGCGTTAGGCGGAAGGTGAGGACGCCGTGGCGCCTCTCTAGCCACTCCTCAAAGAGGGGACTTATCGCCGCGATTGTGGCGTGCCCAGCATTCAGAACTTACCCTTAGACTATGATATTACATAAAATGAACCCAACGCTTTTTCAGTGAATAAAACGACAAATAATTTTATTATTCGAAGAAAAATCATTTCTCGGTAAAGACATAACTAAAAATCGTATATTCATTTGCGAAAAAAAAACTGCCTAGTCAACGGTTCTCCTTCCACAACAGAAAAACAACTCTACAGCTTTACAAATAAAGTTAATTTTTATAAAACGTGGTAGTCTGTCTAACTTATAGTCGTTTCCGTACATTTGAACATGGCACGCGATTCCGTCACGAATACAGATATACTTTTTAAAAGAATGAAATCTACTGAATAAATTAATGTGAGCAAATTTGTGTCAGTTAGACGTATTCTGTTGTAACAACTTAGTTGTCTGACTGAACAAATTTTACCAGCGATCGATTCTATATTCTATACAAATAAATAAAATTGAAGTGTCTGTTTGTAATCAGCTTTTCACTAAATGCATATGAAAATATACACCGTGTTCCGGACAATATACCAACATAAATTTCGACCAAATGTTCAGTACATAGAAATAATGCATTTTTCATTATGGACACATTATTGAATTCTTATTTTTAATTTTCACACAAACTATATACCTTGACGTAAATCACCCGATATGCATGCCTCTTTATTTGGCAACGTCGCATTTTCATTCATAAGATTTGACTGAATCTTGTCAAAAATAAGTTAAGACCCTTTCTTAGCTCAAATCAATTTCATTAAATGTATTTACAAATATCTTTGTAACTTGCTACTTCCTTTGTTAGATTTAATTTGTAAAAGCTATAGAAGCGTTTCACAAAGTTTATGGATAGCGTGAGGAACACGGTGTATAAGATAGGTACTCATAACAAAGAATCAATTTTTAAAATTTAAGAACTCCGAAACGGCTGGACCTGTTTTGACGGGACTTTCACTGGCAGATAGCTGATGTTATAAGGAGTAAAAGCAAAGGCTACGGTTACTTTAATTCTTGAAAAAGAATTTGGGTTCCGCACAAAAAAAGGGGGGGGGGGGGGAGCCGCGGGTTGAAGTCTTCTTCTATAAAATCTTAATTAATAATTTTCTATATAATAAAAATGAAATGCTGTTCGTTGGTAAGCGCATCCCTTGAAATCTTGAAAATGTTTGTTGTTGTATTTATTTGTACCTATGTTATGTTAGTTAGTCATTTAATTTAGTATCTAGTGTTAATAGTTAGTTATCTATACATACAATAAAAATGTTCGTAATAGTCCGAATCGGGTTTTTATGGAAAGAAAGATTGGAAAAGTTCCCCGGAAACCCTTCAAATTCGGGAAAAACTGAATGTCATTTTTTTAATGGGATTTTGGTTGAATTTTTGGGCAGGATAACGCCTGTCTGGTTAGCTAGTTTTGTAATAAAAACTGATTTTGTGCCTGTCTTTAAATGCAAATAAAGTGCCAATTCACCAATAAAATATTCTAATCCTCACCACACCTTTTTATAGTCAGTACATAATTATTGAACTTACAATAAGGTTTCATTAAAATGCAAAACTATTGGGGAAATCCCAAAAAAAGTATGTCAGTGCATGTATCGCGTTTAATGAAAGGTACAGACGCCAGCACATCAAGCTACCCGAAACTGTCAAATTATCCCAATCAACTTTGAACCTTATGCTTTAGCGATAAAGTTGAAAATCTATTAAAGAAATTTGACAGATTGTAGTAGCTTGAAGTGCTTGGCGTTTGTACAGTCACGAGCACTAATATGTCAACACTTGGCAACTTACGATTGCGATTTTTTCGTGAAATAACGAATGTAACGTTGAAATACGACACTTTACACAAACCTATAGGTCCGAAAATACTTTGTTCGTAATAACATAAATTTTCATTCAAAACTAAAGGAGAAAATCGTATTTGAATAAAGCCAAGTGTATACATACTTTTGCTCGTGACTGTACAATCCGAGCGCTCCGTTCACACAAATGGTCTCCGTTTTACTGGTCCGTTTTATCGGATACGTTTTTTTTCATCGATGGCATAGAGTTGTATGATCGACTTCACATATTATGACACAGTATTCAGTAAAGTATTATTAAGTATTCGTATCCGTTTAAACGGGTACCGTAAATACAGAGAGGCTGTTAGTGCTCATAGAATAGAATAGAATACTCTTTATTATGTACACCATATAAATTACAGACATAATTATAGAAACTGTACAAAGGGTGACACAATGGGCGGTCTTATCGCTAAAAGCGATCTTTTAAAGACAACCTTTGGATGGAGAGGCAAATACTGTAGGTAGTCTGTGGTGTATCATTTACATAATACAATAAATACATACATAAAGTATATTATACTAATCTAAATAAATATATACATTTATAATAATAAACATGAAACCGGAGCAAATAAAATATACCTAATGATGATGTTTAAGAAGAGAGGAAGTGCTTTTTAACCATAATTTTAAAAGTGGACAAAGATTGAGCACGCCTTACGGACACGGGCAAGTCATTCCATAACCGTACTGCTTGAACAGTAAAAGATTTGTCATAGAAACTGGTGGAATGCATCGGCATCTCTAGTCTCGTACACACGAGCTGCACGCGTCGCGTCGGCTGCTGTCGACGCGTTTTGGCGGCTGCAATTGCCTCTGTCGTTGACGTGTGCCGCTCGTGTATATTCAGAGCACTTAACTTTTCTCTTTGGGCACACTATGTTTTGACTTTAACACCTTGCGGGGCACTAAATACCCCTCGACGTAATAACAATAAAACTTCTATTGTGTCTCCTTCAGTGTCGTTCAATGGGTTAAGATTTAGGATATGTGTGCAGCTCCAGGATTTAAGCCAGCATAGTTGATTGAATTTGTAGCGGTATTTACAACGCCACATGCGAACAACCCGTCATACTGACGTCACGCAAATCCTGCATCGCGCAAGCAGAGTTTACCGCGCAACTAGCATAGATACAACGGCCCGACATGAATCATTGGGCAGTTGCCCGCCAGACACAACACCCGTCTGGTCGGAGGATCCTCCCTTTTCTATAGAGTATGAGTGAATTTTACACCCTGTTCCTCATACCTCTATAAATTAAACGAAGTTAAGTTCACCTGTTAGCTATTATTATATTTCCTTGATTATTACCTAAAATATCACTACAAAAAGTCAGTTTCATTACTGCCTTTAGAACTAGCGTGACAAACCCGAGGTGGCGATAGCGTGCCAACGCAGCTGTGATTGCGTGACATTTTGTATGCGACAGACCAACTGGGCATTTTTTATTATACAAGTGTGATTAGGCAATGCTGTTTATTAATTAAATGCTAATTTCCAGGCTAGGCCAGGCCGTTTGACGCCTAAGTTATTGGCGACTGATACTGTTTTTTCAACCGAAATTCTCTTATGGACGTAATTTCTGGTAAATTTTTTGATCCACACATTTGTAAAGAAACGCAACGCAGCGAAAGCAACTCTATCAATCTGTCTGTCTATCTTTTAACTCGCCTAAATTACTGAACCAATCGTTATGATATTTAAGATATACATATAAGCCTGGGAACTAAACAAGGACAGAGAGGCTACTTTTCATCCTGGACATTTTGTATTTAAATAAAATTAAATACAAAATACCAAGTCACTGAACTCAGAACTTAGGGAGCTCAACGATTCGAAAAAGAAACTACCTACTTTTGAGTAGGCTGTATAAATTACTCAAACTGCCGGGACCATGATTAAAACTAACTAAGAAAAAAAAAAAACTTACGGGCAATAGCTAGCAACCCATAAAAAGAACGAAATATTAATTATATCATAGACAATACTCTAACTTGAAAATTGTTTTTTGCAAACGATATAGATAAAGATATAGATTTTGCCTGAAAAACTACTTGAAGGATTTTCTAAAAACCCTACCTTAAAAGTCAGTCAACCCTTGGACGAAGCTACTCCCCCCAAGATTTAAACGACATTCAAGACGTACTTAAATGTCTCTCCGTCACCACGATGTTCCTTTTTGAACCTTCCTCTGCTACTTTGAACATGAGTGCCTCAAGCTTGAATAAAATGGAAGACTTAATCTTCCATTTTATTCATAGGCCTCTTCCATCTCAACGAAATCCATCGACCAATACCCGTAAAAGTATCGCCACAGATGCCTCGGATAAGGATCTTGACCCAATTCTTGGTATCCTTGACCCCAAATCTGGAATATACAGAGTACCGTAGTGACCTATTTTCCTGTATGTTTTAGTAGGCTTCAAGGCTCTTAATATTGGCCTCGCTTCAAGCTATTCATTCGATATTCATATGTATTGAGTCCTGCATATCGGCAAAGAGTGGTAAACCCACTCTTTTCCCCAAATACTTCTTTGTACAATTATTTCTATATTTATCATTTTCTTGCCGCTATCCCAATATATTTGGGGTTGGCGCCGCATGGCTTTTGCTTCCATACTTCTCTTTTAGTCGTCATCTCAGTATGATTACCCCATTACTAACCGTATCATCTTTCACACATTCCATATCCTTCTCATACATTCATAAATTCATATTCAAAACTTTCCTCACGTTGTCCTCGTTCTAAATTATTTTTAGATTAATATTGCAATTTTTTTCTTGTAGCCCCGACCCACCCCGTCGCATCTATATTTCCTGTCTCATCTATTTCTGTACTTCGTTCATCCATCCATCCAAAGATTGTCTTTGAAAGATCGCTCTTAGCGATAAGACCGCGCATTGTGTCACCCTTTGTAAAATTTCTATAATTATGTCTGTAATTTATATGGTGTACATAATAAAGAGTATTCTATTCTATTCGTTTTCGCTCAGCGTAATTTCTGTTTTTTTTTGGGCTAATTGCGTAACACACTAGCAATGGGTTTCATTTTGACAGTTCAACAACATACATTGTGTGGTTTACGTTGTTCAGCAGACACATTTTTCGAACATTAGAAGTAATGGATTAGCAATATCCTTCAAAATGATTCAGATTTAGATTAATAGTGTGTTACGCAATTAGGGTACAAGTCATCGGCAGATCCAAGACCATATAAATTTTTAGGCTGAAAAAGTAATCTAGCAAATCAAGCTTAAAATCTTAAACTAAGGTCTCCTCTATTCTAGAAAAGGAGTAATTGCTCTACTTGGCGACACTCCAAAATAAAGAAATCGTTTCAATTTAAAATTCTTTTGCGATTGCTTTCACTTATATAAAATTCAGAATTTTCTCTTTTCTTGGCAGCACGTATGCGTACATGATTTTGTAGTCTCAGCTGAAGTAAACATTTTTAGTTTTCGAACAAATTTTAACAATTTTTCATATTTCTGGTATTGGAATACTTCTTCAATTACAATTATGTACAAAATCTCTTGCAAATAAATATCTTTCCCGGAGTCGCAATTTATATGAAAGAATACCAACGCGCGCCTTGGATGAAATTTTCGCCATTTTTACATAATAATTATTATTTGCATAATCGGATTATGTTTGTACGTGACACGAACGATAAACAGATTTACCACGTTGTAAATAACTTTGTAAAGATACAGTAGCTTGAAAAGCATGTGATACATACAAATTATGATCACCATCAGCTATATACAGGATAGATGGATTTAGTACATATTCTGAACCACACTGGGTTAAAAAAAATAGTTTTTTTATTGATAACCGATGAAAATTTTCTACGCTACGTCTAGGATCATGTGCCGAATTCATGGTTACAGTTTGCCCGTTGATGTCTCTGCCACCCTGTGTTTAGGTTGCTTTTTCTAACAGCCTACTAGGAAAGAGGAATATTCTGTGCTCTTCAATTCAATTTTACTTATTAAGTCACCATGACTCATTTGTTAGAAAAAACTTATCCTATGTTAGTAATTAAGATAACTTTTATGTACTTACATCCTAAACAAAACAAAATAAATTCCTGTGCAATATACACAGCGGCAGTACTGTCCAACGCTTCACCGCGGCTGCACTATTCTATGGGAAATGGTGTAGCAGCGATTCACGTAACGACAGTCTAGCCTACTCGAAATTAGAGACAGGATACTGTTGCTGCTGCCCCACACCCCACGCACTAGGGACGCACAGAACGCTTACGTATTGGCAAAGAAACAATCCACATACGCGTCACCGAATATCCCTGATGCGCTGCAGTAGCGGAGCAGCTTCAACAGCACCCTGAACGCGCTGTTGTATTGCACGCGGAGGGCACTATAGTACGATTTTTGAATTTATCTAGCCCACAGGCTGCTCGTGTAAAACGTACTAAGGTATTTGTAATAAGTATTATTACTTTTTTTTTGTGATAAAACTTAAAGCTCAATTCAAGTCCGAGGAATCCCGAATTGTCAACATGAGTGAAACTCTAAAAATAAACAGGAACCACTTTGTCTCAAATTACTTTAGTAACCCCTAACCCTTTGTCCCCAGAACGGTCTAAACGCCATCCACTTGGCCTCCAAGGATGGCCACGTGGAGGTCGTCCGAGAGCTACTGGATCGAGGTGCTGCCATTGATGCAGCCACCAAAAAAGGCAATACTGCACTGCACATCGCTTCCCTAGCGGGGCAAGAGGCTGTGGTCAAACTGCTTGTGCAAACTGCAGCACAGGTAAGATTACATATACTAATTTTACAGGCAATGTACGGTTTAAAGTTATGTTTATAGGAGCCGTGTGTCAGACAGGATTTCTCATCGACAAATATTCCCCATTATGGGATGAATTTTCAAAAAATCTTCCTTAGTGCTCATCTTTTTAATAATAAAAGGAGCTCTTATATAAAATTTCATGCTTATAATATCCACCGGTTAAGGTTGTGCGTTGTCTATCTATGAATGAATGAATTTATGATTCTAGTAAGTAGATTTCTTGAAAATACAGTAACTTTTACATAGAAATCTATCGATCTATGAAAGCGCAATACCGCTAAATAACTGAAGGCCAATTCATATATTATCTTAGCGACAATCAATATTAAAAACTTGTCACACATGTATGGAAATTTCTGTATAAAAGTTGTTTAAAAATACGGGTATTCCCCCTCTGACTGGTGCAAAACAGCTGTGTTGTTGATACCCATAGAGATATGTCTCTTTATTAAGATGTGCATAAAAATGTGTTATAAAAGTTAAATGAATAAACTCACTAGTTGATAAAATTAGCCAGGTGCGTGATTAGTTAGCTAATTTTATAATTTCCCAAGAGTAAATGTAATAACTTCTAGCAGGCTCTATTTGTAGTTTCTAGACAAAGGTTAGTCCCTAAGGCTGATGTCAGCAGTCACATTACTTTCAGAACGTGAAACAACATCGGAAGTAAAATATGTTTGTACAAATATTTAGGTACATAATGTGAATCCTCAAGGTCTGCAATAAATAATTACTTAAAACGACGACTCCATGAACACTTGTAACCCAAACCCATAAAAGAGCAAATGCAAGAGAAATGAAAGATGAAAGACATTTTATTACGCCAAAACGACCAAACAAATTCAATAAAGGCAAACAACATTATGAACATTGCCAAAACAACGAAAAACGAAGCAAAAGTTCAAGGGTAAGCATACAAGACAAAGATAAACAAACATGTAATTAAAGAAACTGGAACGAATGGAACATTACTAAAAGAAATATATCAAAAGAAAGAGAAAAGAAATATTGGTCGTCAGTAACATCTGGTCAGACTAAAAGTCGACCCAAACAAACTTTGGGAAAGGTTATGATGGATCACGTGAATAACAGAAACTAACGATCTATCATTTACAGAAGAATAAATTGCTTTTGGAAGTAAAAGAAGGAGTAATTTATACTATGGATAGTTTGATACTTAGGCAACAATGACTCAGCTTGTGTCAATGAAAGTTTACATGGGGAAACTCTAGCCTGAGAGTTGAGTGTCTCCCTGCGTGAGTCATTTCCACATTTTTCCCCTGTTTTCCAAAATTACACTTTTAGCACGTTTTTAAAATAATATCGACAATCTGTAAGCTTTTTCTATTACGATAAAATCAATCTTTAATTGTGACACTTTTTTATTTGCCTAAACTGTCACCTGGGCAAAGGCCTCCTCCATTCCTTCTACTGTTTTCGATCTATCACTAATTCTTTAAGACGCAAACGAAAGCACCTGGTCATCTTTTCCTGGGTCTGCTGCAACACCGTCTGGTTTTGTCATTGGTCCAGTATTGTTGGCCCAGGTTGCCAGACATGGCCTGCCCAGCCCCATTTCAGCATTACAGCTTTCTGAAATGTGTTTGTTTTCTGGCCGTCCTTTATTTCTCGCTTCAACCTCCTCTTGTTTTAATTTCTCTGCTTCATTGACCGTATTAACATCCATGAAATCAAACATGTATTCACTCAGGACGAATGAGTTACGCTTTGGCAATGAATTTTCTACGACAGGGGTAATGAGTTGCTTTGTCTCGAACGAAAGGCACCCCTTGTATATTTATTGCTGAAGCTAATGGGTGCGATAAATAACTATCTACATTTATAGTCTTATTGATTTTCTTTACCATTGATTAATGCTACATAATATTAGGTTAATTGTGTAGATTCAGAATGTGTATTTCTGAGGTGTTTTGTGTGTGTGTGTGTGTGTGTCTTTTGTAATGTTTCCGCGTCTAAAAAGATTTGACGTTACCGCCCTATGTATGGTGCTATGTATGGTAGAGGAGAGTAAACGTTGAGTTCAGTCAAGTTAACTTCAATACATGGATATTGATACCCAAAATAAAAGCGATCGATCGCAGAAATACACTTGTCTGTCTGTAAAAAGAATGACTGACAGCTACAATAACAAATCCTGGAGAACACATTACCATTCGACAGGTTTAAAAATATTTTGAACGAAGTGTTGCACAAATATTCGTGAATACGTGTGAATATATATACATCTGCGTGGTCTTAAGTGCAACGATTTCATTTTAGTCATAATTCACTAATTTAAATTATGAATTTATGTTCATCTGCACTTCAGCCGTCTTTGCCGATAGACAGCTTTAAAGTTCTTTCAGATTACTTTTTTTTTAGTTTTGATTGATGACGTCATGGGTGTAATATTCGGCCCGAGATAAGTATCCACGTCATACGCAAAATACGCGCTTTGGCGTGGAGCTGCGGACAATAGCTCGCATTACCTACCTATCTACGTAAACTAGTAGGTACTTTACTTTAGGTATGGTGGATATTTATCTCGGATCACCGACCGTTCTATGTAGATAGATTAAATTTTCTTCAACACATATCTCCTGTAATGGCTGCAACGTGTTCATTTGTTTCATCAATAATTTTCTTTCTCAGGTCAACATCCAGTCCCAAAATGGCTTCACGCCACTATACATGGCTGCGCAGGAGAACCACGATGGCGTCGTGAAGTTCTTACTGGCAAATGGAGCCAATCAGAGCCTCGCCACTGAGGTAAACTGCTTTTTCTTGTTTTCGTAGATACACTTATATAGGATACTTACCGAATGTGAAAGAGTCTTGAAACTATAAAAGCTCTAGTGGTCGCCATTAGTAGCCAATGAGTAGTACGATATGACCCCTAAAATAGGTTAATTATCAGAATAATATAAACCGTTTATTTTGGACATTAGTTCACAAGCGAGTTTATTAATATTACGTAACATTTTCTCTCGGCCACTAAAAACCCCTTCATCTTTCAGGATGGCTTCACCCCCCTAGCAGTGGCTATGCAGCAAGGCCATGAAAAGGTGGTAGCAGTTCTGCTAGAAGCCGATACACGCGGCAGGGTGCGCCTGCCAGCACTGCACATCGCTGCTAAGAAGGATGACGTCAAAGCTGCTAATTTATTACTTGAGGTTTGTGGAATCATCTAGATGGAATATGATAACTATACGGTTGGTAAAACAACAGCAAACCTCTTATAAAGTCTCTTCAGAGGTTACTATTTCTTTGCGATCTTCAAAAATGTTGTAATCTTCAAAAAAATATAAAGCAGGATTACTTCAATTTGTGTGATTAATTATCGTGAAAATTCAAATCAAAGAGAGTAAAAACTTACACAGTTTTTTGAAAAAAATTACACTATGTCTTTTAGTTTCGTATGCTCTAAATAATTGTATACATTTTTTTTTATTGTATACATATCTCTAATATTTCCATGTAAACTGTATATTATATTATTTCGATCCAGTACGTGGCTCGGTATCATTACACATTTCATGATCATTTTTACAAACCACCATCTCAAAATTATTCTAATGATATTCTCTCCTCAACCAGAATGAACATAACCCCGACGTGACTTCGAAGTCAGGCTTTACACCGCTGCACATAGCTGCACACTATGGCAATGAGGCCGTTGCCAGGCTACTGCTGGCTAAAGGAGCTGATGTCAACTGTGCTGCTAAACACAATATATGTCCACTGCACGTCGCTGCTAAATGGGGTACGATATTTAATAGAGAATTTAGACTAACCAAATCGACGGTTTGGGAAGTTCTTATTCCAAATTAAGGTAATAGAGTAGAATAAACAGAAGTTAGAGCTAAAATCTAGAAGAACAAGAAGAAGAAGAATGAAGTCAATCTATAAATATTAATGATAACATTGATGTTTAAAGCAATTAGAGCCAGTTCCTAGTGCAATTACTCTGTCTAAGAGTCCCTCGTCACACTTGGTCTTCAAGGTTGATACAGCATCATATTGTAGTCTTTGGGTTGATTTGATTGCACTGACTTGTTTATTTTCTTAAATAACCAATGAATCAAATGACCACAGTGCTATATTTAAACCATTTTAATAACAGATAAATTATTTTGTTCTAATGATGATTTATTACCTCTAGGCAAAGAAAACATGGTATCCCTCCTGTGCGACAACGGGGCCAACGTAGAATCCCGCACACGGGATGGCCTGACGCCTCTGCACTGCGCGGCGCGCTCGGGGCACGAGAGGGTCGTGGAGGCCTTGCTGGATAGGGGCGCGCCTATTACCAGCAAGAGCAAGGTAAGGAATGAGATATCATATTTTAATGTTGTAGGGTAGGAGTAGTGTAGGAGTAGGGTAGGAGTAGTGTGGGAGTAGGGTAGGAGTTGGGTAGGAGTAGTGTAGGAGCAAAACAACGTTTGCCGGGTCAGCTAGTTTGTAATAAAAGGGTAAAATGGCCGTGCGCCCAGTTTGGAGTGGGACGAGTTTCCCCATAAGCCAAGAATTATTAAGGGTTTTTATTGGTTCCGTCCACCATTTTCGCACGTTTAATGTACTAAATGAGAACATGGAAACGCATCGGAAAACTCCTTGATGTTATAGTTTCTTGTAATCACTTACCAACTGTAGGATCGTCGGATTGACTGGCCACTTGTGAAGTAATATATTCTTTAAAAAAATCCTGTGAGAATATCCAGTACAATATAATCTACAAATATTGTAAAGCAAAGCAAATGGAATTATGGAAATCGTCACGAAATATCTGCTTTTTATTGAAACATTGAATTTAACAGCAAAGTAATAACAGAACAGGTTGAAGGAAAATACATCTCGTTCCCCTCTCCCTCACGTTTTTCTAACCCTTTTGCCTCTTTTTGACTATCTTTAATAATAGGCTATTTGACTGGTTTCTGATAAACATCTCAGATTATTTAATGGTGTCTAACGAGCCCACAAAAACCATTACTTCAAATTGCATAATGTATTTCTTTAAAAAAATAGTAAATAAAAATGTACTGTTTAAATAAACCGCCAAAACGCTATCTTTAACAATATGGCGTCGTGACGTCACGATTCACGTAAACAAACGTTGAAACGGTCGAGATACTAGACAAAAGTCATCTGTTCTGTCAACGATAGACAGAAATTTACTAAATCATGACGTCATCTTAAGTTCAGCCAATCCAGACCGTTTTCGATTACGTGGCACCAGATTTAAAAAGATGAAGTTTTTTCGGGATTTTTTTTATAAATAATACAATAAAACATTGTTTTGTAGTAAAATTAATGCAAATCGATTTTAAAAGCGATAATCTATACGAGTGTCAATAATTATGACCTTATTTTTTACATTGTCAAATAGCCTATTTTGATGTCCTCTGTAAACATCATCATTATATTTTCTTTGCTCCTGTTTCATGATTATTATTATATTTATTTAGATTTGTATAATATACTCTATGTATGTATTTTTTGTATTATGTAAATGGTACACCACGGTATTTGTCTGTCCTTCCCCTTTTTAATCCATCCAAAGGTTAACTTTAAAAGATCGCTTCTATGGATCACCCTTTGTACAGTTTCTATATTTATGTCTGTAATTTATATGGTGTACATAATAGAGAGTATTCTATTCTATTCTGTAGAACGGTCTAGCCCCCCTGCACATGGCGGCACAGGGCGACCACGCGGAGGCAGCGCGCGTGCTGCTGTCGCGTCGCGCGCCCGTCGATGACGTCACGGTGGACTACCTCACCGCGCTGCATGTCGCTGCTCACTGTGGACATGCTAAAGTTGCTAAACTTTTGTTGGACAGGTAACAAACTATAAAAAAATCAATATATAATAATAATTCACAAAGCGCCATCCTCCCACCGACTATATATTTTAGTTTGTAAATAATTTTAGTTACATGACCTAAAGCGCGGTCTCTGTCGGACTGCATAGAAAAGAAAGAGAAGCGCGATGACACAACGCTGGTAATTTATTGCAAAATATGAAGCAATTATCTATTTACAAAAAATCTATTGCTCGGACTAAAAAATTAAAACACTAGTGCTCTAGTATGTTGATTGTAGAATAATCTGACAAAAAATCATAATGATTGTATGTATATTAGTATGGTTTTTATTGTAAAAAGAATGTTTTAAGGGGTATCTTCATGATTTTTTTCTGTCGTATCAAATTAGTTGTATTATGTTTCAACACACCATCTACATAGCTTATATCCTGAAAAATATCATATATTTTTCTGATTTGGTTTACTGTAGTCGATCATTTACTTTTATTGTTTCTGAAACATGCGTTTTTTGTGTTTAGGTCCTGTAAGCCGATTAAACCTAAATATTAGAAGCTTCACACACTTATTCCCAGCCACTGTAACTACTTTAAACCAGAATCTATGGCGCGACATACCGGCGACACAAAACATCAGCTTCAATAAACTGAAAATGGTTCCACTGTTTTGGAACCATTTTCAGTTTAATGTAGAAGTAGATGACTTTAACTGGTTTGACTTGATGACACAATGGATTTTTAAACTATGACACATCATAGGTTTTTTTCCGCCTGTACTTTAGATCATACAAGACCCCCACCTATCCCCAGACCCTATCCTCAACAGCATAAGAATCAACAATTTGATATAGTTTCATCCTATAATTGATACTAAAACAGTTTTATCACAAATTATCTCTTTGTATATTTGCAGAAATGCGGACGCAAATGCTCGCGCCCTAAACGGATTTACACCCTTGCACATCGCATGCAAGAAGAACAGGATCAAGGTGGTGGAACTGCTCCTCAAGTATGGTGCAAGTAAGTATCTTTAAAAATTCCAAAACGTCAATCAGAAGGAGCAAAGAACTTGGGAGCAATGGAGCATTTTGCATGTATTTCAACCTGAACGATGCAAAAATATTATCGCGATAAGAAAGTTGCAGGATAACAAAACCAAGCAAAGATTTATAATAATGGATCACCGCAATTTTTATCTAATTCCTCACAAAGAGGGTGTGTTATATAAGAAAATATGCGGTCGCTTTAGGAAGAAAAACATTACGTAGCAGAATCCGGGAAAAGGATTAATAAAAAAATTGATGATAAAAAAATGGTTTTTTTATCATCTACTTAGCTTCGTGATTCACGATAATATCTCTTTTAACCCTTGCAAATGCAGCAGTGGACAATTAAGAGCGGGTACAATAATGACCACCTCCTTTTCACCAGGTATACAAGCCACAACCGAGTCCGGCCTGACTCCCCTCCACGTGGCCGCATTCATGGGCTGCATGAACATCGTCATCTACCTGCTGCAGCACGAGGCCAACCCCGACGTGCCTACCGTCCGCGGGGAGACGCCTCTGCATCTAGCAGCTAGAGCTAATCAGGTAAACCCACAGATATAGATAGACCTAGATAACGCAAGTATCACGAACTGTATGAAAACCAAGCGTGCCATTTTTTGACTACATACTATGACGTCACAAGCTCGCGCTCTCGCTCACGCTTACCCAGCCAGCAGTACACAGGACTGAGAGCGAAAGTGGCGGCTTATGATTTTTTATCGTAAACTGGTGCGATTTTTGGCACGCGAAGTAGTTGCTCTTGCGTTATCTAGGTGTATCTATATCTATGGGTAAACCTTTACAACCTACTGTACAATAGACCGACGTAACTCGGCGGGCCTGAACTTCGCGCAGAAGGCTGCGCACGAACGTTTTTTAGGAACCAAAAGGGGCGAGTGTGAGTGAGAGAACATGCGCGAAAGTTCGCAAAGGCTATACTCAGGCCTGCCAAATTACGTCGGTTGTATTGTACTCATTTGAAATGTGGAAAGTGTGGTTTTAGCAGCTAATCTGAACGGTCTTGTATATTCTCCATTTGCAGTTGAACTATAAGCCGAGTTTAGCATTCAACATGACAAAACATAGTCATGTTCATCAAATGACATGTCTTGTTGATTTAAAAATGGCTTATGTTGTTGGTCTTATGAGTCCAGAGTTTACATGGTTATCAGGATAGCTTTTAATTCCGCCAAGATAGCTAAATATGCATTCATTATCAAGGGTTTGATTTGCCAAAACGTTTTTTCTCTTGCAATCATCAGCTTCTAATAAAATCCATTCCTTACATCAACTAACTCATTCTCATCTTCCAGACTGATATAATCCGCATCCTACTCCGTAACGGCGCGGCCGTGGAAGCGAAGGCCCGCGAGCGACAGACTCCCCTCCACATCGCGTCCCGCCTCGGCAACGTCGACATCGCCGTGTTGCTGCTGCAACATGGCGCTGACGTCAGGGCTATGACGGCAGACCATTACAACCCGCTGCATATTGCTGCTAAACAGCATAATCATGACGTAAGGAACTTATTTTTAAACGTATCTTACAGAACTTTTCTAGCATTTATGGCGATTTGATGATTAACGACAAACGGAGGGCCTGCAATACAACTGGCACTTTTATTGACTACTCTTTGTCCAGTAATAAGACTAACATACTTCCTATTTTAAGATGGTTAAAAACTAGTCATTTGCTTGGCCTTGATGGTACTAAGAGCAGTGGTGGCCCTGTGATAACGGTCGCGATTTACGAGATGTAGGTCGTAAGTTCGAACCCAGACAGGCGCTTTACTTTGTGTAAATTATTTCATCACCACTGTTCTCAAAACGGTGAAGAAAACACCGTAAGGAAACCGGCATGAACCAAAAATTCGAAGACATGCACATCCACTAACCCGCACTGGGCCCGCATGGTGGATCACGACCTACTCTCACAGAGAGGAGGCCTGTGTCCCAGCAGTGGGCACATTATAGGCTGACTATGCATAATGTAACTAACGTCATTGTCCATTTATCAGGTTGCAGCAGCACTGATTGAACACAACGCACCTCTAACGGCAACCACCAAGAAAGGATTCACGGCTCTTCATCTCGCCGCCAAATATGGCAACTTGAAGGTATGGTGGGGTAACTTTTAGTATCCACAGATTCATAAATGAAGAAACTTCTTAAAAAAATTACTTATTAGACCGTGAACATTTGACTAAGTAAAGAATGTGTTGCACAATTCAAAACAATTTTTGGAATTGAAACGCTCGGGTCATGGGGCCCAAGTGCGCGTCTCCTTTTTTAAGGAAATTTCTCGCCGGCTGGTCGAAACTTCACTTGGCCAGAGGGCTGGGTCATTCTTTAGCCAAAGAATTAGCATTGCCATTCAACGTGGCAATGCTGCCAGTCTTTTGGGTACGTTTCCTGGTGACAGTGATGTGGACGAGTATTTAGACTCCTAAATGTCCTTTTGTTTTTGTATATATTTGTGTAGTCTATACAAATCGGTAGTATATATTAGAACTAATCGCTTTGTCAATTTAAAGAACACCGCTTCCTAATTCTTTGTCCACAATTATATAATTTTCAATTTTTTTCTCTAGGTGGCAAATCTCTTGCTTGCGCACGGAGCATCCCCGGACCAGGCAGGCAAGAACGGAATGACACCACTGCACATCGCTGCGCAGTACGACCAGCAGGCAGTCGCTACCACACTGTTGGAGAAAGGAGCTGATGCTAAGGTCAGTTTTATTTGTTACTTGAAAAATAAAAAGGTAATAGTAATTCGAAGACATGTGACATCTGCCAATCCGCACTGGGCCCGCGTGGTGGATTACGGCCCACTCCCTCTCACCGAGAGGAGGCCTGTGTCCCAGCAGTGGGAACATTATAGGCTGATTATGGTATTTGTTGGCATATTATCCACCCTTTCTTATTTAATTTAGGGCCGATTTTTCAATAGCCATATGTCATTTTAGTTAAGATGACAAAGCCAGTTCGTAGTTCTCCTGGCTGTACAAAAAATATCATGTTTCTGTTGCTCGCACTAAAGACATTCTTAAAATTCCAGGCTGTAGCCAAGAACGGGCACACTCCCCTCCACATAGCGGCGCGTAAGAACCAGATGGAGACGGCGGCGACTCTGCTGGAGTACGGAGCTCTCACCAACGCAGAGTCCAAGGCTGGCTTCACGCCGCTGCACCTTGCAGCTCAGCAGGTAAGATCCTCGACTGGACATCTACACTGACACTATCTTTTTGGGTATAATTAATAAAATATCTTTGGTGACGATTATGTATTTTTCCCAGGGTCACACAGAAATGTGCTCATTACTCTTAGAGCACGAAGCTGCAGTGGACCAACAGTCCAAGAATGGATTAGCTGCTTTTCACTTGGCAGCTCAGGAAGACAGGGTGCCTGTCGCTCAACTACTCGTTAAGAATGGAGCAGAGGTAATAATTTGTCTAAATATTTAACCCGTAATATCCCACTGTTGGGCAAAGGCCTCCCTTTCGCTTTTCCATACACGTTTGTCCACTGCCTCTGCGGGCGGGGGAGTCAAGTTCGTATCTCCATCTCTGTCTTGGTCTGCCGCGATGTCGTCTAGCATGAACTCAATTTGTCGTCTACTACCACGGATCGGAAGGGAGATCTTACTTTTAATCGTATTCTTTCCTTAGAAAAGTATTTTCAGTAGGTACTCACTATTTTCGTATCTCAGGTGGATATCTGCACGAAGGGCGGCTACACACCGCTGCACATCGCCAGCCACTACGGGCAAACCAACATGGTGCGCTTCCTGCTGGAGAGCGGCGCTTCTGTTAAGGCTCAGACTGCACACGGGTAACGATGTGACCAATATCTGTTACACCCTTTCTGCAAGGATCGAAGTGATTTTTCATGATACACTTGAAATTTTGTACATAGATTCCTTACATAAAAATACTAGACACGTGTTTCGGGTTTCGCATATACTAAAAATAATGTTGTATTTGTTAATGAATTAGTAATGTAATTACACAGGTACACAGCACTACATCACGCCGCTCAGCAGGGTCACATCAATATCGTGAACATCCTACTGGAACACAAGTCGGATGCCAACGCCACTACCACGGTAAGAACACTAAATTATGATTTTATAACAAGATCCTTGCAAGAGATAGCCATGAACTTTCAAAATTCATATAGGTATCTAGATTCTAGATTAATCGTATAGGAAAAGAAATTAAAATGTTGAAAACCCGACTGCAACTAAAAATATCAAAACAAGCTCGGGTCGTCGGGAAAATAAACATTTGTTTTATGGATACCTACCTAACTAAAGGACAAGTGGTTTATGAGACTCGAACAACACTTCTGAATAACGATAAAGACGATTTTTTGTCAGTCATACAAAGTTTATAGTAACTTACTTATAAAAAATACACACAAGTTTTATGCTGTTTGTAGATACAATTTTTAACGTTATTACAAACAAACACATAAATATGAATTAGTTCAGGCATAAAAGCAAACGAATTATTTACTCCTTCGTGCGTATGCCTGAGGTCATACAATAAGAAATTTCTGAATTTTCTGAATGAAACGTCATTAATTTGATAATTACTGCGATCATTATATGCATCTATTTAAAATTCTAGATTAAAATCAAAATCATTGAATTAATGCTAGCCTTAGGCATCTGTCTCACTGCTGACGATTAACGAGAAGAGATTAGAGCTAGAAACTAAAAGCACGATGGTGACGTGCGATTACTCGCTGGTATGCGTATGTGCACCAACCATGAGTCTGTCAGCGAGTGTCCAAGGCAGAATTCCATTCTTCTTGTATCTTCCCAACAGAACGGCCAAACACCTCTAGATATAGCCTCCAAACTGGGCTACGTGACCGTTATGGAGACTCTCAAGGAAGTGTCGGAGCCATCCATCGCGCCAGTTTCCCAGGAGAAGTACAAGGTGGTGGCTCCGGAGACCATGCTTGAAACCTTCATGTCTGACTCTGAGGAAGAAGGAGGTGGGTACATGTAGACTACTTAGGTGATGCAAATGCTGCTTTTTTCACTGATACTGGTGTCTGAACATATGCCTAGTAAATCTATCTATGTTACTTAGGATATGTTGTGAACAATTGACTTAAACACCCAATCAAATCTGTGGAGGACGTTGTTGGTTACACATTTGTATAAATATGTTCTATTTATTTGCAATATGTGTAATGTTAAAAGATCCGGTGAACTATACTTGAATAAAACCATTGTCTGTTATATTCTAGGTGAAGACACTATCTTGAACGACCAGCCATACCGCTATTTAACGGCAGATGACATGAAGTCCTTAGGAGATGACTCTCTGCCTATTGACGTTACCAAGGATGAGAGGACCGAGTCTGCTATGAGCCATAAGAATATTATGGAGATGTCTCAAGGTAAGATCGGGGATAAGATACTAAGGCTTAACAGATTAAGGATATCCACGATAACAAATATAGTATATCTAACAATTTCCAATCATCAAAAATGTATATCCAGTGTAAGCCTTCTTGTCCATCCGTTTGTTAATACAGTTTGTTTTTTGTGTTATTATTCTTACAGCTTTTATAAACAAGAAGTTTAGGCGCTTCACTCCCATAATACTAAACATTCTTTTCCCTGCAGGCTCTGTAAACGGCATGCCATACCAGCCTCAGCAGGAGGTGGTGGTGAAGAGCATCAGCCGTTACAGTACTGCGCAGGCGCCGGAAGGATACTGCTACAATGTGGATCCAACGCAACCCAAGTCAGTGTTACATTCCATAAACAAATGTACCTACACATAATAAAATTATGACACTAGAGGTCCAAGTATGTTACCTCGGGGTAATCTCTCTAGTAGCTCTCTTATTACCCTAGTAATCCTATGTAGTTTATATCGCATAAAACACCATTTCATATTATTTGAGGTCTAACCATTGTACCTTGTGGAACCCCTCTACTTTTTAATTTGTATTTGAATTGTTGATCTTGTGGTTTATAACTTGCATTTTGATGTTAAGCTAATATGGGTAATTTATTTGTACAAATTCCACTTACAGATTGCCTTAGGTATTGTATTCAAAGACTTAACCAAATTCAAAAGTGGACGTAAAATGTAAACGTTGGCAATAACAATATCAATCTACAATGATTCATAACACGGAAACGTTTACGTAAACAGAATTATGTAAACAACTCCAAAATAACAAACGAAATGCTTTATAAAAGTTAATATCGTTTCCAATGAAACAGTTTATGATTGTAACGTCTATTTCAGAATGTAAACATTTATTACAAAATTGTTGCGCATGCTTACTGGGATATACAGGAAGAAGCTACAATGGAAGAAGTAAGTGCTTTTTATTATTTTTTATTAATATTTTTGTTATTTTCTTTACCCGATAAACTGTTTTAATTGAATTTTGTGTTGGTGTTTATTATTAATAAATGTGCTTCGAGCTGTTATGTACTTAATTCAGTTTGTTTTCTTTTTTCCTATTTATGAATTCCGTTTAGAAACGAGAAGTACCAATTTCGATATTATCATTTTCAAGCAAGAACTGCCATACTTAATTTTTCTTTTTTAATTCCTGAATTATTTTTTACCTTTAGAATTATCATAAATCTGAATTGAAACGCCAATTAAATAAAGTTCAGATTGTGTGTACTATCTGTATTATTCTTAGTTTTTATAATTTCATTAACATTACGTAGCACCTATATTAAATATATAGCACATACTTACAAAAGCAACATTATTAACAGCTACTTCACTATCTTTATTATTAAATGGTTAAATGATCATACCCTTTCCTTTAGTCTCTCCATACCAATCAAACTAAGTCTTTACAACAGCTACTCGGTATTATAATATTGTTCCGGCGTGTTCCAGTTTCCTGGTATCATTTCTGGTGGACGCTCGAGGAGGAGCGATGCGCGGATGTCGCGGGGGCGGCGTGCGTGTCATTGTCCCGCCGCTGTCCGCACAGCAACCTACCAGAATTACTTGCAGGTGAGTTGAAACAGGAAGCAAAGAATTAAATATCATAAGAGAGGCAAAAGGGAATAAACCGGCAAAGCAATCGCGCCATTTTACGCCAAACAAAAGTAATGAATACGCCAAAAATCTTTATGGACTAGAGTATGAAAACATGGTAATGGCTAAGGGCGTGCTTCATATTCCTAACCGTATGCAATCTATCTGCATTACATTGACATTCAAAGGCTTTTACGAGATTAGATTAAAATATTAAATGAGGATTAAATTGGCCAGAGTGTTCCTTCGCAGTTTTTATCATCATCATTTTTTTATTATTTTACGAACAGAGAAGTATAGAAGAAACAGACATGTTGTGTCCCATATAAATTGGGGATGAGAATGATGACGTTTACAACTCTTTGAAACGGTTATTCAATATCATAATGACTATTTCTTTTACAGGTATCTGAAGCCTTCCCGTATCAATCACATGCCGCCCCTGATGGAGGGTGAGGCTCTCGCAGCCAGGGTGCTCGAGATGGGACCAGTTTCTGCCAAGTTCTTAGGGTAAGTTACCCAACACCAAGATTGAGTTTAAAAAAATATGTATAAGGTGACAACACTGACAACAGTTTCTCTTCAAATTATTAGGTTCTTATAATGTTCATCTTTTGGAATGTGCAACTACGTTGCTTAATCTTATTCGGTTTGGAAAATGCGACTTTATAGGGTTATGATAAGTTCTATTTTCATTATGCCATCAATCAACTTAATACTATAATATACTTAATCTTTCACATTTCTTTGACTTAAAAGTTCATACTTTTTCTCAATCCAGACCAGTGATCCTTGAAGTACCCCACTACGCCTCTCTCCGTGGCAAGGAACGCGAGATCGTGATCCTTCGCTCAGATAACGGAACCAGCTGGAGGGAACACAATGCTGATGCTACGGATGACGTCGTACAGGACATTCTGCATGAAACTCTTGAGATTGAAGGTGCGTTTAATAAGGATCTAGAATTAGGTAAAACCACAGTGACCGAAAGATGATCTATGTGTGGCAATCAGATACATTGCATCAATATAATAACAACTAACTACACTGCACATAGTCCTATTCTGTTTCTAGAAAGCATTCAATTCTTTGTGAAAAACTTTACATGATAATAAAATGGATTTATTCTTTTATTATTTATATTTCACCTAAAAACACTAACTGAAAAACCTACTTACATTCAACGTAAAAACCTTCTTAATAGGTTTAAGTCTTGAACAAATAAATATTGTTTATTGTTTGTTTATTCAATAGCTACATATTGTCCATGTGGCTTAATAAATTGGTTCTCAAAATAACCAGCAATTTAATACGTGAAATACTTTTTTAACAGAGACAAATGAAACGGACGAGAAAGGCTGGGATGCTCCTCGCGTCACCAGAATCCTGACGCACGACTTCCCGCAGTACTTCGCTGTTATTTCGCGCATACGACAGGAAGTCCACGCTATTGGGCCTGAAGGTCAGTATTATACCTCATTACGAAATACATATTCCTCAAAATGGTGTTGTACTTGAGAGTAGATTGGATTTACTTAGCTCAATATATAGGGGGTTAACGGGGGAATGTATTTGTACATCCCTTTGTACAACACGCTTAAACACAAAACAGAAATACTTAATCCAACCTGGCTACAACCAAGTAACAAGATTATATTAGGTTTTACAGAAGGCGACACGATTTTTTTTGTTTAAACTCGATTAACGCTTCTGTTTTATTCCTAATGATTTAGCTAAATATTCATAAAAAAATCTCAACGATATAAAAAAGGAGTAAAAACAGGGTTAATCGACTTTTATTGCTGACTGTATGAACAATTGAAATAAATACTATTGTATAATTAAATAATTAAAATATAATTTAAACTCATGCGAAGAAAATATTGTTGTAATGCAAAGGTACAAAAAATGGACTTGCCAGTTGAGCGTGGATGCAGAGAGAGAGAGTGTTGCTAGCCATGAAAAAATATTAAATTAAATTACAATGTTGCAACTTAAAACGACTTTGTTATCGATTACAAATATTACAATTAAACTAATAACAACTATAACTTCTATTGATTTCGAACTACAGTAATAAATAAATACAAAAATGGCATATCTTCTAATCTCCAGGTGGCATGGTATCCAGCTCCGTCGTCCCACAAGTGCAGGCCGTCTTCCCGCAAGGAGCTCTCACCAAGAAAATCAAAGTCGGCCTCCAGGTAAACCTATTCAAACCAAGAAAAGGTGTTAAGGACAAAAACCTGAAAAAGATCACTGTCAATAACGTCTCCAAGAAAAAACGTTTCTCTTTAATTTGGTAGTATAACCTTAAAATGTACTCGAATGAATTTAATCTTATAAGCTGACATAGTCAGACAAGCTTAAGAAATATAACGACTATTTTCGATAAGAATTCCTTTTCATTTTCTTCACTGTTAGATTTGTGTACTGTGTTCATTAATTTATTATTGTTAAGATTAATTGTGTTCTCATTGTAATTTTAGTCATTAGTGATAGGTTTGGCAAAATATTATCTGAGAGATTTTAACGTTACTTGAAAATTCTAGTCTTTGTGTGAAGTTAGTCGAATGCTTTAGACAGATCATTTTCATCTAGTATTTGATGAATGAATGGAACCAGAACAGTAAGAAAAGTAAGAAGAAAAGTAGTAGTAGTATTGAAAAATCTCAAGCCTTTAAGATAAACGAAGCGTTGTGATTTGATATACAAGGTCAAATTAAATAAGCTAGCAAAACTATGCAGACTTGATGGGTATATTTAAATACGATAAAATTAAAAAAAAGGATTCATTGCGTTTTTTTTTTCGCCTTCAACGACTGTAGTTACTTGAAACATTAGTTTCAAAATCAGTTTTTCTTTCTGTGTAAACTTCACAAATGTGATAGGCAAACACCATAAACAACTCCTTCACATTACTACGCTACCAATAGTTATTGACCCGAGAAAAAAATCAAATCTTTTGTTTCTTTGTTTTATCGTGTTTAGATATAAATAGCCATCAGGATTGCGAAGTTTCGCTAGCTAATTAAATTAACTCTGTATTATTAAGAGGTAAAAAGAGAATCAGTTGCTAAAATAGAGATATTTGTAACAGATAACTGAAAAACAGAAAAAGTGCAGGAATCAGATCATATTTTGTCACAGTCACAGTCTAGTCATTTGCCATATTAAAACAAAAGTACAAAAATGTGAATGCCAAATTTTTTTAACGATAGCTATTTTGTATCCGTTTATTGGTGAAAGTGTTTTTGTTTAGCGATTTACATTATGATGTATCATCACATATCTTAGACATACATACAGTTCATTTATATTTTAATATCAATGTACGTGATTATAATAACAATAAAGTAGCCATGATTTGTTTCATCAAATTCTGAGGGTAGAAAATTTTGAAAGATTTCAGTGTCTTTCTAGACTTAAATACTAAGGCTTCAAGATATGAAACAGTTTGGGAAGATTACAAGGATTTGAATAGTTTTGATGAGACACGTCTTTTGCCATTAGAATAAGTTTCTACGTTACTCCTTTAGGGATTATGTCATACCCAATAAATTTAGAAATTCACTTAACTATTTATTGTAGAAGGGAGTTTCAATAAAACCATTGACAACAAACTTTGTTTTCAATTTAAGCAAAATTGAATTCTATGAAATCACAAAAGAGTCGAAAATCGTAGATTTTTCTCACACTGCGGTATTTCATACTGGTTGGATTTTCTCTAGTTGGTCTTTAGGCGACATTATAAGCATGATTGAAATTTTAACTACAGAAAATGATATGAATGATTATGTGACTTTTAATTATTTAGTAATTCATTTGTGTGTGTTATAATATACGATATTAATATATATTTAAATAAAATTGGAGTGACGTATGTAATTTAATTAGTTAAGTAGTACTTTAAGGATTGCTAAATTTATTGGGTAATGTCTTTCTATGCTTTTAAGTTGAATTGTTACTTGGACTGTTGTGCGATTTTGTACTTTATTTCCTAAAGACCAAACGTGAGACTTGCATGATGTACATATATTTTGTTTTGCTGTATTATTTTGAGCTTTATGATTATCGGAGTGTGTTGCATCTTGTTTTTAAAGCGCATGTGTGAGAAATAGATGAAAGTCTGAGTTGACATTGTAATAAATGTGTATAATTTCATTTTTATATGCTTTTCCTGTGATTTCATAATGTTCATATTTGCTTAATTTTGCACCGACCGCTCTTCACCACCTTCCTACCATTTTGTTTGTAAGATAATAGCTGATTTTGTAAATAATGTAGAAAATTAAATCTACCTCACAAAAGAAAACAAATGAAAATTATTTTGAAAAAAAATAACAAAATAAAATTTCTTCTGCTTTAATTGTCCCAAGAAGGGGTAAGTACTGAATTTAATCTATTATTTCCACACACTGCCTTTTAATTTTTAACCAACACCAGCATGAAGCTTTGGCGACGATTACGTTTGGTCTTTAGAATGTAAAGATTTAGGAAATCATTAAAGAAGCGTGTCTAAATTCAACAAAACAATAAACGTTGAAATGAAAAGTGTTACTTCAGAAGTTAAAAGAAAACATTTTAATGATCTGTTAATTGAAATATCCCATACTAAAAAATATCAAACCTTAATCTTTTCAGGCCCAAATTATTGATTCAGAGCTTACTGCTAAGCTACTCGGTCGTGGAGTAGCGGTATCGCCAGTAGTTACTGTAGAACCAAGAAGAAGGAAATTCCACAAAGCCATAACCCTGAGTATGCCAGCCCCTCGACCTCACACCCAGGGTATGACGAACCAGTACAGCACATCGTCAGCTCCAACATTGAGGCTACTCTGTTCCATATCAGGTACAATTAAAATAGTTCGCTTGTATTTAAAAAAGCAAATCTGATTTGTTACTGAAAAACTGTTGATTGATTCAGATCACGGATATCAACGGATATCTATGAAAATTTAAATCGGTTAAGCTTAACAAAAAAGTTACAACGATTGCCGCATATATCAAGACGATACAAATATGGTTGAAAATATACCAAAAATGTGTTTCAGTAACAAATAGATTGACGCCATGTGTTGCAATGGAGTATGGCTTATGTTTGCTATCTCGACGATATGCTTTGCCATGGAAAGGTAAGTGTGCCTACAGTTAGGTATTCAGCTTACAAACAGTACCCTAACATGGGCTGGAATTTGTGTATGGATATTTATTGCATTTTGTAGCACTGCCTGTTGAAATAAAACTTAAGAAAGAAAGTCTGAATTCAGTAATAAATACTTGGGAAAAAATTGATCTTTTGAGTTTTTTTGGTGTTTGAAAGTCTACACGTAAATTGCAGTAAATACCAAATACAGATAACGGTATATTTGCGGGTATTGTGGACTTTGCTTTTAAGTTCGCTTAACAAATAAACTAAAAGGAAATACAATTCTAATACCAATATTCCATTACAACACATTGGTAACGTAGGATATAGACAAACAGAAATCATAACGAATCGATTTGTAGGTAACGAATATAGTTCTACATAAGATCGGTAGACTATAGTTTTTAAAATTTTCAACTTTTTAACTAGAGTATTGATAGTTACTCGGAATTTTATAGTCTTTTTAACCTAAATCATATTGGTTAGTGTAGAACAGAGAATTACGGGTTTAGTCTGACTCCCCATTTTATAGACAGCAGGATGAGCATGTTAATGAGAAATAGCGTAGTTTGAAATCATTTCATTCGAAACAAAACATACATGATAGTGGAAGGGAAAAGAAAGTATTTAAGACAGTGTAAACAAGCAAACCGCTTATAGCAAATACACAAGCAGCTGAGGGACTACGTCCCTGTGTGCCCGTTATGTGCGTGTCTACATTGTCTTTGTTCTCGTGTGTTTGTGTGTGTTGCACGCTCACCGTGTGTGGCGCTAAATAATGTGCTGCCACCTATCGGCGTGCACCAACAGGGGTATATCGCAAAAGATCTCTCGAAGGTAAAAACATTAGAAATATTATACAAAAACAAAATCAAAATATCGGTTTAAGTTTCGTTTATTTAATTTAAACGTTAATTTGTCTGAAACTCTTGAAGTTATCGTGTTTTTATTTCTCATAAATCATTGTTTTTTACGATACTTATACTCACCAGCACCGTGGCTGTTCGAGTATAAATATCAGATACATTGTTTTTTTCCCTCTATCACTTTTTTAATGCTTTTCCATATCTTGCTTCTCATACATTCTTCCTCTATGCACGGGCTGAAATTTTTACGCTTTGTTAAGACACGTTCACTCTGTATCATAACCATTCAATGAATCTTGGGACATCAAGAGTTTGCACAGCGATACGTTCACAGAAACATGTCGGTTTAGAACAAAATGTACAAACATAACTAGAACTAAAGAAACTGCAACTGTATTGGCACATTGAGACTGAGACACGTTAAATACTTGTTTTTGTTTAGAATAAGCGTAAAGTTAAAACTTTCGAAGCGGTGCCATCTTCATCCTCATGATCATTCGACGTCAATGTTCCCTTTTTGTTACTTTGCTTGTAAGAATCAGAGATTTATTTCCAAAACGGCCTATCAGTTCTGTTCACATCATCTTCTCTTATTTTGTCTCGTTCCTTTCTCTTGTCATTGTTTCACTGGACACGTTTTTATTTCCATGTTTTGGTTTAGTTTGGTTGGATTTTTTTATTTTATTTCAGTGAATGTCCTTCGAGAGATCTGTTTTCCGAAAACCTGAACAGCAATTTTGATGATTCGTTTTTGATAAAGTAGAGTTCATTTTCATTTTGAGCGACAGCACTATTTGTAAGAAACAGGTGACAGTTCACAGTGTGCCACATTCTAGTCACTTTTTCATTTTATAAAGTATTAAAATGGTACGTTATTTTATTATTTATTTATTTGTGTGATGTGTTGTCTTTGCTTGTTGTGTGTTTGCTATAGGCCGTTTTGGAAACATTTTATGTTTAGTTTTTTGTTACTGACCTGTCTTTCTTATTTCTGATCTTTCTTCTACATCGGTTACTTACATTACTTATAAAACGTCTGTGTTCTTGTGTTTAGGTTAAAATAACAAAAATATCTTAAGTTGAGCTCTCTGAAATCTGTATTTATAACTACACATAAATTTTTTAATAAAGTAAAATTAGTCAATTTAGTAGAAAAAATAATAGACTGTATATTATGATGAAAACAAAACATGTACTGTGTAGATAAATATTTAAAAGCCTGCTTTGGCATGCATTATAGGGTAGATCCATCATCATGGCAGTTGGAAAATAGCGTTTTAGCCGCAAAATACTGCCTCATAGCTTTAATGTGAACAGACAAACAAAAGAGCATTTTATATGTATGTAGCAGTATAAAGTATATAATTGCAGAGCATGTATTTAGTTGACGTTTAGCTTATAGGTTGTAAAATGAAGTGTTTATGGTGGCAGGTGGAACGAATCGAGCTCACTGGGAAGATGTTACTAAGGATACTCCTCTTACGTTTGTGAACGACTGTGTTTCGTTTACTACAACCGTATCGGCTAGATATTGGCTGATTGACTGTCGACACATAGAGGATGCTACCAATATGGCGACGGAATTATACAGGTATGATAGAAAAAATTAAAATTATTATTTTTGTACATACATGACATTAGCTTCGAATCTTGACAGCTAGACTGTTTCGCAAGCAGTCTTGTAGGAAGATTTCTCTAGGTGTTTAAGACGTAGTGATTTTGGTTACCTATTGGATGACGCGAAGACTCTTAAAGGAAAGCATCTTATCCAGCAATGGATGACTTATAACAGAAATGATGATGATAATATGGCAATATTATCATAATAGTTTTTTTAATCGCATTCTATGCAATTAACTCAGTCTATAGCAGGCCACTGCTGGACATAAGCCTCTCCCAAGTTGCCACACAACAGCCATTTTTCTGCCTTCTATATCCTGTCTGTATGTGTGTCTCTCATTCTAATATCCATTCATTCATTTGCAGGGAAGCCATCCACGTACCGTTCATGGCTCGCTTTGTGGTTTATGCCAAGCGCACTGATGAGTGCCAGGCACAGCTGCGCATGTTCTGCGTCACAGATGATAAGGAGGACAAGACTCTGGAGCGTATTGAGCGGTTCATACAAGTGGCTAAGAGCAGGGACGTTGAGGTATGTTGGTGTTCCTTAAGAGAAGGTTGGTTTTTTGGTTAGACATGTGCTCAATAAAATTTTGTTGAATGTGAGAGGATCTTTAATGGGATGCTGGCCTCGTGTACAGGGGACCACGACCGCAACTATGGTCAACAATGACCTTTACCTAACGTAAAACCCTGGTCACTAAACCAGGGTTTTGCGTTATATTAGTAAAACTTTGGTTGATGCAATCGTGATCGTAGTTGTGCTAGGTGCCTGACTAAAAGATAAAAACCCGACCCGACCCACCCGGACTCCACGATCCCGGTGCCTAACCAAACTAAGGTTTTTTTTTTGTTGAAAGTAAAAGATACATTTTTATTATATCTGAACTGTACTCTCAGTTCAGTCAGACATAAAGTACATCTTTTACGTGATTTAGCGATTTTTCTCAGATAGAGTTTTTGGAATACATATATACACAAATACCGATTTAAAAGGTAGTTTTAAAAGATAAAGATCTTAAACTAAATGCTATTAAAGTGTCAACTTATCAGCTGCTTATTTTTCAAGCTAAATTTTTATACTGACGAAATTCAACAGGTTCACGAAGGCAAGCCAGTATACCTAGAATTCGGAGGCAACTTAGTGCCTGTGGCGAAGTCTGGGGAACAGCTTTCGATACCTTTCCGTGCCTTCCGCGAGAATCGAGTGGCTTTCCCTGTTATGATCAAGACGCAGGACCTGGAGCCGATCTGCAGGTGCCAGTTTATGAGGGATCCGAAGGTTCCGAAGGGAGAACCTTCACCGACACCTGTAAGTTGTTAAATATTTTTGTTATAATCAATAAAAATAAAATATCTGGCGGCACGATGCTTTACAATTATTTTTAACCTTGCCTTCCCAGTTTTAAAACAAAATATTATACTTCTTTTGCCGTTTTAGATTCCCTTTTCTCCATTTTTCAAGTAGTTCTAAAAATTAAAAATAAATATATCTTAGCTGTTTGATAAAGTAAAATCCCTAAGGCATTGTGATAGAACAAATAACAACAGCTGTCATTAAATTAAAGAGATCTTACAATGTCAAAAAAATAATATTATTTTTAAAAAGTTAATATTATTTTTAATTATCCAGATCGCTGTCCTCAACATCATGGTGCCAGATGAAGAGAGGACGTCTCCCATCCCAACAGAAACGGTACCGATGCGCACTGAGGAGCAGGAGCTGATATGGCGACAGAGGCTCAGTGACCCAAGGTACGTAAGGACCCACGATACCTTTTAGTGTAGTGTGCTAGAAACTGTTTCGACAGATATTCGTTGATGGAAATTAAACAGTTGAGATCAACTGATTAATTTTTGTGTGTATTTTTGTATAAATCGTAATCGCAGAAAACCGATGATGCGTTAACCAGCCTTAAAGAAAAAAAAAAACAACATAGAAAAATAATGAATACAGTATTTAGCATGCCATTACATTACCACTGAAAAGAATTAGGTTGGACGAGAATTCGTTGATAATGCAACAAATCCCCATTCCACTCGATTCATAAATTATTCAAACATTCACTTCACTTATTAAACAGGTTAGAAGACATCTGCAATCTTCTCGGCAAAGACTGGGTGGCGTTGGCTTACGAGCTTGGTGTAAGCGTGGCCACCGTTAACCAGATACAGGCAAAGAGGATCACCGCGGCTGAGCAAGCACAGCTCATGCTGAAACTATGGAAGACACAGTCGGGAACTAAAGCTTTAGGTAGGATGAATTTGAACTATTTCATAAGATAATGCAAGAAGACCACGACCAAAACAATTATAGTATGTCAACTAGGACATTAAACTATCATAGAGTCTTTAGAGAGAGAAAACCAACTGGAGTTACCTCTAAAAAAATGCTCTGGGAGAGCCACAGTTCTTAAATATATGATTTTTCCTCTCATGGACCGGACAATTAGATTATACTCGTTCTCCCTTACTAAGTTGGCTGTACAGTCTAATTAAGTATTTACCTATTAAAAATAAAATCTAATCGATTAAAACAATATTTATGCTGTTATCTTTTACAGACAATTCTCTGGAGTTAGCGTTATGTCGAATCGGAAGAGACGACATCATCGCACCGCAATCGGAGTTGACCAATGAACGACGAATCCAACGGAACATCTACCAGGAAAGACAGGCTTCTGAAGAAATTGAAGCCTACAAAGGTCCGTTACCCTAACCATTAAGTCTATGAATGATAGGAAAGACTTGTTTTTCTTTTCTTTTTAAAAGTCATTATTATTTTGAGAAAGATAGTTGCTGTCCCCTGAAACTTTGCATATTATTTAATGTTCTTTTACAGCAGAAGAAGACAATAAACTCAAGGACAGAATATACGATGAAGACCAAATTCCTGAACATAGAGAATCGGAACACGATCAAGATGAAGCCAAATATTCCCCTGAAGAAAAGTCGATAGTTGAAAAGAGTGAAATAGAGAGAACTCCTTCGCCTAGCTCTCATGAAGAAAGTGAGGAAGATGAAGGTATGACATATATGTATAAATGCAGAGACAATCCATTTAACTAAGTTTGAACAGATACTTATAGAATTCCTTTCCAGATGTGAAACGCAGTGTAGCAGAACGAAAAGAACAAATCACGAGAAAGTTAAGTTCAAACAAGATTCCGGCGTCAAAACAAAAGAAAGAAATAAGGGAAGAAATTATTGAAATTAAAACTCAAATAAAACCTGATATAAAGAAATTCCAGGATATTGAACAACAAGTAACCAACTTTTACATTTGAAATAATATTGAACAAAACATTAAATTGATTATTAAAGATTTGGGTATTAACGGATCACTTTGTTTTATAGGTACTGGAAAAAGATCCTAAATTAGAAAAAACACGCTCAAAAACTTCTCCGGACACAGTTGAAGAAGAAAAGGAAATAGAAGTTCAAGAAGTTATCGAGCCAAAGAAAGAAGAGCCCAAGCCAGTGGAAAGACCAGTGGAACAGTTCAGAAAGTTTGACCCTTCATCACCAGCCAAGCCAACTCCCAAGCATTTGCAAAGACATATGAGGAATGAGTCTATGAGGTTCCCATCAGGTGACTTCTCCAATGTCACAATCACTCCAAGAAAATCAGTGACAACTGAAACTAGTGAAGTTAAAGTAACGGAAACTAAAGATACTTTCACCAGAGAAGCCATTTCCCAAAAGGAGATTGTCACTTCAAGAGTAGAAGAGAAGCTTGATGGCGGTGATAAATCACCAGATTTAGTTGTAGAAGAAGAAAAGGATATTGCTGAAGCTCCGTTAAGAGCTAAAATTAGTTCATTCGAATCCAAAATGTCGAAGGAATCTTCTATTGAGTTACCTAAGACTACTGTCAAATTAACGAAAGAAGCTTTGAAGAAACATACCCTTGAACAGGAACAAGGGATTGAGTATACACAAGAATTTGTTAGAGAACAGTCAAAACAAATATCAAGTATGGAAACTCATGTCACCCATAAAGTGTCGGTAGAAACGGAGAAACATGTTGAAACAGTGAAATCTGTAAAAGAAACGATACAACATTTTGACTCCAAAATTAAACTAGACGAAAAATCTAAGCCATATCATAAAACAATGAGAACTGATTCTACTTTAGTGCAAGTATCTTCAGAGGAAGATAGCGAGTTTTTGAAAAAATCTACTGACTCAGAGACTGAGACTGAATCTCAAACGACTGTGAAAGTAGACAAATTAGAACAAAAGAGTAAATTTAAAATTGATAGAGATGTATTCGAAAAAAAACCTGATGTCAAGGATTTGCCTAAAGATACAAAAGACAAAAAAGACGACCAAGACAAAAAACCAGGTGATGATGACAAGAAAGATGATCAACATGCGATCATGAAAGAACACAAATTAGAAAAACAATTGACTGAAGAATTACGAGCTAAAGTTAGTGAAGAAGAACTTACAGAAACTTTTGAAGAAAAAGACTTATCTGTAAGTGATAAGTTAACTAAAGAAAAGGTAAATAATTCAATTTATCATAGTAAAAATATGCATTCTACATTATTATAATATATTATTATCATAATAATGTAGAATGCATATTTTTATGCAATGCGCTTATATCCATTATGTTTATAAAACAGTTTTATAAACATAATGGAAAAAAGTAATGACAATTACCACTGAGTATAATTCACAAGTTTATTCTTTATTTTACCATTTATGTAGACATAATTATATAGAAACAGACAAGAAAAAAATCACAGAAAAACTAGTTACAAATATGATGCTTATTTCTAAAAAAATCTCTTTCAGCAAGCATACCTGCGGTAAGAAAGTAGATAGATTTTTATTAATGTTTTTAACAAAACCGTAAAATTAAAGTGTCAAAAAAATAACCTAACCGATACCAGAGTAAATACAAATGAGTAGGATATCTTCATACAAACGCACCGAACACGATTTGTATGTGAGCGCGCTCGTACGTATGCGTCGTCACACGCACACACTGACCAAATTTATCGCTGCTAAAGGTGCGCCCGCGCATGCTTCGCCGCTGCCCTGCTGCTCGTAATAATTTGTACGTGTACCTACAGTTCGCGTCAAATAACTTTGCCGCTCTGAAGTAGACAACAAATCACTGCGCAGTAGATAATCCTATGAAAAAACAACAGCGCGCATGCACGGCTAGCGAAAAGCCTAACTTCAGAGCGGCTTATAATTTTATTTTATTCGAATAAATACATGATTAATGCCACGTTTTAATTAATCATAATTCGATCGTAAATTTTCAAATAACTAAACAGATAACATGTCAACCCCTGGTCTATGTAGAAAATAATTTAAAAAAAACTTTGTATTAAAGATTCCCTGATGTTTACCCTACAGGGGAAAATTGTTTTGTATAGAGATTGACTATGCATTTTTGACGATTGAATAAACTATAAATATGACAGCCCTACGTGTTTAGGCTATTAGCGCTCGCTCGGCTCGAGTTGGCTTTCTTATTTGTTTTTTCTATGCCGATACACACATGTGGTTATTTATCTTTATACTTTTAGATGGAAGCACAAGTATCAGTAACAAGTATAAGATCAGACCTAAGCAGACATACCAAGACTGATTCCATGGGTTCTGAAACTACTGACATGATTAGTAAGATGACCTCGCAGGAGTCACCAATACAATCAGCTATTGACAAAGCTGATTCCTTAGCTGACATACAGCAGAGCACAGAGAAAGACTTTAGTTTTGTGTCTCAAACGGAATCGAAGGTAAGATATCATTCGTTTTTTTAGAGAACACATTTTCTTGACATACTACAATAAATTGGGTTTTGTGGCAAACTGATATTATAAGGATTGTAAACACTTATCCCTTTCATGGGTAAACGTTTTACAAACATCCTATAGTTACAAACAGTGTTGTAGTCTATTGCAGAATGGTAGAATTCGTTGTAGCTTTTTAAGTATTTTTGAAGACTACTACATGTTCTTTATAAATTCATATTTGTCATTACCAGGTGTACTCAAAGGATTCAAAACACCGCAGTGACTCTTTAGACGAGGCATCACAGTTCTCAGACTTGGATGACCAAATCGGCACAAGTCCAGCACACAAGCCTCATATTGACAAAGATTTAGAACAAACTGTTACTAAAACTGAAATTAAGACTGTAACCACTACTATATCAGATAGAAAAGAAACGAGAGACCAAACATTAGAATTTCTGAAGTATGAAAGTGAACACAGTTCACAAGTACTTGCATCTGCTTTGGGGGCAAAAGAGGCTGAAAAGGTAATTTGCGCTTACTAGACGTTAGATATTATCACTTGCTAAACAATTAGCAGTATTTTTAGCTTTTCCAGTATTTAACATACTTAATTTTAGCTTTGTTTTTATTCTGTTTATGTTTTTTAGGTATCTCCCAAAGAATCTCCAGTTATAAGCGCAAAAGCACGCCAATTTATTGAGACTGTACCAGAGGATGATTCTGTACAAGAATGCTTTTTCTCCAAACGGATCTACTCAGACTCTTTAGAAGACTCAGAACATACAGACTCGCGGCGACATTCAGAAGCCGAATCATTGAAATCAGATCAGTCTGATGTTAAGGCCAAAATATCATCATCTGATTTCGACGAACGAGCAGAATATGAAGAAACTATTGACTCGGGAAGCGGATTTGGTGATGAGAAATTCGAAGAAAGTATCGGTTTCACATCAATGAGAATTGATCCTAAACCAGTAGAACTTGAGAAACAAGACTCTGGCTCTGACAAGGAAGCAGAACCCGTCTTCAAGAAAATGACTCCTAAACGATCTCACTCTAGATCTGAATCGATTTCAATAACTAAGCTGAGTGATCTACAACTTGACTTAGATCTCCCTAAAACTAAAAATGTTACGGACCTCCAAATTATTGTTACGGAAGCTGAAGAAGTCGACCGGTCTGATAAAGATGAGCTGTCAGACAAAATATCTTCAGAAAGTAGTAGGGAAATTGAAATGTCTGACCGGAAATCTTCTGAAGGTATTTCAGACAGAATTAGCTCAGAAGACGCCGTGACAGAGAAAAAGACTTCTTCTGAAGAAGATGCGACCAAAGAACGTGAACTGGTATTGGAACATGGAAAAGAAATAGTGACTGCTATAATTGAGACTGTTAGAGAAACTGAGCCAGTTGAAATGAGGACTCAAGTTGTAAAAGATGACGCCGTGGATAAAGGTAGGTTTGCAAATTTGTAATAGTTTTCTAAACAATTTTTATTGTTATAATACATAATGAACTGAACTTTGTTTCTTATTAAAAACATTATTTTTCGTTAAAATAAAAAATTGGACCGGTGGAAACATTCCGGATGTATGGGAATATTGGACTAAAAGAATATTTGTTTTCAGTTGATGCAGTAAAACGTCAATCAGTAACATCAGCTGGCTCTGGATCAGTCAGCGAGCTGCGTTTAGAAGAAAAACGTTTATCAGATGCTCACAGCCTGACCGAGTCCAGGGATTATACGTTTGAGGAGTCGGAAGATGATATTGCAACACAAGGTACTCATGTCGATATATCCAAGGAAAAGATTGTTGAAGTTAAACCTGAAAGCGAAACTAAGACTAAAACTGTATCAGGTTAGTGTGATAAATATTAATGATCATATTTCGGAAAAGTTATGCCATCAGAATAAAATCTATTTGATTCTTACAGGTAAAACTGATATGTCGAAACTTGCCAAACTGAGAGAGAGTCATGGAGACTCATTAGATGACGTCGAAGGTTTCCCAGAAGATCACGTCACCGATTATGTTCACAAGTTGCCACATATTGCCGAAATGGGGTAAGATACTTTCGTCACCAAACACTGTCTGATATTCTATTAGTAATACAAAAAGATAATAATAATTTTCTTTATCACAGCTCTATGGCAGAGAAAGATTTAACTCATGATTTTTTAAGTAGAGAAAGAGAGGCACAATTAAAACGAGAAACTGTGACAGTGGGCACAAAGACTATTACTGAATCTACACAACCAGAAAAGGTCACTAGTGTTGTTACTGAAACTGTGCAACCAGTAAAAGAAGTACCTAGTGTTATTACTGAGATGGTCCGACCTGTAAAACAGATCACTAAAGCTGTAATCGAATCTATGGAGCCGAAAGTAACCACTAGTGTGGTACCTGAGTCCGCGCAACCAGAAAGTGTGACTACTACAGTTGTCACTGAAACTATGCAACCAGTAAAGGAGGTCACTAGCGTTGTAACTACGACACAAGAAAAAGTGGTCACCAGTTTTGTGACTGAATCTCCACAACCAGAAAAAGTGGTCACAGGTACTCTAACTAAAACGGTGCAACCAAAAAAAGTTATTAATAGTGTCGTAACTGAATCTGAGCAACCAGAAACAATAATCACCCGTGTTACATCTGAGCCCGGGCAACCAGAACGGGTTGTAACAACTATTGTGACTGAAACTGTGCAACCATTAAAAGAAGTAAGAATTGTTGAAACAATTCAGTCAGATCATGATCATGAACCTAGAGAAATCGTGTTTACAACGAGACAGACCGAGACGTCATATACTACCTCGAGTTCTAGTTTTAAAGATGAACCAGCAATCTTATCAGAAGTGACTACTATTATTAAAGATGGCAAATCCTCAACCGTTGAAGAAATTATTGAGACAAAAAAACAAGTAATTGTTAGCTCGGGAAGCAAATTCGATGTTTCTAAAATAAGGACAGACACGCTTGGGCACTTTGATGTCGGAGACATTGATGAAACCAAAAAGTTTGTACCAAAAGATTTAGATCTCAAAGAAACTACGGAAATCACAAAAGAACAAGTGAAACCTGTGATTGATGATATTTTACATAAAGGCACTATTGCTGCGGCAGCCAGAAGTCCAATACTAGATAAAGACATCAAGACTATTACAAAAGAAATTGTCGAAACTGAAAAGAGATCATACGATGCAAAGGTTCCACATAAAGAGGAACGGAGACACTCTTGTATCAGTCCAGCTATCTCTCTCGAAAGAATAGCTGAATCTGAAGTGGAAACTGAGGAAGAACCACCAAAGAAAATCACTAGTTTAATTACTGAGACACACAAACTAACGGAAATGACGACTGAAATGAAGAAATCAGATTCTGCTATGAAAAAAATGGCTGATAATATTGAAATAATCATCAAACAGGCATCTGAAGACATTGAAGTTTCTTCAGAAGAGCATCCAGTTGAAGATGAAACACAGGACATCGCAGGCCGAGTGTCTGTAGATTCAATCATAGAGGAAGCAGTCACTACTGTTGAAGGATATTTAGATGAAAAAGATGCAAAAGACGCTAAAGAACAGGAAATCGAAGCCAAAAAAGAAATTATATTTGAAGAAACGAAGAAGTTCGTAAAGGATAGACCGGGACTGACCAAATCATTGTCAAGAGATAGTGGAGAAATTGTAATTATGCCTAAGAAGAAACACCCGAGAACATTCTCCGTCCAAAGTTCTCCTGAAGAAGTTGAAGAACAGATTTACACTGATTCTGAATCTGGTGCGTAAAGCCATAAAGTCAATTTATTACATACCATTTTGATGAACGGCTTTTATTTGTTGTTCTTTTATTTGATTACAGACATGGATAAAGCAAAAGTTCTAGAAATTATAGAACCCAGTTCAGATTTAGATGGAAAAACTCCAGCGTCTAGTTTCGATGCGAGAAAAATCCGCACCGACTCGCTTGATGATGCAGATGATTTCCCAGAAAAAGAGGTAAATGATTAAATAATGTTTAATTACTGAATAATTGCCAAATAACAACTAATCATTATTATTATGTATATTATTTAACTTATTTTAGATAAGGGAAGGGGAAGGGTTTATTACTATGTACCTCTTGTTTGTATTATACCTACTTAAAAAATAATAATTTTTTTTTCAGGCTGAATTCTTTGGCGATGATGAAAAATATATGGAAGATGCACCTGAAACGTTCCAACCAGTCAGATTTGATGACGCAGCACATGGCGATATTGCTGGACCCAGCACAAGTGCCCACCATGACGGAGAAGATGATGACAAACTCAGTGAAAAGTTTGTCAAGAAAACTCATTTTGTGGATAGTTTAATGCGCTCAGATTTAGTCTCAAAGTCTACCACTGAGTCATCAGTTACCACCGTCATATCGACTTTAACAAAATCCTCGGATGAAGATCAGAAGTCAGTGCTTGAAGATGGAACTTCTGCTGATTTCTCAAAAATCAGCGGAGCAGACTTAGTAAAAGACCCTTCAAAAACATCAATAGAAGCCAAAGAAGACTCTAGAATGGAGGAGCAAATGGAAGACCGTGGCACTCCTGACTTGTCCAAGAAATCTATGGACTTGACAAAGGATTACTCAAAATCATCAATCGATAGTAAAGATACTTCGAGAGATTTTGCAACAAACGAGTTGTCAAAAGACTCAACCGTTGACTTAACGAAAGATTTTTCAAAGGCTTCCGTAGAAAGTGTTAAGGAAACTTCAAGATCCATTGATGAAAAGACTTTCTCAGAAGATCATTCGTCATTAGACGTATCAAAGACATTAGCATCAGATGCTTCTGAAGGAATCACAGTAAGCAGAGAATTTATTGAAGACGAGAGATCAGTATCAAGAGTTGTGAGAGTATCAACCAGCTCTTCTCAGGAAACATCAATTTTAACAGAGAGCAAATTATTCAGTGACCAAGATGAAAAATCTTATGAAAAGACGAAACCTTCCGATAAAACCGAGCAAGATTTCATTGGTGAAATGGAAGAGAAGATTGCGCAACTGCAGTCAGAATTCAGAAAGGAAGAAGAAAGTAGTAAAGATATGGCTGATAAAGAACCTGAAGTAAAGGTTGAAAAACATGTTATAACTAAAGAAATTATTGGTGACGATGGCGCAAAACAGACAATTCAAGAAACGCACGTGACAACTGAAACAGTGCAACACATAGTTAGAGATGTAAAGGGCATTATAGACGGCGAAAAAGGCGTCACTATCGAAGAATTAAAGGACAAAGTCAAGAAAGGAGTCGCAGGAGATCCTTCTGAAGATGCAGAGTTACTTAAGGAAGCCGATGATGAGGTTCCTGACATGAAAGAATTAAACAGAAGATGTTCAAATCTGTTAGAAGATATCTCACAGGGAGCTCTTATTAGAATTGACTCATCTCATGTTACTCATGGTAAGTTTTATCTGATGGGGCATAATATTTTGTGTACATCAATAAATGTGTCCTTATTATTAATTCACGTGCCAGCTTGCCAGCCTGATAAAAGCAATTTGATTTGATTCTTTTTGTTAAAACTTTTTTTTCATATATACAGGGTGGCGATTAGGTTATCACATTAAACAGTGCAGCGGTTATTACAAGTTGTAACCAGTCTGTTAAAATAATAAAATACAAAATTTTACAAAAAATGTAAAACTGAATTTTTCAAACAAAATAAATAGCTTAAAAATTGGAACGACACAAACCACCCTTGATAATAAAGCACTAGACATGCGCGGACTGATGGTATCAACAATTCAACACAAACTTTATGGTTACAAGTTAGTTGGTATTGTTACAATGTTACAAAATAATCACAAATTAAGTTTAATGTTGTTAAATATTTAAACGAAAAAAAGGTCACACGGCTAGAATGTTAATTGTTATTATATTAATTATTTTAATTGTGTATGTTTAATACGTAGAATACGTGGTTTCAATGAATGTGATAACCTAATCGCCACACTGTATATTCGAAACAACGAATAATCCCAATTTCCATTGATTTTATAGATCTTGTGTCAAAATTCTCCAAAACACCACCACCGTCCCCAGTTGATTTAACCCAAAAAGATAAATCCAAAACGGAGGATGGTACTGGCGAAAAGTCTGCCGGGCTACAACCCAAAGGTAATGTTTAGTTTACATAGCAAGAGAGCAGAAAAAAGCAAAGCAATAAGTTTAGCAAAATAAACAAAGTTTTCCAAGATCACAAAAGAATTGAACTTGACAGGATTAAGTCCTAATCATTTCTCATTGTGCACTAGTTACATCAATGATGGCTGACAGTACCTTGCCATTAATGCATAAAATTATGTAACAGATTATGATCTTTGATAACTTAACTCTATCAGTGACGTCGTAGTGAGTATTTGCTATATTCAATTCACTAGTGACCGCAACAATCACTGAATCATAAACAATAGAACTAACAGCAATAACACTTCATTACCTACATACTATAAACACTGAAGGATTGCTCCGGAATACTCAAACGCCATTTAAGTTCATGACTTTCTTAAATGTGTCAAAACACCTTGAAGTGACAAAAACAGCTTGAAACTTTTCTAATGTCGACTTAAAATTAAGTTGCGCTTGAGTATTCGGCTACTACACTGTTAAAATGCAAAGACTTTGTCACTCTTATCTCTTGAACAAAGGTGAGAGAACATTTAGTAGCTAGTAATTGTGCTAGAAGTAGGAGCTAACTCCACTCTTCAATTTAGGCTCCGACTCGTCGTTCCTGGACGCTAACCGTCAGTCACCACGAGCTTCTTCAGCCGGAGACAGTGTCATCAGCGAAACAGAAGCTCACCAGAGTGGTCAGTAACTTGTACTTGAAACATCATTTCTATTTACAATACCTTTTACTCTAACTGTATCTAAAAATGTTCTAATGACTATGGCATTTTAAGATTTTTTATAATCTAAGTATATATAATATGTCCCTTATAAATGGATTGTGACAAAATTATTGCAAGCTTATTGCAGTAATGTAGTGGCAAAGTAGAGTCACAGCGAAACTTTACTCTTAATTTTGTAGTAAACAACCATTATAGACAGCCTTATTTGCCACACTCTTTATTTGTACGCCAATTATCGCATGTGTCGTGGTTAATTTTTACACTAAGGACTTGACTTTGTTTCTAAAGACTTGGGAACGAAGCCAGTGAACGGACAGCACTAAAGTAATAGAAAGCACTAGGACTAAGCAAGATAAAAAAGATTTTAAAGCGACCCCATCGTAAATGAAAGAAAATAATTTAGTTCACTTGCAAAAGTCACATAATGTATGCAAATATTCGTCAGCACAGTAAATTTTACTTTCTTTCTTGCGGAGCCCTTACGTTGCTATAGGTAAGTGGACCCACGAGCAACCGAAACATCACTTTATTTTATTATCGCTTCTTCTGACGGACAACTTGATTTCTCGTATTTAATTCGCAAATTTTTCATCTACTATCATTCACATTTGGGTAACGTTTCGCTTTGATTCTAAATCTTTATTTATTTTTACCATTTTACTATCATGAGCTTCCATCGCTAATTTCAAAATCTTCATCACATTGACATTAATGTTGTAACATAAACACGCTTTAGGTGCTTCAAGTGCATAAAGATAAATTGTCAATATTTTCCAAATTTTGAGTGATAAGCACAATGACTTCATAATTTAACCGATTGAACAATTGGATCAAATTATTAGTACCACTTCTTAAATCTAGCACAGCGAACACACAAAAGAAAGTAAAAGTGGAAACGTAGCTTTTAAATTCATGTTGTAATTTTTCTTTACAGAAGTACTGATGGAAGCGTCTAAGGCACTTACTGAAGCCGCCAGGCCCAAATCTCCAACTAAACATGTAGCCGATAACTTGACATTTGTCAATGTCAACCAGCCGACCATTACCAGCGGCGCTATAGAACTTGTTGATAGGACAATAGAGAAAAGCATTGACGTTATTGATCAAATTAAGCAAGAACAACTTGCTGTTCAATTGGAAGACATGCAAAAATCAAAATCAACAGACACGTTCTATAGTGAGTCTACAGTTGAAACTTCATCATCGTCAGTCCACAAAACATTTGAAGGTGTTGAATTGAAGTTCCAATCTATTGACCCTAAAGCTGTTATGTCTGATATGGTAGCTAAGTTTTGCACTAAAGATGACTTCAGCACAATATTAACACACAAAGAAACTGAAACAAGAAAGATATCCGGCCAGGAGTTCTTTTCTGAAACCAAACAAGTATCATCTTCCGATGATGATTCGTTGGTTATTAAAACTGAAACAAAGCATGAACTACGAGGACAAGAACACGAAATGAAAGAAAAGACTGTGGTTCGTAAAGATGGTGCTCAAACTGAAACATCTCAAAAGAAATTGGAAAAAGCTCATGAAGCTTCAGCAAAAAGGTCTGACACTGAAACTAAGACTGTCAGAAGTACGGATGATAATGACATAGTAAAGGTAGAACGCGAGTTCTCTGAACAAGGACTTTACACTGGGCGACAGACTAAGTCTGAAGAAAAGATGACTGCCATAAAAGATGAAACAATAAAGAAAAAACATGAAGTAAAAATATCTGAACGTGATTTATATCATGAACAGTGGGGTAAAGAATATTTTACCGAACCTGGTGAGTTAGAAAACATCGTTGAAGATGATGATAGTAAGGCTAGAGTGGCATTTGTGGATTCCACACTAAAGATTGTTGAAAAGGACGAAGTTGTATCCAGTGTAGAACTTTCTGAAAAAGGTAAAGTGGTAAGTTCAACAATAGAACACCACAAAGAAGAGTCTGTCATAGAAAGTAAAGACCATGATGATCTTAGCTCTGATGCTTCTCATGCACCAAGCTTCAAGAGTGAACCGACTGAGAAACGGGATTCCTCAGAAGCAAGTCCCAAGAGCAAATCAAAGTCTTTCAAAAAAGACGATGAAACCTATGAAGTGAACTTTATAAAGGAAATTAAAGTAACCACTTCCCCAGTTAAGAGTACATTTAGTCGAACAGGAAGTCAAGACACACAGTCAGAGTCGGAAGCGGCACCCGAGTTACCTCATGATGACAAAACTGGAGACACGCCTAAAAAAGAAAAACCTACTAAATCACCCATAAAATTACCACTACAACAAATTCAAGATCAAGTTTGGGAGGTTTCTATACAGAAAGCTGATTCATTTGAAGTAGCTGATGAGATACCTAAACCTAAAATAACAAGTGTGGAGACGTCAAGTACAACTACAAAGAGTTCAGATAGTGATACTATTTTAGAGTTAAGGACCGTCGTAGAATCAAGGACTGAAGCAACAAAAACATCCAAAACTGACATGTCCCCGATAACATTCGAATTGTCGGATGAAACAAGTACAACCTCCAAAGACATTATGATAAAATCCGGCGAAAGTCTTGATACGGAATGTATGATTAAGTCTTTGGAGTCGCATGAAGGAGAAGTGTTACAGAAATCCATGGATTCTACTGTAAGTGTTGAAACTCTTCATGCCTCAGAATTTTCCACAGAAGCTGACTCAGCTTATCTAACAGGAACTGATCACAGAAGAGAGGAAATGAAACTAATAAAAGAAAAAAGCCTAGAAGACATTTGCAGTAGTGGATATGACACTGATCTCTCCTCTGCCGAGTTTCACGGGACGAAACTCGAGTCAGAAAGGGTGGATTTCGATTCACTGATGTCTGCTCAACCACTCACCGACTTGTCAGTTTTGGAAAAAACTATAGATGAAGTCAAACAGTCTCTTGAAGCAGCACAAGGTGAAATTATTAGTGAAAAAAGTGATGGAAGCAGCAAATACAAACAGTCTCCATCAGAATTCCAGTTCAAACTATTAATTAGCCCTGACAGGCCTGAAGTTATAACTGAAGAACAACATGACGACCATGATAAGACAACCGTATCTACTGAAAAAGAAGACAAAATACTCGATAGTCAAAAACTTGACAGCTCCAGCTCACCAAAAATAAGTTCACACGATGATACCACAACATCTGATGAAGAAAAAGACACTGTTCATGTTAAGGAATCTAGTCCACCCTTAGACAGTGCTGACATTTCAATAAGGTCAGACAGTGGACCACACTCTATTATTGAAACTGATAGCGAAATTATATTATATGACCGAGATAAGTCCATAAGCAGTCTTGAAGTAAAACTGAGGGAGCAGAAACATATTAAATCAAAGCTGGGCGTTGGAGATAGACGATCAGCATCTGAAGTTGAAGGTTGGTCCAGTTCAGGAGAAAGCCACTACCATAGCTTCGAACATTCAGAGAGCAGACCGCTATCTTCAGATGTTGAAGTAATGATGACCGCACAAAGCGGTACTGAATTTGAGACTGCATTAACAAGTCATGACGTTTCTTCACAATCGATGAGAACATCCAAGGATTATTTCACTGCAGGTAGTTCACTTGCTTCCAGAGACAGCATGAAGAGCTTAGATTCAGATGGATCTAGCCACGTAGCCAGCATTGACATTTCTGATGCTTCAGAAACCCTCGTACCTTCTGCTAACGAGTTAAAAGAAGAACTGATGGAAAGTAGTACTTACGTTGAACAATTCCTTCATGAAACAGAAAAAGATCAACAGAAAGTGAAAGATGTAAGTGACGAGGAAGTGTCTGCTGATGAAGACGAGGGTAAAGTTGATGATATCGAGCCTGTGGGTAAGATGAAGAGATCGCATGAAATGAGATTTCAACCTAAAGATATGATACCAGAACACTTTCCAATAGAAAGTGCTTCAGAAGGCGCTGACGTTGATGAAGATTCTACTAAAGATAAAGATGGTTCTGATACAACAATTTCAAGCCAATTGAAAACGGACGAGGTTTTGTCGTCATCAATTTCAAAATTGGACATGCCTTCATCGCAATCAGACCTAGATATAATAGAAATCAAAGAGGTAGTAACAAAGACAATTACTCACTCGCAAGAAGCTGTACCATTTTCTATAACAAAAATAGAAAAACCCCAAAGAGAATTCGTTGATGTTGAAAGCGACATTATCCCTGTTGGGTCTTCAGAATACGAGGATATAGTAAGATATGGAAGTATTACTCCTGAACCTAGAAAACTTTCAAAAGAAGATATTATTATAACAAAGACAATTATTCATGATGCTGAAAGTGCACCAAGTGGACCAAGTGGAGAAAGTGGACCAAGTGAGGAAATATGTGAAGTTGTTGAGGAATGTTATAAAAAAATCGTGAAAGAAATCAGCGTTATTCCTTTCCCTATGACAGAAGTACCACCCAGTCAAAGAGAATTTGTTGATGTTGAGGCAGATATAATACCAGTTGGTTCAAAACAGTACGAAGAAATTTTAAAATCAAAAAGTGATTCATCTGTTCCTAAAACTAAAGTAGAGAAGTCTGTTATTAAAACTCCTGATTCTCAACTGGACAGTAAACCAACTTCAACATCTAGTCTTCAGGCACATGATCAACAGTCTACTCCTCAGACACCTTTGTCAGCCCCTAGTCAAAGTTCGCTTTCTACTGATAATGGTAGAGAATACGTCCTAGACGATATGTATGACATATCAGAAACCCCTGAGCTTAGGTCGGATCGTGCTGAAACCAGCAAGTCAGAACTTGTGATAACGACCGAAGAAAAAACGATGCACACGTATGAAAAAGAACAAGACTCACCTACTAGCGACGAATTTGAAATGGTTGATAGACCAAGTGAGATGGATGACTTTGTAGTCATCGAGGAAGTCGCTAAAGAAGCTCAGGAAACCGACACTGAAGGCAAAAGTGTGCAAATAAAAACTCAAAAGTTTGAGAAGCGCCATGACACTGAGATTGAAGAATATTTATCTAAAACTTCGAAGAAACAAGATAGTACTAGCAGTGCATCAGGTTCTTTATCTGATGAAGAGCTAATGGCGTATGAATTAGAACAAAAGAAACTACAGGCTCAAGAACTGGCAGAAATAGAGGCTGGAAAGCGCTGGATTCAAATGCAATTTGAAGGAGATCCACGATATGACTACGAAAGAGTACCTTTAGAAGACATCAAGGAAGAGGAGATGACAGACTTTGATGCTAGCAGAATTGGAAGTTTGACATCGCAAAAAGAGTCGATAGGAAGTTACGGTAGTTTTAGGAATTCTTATGGAAGCCTTTCTGAATCTGAAATGGCCTCACGAATAAGGTTTAGGGTCCGAGGAGACAATGATGATATTTCTATTAGTTCATTGCAAGAGTTTGAAAATCTAGAAAGGGCGTTAATGGAGCAGTACCAACAGCATTCTTCATCTTCTGCTGAATCTCTGAATGGTTCTCTGCCAAGACGCTATATCCTTAGCAGGAGTCAAGGCGATGATATTTCAGTGTCAAGCTTAAAAGAATTTGAAGGTCTTGAATCTGCTTGTTTAGAAGCATTGAAAGCAGAAATACTTGCAAAGCAAAAAGAAGCCCTTCTTATGGCCGATCCTAAAGAAGTAAGTGGTAGTTTCCTAGAACGAGAAAAACGATCGTACAGTGGCAGTTCAGAAAGCAGTCCTCCCCAAAAAGGAGGAAGCCCAGGCCAAAAGAGTGGTAGTCCCTCTCAAAAGAGTGGAAGTCCGTTACAAAAAGTGGGCAGTTATGGCAGCCCAACACAAAAGATTCTCACTGAATCCGCTAGTATAAGAAAGTTGATTGACCAACAAATGGCGATAGAACCAAAACTACAACAGCAACAGGTGATGCCAAAAGTGATCACAGTGAAGAAATTTGATGATAGAGGGGCATTTTTCGTGCCCGAACCTGAGCCTGGACCATCCGAAAAAAAAGATGAAAAATCAGGAGAAGTTACTGAAGATTGCAAGAAATCATCATCTTTTGTTTGCGCAGCAGCACCCAGTGATGGATCTGCTGAATCAATACCAGGAGATTGCGAAGAAATGATGAAGTTATTAGATCAAGAAGAAAAAACTAAGGAAACCCAGGCAGTGACTAGGACATTCACTGATAGTGGTGTAATAGAAGTGGTCAGAACAACAACAGTCATACAGCAGCGATTTGTTGATGGAAAGAAAGTTTCAGAGTCTGTGACGAGTACCGACGGCGAAGGGGCAGTTGATATACCGGCTAGACCAAGACAGCTTGAAGAAAGTGCTATGTCCTATGGCTCAGAAATGTCTTCATCAATAACATCCCAGCCTTCAGAGATGGATAGTTTAATGACTGTGGTGGAGAGGCATACAGATGGAGAAGTGGTGACTGTTACGAGACAAACAATAACGATGACTGATAAGCCTGAGGACCTAGAGTTCTCGAGAGAGGGGAGTCTAGTGCGTGAGCTCTCGCCCTCTTCGGGGAGGTCGGTAGCTCACAGTGTAATCTCGTTCTCCGGTAAACAATTTACAGATCCTGCTAGTGGTTCATGGAGCGGCCAGGACGAGGAACTGAGCTCATCTGGAAGTTTTAGCAGGTTAGTATAATTCCGTATTAATAAACAAGAGCGATAAAGTAAGAGGTCTATTCGAGAATGGCTGATTCATTTTCTAATTTTATTACCATCCGCCTAGCCTTTCCCCAACTACATAGGTTGGGGGGGCAGCTGTCAGTCTAACTACAATCGGCTAAATATCAATATTTTACGTGGCAATACGCTCGTATGTACGGATCCGGAGGTGTCTTATTGACCTACTCATGTAATTCCTTAGAAGTTATTCTGGCATATAGTTATGCTTTTTCTTTTTTTTTTTCACAAATCAGAATTTTAAGTTATCCCTTCCAAGCGATGATACAAAAACATGAGCATCGAAGATCAGCCCTTAAAAACTTATTGACTTTCTCTAGGGGCGCCCGCGCAGACTTGATGCTGGGCAGCACGGATAGCCTAGAGGCAACGAGCTCCAACGCGACCCGTGCTACTTACAACTACGAAGTAGACACCCCTATGACAGGCAGTCTGACATCTGGAGGTGAGTGTGTAAATGGTTCATTTTTTAAATATTTTTGGGACTAGTCCGGAATTTGACGATTTCAATTAGGGTTTTTGACTGCTCTGAAAGTTCTTGAGCAGACGTAAACGTATCGTAAAGTCGAACGATTTTTGAATCAAAATACAACTAAGTATCCTAAAAAATGTTGGTATACTTTTTGCGAAACCACAATTAGTATCATCCTTACATAGATACGAATCGAAAATAGAAGAGCGAGAAGCACAGAACCGATCGAATTGGCAGTGCTTGGGAGAAGTATATGTCCAGCAGTGGATGTCATTCAGCTGAAATTATGATGATGATGATAGAGATGAATAAAAACAAAAATACCTAAAAAAATCCAATGTGCAAAACGGGTATTTTTTTAATGTTTTAATTTACTTTCCATTGACGCTTTAGTGCCAGGACCTCAGATGAATTTAGGGGAAATTACGAGACATATATTTTTTATAATTGTATTGGATGAGTTAAATTAGAGACTTCTTGTGTGCATTATCTACGGAGCTATTTCTAAAATATAATTATTGTCACATACACAAAATCATATCGACATATTAAAAAAAAAACTTTTTCAAAGATAAAACAACCGACTTTAAAAAAACATTATAAAGTGTCTACATAGGTACATTTATACAAAAAACGTCGAATGCATAACCTCCTCCTGTTTTGAAGTAGGTTAAAAAGGAAAACCAACACTGCATTTCAGTCCAGTTTTTCGTGATAATCGAGACTAGCCCATTTATTAAAGCCTCCTAAAACGTTTAATTGACTTTAATTATTGTCAAATCCAGGACTACCTACCATAACCTTAACATATTCAAACTTATTACTAGTTTATCGAAACCTATGTTACCTACTGCAGATGCTTCTCCATTGGCTTGCCGACTTATTACTAACCAAAGTGCCAAATTTATTTACCCTGAGAATGATACTATACATACCAATTCTCATCTAAAGCTTACGTATATTTTATTTATATGTAATATATTTGTACCATATACAAAATTCTATAATAACAGCATGAGCTATCTATCATATAATCATCTCTTTGTATTTTACAGAAAAGCTTTGCCCTCATCCCCGCTTTAAACTTGAATGAATTTATTTATTTATTTAGAACATTACGTTATTTTTCTCAAAAATGTTTTTTTACAGAATCATGTCAAATTAAGAATCCAATATCGATATTTTCTGTTTACAAGAATGCCTAAAAGCATAGTAGAAAATTTCATATTAGATTTTTAATTCGAACTTTCTCGAAAAATATTTTTCAGAGAATTAAGTGTTTTGCATTTTTTTTATTTATACCTACATATTGCTACCCCGCCAAGCTTGATACTAATCAGAAAGATAACAGCGGTGCCCCCTCCAGGATCAAATACCATGGTATCTTCCCTGGACACCCTGGATCCCATCACTGCTGTCCAGATGGAGAGCCTAGAACACCAGTCTACTAGTGAACAATATACACATGATTATGAAGTACAGGAGCCAGATTCTGACACAGAGCGATTGGTAAGTTTAAAATAAATTAAAATAATTCACGAGGACTGAGGAGAAGAATTGGCAGATTTGGTTTTAATAATTATTATTTCATTAATTTCTGCAGTCCTACAAGGACGGCCGAAGAATTGTAAGAGTTTAATTTTAAAGCATGAAATTCATCACCTAATGCATATTCGTATTATCCTACCGACCTTCTTCTATCCTTCAGTCAGCTAAACGACCGTTTACAAGAGCGCACGTAAACGCACGCTTTGAAGACTTGGCAAAGTCAGAATCGGGATACGCGCGTTAACGCGCGTCATGAATAGTCGACGTAATGACGTAAAAGAATAGTCACAGAATGAACTATGACAGTGAATGGAATTCCATGTAACAGATGGATTGGTGACCGCACTGCTATCAATAGTACACAGCATAATCTTGACCACTACATAATCGTTTCCTAAAATACCACTTACTTCTCACAACACTAGGGTCTAGACAAAGTGACGTTATATAAGCGGTAAAGATGATAGAAAGGTCAAAAATGTATGACTGACATAAGCTACTGGAAAGCTTATTTCAAACCTGTTGAAATTCGTTGTAAAAATATGAAATGACTTTCACTTGTCCAGGTCTTGTCACCTTTTCTCATAAATTTTAAAATGATCTTATATTTCCTAAACTTACCATACCTCCACATTTATTTCCAGGAACTCGATAGCCGAACACCTCGGGCCAAGGAGCGCACCATCATGTTTGACAGCACTGACACTTTAAGCGCTGTCAGTGGCGACGGATCCGTCAAGGAAGCTGCCGTGGAAACAGCAGCACCTACCTTCTACATTGGAGACACTCTTATTACAAGAGGTATAATAAAAATGCGTCATTGGTGTAGTTGTCGCAGACGATACTGCTGAGTATGGGGTCCTGGGTTCCATTCCCTGGTCGGCCAAAGTGTTATTCGGTTTTTCCATCAGGATATTTTCAGTACCAGCCTGGAGTCTGGATCTGTGCCCGGTTGATGGCAATAGGCTCCCCCCTATTACATGGGGCTTAAATAGAACTGGTGAAATCTGAGTGTACACGTCTGCCTTACCCTACGCGCATTACAGGCGTGATTTAATGTTGTTTTAGAAATTTTCCAAAAAAAACTGCCAGCCGCACAGTCGTCACCGCAAGAGGCTTCGAGCGGACTCGAGTAACGGATCTCGCGTCCAGGCCCCAGACGCTCCTCTAGATCCTGGCGGCGAGACGAATCTCTCAAGGTGCCTCTCCTGAAATTGACAATACGGAGACCTAATAATATAAGGAGGAAACTAATTTACCTTCCTTGAGGTGACCGAGCTTGGAAATCTAGAAGGATAAAACATTAGCCGGTTAACATGGCCTTTTTCAAATACAACATAAGGAGCTACGACTTCTGTTTTCCTGATCCTGAGTGGTAGGACCATTCCTGAATGAGGATTACCCACGTGGCGTTCATCAACTCCACAACAAGAGCTCATTCCCTTGAACAATAATTTAATACCGTGGTTTGGAGTTCCATTATTAATAAAATAGGCAAAGCAGAGAATGTATATCACTCAAATTTAATACGAACACAGCTTCGGAAAAGTAGCCTAACTGAGTTAAAACAATCCAATGTAAAAATCTAATCATTGACGAATACGTTGTGCGAATAAAACATTTAAACAAAATAAGGAAAAAAAGTTTATTTGACCCAGGTTAAATAAGGCACACAATCATCATCTGCCTAGCCTTTTCCCAACTATGTTGGGGTCGGCTTCCAGTCTATCCGGATGCAGCTGAATACGAGTATTTTACATGGAGCGACTGCCTATCTGATCTCCACAACCCAGTTACTGGGTAATACGATACCCCTTCGTAAGACTGATTGTCAGACTTTCGGGCTTCTGACTACCCGTAATGACTGTCAAAGATCACGAATGACAGCCGGGAACAACGGCTTAACGTGCTTTCCGAGGCATGGAGGGGTCTCGCTATGTAAAGGTGGTCACCCATCCACAGACCAGCCGTGGCAAGCGTAGCTTAACCTGATCGATCGACATGTGCGGCACACAATATTCACACAAAAACCATTTTTTTTGTTTGTTTGTTAAACAGAAAGCAAGAAAGTCTTGCAATATACCATGATAATGGCTACACAGACGGCAGAAATGAATTAACAACAAAGCAAAAATTACAGTACCACTATAAGCCGTTTATTTGGGTTAACTCTAAACTATTTCCAGGAGACCGACGAGAAGATGACGACAGTCAACCAACGCTCTCCGGAAGCGCTCCAGCATCACTGCCACCCCCAAACCAACCCTCACCGCCTGTACCTGCTCAAAGAAGGTAATACACTAAGGTCTATGAGTGTGTAAGTTGCCTTATATATCGAATAGCAAATAATTAATTGTGTATATAGAAAGGTTTCTATTAATTGCCTCTGCATTATGATCTAAAATCTATTTAACTTCATCTATTTTATTTTGCAAGCTGAGTTCATCATACATGCTATTAATTTCAAAACATTTCTCTGCTTCTCTATCATAATTTATGTTTTAATCAGCTTTTTCATTTATTTTTTCAGTTTGTGCTTCACTATTTATGATATCATTGTTATTAAAGTTTTCAAAATTATACCTACTAAATATAAAATATTATCATTGCAGCTGCTATTGTTTAAGTCACTCTCAAGATAATCTCGACAAATAGGTACACTCCTTTATCCTTTACTATTGTATTGCTTCTTAATTTCATTTGCTTTATACACGTGTTTACCATCACCTATATAACCATAGCATCATGGTTTATTTTGCTTTATTCTCTAATTAATTTAATATTATTTATAGTGTGTCATTCCTGTATTTGGCATGTAGTGAAGGGTGTATTTTTTACATGAAATGTTGAAGATTTTAGTATTAAACTATACTATATTAACACATGTTTATTAGATGATCGATCACTGTTTGAATAACGCTGAAATGTATAATAAGAAGCTTGTCGTTTGTTTTATCATTGGCCAAAACCTCAAAATTATTTTTAAATCAGAAACAAATCACACTGAACACAAATTAGAAATGGATCGTTCAATATATTACAATTAACAATTAGTATTGTTGTAAATAAACTCAATGTCTACTAGCATCTTCTTCATTTCATAAACAGTCATGTTTTACCTTAAATAAATTATTTATATTTATTCTTTTCAGATCAATATCAATGCTCGTGAAATCTCCTCCATCCAGTCTTGAAGATCCTAAGAAGTAAACGTAATTTCGATTAGGCTGACATATCTGTGACCAGATTTTCACGCATAGTCCTCACATTTTCTTTAAAGTTCCTAGCATTTTGTAAGCTCTTATTCCTAATTCTGGCTTAGGCAATGACGCACTGATCGCTCATAGTTTAACAGAATTTAGACTCCATTTATTCGTTTTTCTAATTGCAGTTTCTTTTGAGACTTTGCTGATTTAAATCAAATTATCTTTAGATAAAAATGATACGGACCCAAATATGATAAAACAGCCTGATAGACTTTTTACTCTTATCCTAAATATGACAAAACACTGACTGAGGCTAGAAAAACATAATATAATGATCAATCATTATAAAACCTTTTATGAGCTGAAAGCTCAAATGACCCCTTATATGAGAAAAAAAGAATAATGTCAAAACAAGAATTGACAAAATATTCCACTGATAGTAAAACTCGGAATGAATAGAACAGTTTAATGTATTTTAATTAAAAACTTAACAATACTCATTCTTCTCTCAAAGTAGACAAATCTGTGACTCTGTATAAAGCGTCTAATGTGATATATCCTACTAAACTGACACTTGTAGCACTCGCAATTAAGTCCAACGATAATAGTCGGCTTCTCGAAACGAAAGAACATCGGTATATATGGCAAGAGTTTGTCCAGACATTGGCCATATATACCGAACATTTTTGGATAATATTTTGGTACTCAACTTTTGTACTGAACCGTCGGTAACGACATGGTCCATCTTACTTGACTTGTAACCCATAGCTTAGCTTTAGACATCCATATGCTTACTCATGGTGTTAAAAGTGTAGAACTATTAACTATTTTATAAGTAAATTAAGTAGGTATCTGAAATGGATTTTGATAACGCATTGGTAACATTGGAAATTCCGTTCATGTGAAAATAGGCAAACTATAGGATCTCCATATTCGATTCTTGCACAATTTCTTACGTAAATAGATAGATAGAGATACAATGTAGGATAAGTACTGCTATTTCTGCGGCCAACTGGATTTTGTTAGCTTGAACGGCTGAAATGCGATGGAATGGTATTAGGAAGGTTTTGTCCTTTTTGTATTTTCATATAAACCTTGTAGTAGTGGATACTACAATGCGTTATTTTATTTCTCGTTAATCTTATGTAGCGATATTAATTTCTTCTGCTTACATGTCATTGTAATAATTTAAAGATCTTCATCATTCATCAGTCTAGTCAAAAGTTGCTTTACGTTTATTCTAGTCATATTATTACATTGTTTTAATATTTATTTATTTATAGATATTATTTTAGGAATATCTTTTGTGTATAGTGTTGTTATTTCCATATTATTTATTAGATTAAGATTTATATTGTATCTAGTTAAGATTTGTATATCGATTAATATGAAAACATATTGCTAATCAAATGTAGTATAGAGTCATAATCGTTTGTCGTAAATGTATAAAGACCGTCACACTTTTAAATGTGTTTTCATATTAAGAATGTCTGTATATTTCAGTTGGTCGTAGACGATATTACTTCAAATTTAGAGAAAATTGACGGGGCTTGCTCACTTCCAAAAAATATTATTATCGACTACGTAAGAATTATGATTTATTAATGTGATGGTAATGTTAGGTTTTGGACAAGTAACAGGTTTTGTATGGAGTTTAGCGACAGAATAGCGTATTTTAACGACGATACGATACTGTATTATTAAATACTAAATTATAAATACCGTGTCGTATAACTGTAAATCAACTGTCGTAAAATTAACCAATTGTCGTATGGTTGGAAGGTAAAAAAGAAGTCCTAATTGATAGAATAATTAATCCAGATCTATCGTCGATAGACATGTTATGGGATGAGACTGAGAAGAAAAAAAAAATGTGTTAGAAACGACAAGCTTAGCTATTTACACCGCGAGGCTGATTCGAAGCAATTGTTTTTCATATCAGCTCTGGAAGTCCCCTTTATGATTAGTCGTAAGGGTTCGCTTAATGGAACTATTAATAAATAATAGTTAATTTTTTTAAAGTCTGTGTGCTTAAGATGTCGATGTTAAGGATTTTAAGCTAGTGTCTCAACAGTTGCTATGCTGTAATATTAAGTTTCAAAAAAAAGAAATTAAGTTGCAATGTTCAATTGTTTCACGTTGTATTTGTAATATTGCTGAATATTCTATCGATTAAATAATTATTGAATATTAAATAAAAACGCTATGTCTCATATTTATATTTTGTGTTTTATTTAAATACTAGCTGCCCCCCGCGGTTTTACCCGCGTAAATGTCGATCCCGTGGGAATATCGGGTTAAAAAGTAGCCTATATGTTAATCCAAGGTGTCAGTTACCTTCATACAAAATTTTATCAAAATTGGCCCAGCCGTTTGAGGGTGAAGAAGTAACAAACATATAAACACACACACACTCACAAACTTTCGCCTTTATAATATTAGTGTGATATTTTTCTTCTTCTTCGCGTAACGATGGCAAAAAGTTCAAACATCTTTGGCCCAAAATTCAGCTGCGTGAACTCCGCTCACTGACGCAGTCATAAGATCATCAGATGCACAGGTGACAGGGCAGGGTGATACGGCGAAGAATGGAGGGTGGACCATTGTCTATATTAAAACCATCAATTTAAAATTTAAATAAAACAAACATAAATTTCAAATAACTACAATTTATTAACAAAAATATAAAAAAACCTTAACGAAAAGATACAAACCAATAACTATAGTGTGATATGAGTATCCACATTATTTAATAACAATAACCCATTTTGAATTATCACCATGCCTTTTTTGTATTTGTTAAAATAATATTCCTATGTAATTAATTGTTTCTATGTAAACACACTCACGTCTATAAACGTAATTCCGCGTTTCCTATTATTAAATGTCATGTTTGAGGAAAGTAGTATCTGAATATTTTAAATATACTACACAGACTACACCAAAACAGCATGGTATATTTTTCTACAAAAAAATACATTGGCACTTTCGGTTGCACAATTTTTTGTAACAAGTGAAAATTCTTCAAATAAGAAATCGTTCCTTTTAATAATAAAATACCCTAACTACAAAATATTACTATGATTTCTCATTCAAATTATTTTCACATTTCTCGTTAACTTAAAATCTAAAAACATTCTACTTTTACATTTACTATGGCATTTTTAAAAATAATTTCATGTTTAATCATTCCGTTGGATACAGATGAAATTAAATATAACAAACAAAAACAAAAATTGAAACATAATAAGCATTCAACATTTAAATAGAATAAATAAGTTAAATAAATTAGATTAAGTCTTTACTTTGGTGGTAAAAATAAACGCCTCATGAAATACCTTTTTTCTCAAAAAATTACCTACGTTTTTTCAACTGAAGAAAAGCGCAATTTTTCGCAATTCCAGTTTTTTCAAGGTTCCATAATTTTTTTGATGTCATTAATTTATGATTAAAAGGGTTTTAATAAAAAAAGGTAGACTAATTAATGCGATTAGCTCGTTTAAAATGATATGACTGGATCTTGATGTTCACAGGGAGTCGAATTCTGACACGTCACTTGTCTGAAAACAATTAAACATTTTTGATTACACACTTTATACTAAAGTAATAGATGATGATTGAATAGATTGATGGATTGAAAACCTATGATTGATCTTTGATTGATATTTGAATAAAAATATATAAAGACGGTTATTAAATAATTGTCTTAGTAGAGAATGGTAAAGATCTCTATAGAATACATCTTTGACTTGTTTTTCCATCTCCTGATATGTTACAATGATCTTAAATCTGTAAAATAATTTAAAACAAATTCTGTATATTTTTATTAATTTTCATCTACCAACTGGGCCGCAAGGTGGATTAGGGCCCACTTCCTCTCACACAGAGGAGGCCTGTGTCCCAGCAGTGGGAACATTATAGGCTGATTATGCTTAAGCTTATGCTTTTTAATGTATGTGATAAATAGTGCCTATTCGGACATTGAGGCCCTTTGCTACAATTCAATATAATTATATCTAAGGTACTAAACTAAGAACACAGCAAAATCATTCCATAAATATTTTAGTACTAAGTGCAAGGATACTAAAATTACAAAGCAGAAGATAGAAGAACATGAAGATCTTCTAAAAGAAGATCATGAAAATAGTGCTGGATACCCACTAGGTCTGGTTTGTAGAGGTGCACGTGGGGCAGGAGGAAGGTGGAACCGAGGTCTCGTTCAGCCATCGTGTGCTCCTGAGGAGTTGGTGCATAAGTTATACAGTGCCATGGAGGAAGTTGGGTCTACGTGTACGCAGCTTTTGAGCCGAACTTGCAAACGATGATTTATCTATTTTATATAATTTTTTAACGATTACCGTGGTACATGCACCTCCGATGGAGGTAAAACAGACCAATCAAGATGATGGAAGACCGTTGTATCCATTGGTTCAAAAGTTGATTAAACATTTGTTATCATATTGTTTGTACATCTACCGCGGTACACCCTTTATAATGGCAGGAACAACAATAAAGTTTGCAAAAGCATCGGTTCAAAATCCTCAAAAAGTTTCAAAATATTTCTATTGCAAGCTAAATACTGTTACAATCCAACACTTTACTGTTGATAAAATCAACGTAAATGAAAAATTAATAATACAAAATCTATCTACAACTACTAGGAAAGGTGATGTAGATGCTGTATTTATGTTCTAAGAGGAAACTGTAATTGAAGTAGTTAATGTACCTGATGTGTGAGACGTGTTGATGAGGCCGCTCTTCCGGTGCTGGCTGGTAAAGTTCCACCTACTGATCTAGCCTCTGATAAGGTTCTGAAACAGAGACAATTAGCTCACACAGAATGCCAAAACATAGAGATTATATATTATAGGATACTAGGTTTTGACAATGGAGAACCCGAGATTAAAATCATGCGAAATGCATCCCATGACATAAGAAACTAAATAACTGCCGGTTTATTATGTAAAAATCTCTCCGTGAAAGTTTATGTGAAGTGAGCTTTACGTGAGATGTCATTTGAGCTGATGACATAAGGATTTATACTATTGATAGCTTACTTCACCGTGACTTTGTTTTCACGCTTTGCCATTACTATGTTTCTGTGTGACAAAGTCCACATGGAATGACAGCTACTTACAATTCTCCAAGTCTTCTTTCAGCATCCGTCCATTCTGACAAATCTTCTTGACTAAAATATTAAAATGTCATATCATAAACCGAACTTTGGGAAAAATATACATATGTTACAAAAAAAGAATTAGATCATCGTGAAAAAAAACGCCATATTGGCCTACATTTGACAACCAACAAGCACCAACCATGTTCCAAGGACCAAAAGTTCCATACAACAAGCAAAGTATTAATCAATCATTACCTGTAAGATTTCCTTAGCGTATCAAATCGTGACAACTCAGCCTCCAAGTCACCTTTGGTGACAGAAGACATGTCATCTCGGTCGTCTTTCATCGTAGATTCATCAGGTCTGATTGTGGTAGATACCTTGAAGCCTGCTGATACTAGGGCTCCTAAAATTTGTAATTTTTGATGTATGAATGTTTGTTCTTCTTTACTATATTTATGTGTTATCATAAAGCCGAGGCAGAATAAAACAGCATCTAACTACGGATTTAATAAAGATGAAATGAGGATGGCATTTTGAGAGAGTGGCAAGTGGCAATACATCGAATAATAAACGTAAAACGGACGTACCTTGTTTATTATGTCTGTCTTTGTTGGCACTGTATGAAGATTCCAAACTATGTTTCCTTCTCATCTGGAAATTATGAAAATAATTAAAACAACAAGATCACCAAATGTTTATAAATAGTTTTTCTCTGAAGGAGAATGTCATAGTTATGGAAACGATGCCCAAACTTACTTCGTCATTCGTACTTGTTGCTCCTGATTCCAAATAGCTGATCAGTTTTGCTTCACTGCTTAACTCCAAACTCCTTTTCCTTGCGATATTTTCACGACTGGAAAGAAAAGACCAAGTCTTTTAAAGAATGATAGTATTATTTAAAGAATCCCGTGGTATTAATTTCATAAGAATGCAAATCCAGATAAAGAAAATTGAGAAGAAGCTGAACATCGAGAAGTTATAAATAGTAGACTGAGAGAAGGAAAAAAAAACAATAAGTTGATAATTTGAAAGTCATTCATATTCACGTTCGGATATAACAAGAGGCAAGAGTGCCTCTCGTTCATTGAAGTCACAACCAACTTACACACAAACTTATCCTTATAACTATTACTTATAACTTATTACACACACACCAACTTATGCTTGTATTCTTCATCAGCGCTATACAACCATTTGAAACATACCTGTCTCCGTGATGAGGATGTAGCCTTGCTCTGGGGATCATGACGGCGGGTGCAGGGGGTGGAGGAGGGTCGTGTGCTGGTGGGTCTGAAATCACGCACTTCTTACCGCCAGATGAAACTCTCTGGAAGATAAAACGAGGTTATTAAGACATTGGTAATTGGAGGAGGTAATTCTGCGTTTTACACACACATACATAGGTACATTAAAATTTGTACTTTGGGGTCACAGCACAGATCACCAATATGTTTTCCATGCGTGAAAGGTATATCAATTTTTCCTTTCACTGGTTGTTATACCAGCAATTAGGAAGACCATTATTCAGATGGGCATTTCAGAGGATATTTGACGTACTGCTTCTATTGCTTCCATATCAAAACCTCATGTTACTACTTACTGATTTTCATATGAATAAACATTAAACAACATACCTTAGCTGGTAAGTAAGGCAGTGACGCGTTTTGTATGCTAGAGTTGTCTCCTGATTCTCCTCGCTCACTGATCAGTGCTCTTCGGTCTTGTCTCTGCTTTGGCATTGCACCCTGGGAACGATGACAATGATCAAAGTTCAATGTTAACCGAATGTCTGAAGGACATGATTTTAATAGCTACAAGATCGTTCAGGCTACGGTTTTTTCTTCAGTGCAAGTAATTAATAATTTGCTTGCTTATAATTGCGTTAAATTAATACCCCCTCACTAATAAACGTTGTATTGCGTCTGTATAGTTACACAACGCTTTGTCTTCTTCTTTCGAAAGTCAAATTACTGACGACTGAAAGAGAGAAATCGGTGTGTACCTATTCATCTGATTGACATTTATTAGTAAGAGAGAAAAAACTCATTTTACTATGATAAATTGACAGCTAGGATTGTTTTAAATTAAGTGATCAGTCGAGGTCTGGTTTATCTTACCTGATGTAAACTAGGCATGCTCTGTATGCACGCGACAATAGATCGTTGTGGTCGCGGAGCTTTGCGCGCACGCCTCGAACAAGCCAGTACTGCACACACTGCTAGAACCACTGTGAGAAGAGCGCCGCATACCACAAGGGAGATGAGGACCACTGCAAAGGAATGACAAAAAATTATCATAAGACTCATAGGGTCAAAGTTAATTAAGTAAGCTTTATACCAGTTCTAACATATCTTAAAATAGTTATACACAAACATTGTTATACTATCTTTGGGATTGTCAGTTTTTGAATAATTGTTACTTTGGCTTCAAATAAAATCGACCAAATGTACTTGTTCTATAAATTGATCTGACAACTAGATAGTAAAATGATAATTTTGCAGGAAGGTACTTCTTTTCAACAGCAAGTTTGCTACAGGGGCTTACTGCCCAGAGTGACCAACATCAAAATTTACACCCTTAAATGTTTCCAATTTTAATGAACCCAAGAGGATATCAATGAAGTAGAAGACATCGGCTCACCCTTCAGATTTATCTGGCAGGAGCTACCAGCGTACCACTGGAAGCATTCGCAGAGCACCCTGCGATCATCCCGGGAATAGCACGCACCGTGGTAGTTGCACCTCTCGCATCCAACCGGCTCAGCTGAAACGTTAGTGTACAAAAATACGTCAGATTTCATCACATACATTCACACAAGGATCATCATCATCTGCCTAGCCTTTTCCCAACTATGTTGGGGTCAGCTTCCAGTCTAACCGGATGCAGCTGAATACCAGTATTTTACATGGAGCGACTGCCTATCTGACCTCCACAACCCAGTTACTGGGTAATACGATACCCCTTGGTAAGACTGGTTGTCAGACTTTCGGGCTTCTGACTACCCGTAACTACTGTCAAAGATCCACGAATGACTGCCGGGACCAACGGCTTAACGTGGTTTCCGAGGCACGGAGGGGTCACTGTATGTAAAGATGGTCAAAGTTGGTAAAAGTGAATATTATGTCCCTGGTTTAACCCAGCATTATATAATATAGCAACAATGCTTACCGGAGCATATCCTGCCAGGGTACAGCGCGTTGACGCTAAGGTCCGCGAAACCTTCGAGACAGCTGCAAGTGTAGGTACCACGCAGGTTGAAACATTGCGCGTGTTCGGAACAATCGTGGAACGAACCGCTTACACACTCGTCGAAATCTGAAAACATTATAAAAACATCGTGATAATAACGTTTTTACTTGTTTTTTTAACGCGGCTTGCTGTAGGAGTTGACTGGTATGGTAAAAATCGTCAAGTAAGGAAAAAGCGTTATGCCCCCTCCATGCGACTTTCTTTCTCTCTCTGTCTCTTTCTATCTACGAGTCTAAGTGTGCGTGCGAGTTTCACGGGAAGAAGTTTGTGGGATATAGTTTTGAATATATCAAACTGAAAGTTTTCAGACTTATTTTACCTCACATTATGTTTAACTGTTTTATTGTCATCCTCTATAGAAAAGGGAGGACCAGACGATTTCCGTATCTGATGGGATACTTCCCGACGATTGATGAATTGAAAAAAAAACTGCTTGCGCTATGCAGGATTTGGTGTGAAGCCAGTGTTATGCGTAGTTAGCATGTGGCGATACAGATGTCGCCGCAGACCTTATGTTAAATGCTCATTTATTTTATGCCACTTACCGCTAACATCCAGTTTCTCCATCAGCTCACTAGCAGCATGTACTTCAGTTCCTCCCAGACTATAGTTGTTGTTCCTCAGGTATTTCTCAATAACTTCCTTGAGTCTACTCTCATGCGCATTGTCTGAGAGCTGAAATGTTGGAAGAAGGTTTTGAGAGCAGTGATGTTTTTGGCATATGCTTTTTATTTTCATTTCTAAGCATTCATTTAAAATACCCAAAATACACAATTCCTCCAAATGCAAGGCCTTTTTTAGGTTGCTGAATACAAATTAAGGGAAATCAATTGTTACACAAATTGAATACTAACTTAAATTATCAGTATAATATTCAAATTACAACTCATTCTTTGACAGTCGTATGAGAAAGAATTGACGTGGAGTGTCGATTTATTTAACAATTAATTTCCCTGATTGTATATCTCGTTTTTTTATTTTTTTTTATATTCATCAGTGTTTCTAAGACCTTTAACCAGCAATAGACTGCGATAGGCTAAGTTCATCGAAGCTTACTTCTATTTTCTAAAAGCTATTCAAAAGATATCTTTCACAATAGCTATGCGTAATTATTTACGAACAGCCAAAAGCTAAAAATATTCTGATTGTCTTACTTTACCCCATCATTTCTCGAAGGCATAAAAACATCACACAAATCCTTACAAAAAAATAAATCTCTTGCCTCATCTTTTGATACCGTTACCTGCACATAGAAGTCATTCATGACACCCTGATACAAATCTCCTTCAGGACTCTTCAGCTCAACGGGATGGAACCCAGTGATATGGACTCCATGGTACACATCTCTTAGGTCTGACTGCATGATCATCCTGTTGATGCCCTCATGGGTAGCTACTGCTAAAGCATGGTACTCCTTGCTTGAATTGTCGGATAGATGCTCTTGGAATTCAAGGCGTTCATTTCCTTGGGATCCAAGGGCTAACTTCACTGAGTAGGTGTAGGTAGCTGAAAAAAATATTAATATTTTTTGATAAGATACATTAACAGGAAAAGTAAATAAAACTTGTCGTGGTCTAAGTGCACTTAGACCACGACAAGTTCACACAAACACACGAGCGACACGAGTCAACAGCAGAGGCAGCTGCAGCCGTCGACAAAATGCCGATCGTGTATGCATTAATTCACCGCAATCAAATACAGTCTAAAGACGTCCACTGCTGGACATAGGCCTCCCCCAAGCACCTCCACTTCGACCGGTTATGTGCTTCTCGCATCCAACGGGTTCCTGCGGCCTTCACAAGGCCGTCGGACCACCTTGTGGGAGGCCTTGCAACGCTACGTCTTCCGGTACGCGGTCGCCACTCCAGAACCTTTCGGCCCCATCGGCCATCTGTTCTGCGAGTAATGTGCCCTGCCCACTGCCACTTAAGTTTGGCAATTCTTCGGGCTATATCGGTTACCTTGGTTCTCCTGCGGATCTCCTCATTCCTGATTCGATCACGCAGGGAAAGTCCAAGCATAGACCTCTCCATTGCCCTTTGGGTGACTTTAAGCATTCTTATAAGGCCCATTGTGAGCGACCACATTTCAGTGCCATAAGTCATCACTGGTAACACCCACATACCGCAGTGTCTCAAGACGAACGTCTTTGGTCAGTGCGTGTTGCCAGTGATGAATCTTATGTGTATGCATTAATTCACCGTTATCAAATACACGAGCGATACGTTGTCGATACTGCATTTACCTCTGCCATTGACGCGAGTCGCTCGTGTATGCACACTTGTGCCCGCTTGCACTACAAATCACTAAACGTTTTAGCGGCTTCTCTAAAACTTAATTATGTCTAGTAGTAGTGAGCTAAACGTATTTATAATACAGATAACGTGTGATTTGTGGTGCCTGGTGGTGACAAGCGGGCTTTAGTGATCATGTTGGTGGTCAGGATACCCGTTGAAGCTGTGGCTGCGGACTGGCTGGGTGACTCGCCGCTCTAGAGCTTACGGGAGTGATGATGACGTCACGCTGAAGTAGGTGCACGAAGGCTACGCTGACGTTCATGTTCCTGGTCACCATTAAAGAGGTGTGAGGAACAGGGTGTAAAGTTCACTCAACCTCCATAGAAAAGGGAGGATCCTCCGACCAGACGGGTGTTGTGTCTGGCGGGCAACTGCCCAATGATTCATGTCGGGCCGTTGTATCTATGCTAGTTGTGCGGTAAACTCTGCTTGCGAGATGCAGGATTTTGCGGGACGTCAGTACGACGCGTTGTTCGCATGTGGCGTTGTAGATACCGCTACACATCAATCAAGTAGTTGAAACATCACAATTAGCACCTGATTTAAATTGATGACTCAACTTTTCCTCTCAATACTTACGTTTACAAGGTCTATCAGGGAACATTCGGGCGAAGCCAGGTCTGCAAACACATTTCATGAGTCCATCGATTCTCTGGCAGCGCTCATTTCTGGACGCTTTGCAGTCTGGCTGGCATTCCTTACCATATGCAACACCTGCAAAGTTTAAAAGAAAAAAATTAACATCTTGCCTTACAAACTTAGGGCTCGATTTAAAAATTTTAAAAGAAAAGTCTCGGTCAGCTATACAGGGTAAATTAGCTACTGAAACTGCGCACAAGTGATGGGTATCGATAACTAAACATGATAAAACAAAAACAAATTAATTTGATGTTTTTTGTGGGGTCATTGACCGTCATTTGAAAAATCTGTTTTTTTATGTGTAAGCTTCAAATAATACGATACGGGAACCGAATTACCGATATCTAAATTCAATAAAATAAAAGAAAGCAGCTACTCATACTTCAAGTAACAACACTACCAGCGGTCGTTGATCCCAAAAAGAGACATTAATTTTTTATTTTATCGTTTTTAGATATCGATATCCATCACGTCTGCAGAGTTTCGCTACGTAATTTAATTAGACCCTGTAGATCAAACTTTGAAAGGCTTAATTTAAAAAAATATCTGTACTCACCGTTAGGATTAACATTCGTAGTCTCCAAATAAGGTGTTCCAGCCAGTAATATTTCTCCAAAAAGCACCTGAGATACTCCATTATTATTCACTTGCTCGTTCCTAGTAACATCATAATCCCCTGTATCCACATCATTGTTCAAAGGTGGTACTGGTCCACCATTTTGAGACTTATTCATCACAACGAAGAACGTATCGTTATCATTATCTGGTTCGTTCGCATTCTCAATTTTTTGAATGATATTATCTGTTGTCTCTGAGTCTCTTATGACAAGGTTGTCATTCTCTTCTGATGACATGGTTATGTCATCAAGAGACACTTTGGTTTTAGGTACGATTTCTTGAACTGGGGTAGGTTGAACTTGAGGGATAGGTATATGTTTCGTTACAGTCTCTATTATCGTAGTCGGTTGTACTTGCGTGTGTACTTCCGTCACAACATCCACTATCGTTGATGTCTGTGTGTTTGTTAGTACCAGAGTCTGTGTAACAGCTCCTTCTGATTGGCTGACTAAGCTTGTCTTAGTGTGTGTGACTGTTAATGTGTGTGTAATATTGACGAATCCGATACTTGATACTGTTTTCGGTGGCTCGGATAACGTCTTTGTTAGAGTAACCACAGTAGTTCTAAACTCAGTCTTAGTTGGTACAACTTCGTCTGATATTTTAACTTCATTGCCAGCGTGGTGAACAGGCTGCACTACCTCTTCGATACTAGGAGTTGGCATACTAGGAGGTATTATTATTGGAATGCTAGATGTTTCTTGTTCTACCGGTCTAGTGATCTCTAATTCAGATACTGTCGGAACAATGTTTTCTTTCAGAACTTCTGTTGGTCTGATAAAATCTTCATCGACTGATGATTCAGAACTTTCAATGATACTGGAAGGTATTATAGGAGGAATTCTTGTAATTGGTCGAATAATCTTCCTAATTGAGGTCTGTCGTGTAGGATATAATATTTCTGGGCGAGATAATGTCCTTGTTGGTCTTATTATAGATGTCGGTTTAGGGGGCAACTTGTATTTGCTGGTAGTCGTTTTCTTCTCATCAATCCTAACTGGGTAAGGCTTACGAGTTCTGATCTTGTTGCCTAGCGGAATAACCTTCATCTTGTCTGTTGCTGTTTCTTCTTGACTTGATACAGGCTCAGAATCATTTTTCTCGGTTATAAATGAAACATTAGTTGTGGAAGTCGATTCTGTACTAGATTCTTTAGATGTTACTTCTTTATCTTCTGTAACTGGTGTCTCGTAACTAACTTCATCAACACGTTCAGAGGATGACTCAGCCTCATACGAATAGGAGTTTTCAGAAGAAGATACTTCTGCGTAATCAGGTATCCTAGACGGTTCTGGCGTCTCAGGGAATTGTATAGATGTTGGATTGAAAATAAAGCTTGATGAGAAATCTATGCCAGATGATGTCAACCAGCCTGAAGATATCGGCGTTGGGAAGACCACGTTAGGTACTTCCGGGACGCTGCCGGTAGGAGCCGGCAGTTCAATGGGTTTGACGACTCTTGATGGGATATCTCTCGGAGGAGGCAGCAGTTGTGATGAGGGTTCATCACGGTTATAGGTTGGTCTTCTCATATTATTTAAGATATCGAAAGCAGGTCTATAAGTTGATACTTCGTCTCTGTTGATTGGTTTTCTGACAGGTCTCTGAGTAGTTACTCTTGGTGGCCTCGTCCTGTATGGCGGTGGAGTTCTAATGGGAAGAACTGGACGAGGAGTCAAAGGTACTCTTGTTGGGAGCCTGATACCTGGTGGAGTCCTTGGCGGAGGAGGACTCATTCCCATAATCGTCTCATCATTCCTTGAAGGCTTGAAATTATAATCCATTGTCGGTGGTGGTGGTGAAAGGTCAATGATCTCGGTCGAAGAACGATTCAATTCCAAGTTTGATAAAGTGAATGTTGGTAGAGTCGATTTTTCCGTAGCTTTCTCAACAATCAATGGTTTTTTATCTTGAATATGAACTGTTGATGTTATAATTGATTCGTTGTGCACGTGCGTGTTATTGAACCGATTAGCAAACACAGGTCTAATTGGCGGCCTTTTATACTTTACATCTGATTCGGCCACATACACAGGCCTTGAAGATGAACTGGGTCTGTAAGTTGATGGTTTGTCCATTTCTTCTCCAATATTCAAATCTATATTGTCTTCATATGATACGTTGGTAGCGTTCTCCATCATGTGGTTAATTTGCCAGTGAGGTTGCTGCAGTTGATGATCAAGTACCACCGCAGTATTAATGGTAAATGGTCTGGGCTTATTTTGTGGATTGTTTTCGTATATTGGTTTAATAGTATTAGATTGGAAGATTGTTTTATTATAAGAACTGAATGGCTTCTCCGTTTGTGTTCCAGGATTAAAGTTAATTAGAACTTTGTTGCTGTTTTCATCTTTCTGCACATTCTTTGGAGGATTTAGTACCTCATCTTGTAGTAAAGTTAATTCAGTTGATGTTTTGGAATTATTGTCAACTTCACTCGAAGAACTGACTACAGGAACTTTCATGGATTCCGAACTAACTTCTCCGTCCATTTCACCATGGTTTTCTGGTTCTTCTTCTCCGTCGTATATCTCTTCAGAGTTTTCATATACTGGTTTAATTTTCTCTGTTGTGTGTTTGGAATTAGTGGTGGTAGTTTCATCGCTATTATCTCTAATTGGAATATCATAAGCAGGTTGCCTAATGCCACCAAAATTGGAAGGAATATAATTAATATTAAAAGGCTTAGTTGTAAACGGTGGGTTAGTAGAAAAAGGCTTTTCTGTTGACTGAGGTTTTGTAAAAGGTTTTCCAATATTAAACCCAGATGGTGGTGCATTCTGCGACCAAAACTCGTTGGGAGGTTTACCAGCGCTTGTGATTTTCTGTCCAAACGAAGGCGAATTGTTTTTCTCATTATAATCATGTAATAAGGGAATGATTTTACGAGTTGTAGCTTCTACCTTAATATTATTAATATTGTTTTCTTTTAATACACTAGAATACCATCCATGGGAGTTTGTTGGAATATTTGGTATTAACTTAGCAGGTCTTTTTACATCTCCGGATTTGACGTTATCAGGATATTCTGTGACTGGTTTCACGTTTTCAGAATCAGTTGAAGATGTCGCATAATCGTTCGTCATGGGAAAATTGGCATGACTATTAAGAGAAGGTGGTATTGACGGACTAACAGGGTTCCTTACGTTTTTGTCTCCGTAGTTCTGATATTTGTTATCATAGCTCTGCTGTTTATTGTCGTAGATCGGCTGTTTGTTTTCGTAATTCTGATTTATATTTCCTTGGTTCTGATTATTTTTTGGGAAGTACTGATTGGTGTGGCCTTGTTTCGGATTCTGATTTATATTGCCATGATTTTGATTTTCAAAGTTCTTATTGTTATTTGCGTAGTTTTGATTTACGTTACCCTGGTTCTGTTTTTTGGTCTCATAGTTCTGATTTATGATACCTTGATTTTGATTTAGGATTCCTTGATTCTGATTAAGAATCCCTTGGTTTTGATGAAGGATTCCTTGGTTCTGATTTAGGATTCCTTGATTCTTCTTGTTTTGGTGTGCGTAATTTTGGTTGATGTTTCCTTGGTTTAGTTTAATATTTGCGAAATTTTGGTTTATATTTTCTTGGTTCTGTTTTTTGTTCTCATTTAATATGCCGTGATTCTCTTTTTTATTTGCGTAGTCCTGATTTAATATGCCTTGATTCCGATTTTTGTTTGCGTAGTTCTGATTTAATATTCCTTGGTTTTGATTTTGGTTTGTATAGTGCATATTTATAGTTCCTTGGTTCTGGTTTTGATTATTGTTTGCGTAGTTTTGATTTTGGCTCCCGTAATTTGGCTGTTTATTCTCGTGGTTTTGATTATTTCCATAGTTTTGATTTTTGTTTCCTTGGTTTTGATTCTGGTTGCCATATTTCTGATTTGTGTCTTCATAGTTTGGTTTTTTATCATCATAGTTACTGTTCTGATTATGATAGGTATTTCCAGTTATTGTCGATTCAGCTGTATCCGACGAACTCTTATTCCATCTGTTGTCTTCGACAGAAACTTGTGTTACTGGGCCATTTTCATTAAAAACAATGGAAGGATTTCTAGTACCTTGTAAATTGTATGTTTCCAAAGGTTTTGTATTATCTTCAACTCTGATGGCAAAGTTTGTACCAATAGGTATATCTGTGTTGAGTTGGCTTACATGTGTTGACGTGCCAACTGGTACAGCAACGCTAGACCCAATGACTTGCCCAGCTTCGTTGTTACTAGCAACATTAGTGGCTGTATTTAAAGTCACTGTATAGGTATTATCTTTGTCTTCATTAACTTGCGGTACAAATGATTTGTTAGCCATATTTGGAGAAGATATAACAGAGAAAGAATTATGAGTAGGACCCACATTATTTCCTTTAGGAGGCTGCATATTATTCGGAGACGGATTGAAGTTATTGTTGTTAGGCGACGCTGGTGGAATGCGAATAGTATAAGTGGGCGTTGGGTTGCTGTTAGGCATTTGTGCTGCGAAATAGATTTCAGAAGTCACTTTAGGCGGTAGCTGCTCAGGTACAGGATGCTGGATATTCAAAAATACTTTCATATCTTGTACTGGTTTAGTATGAACAATAGGACGGGAACTATAAGGCTTACTTTTATCATATATACCATCTTGATTGAAAATTTGTTTTTGCGGTGTTTGCTGCGGTGGTGGAGGCACTGCTAAGTAATTTTCATACTCTTTGTCAATAACACCTTTTCCATCTTTCTGTTTATCTTTGTTTCTAACATGGTTGTATTTATCAAAGTCACCATTAGCGCCAGTCGGATTGTATACCTCTGGATCATAAACTGTTATTTGTGGACCGACCTGCACGTGAGTTTCTTGGTTGCTGGTAGGAGGTGGTATCTGATTGTAGTCGATAGGATGCTTATTATCCTTCCATTTTATTTTGAGGTCGTTTCTATTTGATTGATCCTTGTAAGGTGGCAGATTGGGTTTGTAATTGTCTGAAGGAAGATGAGCATTCGGTTTACCAGCATACTGTTTGTTACTATTAGGTGCTACATTGTGCACGTTAGTCATCTGAGGTGCATCTATGCTAAAGCTACCGAAGTAACCTGGTTCTGGGTATGGAAGCGGATCATCGATGTAGTCTCCAGTTTTATGCGGTTCCGAGGACCCAGCAAATACTAAAGCTGTTGAGCTACCGTGAGGAATCAATACATTCGCGACCCTTGAAGGCTGAATGTCAACTAAGAACGGTTTGCTTAATTCAGTGTTGCCTGCGACTGTGTATCCATGTTCAGTTCTTATTTGCGTATTTACTATTTCAGAAGAACTTGGACTATTGTCAGGTATGGTATCTGTGCTAGCCTCATTGACAGGTTTATACTCAATATGTTGCTGCGTAGGAGCGCTTGTAGGTCTGCCTAACGACGGAATGTAGTCTAAAAATGCTGGTCGGCCATGATTGCCCAATACAGGTCCAGTGTTTTTAATTTGCTCAGTTTTCATTAAATGGTCATGAATGCTCGCTGGCATGCGATACGGGTATTTGTCGTTAGGTGCGGAATTTTGAAGATTAAACGATTGCATTGGTCTCGGTATTGGTCTGTTTGGTTTAGATTTTTGTTGAGGTGGTTCAGGCGGCCTTAAATCATAAGAATCATCGCTAAGAGGTTGATCACCAAGAGGTTTCTCGTTTACGAAATATTGTTCATTGGCTGCTATGAAACTGTCAATAGGCGGTGGATTGACAGAGTTTTGTAACTTGATTCCACTTGCCGCCAAGGTTAAAGGTCCACCCACGGCAGGTTTACCAACAATGACATCGGAGTTGGCCGTAATTATTTCACCAGGACTAATGGGTATACCGCCATTGACAAGTGGACTTTCGTGCACCATTTTAGGCGGGACAATGTGGGCTTTAGGCTGTTTGTGTTCCGCTGCCCACGCCAAATTCTGATGTAATGTAGCGTTAGTGAAAACGAGTTGAGATTCAGACGTTTCTAGTTCATCTACTGGAATATAAATCGGAAAGTTACTATGTTTTGCTTCTAAATCATTGTCTACTCTTTTATTTGCAGTATAAGCTGTCAATTTAACTGCCGGTTTGATAGTCGTAGTAGTCGTTTTGTTGACAGTATCTTGTCGTTTTATAAAACCGCCTGTCATCTTCTCAATGACAGGCGCCAATTGTGTCAACCCTTTTATTCCAAGAGTTCCTAATTTCAAAAGATCGGCAACAACAAACTTGTTTTTATTCGGTTTCTGTGGTTTCTCTGGTTTCGTTTTTTCTGGAACTTTCGTACTTAATTTGTTCGTTTTTGGCGGCGCAGGGGCTTGCTCATTAGTTAATAATTCGCTTTCTTCAACTGAGTTCGAATCTTTTTCATCTGAATAATCGTTTATAACTTCAGTATATTTTTCAACAACTTTATCGGTTGGAGCTAATTGAGAATTACTTTCATATTCGTAAGGTCCATACTGCGTTTTCTTATCCATAGATTCTTTGTTCGTTGGTCTTAATTCTAGTTTCGTAGCGCCGTAAGTGGTTTTCATTCCATATTTAGTCGAAGATCCAGAGTAGTCCATGTTACTGTACTTTGTCTTCAAACCTTCCGTTTTTGTGTTACTGCATGAGCAGGAACTTGTGCATGGAGGATTACCGACTTCCGATGGTTGGATAAGATCAAAGCTGTTGCTTTCGTCTTCTTCACTGTCGATCCGTTTGTCAATCTTTGGGTAGCTGCTCATAAACATGTTGGTTGCAGCAGATGGTTGGATTGTCTTGACTTCCATGTATTTGGTCTGAAAAATTTAATAATAATTAATTAGTATTAGGCAATTTGAAAATCACAATAGATTAAAATGAGGAACATATTTATTTGGGCCCGTAGGTTTAGTGTCAGTAGTGATGTGTGAATGGCGTGTGTTAAATAGTGGTAACTAACTACGGTACTAACTACTTATGTTAAGGTTTAAGACAGACATTTAAGGAGAAAAAAGTTAGGTCCAACAAAAGAGAACTACATAGGTTTAGGGGAAATCAACTAAAATAAGGCTCCCACGGGTCGGACATGGTGGAATTTTTAGGAATTGACCAACCAGGGTCCCAAATCTTACTTTTGTCGGCTTTAAGTCGGGCAAAACATCGGTATCATAAAGATTGGTTAAAGATTCAGTAGTGACAACTGACACTATAGTCTCAAACGTCGAAATAGCACTTCTTTTGTTTTGAACCACAGTTGTTAAATATGTGTAGGTGGTCATACATGTCTTGATGATATAGTTATGTTGCATGAGCTGATGTAAGGGGAACAGTGCGCTTATTTGCTGGCGACTGACCACAGTGGCGACTGCTGATGATAGCAATTGTTTTGACGCTGAAGAGGAGCTGATGTGCGGTTGTAACGTAGTTGCGTGAATGAGCTTAAGTTTGCGCTGAGAAAAAAGCGTAGATGAAGATGAAATGTATGATGATACGAGCACTTGCTATAATTAAAATGTAAGTGAAATAAATTATCTACTTTCAATGAGTACCAAAAAGATAATCTACACATAAATACATAATGATTAGAAAAAAAATAGACTCGCTTAACTAAATTTCAAAGTTAACTTAAATATTCAAGGTTTTTTTGTTAGAAGTACTTGGCAAAATTCGATAATATAATATCAATCAAATTGAAATGCGTACCTGTTCCTGCTTTCCGTCAGGATTTTTGTCCTTCACCAAGACTTCCACACCATTAGACATAATCCTTGTAGCTAGATTTTTAAGCCTTCTTTCATCTTCTTCCGATTCTTTTTCGACTAAATCCATATCTCTCCCAGGTCTCCATGGCGTGTTATCATATACTATACCATTTGTATTGAATGCTGAAATGTTAAAAATAATAGTAAGTGTTTGTACTTAAAAGCAAAAGTTGGTATATATGTGTTTGAAAATTACTATGAATTTTTTATGTCTAATAAAATATGAAACATGAATACGTTTATAGTAGCAAAATACAGGGTAGCGGGACATCGCGCAACCTGTTATGATGAATTTCAGTACATGATTCTGAACACCCCGGTGAGGGGCCCGTGGCTAAATAATAACAGCCGCACAGGTCGACCGATCAGGTTAAGCTACGCTTGCCGCGGTTGCTCTGTGAATAGGTAACCATCTTTACATACCGAGACCCTCCCGTGCCTCGGAAAGCACGTTAAGCCGTTGATCCCGGCTGTCATTCGTGGATCTTTTACAGTCGTCACAGGTAGTCAGAAGCTCGAAAGTCTGACAACCAGTCTTACCGAGGGGTATCGTTGAAACAATTCGGAGCTTATAAAAAAAAAATTGCAATTCCAAACGATTGACAAAAAAAAAAGTACGCTATGACTAGAATCATGTACTGAAATCATGGTTATAGTTTGCGCATCGATGTGAGATATGTATATTCAGCTAATACTAAAATAAGTACAGTAAACTAACTCTAAAAATTTAAAATAAAACTATTAAAATAGACACTATAATTGTACTTTCAGGTGATACACACAAAGCCCTTTTCTACAGCAAATCTGAAAACAAACAACATTATGTGCAAAGCAGTTAGTACAAAATTTATCATCTAACTAATTCTACTATTACCAAGACAGAAATGACATAAAATAATGGTGCAGCATCTTTTGTTAATAAAAATATATAGAAGTTTATTGTATAAACACTGTTGCTTGCTTGAAAACTATAATATATGAAACGTCGCGCAAGCTGATTTCAATTGAATCCTTGCTTTATAAATGCGAAAGTGAGTTTGTTTGTTCGATACGCTTTCACGCTAAAAGGGCTGAACGGATTTAGATGAAATTTGGCACACTGATAGACCATGATCTGGGTCTGAGCACGCTAGGATAAAGGCCTAGGCTACTGTTCGTCCTGGATCGCAGACGAAGTCGCAGGCAACAGCCATAATGAATATACATATATAAAAGAATGGGAGACTCGCACAAATAACATCAGATTATGATTATAATATATTTTCCCAAACCCAGACAAACTATACAATTTAAGTTTGATGCCATTTCCGCTGATGCCTCAATCAACGTGGTCATCTACTGGGCTTTAGCAATATAAAACATCGAAGAAAAGTACCATCGACATGAAAAGAAAAGAAGAATTAAAGTTAAAGAAAAAGTTCACCTTTATAAAGTGCCATCTCTGTCATTCATGGCTCTCTGACAGTCTCTCTCTAATTTTAATGTAATGATGACCCATAATTTTACAAACCATATTTGTACGCCGGAAACGGCAGAATATTATGATCGTAATACATAATGCAGGCTAAATGCACATAACAACTTTGTACAATATTCTGACAAATAAATGCATTCTATTCTATTCTATTCTCTTTCTAAAACACGACGTGCCATACTGTACTACATTTCTTAGCATGATACTATTGCAATTATGCGGAATCGCGTGATGACTGCGCGTGAGCCGGTGTCGTTTCAAACATATGCAGCATAATGTTTATACTTTTTACTGTAATACCTTATGTAATTTCTATCATGGATCAATTTTATTAGTGTTTAAGTCTATCTACTGTTATTGTTGTATCGTATTTTTACCTTACTTCTATTACTATGCATGGTGGCAGGGTATCGACTCGCAACCAAACTGTAGATTTAGCACATGATTCTGAACCGTAAGCGTTGAAATTTTTAGTATGTTATTTTTTTTTTAAATCTGGTCAAGTGCGACTCGTACTCGCGCACCGAGGACTCCGTACAAATTTGTAGGTATGTAAATAGTTTTAAATTATTTTTTTGGAATGTAACTACTTTACGGTTTTCGAATTTTACTTATGCTGCATGACATTATTTCTTGCCTTTTATGATTCTAGGTCAACGGGAAGTACCCTATAGGTTTTGATTTCGGAACATAAACGCATCTTTTGATTACGTTGACTTACAATTTTGACTTTTTCACGGCTTCAAGATGGCTTCAAGGGATTGCAGCCCTGAGTATTTGATATTAATTTCACCAATTTTTTTTAGGAACGCGTAAAGTTATCAAACTTAACGCGTTCCTGAGAAAAAGGGTCTTGACTGATGGACAGACAGACGGACAACGAAGTGATCTTTTATGAGTTCCGTTTTCCCTTTTGATGTAGTGAACGTGAAAGTGCGCGGTCAAAATGTACGGAACAGCTTTTTTTTTCATCGCAGGGGGATTCTGAATCGTGTACTAAATCCATGGTTACAGGTTGCGTGGTTATATCCCTGCCAGAATGTAAGTGTTGTATTAGTGTTCATTACTGTTATGTTAATTTTCATTTTATATACATCTAAATTGTTAGTTTCATTGTTAGATGCCCTTGAATCTTTTTCATACGTTTTGAATTTTAGTTTTCTCCTATTATGAAAGTAGGTTATTTTTTAAGATCGTAGCGTTGTTCCCAATGATTCAAGAACATCTAAAGAACAATTTGATATTCATTAATTAAACACTAATTACACTCACCTCCAAATTGGAAGTCGCAGGATGTGGGTATGGACTCATCCGTCAGTGGGGAACCTTCGGGATCTTCGAGTTTCTGGTGGTCCAGTCATCATCATCACGTCTTTTGTCAAGTTCTAAGTCAAGTTGTGGCAGAATCTCGTCTAGATAGGTCTTGTGAAGGTTTGAAGGTAGGATGGAAGTGTGGTGAGATGTCTTTAAGTGTTGAATGTTAGTTTGTTGTAAATATAGGAAATTATGTATGTTTATTGATATATAGTATTTTAGGTGAATTTCGGTTCTTAATAAACTCTGTTCTCAATGGAATGAACGTTTTTCGTAATTTATAGATCTTAGAGGAACGAGTAAATAGAAAACCAAATTAATTTTTGAAATATTTATTGTTTTAAATTTAAGTCGTATTTGCAATGTACAGTCGTAAGCAAAGGAAGAACGAGTAAAAGGTAATTATGATAATCATAATCTAGACTTAAATTCTTAGGCAGTGAGTAATCGTTACCCAACAATTTTACCCAAACACATCGATTATGGTAACATAGGAAATAACATTTTTGGTGAACTTAGAATAACATGTTAATATCTAGTCAAGTACAAAAGAGTATTTCGTCCTTAAAACTAAGCTAAATCTATAAGGCACTATTCCATAGTTAACTTACTATGATACATCGAAATAAATAACTAAACCATTACTATACACCTAACCGTTTGTATCTTTCACGAGACATCGTCAATTGAACTGTGCCTTAGATCCCTAGTTGCTGAGGGGCTCGCTGCCATCACGACATAAGTTGGTGATGCGTCATACCTAATATGCTTGCTTACTTCTCCTACTATACTCTCCAGACTTTGCGTTTCAACTTGATTTTCGACATCGACATTGTTAAAGTACTTATCACTATCTGAAACTATACCACTGTCTGAATAAGATCCGGTTAGTTCACTAACTGATGGTAGTAAGGATGGCAGTACCTGGACGTTATCGTAATATATGGCTTCACGTTTTCTTACTGTCTGTGTGTCATCTGACACTACAGTTGACAGCACTGTGCTGAATTCTCCGGGATGTCTACCTGACACGTATAGCGTCACTACGCTGGTGTGTTTTGGAGGACCAACAGGGAGAGCTGCCGGGGCCGGCTTTGGGCGAGATCTCCTTCGGGATGGAGTTGCTGCCGGTGGTGGGGGTGGAAGGTCTTCTTCATTATCCTGGGCATCTTCAGAAAAGTCCTCGTTGCTATTCAAGTCGGAAAGAATATTAGGTTTGGGACTGTGACTGTAAATATCATTATTCAGATTATTTTGTTGGTTCAGATTTGGTGATAGATTTAGGTTGTTAAGACCACCTAAAGCAGCAAGGTCTGCTTGCCCTAGACCTAGCAGGGGATTCGCTGTTTGTAGGTTAGCAGATGGCTGCTGTTGTTGCTGAAGAAGAAGAGAAAGTAGCAGGGAGTTTGGCTGTTGAGGGGCTTGACCTAAACCGGTCGGAGTAGTGACCACCGTCTCCGTAACAAATTCAGTTGCCGTAATAACATTCGTGGTAGGGTCAATAATGGTTGTCAAAATAGCCTGCCCTTTAAATGTAATAGGTAAAACAGTTTCCCTAGCGTCAGTAATTGTTGTCACATACGTAGTTGTTCGAGTTTTTAATTCAGTAACTGGGGTTTGTGGCTGCTGAGGAAGGCCTGGGAAGCCCTGTCCTTGTAAAGCAAGGAAAGGATTGATCGCGGGCTGCTGGTTGCCCAGTAAAAGTTGTGACAGTAACAGATTGGCAAGGGGAACATTTGAGTTTATTTCTGGTGCAATAGTCTGTGTGACAGCCTCTACGTTGTAAACTGTGCTAGGCAGGACGTGGGAGAAAGAAGTCTTACGACCCCGGATAGTGGTAGGTGTAAATATGACAGTAGTGGTAGGAGTGTCGTGTAGGATATATCGGATGACTTTAGTGGCTCCATTCTCAGCCAACTCAGTAGACTCAGCAGCAAGGACAAGTTGTTGATTGCCCAAAGGTCCGATTGTTGTTGATACCTGATTTAGTAGTAATGTTTCTAGACTAGGTCTAGCTGATAGCAGGTTTTTGTACTCAGTAATCTTTCCGTTCACAACTGGCACTGTTACTTCAGTAGGTATTTGATGTGTAATGGTGATCTTTCCATCGTTTAAAATGTTTTTGGCGTTGAAGCGCTCACCGCTATGGCTTTCGAAAGAACTCCTTTGCCTGCTTGAGGATTTGCTGGTGGTGGTGCGTGGTCGTGACCTTCCTCCTCCTGAACTACGAGAGGTACTCGGCCTAGACCCTGACGAGTTTTTAGTTAGTCTAGGAGCCTTTGGAACTTTAGGTGCCTTTGGCCTGGATGGTGACGATGACGCGGTGGTCCTTGATGATGGTCGCGATGACTTTCCTCTTCTGTATGCTGGAGTGGATGGAGTTGTCGTAGTTCTAGTTTCTCCGCGAACAATAAAAGGTTGCCTTCCATTTGATTTAGGAGCAGCAACTGTAGTCGTTCTGGCGGCGTTAGAACTGCGTCCATTGTAACGATTACCGGGCCTCACTTTTTGGGTGGTCGGTGGGTCTGTGTGCTCTGGTTCAGGGCGCCTAGTAGTTGAAGTCTTAGTGCCTGGTCTTGGTCGGAAGTTATTATATTTTCTGCTGCCATAATCAACTTGACGTTTTGTACGCCTTTTAAAAGCAAATGGCCTTATTTGTACTATGTTTCTCTTAGGTTTCAAAGTGGAAGGAGGGAGAGCTACTTGACGTTCTTTCCTGTCAGATGAATCGTAATCATTGTCTTCCTCGAATTCTTCTTCTTCTAAGATTTCGTCACTGTCTTCTACCTTTTGTTCATCTTCTTTGAATTCTTCTTCAGGTTCCGGTTCGGGTTGCCTGAACAGGTTTCGTCTTGGGAACAGCGCATTATTTGGTCTCTGTCTACGTAATGATAGAAGTGGGCTCGATGTACCCCTGGTTATAGATCTCCTGGTGGTAGTTGTAAGTCTACCACGAGGAGTAACAGCTCGTCTTGATGAAGCTGTAGTTGACCTTGGAGTAATAGCGGTACCGGGCTGCCTGGGAACAGGTGGTCTTCTGAACCTGAGCAGAGGATTGTTTGTAGTTCTGGCCGGAGTTTCAGTAACCTCATCTAAAGCTTCAGTTGCGTTTTCATCTAGTTGGGTTGCGAAAGTTTCATCGTTTTGATCAGGAGGGAATGTTATTGAAGCAGTTGGCTTAATATTCCTGCCTGGTGGAAGCCTAGACGAGGTTGGTCTTATTCTTGGAGCCGCAGCCGATCTGCTAATATAATCTAAGCTGGCAGGTCTGGCTGAACTTCCAGATCTAAAACCAGTTCTTCTAGAAGTAGGTTGTATGCTTCCACGTCCTGCGAAACCTCCAGGTCTTGAAGCTGATGGCACATTAGCAGCCGGATTATTTGGACTATTATTACCACGTGCAGGGAATCTCTTGCCGGTATTTGCTCCTCCAGGATAAGAGGTCTGTTTTCTGCCTCCATTATATCCTCCTGATGGTTTTACAGACTTCAAGCTTGGAGTAGCAGTTATAACTTGTGGCGTAAAGTCTGCACGAGTAATAGTTGTAGCTCCACTAGATAATGGAACACGTTTTGGAATAAATGTAGGTCGGTTACGAGAAGCAAATGGTATGATTACAGGCGTAGTGGATGGCTTTTTGGGAGTAAATGTAAGACGAGATTTCTTTCTTGTGTTAGAACTATCGTCTTCTTCCTCTTCTGATTCATTCGCAACTTCCGTCGTAGGGTCAGCTTCGGAGCTCTCAATTACATCGGGGGTAGGGCTTATGATGCTACTTTCAGTTGTCGTGGTAGATGAGCTGCTGTTATTCGAACTAGTGTCAATGTTTAATGATTTGTTATCACTTGTTACAACCGTAGAATCTCCGGATATGACAGCCACCTGAGAAAACAGTATCTTTTTCTCTCCTTCTGGAGCTGTTGTGGATGGTTTGTCTTCGGGTTTGACTTCAGCGAATAAGTTATCAATGTACGTGCCTAGGAGAACGGTTGATGGAGCTGAAGAACCATCAGGTAGTTTCGTGGGGATAATTTCTTGTTTCACCACAGTAGGAGTTATGTGCGGCTTCTCACCATTATCTTGAATCAAGTTCTGGTCAGCAGCACCCACTGGTACTTTCCTTCCAACCTGATTATCATCAACAAGTTTGGTATTATCAACAATGTTAGTAACAGTCTCTAAACTACTCCTGATCTGTGATGTGTTGCCAGCGTAGAAAGTAGTGAAATATGTGTATGTTGTATAGAAAGTAGCTTTGCCATCGTCTGGTTCAAGACTATCTGAGACTAAAGATGGTTTTAATTCTACTTCTAGATCTTTAGGCGGTAATGGAGTATCGACATCAATGGGCGTTGTGTCAATAGGACTGATAGTTGCAACAGATTGAGCGACAGGTGTAATCACATTTGAAACGATTTCTTCTCGGCTGGTAATAGTTGTGGACTTGTCTTTGTAAAGAGTAGTCCAATAAGTAAACGTTGTATAGTAGGTAATTGGTAAGTTACTCTCTTCTTCAGGGTTCTTGTTAGGCATGATTGTTTCTGTGACAACATTTGTTATAGTTTCCAAGCGACTTTTAACTTTGCTGGATTCTTTTCCAATATACATTGTTGTGAAATATGTAAATGTAGTGTAACTTGTTTGTAATAAAAGAGTGGGCGATGGTATGATCTCTTCAATATTACTTTCTGAGCTAATCTGGTCGTCTAATATAATGTTGTTACTGTCAAGGAACTTTCTTTCTCCCTTGGAAGATGATGACTTTACATCAGTAACGAAAGAACTTTCAGATTCTAGAGGGTTTGATTCTACACTAAACAACATGTCTACTTCAATTGGGCTCGGATCTGGCTTGGCGTCAGGTTTGGTTTCTCCGTAAGATTGTTCCTTATCCTCTTCCATACTAACACTGGTTTCCATTGAAGAACTTACTACATCTTGATTAGCAGGTTTTGCCATTTTCACTTGCTTACAGTTTCTAAAGTCAAATTGGGCTCTAGTATTCTCCACTACTAACGGGTTAGCCTTTGTGGGAATTAGTTCATCTGGTCCAACGTAATTTGTGTACACTTCATTCCTGCTGCATACATTAGCATCAGTACCAACGTAGATTGTCGTAAAGAATGTGTATGTTGTGTAATAAGTCTTGACTGCGTCAGGCTTGATACTTGCGACAATATCGTCGCCTAATGACGGAGTGGGTGTCTGAGAGCTATAAATATCAGCTACCTCGACTGACTCAATGACATCTTTATTCTTAACAAGATCGATGATGCTGTTAATCGCGAACGTTTCCGTTGGTCGGCCGATACCCACACTAGTTGGTGCAATCTCATCTTCATTGAACGCTCCTAACAGTGATGGATCTAATTTAGAAAGATCGATGGTCGACGTGATGATGTTAGTGACAACCGATTTGTGACTAGCCACACTTGAGGTTTGATCACCGAAGAATGTTGTAAAGTAAGTGTATGTCGTGTAAAGCGTTTTGTAAATTACATCGATTTCGTTTTCTTGATCTTCTTCTTCTTCTGGCTGTGGGGTAGTTGCTTTTTCTGTTGTAGTGGTCGTTTGTTCGGTACTTACTGATACTTCTACGTGACTCTGAGTTGTCGTCGTTTTTTCAGTAGTAGTCGTTGTAGTTGTGGGAGTTGTAGGTTCTTTCTCTTCAACAGTTTCCTGAACTTCTTCTTGATTAGTTTCCTCAGTTGCAGTATTTTGTTCTTCTTGAACTGTGGTTTGTACCTGTTCTTGTTGAGGTGTTGTTTTGGGAGCTGCAGTAATAACCTCTGGTTCCGTAGGTGGTATATAAGGTTCTTCTGTAATAGGCTTTGGAGCCTTAATTCTTGTCTCAACGGAATAGTTAACATCAACATTTACAACGGCAGTAGGCTCGATGTTTAGGTTTGTCCTACATACGACATTTGTAAGGTAGCCAATGTTACTTTCAACAACTACATCAGATTTAATAGAAGTAGTGGTTTCTGTGCTTTCAAGAGGGATAAAATATGTCGTCAGATAAGTCAATGTTTTGTAAGCTGTTGTCATAGTAGACTGTGTTTCTAGACCTTCAGTGCAGACTACTTCTTGCGTATCTTCGTTGGTATCCTCGTGTGTATCTTCAAGTGTATCGGGAACTGTAAATTTAGACTCTGTGGTTGTTTCTAATTCCTCAGAAGACTCGTCACTATGCCCACTTTCGGTGGTAGCCATAAATTCTTCAGGAATTTCTGTGGTTACTTCTTCTTCTTCTTCCTCCTCTTCTTCCTCTGGTTTCTCAGTTACTTCAGCAGCTGTATTTTCAGACTCTTCCTCTGAATTCGTAAAAACGTCAGTCATACCACTTTCGGTTACAGCTGATTCCTTAGGCGCTTCAAGGATTGTCGACGATGGAAACAAAGTTACCAGCGGTTCAGTTGCTTGTGAGTTAAAATCATTGATGGGTATAACGTCCAAATCGTTAGTGACTCGAGTACTTTCTGTAGTCGTCACAGGAGATTCGGAAGGTTGAATAACGTCCACGTTTAAATCAAACCCATTATTGTATTGAACGCTAATAGAATCTGGTAGCTTATCATCAACTTCATACAAAACCTTTTTCAGACTTTCTTCGTCATTGAAAAGTGCTTTCTTAGACCTGTCCTCGTCGATAACAGCAGGTCCAGTAATTCTGGTAGGTGCTGGAGCTTCATGAGCCTTGAAAGTGGATGTGGGAACGGGGATATCAGCGGCAAGGAAAGTGATTTTAGTGGACAGTTTGTCAACGCGATTCGCGGATGGAAAAACATTGACCTCGTCAGGATTTTGCGGTCGACTAGTTTCTGTATTAGGGCTAAATATAATGACAGTATCACCAACAACGGTCGTGAAGTCAGCAAAGCCACCGTAAGTGAATGTTTTCTTTGGTCTGGGTTCGCTTTTTTGCCCAAACAACTTCTTAGGTAATTTCGTTTGCTGCGCCGCCTGCTGCTGAGGACGACGAGACTCAACGTTATCAATATAATAAAATATCGGAGAGAATTCGTTCTTAATAGTGAACGTCGGTAAATCGTAATTAGGCTTAACCTTAACTACATTTGCTTCGTCTAAAACGTCCGGTTTAGGACGTGGTTCTTCTTTAATTGGTTCAGTGACCGGTTCGTATGCCTTACTTTGTCTATGGTACGTATTTACATTGTCAACAACGGGTGGCTTTACAACAAATTCGAACTTTTTATCGTTTTCGATGGTTGGACCGTCAAGGTAATTTAAAACTTCATTTTGAACGTATCGCGGAATCTCTTTAACAGGTTGCACTCTGCGACCTGCAGGCTCCTCGTATATTTGGTTATCAGCCTGACTGTCAGGAGCAGACGGATTCCAGAATTTAAAACTGTCTTGAGCTGGTTTGCTAGCGTAAACTATTTCCATTTTACTACTAGGTGCCAGATAATCTGTATTTTTAAGAACAAACTTTTCAGGATCAATGAAGCCTAAATCTTGCTTGACGTTCCATTCTCCATCGAAAGCGGAATGGGCACGAGTTGGATTAACAATTACAGGGTCTTCCACATTTGACGGCTTATTGTAAAGTACGAGTGAAGACTTCGTTAGGAGCTGCGCGTATATACGGCCGTTATCTAAGGTGGTGCCCAGGATCTGGGTGGCGTACTCCGTGGTGACACCATCTTGGATGAACGTCCTCGCTGTCGATGTCAGTAGGCCGATGAGTGGTTTGACACTGTGGTACCTTCCGATCTTCGTGTTATAGTCATTCCTCTTCTGGTTAACGAGGAGGACGGTCAAGTCTGCGGTCAAAAGTCAGGGTCAGCGTCATATGGGTAGGAGGTCGATGGAGGTGCGTTATATTTTACAAAGTCCATTTGAGTTGTTCCACGACCCACAGGATTAGATTTGAAAGAGAAAGAAAAACATACAATTAATAATGCAATATAAATAGAATAGGATAAAGATGCTAATAGAGACAATTTGCATACAGTTAGCACTAATATTTTACAGCTTTCGGAATTTCAGATAGAGGTTTGTGATGTCTTAATGTTTAATAAAGCGTTTATAGAAATAATTTAGACGAGTTAGTGGTTTGTTTGTATATTTTAAATGGTTATTAATATTTATTAATCACAAAGTGCAGTAAACTGTAAACTTACAGTCGTCTAATTCTCAATGCTTAAGCAAAGCTAAGAATTTCACATTTTTTTTTGTCGGAAACATCAGAAACCTCTTCAAAATGTACATCAACATATTGTTTTGGTTAAAAATAGAATTTGAAAAAGGAAGTAGAAAAGATGTAGTAGAGAATATAGAATTGCAAAATTATTGTCGTTTAATTACTTAAGATTTTAATATTTACTTCAGCATTCAAAGAAATCATTCAAGCATAGGGTATTTTACAGAAGTATATTAGAAAATTTTAAAGGACGAAAACTCACCCCTGTTTTCGGGAACTCCTTCCCTTTTTATTCTTGAGGATTCTATTTGTTCATCGTTGTTTATATCTGCAACAAAGAAAGCTAATGGTTAAAACAATGTTGCTATAATTAACAACGTAGTCACTATCAAAGCTAAACTAGTTTAACATTTTAAGGTTCGATTGGAAACTACATAGTACCCTAATTGCGTAACATACTATCAATCACAATCTGAACCATTTTGAAGCATATTGCTAATCCATTGATTCATATGTTCGAAGAAATATTCTGCTCAACAACGTAAATATCGCAATGAATGCTATTCAACTGTCAAAATGAAACGCAATTACCTGACGTTGTTTTTAAGGATGATAAAATATTGATAAAGGCTTATATAATAATAAACTAAATTTAACCCGGAACAATGATTGTCCAATATACCAAGTTGATTTGGAGTGCAATAAATCAGCACTTGGATTTAATATAAGCATTGTTCAACATTTCGCAAAAGCACTTAGAAACTCGATGTTCAAAACTGGACATTTATGGATCGATAAATGAAAGTATGTGAGTCTCTAAATTATTTTCAAAATCATATCGGAATTATCTGTGTTATGATAAATAATGTATATGGAAGCTTGAGATCTATGGAAACTGCAAGAACTACTAAAAATAACAGTAAATATTTAGTATCTTTGTCCAAAGCAATCACAACAACATCCACTTTAGTACACTTCGTCTACATTAACTTGCTCTACTTCATCATTTGCGATTTCAACTACTTCTAAATCCTAAAAATTATTACCACTCATACATTGACCCGTCTCCTAAACAAAATTATTGGAACCACTTAACACGTGCTTAAGCAACTGCAGATAATAAGCACTAAATGCACTAGTTCCATAATCCGACTTGGCTCGGTTTCATAACGATTCGTTACGATAACCTAAATGCATTGTAGAAAGTAACTAAGTGAAGCAAGGTCGATTGGAGCGAACTCGTAAATTATATGCTCATAAAAAGTGTGTGTTGTAAATGTATTATATCACGGTATTTTTGGTTGATATCATCATAATCAGCCTATAATGTTACCACTGCTGGGACACAGGCCGGGGTCTCTTTGTTTTCTTAGCAAATAGCAATCTAAATGGACTCGGCCCAGAATTTGGCTACGTGTTTGGCACCATCACTTACGTCCATTAGTTCCTGTAACGTGTAGCTGACAGAACACGCAGGACATGATATTAAGTGTCCCACGTTTTGTGGAACAGCACCACATTTTACACTCCACAGAGGGAGTAGGCTGTAACCTACCACGCGGCCTCAGTGCGGGTTTCTAGATGTCACATGTCTTCAAATTTTTGGTTCAATGACATGCCGGCTTCCTCTCGATGTTTTCCTTCACCGTTTTGAGAGCAGTGGTGTTGAAATTATTTACACAAAGTAAAGCGCCTGCCTGCGTTCGAAACTTCGAACCCACGACCCACGACTCTTAAGCCGGAACCGTTACCACTGGTCCACCACTACTCTGGGTCTCTTACTTGTGTGGTATTTTCGGAAAGCGGACAAAAAGCGGTAATATGGCTTTAATTATAGCTGCTGTTCATAAGGTATTTTTCGTTAAAAGTATCTTATCAGAAAGTTCTTCTTTTTACCCTATTGCGCGACAACAAAGACAGAGTAATGTTTTTAAGGTCCCAATCAAGTTAACCGTCAACTAACAAGCTTTATACGTTTATGAGCTTTCAAATGGTTTCATGATTCATGAATTCTCGGAGAAATATATTATTTTGCAAGAATATGACTAGGCCAGCAGTTGCTAAACAGGATGTTTAGCAGTATGATCAAGGGCACTGCCTCTTTCCCTATAGATATCCCAGTTCCTCTACTTAATAATATTTAGAATAAAGAAAGTAGAAATGTCTAAAAGTACAAAAAATATAGCTATATGTCAATAACCAAGTCTTGTTATTGAAATATAGCCATTGGTTTAGCTATCAAACTGTCAGAGCATTAAATATACGATGTAAGCAGAAACGTGTTGACATCTGTCACCCAGTAATTTTCCCGCCAACATATATTTTTCTATTTTAATTGGGTAAACTACCGCGACTAGGTGTCAATTTTGTCACAATTTTACTTCTTTTTTTTATTAAGTTTTTGATGCTACTTCCTAAAGCCATTAGGCTTATTTGTCACATAATATATAGGTATTCTTTTTAACTTGTTAATTAAAAATTGAGCACAATTTGTTAATCAGCATAAAAAACAATAGTTAACATTCTTCAATCATCATTCAATCTATTTTTAAACAAATTACACTCTAGTAAAGATCAGCCTATGAATATTAGTAAAAAATACTTGATAAAACAGATATAGGTCAAAATGTTTTCAATTTAAAGCCAAGACACCACACTAACCCATTTTCTACAATCGACTCTCCCACGCATTGAGGAAATTAGACGCCTCATAAATAAAGATAGTGTTAGATTAACACCGAGACAATGGAATGGTAATAGATGTCTTTATTTACATGGTGATGGGTACGATAAAGCTGATTATGAAAAAGACAAGATGTATGGAAGAAAAATACATGCTGCATCGACCCGAAATAAATTGGGAAAAGGACAAGAAGATGATGAACGGTGCAATAAAGCTGATTCTTGAACAATACAATCAGTAAACTTCAGATGCATAGATAGAAAGGACGAATATGCTTGAAAAACATGATTTTGCCAGGTTCATGAACGAAGAGCAAAGTTATATAAATATTGATGGAAGAAGAGGGAGAGGAAGACTAAAAATACAGATGGATAGCGTGAGGAATAATATGACAGAAAAAGAATGATAGTGTGACAGTTGACAGGAGAGAATGTAAGACATAAACGTGATGCGCCAACCCCAAGTAACATGAGACAAAGGACAGAAAGATTATATGAAAAATGTGCATACGTTTTTTTTTTTTCCTAGGGTGAAGCAACCTTCACCCTAGGAATTTCTCCTGTATTGTGGGTGCGTTTACAAACATTTAAACTCTCATACACAAACAGCCAGACCCGATGATCGTACTACGTGACTCTGTGTACACTCTCATGGGAAAAGGCGTAAATTTATGTATGTATGTTATGAGGTTGATTATAGTTTTAATTAAATTATCTAACAACAACCGTTTGCCTAAGAATTTCATTTGCGAAAGTGCACATCGCAACCATCGCCCTTTGGGAAAAAATTATACTCGTAGTTGCGCAAAACCACAGACAATGGTTGTGGGCAACCAACGATTCAACATTACAGAAAATAACGATTACAAATGGTTTTTTCTCACAATTACTGTAGGTTTAGACGTTTATGTTATCTCTGGTATGTCTCGTAGATTAGACATGGATAGTTTTATCCAATTCTTTAGAAATACGATTTTCCTAGGTTATTTCGAAATGAATGAAATGTCTTTTAGTGTATGTCTCATGGTAATTGCTTTGTAAACACGGTTACCTTTGCGGATAAAAAGATAGAGGAAGATCTCAATTAGCTACTCAGATCTTTGATTAAATATTTTTAATGAGGCATACGTAAGCCTGTTTCGAGTTTTCATCTAGATATATTATTTATGTGTGTACTAGCATCCTCTGCTTGAGAAATAGAGAAATATGTAGCTACATCTCCATTACTTATTAGGTTGGTAGTTATCTTCTCTATCTCTAGTCTTTAGGGGGAACTCTTAGTTTTGTTATAATTGCCATTATTAAACTCAAGTATCAAATCAAAATCAATCAATAAAAATGATATCATCTTATATAAACAATATGAACTTTGGTGGTTAACTTATTTTCGTACAGACGCCAGCACATCAAGTTACTACAATCTGTCAGATTTCTTTAATAGATTTTCGACTTTATTGCTAAAGCATAAGGTTCAAGGTTGATTGGGAAAATCTGACAGTTTCGGGTAGGTTGACCTGCTGGCGTCTGTACATTAGTAACTATTCAAATACGACTTGATCATGAGCGATGACAACCACATTAACCAAACGATCAACCTCCTTACCGACCAAATCTATGTCACGATCACACCTGCACACATCGACCTGACCATTTCCACGACTACCTACCCACATTCCTATCAGTCACGCGTCAGTTTTCACTGGCACACTCTATCAGGACAAGGAATAAATAGTTACAGAAGGTCAGCTCCATACAACAAGCGAAAACGCACACATAGCACACGCACACATAGACACGCTTCACGTACGGCGAGTGCAAGTGCACTCGCGACCGGCATTTGTTTGAGATTGCCGCACGTACGCGTCTATGTGTGCGTGCTCCTGTATGAATCGACCTTCTGTGCCGATTTATTTTGCGTTGGTACAGTCTATCAGGATGTCAACACGGAAGCACGTCTCACGCATAACGATCGGACTGACGTCTGTGGGTCACTGGTTTGATGACCTAGTACGTGGTGCATTGTGTTAGTGAATGAGGTCTAAGGTGGGATTTTGGTTATAGGGGTTGGAGTGCGTAAATATTGTCACGTTTTTTGTCCTTAAATGAGGACATGGTTGTGTTATAATGGGTCCTATGTTAATTGATTTGTACTTTACAGTTACATTGACAGCTCGTGACTAAATAACAGCCGCACGGGTCGATTAAATTTAATTTTTAGTTTGTCTGAAAATTTAATATTGTATTTAGCTTTGTTTAAATACCTAGGAATGACTTTTCTTAGCTACATATTTGTATGCCGCAAAGGCCGAACATGACCGATCTTTTTTGTTTATGGACAACCTGCATGCTTTGAATGTATACTCATGTTTCTACAAATAAATGTCTTATCTTATCTTAAAAAAAAAGAAAAAATACTAATTCTTTACTAGAGAATGGCCAAAATTGGGTCTGGGAAACTGCAAGATGACAAAATAAAAACCGTCGACAGTGTTATACTCTCCTCATAATCATCTTTGTTTTTTTTTCAAGGTTATACGCTTTGTGTATTGGTTGCCACGCTAATCAAGTTATTTAAGAAAAACTGTGTATTGGAAGCTTATCTCTTTCATTGTTTTTGAGGGAATCAGGTCACTTTAAGTAAGTGTTGAAGTCGTGGGGACTTCAACACTTACTTAAAGGGACCTGATAGGAAGTTATAGAATCTATACTACACTTAGGTAAGAAAGGCGAAAACCCAGGTGTTGTGGTGTAGCTTAAGAGAGACCTATGTCCAAACGCCAGCACAACAACCTACCTGAAACTGTCAAATTTTCCCAATCAACTTTGAACCTTATGCTATAGCGATAAAGTTGAAAATCTAATAAAGCAGTTTGACTGATTGTAGAAGCATGATGTGCTGGCGTCTGTCCATTGATGGGCGATTCGCTAAGTATATTTATTTATAGATGTCGAATAAATTAGTAACCAAATACTGAAAGTTTAACTGACATTTGAATCTGAAATTGCCCTCAGAAGTTTGGATGACCAAATTCCTACTGTACAGTATGAATAAAAAATATCGTAGAGTTAGTAGACCACCTTACATCAACCCGTATAATGTCATTATGACAGTGACACAACGTCATTTAAAAGAGACCTGACCTACTGAAGAAAATATTATACTCATCGAAATTTCCTCAAAAATCCAAACAATTTTACATTAACAACTTATTAGTCCGTGCAGCCGGTCGATTATGTAAAAATCTCACCGTGAAAACTTAGGTGAAGTGAGTTTATTTTTGGTAGGAATTGACACAATTGACAGCTCACTCCACGCTCACTTCACTTAAGTTTTCACGGTGAGATTTTTACAGAATAGCATCGCTGTTACTAGAATCTACGCCAAAACTTAAGGAGGATGGGCGTTTTGGTACCCGAAAACTAATTACATCCAAACAAAATAATTTATATACAGATTGAAAGGCCTAATTATGTAGAACAATAGTTGATATGGGGGATAGTCCCAGTTCGCTGTCCGTTCACAGATATACAACCTTTAACACTAGACATTTATGTTAGGTTTAGGTTAGGTTGGGGCGTTTTGGTACCGGAAAACTAATTACATCCAATCAAAATAATTTATATACAGATTGAAAGGTCTAATTATGTAGAACAATAGTTGTTATGGAGGATAGTCCCAGTTCGCTGTCCGTTCAGAGATATACAACCTTTAACACTATACATTTATGTTAGGTTAGGTTATGGCGTTTTGGTACCCGAAAACTAATTACATCTAAACAAAATAATTTTTATACAGATTGAAAGGTCTAATTATGTAGAACAATAGTTGTTAGGGGGATAGTCCCAGTTCGCTGTCCATTCAGAGATATACAACCTTTAACACTATACATTTACGTTAGGTTTAGGTTAGGTTAGGTTAGGGCGTTTTGGTACCGGAAAACTAATTACATCCAATCAAAATAATTTATATACAGATTGAAAGGTCTAATTATGTAGAACAATAGTTCTTATGGAGGATAGTCGCAGTTCGCTGTCCGTTCAGAGATATACAACCTTTAACATTATGTAGGTTAGGTTAGGGCGTTGCGGAAGGATTGTACGTTCCCGCGTCCCCCAGCGTAGTGCGGGGTAAAAAAAAGGTAGATAAAATTCAGTCACGTCACGATAAAGCAAGAGTCTATTATTGTTACTTATGACCTAACCTAACGATAACCTAACCTAACCTTTAAAGGTTGTATATCTCTGAACGGACAGCGAACTGAGACTATCCCCCCTAACGACTATTGCTCTATCTAATTAGACCTTTAAAACTGTATATAAATTATTTTGTTTGGTTGCCATGTTTTTCGGGTACCAGCTTCCATACATTTTTGCCCATCCTCCTTTGTCACTTGCATAACTTCAACGTGCAAATAAGAACATTTAAAAATCTTCCTTACACAAACGAAATGTCGTTTCCCACTTCAAAATTACTTCCGGACAACATCAATTCGTACGGCAATCATTTCTTACAATACACCAATTACGCTACACCGAAAATTGTTACACGCCAATCTGACTTTTATTAGCAATGAAATACTGGCATAAATTCTATCATAAAAATCTCGTAGTACTATAAACTTGTGTGAACAGGTATACACTACAAAAGAACTAATTACGCATAGAACTGTCAAAACATTAATTACTTCACACGCTCTCCTTTCTAAAAAGTTTATTTTTTCATACCTGATTGACGTGTACAGATTTTAATTTCAAGGTGATAAAGTTCATAGTTTAATGGCAAATGATTAGCAAACGATAAATCAGTGGTTCTAAATTCAAAATAGGACTAGTGATGTAGATTAATGGGAATGTTGTAAACTTGGGAATGTATAGTTCACTCATTCATTGGTGAATAAATATTTTCCCGCGAAATTATACTTTTTTTTTCTTTATTTCTTTTACCTTGGCCACCTAAACCCGTCAATTAAAATCAGTGAAAGTATATGACGATTATTTTCATAGATATTATGACATAAAAACAAGTAGAAAAAAGTCTTCATAATACTTATGTTATAAAGAAAAGAATTCGTCTGTCGATTTCAATCGTCTTCCAGTTTTACTTCTTTTTTAAATTTCACTTTTTCTCGTCCGAAAGAAAGTACGCTGTTTCTTGTTTTTATCAGCTTTCGAAACGACGGATACCTATGATGATAAGAAAAGACTTTAATTTTAACAAAAAATGCTTTTCTTTACCTTCTGTTTATAGGTACATAAAAATCCATTTGCTACAAAAAACTTAACTGTGTTAATGGTTCTTTATTATTTCTAGCTGGTTTTGTCACTCTCAATGTCAACTAATATTCAGATAAAATATTATTTTGTTTACATCATTAGGTCATCGTCATTATTACTTGGACATACAGCAATTTCTTTCTTATATACTTACCTCTAAAAAGCTTTTCACAACCCTTAACTATACGCGCAATTTACAGCCTAGTGTTCTATACAATTTTCAAAAATAGAATGAACATTGTACGAAATCCGAGCGGCCGCCTTTTGTAGCACCGGTATCGATAAAGTACAACACTATTTTCTTAAAACGTCATAAATAAAATTGAGCTAATTGAAAGCTTTAACCTACAAACTGCATCTAAACACTAAAACGAAATAGGTTTCAAAGAAAATCCGCCATTTTGTAGTGCACTACCGCTTCCTAAGTGGCTTAGCGTTTCGAAATGAGTCCTCAACTTTTATGGTTAATGGCGGGAAAAGTGTCGTGTAAAAACTTGCATGCGAGAGCGAGACGACAATATTGATATTTGTGAGTGTGAGAGAGAAGGAATGTGTGTCAGTGGGTGAGCAAGCCCTGAGTGAATGCACCTCAGTTGCGGTGCTGTGGTGCAAAAACCACTTGTGGGCGTTGTGGGATATGAGTTCTTAATTATTTTGTTGTACCTAGTGACTTTCTGAATGATTAACGTATACATTATGTAAAAAAATACGTTGTATTATGACATAAGTCATGGCAATATTAACAAAATTCGTTACCTTTGATGGTAGGAAAAAAACTTAGAGCACGGCCGACTTTAAATCATTCACTTTCATGCTTACGTGATTCAATTTGGTTGTTTCATCCAAATTTAAAGGCAAAAGTGGAAACAGGCGCGACACGCGATAAAATCGCGCGCGACACAAAGGCACCGCAAGTCGCGCAACGAGCGGTGCCTTTGTGTCGCGCGCGATTATATCGCGTGTCGCGCCTGTTTGTACGAGCCTTTAGCTTTCTGACATTATTTTATCGAGTAGCATAATCAGTTTGTGTTCCCACTGCTGGGACACAGGCCTCCTCTTCGTGAGAGGGAGTGGGCAAAACAGTTATTAGCAGTTTGTCGAAATCATAACTCAAACTCAAAGCATTTATTTCAATTAAACCATTTTACAGGCACTTTTGAATTGTCAAGAAGTAGGTCAGTCAGAAAAATGTGAAGCTAGTTGCCCATTCCAAAGCGTAGGTACCTATGGAGAAGAACGGGCAAGAAACTCCATGGACACTCTTTTTAAATTATATTTTACAAAAATATTAGTTACATCATTACTTTTGAATTTATAATTAAATAATGTGAGAACGATGTAAAAATAAACAAGACGTATGCGTTAAAAGCGTCCAGAGTACAACAAATAGTACTAAAACAACAATCCAAAAATAAAAATAAAATAATTAAAAATAAGCCGAGGCAGCTAAGTGATGACCAGCCCCAACTGACGGCGCCCGTTCACGAACATGACGCATAGATCAGCACCATTCAGCTCAACCATTTTGAAGGGAGCTAAATGATCCAACATACACGCCACCGTCAGCGAGACATTTGTGTGAGCATGACATACTATCAGCCGCCAGGGCACATTCAAGTCAATGAAAGACATATTACCCGGTAAATGGTAAATAAGGTATAGTACTTACATAGAACTCACATCTGTGCTATGCAATTATACAATACAAATGAAATTGAGTTTATACAACGCAAAGATAGTCCTCACTAAAGCTACTGTCATAAAAAAAAAAATAACGGCCTGCTGAGACTTTATGGTTTCCAACTATTTGAGTAATGGGTCTCCCTCTCAATCCTCCAACTGGCCTGAATACCTGAACTGAGCGAATGGATGACTTGAGATCAGTAATTACCGTTTCAAACAAAGTTCTTCAAAGTCATTAAATGGATGAAGCATGGAAGGATGTTAAAATCACGAGTTTTCAATTAATTTCGTATCATCTTAAACCTTGAATAATGAGAGATGAAAGATTTTTGTAAACATTTGTTTTAAAAGCCATTAACGGAAAACAGGACTACGGAACAGAACATCACACCAGCCGGTCGATTCTGTAAAAATCTCACCGTGAAAACTTAGGTGAAGTGAGTTTGTTTTTGCTAGGAATTGACACTATTGACAGCTCACTCCACGCTCACTTCACCTAAGTTTGCACGGTGAGATAGTTACAGAATCGCACTGCTGGATTCTGTGGCGAAGAGAAAAGCAGAGGTGTAAGTAAGTATAGTTCCCCTCAATACACCAAATACTTTTTTAACAGACGCCAGCACATCAAACTACCCGAAAGGCGAAACTGTCAAATTTTACCAATCAACTTTAAACCTTATGCTTTAGCGATAAAGTCGAAAATATATTTAAGAAATTTAACAGATTATAGTAGCTCGATGTGCTCTGCACTACGGTCCGAGCATCTGAGCTCAAATCCAAAGTTCCAGCTCCTACTGAGAAATTCCTATAAGTAACATTATGTCCGAACTGGGAATCGAACCAGGACCACATCCGAAGCGGGTATTTTTTAAATCGTCTTATAAACAAAACACGCGCGGTGTCGCTTACGGTAACAGTGGCGCGAGTTCAATAGTTTTTTTCCCAAACAATGCCCAACGCGCCTAAAGAAGTTTTCACTTCAAAAAAACAGTGGCACTCCGGGAGTGCCGGCAGAAGTGAAAACAAAACACGCGCGGTGTCACTTACGGTAACAGTGGCGCGAGTTCAATGGTTTTTTCCCATCTCAAAAAATGCCTAACTTGCCTAAAGAAGTTTTCATTTCAATAATAATAATAAATAACTATGTTGGGGTCGGCTTCCAGTCTAACGGGATGCAGCTGAATACCAGTATTTTACATGGAGCGACTGCCTATCTGACCTCCACAACCCACTGCACAAGCGACTGGGTAAGCTGTCAAAGTTCTACGAATGACAGCCGGGACCAACGGCTTATCGTGTCGCCCACTACAATGACCTCTACAACCCAGTTACTGGGTAACACGACCACTACCCCTTAGTAAGACTGGTTGCTGGTGCATTTATCTAACGGATCTGTTATGTAATAAGTATCTATAGACAAGAAAATATAGCTTATCACATCACCTTACAGGTAATTACTCTTATAATTGGTACGAGATAACTAGAGATCAGTTCATAACTACAGGCGATAAACAACTCGTTTAGTTATAGTTGACTTAAGAAATAGACTACATTATAATAATATATTGTATGGGATATTGAACCAAAATGCAAGCGGTCCATCGCCTGAAGGTATGGATAACTATCAAAAAAATTAATCACATACGATCATGACATTAAATAGAGGTATTATTACTGATATTAAAACTGTTAAGCTTGTTTAGAAAGGATTTAATAGTAAAGTTAGAATATAAGCAGTTGCTTTAAATGTCAATATAATTTTGGCTATAAAACAACCTTGGCTCTTAAGATTTCTTCTTCAGGAAATGTAGCCATATCAACAGTAGACCGAAACGAGAATTCTGTCATTCCACTTGATACTAGGCCTTTACAGCTCACTTCAAACTTCACCTAAGTTTTCATGGTGAGATTTTAACATCTACATATTCTTAATAATAAAACAAAGTGTACTTAGTTACATAATTTTTAACTCAAGAACGGCTGCGATCTTTGTGATCTTTAATTTGTTGGGTTTCTCTACGCCCAGAATAGCAAATAACTACGTATTAAAATATGGAAAAATTCAAGAGAAACCAAAAAAAATAAGAGCATTCATTTTCTCATACTGGATCGGCTTATTTGATGATATCTCGAGAACGGATTAACTGATTCCAATGGCGGTAGGAAGTCCGCCGGGTCAGAACTAGTGAAAAATAAAGCGAAGACCCGAGGGGCTATTCTTCTAATTTTAAGAACGTCCACAGTCTGATCCGTCTCAATCTGGCAAAAATACTATAGAGGTATGAAGAACAGGATGTACCTAAAGTTCACTCATACTCTATATAAAAGGGAGGATCCTCCCTTTTCACACATGAATCATCGGGCAGTTGCCCGATGATTCATGTCGGGCCGTTGTATCTATGCTATTTGCGCGGTAAACTTTGCTTGCGAGATGCAGGATTTTGCGTGACGTCAGTATGACGCGTTGTTCGCATGTGGCGTTGTAGATACCACTACGTTACGTCTAATTTCCCTAAATTTTTGACAATTTTTGACATTGATTGTCGCTGAGATGAGAATGCGACTATATTTTGAACGTCGTTAATTACGGGAACTGACCTTCAGATATCGCTCAAAAACTTCACCTGTCATTTATGACAGGTCATATTTATTGCTCGTAAAACTCACGTTGGCATGTCAAAAATAACACTTAGGTATATTGCAAAAGCAATGGTGGCCCAGTGGTAACGGCCCCGACTTACGAGTTGTAGGTCGTGCTTTAAAACCCATGCAGGCGCTTTACTTTGTCTGAAGAAATTCATCACCACTGCTCTCAAAGAAAGGAAAATATCGTGAGGAAACCGGCATGTCCCAGAAACAAAAACAAACAACAACATATATTTTTTGTTGATTTTTCAAAAACCGCTTGTCCGATTTCGATAAAATTTTCATGGGACCATTCGAGAAGTATACCCTTTCCAACAAAAAGAGATTTTTTCAAATCGGTTGGCAAGCGACGGAGTTATGCGCGAACAAACATAAAAAAAAATACAAACATCCGAATTGAGAACCTCCTCCTTTTTTTTGAATTCGGTTAATTAGAAGACATGTAATATCTACCAACCCGCACTGGGCCCGTGTGGTTGATGATAGCCCACTAACTCTCGAAGAGGGGAGGCCTGTGTCCGAGCAGTGGGAAGATTACAGGCTAATTATGTTTTTAAATTGACAAACACGACATTATCTTACCTTGCCCTAAATTTTATCATCGTTCTAGAACACATACTTACGGCTTTTTAAACCATCATCATCGTCATTCTATTTGCCTATATCGTTTCGCAAAGTATTTTCTCACGTTTACCCATATTATGATGGCATGTCTTCAATATTATTTATTTACACAACAGACCTCCGTCGACTGATGACACTGCTTGCGACATACTGCCCCATTCACATGTTTTTAACAAAAAATTTGATTGTTTTAGCAGACATGTTTCTTGTGATGGTTTTGAGAAGTTGTGGCAATTTTAATTGGTGTGGTTTTGCAAGTTTTTGAGCTGAAATATTGCAATGTACAACAATTTGTTAGTGCCTAAGTAAAGAAAGAATAATTTGTTAGTTCCAAAGTAAACTAAGAAAATTTAGATACCGGTATATAGGAGTAGCTAGCGGTGGTACCCGCTATTGCTGAGCTTGAGGTCCTGGGTTCGATTCCCGGGTCTGACAAAGTGTTATTCGGTTATTCCATCTGGAATTTCTCAGTAGCAACCCGGAGTCTGGATTTATGACCGGTTCATGACAATAGGCTGGCCCCCTATTTTTTTTTTAGTCCTCCAGACCGTATTTCGGCCACGGCGGCCAATCTCAACGGAGACTAGCCTTCGGCGCGGGACATATTATAGTGCACAAGTATGCGCGCAGACACAGGTGCACTCCCTCTTCCCTCACTCTCATAGTCCGATGGGACGGCAATCCGACACGACCGGAGAGAGATCAGGCGCAGGACCAACGGCTTAACGTGCTTTCCGAGGCACGGGGGTATCACACCGCCAACTTCCAAACTCCGAAATTAAATTAATTAAATCCGCCCCCTATTACATGGGACTTAAACATAACTGGCGAAATGTGGATGGTATTTACTATAGGTACACCTGTGCCTAACCCTTGAGGGAATACGGGCGTGATCTTATGTTTTACTAGCATCGCCCCGCGGTTTTACCCGCATAAGTGTCGATCCCGTGGGAATACCAGGATAAAAACTATCCTATGTCCTTTCCCGGGACTCAAACTATCTCTTTACCAAAAATTTATTCTAAATCGGTTCAGCGGTTTAAGCGTGAAGAGGTAAACAGACAGACAGACAGGCACACTTTCGCATTTATAATATTAGTATGGATTAAACTTATTGTGTCCTGGAATGATCAAGAAATTAATCTGCATAGACAAATAATAGAAAGTAAAGTACATGAAGCGGAAAAGCTTGTGAACATAAAATAACTTGTATTGTAACAGATAATGAATGGTCACAACGCGTACAAATAATGTTTATGTTTTTCCTTAGTAGTTAATAGTTAAAACACGAACTAGCCTAGAAATTATTTATTTATTTTATGTGACAGTAACTAACCACTACTTAACTTTAAGCTACGTTTATGAATAATGGGGTTAATGACTAACTAACTACCCTCATAAATAAATACAAAAACATAAGCATTCGTCGTCGAAGTATTCGTCAACATCTTTTTCATACGGAAACGTGCCCAGAAGACTGGCAGCATTGCCACGTTGAATGGCAATACTAATTCTTTGGCCAAAGAACGAGCCAGCCCTCTGGTCACGTAAAGTCATCATCTGCCTAGCCTTTTCCCAACTATGTTGGTGTTGGCTTCCAGTCTAACCGGATGCAGCTGAATACCAGTATTTTACATGGAGGGACTTCCTATCTGACCTTCACAACCCAGTTACTGGGTAATACGATACCCCCTGGTAAGACTGGTTGTCAGACTTTCGGGCTTCTGACTACCCGTAACGACTGTCAAAGATCCACGAATGACAGCCGGGACCAACGGCTTAACGTGCTTTCCGAGGCATGGACGGGTCACGGTATGTAAAGATGGTCACCCATCCACAGACCAACCGCGGCAAGCGTCGCTTAACCTGATCAATCGACCTGTGCGGCTGTTATTATTTAGCCATGGGCCCCTCCTCTGGTCTCACGTAAAGTGTCTAGAAATAATCTAAAAACATTTAGAAATCAATCTCGAAATTTCTCGCTTAAAAATTGCAACACAACCAGCTCTACTTTTTATTTGCACGAATAACCTTTCAAAATCAACTAAAACACAATATAAAACAATATTCTTATCATTAAAAGAAATAAGTAATAACTAAATAATATTTTGACCTAATTTAACACTAGTGTTGCAAAATCGATGCCAGATTGTAGAAATAACCGGTATCGGCACCGGTTTCAGTTAGATAGGCTTTCGTTTCACGTCACTAGTGCTGTAATATATCATTCTGTATTGAGAAATGACCTTGTTCGTGTATTAGTGTTGTCAAAAGATAATAATCTTGTTCTTAATGTAATTAGCTTGATAGATGATAGCGATTGTCTAAAAATATTATGAAGTGTAAATTGCATTAATTTATTCCCAACCTGAGAAACTTTACTTTCAAGATTGCAACCACAATTCTTTCTATAAGATTTCGGCATTCGTCATATACCTAATTACCTAGTCTTTTCCCGACTATGTTGGGGTCGGCTTCCAGTCTAACCAGATGCATCTGAGTACCACTACTTCTCATAAAGCGACTGCCTATCTGACCTCCACAATCCAGTTACTGGGTAATACGATAGAATAGAATACTTACTAAACGTTGTATAGCGTCTGTATAGTTACACAACGCTTTGTCTTCTTCTTTCGAAAGTCAAATTACTGACGACTGAAAGAGAGAAATCGGTGTGTAACTATTCATCGGATATAATACCTTTATTAGTAAGGGTTAATCTTTGTCATGTACACCATATAAATTACAGACATAAATATACTTAGAAATTCTACAAAGGGTGATACAATGGGCGGCATTGGAGCTAAGAGCGATCTTTTAAAGGCAACCTTTGGATGGATTAAAAAGGAGAAGGTGTGTCAAAAAATTATGCAGGTAGTCTATGGTATACCATTTACATAATAAGATAAACGCATACATAAAGATACACCTTGATAAGACTGGTTGTCAAACTTTCGGGCTTCTGACTGCTCGTAACAACGGTTAAAAGGTTTCAGTATTATTCACATCCATCATAAACTTAAAAAACCATCTCATCATTATCCTCATCTTCCTCCCCTTGTTCCATGTTACTTGGGGTCGGCGCAACACGTTTCCTTCTTCCATTCGTGTCAACCGTCACGCTATCATTCCCTCCCTTCTCTCTCATATCATTCCTCACAAAATCCATCCAAATCCATCCATCCAAATCCATCGAAATCTTATAGAAAGAATTGTGGTTGCAACCTTGAGAGTAACATCTTGAAAGTATAACTGTAAAGTCAATCAAAACACATCATTTCGGCGATTGACACCAAAAAAGACAAAATACAACAGTCGATTCCGATCATTATAGTGAATATCATTAGAGTTCGAATCGTAGGAGGTAGACACCTCTACTTACCTCTTGAAAAGCAGAAAGCGGAAAACTATAATCACCAATTTATTAGGTACTTTAATAATAAAAAAGAAATACGTTTAAATAAGTTTTTGTTCTAGGATTGCATTACAAGCTCCAAAAACTAAGCAAATCAAAAGTAACAAAAACATAACCAGCCTATAATGTTCCCACTGCTGGGACATGGGTATCCTCTCTTCAAAAGGTAGTGAGCTGTAATCACAACCACGCGGGCCCAGTGCGGGTTGGTAGATGACACAATGTCTTCGAAATTTTGGTTCTAGGACATACCGGATTCCTCACGATGTTTTCCTTCACCGTTTTTAGAGCAGTGGTAATGAAATTATTTACACAAAGTTAAGCGCCTGTCTGGCTGGGTTCAACCCACGAGGTCGTGGGTTTCTTTGTTTGTTGTAGGTACAACTCGTACCACTGGGCTACCATTGCTCTCTCAAGCACATAGGACTTTTCAATTATAAAAAATTAAAAAAAAAAAAAAAGTTTCATATATCGTAATTTAAAACGAATTAAATATTTCGTTCAACAGTTATGGAACATAACCGTGACTGCTCTTTGAACTTGACAAAAACTAATGTTTTCTGTAACTAACTTAATTTATGTTTATAAAAAGCCATTAGGGTCCTCTGTCAAGGACTTTGATATTGTTAACATGATGAAACAAGTGGGAAACGGATTTAATGGGTACTAATTTTTCTGGTCCCTAATTAAATTACTTAGGCCTTTGTCCAGGAGTTCACAGCGAAGGCAAATAAAAAAAAAATTGTGTAGAGATTTTTGTCTTTGGCATTTTGATATTTGAAGCTACTGTAAGCGATCAAGATTTGTTCCGCCAGTTACTTAACTGAACCGAGAGCTCGGCTCATCCTGGGCAGTCACACCCAACACCTTATTTGACTGGTCAATTCTTTTCTTGCGGTGGTAGGGTAATGCCCGCCTGGTTTGCGACCACCCTCCCACCGGAATCCGGCGTCAAGCAGCCTGCTGCGTTTCGTCGATGCGTGGAAGTTCCAGTGCCTGAGGCATCTTCTGGGCACGCTCGTTCCATCATAGACCTCATCCATCGCTTTTCATCAGGCGTGATCGAGGTCAAGAGCGGGCCTATTCAGAAATATAAAAAAAAAAAAACAGAAAAAAACCACGCCCCCAACAACGCCCCCTGTCAATAACATTGAAGTGCCAAAGATTCATAGATTCTTGTAACCATAGATTTAACCCTTTAATTATAAACTTTGCTTAACTTTAATGATTAGCGACTGTTTAACCATACATAAATGTCTGTTAACTTTAATCGTCGTTTAGAAAAAAGTTTTTGTGTCTTGTAAGTAGCTTCGTACTTGTACTGTCAGGAGAATTCTACTACTCATCCTCTTGATGCTAACCTTGAGTTGGCTTTTGCCTACGGGGCGCAACCACACAGATAATTATAGTGGTATATGCCCAATCAATTCAGCGGAAATAAGTAATTTATTGATTCCAAATTGATGAGACGTTAACAATCACGATTTTCGCTTTACAACCAGTTTTTTCTTAATTATACAAAATTAGGTATTCTAAATACTTCCTAGACTAGGAGCTCGTAGCTAATAACAGCTGCATGGGTAGCGCTTGTCGCGGTCGGTCTGTAGATGGGTGACCATTCATTACGTATCAAGATTCCTCCGGCTGTCATTAGGAGATCTTTGACAATCGTTAAGAGCAGTCAAAAGCCCAAAAGTCTGACAACCAAATTTTACCAAGTATTACCCAGTAACTGGGTTGTGGAGGTCAGATAGGCAGTCGCTCTATGTAAAATACTTAAATTCCGCTGCATCCGGTTAGACTGGAAGCCGACCCCGACGTAATTGGAAACAGGCTAGGCAGATTGATTCTACTTCTTAAAAAATTGGCATAGTGGAACATTGTTTATGGTCTATCAAGTTTACCACACCTTTATGGCGGATGACTAATTTTATTATAACCATTCTTGTCAGATAAAAAAGATGACAGACTGACCAGGAAGTGTCGACCTGTCGAACTTTTTACAATGGCGAGTTTTTTTCGTTGAGTCGCTTCTTCAGTCCATTACAAAAAGGATTTTTAAACTGGTTTTAAATGCCCAGAAAAATAAGATAAACGATGATTTAATGCCACGACTAACACCCATAAAGCTTCTGTCGATACACAACTTGCGATATTATATTTTACCTATTATCTATGTTACTATGCAGTCTGGGATATTCATTTAACACAATCTGTGTTGAAGCCATTTCAAAAAACTGTCAATGAATAGAATGCTGAGATTTTGATTGTAGCGGTATCTACAACGCCACATACGAACAACGCGTTTTACTGACGGCACGCAAATCCTGCATCGCGCAAGCAGAGTTTACCGCGCAACTAGCATAGATACAACGGCCCGACATGAATCATCGGGCAGTTGCCCGCCAGACACAACACCCGTCTGGTCGGAGGATCCTCCCTTTTCTATAGAGTATGATGGAACTTTACATCCTGTGCCTCATACGACAAACAATCAATCAATCTCTATATGATAAACAATAAATTTTCGAAACTTTATTTGAGCTGGACACAAGTGGCCCATTTTTATTCCACTCGCCATAATAAAAATCGAATTTCCGAGTGTAGGTATTTACCAATTATGGCTGAACAAATCCGCCTTATACAGTAACCTCATCATCATCTGCCTTGCAAAAGCTTCTCCAATACGCGACCATATTATCAACAGACATTCGGCATCTACCAACCAGCACTGGGCCCGCGTGGTGGATTACGGCCCACTCCCTCTCACCGAGATTGGTCCCGTGTCCCAGTAGTGGGAACATTCCTCTTGTTCTTTGGGTCGCTAACACGTCTGTATTCTTTACTTCATTGTTTAGATCTTGTTGGCCCAAAACTCGCCGTCTGTAGCAGCGCAGAAGACACTTTGACTGCATGTTTTGAGACACAGGCAGCAGGATGAGAGATGGAGCATAGTTTGCGACATAACTCCACATCATTATAAGCATATTATGCTTATACATCAATATAGCATGAGAAAAAACCAAACCAACACGGAACTTACTTAAACTTTTTGGCATATTTCACAAGTTAAATAGCCAATCAGTTTCGTCCTTGACTGGATTTAGTGTTGATGACTAACTGTGAGGTCATCGGAGTCTGTCGACATCAGAATACCCCGCAGCTGAGTTTTGAACCAGTCCAGTTTGACTTGGCCCTTTATAATGGCATAATGGCACTGCTTGCACACATAGACATGACGCTTGTGTTCCCAATAGGTAAGCAGTGGTGTATAGAGTGATGTTTGAGTCCCATGTCGTCCAAGTCCATTTGACGGCACTGTTGGCGCAGTGGTTAAGCGATTGACTGCTGCGCTGCGTGTCGCGGGTTCGATTCCCGCACGGAACAAATATTTGTATGTGAGATTAAATATTTGTAAACGCACCCACAATACAGAAGAAATTCCTAGAGTGGGGCAACGTTTAAAAAAAAAAACTAGAGTTGGAGGCTATTGCCATAATTAACCAGGGACTGATCCAGACTCCTGGCTATTACAACGACATTCCAAACTACACTGCTTGTAATGCTGCGTTCACGCACAGAGCTTTATCGCGTAATTAGCATTTTGCTGTAGAGCAGTTGATTTATGTTGAATTGAAACTAGCATTGCAAAGCCTGTACGCAAGCACGAAGTTTCTTCGTCTCTGAGAACATTCCAACAAACATCGCCCTTATGGATAATTGTCAAACGAATAATTGACTTTTTATAGGCACGTGAATGTTCGATTTTAAAATGTTCGCACCGAATGCTCGCGTTGCAGTTACGTGAACGCATATTTAAGCTAACAGGTTAAACCATACAGTTTTAAGGTAAAAGGTCAAACGCTGTAGGTACGTTCAAGTAAAGTTCTCCATTTTGTCGCGGATCAAGTTAAGCTGGATGCACTCACACGCACAAGTGTCGTTATGCGTTTAGTAATGTTAATCAGAGTTCTGCAATCCACTGAATTTAAATGGCTACTTAAAGCTTAGGACATTATGAGATGAATAGGTGACCTGATTAGTTTTTGGCATGACAATGGTTGTTAAAGTATTTGTGGAGTACCAGACATGATAAGGAGAGATGGATTGGGGTATTCCTCGAAACGCACCAACTTTGAACGCAGAAAAAGTATTCCTCAAAAAGCACCATTCAGGTGCGTTATGGAATGAAAATAAAAATATTATAATTTTATTCCTCGAAATGCATCAACGATGAAACATAGAGAAGAGCATGAAGGATTCGTAATAAATGCTATCGATAGACGTTTCATTTGGTGCGTTTCAAAGTTGGTGCGTTTCGAGGAATACCCCGATGGGTTGACCAAATTAAATCTACAGTGGCTGATCCCTTATACCTACGAGTGCACAAAGAATACCAAAAATCGGAGTAGGTGGCGAGAATTCTGAGGCGAATCACATCAGCAGGGGCTGATCCTCAGGACTCGTCTGCTAAACCGGCCATTATCAATTATCCCTAATAACAATCTATGTGACGTTCATTGATATATAAATATATAAATGGTGACGTTACTCAAACAAACAATAAAAGACTGGCCTCACTCACACCGCAGCAACTGGTCCACTCACGCGTGCTGTTACAAAATTATGACCAACGCCGACAAGCTCCATTGAATGCTCGGAAGTAAACGCTTCCTACACTCGTGAATCTCTTGGAAAATGTTACAAGTTACGCAACGGTGTGATATAAGATCTTACGCTGGTCTGCCATAAGAGATGTTACCATTGTTTGGGGATTTCAAAATAGTTATTAAGATGATGGAAGGTAGATATGTCTATGGTTCAATGGCTCAATGTGATGGCTTTGTGTTTGATGTTGTAAGATTTGTAATTTAGATGGAGGGTTCTCGATATAAACATACTATTTATGCGATGGAGACATAACACATAACATCAATCACGCCTATTCTCCCTGAAGGGTTAGGGAGGCCTTTGTCTAACCCTTCTAAAGCCTTTGCATCATCATCATCATCATTTCAGCCGAAAGACGTCCACTACTAGACATAGGACCCCAAGCACCTCCACTTCGACCGGTTCTGCGCTTCTCGTATAAACTGATAATAATTCCTCTGCATAATAAATAGAAAATGCTTATAATGTAAACAGATGGGCAGGATTTCCTTTCCGTCAAAAGTGCCAATTAAATACCTGTATGTAACTAAATTCATTGTTGTCTGGGCAATCAACTCGCTAATGACCTTGCTGATTGATTAGCCTTTAACCACGGTATGAGCTGTTCTCGTATAGTTTGTGCCGAAACGTAAAAACAATACTGCTTTCACCAATACTTTTGCTAGGAGTGGCAATATTTTGTGAATACCTGAGACTTTTTTGACAAGTTTTTGACATTGATTGTCGTTGATATGAGATTGGGACTAGACTTGAACGTTTTTAGTTACGGGAATTGGCCTGCATTTTCGGGCTATTGATGCGGCAGTATGTTTCTGTTCCAAAAATCTGCCATGAAGACCCCGAAAAAAAACATCAAATCATTTTATGTTATCGTGTTTAGATATCGATACCAATAACGTCTGCAGTTTCGCTAGCTAATTTAATTTGACCCGGTATATACCGGGTTATTGGTAAAATATTAACAACCTCTTAAGAGGTAATTGTACTCATCATAATGAACAACTTTTACTATGGGACCAAACCTGAAATCGCGAAAAAAAATCAGCTGTTCCCTACATTTATGTTCGTATAACTCGTCAAAATGTAGGGAACAGCAGAATTTTTTTTTGTGTACTTAATTAAAAAATTTTTTTTTTGTATGGTCATCGCATGGTGTTGCAAATGGCAATTACACATGCGATATTTGATATATCTTTCATAAGATAATAAAGCATGTAGGTAATTTGATAATTTCGATTGCTGCAATGACCAGGTAGAGGACAGAGGTTACAAAGCTTGGGTAATAATTCAAATGACCGAAGTGATGGAATCTGATACCGGCTCTACTTGACAGTATCTATAATATTTGCTTGATTAATTTAATAAAATAAAAGAACCAACAAGACCCTTAATTCTTGTGAAATCATGGACTAACTTGGAAACACGAAGTAAGAACGCATGGAGATCAATGCTATAGGCCGACCGCTTAACTGAGACGTTGCCTGAGGTAGCTGCGCGGTGCGGGAGGGGTGATAGTTGTCACAAGTTGACGAATCACTGAGCTTTCGCATCACGTCACCACACCCCTCCCGCACCGCGCTGCTACCTCAGGCAACGTCTTAGTTAAGCGGTCGGCCTATAGTTCCTTCTCTACTTAAACAGGGTTATTTTAAATTGATTAGCTAAACTCCGCAGACGGGTCGATACATAAGCATGATAAATAAAAAAAAAATGTTTTTTTTTTTTGAGGGGTTACCTCAGTTATTGTAATCACTTGAAATATCAGTTTAAAAAATCTTTTTTTTTTTTCAAAAAAAAACGACAGTCACTAGGAAAATAAAGGCTGACTTGCCAATGATTTTCCACAAATAAACTATTATTTTATAGTTCGCGTCAATACGGAGAGTATGAGACTCTTCTAACACCGAAATCCAAAAACTTAGCTCATAACTCCATCTTCATTAATCAAAGGAACCCTAACCTGACGCTTACCGCTCTGGGGGATAAAATAATGATCCCTATTAAATAATCAATAGCATTATATGCAAATGGTACAGAGCGCTTCCCATGATGCGCCATTGTTCGCCATCGTGTACAGGGGAACAGTGACCCAGAAATAATTGCTGGTGCCTGACCTTGTCTGAGACAGTGCTGTATTGAAGGAAAATATAATGCGAACGTAAAATATGGTAAGGTTATAGAAGTATGAGGAACAACAATCAACAATCAAGATATTTCTAATCCAATGCTTCATAGGTTTAATAAATTCGTCTGCTCAACAATGTAAAGAATGCAATGAACGTGGCTAAACTGTCAACATTAAAGAAAATGCGATCAATTGTTATTTTATGGTGTGTTATGCAAGTACCCTGCTGGGTATGAAGTTCACTCATCCTCCATAGAAAAGGGAGGATCTTCCGACCAGAGGGGTATTGTGTCCGGTGATCTACTGCCCGATGATGTTTCGGGAGGGTCGGGACGTTGCATATATGCTAGTCGCGCGGTAAACTTTGCTTGCGCGATGCAGGATTTTTGCGTGACGTCACTATGTTGCGTAGTTCGCATGTGGCGATGTAGATGTCGCCACAAGGTCTTCTTCTCTCGTATCAGCGCAAACTATGTAAAAAGATCACGCATAATCAGCATAATTAATTAATAATATAATGATGCTATTGCCGAGATTCAGATCTCTTCTCAGTGAGGAAAGAGTGTAGGCTGTTTAAGACCACGCGGGCCCTGTGTTGTGTTAGAAATGTTTGCCAGTCAGTAAGATGACGAAAGAGCTGACTACTCTGACATATTTAAATAGGTATCATGTTAAAATAATCTAATCACTGAAGATATAAACATGAGATGGCTGGACTGCGAGGACAGGATTTTTTTTAAAAGGCTTCTTGACAATTCAACCCCTTGAGGGGAAAATAGGGTATTGCAGTTTGTATGGCAATTTAGGTAAAATCATTATAAGTAAAATCTAGTAAACGCTGGATGTTAATCAGCCCTAATGGTATATTGCATCGATAAATTTATATTTAAATGTTTCAGATAAAAGTGATTCATTGCTATGAGAAGTCATTAAACTGTTACCAAACCATAGACGGGACTAATAGAACCACTTTTATTGTAATGACTAAATAGGTATCTATTAAATCGAAAGTGCTCATTTTGGTAATTGGCCACTTTAAATATCTGCCCGTAGCATTCTAAAATAAGGCAAACTAGTTAATTAACAAGAGAAATAACGATTAAACAGATTAAGGTACCGACACCAGCACACCAAGATACCCGAAACTGTCTTTTCCCAGTCAACTTTGAACCTTATGTTTTAGCGATAAAGTTGAAAATCAATTAAATAAATTTGACAGAATGTAGTAGCTTGATATGCTGGCGTCTGTACATGCGAAAAACTATGTCAAGATACCAAGTTGCAATATAAAAAAATATGTATGTGTGTAGTCTGTGTAGGTATTGCCAACTCCAAAAAGCGATTACCCCAAATTCAATAAAAGGAAATCATTGGCATTCCAAATTTAATTCCACATTTTATTCTATTCGCGCCGCAGACCACAGTGGTCAGAAAGCGACGTCCAAGTGAAAGTAGAAAAAAGAAATATTTTATTTTAAAATTTCACATTTCTAAAAATTTCGTTCACACGCTTAATGTTATAATCTTGTGTTCATGGTCTAACAATCGCGAAATTTTGTTACTACACATGTTGTCATAGTAAATTGAAATATACAACATTAATTTGGTGCAACTTAGTTGTCGCCATTTTGGACTTTATCGCGAAGACGGACCGGTGTTGCTATAGCAAAAAACCATTTTTATTGCACATGTTTGCTTGCACAATTAGATACAGTGATTTCTATTGTAGGTTTATCTGCAAATAAATTGTTGATGGTATGCAATGAAGTTTTATTGTGTAACTTTAGGTTTGATAGATAGAGGTCGTTTACCTTTAAATGTATGAATCCAAGTCATAACTGATTTTATAACCATCGTATACGGTTATGAGAAAAGTAACTCGTTACGCTTGTCTTAGTTTTACGGTTATAGAGATGAATTAGGTCATCTTTCATATAAGCAAAGAATAAATGAAACACTATTAAAATAATGATATATTCCTTATATGGAAAGTCTATGAGAGAAAGAAGAAAGTTCGTTAAATTTTATAAATCGAATCACATTCCTTCCACGCCTTCGAAATTCAAAATGAGGTAAAAACAGATCGAACTTAACCCATGCCTGCGATCGGTGTCGCATAGCAAATTATTACAACTTTAATATTTTTGGCGTTATTTTGTGCTTTGTTGCTTTAGCAATAAGGGATAATTTTGCTTGTTATTTTTCTACTACTTATTGGAGGCAACGTGAATGTCAAGTACAAGAAATCGATTACATTGGTTCGCTAATTTTCGGTCACTTTCAAGTCGCGGCCAATGGCATCGGTGAAAGACCATTTGCATTTTATTACCGATTCTACTGTCTTGATTCTATTTCTTTATACCTATTTTAAAACGTATGACAACCTTGTTTTATTTAAATAAAAAAAAAAAACTATAAAAAAATATTGTGTGGTAATACGTCTTTCAAAAGTAATCATTTAATGTATTCGGGTCATAGAGCCGAGTTGAGAGTGAAACTGCATTTTTTGTGTACACCCACAGATGCCGTCTGGCGCACAGTGCTTCAAACTTTGCACTTGGATAAAATATTTGAATTTTGTTGTGTACTTAACATACTTTTTTAACTGCTTTCTCGGGTTATTGCGAATTTTCGTACTTACATAGCTTTTTTAAGCATAACTTCTTTTTTGTTTAATGTTTTATGTGCGTTAAACATCACCTTGGATTTGTTTACCTGTGAAATCGTGTCAGTATTTTCAAGTTCATTTGGCTAGTATTTTTTCGTTATTTGCATTTCACTTTTCAATTTAAAACTTCATATTTTTTTAGCAAAGCTCAAACATAACAAAACCGGAAACATTACATACAATCACTATTACCTACTCAACACCTTGACAGCCAATTTCCATTAATAATAACTGACAAAAAAAAAACTAAACAATTACTTTGTCCACAAACAAACAACAAATAGCCCACAGTGCGTTACCAGTTACGTACGAGTTAATTACAGATTACTAACCATAAAATTATAGGCGAAGCCAGCATTCTGGGTCAATGTGGCTGATCCGATGTCGATGCCCGAGCGTGATCATTTTGAGCTAGTAGGTAGTTGGTAATCGAGCCTGATTACAGACTAACTTGGTACTTTAAAAGCCTTGATCTTGATTTGAAATGGTGATTGATTTGAGGTAAGAAAAGTGGTGGATGCTGGTATTTTTGTGGTGTTATAAGCTAAGAATAAGCGGTGATCATTTTAATGAACATGTGGCTGTAAGTGTTCCAATAGTCGCTCGACTTTAGGTCTCACCGGATTATTCTGGAAAAAAAATCTCACTGTGAATTTGATGAAGGGCTGTCTTTCCACCCGACGCAAGGGAATGACAGCTCACGTAAAGCTCACTTCACCTAAGTTTTCACGATGAGATTTTTACAGAATAACCATCATCTAACCCCCAGGTCGTGGTCCCTCTGGTCTGGTCCAGGTTAACCATATTTTAAAAGTAGTAGTAGTAGGTGTTAGATAAACTAAACGGTACATTGACTCACTTAAGCCAGGTTTTGAATCCGCAACCTGGTACCTCATAAACGGTTTCGTTTTTTGCGCTTGTCTACGATAGGTATCTTGCGAGGAAGATGAAACAGTTTTCGGCTTAACCTGCCGCCAAGTTCATGTCTTAGACATCTGGTATGCTGTTAAAAAAAGAAAGCCTCATTCAAAGCCATAATTCGTTAACTTCGTACAGAAAAAACAGGTTAGTAAAACTTGAATGAAATGACGTTGTGGTGCCAACGCAAAATTTACTTTCGACCAAATCTTTCGTACAATCTTTAACTAAAGCTACTATGTAGTATTGTAATATTAACGGTTAACTATAGAAAATCTCTAAATTATGACATCTTTTACGTTCTATTATACCTTCATTGGTAAATAAAAAAATACTACAACAAACATTCTTTCACAACTCAACAAAATCGAAAGTGTTTGAAAAGTGTGAATTGGGAAAAAGTTTGCGCTTGCGCTGGCAATTGTCGACCTATGGGCAGGGTTGCCAGACTTTTGGGTGTTATTTATTCCAGAAAATTGGTAATACCTACACATGTTTGAACTGGTGAGTAACTTATTTTTTTTTATATAAAGGGTATTTTTTAATGCCAACTAGTATAGTGTCTTGTAGTTAGCAGCTGTTACCGATTATCAGTAACAGTAATTATAAGTATTTTTCCAGCACTAGCCATTTTTTTTTGTTATCTTTTTCTTAAAAAAAACTTAATTAAGTTTTTTTTTTCTCTAATAATTATTAATCTAACAACTCAGTCTACTTTTTGTGTCTAACCCGATTCCATTATATTATCAATGGCCTTCGCAATAACAGTGCCTTATTTAACATAATAGGTATAATAATTACACAAATGATCGACCCACACGACCATTATACATTGTAAATTGCTTAATAGCGATCTAACGATCACGTCTGATGCAACTGTACCAAATTATAAAGATTAATGTTGATTTTTTGATTGATCTCAAGTTTGGTTAGTCTAACAATTAAAGAGTGCAGAGACACACGTCTAACTTTATGATAGGAAAGTAAGAGTTTTTCTTTATACTTTCAATTCGTAAGATTCTTGTCTTTTATGATGAAAAGAAATGGTCATAAAACCATTGATTTATCAAGCTAGAGACGTCATGTAGCGTGACTCATAGTTTTCTTTAAAAAAAATCACAGACGTTTCAGTTTTTACGGCGCGTTTGGTCTAAAACCATGAGACATCAAAACTGATCACACAAATAAAGTATCTTCTAAAAAAATAATTTCCCCACAACAATAGGAAATAAAAAATCTTCAACTGACAACCCTGAACAATCGAGGTCATAGTAAAAGCGAAAAGCGCGAAACAGGTTTTGATTCGAATTTGGGCTCGTGACAGGTTGTTTTCTCTTGCCCCGAGGTGGCGCAGGCGCAGCTGGGTGATCAAGATGCCAAGCACGAGTTTGGCAAAGAGTGAGGAGTTTATTTATTTCATTGTTTTCACTGGGTGACAGTAATTTAAACAGCTGATTTGGAATTGTTTGTAGGAATTCGTTTTGGTACGTTTGTTTGCACGTTGATGACATTGACTTGACATGTTTGTTATTTTGGGACTTGTTTAGGCTCGCCTCCTATTGCCTGGGACTTAAACAAAACTGGCGAAATGTGGGTGTACTATAGGTATACCTTTGTCTAAACCTTGGGGCGTAATGTTATGTGTATGTGTGTGTGAATTTGGGACTGAATAGGTATAAACACATATATGTATTCTGGTTAATAAATAAGATATAAAAGTATATAAAAAAGCTCCGCTTGAAAAAATTAAGAAAAAAAATATTTTTACAAATTACCAATTTACAGTTTTTTTTTTTTAATAATAATAAGTATTTATTTTCTCACCACAATAAACATTACAGACATTGTTACACAATATGATAGATTATTTGGTTTAGTTTACTGTGGGAGACTGGTGCCTAAGATAAGCTTTAAGGGCCTGTGTTTCAGGTCACCAGGTCTCCTCCCTCTAGCAATTCGAAACATTGCATGATAATAATAATAATCAATTGGTTGTATCTAATAATTAAAGAAAATCCCAACGCTGTTCATTACGCTGAAACTCGAAACTTCGCCAAAAGCGAAAGCTATGCGAATTCCGGATTTGCATTCCCGTAAGTTACCGTAGCGAACCCTAAAATAATCATCTTAAAAGTCAAGGTACATCATACGCACAATATTTAAACCTAGCAATTATGTATTTATTTTTATTGCAACACTTGTCTTCACGGATTTAAAATAATTTGCAAGTATTTATAGTAACATTTTCCTCGACTTGCATTCTGCGTACTTGTTAATGTTGCCAGCTCAAGCTTTTAGTTTTCGATTTCAACTTTTACGCCAATTCAAAATCTTAAGTGTCGATCCCGTGGGAATATCGGGATAAAAACTACGTCCTTACATAGGGTAGTTTTTATCCCGATATTCCCCGATTATATTGTTTTTATTCCGTTTTGTTTTTTCCCGATGTTAAAATTTGGCAGAGAGATAGACTGCATCCTCTATCTCTCTGCGAAATTTTACCGAAATCTGTTCAGTGGTTTAGGCGTGAAAAGGTAACTTACAGACAGACACAGTCACTTTCGAATTCATAATATTAGTATGGATAGCAGCCCATTACTGTCCCACAGCTGGGCAAAAGGCTCTTCTCATATTGAGAAGGCAGGAGCATTGATCACCGTGCTTGGTCAAGACGGGTTGGTGATTTCAGACTTTCGTTACTTTTAACTAACGGGTTATTTATATACTATCCTAGTCCTAACTAATATTATAAATGCGAAAGTAAGTTTGTCTGTTTGTTTGTTACCTTTTCATGCCTAAACCACTGAACCGATCATCCTGAAATTTTGCATACCTATACGTTGTCAGGTGTACAGAAACAGACATAGGGTACCTTTCATCCCGAAAAAAAGTGCTGTTCCGGAGGAAAACAACAATAACGTTATTAATTTATGTCTTTTTTTTTTTGTAATATGCGTTTAGTTTGTACAGAATAAACAATTTTTCTTTCTTTTTTTTAATTTACAACATACGTATAAGTACTGGCAGTTTCTCTTAAAATTACTTCCATATTCGATCGACATGAATTTAAAAACAAATGAGTTCGGTTTTCCAATTGCCTGTGATCACTTTTTGAGTGAGGTCTTCTCCGGAATATCCCGAATTTCATACCAAACACATTGCTAAAAATCAATTATCGTTCAAAAATTAAAACAGTTACACTTAACTGACATTTTACAAGCTCAACGAACAGCTTTACAATGTGATTCTAACGAGTAGGTACTTATAAGTGAGCAGTACAGGAAACCCAGTTACACTCAGATGAAAGTAAGGCCGCGACGAGGTCACTCGACTGGTATGATCTTATTTGTAGTCTAAAGGGACTTTAGTTTTGTCCCTTTTACATGTAAACGCCTTTAATAATTGGTTACATACTTTTTTGAAGATACTTTAAGAGGCAGAGAGGGCCTCATGAGTGCAGTGTCTGTACAGACTTGGAAGTTAATTGTTCAGCAAATTGACACCCTACGTCAATTCACCGTGTAACACATAGGTGTTTGTATAACAGCTTATATTTTTTAAATTATGGTCGGTAAGTTAAGAATTCCAGCAAAGTGTTGGTTCCCAGTTCTCCTCCATAGAAATCAAACTTTGTAAAGGGTAACAGACTTCTTGGAGCAATTCAAAAGCAAATGATATAATTCTTCTTTTCTCTAATAGGCAGACTATTTGAAAATATCTCGTGGTGTGGTAAAAATATCAGACATTCAGCAGGTCGGTAGCGGAGCTAACTGTCCAGGATACGTCGGACGAAAATTCAAGTAGATATAGCCACTCATCGACGCAATTTTAATGCTACCCGCTGTCATCATCTGCCTAGCCTTTTCCCAACTATGTTGGGGTCAGCTTCAAGTCTAACCGGATGTAGATACCAGTATTTTACCTACAGCGACTGCCTATCTGAGCTCCACAACCCAGTTACTGGCATCTAATACGATGCCCCTTGTTATGACTGGTTGTCAGACTTTCGAGCTTCGGACGACCCGAATCAACTGTCAAAGATCAACGAATGACAGCCGGGACCAACGGCTTGACGTGCTTTCCGAGGCACGAAGGGGTCTTGGTATGCGAAGATGGTCACCCGTCCACGGACAACCGCGGCAAGCGTAGCTTAACCTGATCGATCGAACTGTGCGGCTGTTATTACTACCCATTGTATAAACCCATTATCGCCACAACATTGACATTGATTCCATTCGATATCCAACATTCCACATACCACAACCATGTTACTCTCTCTCAAACCATTAAAACATCATTAGTAGGTTTTCTACAAGAATCTTTTCCATCGCGGATGAATGCCAGAAGCAATGGAGACATTCTTTGTAAGCTAGGTATTATTGTGGCCGATTTCACGCAGAAATGCCTAGGTTGTCTAGATAGGTAGCGTGGCGAAATGAGATGAGATGAGGTAGGATGAGCGATGTTTTTGCGAACTGTTGTTATGAAGATGACACGAGGGATATTTTGTCTTGTTCTCGTGGTAAATAATGTTGTATGGCAACAAGTTCAAAAGGAGGGATCCCTTCTTTTCGCATAATGTTCTTTTTCCTAATATACTTTGGCATAACTCTTTTGGTATAATTTGTTTTGCCATAATAATACTTTGCCATATTTTTTTTTGGCATACAGCTTAGGTTGGCATAATTATCTATAAGGCTAATTTGTTTTGGCATATATTTAATTCGCATAACGTTACTAGGCCTAATGACTATTAGCATAATCATATTTAGGCATACAATTAATAGAAATTACGGAAACAAATTTGAGTTATTTTTACGTATTTATTTTTGATTTTCATGCAAATGATTTATTATACATAACATTAATTCCATTTTTAACCCTAAATTAAAATTAAAGTATTGTCTTAAAAAATCATTATGTTGTGCTACAAAAGTTAGTGACAGAACCGAATCGCTGCAAAACCGACTCCACGTAGTCTTGTCTGCCCTACCCCTAGAGTGTAATTTAAAATCGCGTAGGCGCGTAGGGGCGAGGCGGCCCGCGGGCTGAGGAGCAGGCGGCTGGGAGCGAGCCGCCGCGGCTGAGGCTGGCCGGCGGAGCCGGCCAGCAAGCCGAAGCTGCGGTGGTGAGCGAAAGCCGTCTGCGACGATTAGCACGCGTGGGGCCGCCGGAGGCCCGCAGCGCCGGAGCCGTGACAGAAACCATGCCTGCTGCATGTTGCATGCTTGCTTGCATTCTGCATGCTTGCTTGCATGCTGCATGCTTGCTTGCATGCTGAATGCTTGCTTGCATGCCTGCTGCATGCTTGCTTGCATGCTGAATGCTTGCTTGCATGCCTGCTGCATACTTGCTTGCATGCTGAATGCTTGCTTGCATGCCTGCTGCATGCTTGCTTGCATGCTGAATGCTTGCTTGCATGCCTGCTGCATGCTTGCTTGCATGCTGAATGCTTGCTTGCATGCCTGCTGCATGCTTGCTTGCTTCAGCATGCCTGATGTATTGTATGCTTGTTTACATGTTGCATGCTTGCTGCATGCATGGTATATGCTTGTTTGCATGTTTCTTACAACGAAAAAAACCTACAAATTTTTTCAAAACAAATATGTTATGTACCTGCTTCAGGAGATATGGTTTTTTTCCAATCGTCGAAATAAATTGGTATATCCTCTTCGGGCAAAAAGGCTAAGGCCTATATACATTTTATTTCCATGGCAAATGATATATTATTTCAGGTGTTTTCAGGCATATTTTACTTCATTGTTATGCCTATAAAATATGCTTTAATATCATTATGCGTAAATAAATTTATGCTTAAGAATGTTATGCTTAATAAAGTTATGCTTTAGAATGTTCTGCTTAATCATTATTATGATTATAGAAATTATGCGTAAAAAATTATGCGTAAGCTGTTATGCGTAAATACTATTATGCGAAAATATAATTAGGACAAACAAAAGTATGCCAAGTTATATTAGGTCTTAAAATTTTATGCAAATGGATAGGGAACCTCAAAAGGATAGTGAATAAGTTTAAGTAAAGAGCTGTTAAAAGTTCTCCTTTAGCAGCTCTTTACTTAAACTTATTAATCTTTATTCTCTTGATCTTCTGATCAAGCCGCCATCTTTTTTATAGCTCAATGGGCCCTCCCATTGAGCTATAAAAAAGATGGCGGATATAATCAAAATAAGGGTACGGCCCGAGGTCCACAATGAGATTATGCAAGGTAACAGTTGTTACCTTTTGAATAAAATTATTATTTTTAAATCTGTATTTTTTAATCTATTAATCAATGACTTAGAAGTCATTGATTTATTTTCCTTACCCTATCGAATCCCTAAAATCATCATTTTCATATTTACTAACGACTTAACCGAAAGAATCCTTATTAATTTCCTATAGAAACATGGAACTTATAGCTTTATTCACTTGAGCTTTCACAATCTTTAAACCCTTTTCATTCATCATTTTTCTAAACTAGTTCCTAACAATTTTTTTCAGAGCTTTTCTTCGCTCATTTTCCATTTCTCGCTAAACTTTCCACACAGCTTTACCTAGATCCATTATATCTATAAAACAGTAATGATGATCGTCAATTGTCCCGTTGATCGGCTCGTGCACAGCTGCCTAACGTGGACATTAGTGGCCGCTTGTCACACCGCACCGTATCGAAAGCGTTGGGAATAGATTCAGCCGAACCAATACACTAGATATAAAAGTTTGTACTGTGGAAAGACATGGTCAATCTGTTTGTATTGTATTTTCTAATCTCTGTAAGTGTGCTAATATAGATTAGCTGGTAATCGTTTGGCTCTCACTAATGAAAGTTTACCAAGACAAAACCATTATCTTTACGTTTGACACAAAAAAAGACTTAATGACTGGTAAGACTATAAATTAATTACAATTGCTTCGGTTTAGCTGCTGACATCTCTCATTTATTCGAATTTAGTCGAATTAGGAGTAGTGGTAACGGAATCCTAAAGATGATCGCTGAAAGTCCAGATTCAGCAGTGTGGGATAGGTTTATAAAACTGCATATAGGTAGGAATACTTGAAAAGGTTGTAAGAATTTATGAATTTGTTTTAATTTTTTTAATTGTGACATTGATATTATTGGTATTGACATTCGTTTTTTTTAATTATAATTAGTTTTACTAACATAGTTTTTAAGTTCCATAATACTAACCTCATATGGACATGCAAATTAGTCTGAATTAAATGAATTTTATTTTATTTTTTATTTATCCTATGAATCTATCTACATCTACATCTTCTCTATGAAGCCATGCAAAGTCCAAATTTTAAGAATTACTAATATAATCATCAAATCTAAAATATGAACCATCTTACGACATCACAATGAATATTGATTTGTTATTACAAGAAATTATTCAAGAACATTCCAGGCGCTCAAAACGGTGAAGGAACATATCATGAGGAAACCGGCATGTATGTACTAGAACCAAAAATCGAAGACATCCTGTGACATCTACCAACCCGCACTGGGCCCGTGTGGTAGATTATAGCTTCTCGAAAAGAGGAGGCCTGTGTCCCAGCAGTGGGAACATTATAGGCTAGTTGCTATGCCAAGCGTCTTTAGCCTACATTCGCCATTCGTAAGTGTTCATCTATCATCTGTCACATTGCAGGTTTATAAATGGTCATCCATACTATCTATAACATAATGGAGCGAACGCATTTGCGACGTAACGGTGTCATAGAAGGAAATACTTGAGTAATGTAACTGATACCACAAGTATGTGGAACATTTTGTGTTTAAGCGTTTCCTTTTGCCGGCAAGAATATCGGTATGTGGAGCTATGTGGAGGTATGTGGTGGTATATCTTAATGTCAGCAATTGCAATGGACTTTCAATAGATCGTGGGCGGTGAACGTATGTTGTTAATAAAGTTTGGTGTTTGGAACCGTCATCGTCATCATTTCAGCCGAAATTTGATATAATAATAATAGTTTATTTCAAAAATGGGATTGCAAAATTGCAACTTTTGTAAAGTTGCATATATAATTTTTAAGTTCAACTATACAATAAAGACGGGTGAAGTACTTTTCTCCTAGACAGGCTAGAATTTAGCCTGTGTTACGGAGAGAAATACTGCTGGACATGGTCAATTTTAATTGCTTATTTGATACTTATAGCTTGGAGCAAATTTTTCTGTAGCATAAACACTTGATATCCTACAGAATGACTTTTCTGTTTATTTATTTCATTGACACGTTTTACATTGTGTCAAAATGTATTAATACTTACAGTAAAAACTAAAAAAAAATTAAGCCATTTTTAACTTAAAAAAATAAAAAACTACATGACTGACAGGTTTTAAAACAATCTTCGTAGTACAGACGCCAGCACATGAAGCTACTACAATCTGTCAAATTTCTTTAATAGATTTTCAACTTTATCCCTAAAGCTTAAGGTTCAAAGTTGATTGGGAGAATTTGAAAGTTTCGGGTAGCTTGATGTGCTAGTCTGTACAAAAAATATTCTAAATACTTTTTTTGCAAATCCAGTGTTACTTGCCTCTAAAGCCATCGGATAAGACGAAAGATGTTTTTGATTTTCTACCTACCTGTGTGGGCAAAACTTGGAACGTTACCAGCATTTTTGGGTATCCCTATTTCATATACAGTGTGAGTCTTCATAATGTGCACATATTGAAATGAGGAAAACTAAGCTTAATTTTATCGACGGAAAAAATATTTAAAAAAATCTAAATAAATATTCAATTTGCTATGTTTCCCTCATTTCGTTATGTGCACATTATGAAGACTCACACTGTATGACAAAACCAACAATTTTAGTAGATCTTATTTTACGACTACGACAACATTTTGGTCTTTGATCACCTTCCCTTGTGTTTCCTCTTACGTTTGGATTACGCATCGTCGTTTGTAAACTATAGATATCTACTTCTACACACCCTTTAGGTATAACACTCGTACACATACCGCTCTTCAACACACAACAATTTTGAATCACTCCCTCACACGGCGAACGTTCTCGAAGCATCAAATAGCAAGGCCAGGCGACCTCAGCTCTCGTACAAGGCTGCAATGCGGAATATTTTACACAATGCACTTGTATTTATGATATGTTATCCGTGTTGGATAATTGTTCTTCTCCATAGAGATCTATGTTTTGGAATGGGCAACTAGCTTCAACTTTCTGACTAACTGACAGACTAATTAATTTTAACAATTTAAAAGTGCCTGTATATGGTTTAATTGAAATAAATGCTTTGAGTTTGAGGTTGATATGTGGTTGATTAAGTTGTTGTTGACAAAAAGTTTTTTCTTTTACTTTTCGCACACGAAAAGGTGCAAAGGCGGACTTAATGCCCGCGATTCTGGTAGAACAATTTCTATTAAGTTTTCATAGAAATTGTTCTACTAGAGTCGCGTCACGCCTGTTGCAGGAGCCTTTAGGCATTCTCTACCAGTCAACCAAGGGTGGTGGTGTTAATATGTTCTAAGAACTCGACTGCCTAGGTGTTCTAGTGGCCACAAGCTGGCAATCTGAACGTACGGTTCTAAGTTCGATCAAGGTAATTGGTCTACGTTCTTGCAAAGTGCTATCGGGTTTTTTCTTTATAAAAATCTTAGTAAGTAGCAGCCTACCTAATCGTTGACTCCACAGTGCACTTATAATATTACTGACGGAAGGCTGATGTACAAACGACAGCACATCAAGTTGAAAATCTATTGAAGAAATTTGACAGATTGAAGTAATCTGTCAAATTTCTTCAATAGATTTTCAACTTTATCGCCAAAGCATAAGGTTCAAAGTTGATTGGGAAAATTTGACAGTTTCGGGTAGCTTGATGTTCTGGCGTCTGTACTAGATAACTCTGTTTTGATAACGACATAGCATTGAATGTCAAAGTTTATTGTTGACATAGACTTATATTCATGTAAAAAAAAAGTTTTTCCAGTGTACTTCCTTATATGTAAATTTTCTTGAAGAGCAAGCAAGACGCAATCCCCAGATTGCATTGCAGCATCTGTTTTATTACCTGAAACAAAAATTAAAAAATATCATTAATAAAATGAACTTATAAATTCGTTATTAAATTTCAATATACTTTTTTTTTTTTTTGAACAGTGGTGGCCAAGTGGTAGTGGCCGTGACTCACAAGTTTTAGGTCGCAGGTTTGAACCCAGACAGGCGCTTTACTTTGTGTAAATTATTTCATCACCAGTGCTCTCAAAACGGTGAAGAAAAACGTGAGGAAACGACGTGAAAAAACTAGAACCAAAAATTCGAAGACATGTGACATCTGCCAACCCGCACTGGGCCCGCGTGGTGGATTACGGCCCACCCCCTCTCACAGAGATGAGGCCTGTGTCCCAGCAGTGGGAACATTATAGGCTGATTATATATGTTATGTATACATTTTAATGTTACCCCCTTGGGCCCCGGGCATGTAGTTATATTCTAACAACAGGCCCAGTAAAATATGTGACAAGCACCCAATTCAATCAACCCTCGACGACGCGTTGTGTTCCATGGGCACCTCAAAGAGATGTCAGCACTAACTGACGGGGTCCGCTAGGGCCGATACCTGTCAAGGTCGCGGGTTGTTCGAAAGAGATACCGTGGCCCCCAGCCTAGGCAAGCGACGGAACACGGGTGGGTTTTAGTCAGTAAAAGTCTGACACGTCCTCCCGCTCCGCCTAGAGCCGGCCCTATTCTTTAAACAATAGTTAGGTAACTGAAAATACTACATTTTATATATTTTCACGTTAGGAAATTTTATGTAAGAAACTCGTACAATTACTGTCGGATTGCCTTGGTCAGCCGTGGGTTTTATTAAATAGTCACCAGAAAATGCCACAATGTCCCCAAAATTCCTTAAAAGTGACACAAAGTTTTCTTTTCCAGTGATAGTAAAAGTACATAAATATTCAGTAAATGTGAGCAAAAGGCAATAACCTCAATGCCTATACAAACGTTTTTGGAATACATAATAACGATGAAAGGAATCCTTAACTTGATATAGAAAGTTTAGTATGGGTTGTTGAACGAAAGGAATTTATATTGAAGGATTTGAGCTGCTGTGAGTCAGATAAGGCTGTAACACTTATAGGCCGACCGCTTAACTAAGATGTTGCCTGAGGTAGCAGCGCGGTGCGGGAGGGCTGTGGTGACGTGGTGCGAGAGCTCAGTGAATTGTCAACTTGTGACAAGAATCACCCCTCCCGCACCGCGCAGCTTCCTCAGGCAACGTCTCAGTTAAGCTGTCGACCTATAGATACTTTTCTTCAGGAAATTTTTACGCCACTTCGTCCCAGCTTAAAGCATTAGGGAGTGGTGAAGGGTGGGTGTTTGGGGGTTGTCTCTTGTACTTTTGACGTTCGAAAAGTGCTGATTCTCAGCCTAATTTGAATAATTTAATTTTGATTTTGACATCTTTATCTTCTTTTTCTACTTACACCTTTATCTTTATGGCTTGGGGCTTATGGCATGTCTTTTTGCCAAAGTACTTTGATCCACATCATAATTTTCTTGTCCTTATACCATTTCTTGCCCTTATACCAATTCATTTAATGTCGGCGCAACATGTCTTTTTCTTCCATACTTCTCTATTAGTCGTCATCTCGGTAGTCACCCCCTTTCTAACCATATCATCTTTCACACAGTCCATCTTTCGTTAACATTATTAACCTTTTGACCGCCACCACAGTCATGTATAGATGACAAACCAAAATGTGCCCAGCACGCCACGGTTCGACTGCATGACAGACTTTGACGCCGAGGGCACGTTTTTGATTTTTTGACGTATGGCGGTCAAAAGGTTAATACAGAAGTCAATCTATTTAAGTATTTTACCACACGATTAAATCAGTAAAACTATAGATCCTCTGTAAATTCGAAGTGATGTTTTTTAAATGGCCAACTTTGCCACTTCAAATGGCACAGTAACAGAGATATGAATTAAATTAAAAAATGTTCCTCTACAGTTGCATAATTGTTTACATAAATTCTTTAAATATTAATGAGCTTATGCAAAAATTAATAAAACTACCTCACAATCAAAGAATAATCTCAGGTAGGTAACACAAAGATGAACACAGTAATTAAAATCATATCAATTTGAATAACAACAACCAATTTAATATCATTTACCAAACGGTTTAGCGAATATTTACATAATAGTAAAAAAAATTAACGCTAAGTTAAGCGCTTGTTTCCGTAAACATTTTATAAATATTTGTTTCACTACGAATTAAGTAATAAAACTAGCAGCACCCCGCGGTTTCACCCGCATAAGTGTCGATCCTGTGGGAATATCGGGATAAAAGCTATCCTATGTCCTTCCTCGGGATGCAATCTATCTCTCTACCTAATTTTATCAAAATCCGTTCAGTGGTTTAGGCGTGAAAAGGTAACATACAGACAGTTACTTTCGAATTTATAATATTAGCACTAACTGCAGACTCAGTGTGATTATTATTCATACTTTTTCGTCATCTTTTATGTCATGAAGCTGGCAAAGTTGAGTATCGAAATGAATAACGTTATTATATCGTTATACTAATAACGATATATTGATAATATTGTTAGTGAACAGTTTAAGATTTCGTTCCGTTTGTCAGTATCGTTATAGCCAAGGAATTAATTTTGTTACGATCCTGGTGGAACGGTAAAAATTATCGGTACTGGAACTACGTTTAACGTTATTTTGAGTAACGTTTCGAGTCCCTATTCGCACACATTCTGGAATTTCCGCATGACATGTTTTTCCGAAAAATAGACTAGAAATTACATTCCTAAACTCATAATTTTCATTTAGGTAAGTCCCTACGTATTTTTCATAATTAATTAATATTTAAATTCATCTCTGGACCTACTTCTTAAGAATCTCTATAAATTATGAATCTGTATCATCACTAAACTAACTAAGTACTAATTATCACTCACTCAACACTCTTCAGTGCTTTCAAGCGTGAACTAACACTTTTATAATACAAATAAGACTCTAAGAATGAGTTCATGTGTAATGCTGCAATTCTCATAGTATTTTGTTCGCACAGTATTTCATGTAATCGCGTGCGCATCGATCTACATGGTCGTGTGTGGTAAAAGATATATGAGATGTAGCGTTGTTGAAGGTTAATTGATCAACTTGAACAAAAGATAAATTTAGTATTTGCCAATGAAGTTATACCTTTAAGGTTTTCTATTATCAAAACAGGTTTATAGTAACTGCTCTTTAAAACATTGATATAATAGAGTAAATTATTTAAAATATTTCGATGTGTAATTACTCCGGCGAATAGGTGCCCTTATTTACTGGACTATATATTTTGCTAGGTAAGTATGTGTCCGGCTAAACTACGGAAGTCATATGATATTCGGCCTACATTATAACAAGAACTTGTTTATGATAGATAAGAAACTGGTCAAACGCATGCCATTGTAACAATTTACCCGTAACCAGTAAATTATACCTTATTTAAAAGCGGATCGTATAGACTAATCGAAACTGTAAAATTATCCCGATCAACTTTGAACCTCAAACTTTAACGATAAAGTTGAAAATCTATTAAAGTAATTTGACAGATTGTAGTAGCCTGGTGTGCTGGCGTCTGCATGAATTGGCAGGGAAAACCCTTAAAGTTAAATACTCTGTTAATTTTAGAGTTAAAGAAAACTTCTTTCTCTATACTTACACCAATATGCCAGTAAACCAAATAACAATTGCGGCCTGAATTTTTTTTCTCTGAATTCTCTTAACTTATACCATAGCCAACGCTAATCATAGAGTTGTATCAGCGACGCATGCGCGAGATAGTCCATTGGCATCACTCTCGGGCATCGCCAAGCGTGAAAATGACGTTATTCACCTTTTTGCAGACGTAATCGTATACGATGGTGTTATTACAGAAGAAGTGTAGAAAACTTTGAGTCGAAATGCGATTTTTTTTGTTTTTAGTTTGTTTGTTTGTTGTTTGTTTTAGGTTATAGTGCACAAGTGTGTGCGCAGACACAGGTGCACTGTCTCTTCGTCTCTATCACACTAATATTATAAAGGCGAAAGTTTGTGAGTGTGTGTGTGTTTAAATGCTTGTTACTTCTTCACGCTCAAACGGCTAGACCAATTTTGATAATATTTTGTATGGAGGTAGCTGACACCCTGGATTTAACATATAGGCTACTTTTATCCCGATATTCTCACGGGATCGACATTTACGCGGGTGAAACCGCGGGGCGCAGCTAGTTGAACTATAAAGAGTACAAAAGACACACGATTTTTTGCAAAAATAAAGACAAAGCTTCCGTTTTTCATTATCGTCTAACTTATTACCTGCGCAAGGAAAGGAATATTGTTTAATAGAGGAGAAACAAAACTCATGACCCCTAGTACAAAAACCGTATTTTTACAAAACGTCATTCATTAAAAAAATGCTGAAAAAACACCATTATAAAAGTCAATCATCATGTATCAATTTGTCTTTTTTTTTCATGTCTTTTTCTTCCATACTTCTCTCTTAGTCGTCATCTCGATAGTCACCCCTTTTCTAACCATATTATCCTCTTTCACATGGTCCATCCATCGTTTCTTAAATAAAACTAGCTAACACATATTCAAATCAAGACCTTATTCACACCAATTAAATCCTTAGGGATTTAATTAGACGAGTTAGCTCATCTTCAACCAAACAAAGTTCTTTAACACCTGCACACATATCTTCATCTTCAAACAGGTTTAGACAACAGTGGTTCAACTTTCTCAACCTGCAGGGCATAGTGTTTGTTTGTATTATACTTTCTCTTGGCTATATACTAAGATCCTCATCATTTTTTCCCACCCATGTTGGGGTCGGCCTCCAGTCTACCGGAATGCAGATAAATACCAGTATGTTACATGGAGCGACTGCTTATCTGACCACCACAACCCAGTTACTGGGTAACACGATAACGATAGCCCTTGTTAAAAGACTTTCAGGCTTCTGACACCCGTAGCGACTGTCAAAGATCTACGCCGGGACGGATGGCTTAACGTGCTTTCCGAGGAACGGAAGGTTCTCGGTATGAAAATGGAATAGTGATCCATCCACGGCCAGCCTAGCTTAACCAACACATATCGCACCATGCGGCTGTAACTTAGCCATGAGCTCCTTTAAAACCTTCACAATATCTTTAACAAACAGGCTTGGTCAACAGTGATTCACTCGTACTTTCTTCTGAACCTGTAGGGCAAACTGTTAGTACTTTCACTTTGCCGTACATCTCTATATACATATGTAATATGTAAAGTTATTGTATGTATACGGAGAGTATTTCCTTTGGCGAGGTACGGTTGCGAAGTTAGTACGACTTTTACTTCGTTAGGATGAGAGTGGTGAATTATGTTAGGTAATGTTGCCTGGGCCCGCGTGGTGGATTACGGCCCACTCCCTCTCATTGAGAGGAGGCCACTGTCCCAGTAGTGGGAACATTAAAGGCTGATGATGATGAATGTTTACTTACTATGAAGAAATTATCAATTTTCGCTAACACACCACGTTCATGAAAATACTGAATTCGTTGTAGTATTCGGTGTGAGCTTTTAGTCTCGTTTTTTTTCTATATAGAGGTAAAATTTGTTTGTTTCTAAGTTTGTATGGTAATCTCCGGAACTACCAGTCCGATTTGAAAAATTCTTCTTGCATTTGATAGCCCAATTCTTGAGAAAGGCTATAGGCTATTTAACATTACGCTATGACCCTTAGGAGCCGAGCAAAAATAAAATATGTCAGAAAGAACGCTAAGTGAAAACGAATTACTAGGGCAGGCGATGCGATGCGACGGGTTGGGTCCGGGGGGGTTGGGGTAACAAAAGCACAGAGACGAAGTTGCGCGCTTTAAGTTCCTCGAGTTATTTATTTAATTATATATGGGTATAATTTATGGTACACCACAAAAATACATGGAACACTAGAAACGTACAGTAATTTAAATTTCACAATTTCAGCCTCTAAACGTGATCTGTCAGATGACTCCTCAAAAGTTACCACATTACGTCTCAAAGAGTTGAAACTATCCAACCAACTGAGAGACAGATACTGTCGCAACCACGGAAAAGATATTCCGTGGTCGCAACAAACCAACAAAAGACCGGAAGATTTTGACACTGCTAGTAAAAAGATGGAATTATTTGATACATAAACGACTTGCTCAATGGATGGATACAAAAACTTCTATTGGGAACGATCACGAACGAATATTTACGTAAAAACTGACGAATAGTTTGAGAAATTTTGTTAATGCATCTAAGACTTCTTCTCTAGTTAAACCAGAGTTTATTTTTATTCAAGCAATGAGTAGGTACCAAACTGTTAGGAATAACATATTTTGTCTTCATGTGTAGACCAAGAAACTGTCAAGCTTTTCAAGTCACTCCGCTCAGTCAGTCGCTCCATGTAAAATACCTAATGGTATTCAGCTGCATCCGGTATGGATGGAAGGGGAGTGATAATATGAAGATTCGAATGACGTTATTGCGACGCACGCTATTTCGAAAAAAACTCACTCCCGGATCGAAGACGACCAAAACATAGTTTACAAACAGGGTAGGCAGATGATGATCCGTACTAATATTATAAACTAGCTTCTGCCGCGGCTTCGTCCGCGTGAAACTTCTTGTTCCCCCGACCCACCCCGTCGCATCTCATCGCCTGCCCGCGCTATTACTTCGTTTTTGCTTAGCGTTCTTTCTGACTTTTTTTCTTTTTGCTCGGCTCCTAAGGTTCATAGTATGATGTTAAATAGCCTATAGCCTTGCTCAAGAATTGGGGAAATCAAATGAAACGATATTTTTTTCAAATCTGACTGACAGTTCCGGAGATTACCCCCTACATACAAACTTACAAACTTAACGGCTCAACGGATTTGAATGAAATTTGGCACACAAATAGTATAATTACAAGAATAGATATTATTAGTTATTATGACATCGTGTTTCGATAAACCTGTTTTAATTACCAGGATCCAAAAACGTGACCAAAAAAGACCATTTTAACGTTACTAAGAATCGATAGGAATTAGGTGCAACATGAAAAAAGTTTGACTTTGATCGTGGGTACCTCTATTAAGAATTGTTATGTTTTTATCATACTTTTTGCTATGGCAGCCTTTAATTTGATTATTTTTCTGTACAGATCTATGAAAATAGAACCCGTAGACAGAGGGGCCCGTGGCTAAATAATTACAGCCGCAGTCAACGTGTTAACTAAACTGAAAACGGTGAAGGAAAATTTAAGAGGGAAACTGGCATGTCTTAGCACCAATACCTCGCTGAGAGGAGGCCTGTGTCCCAGCAGTGGGAACGTTATAAAAAGCCTGAACAGGACTTCTGCAGACATCAGTGGAGATATTGGGGTTCTACAGTATAGTACGACCCGAGGTAACCGACATAGCCCGAACAATTGCCAAAATTAAGTGGCAGTGGGCAGGGCACATTGCTCGCAGAACAGATGACCGATGAGGCCGTAAGCTCCTGGAGTGGCGACCGCGTACCGGAAGACGTAGCGTTGGAAGGGCTCCCACAAGGTGCTCCGACGACCTTGCGAAGGCCGCAGGAACCCGTTGGATGCGAGAAGCAAAGACCCGCTCGAAGTGGAGGTGCTTGGGGGAGGCCTATGTCCTGTAGTGGACGTCTTTCGGCTGAAATGATGATGATGACTTCCAACCCTGATGATGGTAATTTATTCAAACTATAAAAAAAACAATCGGTGATATAATGATGATACACATCATAATGTAATTATGAAATAGAACCCAAGCAATTAAAAACATCCAATTTATGTAATACCATCTAGAGGACAAAGTAAGGCTTTAAAAACAATTTTTTTGTCCCAAATACCAGGCAAAACCACATAAAAAAACTAGCGTATACACACAAAGAATCGCCAAATGGCATCATTCTCTAAAATAAATTTAAGGTTGGGTCTTCTTCAGGTTTATTTTTTTAAACAAATCACGTCTTTAAATAAATTCTAAAGTCTAACTCCAGTGTGTTTTGTTTTGATAAAATAATGTTGTTTTTAATAGTCTTTGTTTAAAAAAAACGTGATGAGACGTTAACTAATAATTAATTGGCATTTTCTAGGTTTTTTGTGCGTAGGTTGGTGTAAAAATAAACCAAAACTAAAAGATTATTCATTTGTTTGTTTTGTTTCTGTCATGATGTTAGATTATAAAATGATTAAAAGCATAAATTATTTTAATGTGAAACTGAAGCTAAATTAAAAATTTGAATCAGAAATGAATCAGTCGTCAAAAGAGATAAGTATGCAGGATCGTCGGATATAGTTGAAGTTTAGTAAGAAACCGATAACTAGATGTTGTCGACAGAAATTTAGTTTGATAAATGAGCTGTTTGTTTTCTATTAATAAAATTAATTTTCATTCGAGAACATCCATCGGTTTCTTACTAAACTTCAACTATATCCGACGATCCTGCATACTTATCTCTTTTGCTGACTGTACATGATAGTGCAGAACCATAATTTCAAGCTGGCATTGCAGAATACTAGATGTTTTTTTTTAAATACTTATATCCCATAACTCTGGGTATGAATAGAATATTGAAAAATAATTCATATGCCAGTTGATTCTTTAATATTCTTTTTCTTATTACAAATTATTTTTCAATTATCTTCTTTTTTTTTCATTTTTCATACAAAATAATTCGACAGTCACTATTATTAATGTCAGTGAAAATGACATCGTCTCATTTTCTTAGCTTTAATAATATGAATGAATGGTTTGAAAATAACAGCCGCACAGGTCGATCGATCAGGTTAAGCTACGCTTGCCGCGGTTGATCTGTGGATGGGTGACCATCTTTACATAACGAGACCTCTCCGTGCCTCGGAAAGCACGTTAAGCCGTTGGTCCCGGCTGGCATTCGCGGATCTTTGACAGTCGTTTACGGGTAGTCAGTAGCCCGAAAGTCTGTCAACCAGTCTTACTTACCAAGGGGTATCGTATTACCCAGTAACTGGGTTGTGGAAATCAGATAGGCAGTCACCCCATGTAAAATACTGGTATTCAGCTGCAGCTGGAAGTACAGCTGGAACTGGACTGGAAGCCGACCCCAATATAGTTGGGAAAAGGCTAGATCCACGAATCGACACGTGCGGGTGTTATTACTTAGCCACAAACCCGAAATTAAACAACCTTATAAACAATAATCAACCCACTTACTGTTACAACGAAAACTGTACATAATTTACATAAGAATTAACAAACATAATACCACAGTTTCACAGTCTAACTACCCGTGACAACAAGCACGAGCTAAGTGCTCTTACTGCATTCGTTTTGTTTGTGACCATTTTCAAGGTCAATACGGCTATGCGCTATGTTACATGCGTCTGCGCATCGTTCGTGCGTGCGTGGACGCTTGCATGCATGTTCTTGTTGTTTTGATATTTCACGGAAGTGTTTGTGAATAGATCGACTTATTTTTGCAAAATGGTAGCCGCGCAGTCTTACCAAGGGGTATCGTGATGCCCAGTAATTGGGTTGTGAGGGTCAGATAGGCAGTCGCTCCACTGGTATTCAGTTAGACTGGAAGCCAAGCTAACCCCAATATAATAAGGAAAAGGCAAGATGATGGTAACTTGATTAAAGATATCTAGAAGTAAAAAAAATGTCTGTAAACTTCAAGATTTAGTTCTTGTGCCAACTAGGCTCCTTAAAAATATCGATAAAATCGCGCGCGACACAAAGGCACCGCAAGTCGCGCAACGAGCGGTGCTTTTGTGTCGCGCGCGATTATATCGCATGTCGCGCCTGTTTGCAGGAGCCTTTATCTAGTTGAATGTAAAATTAAAAGATGTTTGTTAGAAAATCTTTTAATTAAGGCTGATTTTTCCAACGCCAAATAATTTTATCGGAGGAATCATTTTGAATTTTTGACAGTTCTTCCATACAAAATCTGCCAGACGTCAATTTTATTCCACGAATAAAAATTATCTGTTGATTGAAAAATCAGCCCTTCATCTTAACAACCCCCTTCCCTCCCCCCCTTCCCTTTATTTAACAATCATCAGTAAGTATTCGATTTACGACAGACGATTTTTCAAATAAAAAAATGGGTATTACTATCAGAAGGTACAGTCAACAGCAAAAGTAGATGATCAAAATCAGAAATTCAATACTAATGAACGGAGTTCGCGTCAGAACTGTGTGGCATCGAAGTACTACTACTTAGAATACTTACTACGTAGAATACTTTTGAATCACTTCGACCCCACACAGTTCTGAGTTCTGACGCGAACTCCGTTCATTAGTGTTGAATTTCTGACTTTGATCATCTACTTTTGCTGTTGACTGTACACCTCTGTCAAATGTTTTTTTTTATTGCTGAATGGGCCTGTTCTTGACCTCGATCATGCCTGATGGAAAGCTGTGAGTGAGGTCTATGATGGGACGAGCGAGCCCGGACGAAGTATAGAAGGATGTAGACAATAAATACCTAAAACCTGGCGTGACGGATATTACATGCTTAGGTATGCGCAAGAGTCCGTCAAAAGAGTTCAAAAACCTTTAAAATATCTGACAACCAACCAGCTTTACTTTTACCACTTTTACTGAGTTTTACTCAAGAAAAGGCTCGTTTTTGTCAGCCATACTACTTCTTACCATATTTACTGTTATTGTAAAACTACATGAGGTCAATAAACTCTCTTATAAGTAGCAGTTTACAAAAATAACAGACTTCTTCAATGATTATGATCTTAAATTTCACTTTTGTTTACTAACGGAATAGGCTTGAAAAACGTAGTATTTTTTTAGAAATTACAGTATACCTTTAAAACGGTATGTAGGTAGGTATGTCTAATTGTGAAAACTCGCGTTTACGTCACTTTTAATTTTATTCTATAAATTGCCGTGAGTAGACTATTTATGGCCAATTAAAATTACGATTAAATTATTTTATTTGAGGTATACAGATTCGGCAGGATATGTCAGCCACATCTGGACAAACTGTGAGTCTAAATAGTACAGAACTGGTGCCCTGAGGAGGAGATGATGGTAGGTTCCATCAAAACTGGAAGAAGGACGCACGGGCTCGCCGAAAGATGGAAGGAGTGGAGGGAGGCCTTTGCCCAGGAGTTCCAAATCAAATAAGTCGGTCCTTTTAGTTTTATAAAATATACGTATATTTTGGAATATAAAAAATTAGATACATCAAAATATACCTACATAAAAAAAATCCCAATATGTACATAAAAACAACTAGAGTACATAATGCGTACAGTGATCTAACAGTGACCTGTTAACCCACACATTTGCGACATACGTTACATTAACACTATTATATAATACACAGATGAAGAATTTTTGTTTAATAAGCTGTGGTCCTACTGCGAGGGGAGCGATTTATACCTACACGAATAATGTTTTTAGCCTGTCTACAGAATGCAGGCGTAATATTACGCCTGCATTCTGTAAAGGTTGTCATGGAAGTAATTACAAACAAATGAATAACGAAAATAAAATAAATCTTTTTATAACAAATAATAACTCCAAGGGTGGTTCAACAGTATCTAGATATGTCCTATCTACTCGTAATCTAATCTAGGGCACATTGCTCGCAGAACAGATGGCCGATGGGGCCCAAAGGTTCTGGAGTGGCGACCGCGTACCGGAAGACGTAGCGTTAGAAGGTCTCCCACAAGGTGGTCCGACGACCTTGTGACGGCCGCCGCCCCGCAGGAACCCGTTGGATGCGATAAGCACAGAACCGGTCGATGTGGAGGCCTATGTCCAGCAGTGGACGTCTTTCGGCTGAAATGATGATGATGAATCTAATCTAACAAAGGCCTCCCTCTCCGTTTTCCACATAATTCTGTCTTTTGCTAGTGCCGACCAGTCCTTTCGGTAGGAGTCAATCTCGTCCCGCCATTTTCGTCCCGGCATGTCGTCGTGCGTGGGCCATTAGTGGGACCCAATCGATGGTTCTCTTAGCCCCCTTTATCATCTGATATGCGGCACGCCCTATCTACCAGACAAATTAAAAAATGAAACACAATTTAGTGGCAAATAGAGGTCGCCCAGCTGCGTGTGAATTTCTGTCTATTTTTTAGGATTAGATTAGATGATGAGATTAGATTCGATTTTGAAACTACCATCAATCAGATATTTTTTTGGAGAAAAGATAGTTCACCTTTGTTTATTGCACCGACACGAAGGACGCGCGGGCGACGCGAGTGTGTAATTTATAAGTAACTAATAATAATGAAATAACTTCAGAGGTCAAAAAGCCAAGTTAGGTCATTCTGCTCCTTTATTTCTTTTCTTATGATCGATAGAAACCTTCAGCAAATCAAGTGGCTAATACGGCGTTTAAGTAATATAAAGTTTATTCAATACCTCTTTATTTAACATGAAGCAATAACTTAGGTTAAAGATCAACGTCTAAAAGTAGCTTTTGTGAGTGGTCTTACGAAATGTGTTTACATCTATTAGATGCTTTTGTTGGTACAGAAGCAAGCACGTCAAGCTACCCGAAACTGTCAAATTTTCCCAATCAACTTTGTACCTAATGCTTCAGCGATAAACTTGAAAATCTATTAAAGAAATTTGACAGATTGTAGTAGCTTGTTGTGCTGGCAAATATACTAAAAAGGTGATATTTCGGAAGAGTAATAAGTGACAAAGGTATTACATTGTCAAAAACATTATGCAGCATTGTTCTCCTGGATGCTAGTAACAACAAACTGTGGTTTCAAATCCATCTACCTCAGTATTTCCCGAATTGGTAGGTAGATAAACATCTTATCGTATCGTACAGCGAAATTGTAACGTTGGACAAGCATTATTGCCATCAACTACGAACTTATCCACCAAGCTGTCACTGAGAAATTCGTACTGAAAAAACCCAGTAACACCATGTGAGACCTAGGGATCAAACTTAGGCTCTTAAGACCAGTTTGATAATGCTTGCAACTAATAGAAGAACTAAATCAGACTATAATGTTCCCACTGGTGGGACACAGCCCTACTATCTTCGAGAGGAAGTGGGCTGTAATCTACCACGCGGGCCCAGTGGGGGTTGGTAGATGTCACATATATCTTCAAACGTTTTCCTTCACTGTTTTGAGAGCAGTGGTGATAGAGTTATTTAAACAAAGTAAAGTGCCCGCCTGTGACCGAACCCACGACCACGTAAGTCGTACTCTAAAATTAATGATCTGCCTTTCAATCAGTACTGAAAGGTTCATTGACCTTTCTACACAATCTTAAAGTGCAGCTATAAAAGAACAAACAATCATACAAAAAGATACTTCACAATAAACTGGACATAGGTACGCTCTTAACTATTGCAGAATGCAAAGCAGAATGTCAAATATTTCAATATCTAAGACTGTTACCTACATCTATACATACAATACAAATAAATAATACTGAAGTGTCTGTTTGTAATGTCAAAATAACGGCTTTTTCCTAAATAAATACGAAAGTATATGACGGTACTTATAACAAAAAAACATTTTATTTTATTTTTTGTCTGTCTGTCCATTTGTTCCGGCTAATCTCTGAAACGGCTAAACCAATTTTAACGGGACCTTTACTTTTATTTCAGAAAAATAATTAGTAAAGAGCAAACGCACGCAAACGAAGTCGCGGGCACAGCTACTTCACAATATAAGTAAAAGTGTAAATGTCAAATATTTCAATATCTGTACCGTTGCGTGTTTTCATAAAACGTTGGATTCATCTTCCGTCTTTACATAATTGTGATACATAAGTGTTGCAGAAGATGTAACCTTTTAGTATTCTGTAATAAGGGATTGTGTAATGAAAGGATAATTAAGGTCTTTGATATAACTTTGATGACAATTATTTCGTGTATTATTTATTATTATGGCAGGTTCATTGACCTGTGTCTTAAGTACACTTATGATTATATCTACTTCTACACATATTATAAATTAGTTCCTGCCTGCGACTATATAATCTTTTAGGAAACCATAATATACTAACTTCTGCCCACGAATTCGTTCGCGTTAAATTTCTTGTTTTGCCGACCCACCCCGTTGCATTGCATCACCTGCCTGCGTTTCGCTTCGTATTTGCTCCGCTCCCACGGGTCCTAGCGTGATGTTATATTTAACATCCTTACTCGAGAATTGGACTTTCAAATGCAAAAATATTTTTTCTAATCCGACGGGTAGTTCTAAAAATATTTTTTCTAATCCGACGGGTAATTCTAAAGATTAGCGCGTTCAAACAAACAAAGTCTTCATCTTAATTATTAGTACTAGCAGCGCCCGGTGGTTTCACCCGCATAAGTGTCGATCCCGTAGGAATATCGGGATAAAAACTATCCTATGTCCTTTCCCGGGACTTAAACTATCTCTATACCAAATTTCATCTAAATCGGTTCAGCGTTTAAGCGTGAAGAGGTAATAACAGCCAGACAGACAGACACATTTTCGCATTTATAATATTAGTATGGATATACGTTGTCTGTCTGTCCATTGTTAGTCTAAACTTGGATTTGCAATGGATTTTGATGCGGTTTTTTACCATAATTTAGACAATTTATTGCGGAAGGTTTATGTGTAATAAAACATTTATTTTAAGTTACATATGCAATATGTAACAAAAACCCTGTTGTTCCTTGAAAGGGGTCACTGTACTCATCATCGCAACAGTCGCGAAAAAAAATCAGCTGTTCCATAGTTTTGTCAATTTAAGTGAACACAAATGTATGGAACAGCTGTTTTTTTACGCGATTTCAAGGTTGGTCCCATATAAAAAGTTGTTCAAAATGATGAGTACAATCACCCCTTAAAAGGAACAACAGGGTTTTTGTTACATATTGTAGATATATTTAATAAAGTAATCTCGTTTTTTTGTAAATTGATTTTCAGCTACCGCTCGCACTGGGATCGCGGCTTAGGTACGCTAAACTTTTAAACTCGCCTGTTAATGGTTACACGGACAATTTAATTACTAGAACAGTTGTTATTATTTAATTGTTTCAAATATTTGTTCACTAATTACACTAAGTATTTATTTTTGAGGTAACATTATGAAGCAGTGGGCGTATCAAAATGACTTTGATTCGAGAAAAAAAACTCAAAATAGATTGTCATTGTGTTACGCAATCAGGGCACTTGTTTCTTAGAAAATCCCAATAAGACTCAACAAAAGTATTTTGAAATAGGTTATCTAAAAAAAATATTATACTAAACATCCGAGTTGAGAACCTCCTCCTTTTTTGTAGTCGGTTAAAAACTGTTACCAACTTTATAAGATCTATAAAGCTGGTAACAGTTTTTAACCGACTACGATTTTATTGTAGGTATAACCAAAATAGTCATGCCGATTCTGTTGTTCACAAACTAAACTAAATTTAAGTTCAATGCATCTTTTTCTTTCTATTATATTTTCGTTAAAAAAAGGCCAGAAGACAAATTTTAGTTTAGTCCCTGTCAAATGAATCAGCGCCTGACACTACTGCAGCATACCTACAAGTATAAACGTGATTAAAAACTTAAATATTTATGATTTATTTTATATTTACGATACCTTATTAATAGGTAACACAGGCTGGTGTCCGCAACTCTATTATCAAACAAAATAGCAATTTACCAAAATGCATATTATAAAAAATGCAGACAAAATTGATTTATGCATTTTGACCTCCACACAATGTACCTGAATGCAGAATGTAAATGAATTCATTTTATATTAAGTGAAATTAATAATGTATTATTATAATGGCTACCACTATTTTAAAACAGGTTCAAGGTGGAGTAATAGTTGATTGGACTTGTTGCATAAATTATTATTTATATATTTGCCTACCCACTGTCAATCTATCAATACGTAGTTAGTAGACAAGGCATTAACGCCTGGTTTATTTTATGAACGCTCATTAGTTTGTGTAATTTGTTATATTTGACGAACAAATGGTTAGGTAAACTTTATAGTTTTACAAATATTAGGTGACATCTAAATTAATCCATATTATACAAGGTGTTAATGAATTAACCAAAAACCTCTTAAAAGGTCATTGTACTTATCATTATGAACAACTTTTACTATGGGGCCAAACCTGAAATCGCGAAAAAGAAACAGCTGTTCCCTACATTTATGTTCGCATAACTCGTCAAAATGTAGGGAACAGCTGTTTTTTTTTTTCGCGTTTTCTGGTTTGGCCCCATAGTAAAAGTTGTTCATAATGATGAGTACAATGACCTCTTAAGAGGTTTTGGGTTAATTCATTAACACCCTGTATATAAAATTCAAAGTCCTGACTGACTGATAATCAACGCACAGCCTAAACCGCTGGTCCTAGAGACATGAAATTTGGAGGGTGTGTTCTTCGTGAAGAGTAGGCAGCCACTAAGAAAGGGTTTTTCAAAATTCCACCCCTAAGAGGGTGAATGGGGGGAGGGGGAAGCTAGTTCCTAAATATAACCGTGTTGTTGAATTTTCAACGCTCAGCTTAGCGCCTAAAGTTGAAAATCCAACAGCTCGTTTTAATTTAGCTTCCTTTGTCTGTCGCCTAGAGGTAAAGAATACGGCAATACATGTCAATGGATTGTGCTATTTTTGCCATACTTTTGTCAAGTTTACTTAACCTTGCGGTCAATACTTGTGAAGTTTCAAGTAAGTACTATAATTATCTTAACATGACTCTGTTACAATTTCTGTACAAAATTCTATGGCTAAACGATATCGAATCAGAAACGAAGAGATCCGCAGGAGAACCAAGGTAACCGACCTAGCCCGAAGAATTGGCAAACTCAAGTGGCAGTGGGGCACATTGCTCGCAGAACAGATAGCCGATGGGGCTGAAACGTTCTGGAGTGGCAACCGCGTACTAGAAGACGCGTAGGAATATCTCCCACAAGGTGATCCGACGACCTTGTGAAGGCCGCAGGAACCCATTGGATGCGAGAAGCACAAAACTGGTCGAAGTGGAGGTGCTTGGGGGAGGTCTATGTCCAGCAGTGAAAAAATGAAATGGCTGAAATGATGATGATGATGATGATGATACGATATCTGGGACTATACCATATTTCTAGATATTTGAACTAACATAACCTAACCTCACTCCTGTATTTCCCTAACAGTTAGGCAAAGGTTTACCTATCTACCACCACTTTGACAGTTATGTTGGAGTCCCATGTAATAGGGGGCGAGCCTATTGCAATCATCTGGGTAGAAATAATAGACTCCGGGCTACTACTGAGAAATTCCAGATTGAAAAACCCAATAACACTTTGCCCGAACCGGGAATAGAATCCAGAACCTCATGCTCAGCAGTAGTGTTTACGAACATTAGTCCAAGGAGGTAGGAGGTATCAAAACTAGTACTGACAATTTAAATTCTGTGCTCTCAATGAAGTCGTAAAAAGCTATAAAAAAAACTGTTTATTTATTCGAATTTAGACGTTGATAATTTTGGAATTTAATGAATTTTGAAATGTCAAATGGCATGGCCGCAGTGTACCTACTTAACGGTTTAAAATATTTACATAAATAACTTGTTGTTTCGTAGCGACATTTTTAAGTACGACCTCCTGCATACTTATCTCTTTTGTTGACTGTACATGTCGTAAATGTCAAGATCCTTACCACAAAATGGATGGGTACAGAAGTTCAGCTATAAACAGCGAGCGAGAACGAACGCACACATAAACACGCGTCAAGTACAGCGAGTACCTACGAGTGCACTCGCGACCGTCATTTGTTTGAGATCGCCGCGCGCCGCGCCGTACGTAGGTACGCGTCTGTGTGCGTGGAATTGCCTCGTTGATCTCTTGGTCGCAAGTGTGGGGTCCTGGGTCCGATTCCCAGGTCGCAAAGTGTCATGGAATTTCTCAGTAACAGCCCGGAGTTTGGAAGTCGGCTGTGTGATACGGCCTTACCTCGGAAAGTATGTTAAGCTGTTCTCTTATCTGTCCGGTCGTGTCGGATTGCTGTTCCATCGCACTATAAGAGTGAGGGAAGAGAGAGTGCTCCTGTGTCTGCGCAGACACTTGTGTACTATAATATCTCCCGCGTCGATGGCTAGACTTTGTTGAGATTGGCCGCCATGACCGAAATTCGGTCCCGAGGACTATTTATATGCGTGTATGCAATGCCGGACTAGGACTACTTAATGCCCTAAGCAATCCACGCCTGTAAGCCCTCCTATTCACTAGTCGCCTCGTATTTTTCCAAAACATCGACGAGGGTTTTGTGAAGATTGGCGCACATCTCTTGCTAGAGTGACTTTTGGGTCTTGTAATATCTTGCTGGTAAACAGCCTTGCCTTTCATGCTAGCAAGTACTGTATCGGTGCTGTTTCTGCCTTATGGTGCCCCCCGAGACGTGATGCCCTAAGCAATTGCTTAATTTGCTTATGGGCTAATCCGGCACTGCGTGTATGATATAGATACGTTTGTTTTCCCCCATTGTTTCCGAGCAGTCCTTCTGTACCCATCTATTCTGTGTCCTCAGGCCCTGATTACTTCTGCATAGGTTATAATTTACTGTCAATTATTGTTAAAACTTCAATTGTTTTCTTCTAGACTTTACTTTGCCTAAAGGTCTTCTTTCAACGACTCGATTTAAATGGTCGTGTATTTTATGTTTCTGATTGTCATTATGCGGTTTTAACAACGTATTTTCTAGGTATTTGCGCGTGGTATTTAAAGTGATCAAGACTATTATATCTGAACGGTTATCATTTTTTTAAGATAAAAATTAAAAAAAAATATTTATGGTCTAGCCAAAAAAAAAAGATACATATATTTATGGTCTGGTATATGGTTTATGGTGGTTGGTGGTGGTGGTTTATGGTGGTTTGTGATATGGTGTTTATGTTCTGGCCTACCGGTAGCTGCAGCAGATCAGGGCCTGTCCAATGTTGGGATTAAAAGTTTGATCTATAGTTTTAGATCATTTAAGGATTAGATTCCCAATCTATACTAATCCATACTAATATTACATTATAATAAAACTGAAGATTTTGTTTGTTTGAACGCGCCAATCACTGGATCAACTACACTCATATTAAAAAAAAATGCATTTAGTAACCCAATTCTTGATGAAGGTTATCTATGGGCTATTTAATATCACGCTACGACACTTAGGAGCCGAACAAAAAGAAAAAAGTCAGAAATAACTGTGGCTATTATTTTAGTATAATATCTTACGGCTTCCAAGCGAATGTAGTTCCGGGCAGTAGCCAGTTAAGTAAGTAATAAAAGGTGAAATTAAAATATAAGTGAACTAAAGTAAGCTTAGCACTCATTTTCTTGTGGTCTAATGAATAGTCCAGTAAACATACCAATCTAAGTAAGACATCAAGTGATGAAGTATCTCTCATGTAGGTACAGATTGTGCTGTCTGCGTTATCAGAGGCCCTTTCTAATTCCTTTGCCCATAAATGGCACATACCTTCAAATGGTGTACCAATGATGTCAAAATACCTTCAAAATACTACTGGTATTAATCTGCATTAGGTTAGACTGGAAGCTGACCCCAACATAGTTGGGAAAGGGCTAGGAAGATGATGATGACCTTCAAAATAAGTATAAAGGTATCAATTGAGTGATACACCGTGAAAACTTAGGTGAAGTGAGTTTGTTTTTGCTAGGAATTGACACTATTGACAGCTCACTCCACGCTCACTTCACCTAAGTTTTCACGGTGAGATTTTTACAGAATAGCACCGCTGTTTGTTAAATAAAACCTTGGTCCGTTGTATGTATGTGCGACAGTATTTTGGTTTCACAATCTTCGAGGAAATTCTTCAAGGCGTGTGTTCGAGATTTTTCGAAATTTTTGAGAAATTGTTAGGTAATAATTTCGGAAATGTGATAGAGCTTGAATAGGAATTAAGCATATTTGATAATGGCGCCGATTCTGTTGTGTCACAAACTAAACTAAATTTAAGTTCAGGCATCTTTTTCTTTCTATTTCATTATGAAAAGAACAGAAGATAAATATTAGTTTAGTCCTGTCAAATTAGTCAGCGCCTGACGTAAATTGACGTATGTTTAATAGGCATTTTTTTAATCTCGTCTAAATTGTCTATGGAGTATCTTAATTTGACAGGACTAAACTAATATTTATCTTCTGTCCTTTTCATAATGAAATAGAAAGAAAAAGATGCATGAACTTAAATTTAGTTTAGTTTGTGAACAACAGAATCGGCGCCAATGTTTCAAAAATATATTAACATACACCTTAGTTTTCCAAAAGAAACTTGGTAATGATGTCTAAGCTGTGAATGTGGAAATCAAGATATTATTTAAAGGAAAGGCTTAAGTCTATTATGTCTAGGGAGGCCTATATAGGGTTATTTGTAAAACATTAACAACCTCTTAAGAGGTCATTGTACTCATCATTATGAACAACTTTTACTATGGGATCAAACCTGAAATCGCGAAAAAAAAATCTGCTGTTCCCTACATTTTGACGAGTTCGAATATAAATATTATGTACGGAACAGCTGATTTTTTTTCCGCGATTTTAGGTTTGATCCCATAGTAAAAGTGGTTCGTAATGATTAGTACAATGGCCTCTTAAGAGGTTGTTAATGTGTTACCAATAACCCTTTAGACAGGAAAGGCTAAAGTGTATAATGTCTAGGGAGGCCTATATACACCAGTGTACGTCTATAGGCTAAAATGATGACGATTATGAATATAAGAATGACCTAAGAATACCAATAATATCATGATAAGGAAAACCTGATAAAATTGCCCTACGTGACACTCTCCACGTTATAAAATTGCCTGGCAACCTATTTAGGTACAATCTTATATACCAGTTCTGTACCTAACCTGTTTCCGCAGTCGACTTTTACTTTTCGCGCGGTAATAAGGCATTTCGTCTCGTTTTATTTTGTTATTTAATCAGCACCAATGAATATATTGCTATTGTAGTTAATTTACGTGCCTCGGAAAGCACGTTGGTCCCGGCTGTCATTCGTGGATCTTTGACAGTCGTTACGGGTAGTCAGAAGCCCAAAAGTCTGACAACCAGTCTTACCAAGGGGTATCGTATTACCCAGTAACTGGGTTGTGGAGGTCAGATAGGCAGTCGCTCCATGTAAAATACTGGTATTCAGCTGCATCCGGTTAGACTGGAAGCCGACCCCAGCATAGTTGGGAAAAGGCTAGGCAGATGATGATGAATCAGCACCAATGAGGATAACATGATAAAGATTTTTGCAGAAATATCTAGCAGTTGTAGCGTCCTGGACTAATAAAACAAGGTGGCAAGGACTTCCGCTAACTGAGACCATTAATACAAGCACAAGATCCTAGCACTCTAGCGTATAAATTGTTCAACTGTTATAAAAAAAAAAAAAAACAGTGGCACTCCGGGAGTGCCGACAGAAATGAAAACAAAACACAAACAGAATACTCAGCCATCACTCACTGACATCTATCTATATAAATAAAAAGAAAAGTCCTGACTGACTGATTGACTGACTCATCAACGCCCAGCCCAACCCCTGGACCTAGAAAGCTGAAATTTTGCACAGAGGTTCCCTTTATAATGTAGACAAGGAATAAGGAAGGATTTTTCGAAATTCAACCCCTAAGGGGGAGAGGGTGAAATTTCACGCGGACGAAGTCGCGGGCAGAAGCAGAAGAAGAAGAGTACATCCCGAGGACAGCCGCACACATTCGAAGCGGTGTCGGTTAGGGTAACAGTGGCGCGAGTTCAATAGTTTTTTTTTCCTATCTCAAAAACCAACGCGCCTAAAGAAGTTTTCACTTCAATAAAACACTGTCCAGTCTTAGTCATAGGATTAACACAAATATGTCGAAACAAGTTTCCGTAACAAAATCCATAAATGCAATATAATATCGGTATGTGGAGCAACTAACCGTTTGCCGTGGGTTTGTCCGTCCTTGCGCTGCGCCTACGCAGATCCAAACATAGCTGAAGTGTAACTGTAGTTTTGTTGTCTGGTCCTTTTTGGGGCCGTAGGACCAGATACCAAAAAGGTGGAAAACGTATGGCTTTTTATGATGTAAAGCTATTTGTTGGTTGGCATACTAATGCTAAAAGCCATACAAAAATCAAGTCTTGAAAGTCGTGCCGTTTCTAAATCGGTTCCAATATTATAGAGCTTTGCATACCGTAGGCATTGCTTACATAAGTATTAGAAATGATCTCGACATTTATTATTTTGTCTATAGAGGTATGAGGAACAGGGTGTAAAGTTCAGTCATTCTCCATAGAAACGAGACTCATCTGACCAGACGGGTGTTTTGTCGGGAGGGCTGCTGCACGACGAGTGATGTCGGGACTTTGTACACAGGGTGAAATTGAAAACATGCGACAAACCAAAATGGGAGATTGTACTCATCATTATGAACAACTTTTACTAAGGGACCAACGCTGCAATCGCGAAAAAAAATCTGCTGTTTCCTACATTTTGACGAGATAGGCAAACATAAAATGTAGGGAACAACTGATTTTTTTTTTCGCGATTGTACCCTTTGTCCCTTAGTAAAAGTTGTTCATAATGATGAGTACAATCTTCTTTGTCGCATGTCTTCAATTTCAACCTGTAGGTATGTATATGCTAGTTGCACGGTAAACTCTGCTTGCGCGATGCAGGATTTTGTGTGACGTCATCGTCAGTGTGATGCGTAGTTCGCATATGGCGATGTAGATGCCGCCACATGTCCATAATTATAATAAAGTATAGTTAAAAACAGTTGTGAGATACTCTTTCAATGACATACGTCATTCATTTTCTTTAGCAATTTCCTTTAATGTTTTCGAACATCTATTAACATTAAGATTAATCAATCGCCCAACCAATAAATTAAGTTACCCTGCAATTAAAATAATAAATACGTAAAATAACAGGCCACAGTATACAGAATCGGGTCCGGTCGTCTGTCACTCGATGATGTAACGGCATCGGCACCCGCTTGCAAATTGTGTTATGCAACAAATTGCAATATTTTGCAGTTTGCACCTTCTGTGAGCTTCGAGAAACTATCCGTTATACTTATGATACAATATCTCAGAGTAAAATCTTAATCATTTACTTCGTAAGTAATGTACAGACGCCAAGCACATCAAGCTACCCGAAACTGTAAAATTTTCCCAATCAACTTTGAACCTAATGCTTTAGCGATAAAGTTGGAAATCTATTAAAGAAATTTGACAGATTGAAGTAGCTTGCGCCGAGCAAACTGTAACCATTAATTCAGCACATGATTCTAGACCCTATCGCCCTCATCATCATCACCTGCCTAGCCTTTTCCCAACTATGTTGGGGTCGGCTTCCAGTGTAACCGGACTCAGCTGAATACCAGTATTTTACTTGGAGCGACTGCCTATCTGACCTCCACAACCCAGTTACTGGGTAATACGAAACCCCTTGGTAAGGCTGGTTGTCAGACTTTGGGGCTTCTGACGACCCGTAACGACTGTCAAAGATCCACGAATGACAGACCCTGTCACCCTAGCGTAGAAAATAAGGTCGCCAGTTATAAAAAAAAAATTTGCTCTGCCGTACATTTTGACCTCGTTGGTCACTTTTCTTTGAAACATTGCCACAAATTAAAAAAAAAAAAAAATTGGGTCTTAGCATTATGCTGAGCGATGGCCGTTTTGCGTAGATGTGACGCATACTTTCTCCCAAATAATTATTTTGTTTGTTTTTTTTTTATAATAATAATATATTTTTTTTTCTTTTTTTTTTCTTTTCTTTCTTAAAATGGCGGACAGCAGATAGGTATGCCACGGACCTTCAAAGCCCTTTGAATTTCGTTAACCTGATGCTTTCGCGTTAAACGTATTAAACGTTATCAGTTAGTAACTTAGCCAACACATCCGGCCTTAAAAGAATATTTCTACTAAGACTAACCGTATCTCTTTATACAGGTAGAAGATCAATGCACATGGTGGTATTACTCTTTTTGTGGCCATCGCATTGGGTCATGAGAGCGACCGCGTGACACAAACTGAGAGTAGGGTGACGACATGTGTGGCGAATGTGGGATAGTGTTGAATGGAAACTCAAGGTACAATTCCGAGATGGGCTGCAGACTGCAACCGGGAGCGAAAAAGCGGCTAGCGGCTGCGGTTGACCGCAGTTTTCATAGAGATACATAGAAACCGATAGTGTCGCTTGAAGCTGCAGCTGCAGTTTGCGGCCTGCGGTCCATCTTGGAATTGCACCTCTATACTAATACACGGTGGCAGGTACAGACGCCAGCACATCAAGCTACCACAATCTGTCTGTCCGTACGGCATTTCATACAAACTTTCAAGCCCTCATTTTTCGAAATGAATGAACCGAAGTTAGTAGCGAACATTTTAAGCAATGGTTTAGCAATTAGGGCGCAGATTCAATTGATAATTATAATGTTGTGTTGTTTCGTAATAAGTAATTGTTCCACGTTCTTGAAATGCCATTTGAATGTGCCTTAGTATAACTTAATTCCATTTAAAACAATAAAACACTTGCATAATGTCACATCTTTTTTTTAAATTGGTTTGCTTACAAAATACAATATTTTCGTATTTTTTTATATCCACTTCGCATATAAAACAGAAGTTGATGTAATGATGCATTTATTAAAATTGTTAAATATCAAGGCTTTTTATTTTTCAAGAATTATCCTAAAATAAACTTAATCATGGTCGTTAACAAGTATCAAGTTTGGATGCGCAGGCGCACGTTACGGCGCCTACGATCATCTATTGTTCTAGGAGCTAGTGATGCGCCTTGACTTTCATTATGTTGTCGACAAAATATTAACTAATAAAAGTTGAAAGAAAAATGAATAAGCGTTTAGTAAATTTAAATATGTAAGTCATATTATTATCTGATGCTAATAAGTTATAATTACATATTAAATATAAGTTACGTAGCATTAGGAAATGCACAGTTAAAGTTCAAACAATGTCTTACATTTATGCAAAGTACACACATCAAAAGTGTCTAGGGATCAAGCATTTTTATGCGGATTTCTTGAGATTGAGATGTGGCTTTGTAATAAATTTATGATTTTATAAATTTATATGGATCCTTTTTGATGCATTTCATAATTTGAATCAGGAACTGTGAATCAAATTCGAGTAAAAGATGAAAATCAGCTGTCAATATTTTTCCTATAAAAACATACAACGCATTGAAGACATTATTAGTGCTACTGTTTCCCTACTACTGATTAAAACCAACGTTATTATGGAGCGGCGACGTCATTTAAGCAGGGAAGAAATGCTCAGAGCCGTGGGAATGATAGAAGCTGGTTCCCGGCAACGTACTGTGGCTTTAGCTCTGAATACAAGTCAGAGTGTTATCAGTCGACTTTGGACACGTTACCGAAACACTGGTACCGTGGCTGAGCGCCATGGAGGACGGTATCGCTGCACCACACGGAGACAAGACCGATACATTCAAATCTTAACTCGAAGAGCTCCAACAATAACCGCCATGATGTTAGCCGTGAGGCTTCATCACTCTTCAGGGAACTTAATTAGCGACCAAACAGTCAGAAACCGCTTGCATGAAGTGAACCTTCATTCCCGAAGACCGCTACGGGTACCACCTATAGCAATGCACAACCGTAGGATTCGATATCAATGGGCTCTTGAACACAGAAATTGGGCAGAAGAACAATGGCGTTTCGTGTGCTTTTCTGATGAGTCTCGTTTTGGTATGAGACCGGATACAAGACGTATACGACACTGGAGAACCCCTGGACGCCAACAGCGATTAAAATCCTGCCAGGAAGTCCATCCTTATAGTGGTGGAACCATCATGGTATGGGCGGGTATTTGGATCGGCGGAAGAACTGAGTTGATTTGGATCAGAGGCAACCTCAACGCTCAAATTTATGCTGAGACGATTGTATCAGACGTCATCGTTCCTCTACAAGTGCAAATCGGTCCCTTATTTCAGTTAATGCATGATAATGCACGACCGCACACCGCAAGAGTTGTAAGACAGACTCTCGCCGCAGCTAACATCAATGTCCTGCCCTGGCCTGCTCAGTCGCCAGACTTGAACCCGATTGAGCATGCATGGGATATGCTACAGAGAAGAGCTCTGCCGAATATGGAGGGTATCCAGTCGCAAGAAGACCTTTTTTTGTTGTTGCAACGAACATGGGCGGCCATTCCACAGCGTGATTTGGATGAACTCATTTTGAGTATGCCAAACCGATGTTCTTGTGTTGTTAGTGTTCGCGGTAGAAACACGGATTATTAATTGTTTAAGTTACCCAATAAAATTTTAAAGAAAACTGTTATTTCACTCTTTTTTTTGAACTTTTGTGTTAGTGGTTCAAATGTCAAAAATCCCTTTATTAGGAAAATGGCAAATTTCTTTATTAATGCAAAGGTGACTTGGTTTATCGTTACTGTGACAAACGGAAACACTTTATTTGATGAATCCTTAAAGAAAATTTTAATTAATATCAATCAGGAGAAAAGTTATTGCAAAAATATATGTTGATCCCTAGACACTTTTGATGTGTGTATTTACAAACTGCTGCACTTTTAAATTAGTTTTAATATTAATTACTTTAAAAAAAATATTAAGATAACATAATAGAAGATAAAAACAAGCAAATTACGTTTTCATATTTTATTTAAAAATTATAATAATACATAATTTATAATTGACAGAGGATCAATAAGAACTTTCTGAAGGCCAATTCTCGTAAACGTTCTTAAAATAACGAGAATTCAGATATGTCAAAATTTGCATACAATAATTATTTAATAAAGCTATTGACACAATAATAAATATATTTGTGACACTAAGAATAGCAGATATCTTGTATTGTTAGAGTGGAGACAAAAAAATATTATCGAAAGTGTGTATTGTCAACAAATGTTACAAGGACCATTAACTTGACATTGATCTTACGTCTCTGTCATTGTAATGTTAGAAAATAGGTTCGCGAAAAAAATATACACGTAATCTGATAAGGTTAACAATGCTAAAGTTTGTTTTTGCTTGGTTAACTTGGGCTAAATTAAAAATAATAAAACTTCATCTTTCACGTGGTTTTTAAATTAAAGTAAGATTTTTACATCGTGTTACGATATCAAAATATAATACCTAAAAGCCAAGCAGATATCTTCTTCTTTTCGAGACGATGGTAAATGGACCAAGTAGGTTGCCACGCCCATAGAGGCCACGCCAATCGTGGTATCAGTGGCGTTTTTTAGGTCCTCAGAAATGCATGGAGACTTTGGACATGCCAACATACGGGGCATGGTTTGGTCAGGAGCACGGCATTCGCACTGGGTGTAGGTTGGGTCAATAATTTCCTATTTCACTAGATTGTGTAAGTAAAATATAAAACTACACAGGTCTTGAAAGTACTGGCATTTTTTCAAAGAAAGTTCTGATTTATCGATAGTCTGTCGATACCTTAGTCCATCCCTATTCGGTCGTTACAAAGAACTATGAGATGCTCAAAAGTGTTTCACCGTTACGTGTGTTTATACACCACAACGCGCAAGTTAATGGTTTATGTAAATTAAACGCGAAATAATTGTTGTACTTACCTTTTGTCGTGAGTGTACAATAGTGGAAGAGGCTGACTTTTTAAAAATAAACGGTCGTAATGAATTGTTGTTATTTACCTGTAACAAAAATAAAGGTTTCGTTAATACAGAAGACAATACTATATCATCATATGCTAAGTCTTTTCACAACTATGTTGGGGTCGGCTTCCAGTCTAACCGGATGCAGCTGAATACCAGTATTTTACATGTAGCAACTGCCTATCTGACCTCCACAACCCAGTTACTGGGTAATACGATACCCCTTGGTAAGACATGGTTGTCAGACTATCGGGCTACTGACGACCCGTAACGACTGTCAAAGATCCACGAATGTCAGCCGGGACCAACGGCTTTGCGTGCTTTCCAAGGCACGGAGGGGTCTTGTTATGTACAGATGGTCACCCATCCACGGACCAACCGCGGCAAACATAGCTTAACCTGATCGATCGACCCGTGCGGCTGTTATTACTTAGCTACAAGCTCCTCAGAAGACATTTCTAAACTATTTAACACCAGCAGTCTATGGGTTGGATTTTCTTGCCATTTGATTGTTTCCTATGGAGAAGACTCCATAGGAAACAATCAAATGGAACTCGATATCCGTGAATGGAACCGAGCACCTAGCTTTTGACATTTCGTAAGCACCCATGTTTCATCTTAGTGCAGGATGTCAGCCAAATTTGCTGATGCAGTAATGCTCAAGAAAGTTACCTAATACGTACTTACTTTATAGTCAGAAGCACCAAATACCTACGATCCGAAGATATTTGAGGACAGGCTAGACAAGCTTGCAATACATTTCATAGAACTTGCAATATGAAGAGTTTTCGTATTTTTAGGGTTCCGTACCCAAAGGGTAAAAACGGGACCCTATTGCTAAGTCTCCACTGTCTGTCTGTCCGTCTGTCACCAGGCTGTATCTCATGAACCGTGATAGCTAGACAGTTGAAATTTTCACAGATGATGTATTTCTGTTGCCGCTATAACAACAAATACTAAAAACAGAATAAAATAAATATTTAAGGGGGGCTCCCATACAACAAACGTGTTTTTTTCGGCGTTTTTGCCTTGTGGTACGGAACCCTTCGTGTGCGAGTCCGACTCGCACTTGGCCAGTTTTTTCTTTCTACATGATCAGTAGATCGATGGACATACATTATAACGATGTGTTATATAATATTTCGTAATTTGTGGATTAATGTTAGTCTACAAATTACAAAACATCATCTAACACATCGAAATCTGATACTCATCACGTCAATTTGCACACGGCATTCAAATACATTTGCAATCTTCAGCCATTAATGGAACAATAAAATTCGGTGAAGAAAGATCTTAAAACCTATACAATCGTTATATAGATTTCAGATCATTATCTGACCATCTCTTCTAAAAGGTTGACTTGCAAAGAGGTTGAGTTTCGAATGACTTGACTTTAACTTTACAAATATATGACAGTCATTGTGATATTCTTGACATTTGGCCTAGATCTCAGTAGTACGGACCATAGTTCTTATTCCAATGGTACGGCCAATAATGGCGGTACATATCCAGTTGTTTTTAGGGATCCGTACCCAAAAGGTGTCAACGGAACCCTATTATTGAGCCGTCACTGTCCGTCCGTCCGTCCACCTGTCTATCAGCGGGCTGTATCTCATGAACCGTAATAGGTAGACAGCTGAAATTTTCACAGAGTGTGTATTTCTATTATTTAACTACATTTGTGTACAATGACTGGGCCAATATTGGCCAGATATCACCATATGTGACCAATACTGGCCCAGTTCTCTCTATTTATTTTTTTTGTAACATATTATGTCGATTTTACGTCTGTTAAAACAGGAAATTGGTGGTTTGGCATTAAGAAATAGGATGACCATGTGATATAATAATACTTAGACGACCTTTGTAATTTGACATAATGAGCTTATTAACGTGGAACACATTGAAATATTAGGTGAATGAATCATCATTATTTCTACCTCTGAAATGTCAAGGGAAAGTGGCAGAATGTTTTAATTTAATTGCCAGAACCGACAGCGTAAGACAGAATAACTTGGCGCAGAAAATTGAGGAGACCGGAGAAAAAAACAAACTACTGTCACTGTCTTTGTTTTTCGTGTACCAAGTATGGAGACTGAGACAAAATCCATAAACATAGTATAAAACAAAGTCACCGAAATGTCTGTACGCGCATAACTTCCGAATGACTGCACCAAATTGGATAATTATTTTTTTGTTGTGTTCGGTATTGCCAAGACAAAGTTTGTATGAAAGAAAATTTTATAAATTCGAAAAAAAAATGCACTTTATTGAGCTGTAATTTTTTTATAAAGAACTGCATTTCTATAACAGTTAGCTTCTTAATTCAATAACTGGCTCGATGGTCTGATCTAAAGAAAAACCTTGTTTTGTAATAAGGGGGAGCATGTATAAAATGGCTGATATTTTAATTAAAATCGTCATGCTTGACAAACTCACAAAAAACTTGATAGTAACTTATTATATCCTTCAATCTAACCACTTGTAGACACTAACTTTATTTAAGGTGAATGGGTAGTTGAGACAGCAAAATTCAAATTTTCTTACGCTTTTTGCAATTTGCAGGTCAGTGTCAGGTTGTATCTTGATCAAAATATGATTCACGACAATGCAAATTGCATAAAACGTAAGAAAATTTGAATTTCGCGGTCTACCACTATCCATTCACCATAAAAAGAAATACTCATCTAGTCTACAAACCCAGATATTCGTTACGGCCTAGGAATCGTAATTAGTAGGACATCCAGTTCCCGGTATAGGTCTCGAGCTAGCCTTATAGAGAGCTGGATGGACCTAGAATACCTAGATGTAGGATACTGTTGTGTCCGGTAGCTTGTTGTGTAAAGAAAGTATATCAAAAGTTTAATGGAGAAAATATCTGCGTAATAAATGCTACAAAAAGATGTTAAGCTGAAACCCAAAGTTTCAAAACATCCCGCCCAAAAATCCCTCCTGTAATTTCACGGAATATTATAGCTTTTATTATTTTTTTTTACTTTATTCCCTTTAAACCTAAAGTCAAATTTATGAAAAAAAAAATACTAAGTGACACTCTATCAGCGATAACGATGATAGTAAAGTCAAAAATATAATATGTGACTGATATGAGCTACCGAAAAGCTTGACTCCGTAACCGTTCTTCTTAGGTATGTCCAAATACAAAATGCTTTGAAAGCGATACCCACTAGTCAAGACCCTCTACAAGTCTACACTATTAAACTGCGTATATCAAAATCAATCTTTGACCCTCCAAAACACTTTAAATAGAAATCGTAACAGCGCTTTTGACACACTAAACTTTAACACAAATCAGTAGCTCGGTGAGATAACCCCATGCTTATCAAAAGTTTAGCCAATGCTAAGCAGGATGAGCTGAAAGTACCTATCTACTATCGTACCACCGGTGCTATTCTGTAAAAATCTCACCGTGAAAACTTACGTGAAGTGAGCTGTCAATAGTGTCAATTCCTAGCAAAAACAAACTCACTTCATCTAAGTTTTCACGGTGAGATTTTTACATAATCGACCGGCTGGTGTGAAAGCCAATTCCCGTAATTAAAAAGGTTCAAAATCTAGTCGCAATCTGATCTCAGCGACAATCAATGTCAAAAAAATTAGAGGTATTTTTGTCAGATTGAGACTGAGATCAAACTGTGAACGTTTAAATTACGAGAATTGCCCCCTCTGATCAAAATCACATAATAAACTATCGATTAATAGAAAAAGCAGCAAAAGTATTTAAAACACTCAATAGAAAATCATAGGAAACGGATGTAACTGATGGCACTTTCTAAATCCTTTTTAGTGAGTTGCAAAACTAGTTTCCGAGACGGCGAGGCGAAGACGGACGCACATAACTAATGTTAATAGAAGATACGGACTTTCTATTGTTTATTAAGTCCGATTTATGGTCGCAAATGGTCGCGGACACCATTCTTGCGACCAATTTTGATGGGTTACCGTTGCGCGTCATTGGTATTCGGAGGATGATCCTCGTTAAAATGGATATGGGTGGTGTAGTCGCGTATGCATAAGTATGAATGTGGATGACTATAAGAATAGGGGAGGACCAAAAAAACGTTGGATGGACTGTGTGAAAGATATAGCTAGAAAGAGGGGTGATGGGGTGGGGGGGTGAGGGGTGAGGGGTGGGCTAAGATGGCGAAGAATTGAAGAGTAAGACATGCTGCGCCTACGCCAAAAATTGCGATAGGCGGAAGAATAATGATGTGGTGTCAATGTTTATAGAAATTTTGATATATGTAAATCTAAACGTGGTTTCCAGTAGATTTTTTTTTGCATTTTTAAGTTATTAATCTGGCTATCAATGTCAACTCAAAACCCTAGGATATACCGATGGCTTCTCAAAAGATGTTTCCATTACTCACGTTTAGATTATTCTATTACCTACTACACGTTTGCTAGGCAATTTAAAAGTAATAAAAATAATAGGTAGTAATAAAAATTGTCGTGCCAAAAATCTGACTCACATTTTTAAACTAACATTTATCGTAATGAAGCTAAGAAAGTCTCATTCTTATCAAGTGTGAAAACTAGCAAAGAATACAATTCTTAGCAATTTATAGTTTTTTTTTTTTCTATTTAGCTTAACCTTCAGAGGATATTACATTATAATTCGTTAAAAATAGTAAATATATTGGAAAAAACCAGTTCTTCTGTTATAAATGACCGTTTATAAAAAGGATCCAAAATTATCACATTGTTTTATTTTCTCACTCATTGACAAAAAAAATATATAACTAATCACCACTTTTATATTTAACTCTGAGTAGAAAAACCAGTTTTTATATAAAATGTCATATGTCAGAGGCCAGGCAGATTTGTTTAACAAATTAAGAAGAACTCTTCAAGGTCAATGGTGAAATTTTTGACCTTCATCATTGGTGAATAATCTTTATGTTATTTAAATACAAAATTGAGAACATTTTTTTTCATTTTTGATAAAGGATTTTTCCTGCGTCTAGCCGTCTACTGTAGCAGAAACAGATCTCACTACTTTTTTTTCTTAAATATAATTGACTAGTGAATGACCCGGCCTTGCTCCCCACGGGTTCAACTTACTCATGACGTGGTGACCAATCAAAACATCATAATTTAAATATTCATGTATAACACATAAACCTTCCGGAATCAATGCTCGAAAAGATGGTAAAAACCGTATTAAAATACATTGTCAAGGTTAGTGCACATACGAGCGACGTTTTCCGCACGTAATATTTACTTAGTTTTAAGACTTTATTCAAATTTATGGGTGATACTAATTGTGCTCAAGGATAGTAACTAGATCAGCGGGATTGTCCGAAAGGGTTACCGCTGGCCCGGAACATAAAGGGCCAAGGAAGGAACACGGGTGGGTTTTAGTCAGTAAGAGTCTGACACTCCTTTCCGCTCCACCCAGAGCGGGAGGGGTCATTTGATGATTTCCTATACAAAAAAAAAGTATACCTAGTAACTATCCTTTAGGATTTTGGTATTTTCTTTTTAGGACCAGTGGTTTTGTTTTTTAGGTTTAGGTTCTTCCTCAGATTCAGGGAAAAATCCAGTTACTAGGAAAGACTAATTGTTATTAGATAAGCAGTAGTATTTAAATTCACAAATCGAACGATTTTACGTTACGATTCAATCGCGCGTCCACCCTGGCCTTTGGCCGACTAAAGTGATCCCGTAAATCAAGACATAATTTCATCATTTTATCCTGCAAAGAGCAATGGAGAGGGCTATGTTTGGAGTTTAGGCAGGAAAACCAAGGTAACCGACATAGCCCGAAGAATTGCCAAACTTAAGTGGCAGTAGGCAGGGCACATTGCTCGCAGAACAGATGGCCGATGGGGCCGAAAGGTTCTGGAGTGGCGACCGCGTACCGAAGGACGTAGCGTTGGAAGGCCTCCCACAAGGTGGACCGACGACCTTGTGAAGGCCGCAGGAACTCGTTGGATGCGAGAAGCACAGAACGGGTCGAAGTGGAGGGGCTTGGGGGAGGCCTATGTCCAGCAGTGGACGTCTTTCGGCTGAAATGATGATGATGATGAATGATGATCCTGCACAGGTATGTAGAAACTACAGAAAAACATGTCCGATCCTTACCTTACCATATTCATTTTAATATCCATCTTCGCATACAAACATACTGGTTACGATGACACCCCTGACATTTTGAAAGGACATCACCAATAAGGTCAATGTATGTCCTTTTAAGGCGACCTGACCTGGCATTTCTTTTTTTATTCATTTATGATATAACTGGCTGGTAATGTACCGGGTTTGAAACAGTCATCTCTGCCTGTTACATATCTATGGAATAGCTCATAGGTCATGTGTACTTAAATTTATTATGGTGTACTAGCTGCGACTCGCGGTTTCACCCGCGTAAGTGTCGATCCCGTGGGAATATCGGGATAGAAAATAGCCTATATGTTAATCCAGGGTGTCAGCTACCTCCATACAAAGTTTTATCAAAATTGATCCACACACACTCACAAACTTTCGCCTTTATAATAGCATTGTGATTGTATCGATCAAAAACAAAGTTGAAATGCCTCATTTGCCTATACTTTTACTTGAACACAGCAATGCAAACAGCATTAAAGTAAGTTAAATGCCTCAAAACCAGTAAGTGAGAGTAGGTCTAATAGTATCTTAATGAGCTTTCGTGAATGAGCTTTTTTACAAGTAGGTTTATAGTGTAAGTTAGTTACTTAGTCGCAAAGTTGAAAGTCTTTTTCCCATGAAGGTAAGCTGAAACTACAAATGTGTTCTGATCCTTAGGCAGTGCCGGATTAAGACTACTTGATGCCCTAAGCAATCTACGCCTGTAGGCCCTCCTATCCCCTAGTGGCCTCGTATTTTTCCAAAACATCGACAAAGATTGGCGCACATCTCTAGCTAGGGTGACTTTTGGGTCTTGTAATATCTTGCTGATAGACCGCTTTGCCTTTCATGTGCCCCCCGAGACTTGATGCCCTAAGCAATTGCTTAATTTGCTTATGGGCTAATCCGGCACTGTCCTTAGGGTAGGTAGGTAGAAAAACACGGAGCCTGCGGGCGGCGAAATTGGGGCCGTGTCGTCGCAGTCAGGCTCAGAGGTGGGACGCAGTAAGTGCGCCTTAATGGAAGGACGTGCGGTCGTGGGATCGGCCGCACTTGTGATGGGGCCCGCTAGGCATGGCGGGCTGATACCAGTCGGGGGTGCGGCGAATGTACGCGTATCTCCCGGGCCCCCGACTCATGGTACTAGAAGGAACAGTGGGGTTTCAGTCGGTAGGAGTCCGACATAACCATGGTAGCCATGAGGATTTCCCCACGAAAAAAAAGGTAGAGAAACACATCTATTGCATTTTTGTCGCGTTTGTTTGGGAGGTGTATTATAAAAATTATTTGGACATTGACAATGCTATTTTTGTTAATTCAAAATCAAGTGCAAACTACAGGGTGACTATTTATTTTTAATTCCTATGGAGAAGAAAGTCCCACAGTTGCTATTTTTTAAATAATACTAAATGCCCATCTACTACTTCTCAACCAAAATAACGGGGTATTCCTCGAAACGCACCAAAAGTATTCCTCGAAAAAAAAATTTAATATTAATCAAAATCAAAATATTATAATTTTATTGCTCGAAATGCATCAACGATGAAACATAGAGAAGATCATGAAGGATTCGTACTGATTGATATGGCTAGACGTTTCATTTGGTGCGCTTCAAAGTTGGTGCGTTTCGAGGAATACCCCAAAATAACTACTTCTCAACCAAAATATCTCAAGACACAAACACAAAAATCAGCACTGTCCTCTGCCAATTAATACCTTAAACAATTCACAGCATCACACCGGTGAAATCAGACACCTGAATGGGTTCCGCATACGGTCATTGGCCCCCGGCCTGAGAAAGCGATAGTTCGTAAAAAAGCGGTCAAGTGCGAGTCGGCGGTTAAGGGAACTACATTTCTCTTGATATGTATATTGTCAGTTTGTAAGTACTTATATCTTTTTATATGTGAACCTTGTACAGTCACGAGCATAAGTATGTATACACTTGGCTTTATTCAAAGACGATTTTCTCCTTTAGTTTTGAATGAAATTTTATGTTACAACGAACAAAGTATTTTCGCACCCATAGGTTTGTGTAAAGAGTCGTATTTCAACGTTGCATTCGTTATTTCACGAAAAAATCGCAATTGAGCGTTGCCATGTGTTGACATATTAATGCTCGTGACTGTACCTATGTATGTGTTGTGTGTTGTTTTCACGTTTTGTTGTCATATTTTTGCCAGTGTCGCGGGCGCATCACGGATTGACTTGTATTGTCAATGTCAATTAAAATGTGGTGGGCCAGGCACCAAATGTCTGGCCCTGACATCAAGCAATGGACAAAATTGTCAAGATTTTTTAAGCTCGAGTACGAGGCTTTTAACTACGTTGGGTGTGTATATTTTGTCTTTTTTTTATTTCTTTTTTTTATTTGCAATGTGCGTTTTGTTTATGCAGAATAAACAATTTTTCTTTCTTTTTTTCTTCTTTGTGGTCGTTGGCTGTTAGTAAGAGATGATGGAATGATGATGTCAATAGAAAATGTTTTTCTTTCAATGAGATAGGTATGTACAGACGCCAGCACATCAAGCTACCCGCATCTGTTTTGTTAAAATTTTCCCAATCAACCTTGAACCTTGTGCTGTATCGATAAAGTTGACAGAATTTTGACAGATTGTAGTAGCTTCATGTGCTGCCGTGTGTACATAATCAGCCTATAATGTTCCCACTGCTGGGACACAGGCCAGGACCCTGTGTGAGCGGGAAAAAATCCACCACGCGGGCCCAGTGCGGGTTGGTGATGTCACATCGTCTTCGAATTTTTGATTCTAAGACATGGCGGTTTCCTCACGATGTTTTCCTTCACCGTTTTGAGAGCAGTGGTAATGAATTAAATGCACAAAGTAAAGTGCCTGTCTGGATTCGAACTCACGACGGTCGGGGCTGATACACTGCTCCCAGGCACATAATATGTAATTAAATATTCAAAATTGTTTAGCAATATTCCGCCTGTTTGAGATTTTAGATTTATTAAACTCTATCATTCTATTACATAAAGCACCCATTACAAATGAATCTAGGCCGCTAAATTTCAATATCGATTGAATTTAAAGTCAATTACTTAGACAACAAACTGCGTTGTTAAAATAATCAATTCTTCAAACACTTTGATTATAAATAAATATCTATCTCGAAAAAGACCTGAATGAGACTAATTGCATTCAAAATAAAGCAAGCCATTCCTAGAATGTTATAACATTAAAATGTTAATGGTTAATGTGGTTAGTGTGGTGTGTGGTGGTGTGGTGTGTGGTGGTGTGGTGTGGTGGTTAATGTTAAAATGTTATAACATTAAAATGTTAAGCTACGTAACGTGTGTATGTCCTGGGTTCGATTCCCAGGTCGGGCAAAGTGGTTTTGGGTTTTTCTATCTGGAATTTCTCAGTAGCAGCTCGGAGTCTGGATTTGTGCCCGGTTGACGGCAATAGGCTCGCCCCATATTACATGGGACTTAAATATAACTGGCGAAATATGGGTGTACTAGGTATACCTCTATTTAACTCTTTAGGGACTACAGGCATGATGTTTTAAGTAGCAAGTCAGTATATTCCTAAATTGAATATCATTAAAATGTTTAGAGAATTTTTAATAAGGGGCCCGTGGCTAAATAATAACAGCCGCACAGGTCGATCGATCAGGTTAAGCTACGCTTGCCGCGGTTGCTCTGTGAATAGGTAACCATCTTTACCTCTGACTCTGACTGTGCCTCGGTCCTGGCTGTCATTTGTGGATCTCCGACAGTCGTTACGTAGTTAGAAGCCCGAAAGTCTGACAACCAGTCTTACCAAGGGTTATGGTATTACCCAGTAACTGGGTTGTGGAAATCAGTTAGGCAGTCGCTCCATGTAAAATACTGGTATTCAACTGCATCCGGTTAGACTGGAAGCCGACCCCAACATAGTTAAGAAAAGGCTAGACGATGATCATTAAAATGTTTAATTACGTGTATATTTGTCATAATTAGCGTGCCTAAATCAAATTGATGCTAAACTAATTAATTGGTCACACTGTTCTCAAAATTATATTCGCTAGTTGTTTGAGGGAATAGCGTAATTAATTATAGCACGCTAATTAGTGTTATTGACTTACTGAGTTTTGTTGAAAATGAAATGATATCTGTTTAAATGGTAACTGGTGGTCCGAAATAAATACATGCGGTAGTCATTTGAAACTAAATGCAGTTTCCCAAACAGGAATCAGGCATTTTAGAGATTTTAAACACATTACTATAAATACAACATATTGAAAATTGACACTACTTATTTTTTTAATCTACCAGAGGAGGTATTCTCGTAATTTTAAGAACGTTCTTTAAAGAATTTAAAGAAATTAGCCTTTTTATAACACGAAAAACTGCTCCCATTCAGAGAAAAGTCGTCATAATAATCACGCATCATCTGCACAAAAAAGTAAGTCAGCGGTCTTAACCCATTGACGCTACCCATGAACCATGGTGCAAAGTGAAGTGTCACTCTATTTCCCAGCCAGAGAAAATTCAACCTTATGTAGAAGCGACATGGTATATTATAGCTTGTGATGTTATGCCACTTGTCCGGCTCCTTAGTCACAGGAAATTGGACCTTATGTTGATGTGACATGGTGTGTAATAGCTTAAGGTGTTATAGCACGTGGACGGTGTCCGGTTCTGACTACTTTCGATTCGTGAATCAAGGCCGCAGGGTAGAAATTCACATTATGTTGTGTGGACAAAGTATTTCATTATTTTGAGAACAGGAAAATGTTCTAGAAGTTTTATCCTATAACAAAACCATATAGAGCCAAGATGGACCGTTGCTAAAAAAAGTGGACCAATGTGAGTCGGCCTTAGAAACGAAGGGTTCAGTGCCATTGGCAAAAACAGATTTGAAAAATTATGAATGACATTTATTTGATGAATGTATTATCTTTTCTTTTTGTCTTTGTTTGGTTTTATAACTGGCTTCTGCGTTACGGATTAAAAGAACAATAATCGTACATATAGGTCGACTAGACATAGTTATTCCGGATCGTAATCGGATTCAGTTGGTTAAAGGCCCCCACATAAAGGCGCGCCGTCTCTAGTAGAACAATTCCTATGAAAACTTCATGGAAATTTTTCACACGTATCTCGCCTGTCTGCGGGAGCCTTAATATGAGATTTCTGTCTACAAATTATCCACGATACTGTGGAAAAGAATAATGTCGATGGCTATAAGTGTAGGAGAAGATTAAAGAAACGATGGATGAACTGTGTGAATGATTATATGGTTAGAAAGGGGATCTACCGAGATGACGACTAATAGAGAAGTATGGAAGAATACAAAAAGTTATTAAAAAAATAAAAAACCCGACTGCGAACTGAAAAGCTAAAAACAAGCCCATTTTAAATTAAATAAAAGTTGGAAGCAGGCGGGACCCATTTGAATTTGTAAATATAATAAAAATGGTATGGGTCCCGCCTGCTTCAAACTAATTTAAAAGGCTTGTTTTTAGCTTTTCAGTTCTTTTAACTTGTTTTTTACCGCAGTTGGGTTTTTTATTTTTTTTAATAACTTTTTTTATTTCCAGCTTTTTAGTTTACAAAATTAAATGTGAAATATGTATTTCGCTGACGATTTAGTTCTTGGTACGTGTTTTTTTACGATTTGTCACTTCGAATTACTTTTAACCATATAAGGTGTTTAAATTTTTGTAATCGTCTTATAAAGCCCTTTATTTTGATACCCCACTCGATAGGTTTTGAAAAAAAAAATTTTTTTTGAAGTCATACATACATACATAGTAGTCGCCATATTGAATTTTCACTAACTTCATGTCTTTAGTGACACTCGCCGGACTAAGAGGAATCGATTGACGTGTGAATCATAAAAATCGGCCCAGGCGTTTGGTCTGTATAGTGCTTCAAAGGAACATACAAACATACATACATACATAGGCTGATGAACACATTACCACTCCTTTGCGTTGCGCAGTCGGGTAAAAAGACATGTTGCGCCGACCCCAAGTAAATTGGGATAAGAGCTGGAGATTCATCATCAAAATCATTACAGCCGAAAGACGTCCACTGCTGGACATAGGCCTCCCCCAAGCACCTCCACTTCGACCAGTTCTGTGCTTCTCACATCCCACGGGTTCCTGCGGCCTTCACAAAGTCGTCGGTCCACCTATGGGAGGCCTTCCAACGCTACGTCTTCCGGTACGCGGTCGTCACTCCAGAACCTTTCGGCCCCATCAGCCATCTGTTCTGTGAGCAATGTGGGCCATCTGCTACACTGCAGGAGAATGATGACTGTTTAAAAAAAAACAGTGGCACTCCTGTAGCTCTACCATGAGTTTGCACTGCCAAAACTCGCTAGCGTCTCCGTAAATAATATGTATGAAATATTGTACAGCGCCCCTAGCGGTCACAGAAAGAATTAAAATTCGTACCACGAGTACTATAGATTTCGATAGGTAAGAAACCTAACGTAATCTATTCGATAGTCACTAACGTTTTCCAGCTGTCGCCATACAAAACGGCACCATGAGTCAATAATTTGACAGACGCTATCGAAAAATACGCTTACGATAGTAGTTACGTTACTCACTAGCATTTTGACGTGTGAAACATATGTTTACATTGAAATTATATACGTTTTTGAGTATTTTGATTCAAAATAATGTCTGGAAGAGCTTATTTAGCATGGAATATGTAGGCGGCCGCTGAATTTCAAGACCAACGACGTAAACAACGTGAATAAAATACAGGAAAATGAAATTCTAGCTTATCAATGGGCGGGGCATACGCAGCCACCTAGGAGGCTTTCTGTGATGAATATTAACTTAAATTTAAATAAAAGACATTTTACTTAAACAACCTTTATTGTATTAGTATATGGGAAACATACAGCATATTTAACAAAATAAGGAACACAAAAACACATACTTAGTAAGTTAGTACCTACTAAATACACGATTTTTTCTGTAAACATTGGACACTAGAATTTCCCCTGTATCGTGGGTGCATTTACAAACACAAATCTCACATGCACAAACACCCAGACCCGGAGTAATTAGGTATCTTTCTTTGGAAGATTGGATCACACAACTTTTTGCTCCATGCGACAAATGAACCGGCGATTCTTAGCGCAGAAGCGACAGGATTGGTGCAGTTTATTGCTATTCGATCGACGTTAATACGCTAGCGAGTAAGTTTTCGATAACAACTCATGGTAGAGGTACTGAAGTGCCAATAGAAGTGAAAACAAAACACAAACAGAATACTTTGCCATCACTCACTGACATATTGGATATACTCATACATTAAAACCGAGTACATCCCGAGGACAGCCGAACACATCCGAAGCGGGTATTTTTTTAATCGTCTTATAAACAAAACACGCGCGGAGTAACAGTGGCGCGAGTTCAATGGTTTTTTTCCATATCAAAAAATGTCCACCGCGCCTAGAAGATTTCACTGCAATTAAAAAGATAACCTTGATGCATGTGGGTTTAAAGGTCTAAAGAAGTAATTAGGTTTCCGTGTTAAGCGGCAACTATTTAACGATGCACAATCGTGATGTTTACTTACTCATTGACACAATTCTAACCTTTATCTACCTACATAGTTGCATTAATGCAAGCTTGTATGACACGGCTAATGTCAGAGAAATACTTGAAGGCACTACTGGATTCTTTTGAACACACCTAAAAAACCACAAATATAGATGATAGACCTAGGTCTATCATCTATATTTGTGGTTTTTTAGGTTAACGCAAGTAATAATGCAATATAAGGTTAATAACGCAAGTATCACGAAATATATGAACATATGACATCTACCAACCCGCACTGTGCGATTAAGGCCCACTCTTACCGAGAGAAGGCCTGTATCCCAGCAGTTGAAATATTATAGGATTTGTTCGTTCTGTTGGCGGTTCATTGCATGCAGAACATTCTTCGCAACACCACATCTCCAATGCTGAAAGCCAAAATATGAATAAGTTGGGATTCCAGTTTTCCCAGACGATGCAGCTGCATCTACCAACAGTTCTGAAACCCTTGAGTAGCGGTCGTATCAATCTGCGCCGAGACGTTTGGCGACAAGCTACCAACTACCGATCGTAGCGGAAACTTAGTAACGGACCGACTAACGGACTCTCGTCAATGTATACATACATTTATGCTTATTCATGGAGCTTTGTAATCACTTTTAATGGTATTTACAGTATTTTACCATAATACAGACGTTTTAAACGTCTTCGTTACATTGTATTAAATTTTAAACTACGCAACCATACATAATATTTCATGACTGTCACAGTTTAACTCACTTACGTATTAAACGACCTACTAACGTTGTATGTCGTAGGTTCGAACCCAGACAGGCGCGCAAAATAAAGCTACTTTGTGTAAATTATTTCATCACCACTGCTCTTAAAACCGTAAAGGAAATCATCGTGAGAAAACTAGCATATCCTAGAACCAAACATTCGAAGACATGTGACACTCTACCACCCCGCACTGGGCGCGCGTGTTGGATAACGGCCCACTCTCTCTCACTGAGAGAAGACCTGTGTCCCAGCTGAGACTATTACTACTGATAGTGTGATAAGCAATCACCATGAGGGTCTACATAAAGGGATCCTTTGAAGCCGGAAACTGATCGAGAAATCTCGTAACACGCAAGTCAGTAAAATCCTGAACATAACGATTCATGACAGGTCTATTACCAACAAAAACTTTTCGTAAGAATCTCAAATTCAACTCCAAGTGAATGTGCCTAAAATACCAGTAACAATGTATTAACACATCATTACAGAACGTATTACCTTATTTCCTCCATTAAAAACTACGTTACAAAACCTTACTTGTACGCTTCATATCATTATTTCATGAAATCCATTATTTTGTTGAATAGTTTACTTTCGTTTTCAGATTCAGTTGCATTTATTGCAAGATAACATCTTGGAATTATGAGCCGTGACGTTGCATGTTCCAGGGTGTGTTGTGGTACTTTCTTCTTGGCACAGTTCAGCTGTGAATGTAACGCAATCATAATTAACATCCTGTGTCTTGTGTTAAAGATGAATTTCAATAGGAAAATAAAAAAAAATGCCTTTATGATTTTTGTCATTTTGGGTTCAAATTAAATCTTCGGATTGTGTTTTATGAAGTTTACATTTTAAAGCTAAGAATCCTATTAATAATTCATTCGCCCCGCTCCATTTACCTAAGACAAATTTTAGTTGTCAATTTCTTTTAAGTAGGTATATCCAAAACCTGCAAAGATCTTGTCGATAACTTGGAAATAAATGACAATCATTACTTTGATGTCTGGGTTTATGTCATACGATTAGATTAATTCCGTTATATCTTCGATTAACAACAGCATAAACGCATGCTGAAAAACTATCCAATTAGATCTGTAAAATAACATCTTACACCAACCAAAATGATTGGTTGTTATTCTAATCTAATGATCACAACAGTTAGTTCATAAGATCCGACAGCAAACATTCAGAAAATAGGAGTCTTTTGAACTTTATACCTAAGCTTTCAACCTTGGATAACCCTACATCTGCCTGGAAAGCCTTAACACCAGCCTAGAGCCGCATACACCATGTGACAGAATCGTTGAAGCATCATGATCGGTTGCCAAACGGAACTGAACACGCACCACTTGGTAGAAAGCAGCTCACTGACCTCATTGGACTAACTTCATTAACTACTGCTAACTACTGAACCGTAGAACGAGAGTGGAACACTATGATTTTGAAGAGTTTGGGAAGAAAGGAGGAAATTTAATTGCTAGCTTTGATTAGACTCTAATAAAATTAATAATATACATAGCATGGGAAACATAATATACATGGCATGTCCTAGAACCAAAAATTCGAAGACATGTGACATCTGCCAACACGCACTGGGCCCGCGTGGCGTATTACGGCCCCCACTCCCTCTCACCGAGAGGAGGCCTGTGTCCCAGCAGTGGGAACGTTATAGGCTGATTATGTATGATAGGTATGTATAGCATGGGAAGGTGCCTCGTTGGTTTAGTTGTCGCAAGTGCAACTGCTGAACATTTGCTCTAGGGTTCGACACTTAAGTCGAACAAAGTGATATCAATTTTACCACTAGGAAATTCTCAGTAAGTGGTGGCCTGGAGTTGAAGTTTGTGTCCGGTTTATGGCGATAGGCTCGCCCCTAACTACATGGGATTTAAACATGCATGTGCTCATACATCTTCTACGCTTCCCCCATCTTGGGAAAATAGGCTTGATGTTCAGTGATTTTCTACATAATGCTTGACAAAAAACTACTTAAAATTATCCACTATTGCCAAAATTTTCCTACATTGAAACTGTTGGTAACATAAGCTGTATTTCTGCACAGATATCAACACCCCATGATGAAAACAAGATACATTATGAAACTATGCAAATTATCATGCAACCGACGCATAGTAATAACTTATTGAAACGCAATAACTAATAGAATTTATACGTGAACATGCATCTTTAGCATTTTCCTAAATGTGTTGAGGTCGGCTTTAAATCTAGCTAGATGCGTATGTTTATTGCCTAGAATTTTACACTTTGCCTCCACCATCAAACCATCAGGACCTTAATTAATGGTATGGGCAGACAGGCTAGACTATTGGTCACTTTCAAATGTCCCATACAAATAACATAGAGTATGATATAATGCAGAGCTGATGGCTTTAAGTGTGCACTGCAGAATGCAAGTTTCACGATGCATATTCAGCCTATAATGTTCCCACTGCTGGGACACAGGCCTCCTCTCTGTAAGATGGAGTGAGCCATAATCCACCACGTGGGCCCAGTGCGGGTTGGTAGATGTCATATGTCTTGGAATTTTTGGTTCTAGGACATGCCGGTTTCCTCACGATGTTTTCCTTCGCCGTTTTGAGAGCAGGGATGATGAAATAATTTACACACAGTAAAGCGCCTGTCTGGCTTCTCGATGACCGTTCTCGGTGACTGGCCTGTTGGTCTAGTGGTCAGTGACTATGACTGCTATGCCGGAGGTCGTGGGTTCGATTCCCACCCAGGACAAATGTTTGTGTGATGAGCATGATCATTTGTTCTGTGTCTGGGTGTAATTTATCTATATATGTATGTATTTAGAAATATATAAGTATGTTTATCAGTTGTCTAGTACTCATAACACAAGCTCTGCTTAGCTTGAGACTAGACGGCGTTGTGTGATAGTTGTGGAATATTATTATTATTATATTATTATAAAGACACAAAAGCAACTAAAGAGAAAACTGCAAAAATCACCATGCTTGGCAGATGGTTTGGTGAACGCAAATACACACATCAAAAGTGTCTAGGGATCAAGCATTTTTATGCGGATTTCTTGAGATTGAGATGTGGCTTTGTAATAAATTTATGATTTTATAAATTTATATGGATCCTTTTTGGTGCATTTCATAATTTGAATCAGGAACTGTGAATCAAATTCGAGTAAAAGATGAAAATCAGCTGTCAATATTTTCCCTATAAAAACATACAACGCATTGAAGACATTATTAGTGCTACTGTTTCCCTACTACTGATTAAAACCAACGTTATTATGGAGCGGCGACGTCATTTAAGCAGGGAAGAAATGCTCAGAGCCGTGGGAATGATAGAAGCTGGTTCCCGGCAACGTACTGTGGCTTTAGCTCTGAATACAAGTCAGAGTGTTATCAGTCGACTTTGGACACGTTACCGAAGCACTGGTACCGTGGCTGAGCGCCATGGAGGACGGTATCGCTGCACCACACGGAGACAAGACCGATACATTCAAATCTTAACTCGAAGAGCTCCAACAATAACCGCCATGATGTTAGCCGTGAGGCTTCATCACTCTTCAGGGAACTTAATTAGCGACCAAACAGTCAGAAACCGCTTGCATGAAGTGAACCTTCATTCCCGAAGACCGCTACGGGTACCACCTATAGCAATGCACAATCGTAGGATTCGATATCAATGGGCTCTTGAACACAGAAATTGGGCAGAAGAACAATGGCGTTTCGTGTGCTTTTCTGATGAGTCTCGTTTTGTATGAGACCGGATACAAGACGTATACGACACTGGAGAACCCCTGGACGCCAACAGCGATTAAAATCCTGCCAGGAAGTCCATCCTTATAGTGGTGGAACCATCATGGTATGGGCGGGTATTTGGATCGGCGGAAGAACTGAGTTGATTTGGATCAGAGGCAACCTCAACGCTCAAATTTATGCTGAGACGATTGTATCAGACGTCATCGTTCCTCTACAAGTGCAAATCGGTCCCTTATTTCAGTTAATGCATGATAATGCACGACCGCACACCGCAAGAGTTGTAAGACAGACTCTCGCCGCAGCTAACATCAATGTCCTGCCCTGGCCTGCTCAGTCGCCAGACTTGAACCCGATTGAGCATGCATGGGATATGCTACAGAGAAGAGCTCTGCCGAATATGGAGGGTATCCAGTCGCAAGAAGACCTTTTTTTGTTGTTGCAACGAATATGGGCGGCCATTCCACAGCGTGATTTGGATGAACTCATTTTGAGTATGCCAAACCGATGTTCTTGTGTTGTTAGTGTTCGCGGTAGAAACACGGATTATTAATTGTTTAAGTTACCCAATAAAATTTTAAAGAAAACTGTTATTTCAGTCTTTTTTTCGAACTTTTGTGTTAGTGGTTCAAATGTCAAAAATCCCTTTATTAGGAAAATGGCAAATTTCTTTATTAATGCAAAGGTGACTTGGTTTATCGTTACTGTGACAAACGGAAACACTTTATTTGATGAATCCTTAAAGAAAATTTTAATTAATATCAATCAGGAGAAAAGTTATTGCAAAAATATATGTTGATCCCTAGACACTTTTGATGTGTGTAGTAGTGAGGGAGCTGCCGACCATTTTACGCACCACACCCATACGTCACCAGGATTTTATAATGGCCGCAAAGAAAAAATTTGCTCTTGGGAATCACACAGTACGCATTGGTGACTGTTTGTTTAATTATGCCAATGATTATCCATTAAGGTAAAAAAACTAAGATCGTACTTAAATTCTCAACAGTATAAAACCCATTACTTAACACCTGATTCAGGATCTAAAATGCTGCTCCCATTTTAACAACCGCACCAATCAAGTCAAATTAATGCAACCTGAATCTAGTTTAACACAATCAGTTGGTTTTGTATGCAATAATAATACAAGTAATAATCCACCTGTCCTATTGGGTTGCCTTGAAAGCCTATTGGAGCCTAATATCGGCCTTCACTTAGGTGTCAGTGATTTGTAGCTAGTTATACCCCTTTACCGGGCAATTAGAGTAAATAGCCTTATAAGGATCTAAAGACAACTGTGTATTTGTGTTAGGTACCGGACCAGTTGTGAAATAAGGATTAAAATAACTAATTTATCTGTGACTTTGATCGCAAAACTTGGAAACTTTAATACAATGTAGCACCTACTCTTGTCGGGAGAAATAAAGTTCACTGAGGAAGGTTTTGAAATCTTTTCTTAAAAGGAAATGCGGGTGGTCGTTTCTCCATAGAAGCGCTCTCGCCTGTTTTCTTTCTGGTTAATGACCATAAAGCAATGGTTTTTTACAGAATAATAAATATTAACTACTTGTATGTCCCTTTGTTTTCCTTTTTGATGATACATTATTTTTTTAAGCACTAGAACCCTCAGAAAATGCCGATTTAAGCCGCTGTCAACAGAGGCGTATTGTACAAATTTGACAACTATTCATGAAAAAAGAAAAACAAAGAGATACAGTATATATCCTTCATAAATAGTTTATGAAATATCTTTTAAATTGGTCCAATATTGGAGGAGGAAATAAGCGAGAGCCAAACCTCGAAGTACCTACGACGTTTTACTTAGGCTTTTTCAAATGTCTCTTCGACCGCATTTCCTTATAATGCACTTTGACACTCTCCGAGAAAGATAATAATGTTCTTCCAAACCTATTTTCATTTGTTTCAGCTGTCTGTTTTATAAATATGGATATCATACTTTACGGAAGGGCAAAAGCCGCTTCCCACATAGAGAAGCAACGATTGATCACCACTTACTAGATCCCTGCGTGGTGGGATTTCAGACCACACGTTCCAATTTTCCTAACGATATTTTCCTTTACTGATAGTCTATAATTAATCCTATATTTTACTTGTAGAAAGGATGACTTTGTCACAAAAAACCTGCTTACTAAACGAGTTAATAGACGTGCCAATTTTTAACAGCGCCAAAAGCGATTATCTAACAAAAAAATGTAAACAAAAGAAGGTCACTACACACATACCATAAATCGCAGTCAAATTCGCAGCAAAAACTGGGTTAAAATAGCAGTAACTACAGGTAGTTACCTGTCTTAACTACAACATTAAGTTGCCATTAACTTGGGTTCAGGCAGTTTCACTGTAAGGCTGTTTCCACACGATCAAACTGCCGGCTGACGAGCAGTTTGTGTAACTTAATATTACGCTTGCATTGTAAGAGTTACGCAGAAGTACTTGTACATCTTGGCGAAATGCTGTTGAAATGTGGGTGTGCTAAACATAGTGCACCAATATCACGTCTGCAATATTTAAGTCCCATGTTATAGAGGATGCGCCTATTGACATTAACCGGACATAAATCCATATTGCGAGCTGCTACTGCGCAATTCCATATGGAAAATCTCACTAACACAGTTCAAACTGGGAGTTGAACCAGAACCCCATGTTTAGCAGTCAAGCTTCAAGAGGCAGTCAGGCGGCCTATTCAACAAAACGGTCAGACAGGTGACAATCCGTCAACCTGACAACCTGACAATTTTACGAGTTTCTTCCATACATTTTCTATTTTGTTAAACAGCACCTTTTGTGGAAATGTGTCAATTTTGTTTTTTTTTTTTTAGACAAATTAGTCTCATTTTCAGTTATACTAAATAGTCAGGTAGGGACAGCGATGCACAACCTGTTACAATGGATTCAGCACATGATCCTGAATCTGCCACCCTATATACAATCATCTGCCTAGCCTTTTCCCAACTATGTTAGGGTCAGCTCCCAGTCTAACTGGATGCAGCTGAATACCAGTATTTTACATGGAGCGACTGCCTATCTGAACTACACAACCCAGTTACTGGGTAATACGATACCCCGTGGTAAGACTAGTTGTCAGACTTTCGGGCTTCTGACGACCCGTAACGACTGTCAAAGATCCACGAAGGACAGCCGTGATCAACGGCGTCCCTTTATACATAGGGTTCACTAAAAGACAGGTTGGTACTTATAACAGCTTTCGCACCCATATTCGCGGGAAGCTAGGTGCGCGACGCAGGGGAGCCTGCCCGTGTGAAGAAGGCCTTATAGAGTCTATCTCGTAATGCAGGAAGATAACCAGTGGATCAGGAAGGCTAAACAAGTATTGGAAAGAAAACTCTTTACATAAATATGCTTCCGGTCAAGTGAGAGTGAAGTTATTGGGACCTTTAGTAGGAAGGTACTGATGCCTTTTACTGTGGTGTTTATAATATCCGTTTTCAACTGTGCAATTCATATAGTCGAGTTATTTAGTAAGAAATGTTTGTTTATTTATTAAAATATCCCTTATAACAGTTACAACTATCATTACAGGTGTATGTACCCAATGCGACAATGCGGTAGTTTTAAAAATTTATACTAACTTATTATTTACAATTTAAATATGTTAAAAAGAACTCAAACTCATTCACGCATCCATCCATTTCATTCATTCTTGGAGCTTTGACAGTCGTTACGGGTAGTCAGAAGCCCGAAAGTCTGACAACCAGTCTTATCAAGGGGTATCATATTACCCAGTAACTGGGTTGTGGAGGTCAGATAGGCAGTCACTCCATGTAAAATACCGGTATTCAGCTGCATCCGGTTGGACTGGAAGCCGACCCCAACATAGTTGGGAAAAGGCTAGGCAGGATAAAGAACTTAAACTATTTTCTAAAAAGTAATAGGAATTTTATGCAGAATGTTAATCTACTTGACTAAATCATCCTTGTTCACACGCATCCAGTCACTAAATAGTAGACTAAACGAGGGCCCTTCAAGTTATCAATAAGATGCAAAGATCGGTCACTATCGGCATATTATGTTTTTGCTTATTTTATGCTCATTTAATAAATCAAGTAAGGAGACATCACATCGTCTACACTTGAGTTCATCACATCGTCTGCACTTGTATGTTACCTTTTCACGCCTAAACCACTAAACGGATTTCGATTAAATTTTGCAGAAAGATAGATTGCATCCCGGGGAAGGATAGTTTTTATCACGATAATCCTACCGTATCGAAACTTACGCGGGTGAAACTACGGGGCGCTGCTAGTTTTTTTATAAAAGATTTCTTGCTAAGCCTCATTTTACTAAACCTTCTATTTAAAAGACATAAGAGAACGATACATGTAATTAAAAAGCATCTCCCTGTACATTTCCGGAAAGAAACAAGCCACAAGCCACAACATTACGAACATAAACATTACATACACTGCATAGTGCATAATAATTATGCACTTACATTAAACACCCTATAAGGTGCGCGGACGCAGGCATGAAGCATCTACCATCACCGGTGCGATTTCTACCTATTTCCTGTACCCCTCTCTCACCGGTTGCACATAGGTAATATTGTACATAGTTTACATACATAACATAATCTACTCTCCCTCTTTGGAGAGAAACAATTAAATAGCTGGATAGTATTGGTACTGAGGGAAAAAGTTTACACACGGCCAAAAAATATGGATGAAGAAACAGACTGAAATAAATGAAGGGCCACGCGATAATGGGCCCAATGACGTCGGTAAAATTGAACTAGGACCATAATTATCTACTAAATTTCTCTTATGTGCATTTCAAAGTTGTGCCTAATCATCAGTATCCACTGATGATTAGGCACAACCACGGATATCGAGGCACAACTATGAGATGTCTAATTATCCAATTAGACACAACATTTTACAATCAAAACAAATGATTGGCGGTTTCAATTCTCGCTTAAAACAAATATTTAATAGAATCAATTAGACTACTTAAATTTCTGGCTAGCTAAGTCAGTATATTATCGTGTATTTGTAAACACTGCATTACATAAAGGATGGCTACAGCTGGAAGTTACTGCATGTGGTCACGTTAAAACCAGTAATCGTTAATTTTGATCTTTCAATAACTTTCTCAATTTAAACCTACTGCTACAAGCCGACTTAACTAGAACATATTGAATAACATTAGTTTTACACAAATTCGCGATTACACACTATCTATTGAAAACAACACTCGTACCTCCACATTAATAGATCATAATATGACCATGTAAGGTGCAGTAAGAGCCAGTCTAAGTATTACTAAGAGCAGTATCGTCTTCATAGAAAGGGTATGAAAGCTAGCTGGTAGAAAGTGGCCCATTGGTTCGGTGAATCATGGCAAAAGCTTGAAGATTAGATTAAAAACATGTTGTTCCATTTTGCAGAGGAGTCGGAACAGAGATAAAGAAAAATGGTTTATTCTGTAAAGGCGCGCATTATAAAATAAACACTATCCCCCATACTAAAAAACGTTGTAACGCTTTGTCTTCTTCGTTCGAAAGTCAAATTACTGGCGACTGAAAGAGACAAATCGGTGTATAACTATTCATCTGATATAATACGTTTATTAGTAAGGGGGTATACATATATACACACGCTACCTAATCCAAAGAAGCCAAAAGCCTAGTTTTTGACAGTTAAAAAGTTAAAAGTTTTATAATATTGTCTATTGTTTGATGTCAGGGCAATTCACAAACCTTTTTATGACATATAATAACATGCCCCAAAGAGGAAGACAGAGTGCTTAATGCCCCCACATTTCGCCAGTACCTATGTAATAAAGAGCGAGCCTATTACCATCGACTGGTCACAAATCCAGACTCCAAGATCCAGGTTTTTGTTTTCTGTTTCAGATGGACCGACGATCTTAATAAAGTGGCTGGGGCAAACTAGATGCGGAAGGCGGAGCACAGTCTTGTGGCGCAGCATGGCACAGGCCTATGTCCAGCAGTGGACTGCTATTGGCTGAGTTGATTAGTTCATTATTTTTGCTTTGCGTGTAGAATGGCTTAATTAAAAGAATTTTAAAACGATCATAAAATGAATCCGCTTCAGTTATCGTTAAGTCAATTATAATTGAACTAATAAAATTAGTATCTAATTGAATAATCTTTATGCACATTAAAGTTTTCCGTAACTGTCTTACTAGACCACTGACCACTGCTTGAGGTCGGTGGAATATGTTTTCCACTTCCATTCACCCCTTTCAGCCGTCTCCTTTCTTTTTTCTTTCATATTATTTACTCCTTAACCCTTCATTTCACCCCCTACACATACTATACACACTTAGTTTTTGTGTACCCTGAACCTCTTAAGGTAAAGGGGTCTTTGTACCTACTCATCATTACTGCTGGACCAATCTTTAAATCGCGAAAAAATAAATAGCTATTCAGCCGATAGTAATCTGTAAATCTCACCGTGAAAACTGAGGTGAAGTGAGCTTAAAGTGAAAACTGAGGTGAAGTTAGCTTGAAGTGAAAACTGAGGTGAAGTGAGCTTGAAGTGAAAACTGAGGTGAAGTTAGCTTGAAGTGCAAACTGAGGTGAAGTGAGCTTGAAGTGAAAACTGAGGTGAAGTGAGCTTGAAGTGAAAACTGAGGTGAAGTGAGCTTGAAGTAAAAACTGAGGTGAAGTGAGCTTGAAGTGAAAACTGAGGTGAAGTGAGCTTGAAGTGAAAACTGAGGTGAAGTGAGCTTGAAGTAAAAACTGAGGTGAAGTGAGCTTGAAGTGAAAACTGAGGTGAAGTGAGCTTGAAGTAAAAACTGAGGTGAAGTGAGCTTGAAGTGAAAACTGAGGTGAAGTGAGCTTGAAGAGAAAACTGAGACGAAGTGAGCTTGAAGTAAAAACTGAGGTGAAGTGAGCTTGAAGTAAAAACTGAGGTGAAGTGAGCTTGAAGTAAAAACTGAGGTGAAGTGAGCTTGAAGTGAAAACTGAGGTGAAGTGAGCTTGAAGTGAAAACTGAGGTGAAATGAGCTTGAAGTGAAAACTGAGGTGAAGTGAGCTTGAAGTGAAAACTGAGGTGAAGTGAGCTTGAAGTGAAAACTGAGGTGAAGTGAGCTTGAAGTGAAAACTGAGTTGAACCTACGCAGTTTTTCACGGCACGAAAAACGTGTGTGTACAAAGGGCCAAGAGGTTTACACGCCCGCACATCAAGCTACCCGAAACTGTCAAATTTTAACAATCAACTTTGAACTTTAGCGATAAAGTTGAAAATATATTAAAGAAATTTGACAGATTATAGTAGCTTGATGTGCTAAACTAAGCTTGTAAAACGTTTATTTCGTTTTCCTTTCCCCTCCCCCCCCATGTATCATTTTAATAAGTCACTCAGTCATCACCCTACAAATCACATGCCGATACCATGACAAACGATGAAGTTCATTTGTTTTTTTTTTTATCTATTATATATAGGCCATATAACAATAAGGTCATCATAATCAGAAAGTAAGTAAGCAGGTTGAAGTAAAAGCGTTTAATCGATTTAAAATCAAGTCATCAAAGTGGAGTGAGAAATGACGATTCGATAGAAACTAATCGATTGAGTACAGATTTGTTTTATAGCCTTGATCTATGTTTGTTTAGTGGATTTTAAAGATTGTTATTATCTACAGTTATTCCATTATTTTCTTTTAGCTGTTTTAATATTTTCTGGGCCAAAGAAAATCTTTTCTAATGGAACTGTAGATGCACTCAGCGCAGCAAGCAATTTTAAAAATCATCTCAATTTTACCTGAGCTTTAAATAACTACTAATGAGTCACTACTAAATTTGACATTTTTAACAGATTCGATAAAGACTCTTTTTTACAGGAATGCAGATACATATATTCTTTTAGTTAGGTACTGACTCCGTATACTGAACTATTTTATTTATAAGATCAACAACGTATAACCGAATTTTAGCTACAACTTAAAGACCTTATACCCTTTAATAAGTTTTCAGTCACCATAATATCAAGTAATAATTTGGCTCCTTCTAATTTTGAAAACGTAAGGCTTATCATACTCCACGCGCGCCTCAAAGAGATCAGAGATGCGGGTCAGCGTCAGATGAAGGGGCCCGTCAGGGCCGAAGCCTGCCGGGTCAGCGGGATTGTCCGAAAGGGTAACCGCTGGCCCGGAACATAGAGGGCTAAGAAAGGAACACGGGTCGGTTTTAGTCAGTAAGAGTCTGACACTCCCTTCCGCTCTACCGAGAGCGGGAGGGGTTATTTGATGATTTCCCATCAGAAAAAAAAAAAAAAAAGGCTTATCATACTGCACTGTTCCGTTGCGCCGACGACGCGCGCAAGTCAGTTTCTCGTAAATGACTTCATTGTATACAAAAACAAAAAATATTACATATTATGTTGAGTATTGTCCAGTATGGGATTCTATTCACACATCTTAGATCGTATACTTTTACCAAAAAAGAATCGTTTAGTAGGGTCAACAAAATAGATAAGTATTCAGGATCGTCGGATATAGTTGAAGTTTAGTAAGAAACCTGTGGATGTTCTCGAATAAAATTTTATTTTATTAATAAAAAACAAACAGCTCATTTATCAAATTTTTCAGACGACAACATCCATCGGTGTCTTACTAAACTTCAACTATATCCGACAATCCTGCATACTTATCTCTTTTGTTGACTGTAGAATCATTTTTAATTAGAGATTGTTGTTACCGAAAAGAAAAATCTTTTTTGTTCCCATCTTTAATGTTTTCGAACAGTTCTGCTTTCGTTATTTAATGGAATGGTTTTATTACACCAAGAATTTGCCATGGTCTTGATCCCATGGTGTTTTAAAAGAAATTGCCTCAAATTTTCTTTTCCCATGAAATAAAAAACAACAATCTCTGACACAACTTTTAAACTAGAACAACTTTTGTATATTAATAACCATTTCACACTAAAATGCACATTATTAAAAACAGTCTATAGGAAATTATTAATCACTATTTGAAAGAAAAAACCCTTTTGAGTGTCTGTTCATAGGAACTCTCCGCATTTGGACATAGATGGACTTGTAAAAAGCTCACTTAAATTAAGCTTTTTTTTTACACCAACTACCAAAAGAATAAAGACATTATATTAAAGCCTTACCGTCTCTTCTATAGTAAATTTTTCTCACAGATAAAAAAAAAAGTATTTATATATATTTTTTTATTTTATTTATATAGATAGATTTTAAATAAAACAAAGTCGTGTTAGTTACACCATTTAGAACTCAAAAATGACTGGACTGATTTATAGGATCTTTTAATTTGTTGGATATGTCTCCCAATAGCAGATAACTACGAAAGAAATGATTTTGAGGCGGTACGAAGTTCGCCAGGTCAGCTAGTTTCTTTTTTTTTTATCAATTCAACCAACTCATCCACATACCTTCACACCTCAAGATGCCATTAAAAACATCGTCAGTCACACGCAATGAGACCAAAACATACCTCCAATAAAAAACACCAGAGATAAAAGATAATAAAAGAACCCGATTACTTTCTCTATGGACACTGGAGAAAGTACCATTTCGTCACTATGGCAGATCGAGCGTCACTTGTCATTTATAAAAGGTTATTGCTCTTGTTTATAAGTCATTGTGTGATAGTATTATGAATCATGTTATGTGTCAAGTGTTTAAAGAGATGTAAATAGATGTTAGAGATAGCCCTGTTTTTGATAAATTTACCAAGGAATTTCTTCAATATGTATGTATGCTATGATCATCATTAGTCATTTCAGCTGAAAGACGTCCACTGCTGGACGTAGGCCTCCTCCAACCATCGCCACTTCGACCGGTTCTGTGCTTCTCGCATCCAGCGGATTCCTGCGGTTTTTACGAAGTCATCGGTCCACCTCGTGGGTGGCCTTCCAACGCTATGATACTGGCACCTAATGACTTGTATAATTCAGAAACCCTCAAGGTGCAAGCATCTACCTATCTATAAACGTTACTAAGCACGTGCTTAGTATCGTTTATAGATCTCGGCCGCAGACCACAAGTTCCAATCGATTGACGGAAATAAGCTAATCCCTAAGTTACAAACTAACTACCTTTCACTGTTACTAAACCTGAAATTACTTAACTTAGGAAATACTTATCGTGATTCTACTATTTAAAGGTGAATTTAGTCACGTGTTAGGCGACTGTAAATAGATTACCTTATAGAGGTATGAGGAACAGGGTGTAAAGTTCACTCATTCTCCATAGGAACAAAGAGGATCCTCCAACCAAACTGTTGTTGTGTCTGGTTGGATACTACCCGATGATTGGTGTCGGGACGTTGTATATATGCTAATTGTGCGGTAAACTCTGCTTGCGCGATGCAGGATTTTGCGTGACGTCACTGTGATGCGTAGTTTGCATGTGGCGATGTAGATTTTGACACAACCTCTTTTACCCCACTGCCGGGATAGTGGGTAATGATTTTGTGATATAAAAGGGACTAAGAAGTTTAGAGTGATAAGAGAGAAGATGTTAAAAGAGGAATGTACCAAAAACATAGTGTACCCAATACGGTAAACGAATACGGGACCCTAAGCTCAGCAATCGAGCTTATGACTACTAGACCAACGTGACAGGCGTTTCATCGGTATTTAAATTAAATCTCAAAGTGTTTTACATGTTAATAGAATTCATTAAAACACAACTTCATTAAACAATCTTTAACCTAAAAATTTTAGACAAAAACATAGATTTTATTTTTTTTTAAACCCGCTGACAGGCTGCTAGCACAACGGATAAACTATGCTAATAAATTCTAGCATAATTTAAGCTATGTTTGCAAGTCTGACATTTTATTAACCTAGATACTTTGAAATCCTTTTGGTAGGTAAATGATTATATTCAGATTTATGGGAATTATCTTTTAGCTTTATGTTTAACAAAGATTCGAAATCATAAAGTCTTGAAATTCTAATAATTGTGAATTATAAGTTGTTGGATGTAATTTTATAGTTGGCTACCTAGTGTGGAAATACTTATTTCTAAACTCCTTTAATAGATGTTGAAATTTGTTTTAAATACTTGACATAATTCAGCATTTATTGAAATAATGTCTGATAACTGGGACTAGGAACCATTATTTAGTAGTGGACATTGGCAGATATACATTGCTTTTTGCCCTAGGGAATTTAATTGAATTCATGGTTACGATTTTTTTTTTTTTTTAAACGTTGGAATTTCTACCACACTAGGAATTTCTCCTGTATTGTGGGTGCGTTTACAAACATTTAAATTCACGTCGTCGATTTCCCTGACACATTCAAATTTAATAAAGGGTGGACGTGGAGGGTGTGAAAATTATTATTTTGATTTTAGTTTTGATTTTATGTGATTTTAATTTAGAATTTGGTTGAAAACATATTATTTATGTTCGGTGAGTATAAGAACTCATCTAATTTTAAGTAGGCGCTCAATATCAATCGATAAATAAATAATGCACGGTGGGATTACCTGTAAGAAATAGGTATTAGTCTTTAAGTCTATTGGATACACTTATCATATCTTTGTATCAGTGTATTCAATTGTTGGTAAGCCAAATAAGTAAAATAAAATGCGAAAGCTATGCTGTGTATTTAATACGTTGTATAGTTTAAACTACTGAACCGCTTTTGATTAGATGCCGCTTGAAACTTAAAGAATGCCTGCCTTCCGAAGGACGTAATTTCTATTATACCATCATAGTTATGTTAAAATTTTTAGAAATGAAAATGCGGAGCCATTTTACAAACAATTCCACAAAATAATTTTACAAGCAAATCAACGGACACCTCTAATTCGGCGTATATTGCATTGATTTCAGCTAATTTTAGCGATCGACCTTAAAATCCACAGAAGCAAATAATTTCCAAGTTTTACGCAAATCCTAGAAATGTAAGTGTGAACTAATTAGTATTAAACAAATCATCGTATACTGGCACATTCGGGTGATGTACTAATCACGTAACCTTTCACTGTAGCTGCGCCCGCGCAATGTGTTACTATTGCTTCATATTCAATTACTGTAATATAGCGCACGAAAGTTTTGGTGCATGAGTGCATGTGTGGTTCAATGATTGTGTAAGCACTTTCGGAGTTCAGGGTCGTGAGTTCAATCCTATGTTGAAGCATGTTGATTTTATTTTGATTTCAAAGATTTTTTAATTAATTTGAACTGAATAATTGGCTGAATTTAAAGGACGGACGGGGATAAAAAAATTGATATTTTTTATCTTTGTTATTAAAAAAGATAAATACTAACAATAATCAGAAACGCTTGAGAAAAGTAAAGTAATAAGCTTCAAATAGTACATAAGTTCCTACTTTTTTTAAAGTTTTATTAAAAATATCAAAAATGTAAAGCTAATAATTTAACAACTATCAGCTATCTAGTCTACAATTTATTATGATTCCAATCCATTGCCCAATACGAAACAGGATATGGAAAAAAAACGCAAAATTTCTACATTTTCACAAAAAATATTTACGCCACAAAAGGAAAGACTAAAAACAAAGATTACATACATAAAAACACACATTAACAAGTTGATACAACCCGCTGAATCCAATTCTCAAGGTCCATTGCGTGACGACAACGGATGACTCGCTGCATCTTAGGAAAGAACACAGTTATGCAATTGCGACATGAAATATATGTCGTTATTGTAAACTGTGTTTTTTTAGGTACCTGGTTTTTGAAGATCCGTGCTTACCTGCAAGAAAGAAAAATTCGTTTGTTAATATATTGAATTTTGTGTCAATTTAACTAGTCAATTTGGGGGTTATGGACTCATAGAGTGCAATAAAGTGCCACCACAAGGGACGATTCAGTGACGAAGCTGGCGAGCTTGAGCTTGATCTTCAGTGATGATGTCAGTCAACTTCGGTCAACAAATCAGGAAAATCTTTTACTTTGAGATGAGCTTTCGTTCTATATTTTCTATGGATATGATAGAAGATAAATAACAATTGTATAACACGCCTCCTAATGAAAAAGCTCATCCAAGGCAATGCAACCACCATAATATCTGCATTAAAGACATTGCTTTAAAGAATGGAATACTCTTTATAATGTACACCATATAAATTACAGACATAATTATATTATTATTACTTATTTTATTATTGGCTGTATTCGTTTGAATAAATCACAGGATACATAATATGGCAATTAAGCTTGGTCACGGTCTTGTATTAAATCTGCAGTTATAATGAACACAAATTACAATATAACATCAAATTGATACCGTCACTAACTCAACTATAATCCTGAATAAAACTTCATATAAAACTACTAACACGACCGACTTACAAAATTCCCCTCTACCATACAGTTACAACCAAGAAGTTGCGGGACACCTTAGTTAAACCATAAACATAGTTGTAAAAGTATTAAACATAAAACTTTATGGTGCTATACAGTTTCTTCATAGTTTCACCATTACTGACAAATATTTGTTGCATATTCACTTCCTTGGAACTTTGCCTATTTTAACTGTAAAAGAAATATTTACCTCACTCAAATTACTTTGGTATTGCGATTGACGATTAAAAACAAAGTTAAGTAAAGTTTGTTTCTTAAACTTGAAAAATATCTACTCTTCCCTAGGGTCGTCTTTTCGATAGGGCTCCGAGATTTTTGTTCCTAACGACCAGAAAGCCAATTCTCGAAATGTTATGAACATTCACAGTCTGGTCTCTCTCAATCTGTCAAAAATTCTTCTAATTTCCCTAAATTTTTGACAAGTTTTTGACAAAGATTGTCGCATAGATGTGATTGCGACTAGATTTTGAACGTAAAAACGTTCAATATCTACGTTCTATACTTGATAAAGAAATTCGAGTGTAGAGAAAGACAAAAGATAAGATACTCTAATGCCCTATAGTTTAATAGGGCATTAGAGTATCTTATCTTTTGTAGCTATATTCTGATAATTATGCCATTGAAACTATGTATTAAAGACACGTGCAAGAAATTAAGCAACATTCCATAATCCAAATCAAATATTTGCAAACTCAACAGTTATTACCAACCACATTGTCTAAACACATATTATATTTAAACACAGTACCTACCTCTATGCACGTACACAAACCATTAGGCTTACATATGATGTACAAACGGACAGACTTTCACCCAATACGACTTATGAATTAATATCTGTATTGCGTAATGATAATTGCATATCTATCCATGGATGATGTGGTAATGAATCTTTTCTACTTCATTTAACTTGAGTTAAAGTTTGAAAGTGTATCGTAGTGTTATACGTTACATCGCACTAGTGATTTTTTGAATTGGTATATAATTAAAAAAGTTTATAATTAGACACAAGTAGGACCGGTGATATGGTGAAGGCCGCAGGAATCCGTTGGATGCGGGAAACACGGAACCGGTCGAAGTGGTGGAGCTTGGGGAAGGCCTATGTCCAGCAGAGCTTTCGGCTGAAATGATGATGATAATTGGACTTGAAACTCAAAGCGTTTATTTCAATTAAACCGTTTACAGGCACATTTGAATTGTCTATGAGTCAGTCAGTTAGTCAGAAAGTTGAAGCTAGCTTTAATTCTGTACATAGGACATATACCCATAAGACAACACACAATATTTAATGAAGTATTATTTTCATACAAATTCCAGTCAAGCGGAGAAAGTTAAGTATTGTGTAATAAAAGTTGAGTTTAGGAAACCCATTTATGATGAAGATGAAGAAAATTTGAACTAAGGTTTAATAGAGTGTAAAGGTTTAAAGTAAAACTAACACTAGAATCCGAACAATGGTTACAATTAACAAATGTGTGCGAATTAAGAGCTGCAGTAGAGCGGAAATAATAAACACAACAAAAATGATTTTGTACATAACGGTACCTATATATATCGGTGTTTATTTTTATTATGGTAATACTGATTATTATCAAAAGCCGAGTAACAGAGGACTTTACGGCATAGCTCGAAACGAAAGTTAACATTAACTTGACAAAAACTTAGATGCCAATTACATTTTGAAAACAACATTCAAGACGTGATGTTGACTTTTTAAAAGAAAAGGATAAAAGTAATTTGGACAATAAACCCAAAAAAAAGCGTAAAGAAACAATTAAGTAGAATAGCGTTAATGACAACGGTGAAAAGAATGACAAAGCTAACTACAAAAATAAAATAAGACAGGAAAGTAGTAATTTAGACAATGACAATAAATCAACCAAAAGCGTAAGAAACGAATAAAAATAGCTTTAATATTACAAATAACGAAAGCGAAGAGCAATATCACTCCTTTAAGTAACTGTAGAAGATATTCGCGTAGGGCCATTTCATCAGTCAAGTGGAATTTACTTACGAAAGCAGACTAAAAATTTTGACAATGACAATAATCTACTAAAAACGTAAGAAACGAATAAAAATAGCGGTAACATAACAAGTAACGAAAGCGAAGAGCAATCACTACTATAAGTTACAGTAGAAGATATTCGCGTAGGGCCGTTTCACCAGTCAAGTGGAATTCACTTTCACTGGCGCTCCCAATACCGAGTTCCTTATTCACGCATATCTCGGTAGATTTTAATGTTGTAGATTATAGTAAAGTGTTTATTGATTTATGGATAAAATGGATATGATTTAAAAGTTAGCTAGCTTTTGAATCTACTGCTACTTGTCAATTTTCTGGAGAAGCTGAGTCTATAATTATAATAACCAGTTCCCTTGTACAATTTTTTTGAATTTATGAATTTCGCCATTTGGAAAAAAATTACTTTCGGAAACTTCCCGGACAAAGACTTCACTTGATCATAACCAAGAGAAGCTTCTTGGTTCAAAGATATATAATTGTATGAAAATATTTATACCGTGTCGATGCAAATTGAATGTAACAAGTGAATGGAACAAAAGATTAAAGTTAAACTCTGCTGACCTAAACCAAATACAACAATTGAGCAATTCCGGTGCTGAGTCACGCTCGCTCAAGCGGCATGCCCTGACTTCAATGAATTCATGTGTACTCTCAATGAAATTAGTAAGATAACCAGGACTACTTATTATCCTATAAATTTGACCCTTTGCATGTCCCATGATGTTCGCCGGGACAGATTGGATGCGGAAGACGGAGAATCAGGTGTTGTGGCGAAACTTGGGAAAGGCTTATGTCCAGCAGTAGACTGCGATTGCGAATGGCTGAGATGATTGATTGGTTGACTGTCCTGTGATCACAAAAGTATACATCATATTTATATATATATAACTATTGTCTGCTTCGTGAACAGTGAAAGTATTGAGGAAGACAATGATGACCAAGTACAATTGCAGAGCTCCCACGCAAAATATGTTTCACCTGCTGACTTGGCTACTATGCTCCGCCTATTTCCGACAGGACTTAATGAAAGTTACGAGCAAAGGCATACTGTACCACTTTCTAGTCAAAACCATTTAAAGACAAAAAGCTATGATTGCAAAAGAAGAAGAATAATGTTGGTAGTAATATAGAAGTATAGGTAGTTGGTAGTAATATAGTAGATCAGTATCATAAAATTTGTTTAGGTACTTGAAATAAATAAAACAGTCGCAACAGTCAAACAAGAAACAACATGATATGTAATTAAATATCATCTTGCAGAATGGCATACCGTTCACTTAGTTGAGCGCAGCCGCGCGTGTAGACTAGTCTACGCCGTGGGAAACGAACCAGGGATCGTAGGTAGCGACCAATGACATGCAACGACACGATTTTTGAACTGAGACATAAATTATTATTAGATTTTAATTATTTATTTTGATAATTTGATGGTTCATTGCTGGAGGTTTTATTTAGTTATTGCTCAGTGGGCTGGTAATCGATTTGTTTGGGGTATTAAATGTCGGTTGATTTAATTTGATTTAGTTTCAAAAGGTTGCAAGTAAGTTTTGTTCTGTGAATCGAGATTTTAATCAGTAGATGTCAGTTTTTCAAAAACGTAACTATAGTCCGACCGCTTAGCTGTGACGTTGTCTGAAGTAGCAGCGCGGTGCGGGAGGGGTATGGTGACGTGATGCGAAAGCTCAGTGATTCGTCAACTTGTGACCACTATTACCCCTACCGCACCGCGCAGCTACCTCGGGGAACGTCTCAATTAACCGGTCGGCCTATAGGTATATGCAATTAGTAAATAACTTCCTCTATGCCCTTATTTTTGACAAATATTCAATCTTAACTGCAAAACTGTGTACGTTGTACTTCTATCTAAAACTAATTACACCAATCTATTCTAAATCACTTCTAATTTCACTACTTTTTGTTGGTAAAGACCAACAAAAAGTTCAACCATCCCGCTCTTGAAATTCCTAAAAGTAAACTTAATTCCCACAAATTAACTTCCACTAAACCGCTACAAATAGACCAAGTAATAAATAATAAAGCAATTATGCGTCCAGTTACAGTTAAGCCAGTAAATTGGCAAGTTAATTTTATAGCAGCAGATGTAAAAAACGGTTAAATGACAGCAAGGTCGGCTGTAGTCCGTAAACCACTTGTTAAATGCTGCAATCACTTATATCTTTGATTAATTTAGGGATTTGAAGTAATGTTGATAGACATTTTGAGGTAGACAAAAAAATTGGGTGATAGATAGAAAGAGGGCGAATGAAATGGAGGTGAATATGAAGGCTGATAAAGATGTATGGAGAAAGACAACTGTAATGTATAACTGTTTTTGTCCCAAATAAATAAAATAAAATGACGTAGTACTGATAGACTAAATTTTAAAAGAAAAAGTAAAACCAGTTAATAACTTTGACCATGAAATTGCGTTTAGATTACGGAACCTTAATCAACTAAGTTGTAGCTTAACCGGTACTAAGCATATGTATGTATGTCAACCGCCAAACGACAAATGGCTGGTTATCCTGCGATTATAATTGAAAACTAAAATAAGCACGAGCAAGGTCGACCCCGATAATTGACGTAACTTTGATAAGTGTATATATAATTATAGTAGAATTGATTATTGAAGGTTTTAGTGTATTAAGAGAAGTGATTATGCAGTTGACATTTGATTGAAACGGACGGAACATTATCAAACGAGTTACAACAAGGAAATAATCATGTTACTGGATTCTAATTTTAATAAAAATAGCGGAGGGTTGAAAAAAAAGTCGTGAAGAAAGTTTTGGGTATGAATGTTGATAGGTATAAGAGTAGGAGAAGACCAAAGAAACGATGGATGGAATGTGTGAAAGATAGAGATATAGATAGGAAAAGCGGATCAAACCGGAATGAGAAAGTTTATAGTGGATAAGACAGAGATTGAAACAGAAGAAGAACTAGCAGGGGATCGAGGATTGGAGGTGGAGAGGGGGTGACTACCGAGATCACAACTTATAAGAAGTGTTGAAGAAAAAGACCTGTTGCGCCGACCCTAAATAAATCTGTATAAGGGCAAGTAATACAAAACAACTACAAAATTAAACATTTCACACGCAATTTTAACACAACTTTTTATTTTTTAAAGGTAAGAGTAAAAAAAAACTTGCAAAAAACAAACAATCATATTTTTATGAACGTAATTCTTGGTATATGACAGGTAACTATAGTCACGCTTTTTTCTCCTGTTTATAATGATAATTTCTCAAAGATGACATACGCAATTTATAATTGCGTATGAAGATTTATGGGATACTTAGTTCAGTTTTTCAATTATTTTTTATATTTATTACCAAGAAGAGATGTCAAAATCTGCGGCTTTTTTTGACATAACAATTTTTAATGTTATGATATTTCATAACATTAAAAATTGGAAATATCTAATACATTCAATCGAGTTGCTATTGCAACTCTATTGAATGTATTAGATATTTCCTATTGAAAGAGAACACAAATCTGTCTTTGAGCACATAAACGAAGAAAAGTCTTATTTTTTTCTGAATAGAGTTCCTATCTCGCTTTATCCTAACAGAATCACCATATTGAATACATGTCTTCCTCTTCGATATTATTAGAAAAAGTTACAAACAATTACAAAAATCAAACTAACATACGGAATTAAAAAAACCTAAAAAACGGCTTTGTTTTTACAAGCTTTTTTTTTTTGTTAAAAATATTCATAATATTCAAGAACTATCCTTGAAATCAGAACCCTAGAACTACTTTACGAAATCGAAAGTATAGGCTGGTTTTTGATAAATTATGCATGATTTTTTGCCCAAGTTACGAAAATATTTCCTAGTGCCTACACTCAAGGCTAATCGAATTACAAGGAAACGAATACATATTTATTTATACCTACTGTTACTTTCTATATAAATATGGTAAACGTGTGTGCGTCATGAATTCAGTTGACTAAAAGTATCACAAACAAGGTGATAAAATATTATAGACAATTAATATAGCTGGAAAAGAGTTCCTGGAAGGATTTGGGGGAGGCCTTTGCCCAGCAGTGGGACATCATAGGCTAGCAACAATAAACAAAAATAGCTGGAATTTCTCAGTAGCAACCCGGTCGAAGTGGAGGTCCTTGGGGGAGGCCTATATGTCCAGCAGTGGACGTCTTTCGGCTGAAAATATGATGATGATGAACCCGGAGTCTGGATTTGTGTCCGAATCACGGCAATAGGCTCGCCCCCTATTACATACGAAATGCGGGGTACTACAGGTACAGTCACGAGCACTAATATGTCAACACTTGGCAACTTTAAATTGAGATTTTTTCACGAAATAACGAATGCAACGTTGAAACACGACACTTTACATAAACCTATGGGTTCGAAAATACTATGTTCCTAATAATATAAAATTTCATTCAAAAATAAATGAGAAAATCGCCTTTGAATAAAGCCAAGGGTATACATACTTGTGCTGGTGACTGTACACCTCTACCCACCCCTGAGGTGAGTACAGGCGTGATGTTATGTGTTTACAATAATTGTAAAAATAGTAATACTAATTTTGTCTCCAAAGGAGTAGGAAAAATTTTTTTCGATGCGGACGAAAGTGGATAAGATAGATATTAAAACAGAAGACGAACAAGCAGGGGATTGGGGCGGGGGGGGGTTTAGGGGTTCAGACCGGAATAAATCAGTACTTCGACGCCTTTTGTGTCCTTTGTTTTTGTATTTATTTGTATAATAATTTAGCTAGTCATTTAATTGCGTTTTAATCACATCACTAGTAGAGATAGTGTGATATCATTTTTTTAACGAAATGACAATAAGAAATGTAAGTATATCATTTTACTGCAAGTCCCACCATAGTTGAGAGGTTTCATATTTTCAGCCATTAACAGATGTTTTAAGCCATGCATATAATTAACCTATAATGTTTTTACTATCCTAAAAAACTTAAAATGAAGTGCCATGTTATTACAGCATTAACTCCAATTCATTTTCGAACATTTTCAAACAACCTATTTGACGAACCTTGTCTACTCAATAATAATCGAATTAAAATAACTGAACCACAAACGCATTCCGTGACTAAATAACTTCCTATATAAGCGATTGAACTACTTAACAACCTTCAAACGACCTTCACAAACGAAATTGTACACATCAATTAAAAATTCGTTCAGACAAATTGAGTTTTTATAAGTAATGCACTTCCCAACCTCCTTGAGAAAATGTCTCATGAAAAAATATAATATGACAAATATATTTTGAAACTATGGGGTGGCGCTGTTGGCTAAGGGAAACGTCAGACAAGTGTCAAATACAGTACATTTTTCAATTTAGTTCCTCATTTCACCGTCAACTAAGATATTACGGCCAGTGTCATTTTTAAGGGGAAGTAAAAAAATCACACTTACGAAGGGGATTTGACTGTCTTTGTTTTTATTTGCAACCTTCGTAATTAAAACTTGTTGCATTTAATTGGATACATGATTGGTCTGGGAAGAAATCTAGATTTTGTTGTGTCATGCTAGCTTTATTTGACCTGCAGTTTGTAATTAACACCTGTCTATTTGAGTATCATATTTTATTTGCTTTAATTTCATGAGAGCAGTGATGGCGCAGTGGGAATGGCCCCGACTTACGAGTTAATAGGTCGTGGGTTCGAACCCAGCCAGGCGCTTTACTTTGGCTTAGTAGACATTGGACTTGTTGTGTACCTAAATAATTTCGTCACCACTGCTTTCAAAACGGTAAAGGAAAACATTGTGAGGAAACCGGCATCTCCTAGAACCAAAAATTCGAAGACATGTGACATCTGCCAACCCGCACTGGGCCCACGTGGTAGATTATAGCCCACTCCCTCTCGAAGAATGGGAACATTATAAGCTGATTATATTCTCATGATTATAACAAAAATATTATATTTACAAAATTTATCAAGCTTTTTAAAGGCATTTGCCTAACCTGTAATTACTCCTTGGTGAGGTACGGACGCCAGCAGGTCAACCTACCCGAAACTGTCAGATTTTCCCAATCAACCTTGAACCTTATGTTTTAGCAATAAAGTCGAAAATCTATTAAAGAAATCTGACAGATTGTAGTAACTTGATGTGCTGGCGTCTGTACCTAACTGAGATATAATTATAGGTTAGATAAATTCTTCAATGGAAAGCTTTCTCTCTACGTAGATTCTAACCATACTTACATAATCTTATAGTTAATTCTTACACAACAACATTTCAAGTTGCATTATTTTTTACATGAACCCTTTTATACCTTTCGTGAAACACCTACATAATGTGTAATATCGATTTAGGGTTTATCCGATTAGTTTCGAACTCAAATAAAGTTTTTTATCATAAGCTCGAAATTAGTCGGGCATTCTCGAGATAAATTCGTGAGCTTACACTTGTACAATAAGCAAGATGGCCGCATCTCACAATGCGCAAGCGCAAGTGAAGTGACACTAATTCGCTTACAAAAGCTTCGTCACCCCGCATTTATTTGACAATCACATTGTCGTCTGTAATGAGCACCTGACTATTTCGCCTTCAATACTATTGTGACGTCACATATAATTTATTAGATCATAATATAGTTAATTATATCTTTCTATATTGTGTATTATATCATAAGATTTGGTTTGTGTGCGTTATTTTTAGATGATTTCTGGGCATTCTTGAAACAAATTATGGTTAAAGTAAAATTACCGGAACTATATACTTATTTCGAAGTATTATGTTATGTGGATCGTCATGGTGTTTTGTTACTAATGATATGGGTATCTTACTTGTTAGGAGAGAAACATAACATATACGTAAATTTGAAATAGGTACAGAAAGCGTCACTATGTCCTAACCCCTCAAGTTTTAAAATGTTACACTGCTACAACATTGAATTCCTTACGAATAATCTAAAGAATACTTCAAAAAGAGTCCATTGTGTTGACTCGGATTCGAACCATCGCATCACCGAACGTCGTCATACTCATACCGGCAGTTTGACGAACTAGCCAGCGAGCCCATATGAATTGCGATGAAATTGTTATCTACTATCGGCTGAGTCATTATATCTTTAGGTCCCTGTCTAATCGAAAGATGTTATAATTTGAGGGTATCCATTAATTTTACTTACTTACGTTGTCTTTATAAAATTAATCCATACCTTCAAGTTATAACTTTGTATACGTTCACTTAAAACGGCGAAGAGTAAACGACTACTAATTTTATCAATTATTTTTTTAAATGATTTCTGATTTTATGAGAACTAAAATAGTTGTTCTGTTTGTTGTAAAATAAGATCATAGTTTTGTTAAATAATAGCAATAATAAATATTATTAAATGATTAATAAAGTATTTTATTTTTCTTGATTTTTTAATTCTTTATAAATAATTACTACTTAAAACAAAATAGAAATATATATCAAAATAATATAATGAACAAAAAGCACATTTCGTGCCTATATAGGATTTGAACTTCCAATCTTATGCACGGTAAGCGGTCTTGAAACCTCCAGTCTATTTAGACGATGAATAAGTTGTCGTAAATGTTAACCCTATTATTGTTGCTTGTCGTCGCAAAAGTATTGTTTTATTGAAAAAAACAATAATAAAAACAGAATTTAAAAAAAAATACTTACTTAAACTTCTTTATTCACTAAAACAATACATTATTTAAAATAAAATGTTTTTGCAAAATACAAAAACCAACTTGGGCCTATCACGGATTTGAACGCACATGTCTTTTGGTGGGGTAACTACTTAAAGGAGCTGTGTGTACTTAGCTGCCGGTCGATTCTGTAAAAATCTCACCGTGAAAACTTAGGTGATGTGAGTTTGTTTTGCTAGGAATTGACACTATTGACAGCTCACTCCACGCTCAGTTCACCTAAGTTTTCACGGTGAGATGGTTACAGAATCACACTGCAGCAGCTGGTACCGTTCAGATAATATGTTTTGATGGGTTGTATTTATACATATGGGTTGTTATTTATTTTTTTTCTTCTTCTGTTCCCTACATTTTGACGAGTTATACGAATATAAATGTAGGGAACAGCTGATTTTTTTATAATTATTTAGCAAATCATTATCTCCTCCCACGACAATACCGCACACATATCATAGACAATTCGTTACAACAACAGATATATATAATAATATATATATATAACTTTTTCACATAACTATAATTATATACTTTATATACTTCAATTCTCTCTCACCGGTCTAACCAGAGAACAAATACTGGTCACTTTCACTTCACACAGACCGACCAATATCGTAGACGACTTTAATTGACACCCTTTATAAGAGATTTGAGATAAACGTGCTTGTGAAATTAACACGTACTTAGATTAGTTAGAAACTTTTAGCAGTTGATGGGCTTTTTGTTGTTAACGAGTTCATCTGGACTTAGTACTAAATCTTATTTTTGCGTTCGTGAAATGCCTAATTTCGAAGCTATACTTATGAATGTTTAGACAGTACCTATACAAGGTGTTAATGAATCCCGCCGGGGTCGCGGGTTGTTCGAAAGAGATACCGTGGCCCCTGGCACAGGCAAGTGAAGGAACACGGGTGGGTTTTAGTCAGTAAGAGTCTGACACTCCCTTCCGCTCCGCCCAGAGCGGGAGGGGTCATTTGATGATTTCCCATCCAAAAAAAAAAAAAAGGTGTTAATGAATTAACCCAAAACCTCTTAAGAGGTCATTGTACTCATCATTATGAACAACTTTTACTATGGACACAAACCTGAAATCGCGAAAAAAAATCAGCTGTTCCCTACTAAAAGTTGTTCATAATGATGAGTACAATGACCTCTTAAGAGGTTTTGGGTTAATTCATTAACACCTTGTAAATACTTATTTTTTTTTACGGATGGAAAGCAGGGGGGACAACAGACATACCTATTACCGAGTTTTTAATATGCCCATAGTAGTACTAATCAATACATGATGTCGTGATGAAAAAACGTGACATTTTTTTTAACTTATGAAAAATGATATCAATGATGACATACAGCTAAACAAATCGGGATTTTTTCATAGATAACTTCACCCCTGTATTCCACGAAAGGTTAGGCAGAAGCGAAACGAAAAAACAAGACTGGCGAAACGTGGGTGTACTATTAGGTAAACACCTATAGTAAACCCGCGTTTCGCCAGTTATGCTTAGGTCCCATGTAATAGGGGGTGACTCTATTGCTATCAACCGAACAGAAATCCAGACTCTGGGCTGATACTGACATATTCGATAGATGTCCGACTTATGAAATAAATAAAGACTAAAGACATATAACAAACAGCTTAGATTTGGCACAGAAATATCTAAAGACCAGCCTCCAATTTAACCAGACGCGGCTAATCATCAAAAAGCCAGTAATTACCAATCAATACACAGAAGATCCGGAGATAATTGACTCATGGCCATTACAATTGGTGAAGAAAGTTTTAAAGCAAACATTGAATACCATTGAGGTCAACCACACGAGGCAGATGAAGTCATACTAAACGTATTTGCTAACTGTGTTGGAAAGAGACAGCAGTACTTCATAGCATCCTTATCTTCATCAAATATTTCGGAAGGAAGTTGTTATAGAAAGAATGAGAGCAAAGAAAGATGGGTAGGTTTATTTGTCACAGAAACACGTGCATACAAAAAGATAATAATAAAAACAAAATAGATCTATAACCACGAGCACAAAACAGAAATAGTCGACAGCTGCACGTCCCAGAGCGCGTCAGAGCCTCTGTTAGCACAAGATTGGTTTGAATGGCATTCAGAAGGAGGATGATGACCAGCAACTGGTGGCCAAGGGTAAATGTGATGATGATAAATGAAAAGCTTATCTTAGTGAAAATTTCAATAAAAGAAAAGTGACTAAGACTAAAGGTAAATTCATATTTGAAAATTTACTCAAAATCACAAATACAAAATTCTAATGACTTTCACTTGTGTATGGCAAGGATACACACATACAAGTTAATTGACAAATATTTGTACTAGTGACTCGACATTCCTAATAATCCTTTCCATGAGAAACACAAATAAAGAATCGTTTGACAATCGACTCCTACGCACTAGCAAATATATTAATACACTTGTCAACGCAAAACCACAGGTGTGTCAAGAAATATTCAAATAAGACGCCTAAGCATAACCGAAAAATTAGAAAGTCGATAACATTGGTTTATTAGCTGCGCGTACGCATCTGCGCACACATGGACAAATACACACACAGACAAACGCTTGACCTTTCATTGGAGATTGTGAAAGCACAATCTTTGCTTAGAGTTGAGTCCGTCAGCATCTGGTATTAAATAACTTTAATTATTAGGTTAGGTCTTCTTCCTTATAGTAAAACTAGCTTCTGCTCTCTACTTTGTCCGCACGCAATTTCTTGTTTTAACATCCTTACTAATATTATAAATTCAAAAGTAACTCTGTCTGTATGTCTGTCTGTCTGTCTGTATGTTACCTTTTCACGCCTAAACCACTGAACGGATTTCGATAAAATTTGTCAAAAAGATAGATTGCATCCCGGGGAAAGACATAGGATAGTTTTTATCCCGATATCCCCACGGGATTTTTGGTACTGGACATGCCGGTTTTCTCACGATGTTTTCATTCACCGATTTTGACAGTTCAACAACATTCATTGCGTTATTTACGTTGTTGAGCAGACACATTTTCCGAACATACGAAGCAATGGATTAGCAATATCCTTCAAAATGATTCAGATTGAGATCGGTAGTTTGTCTGCACGCTCCAGGAGATGATGGACGCTACTAAAGGTGCCAACCTCGTAGCCAAATTCTGGATTAACTGTATAGGTATATGTAGATATGTGCGTTCACTATATGAGAATAGGCCTTTCGCTTTTATTATAGCTAGTTAGTAAGGTTTCAAAGGGCTTCAAGGCTTGGGATTGGGCGGCTCACATCAGTCGTATGCACGATGACTGCTGGGCAAAAACCTCCAAACAATGGTGCCTGAAGATGGACGGCGCTGCCGAGGCCGGCCCAGAAAGAGATGGCGAGATGACCTGGACACGTACCGCGAGAGTTCCTGAAAGGTGTTGGGGGAGGCCTTTGCCCAGCAGTGGGACAGTTTAAGGTAACTATCGCTATCTGTAGGTATCTATCTAACAAAAAACAGTGGCACTTCGGGAGTGCCGACAGTGAAAACAAAACACAAACAGAATTATTTGCCATCACTCACTGACATATCGGATATACATTAAAACCGAGTACATCCCGAGGACAGCCGAACACATCCGAAGCGTAATCGTCTTATAAACAAAACACGCGCGGTGTAACAGTGGCGCGAGTTCAATGGTTTTTTCCCATCTCAAAAAATACCAACGCGCCTAAAGGAAAAACAGTGAGGCTTCTTCTTATCAGCCGGTCGATTCTGTAAAAATCTCACCGTGAAAACTTAGCTGAAGTGAGTTTGTTTTTGCTAGGAATTGACACTATTGACAGCTCACTCCACGCTCACTTCACCTAAGTTTTCACGGTGAGATTTTTACAGAATAGCACCGCTGATGGGTCTTCCGCCTATTTGCCAACCTATTACGTAAATGTAAGAACAATCAACCATCGTACATTAAGACATTGGGTCTTTCAACCAACCTAAAGGCCTGTGCACACCACGTTTTTTAAACGCGCGTTTGTAGCGATACAGACGCGATACGCACGCGAGTCAGATACTAGCAGGCAGTGCTCTGTAGGATAAAAGCGCGCCGTCGGTCGACACACGTTTCTAAAACGCGCATCAACGGCGCGTTTAAAAAACGTGGTGTGCACAGGCCCTAAAATATGACCTCTTCGACACTAAAGAGATATACCTATTGTTACCAAGCAATCAAGCAAGGAAGTAAAGAAATTGTGTGTTAAATAATACACACCTACAATAATTACAGTAATCAACGAAGGTGTAATTAAATAAATCCGAAGTGGGTTTCAAACGGTTTTGTGTGTTTAGGTCCGGAAAATGATGACGCTAAATTAACTCTTGTGCGAATTACCGATATAAGTGGTCTTTCGTATACATGATCGGAATCACACTAATATTATAAAGGCGAAAGTTTGTGTGTGTGTTTATATGTTTGTTACTTCTTCACGCTCAAACGGCTGGACCAATTTTGATAAAATTTTGTATGGAGGTAGCTGACACCCTGGATTAACATATAGGTTACTTTTTATCCCGATTTTCCACGGGATCGAAACTTATGTGGGTGAAACCGCGGGGCGCAGCTAGTTTAATTATATATTTAACCAACGAAAGGAAGCCTAGACCCAGGTCCTCAGCAATGGATGTTGATTCCTAGGTCCTCAGCAATGGATGTTGATTCCTAGGTCCTATTTGATATAAGTAAATGACGACATATTCATTGTAAAAAATTATAAAATTTACACTTTTTGATGACGGGTCCTGTTAAATAAAGTAGAAAATATATGAAAGAAACTTGTATAATAAAACTGGCCAAGTGCGAGTCGGATTCGCACACGAAGGGTTCCATACCACAAGGCAAGAACGCCGAAAAAAGCATGTTTATTGTGTGGGAGCCCCCCTTAAATATTTATTTTATTCTGTTTTTATTATTTAGTATTTGTTGTTATAGCGGCAACAGAAATACATCATCTGTGAAAATTCAACTGTCTAGCTATCACGGTTCTTGAGATACAGCCTGGTGACAGACGGACAGACGGACAGTGGAGTCTGTCCGTCTGTTTAATAATAGGGTCCCGTTTTTACCCTTTGGGTCCGGAACCCTAAAAATTATCGAGTGATCTCCTGTTGCCTGTCAGTTGTATTAAATAGGCCCCTGGCTGTAATTTTGATCTGGTTTGATGAACTGGCTCCCGGACTTATTAAAAATTATTCTGAGTTGGTATTAACACTGCTTTAAAAAAAATTATGTCTAATGAATTCTCAAGACACAGATCTCACATAAACAAACAGACAGACCCGGAACAACTTTACATTTGTAGACGATACAAATATTTGTCCCATACGGACATTTTGGAACTACGAGTAGAAAAGATCATTCTGAATAAATTATAACGTAGAAATATGAATGTCTATTGGTAGCTTGATAAAAAAAAAACAAATGATTCCACAGATTATAAATCGCCAAGCTTGATAAACATACCAAGCGTATGTACAGACGCCAGCACATCAAGCTACCCGAAACTGTCAAATTTTCGCAATCAACTTTGAACCTAATGCTTTACACATAAAGTTGAAAATCTACTGAAGAAATTTGACAGATTGCAGTAGCTTGATGTGCTGGCGTCTGTACATTTTAGAGCCTAAAGGTGGATGATGTAGATATCTACATATTTTAAAACAAACGAATAAACAGAGATCATAAAACCAGTAGTAGTGTACCTAAAGGCTACTTAAAATCACGCTATGACCCTCAGGAGCCGAGCAAACACGAAGAAATACCGCGAGCAGGCGATGCGATGCAACGGTGTCCGGGGGAACAAGAAATTTCATGCGAACGAAGTCGTGGGCAGAAGCTAGTATATAATATACAAGGTTTCCTAAAAGATTATAAAGTTAAAGAGCACTAGACTTGACACATCGTGCATCGTTAGCGCATCCATTTTATTTTTATGTAAGGCCTTGAACCGTTTGAATATAATGTCATGTGATACGAACTCGATGTGGTAGGACCTTTACGAATGTGTAGGCAATTTATAAATAGCTTTTAAACATATTTGGACATTAACATCAAATTGTAAAGTGGCTATTTCTCATGGGCCTAACTTCAGTACTGTTTTGGTATATTAGCTACAAATGACTGAGTAATAGCGATGTTTTCATTTCAATTTATTATCTTCATGTTCCATGTATGTAAAAAATATCCTTGAGTCGGATTATTGAATTTTGTTGAAGCAAACCACGAAACCACCATAAAAAGCAGTAGTGGCCCAGTGGTAACGGCCGCGACTTACGAGTTGTAGGTCGTGGGTTTGAACTAGGGCTTGTAATTCGAATATTCGAATAATGCGAATATTCGATCATTTTTGCTATTCGAATATTGACTGATGTTAAATTCGAATATTCGAATAATTTTTAGTTCAGTTTGAAAATACGAACTACGTCTGTCTTACAAGTTGTTACCTACAGACCGCGCTTTACACGTACACACACAGTGCCGGCGCCGCCACTCCGAGGTTTCGCAGCCGTAACAAATATGTATTTACAGAATTATTATGAATAAAGTCATCAACACAACTCTCTAAGACCATGTAATCCTCAAGAATGACTATTTCATCAAATCTTGACATTTGGGGATTATACTAACTTAACAAGTTGTATTACTGATTTTTTTTCTTTGAAAATATTTATTTGGCTATACAAACTAAAAATAACAAAATTAAATCCTAACTTAACTAAAACTATACAGAAACTAAAAAATAGCGTCGAAAAATTCATCCGCATCGCTGACGATTGGTAATGTACCCAAGAGACTGGCGGCATTACCACGTTGTATGGCGATGCTCTATATATGGCGTTGCTCTATATAGCCTCTGGCCAAGATAAAAGCCAGCCCAAGGGCTGGCTTTTAGCTGGTTGACAATTCCCGTTACCCAAGGGTAACGGGAATTGTCAACCAGCCGTTTCGAAATTTCTTTAAAAAGACCATGAGCACTCGGACCCCACGGCCCGAGAGTTTCAACCCCAAACGGCTCGAAAATATAGTTTCCGATGAGGTTATTATATTTTCGCCGTTTGAGGTTTTCCGCAGCCACAGCAGCAGCGCCAGCACAGCATGCCGAGCCAGGAAGATGAGATGGCGCAAGATTATCAACACACGTAACATCCCACACTAAAGGCCTACCCACCTTCCATGGAAATAAAGACATACCGTCCGGTCTCTTGCCATCGTCGCGTGCCAAGCCATTGGGTTCTAATACAGCTGGAACGCCGACGGTGACAAGAGCTCTTCGGATGATGTCATTAATGTTCGCGCTAAGCGTGCCGCGCTAAGCGATCCGCACTTCGGCTGCAAGACAGGCCGTGGTGGTGTCCGAGGCTGTTGACATCTTCGCTACAGTGACAGCGATGGGGAGAACAGCAAGGAGTGCCTAGTCGTAGGGAAGCAGCGAGGTGAAAAGTAGTGTCGTCGAACCAATTGATTGTAATTATTGTAATAGGCTATTTGACAATGTAAAAAATAAGTTCATAATTATTGACACTCGTATAGATTATCGCTTTTAAAATCGATTTGCATTAATTTTACTACAAAACAATGTATTATTTATTAAAAAAAATCCCGAAAAAACTTCATCTTTTTAAATCTGGCGCCACGTAATCGAAAACGGTCTGGATTGGCTGAACTTAAGATGACGTCATGATTTAGTAAATTTCTGTCTGTCGTTGACAGAACAGATGACTTTTGTCTAGTATCTCGACCGTTTCAACGTTTGTATACGTGAATCGTGACGTCACGACGCCATATTGTTAAAGATAGCGTTTTGGCGGCTTATTTAAACGGTACATTTTTATTTACTATTTTTTTAAAGAAATACATTATGCAATTTGAAGTAATAGGTTTTTGTGGGCTCGTTAGACACCATTAAATAATCTGAGATGTTTATCAGAAACCAGTCAAATAGCCTATTCTGTAAATACATATTTGTTACGACCGCGAATCATATTTTAATCAATGTACAACTTAATACTGGCCAGCATATTGCAAAAAACGTAAGAAAATTTGAATTTCGCAGGCTACCTTAGCGCTTCCCCCTTAATATTTTTGATTTGTTTTTTTTTTTCATTATAATGTCAAACTATGTTGCTTAAAGGTGATTCAATTTTATATAATAAAAATACTCAACTCAAACTTGTGTATTAATTGTATAAGCAAGTTGTCCCTTCAAGGTTTCAACTTGGTTTCAAAGGAAAAAGCTAATATTCGAATAAATATTCGAATAATTCGAATACTGCCTGTAAAAACTTCGAATATTCGATTATCTAAAAACTTCGAATATTTACAAGCCCTAGTTTGAACCCAGCCAGGTGCTTTACTTTGTGTAAATTATTTCATCACCACTGCTCTCTAAACGGTGAAGGAAAACATCGAAAAATTCGAAGACATGCGACATTTACCCACCCTCATTGGACCCGTGTGGTGGATTACGGCCCACTAACTCTCCGACCGAGAGGAGGCCTGTGTCTTGGCAGTGGAGACATAAAAGGCTGATTATGCTAAACTACCACGATGAAAGTAAATTCATCCTTAGCGGAAATCCATATGGACTCGTATTGAGCCAAACAGATTTGGCAGAAAGCCAATAATGGAAATACCAGTATACACAAAGGTCAACCGAAATCTGCCATGAGAACCTTTTCACACCAACAAAAGACCCACACAATTCTTGTCAATTTAATTTTGAAGGTTCAATACCTGTCAATTATAAATATCTATTTCCGCTTCCGTTAAACGCTATAAGTGTCCTTTAACATTCTATCTCTCATATACATTCCATTGAAAAGTCCGTTAATTCCGTTCACTAATATTGTTAATTACCTTTAATTATTACTGTTAATATTGGTTTCATCATGATTGGATCATAAATATTTAATCATATATATATTCACCTGTATTCATTACTTACCGTATTCTTATAGAGCTGCTAATAATAATGTTTTACTACTTAATTGAACGAGTAAAACGAAATGAAAGTTTACTCAGGGGGCCTAAAAAGGCCACTTTGGCAGAATCATAAAAGGATAACATTATGAATCATAATGGACAGTTAACTGTTAAGTTAATCGTATCAAATCCCATTGGTGCAGGATTTTTGGGTTATTTTTTTTTGTCTGTGCTAAAAAAATCAATCCATCGTTTTTTTTTCTTTCCTGACTCTGCCTAAGCCATCTACATTTACGCTCACAAGCAATTTGCTTTTTCCAAGTTTCTATCGCTCGATTCTATTTTCTATTTAATTTCACCATGAAAGTTCTATGTTGTATGGCACTGGATTTGAACCGGCGACCTTTTGAACGAGAGTTCGCGCTACTCAAATGCTATTTAATACTAGTGGCGTACCATGAGATTATCTAAGTGAAAACCCATTTTATATTTTCGATAGGTTCCTCCTAATTGAAGACGTATGACCTAACCTGCACTGAGCCCACGTGGTTGATTACGGCCCACTACCTCTCACCGAGAGAGAGGCCTGAGTCAGCAATGGGAACATTATAGGATAATTATGCTATATCCTTTCAGGACTGCACTGCTCGACTTCATCCATAGTTGGGATCTTTTTGTAATTTTTTTTTATTGCTGTATGGGCCCGCTCTTGACCTCGATCATGCCTGTTGGAAAGCGATGGATGAGGTCTATGGTGGAACGAGCGTTCCCAGAAAATATCTATGGCACTGGAACTCCCACTCATCGACGAAGCACAGCAGGCTGCTTGACACCGGACTCCGGTGGGAGGGTGGTCGCGAACCAGGCGGGTGTAGCCCTACCACCGCAAGGGAAGAATTGGCCAGTCAAGTAAGGTGTTGGGTGTGACTGCCTAAGATGCGCCGAGCGCTCGGTTCAGTTGAGTAACTGGCGGAACAAACTGCGCTACACGAGGAGGTTTCTTCATGCATCCCTAACTAATAAAAACAATTTACTTAACAATGATGAGCAAAATTGAAAACAGCGGTGCAATTCTGTAAAAACATCAGCGTGATAACTTAGGTGAAGTGAGCTGTCATTCCACATGATGCTAGGGATTGACACTATTGACAACTCACTTCACCTAAGTTTTCACGGTGAGACTTTTACAGAATCGACCGGCTGTGTCCAATGTGTTTGTGATTTAAACAACAGGCTAATCTTGACTTTATGATATGTCATTTATGTGTTTTTACTATGTCACGCCCTTACAGTGATAAGGTTCTAAACTGATATAATCTAATATAGAAATCTGACAGGAAATGACCTTGAAAACGTACAAAAATATATTAACACTAATGAGGTCACTGAATTATTGAAGTGAAAACTTCTTTAGGCGCGTTGTTATTTTTTGAGATGGGAAAAAAACCATTGAACTCGCGCCACTATTACTGTAAGCGACACCGCGCGTGTTTTGTTTATAATACGATTAAAAAAATACCCGCTTCGGATGTGTTCGCCTGTCCTCGGTTTTAATATATATCTGATATGTCAGTGAGTGATGGCAAAGTATTCTGTTTGTGTTTTGTTTTCACTTCTGCCGGCACTCCCGGAGTGCCACTGTTTTTTTTTTAAACAAAGATAATATCTGCAAAATAGACGAAGAAATGGCAATCCACAAGCATATTAAACATGTAAATGATAAAAACTTTCATCTTCATAATATTAGCACAGAATCTGTCTTTATTCCCAATACATACGTAATTTTAACTTTCTTCAACAAACGAAAACAATACTTATTGACACACAAAATAATAAGGAAGTGAAAACAAAATAATATCGGTTATTAAACCGTAAAACACGATTATTTTTGTATTCAAAACACTGAAAGTGAATGGAGTTTTGTAATTCGAATCGATAATGTTCGTCTAATTGTATTACGTATTTGCGGAAACAAATTAAGTACAATCTTGATACTTAGGGGGTAAGCAGATGCATAATAAGAGATAACTGTAATAACATGTCCAATTCCACAGTCGGTTACATAGTTTGCAATAGATTCACCACAAATTCGTTAATTTTTTACCGACTTCACAAAAAGGAGGAGGTACTATGTTCGGGTGTTTTTGTAAGATTTTTCCAGCAACGGCTGGAAAGAAACTTCTAATTATGATGGCATTTCAAAAAGGCTGTCGACGATCTAGGATTCTAGGTCAATCTTTTCAAATACTTAACATCCTGTAGTTAGAAAAATTGTAGCAAACAAGTATCCCATCATCATAAAAAAGTATGACCAAAACGACCCTATATCCCCTTTAACCATTTTAGAGAAATCAAGGGCTCGAAACGAGTTCGAGAAAAAAACTCTCACATACAACATGTCCATTTATCGATATATCGACATCCGTGCATCACTACGGCTCGCCCAGTCCGGTGACCTAGTGAGGGACAGGTTTCGATAGCTCGTGAGGTGGGGCAACTGTGTGAGCGAAAAGAAATGATTCCTAAACTGATTGACGATATGATTTCATTGCGAATTTGAGAATTATGTTAATTTTTCGATTTTAATATGACTAGCTAGACTAATAAGTTTTGATTTGGTATTTTCAATTTAGTAAAGAATTATTCAAAAGAGCTTCGACCAATTATAACTTTCGGTTCTGAGAAAATTGAAAAACAGTCTCTTGAAATAAAATTAACCTTATTACTACTAGCCAACAGTGGCCCTAAGTCAAAGAGAAGCCATTATTAATGATCCTGCTAGATCAATTTGTGAATAGGATCATGCCTTTCTTATATTCTTCGACGAAAAATAGTGGTAAAATACTAATCAGGGTTTCGTCAACAGGATACGAAGCAGTGTCCTCCTGTCTGTGTCCATTCAATTAACTTAGCCTATCGTAGTCCTTAGCCCACTGCTGGGCATAGGCCTCTCCCAGGCTGCACCACAACACCCTGTCCTCCGTCTTCCGCATCCAATCTCTCATCTGTGTTCATTATGACCTTTTAAACGTTCTAAGTCGTTCGGCGTTCTGTACTTTATATGATGTACATAATAAGGAGTATTCTGTTCTATTCTAAGACAGGACTATGATAAGCAAAGAACGTTTCTGCTGTAATTGAAAGATGATCTCATCACTAATGATTCAATCCCCGCCATTACTGAGACCTCACATAACGCATCAAATATCTAAGCCGATGTTCCACATTTTAACGTATTGCCTTGCGGTCATAAAACGAAGGTACTACATCTACTAGCTTAAGGCTGTTCACACACCTGAGTCGAATAATTCCCGGATTTTATGTCAAAGTCAAGAGTAGACTTTTCAGTAAAGTTTTAGCACCCTCACCGAGTGATTTCGTGACACCCTAAAAACATCTACCAATTGGATGAGACCTACAGTTGCCTTTACAGAGTGGCAGGGACTTCGACGCATAAACTGTAACCATGAATTCAGCACATGATTCTAGACCTAGAAATTTCTAGATTCTAGAAATGTTTCGTCGGTTATCAAATAAAAATCTGCTGTTTCATAGAAAAAAATTAATACCTATGTGGTCAAAATGTTTGGAACAGCAATTTTTTTTTTTAATAACCGTTGAAAACTTTCAACTCAGGTGTCCAGAAACATCAGAAGAATCCATTGTAACACTCTGTATATAAAGCAAAGCAATCGATTACGTACCCAAGTGGACCGCTGCAAACAGAACTTACACAAAATGGGAGATTATGGTTGCATCCGACACATAATGTGACTGCAGTGCTCTTGAATAGACTATGTACGACCTGAGGAACGAATAAAAGCCACTCACGCTACTATTAACGTGGCCACTGGGCCCACCCAAATAATTTCAGAAAGTAAGTAGGTGGCAGTGGGCAGGGCGCATTGCTCGCAAAACAGATGGCCGATGGGGCCGAAAGGTTCTGGGGCGACCGCGTACCGGAAGACCTAACGTTGGAAGGCCTCCCACAAGGTAGACCGACGACCTTGTGAACGCCGCAGGAACCCGTTTGATGCGAGAAGCACGGAACTGGTCGAAGTGGAGGTGCTTGGGGGAGGCTATGTTCAGCAGTGGACGTCTTTCGGCCGAAATGATGAAGTAGGTACTATCGATTATAGGTACTAACTCAAGAAAGCCCAATTGCCTGAACCGACAACCTAAAACAGAGCTACTTGGCGCAGAAAAGTGAGAAGAACCCACTCCAAATAACGGGGCCAGGGATGGAAAGGGGATGAAGAAGTATTTAAGTACTATCGAAGGAGTACATTTTGACAACTTTTACCTTAGGTTGTTTTGTTGTGCGTGTGCGGGCTGTCATAGTGCGATAGTCCGTCTTCTGCATAAGCATAATCAGCCTTAATGTTCCCACTACAGGCCTCCTCAGTGGGGGTTGGTAGATGTCACAATGTCTTCGAATCTTTGGTCCTAGGGCATGCCGGTTTCCTCACGATGTTTTCCTTCACCTTTTTTGAGAGCAATGGTGATGAAATAAATTTTACAAAGCAAAGGGCCTGCCTGGGTTTGAACCCACGAGCTAGAACTCGTAAATCAGATCTGTTACCACTGCGCCACCACTGCTCTCAATTTTGACAACTCTTACCATGGCTAATTGGGTAGTTCGATTGCGAGCGTAGTCCGTCTTAAGACATTCTTGACTAAAGCCTGTGCACAGCCTAAATACCACAGATGAGTGCCAAATTACCATCAGATTTTGGTTGCAGCAAAAACTTGATTATGTTGGAAACCTTTAGCCTTTAATGGAATTTAGTAAAACGGTGTTTAGCCATTTGTAATGATGAAACCAAGGGACGGGTGTATTTGGTCAGTTGTGACATACAAAGTGCTTATTGCTTACAACTATACGTAAAATGATTATTCAAGTGATTAATTTCAGTAATAAATGGCAATGAAGATTTGATTGGAGGATTTATGAAGTTCTTTTGCTGATTGCCTTTTGATTATCTCTATGTATTAGAGGAGACCATACTTCAGAAGGGATAGGCTCACAAGGGGACCAATAACCAGAGGGCTTACACCAACTGACATTCTAGCAGCGATAACGGTGATGGAAAAGCCAAACATATATATTTGGAACTGACAAACCTACTTAAACCTTGTCTCCAAAAGTGCTGTAGAAATACAAAACGATTGTCACTTGTCTGGTGAAGGTCGTGAGAATCCGCTGGATGCGAGAAGAACACGACCGGTCGAGGAGGCCTATGTCCAGCAGTGGACTTCTTTCGGCTGAATGATGATGATGATGATGGAGTCCAAAACTATTGAAGCCAAGATCTAGTACAAGGTAATAATATAAACTTCGGTATGAATTTAATTCTATCACATGTATATCAATTTCGTCGCTCACCAGCGGCAATACATATACCTGCGTAGGTTTGGTTTATTTTCTATAATTGGTTTTCGTGTCTTTTCATACATTTCCGTGTTAAACCACGAAATATACACGAAAACACGCACGAACGTCCATTTCCGGTGATTATTTTTAGTTTTGAGGGACAGTTGCAAGTATCGACTAACGCCCAGTTCCTAAATCAGACATGAGACACGTCTTTTAAAATTCTATTAAAAGGTTTACCTTACACGTTCTTCCGCATGAAAAAACCGCTTATGCTAAAACTTTGCACAGACTGCTTTGACTTTACTAAAGGGTTTTTTTCGTTTAATTCAGCTCCTCAAGTTTTGCGTTGAGCCACACGATTACTGACAAATGCTAAAAAAAATACACTGACCCGACTGATCCACTCAAATCTCTGTAGAACTTTCTCAAAAGACCATTTCAGACATCAATCTACCGCGTTACCGCTGGCCCGGAACATAAAGGGCTAAGGAAGGAACACGGGTGGGTTTTAATCAGTAATAGTCTGACACTCCCTTCCGCTCCACCCAGAGCGGGAGGGGACATTTGATGATTACCCATCCGCAAAAAAAAAATTACCAGTCTCTACGGTCTTTAAAAGAGACTGTGACCTCTGAGTTTGTTTCGGCCTTTCTCAGTCAGTTAGAAAATGCCTTATCTAACTTATTTTTTTCAATAATATGGCATGTAAAAGTGATTTTAATATCCTATTTACAGAACAAACAATTTCATTTATGTGTATACTTTATTAAATTTAGAGAGCAAAGCGATTTTACTCCGCGGATCTCCTTGCAAATTCTCAGCCAATCACGGATGACCTTTAAAAGGCCCCATAGACTTTCAACAAACAATTCGATACTTCCGTTACATACCAATGTACTTACTATTTACATAATATATGTACACGCATACCGAAATACACTAATACAGTGATAAAAAATAACTTCTGACGTAACAAACAATTTCACTTTTTAAATAATTTTGTCGTGACCAAAAAACACGATCATTCTGCCTATTGTGTTACTATAAATCTTCACGATTGATCTGCCTGTCAATCAGTTAAAAATATAGATTAGCTTAACTCTTACTTAATCGCTTGTTATGTGGTAATGGAGATCATTATGTAGTTATGTAGCTATATGCTGGTGATGCGTGTAAATGTGGTCAAACAATGGGTCGCCTAATATCGTGTCTGCACGCTACAGGAACTGATGAACGCTACTGAAGGTGCCAAGCTGTGTCTGTAGATTGCCATCGTCACGCTAAAAAGAAGAAGTAATTCGTGATTACATGGTCGTCCTCATGAAATTGTGATATTTTTTTTTTGTGACAGAAATAATGAAATCTACAGTGTTTTGTTTTCTTTAAGCAACTGCTGAGCAGTCCACGTTCTAAACAAATATCACCCTTTCCGTTTCGTATTTCTACAATGAGTTTCAACAGAGTTGACAAACTTTTCGGCAGCTTAGGTCAATCCAAGACATTTTTGACTTTTCTATCATCGTTATAGCTGAAAGAATGTCACATTGTGTTGGCCTTTTGGGTTCGTTCCCTAGGTTGGACAAAGTTATTTTGTGTCCTATCACCACCAGAAGTCCGGAGTCTGGATTTGCGCCCAGTTGATGGCAATAGGCTCGCCCCTACATGGGATCTAAACATCATCAACATCTGCCTAGCCCAGTTACTGGGACTTAAACATATAGAGCTATAAGGAACAGGGTGTAAAGTTTAGTCATACTCTATAGAAAAGGGAGGATCCTCCGACCAGACGGGTGTTGTATCTGGCGGGCAACTGCCCGATAATACATGTCGGGCCGTAGGGGTAACAGACAGTCCGCTGTGCAGGGCCTGTATGGAGGACGACGAGACAGCGGCACATGTGCTTCGAAACTGCCCAGTGGTCGCCACGTACAGGGCAAAGTACTTCGGTAACCCAGGTACCCTACGTGAGACGGTCAGTAACATAAAGGCGTTGCTGGCCTTCCTTGAGGAGCTGGGGTGGATCAAATAATCGATTTTCCCACCCGTACGCAAAATACGCGCATTGACGTGGAGTTGCGGATACCAGCCCGTAGTACCTATTATGTCGGGCCGTTGTATCTATGCTAGTTGCGCGGTAAACTCTGCTTACGAGATGCAGGATTTTTGCGTGACGTCAGTATGACGCGTTGTTCGCATTTGGCGTTGTAGATACTGCTACAAACATAACAAGCGCAATGAGGGTGTATTTTACACATCTGCAATCTGTTTCTATCATAAAATATGACACAACTTTTACAGTTATTTCTACAAAAAAATAATTATCTATCATAATAAGGCTATACCCCCAAATATTAATGATATATAATTGGACTTGACCGTAAAGTATTATAATTATTACTATTGTTGATCATAAAGTAGCACATTTCTAATGGTTCACTTCAAAAGATATGAGAATAGAAATGTACCGTAATTATACGATATTGATATCTTTTGTTAAGAAAGATAAAAGAAAAAGATTGAAGTGTACAACGTAAATGGGAGGAATGAAGAAAATGTTTTTTTTTCCTTAATAACTGGTAACGTTATGATTCGACATAGTACTCATTGTTTTCCTTTTTTACTGGCCACTTTGTAAGTGCAGTAAAGCTTTTTAATAGGTAAAAAGTAAGTACACCTATTTAAGCCACCAAAACTGTGTCGCTGTAAAATTACAGGCACAAGAATATTCAGCCTAAAGAAAAACATTCAAAATCTAGTCGCAATCATAAATGTCCAGGGAAATTAGAGGTATTTTTGACAGGCTGAGACTGAGATCAGACTGTGAACCTTCTTAAAATTACGAGTATTGCCCCCTTAAGCTATACTACTACTTACTTTGATAACTAGTCAAGGCTTATTAGTCGATTCGCACGAATTTACTCGCCCGAAAGTATTCACACTTTTCGGTCGAAAAACCATAAAAAAACCGGTCAAGTGCGAGTCGGACTCGCGCACCGAGGACTCCGTACAAATTTGTAGGTGTATGTAAATAGTTTTAATTTTTTTTTTGTGTAATGAAACTCAAATTCAGTTTTCGCATATTTTCCTTTACTTGCGCTACGTGAAATTGCTTCTTGCCAAATTTCATGATTCTAGGTCAACGGGAAGTACCCTATAGGTTTTGATTTCGGAACATATACGTATCTATTGATTGTGTTGACTTAGAAGTTTTATTTTTTCACTGCTTCAAGGGATTGCAGCCTTGAGTATTTGATATTAATTTCAACTTGATAACTCCACGCGTTCCAGAGAACAAAGGTCTTAACTAACGGACAGACAGACGTTCAACGAAGTGTTCCGTTTTTTCTTTTGAGGTACGGAACCCTAAAAAGGACACTAGCCCAGCGAAAAACGAATACTTTTTTCCTAACTTCATTGCATAAAATTCAAAATGTGCCAATTCGTGCAAGTCGCCTATAGAAAAAAATATATTACTTATATTTAAGTGACAATTCGCACTTTTCGAGCGAGTAAATTCGTGCGAATCGACTAATAAGCCTTACTCATACTTAGACAGCTATTAATTTCTATTTCTTACTACGACTAACAAGTTTCTACATTGACACGTAGTTAACCCTATGACCAGGTTCAGTTTGACCTCAATTAACCTTTATTTGGATAAAAAGCTGATTTGACCTTTGCAGTTATGTTGTAAGTTTATCCTGAGTAACTTTCATTGATTAAGCTTGAAGTGGATTGAAAGTTTTATTATTTTAAGCCTGAATATCATCTTCGATCGGTGTAAATGGTCCAGTTAGTACTGCTCCTCAATGATATTGTAACAATAATTTAGTTATGGTAACAATTAAATTCAATTGACAATATAATGCACAAGATAGAAACATTACTACAAAATAGTGACATTGTCACAAACGATGGACATTGGCACAAAAAAAGAGACATTGTCACAACATAGGGAGAGTTGCGTAAAAAGGAGAATGAATGACAAATTGCTGTAGATGATCATGAATGTCACAATCTAACTAGTAAATGAGATCGGGGACAGAAATACAAATGAAAGGATGTGATGATTCATGAGTTTTGACAATCTACTATTTTACAGAAACCTATTTTCAAATACGTCTTTCAACATATGAAACAAAAAAATACGGTAATATTCCTTATTGTTTTAAAACAGTTATATGTCAAAAAATCAAATTTGGAACATCATTTCACATTTTCGTCTACAGTTCGCGTCAAATAACTTTGCCGCTCTGAAGTAGGGAACAAATCACTGCTGTGAATACAACAGCAGCGTGCATGGCGCAGATTGGCGCGGCTAGGAAAGAGCCTAGCTTCAGAGCGGCAAAGTTATTTGACGCGAACTGTACATATATACAACGAATTCATATTTATATGCTAAAAGCTAAAAATAAAAGTGAAAAAAAAGTTGTTTGGTGTGCCAGTTTTCAGAATTGTTAAAGTTGTAAAAATGGTCACTTATTTGAACCGTATATAACTGTTTTTTTAGAAGATTTGGTTTAGTAAACTCATGGTCTAGAAAACTAAATAATTACTATTAGCTCTGAGATGATTTTTATGACTGTGAATTATCGCAAGGAGTAACTTTTAAAAGCTCTTCAGCTCGAGCGAGAGATAAATCCAAAATGCTGGTGACCAATTAGCATTTTCGATTTCTTTTAATTTTAAAACAACTACTTTCAAACAAAATCTAGTAGTTAAACCGCAATAAGGACCTTACCTTATGCGTCATATTTGCCGTAATTAAACGTATTTTCTTTCTTTCTTTCTTAGAAGACATTTCATTTCCTTGTTTCTCTCTCTCTTCTCTTACAATATATTGTAAAACATTTTAAAAGAGTAACGGCGTAGTTTCTTGCCCATTCTTCTCCATACGAAAACTTCCTTTTGGAAGGAGCGTCTAGAATCAATTCTATTTTTTTATTATTGTAAATTTTGACGTTCAAAAGTTTCATAAATATCGAATCTATTTGTAAAAAATCTTATGAGACAATAAGTTTGTAAACGCACCCACAATACAGGAGAAATTCCTAGTGTGGGGCAACGTTTTATAAAAAAAGAAAAAGAAAATAAATCAATAAAATAAGAAATAATTATACTCAAAATATCGTACAAGCGTCGTTCGTACAAACAGTAGTCGTTTTGTTTTTAAAGTATACAAACTTGAATCGAATATTATTAGCTTCTGTCGCGATTTCATCCGCGTGAAATATCTTGTTTTAACATAAAATATCCTATGACACTCGGCCATAATGTAGCTTCTCATTAGTGAAAGAATTTTCGGAATCGAATCAGTAGTTTCGAAGATTACCCCTTACATGCAAACTAAAAAAAAACATATCTTTGTAATACTAATATATAATTAATTTATTATCAATGTCAAGTAAACTCACAACTCATAAAAAATAATTGTTTTTAATATTTATTTTTCAAGTCATAATCGTTAAGTATTATTATATTTTATAATCATAATTATTACAACTAACTATCAACATTTGTTATTATTTATTAAATATTTCCATGGTCAGGTGATACAGCCGTTTTATTTTGACTTTGAACTTGAAAATTAGTTTTCTTTTTACTTCCTAACTATTACTATTTATTCTTATTAGTATCTACAATCTATTAATCAACGGGTCGACCGAAGTATAAGCTACGCTTGCCGCGATCGGTTCGTGGATGGGTGAACGTCGATTGCATATCGAGACCCTGCCATGCATCGTCGGAAAGCCCAAAACCTACGTGACACTTTCATCGTGTTCTTTTTAAGTTAATCAAATCATTGAACAACTACCCATGCTTGTACTGTTTATATTTACCTGTATAATCATAGATTTCGTGGCAAAATTATCTTAACTGGTAGGTAACTCTTAAAGGTCAGATAGCAGTCGTTTAGACGATCCTATATGGCCATTAGCGACCCGCCTCTGATTCGCACGGCTACAATGGCGAAATGTCAAAACATCGAGATATCAGAGTGAGAGTGCATAAGCATCAGTGTCGAGCATCGTGGTCTAGACAGTCACGAAAAGCGACTCTGTTTTATACTATTTGTAGATTTATCCAAGGACTTTTTGTAGCTAAATGTTTTAGATTAATGACCATTTATTTATTTTGTCCAAGGACTGAAAGACGAAGTGTTGGTCGTCCGGTCGACGGCGACGTGAGCGGATGAAATTGTTGCCATCATGGGTAGAACCTGGGTGAGGCTGCCACAGAAGAGTGGGGATTGGCACAAGAAAAGAGAGCTCTATGCTCCAGAGGGTCGGGCTGTAGATGATGATCATAGGTTTATCAAAGAAACACACATAGTTCGCCACGTCTGACCATTTGAAACCATAATGTCTTAAATTCTCACAAACCCGTGTAGAACTTTCAAATGTTAGAAGGAGTTACTCAATTGCTAGGTTATAAAAATGGAGTTCATAGCCCCCTATGACATTTAGGTACCTGACCATTCACCTACGAAGTTATGCAAGTGGTTACCACATGATTGATTTATTGTATATATGTTTATATGTTATGTATCTGTAGCTACAGCTATATATATATAAGATGAAGCTGGACTAGATCCGAAAGACCGTTCATTTTCACTTGGTCGTTTGCCTGAATTCCATAGGCAGTCGATTTCGGGAGAACGACGAATTGTAATTGCGCCATAAGGCGTGAAGAATTAACAGACAGAGTTACATTAACTATATTTCATTTATAATATTTAGTATGGATAGATGTATCTGTAGCTATATATTTAAAGGTATATATAGTGATGTAGTTTGCAGTTTCTTTAAGCTTTTGACTATAAACATTGATAATAATGTCAACAGTAAAATAACAGATTGATTCGTGTATAAGATCGACAGCCTTTTCAATACAGTTATTAGTTTATGGGTAATCGTTTTCTTATTAGAATTTATTTCGGAATCTTTCTGATACCCCCACATAAGTAGTTGAGGAAAGGCTAGACAGATGGTGTCGGTTGGTATCGGTGTAGCTTTGATCAAGTCAATAACACACACATCCCTATATGTTTGTTATTCCTGCGTATGGCACTCGTGGGTTGCAGCCGAAAATCAGCGTCAGATGGTACACCTTGTGTTGTTATCTGACATTATCTGAGGCCCTTTTGGCATTATAATCTTTGTTTTCTGTTTTTATAGTTTTAAGCTGTATTTATTTTGCTGTAATGCCAATAAACGCGTTTTTATTTCTTTCTTTCTAACAAGTTGGAAAAAAACACAAAAATAATCGAACAGGAAAAAGTATCATGAAAATCAAATTGTTAAATTACAGTTTTGATGAAAATGCCAAATTTAGCTATGAAATTGATTGGGACGTGTTAGTTCTAAAGATCACTAAAATAGCCCACGGGGAGTAATAGATGTCTGAAATATAATCTAAAACTAGAGCGTAATATTGAAAAACGACGAAAACTGTAAGCATGACCATGAAATGATGGTAATGAAGTATTTAATCTTCGAAGAATATATCTACACTAGCTTCCGCCCGCGGCTTCGCCCGCGAGGTATGTCGATAAAAACTATCCTATGTCCTTCCCCGGGATGCAATCTATTTCTCTGCCAAATTTTATCGAAATCCGTTCACTGCTTTAGGCGTGAAAAGGTAACATACAGACAGACAGACATAGTTTCTTTCGAATTTATAATATTAGTATGGATGCGGAAAATAGCTGGCAGAGTTTTCATCAGATATTGGATAAAAACGGGTATGTTTTTATTTTTTTTTTCTTGAAGAATAGTTTATGATCACACTTCAAATCAGGAAATCTACTTTCAAATCTGAAATTGACGTAAGATGGGAAAAGAGAGCTTTTCCCTTGCCATTCCAAGTCATCGGAGATTGCCATGTTGTCTATGCATAACCATAGATTATCTGGCCTTTAGACTAAGAAAATCTTAGGAATGTATATAAGACATCAACATTCAACGACACTCAGCCACCTACCTGCCTATTGCATCATTTAAATACCTTAACATAAGTGCAAGTATTTATGTATTATATAAGAACGCGACAATTATTAAAAAGTAATAATAATTATCGGCTATCAATGACATAATGACAGTTCAGGTGTATTTTCTTGGATTATTATTATTAGCGATGGTAATTCAAGTTTGTAGTTTAAGCTTAAAGTTATTGTATAAGTCATCTCTCTAAGTTAGATTTGTACCATAAGAACCTATCTCTCATGGAAAAGTGCTTTATGGTAGAAATCTAACTCAGAAAGATGTATTAATGGTTCTAATGATTATAATTCTCTAAATATGTACCTGTTATTGTCGCGAATCATATTTTGATCAAGATACAATCTGACACTGACCTGCAAATTGCAAAAAACGTAAGAAAATTTGAATTTCGCGGTCTCAAATACCCAATTTCATTGTTCGTCGAATCGTTGAGCTCCTCAAGTTCTGAGTTGAGCTGCACGATTTTTGACAAATGCGTGCAGTGATTGGACAGGACCGCTCAATCTGTGTGGTTATTTCCTCAAAAGACCATTTCAGACACCAATCTACATGGTCTTCACACGGCCTGACCAAGATTTTGTCTGGACTTTAAAAGAGACTGTGACTTCTGAGTTTGTTTCGGCCTTTCTTCTCAGAATAGTCAGATAGGAAACGCCGACCTCATCTAGTCGATATTTCATTATCCTAGTCAGACAGCAGTTTTCCTCCAGAGAGCGCTAAAATTCCGTACATATGCAAGAAAAGCTCTTAGGGCCGCTAAAATGCAACAACTTCGATTTTGATGAAGGTTATATTATAACGTGCAGCAACGAATTCGTTTATTTATAAGATTAATACGATTTTTAATTATTTGCCTGCATTAATGAGCCAGGTATTGAAATCTTTACAAAATACCAACAATAATTTACAAGCAATATAAATTAAAGTTGAATAAATTGCTTATCTATTCTGTAATCAAAATATAGCCTTTTATTCAATTGAATGCAGATTTCCTAATTTATGTCTGTTTTGACATTCATTCGCTGTATAGTCTAGATTTTGCTTCAATAACTAGCTTCTCCCCGCGACGTTGTTCGCGTGGAAATCGTAAGACACCACAATATACAAAGAAAATACAGCCCATGTTACTCGCTGATAATTATAATATAGCTTTGTTTATGTGAAAGTTTTTTTTAAATTGGTATATATTTTTTGAGTTTATCCATTAAAAACAAACGTACAAAAAACCAAATCTTTTCTCTTCATAATGTATTAGTTTAGATTGAATGAATATGGACGGTTTGCGAAATAATTATTTTAATTTTTTGGGTATATTTCGAACTATACGTGGTTTGAACTTGACTTTAACTTTGACAAAAACCTAAGTATGTACTTACGGCTCTATGCACTTGTGGAAACTCTACTCGACGTATTTTCTTCTGAAAACTCCATTTATTAGGCGTGTGAAAACACAAAAACTTTTCTTCAAAACAACGTACTTTACACTGCAGCTTAACATTAAAATAAAATTTACATTTTAAATCACCTTTCACCAAAAGTTGCTAATTATAATCACCATCTCAACTTTGCCTAAAACCTTGGCATTAATAAGGCTTCATTACCAAACTTATCCGTAATTCTTATGTAAGTCAACATTAGTTAATTACTTAATTCAAACTTAACGTACGGGTATATGCATATTTTGGGCAATCGTCGCGGCACAGTTTCTTTAGGCCGTTATACGTATTGGATTAACATAATTTGAATGTACGGTAATGTTGAAAATTGTGGTCATTATTATTGCTAGTCATGATGGTAAAAGATCGAAGACATGTGACATCTACCAACCCGCACTGGGCCCGCGTGGTGGATTACAGCCCACTCCCGAGGACTCTGAGGAGGTCTGTTACTCGACAATGGAAACAATATCGACTGATCAGTGGCGAAGGTTCCATACAACTCGATTCCTACCGGCTTTCCTTTGGAATGGCACAGTCACTATTCTATAGACAAATAATATAATCATATTAAAGACATCTACTCCAGCTTACCTCTTACAAAAATTGACCCTTCGCTACTGAGATTGATGCATGATCAGTCTCAGTAGCAAAGGGTAAATTTTTGGCAATATTTTGTTAAAAAACCTGGCTGTTAATACCTTTTTCTTGGCATAAACTACCTATACGAGAGCATCTCATTCCGTGGTTAAAATATTATGGGATTCAGCAAGATGGGTTGACTGCCAACTCTAGGGTGTGCTAAACTTTTTTCAAATAACTCCACTCAAGAAATCTATGCTAATGCAACCTCCATTATAGTACCATTAATACTTGAAAATATGGCTTCCATCGTAAAGGAATTTCTGTAGTTTCAGATAGCCTTGTGAAAGATAAAGGGCCGTCTTTTACAGGCCTTAAGAAGGTTAATTTTGTAATATCCTTATTTATATTTACCGAAATATTTAATTATTATATTATACTAGCAGCGCCCCGCGTTTCACCCACGTAAGTTTCGATCCCGTGGGAATATCGGGATAAAAACTATCCTATATCCTTTCCCGGGACTCAAACTATCTCTATCCTAAATTTCATCTAAATCGGTTCAGCGGTTTAAGCGTGAAGAGGTAACATACAGACAGACACATTTTCGCATTTATAATATTATAGTATGGATGATAATTTAGCAGCTTCCAAAGTATTTTTTCGACAGAAAAGTTGCGTTACAACTTTCCGCTCAATATTCTTGACATTCACAGTCTGGGAACAATATAATTGACCTTTATTCAATAGAGCTTATAATAAATATGATACCAGTTCTAGAACAGGACCAAAAAGCGGAAATATGAGCTAAAGTGCCTGCTGTTAAATGTCGAGAGCGCGTTGATGTCTTTTGTACTAAAGCTTATAAAATGTAACTTTTCATACAATATTTTAGTCAGTAGGTAACTAACTGTCTTTACTGCGAATGTTTAAATTAACTTTCCAATATATTTTTAATATCTTTCTAAGAAATTATTATAATCTCAATTTCGTTTTTGCCGCAAAAAATATGACCGAATTTTAATATGAGTGAGTGGTTACGATTTTTCTCTAATAAGAATGCAATTATAAAGTACACTTTTCTGAGCTATTGTTAGATATTTACGCAACACCAAATTAAATGGAGTATAACCTGCTTAACAACAAAAACCACACGAAATCGTGATCGAGTCACACTTTGACATTATGAACTTTAAAAAAAAACTTACCTTGACATGTTACTAGAGCCGTGCTTAACAATATCGCGACGAGCAAGACAAAACTCCTGAAAGGCATCCTGTTGCAGTTTCTTTCACAATTTAACCTGGGCTGCAGCATTTTCACAGCACTAAAAATTCATCGAAAAAAAAATTTTTTTGTTCAAAAATTTTCACTTCACTATTTTTTTTTTCGTCACTTGGTTTTCGTAATCAGAGCGCCATGTTATGCGCGGGCGCGGTACCGTTGTGATGTGAAAGTGTGGAGCTGTCGGGTCGTCCGTAAGGTGGCGCTGTTGGCGCTAGACTGACGGGGCTGCGCACACGCACCGCTACCGACGGTTTCTTCTGTTAACTTCTTGCCTCGAGTGGTGCAGAGGTTGGCAACCATTTTTGTTCGGACCCTTTTCCATAGCTTTTAAAATGTACTTACAAAGCTGTTGAAAATCTGCTCTACTTCTGCTAAGTCATACAGAAGGGATCACAGTCAATTGATCTACTAACGACACTTTCAAATAATGTATCTAAAGTTTCATTTACTTAAAGGAAATCTTTCTTTTTCAGATCACCACTTCATCGAGCATCCATGGTTTCCAACTTTTGCAAAAGATATTTTAGCTCATGCCCGTGCTTTTGCTCATATTTATGTGTATCATCATTATAGTCAGCAATTTTTTGCCCGACAGGCCTAAGCTATTCTTACCTGTTTAGTGCCAGAAATTGGTAAGCCTCCAGGCCAATACATTTTGCCATCGGACAGCCGGCTCTCATCCTACATCCATATCCGGTCGAACTGGATCCGCTCAATCGGTCGTCACCAGATTCAGTAAAGTATGAAGCTTTTTAAGTTCAAACTTCGGCAAAGAAGAGTCATTTTTATTCCGTATTGGCTGACCCAACAGACGATGTCCTGGCAAAATTTCATAAAAAAGTCTCATAGGAAAAATTCCTTTTTAATTTTTCCCGAAAGTTCCGAGCGACTTTTCCGATTTTTCTTTTCATAAAATCCTAATTAACATTTAAAAAAACAAAAAAAAAAAACCAAGTCGATCCAGCCATTCTCAAGTGATGCGCTTACGAACGAACAGCTTCTTTTTTAACAATTTACATTTAAAAATGATTAAGTATGAGTGTATTATTCTCATATTTCATGTTTATATTTAAATTAGAGAATGGTTTGATACTACTCTTAAACACGTAGTTTACATATCTCTTTTTCAGGGTTCCGTAGTACCTACAAGGAACCCTTATAGTTTCGTCATGTCCGTCCGTCTGTCGGAGGTTTTGCTAAGAGACCGTTAGTACTAGAAAGCTGTAATTTTGTGGAAGTGTGTATATTAATTACGCCGACAAAGTGGTAAAATAAAATTTTGGAAAATATTTTTTTTAAGGGTAGCTCCCCTACATGTGCAGTGGGGATGAATATTTTTTTCGTCGTCTACCCCATCGTGTGGGATATCGTTGAATAGGTCTTCTGAAATTACTTGGGGGTTGCTATAATTATTTTTCGATTTAATGCTCCATTTACGAAATATTAAAGTTTAAAGTGCAAATTTTTGTTTCAGTAGGGCGTCCCCCCCCCCCCCCCTCTAAAACCTAAACTGCTGGCTTGAAAAATCAGGAAAAATTCACGATGACAGTGCATTTCATGAACTTTAAAGGAAAATTATAGCGGTTAAGATAACTTTATTAGTTTAGCAGTAATAGCCGTTGAACTTGGGTGTTGGATAATTTTGTACCAAATACAAAATCCTTAGCATTAATCCTGTAAAGTGACTAAGATAAAGTAGTTGCTTGTTTATAACCGGGTAAAGACTTGCATTGAAAATCAAAAAAAATTTTTTTTTTGTTTTTTTTTAATATCAGAATAAAGAACAACAGAATCGTACTACATTGTGATAGCGGGCTACTACGGAACCCTACACTGTGCGTTTCCCGACACGCACTTGCCCAGTTTATTATCTACTCTCCTATCGCAGGTATACTGAAAGAGATTTATTTAGAAACTAGCTGTGCCCGCGACTTCGTTCGCGTAGATGTCGGAACACAATAATGTGTCGCTTAGGAAAGGTGTAAAAGGAAGAATCTTCCGATCTTGTCTGGTAACGCTTCCCTTGCCTGGGGTTCTCAACCATAGCCCTTTCGACTGTACAGCAGTCACTGCGTCTTCAGGGTTCATACTGACAATGCGACGAAGTGTCACTTTGATTTTTGAGGATAAATAAAAATTAAAGCGCCTGCTCGAGGCTGATTGTCTGACCAAATAGCCATATTATGTCCATTTTATTTTGCATTTGTTTTAGAATACTAAGTTAGACCGGAATAAATCGTAAAATCATACCACCATTTTATCTAAAGTATATCTGAGATTAGTAGGTGAAGTTTGAAGTTAGTTTTTATAAGTCTTGTCTTCTTCTCTGCCGCTCTGCGATAAATTTAGAAATTCTTAACTAGGTATTGTAGATATTTTACATACCAATATTAAGACTTTATCATAGCGTCGAGATATCTAGAAGATAAATAGAAGAATACAACAATGGTGTTACTCTTAAATCGTACCTACTGAAGTTTATCTGAAAAGTATTTTGAAGTCTTTCTTAACTTATTCTGTAAACCTGTGCCCACATTTGCTAACTCTCTCTTGGTGGATAGCCATAAGATACCTTGAGGGTCGATATGGTGCATTTCCGACGTAACCTTTAAACTTATTTTTCTGTTCCTTTCATATTGTCTGTTTAGATGTGTATACACAAATGGTTAAATAAATAAGTAAGTATCTTTCAGAAATGCTGGTCCCATCATATACCACATTCATTTCATACCTTTATCTCCTAACAAAATAATATATTCAATGTTTTGTATAAAATGTTATCAACAACTGGGGCCGAACCCACTTCACTTTCAAACTCGGTCGTGCCTCGCGGACGTGGCGCGTATCACCCAAATGGACACAGTGCGAGCTTTCCGCACCACAGGTTCCGGGTTCGACTCCCCAGGCTGGTCACTGTGAACGCCCGTGACTCCTAGTTGTGAAATACTGAAGTTATATGTTTTTGAGGTAAACAACTTCACCACCGTCAAATGAAATGAATGTTTATTATATAAATAGAATATTCGGAAACACGTTTAAACGACATATTTAAAAAAAATAAGCTAGATGTGGTCGGCATTTTCTAACTGACAACTCTGAGAACTCTGAAAGGCCGAAACAAACTCAGAGGTCACAGTCTCCTTTAATCTTGGTCTGATCATGTGAAGACCATGTAGATTGATGTCTGAAATGGTCTTTTCAGGAGAGTAGGTACCACAAAGATTTGAGTGGAACAGTCCAGTCAGTCAATAGAGCAGTGGTATCGAACCCGACTTTACAAGTTGTAGGTCGTAGGTTCGAACCCAGACAGGCGCTCTACTTTGTGTAAATAATTTCAGATTATGTTTTTTTTTAAAACGATGAAGGAAAAAATCGTGAGGAAACCGACATGTCCTAGAACCAAAAATACGACATGTATATGGGCATGTGACATCCGCCACTTCGCTCGAAGAGAGGGGGGCCTATGTCCCAGCAGTGGGAATATTATAGGCTGATATGTATTCTGGACCCGATTGATGGGAAATGGCTATTCCATTATAAGCCTTAGACATGCGGGCCTGTGGGCGGAGAGTAAACGGGTAGCTCACCGTCCGATCAGGACCAGGCCCGTGCTGGACGGCGCGTACGTGTTCCACGCGCGCCTCAAAGAGATGTCAGCATCGAGGAGGGGCCCCATAGGGCCGAAGCCTGCCGGGTCAGCGGGATTGTCCGAAAGTGTTACCGCTGGCCCGGAACATAAAGGGCTAAGGAAGGAACATGGGTGGGTTTTAGTCAGTAAGTCTGACACTCCCTGCCGCTCCACCCAGAGCGGGATGGGTCATTTGATGATTTCCCATCCACAAAAAAAAAAAGCCTTAGACATCCTAACCAGATGAAATGTACTGTATTAAATATCTCTACCTGCCTCGTTGGGAAGCGTGATGTCTAGCTATGTATTCCAAACAAAACCGCAAGTTTCATTTAGCTTTTGGCTCTGACATCTTATATGGTTATGCGGATGCCGAAAACATCGACCAGTCCAAAGACGTTAACCTAGACATAAAAATAAATTTAAAAAAGTTAAAGTAAACGATCTTTCCAAGGCACTATATTGAATGTACGATTGATCAGGTAGTATGGTATCCGGTATAGTTAAGTAAAGCGTGATGCGGCGGCGCAGCGCGACACCAGTGATCTTTGTTCATTGATTGTTTGGCGCTGACTCAAAACTTAGGTATACATTAGTTTAAGAACTTACTTATTAAGGTTAAATAAAAAAGGTTAACAATTTTTTGCTTTCAGCAGTTTTTCGGCGGTTTAATTTTTTTGTTAAAAAGTTTTTTGTTCAACTAATATGGTTCGAAGACATGTGACATCTGCCAATCCGCACTGGGCCCGCGTGGTGGATTACGGCCCACTCCCTCTCACCGAGAGGAGGCCTGTGTCCCAGCAGTGGGAACATTATAGGCTGATTATGGTTATGGTTATTATGGTAATATGGTAACAGCTGTTTTTTTTTTCATATTTCAGGTTGGGTCAGATAGTGAAAGTAGTTTATTTTCATGAGTAAAACACTCGTTTACACTATTGCTCTCGTTTAAAAAAGACTCCATCTACAAAGTCAAACTTTTTCTGAAAATGTGTTATTTTACAGTCGGATACTGTACGAGTACAAACATAATACATACAGTAACCTAGAACGCATACAGGTTTCAAATAGCATCCATACTAATATTATAAATTCGAAAGTAACTCTGTCTGTCTGTCTGTATGTTACCTTTTCACGCCTAAACCACTGAACGGATTTCGATTAAATTTGGCAGAGATATAGATTGCATCGCGGGGAAGGATATAGGATAGTTTTGAGAGCATTGGTGATGAAATTAAATACACAAAATAAAGTGCCTTTGTAAAAGTAGGTAGGTACTTAGTTCATTTTCATGAGTAAATACTCCATTACTCTATGTCCCATCGTTTATCATACGCTGGATGTGGGAAGTGCAAAACCGATCGAAATGGAGGTGCTTGGGGAGGCCTATGTCCAGCAGTGGACGTCTTTCGGCTGAAATGATCATGATGATAAGTTTAAATTAGGCAATTGGCACATTTTGTATGAAAGAAAAGAAAAAAGTACCTACACGTTTTATTAAATATTATACTACTTTTTTTTTTGCGGATGTGAAATCAGATGACCCCTCCCGCTCTGGGTGGAGCGGAAGGGACAATCCCGCTGACCCGGCAGGCTTCGGCCCTAAGGGGCCCCTTCCTTGATGCTGACATCTCTTTGAGGTGCGCGTGGAACACGTACGCGCCATATTATACTAGCTGACCCGGCGAACTTCGTACCGCCCCGCCAGCCACTCTGCCCACGCTTTTTAAATCTTTGATATCTTCTAAGATGTTAATTTTAATAATATGTTGTAAAGGGCAATTTTGATCTCCATGAAATGCACAACGTATTTAATGTATTTAATTGGATAAGGAATAATACTGTATTGTTTAAAATAGCTTGGTAATAACTAATAACCCATATTTTTCTTGTAATATGTAAAAGATAAAAATGGTTACTACATTTTGACGAGTTTTTAAATACGAACATAAATGTAGGGAACAGCTGAATTTTTTTTTCGATTTCAGTGTTGGTCCCATAGTAAAAGTTGTTCATAATGATGAGTACAATGACCTCTTAAGAGGTTGTTAATGTTTTACCAATAACCCTGTATTCTAGCAATATTTTCTCCAGCTTGGTTAGTCATCAATCTTATTGACATTTTCCGGTCACTTACAAGCGCACCGACATCATTTAGAACGGCACAGGAACTGAACACGGAACTGTGTAGCAGGACGGAATTAAAACAGGTAGTATGGATACTAACAGGGGGCCTAAAAAGGCCACATTGGCAGAATCATAAAAGGATAACATTATGAATCACAATATGGCGAAGACAGTCCGTGTTTTTCTTTTTTTCGCTGCACTACGTAGGTACCAAAAGGGACCAAACTTGAAATCGCGAAAAAACATCAGCTGTTCCCTACATTTTGACGAGTTATACGAACATAAATGTAGGGAACAGCTGATTTTTTTTCCAATAAGGAAGGAGGTTGTTAATGTCGTTTGTTCCCACTAGTTCTACTGAACAGTTCTACGGTAGAACTAACGGGATTTTTTTTCTCACTAGTACTACGATATTAGGTACTTATAACAAAATAGTAGAACTATTGGGATTCTCTATTCCCACTTGTTCTACTGAACAGTTCCACGGTAGAACTAATGGGATATTTTGCCTTATACACCTCCATATGGCTTTACCACTTTTTAACTGACTTCCAAAAAGGAGGAGGTTATATGTTCGACTTTAAATACATTCGTTGTCGGTAAAACTGATGCCCCGATAACAGCAAAACTTTTCCTCGACCAAAATCCCTGTATAATGTAGGTGTACCTGTGCGTGTTTCTGGCTTAATCCTGATATTAGGGCTGAGAAGAATAAGACAAGATGAGGTGCTGACCCCATTTTTTTAAATCGCTTATGGGCCTGCTTATAACCTGGATCACGCCTGGTGAAAAGCGATGGATGAGGTATTTATAAAAATCTTCCCAGCGTAATTTAAACCTCAGTTTTATCAAAATGTAAATATGATCGGATCTGTGAATGTGAATAATAGGACACCAAGCTTTGGTCTAGTTTGAACGAGTAGACTCGCGCATCTTTGAAAGCTTACTGATCACCTTTTAATAGTTCTTGTGAACAGCGCCATCTATGTTAAGGCGAACGCAAAATTAATCAAGCAATCTACGTAGCGTAGTTTTAATAATAGAGTATAGATGGCGCTTTGTCATATTTCCAGATTAATAGTAATACGTTTGTAATACTAGATGGCGTTACTTACGCTACAATCAAGTGCTATTTCATGTTATAGCGACATCTAACAATGTTGTTGTTTATTTATTTATTTGGGACAAACAAACAGTAACACATTATATCTGCGCAAATAATTTATACAAAGATATTATATAAATGTGAAACTCACAGCGTTATCCACAGCATATTGTTGTTAAACTCAAAAAGAAAATATAGATGGCGTTGTTAAGAAGTTTTAAAACTTTGCGACGTGATAATAGATGACGCTGCATGTCGTTTGATGTGCAAAGTCAACTTGTAAGTTTCGATGAAGTTAGTAAAAAAATAAAAAGTGAAGTAAATCTTCAAGACTTTCGTATATTCTTTTACTTTTTTATTTAATAACGTGGTTTCTTGTCACCAAATAAGCGTGGCGTCAAACCTCTGTGCATGAAATGTGATCAGTCATGGCAAATTGCTTCGGACTTGTTCATCTTGAATACCAATCACGATAATCGGTTGAAATTATCGAGCTGCTGCAGTCGATTGCGTTCACACGGTATTCAACTAATGATGTTCTTTGATGCTCTGAAAAAGTTTATATAAAACTTACGCATTATTGAATTTAAGACCGGGTTAGGAAAACATATTCAAGAATCTTTGAGTAGGTATCTAATAACGTGGATGAGTAGGAGAAGACCAAAGAAACGATGGATAGACTGTGTCAAAGATAATATGGCTGGAAAGGTAGTCACCCCTACCGAGATGACGACTAATAAAGAAGTATGGAAGAAAAAGATGTGTTGCGTCGACCCCTAAATACATTGGAAAAAGGGCAAGAGACATGTGATTCGAGAATCTATATTATGGGTTATCCTGTAACAATAGATGTAAGTAGATAAATAAATATACCTATCTACTGTATATTGCCTGCACAGGTTCGTGATTGTGAACTTTTGGAGTAGCCGTCAATCTTCAATCCGAAAACAGTCTGTAGATTTTTTTTGTTCCAACTACCCACAAAATTAAGGAACTACATACTATCATTTCGTAGACAGAGTAATCTATAGACTCATGGTATCCGTGTCACCGAAAGGGACAAAAAATCCGGCAATCTTCATCATAGTATCATTTTTACAGCTTATTACACTGTACCTTACCATTTTCACAGTTGCGCAAATGTCCTATTATTGAATTATGCACGAAAAAGATCTTATTTTCCGTTTATTCGCGGTGTATTATTTTATTATTTCTTCATAAACGTCAAATTTGTTGTGCACATAATGTGCTTCGCCGACACGCAGTAAGGGACAGAAATATTCTTAGGTACTCTGTTTCTTTTCTTTGCATCAATATTTCTCTTTTTCTTGTGCGAATGAAAAAGAAGATATGCAGCAGTCTATAGTTTACTCTGTCTACGTATCATTTATATCAATAGTAAACTAGGTAGGTACAATTATTTATACTCAAAAGTAACAAGAACAGGTGACGATTTGCATCTGTATGTTCAATTTACCAAATAACTATCAACCACTCACTAACGCAAATATTATATGATCCATCAATCATTCTTTTCACACCGCACGCGCGATTAAACTAATCAAAAACAAAATAAGACAACTGGCCATCTGTAGGCCATAAAACGAAGAAATTCACGTGCGACATTGAATAATTCCCATTTTAAATAACGAATGATGGGCTCAACTGCTCAAGACTGGTTTTGCGTGGCGAGCAATTATTCAGTCAAAATTCACTCATTGATCGGTGGGACGGTGGCTGAACGGTTGCGTGTCTTTGCCTCAAGAGAATATCTTACCATAAATATAGAGGCTGACGATTTCGCGCGAATCGAGAGCGTTGAGAGTTATGGAGCTGTTAAAGACGTTATATTTTTTAAGAATACTAATTTAAAGTCGCATGTTTATTTTAAATTAAATGTGCCCGTCTGTCTCATAGTTAATTTAAACGCTTGGACAATTAAATGTAATAAATATGCATTGTCGTAAAATAAACACCTGTGTGTGATGTCCATTTGTAAAATTGTCGAGTTGATAAGACTGCACTTTACTAAACGGTGTAACGGGTTGTCAGCGATATCTAAAACATTTTCACTTATGCAACTTTATTACTCTTGCTGGGGGCAAAGGCAGCTGATGCATTCTGCCTATTTGTTAAGACACCATAAACATGCATGAAGGCATTTATGGTTGAAAGTAGCCAGGTGAGTCATCCGACTGATTCTTTATGTTTGCGTACCCACTACGCCTCCACAGTCGACATGCAGGCTCCAAAATTCAAGAGAATGCATTTTCTTCGATCCACAAACTGGACCCCGACTGTTCTAAAGGTCCTGGATTCCTGCCTGAAGGTACTCGCATAAAGTTCCCGAAGGTCCTGGATTCCTGCCTGAAGGTACTCGCATAAAGTAGGGTTTTCCTGTACAGCTCGCTGCAGGTTGATCTACGGAAAGAAACGGTCAACATGTATTAAAATAAAAACTAGCTGACCCGGCAAACGTTGTTTTGCCATATAAATTATTTCTAGCTGCCCGGCGCTACTTTGTTCGCGTGGTGTCCTACCCCTGCAAATCTGCGGGTCAGCATAATAATTACTTCGGACAGCCATCGCCCTGCGTTTCCTTCTCTAGCTTTAGCTGTTTCTTTATGTGCGGGGTCTATTTTACCCTCCCGGGTCGGTACGGACTTCTCTTTACCGGAAACCCGCGTCTTTATACAAGCACCCTTTCCTTAGCCAGGATTTAATTTCGGTACTATGAGCATAAACTTCACACGCGGTTATTTCCCCACAATCTTCTTTAGGTGCTGCTTTAAAACACGATCAATCTGTCTAACCTTTTCCGAGCTATTTTGGGGTTGGTTTCCAGTCCAACCGGATGCAGCTGATTACCAGTACTTTACATGGAGCGTCTGCTTAGCTGATCTCCACAACCCAGTTACTGCGTACCAGGACATCCCTTGTTAACACTGGCTGGTTGTCAGAATTTGGGCTTCTGACAGTCACAACTGTCAAAGATCTACGAATGACAACCGGTTACGAGCCGCGGAAGGGTCTCGATATCTAATGAATGGTCATGAACAGACCGCGGCAAACGTAGCTTGAAGCTCATAAGTACGAAACTTATAAATTCTTTCTCATTAATTTTAATGGCGCCATGAACACTGAGATAACATAATCAGATTTCCACGCAGCATATTACAAGCGTGTGAAGTTGCTAGTTCCGCTCCTAACTTCAGGTCGAATTAACGACGTTTAGGTACCGCCATAATCTCTGCATGCAATCGTCAACAAATTCTTCAGTAACAGTTAATACTATTGTTACCCACTAGTTCTAATAACGAGACGTCACGTGGTTGCTGCGACTTGCGACAGATCCATAGAGCATGGAAGGGGTTCGTTTCGGTCTAGGACTAATCTCTAAGCACGAAATCCTTAATTACGGTCGAAGTTACGGGCGACTCCTACTGTAAAAGGAAGTTGAGCGCACAACTTCTGTCACGGGCGCCATTTTCAAAGCTGGCAATTTCATGCGTCACTTGTAGTGTAGTGTGGTTTGTATCAAGAAGCTTGCCGAGTCTAGCAATGGCCGCCGAAGCGTCTCCATGCTCTCATAGAGTAAGTAAACATGTAAACATATATATGAGACGGAACTCCCATAGAAAAAGTTGAAAAACGTCGTTTGTACGTGTACTAAAACTAAATACCAACAAAACAAAAATAACACAGACTGCAGACATGACGTAAAGCTGCCAACATAATAACAAGATAGGGATGTACTAAACATGATAGAGTCGAATAGATGTTAAAGCGAGACAGCGATAGCCGCCATTATGTTTAGTGCACGTTTCATAGTTTCAATTTTTTAACCGACTTCAAAAAAGGAGGAGGTTTTTTATTAGACAGTTGCGTCACACTGCATGCTCTGTGGACAGATCATAATCGGCGGTAATGCGACCCGCCGACGACGACGACGGCGACGTTCTAATGAAATCATTGTCGAGTTACGCCCGAAGGCTTTCTGCACGCTTAGCGACTAAGCGACTTGTCGCGGTGGTTTTATTTTATTTAAAAATGTTTCTGAATGAAGATGGTTTTTTTCAATTATTATTAGTATACGCTACTCTCTCGAATTTAGATAAGTACTTAAAAAAAATATTAGAAATTGGTTAAACAATGTTTATCCAAACATTGTTTAACCAATTTCTAATATATTTTTTTCACTTCAAGACAAACATAAGTGCTGCCCTGCGGGGTAATCGCGTAACACACTATGAGTAGGAATGGGTTTCGTTTTGACAGTTCAATAATATTCATTGCTTTGTTTACGTTGTTGAGCAGACACATTTTTCGAACATACTAACTATTATGAAGCAATGGATTAGTAATATCCTTCAAAATGATTCAGATTGAGATTGATAGTGTGTTACGAAATTGTTTTTTTTTACATTTAATCTCACATGCACAAACAGCCAGACCCGGAACAACTACTTGTAGGTCATACAAATATTTGTTCCGTGCGGGAATCGAACCCGCGACACGCAGTGCAGCAGTCAATCGCTTACCCACTGCGCCAACAGTGCCGTCAAATTTAAAAAAAAAAAAATGGTGTACTGGCTCTTGTACTAGGAGTTCCCGTATGACCAGTATTCACAAGCAATATTACACTATTGCCGAGGTCATAGGATATATTCCTATACCTATACCTATAGTATTAAAAAATAAGTTTCATGCAGACGAAGTCGCGGGTAGAAGCTAGTTCTAAGTAAGTACAAATTCTACCAAGACAACATAACAACATCTAATCAAATAACTGAATAAAGGAAACAATAAATGATTTCATTAATTTCCCGTGGCTAAATAATAACAGCTGCACGGGACGGTCGCTTGCCGCGGTCGGTTTGAGGATGGGTGAACTTCCATTATGTATCAAGCAAGAGCCATTGGTCCCGACTTCTTTGACAGTCGTTACGGGTAGTCAGAAGTCTGAAAGTCTGGCAACCAGTCTTGCCAAGAATATCGTGTTACCCAGTAACTGGGTTATGGAGGTCAGTTCGGCAGTCTCTCCATGTAAAATACTCTAAGTAAGTCATCAAGTGATGAAGTATCTCTCATGTAGGTACAGATTGTGCTGTATGCGTTATCAGAGGCCCTTTCTAATTCCTTTGCCCATAAATGGCACATACCTTCAAACGGTGTACCAATGATGTCACAATACCTTCAAAATACTACTGGTATTAATCTGCATTAGGTTAGACTAGAAGCTGACCCCAAATAGTTGGGAAAAGGATAGACAGATTGATACACATTGACAGGGTTTTCGTTCTTCACAAAATGGCAATACAAAAATACTGTGTGACGTGTGTAGATAATTATCTTATGCTTTCAAATTATTGATTGAAATCTTTTTAAAGACTTGTTTGACAAGTAAATATTTGATGTAACTTACCTAATATTACTTACTTAACAGTTTTTGCCACTTTTTGTCCGTGACATTGAATAAAAACGAAATGCCTAAATATAGTAGCTAGTTCTTTCATTGACAGGATATTGAAAACATAATGGATGGTCTAGAGCTGTTGAGGATCTACAAGTCTACATCCATCGTTCCTTATAATGAGGCCTGTCAATCTGTTCAACTTTTTATCTAGTCCTTTTGTTTTAAGAAATATTGATAACTAGCTGCGCCCCGCGGTTTTACCCGCGTAAATGTCGATCCCGTGGGAATATCGGGATAAAAAGTAGCCTATGTATATGTTAATCCAGGGTGTCAGCTACCTCCATACAAAATTTCATCAAAATTGGTCCAGCCGTTTGAGCGTGAAGAAATAACAAACATATAAACACACACACACACCCCCTCACAAACTTTCGCTTTTATAATATTAGCACAGTGTGATAAACCTGCCTGAAGTGGTGGACGATATTGTTGCCATCGCGGGTAGAACCTTGATGAGGCTGGCACAGGATTGTACAGACTGTCAAACTGTCAAATTTTCTCAATCAACTTTGAACCTTATAATTTAGCAATAAAGTTGAAAATCTATTAAATAAATTTGACAGGTTGTAGTAACTTCATGTGCTGGCGTCTGTACAAGAAAATTGAGGCCTATGCTCAGCCCATGCGGCTGTTATATTTACCCAGCAGGGTAATTGCGTAACACACTATCAGTAGCAATGGGTTTCATTTTGACAGTTCAACAACATTCATTGCGTTATTTACCTTGTTGAGCAAACACATTTTTGAACATATGAAGCAATGGATTAGCGATATCGAAATTGATAGTTTGCTGGACACTGTCTCCCTGTTTGCAGCAAGCCTTAAAGGGCCCTATTGTGACACCTACGTGTTTGGGTTGAAACTTATGACGTTTGACATTACCAGTGGATTCGATTTATAGCCTGCCTGGTACGCATTTACTGCGTGACTTTTAGGTATATTCTCTTAACTGGCCATTCCTGTTATTAGGTGACCACTCCCTTTTCTGGGGTCTTAAATAAAAGGCCAGGATTTTTAACTTTATCGCTACAGCATAAGGTTCAAGGTTGTTTGGGAAAATTTGACAGTTTCGGGTTCAGTTTGATGTGCTGGTGTCTGTACAGCAAACATGTCTGCCACCATAGATATAAGAAGGAATCTGTCACCAAGCAAAGTTGCTGAGTTCCAGTTTGAAGGGTAGTGGTCGTATTATCTTCATTCAGGAGATCCGCAGGAGAACCAAGGTAACCGACATAGCCCGAAGAATTGCGAAACTTAAGTGGCAGTGGACAGGGCACATTGCTCGCAAAACAGATGGCCGATGGGGCCAATGGGGCCGAAAGGTTCTGGGGTGGCGACCGCGTACCGGAAGGCCTCCCACAAGCTGGTCCGACGACGAACCCGTTGGATGCGACAAGCACAGAACCGGTCGAAGTGGAGGTGCTTGGGGGAGGCCTATGTCCAGCAGTGGACGTCTTTCGGCTGAAATGATGAGGGAAATTAACTGTTGCATATTAACAGATGAGAGCAGTGATGAACCAGTGGTAACGGCCCCTTCTTACGAGTTGTAGGTCGTAGGTTCGAAACGCCGAACCCAGACAGGCGCTTTACTTTGTGTAAATAATTTCATCACCACTGCTCTCAAAACGGTAAAGGAAAACATCGTGAGGAAACCGGCATGTCCTACAGTCAAAAATTAGAAGACATGTGACATCTACCAACCCACACTGGGCCCGCATGGTAGATCTCAGCCCACTCCCTCTCACAGAGAGGAGGCCTGTGTCCCAGCAGTGGGAACATTATAGACTGGTTATGCTAATGCTATATATTAAAAAAATTACACCCTACGTCAGTTTGCCGTCATATAGCCATTTCAAACAACTGTCAAAGAATGACAGTTGTAATTTGATTAATACGCCTAATACGGGCAATTTAAGTTGCTAAACAATAAACTTCACCTGCATAGATACGCCTAATTATTGTCAGAACCGTACTGAATAATCAGTTTGAAGGATATTGCTAATCCATTGCTTTATAGGTAAGTATGTTCAAAAAATGTGTTTGCTCTACAAGAAGAATAACGCAATGAATGCTGTAGAACTGTCAAAATGAAAGCCATTCCTACTGTTAGTGTTACGCAATAACCCCGCAGTATTTTGTGCCTCAAGGAGTCACGGCTAATAAATAAAAGGTAATATTTTATTTATCGTAATTTCTACGTATTCCACATTGGGCACCCGCGTGAATGCACCTGACACACAGCGGCACATTCACTCAGGTGCCATTTAGGGTGCCCAATGTGGAATACGTCTAATTTCCAGGAATGAGACATAGTTCTACTTTGGTCTAGCCAAAAGTAAGTAGCTAACTACTAACGCTTGTAGGTACTACAGGGACGGAGTGTGAAAGTAATTAGTGACGCGCTAATTATGGTAGCGAGTTCGATACCCGCCGGGCACTCGGAACATAATGTTTGCATCGCTTGAAGATTTGCAAAGAAAGAAATAAAGAAAATCTGGGGACACGGCAGTGCTCCCGCCAAGACGAGCCAAGCGAAGCGCAAGAGCACTACTTACGTCGTTTTTTTGAACCCTCATAACTTGGGTTTGAATTATACCAGATAAACAAAATTCTCTGGATATGATGTCAATAGTGAACTTATTAAACATATAAAGTTTCAATTGCATAGCTCTTATACTTTAGATTTTATTGATATCTAAAAAACCCCGATTTCATCACTGACTCACTGATAATCGTCATAACTCTTAGGGTACTTCCTGAAGTCCTAGAAAGCTAAATCTTGATATGTAAGCTAGTATTAGTACACAAACAACAAAAAAAAAATCTAAAACTTAGAACTTTTACCCAATGGAACTTGGGAGTTTGTATGTTTGTACTCCCTGTTATTAAATAATAAAATAAATATTTCAGGATTATTAGTAAATCAACACGCAAATTAAAAAAAAAAATTCATAACCTACTTACAAAAAGAAGTGAAATCCCACCAAAAACATTTTCATGTAAAATGTTGCCAAGACGAGACCATATATATGTCTCGCACTGTCAAAAAGATCATATCTCGTGTAGAGCCAAGCTTCTAACTCTACGCGCCCTAACTCTACAAGCCCTAACTTCACAAACTCTACACCTTAGTCAAAACATGTGGCTTGGCCGTTTCGCTACCATTGTAGCGGTATCTACAACGCCACATGCGAACAACGTGTCATACTGACGTCAGACGTCACGCAAAATCCAGCATCTTGCAAGCAGAGTTTACGGTGCAACTAGCATAGATACAACGGCCCGACATGAATCATAGGCCATTTGCCCGCCAGACACAACACCCGTCTGGTCGAAGGATCCTCCCTTTTCTATAGAGTATGAGTGAACTTTACACCCTGTTCCTCATACCTCTATACCATCACATGGGCGCAAAGAGGTGATTATAGTCTGCATGGGCGTAAGGTGAAAAATTTAAATGTTCATTACTTTTCTGTTATACAATAGTACTTGCAGTCACGTTTCCTCATACCCTCATACGATAATGATATTCGTCGGCAATTATCATGTCAGTTCAGAAGCGCCTGTCTGGGTTCGAAACGCCGAACCCAGACAGGCGCTTTACTTTGTGTAAATAATTTCATCACCACTGCTCTCAAAACGGTAAAGGAAAACATCGTGAGGAAACCGGCATGTCCTACAGTCAAAAATTAGAAGACATGTGACATCTACCAACCCACACTGGGCCCGCATGGTAGATCTCAGCCCACTCCCTCTCACAGAGAGGAGGCCTGTGTCCCAGCAGTGGGAACATTATAGACTGGTTATGCTAATGCTATATATTAAAAAAATTACACCCTACGTCAGTTTGCCGTCATATAGCCATTTCAAACAACTGTCAAAGAATGACAGTTGTAATTTGATTAATACGCCTAATACGGGCAATTTAAGTTGCTAAACAATAAACTTCACCTGCATAGATACGCCTAATTATTGTCAGAACCGTACTGATGAGACTGTTAATTATTATATTAGGTACAGTCAACAGCAAAAGTAGATGACCAAAATCAGAAATTCAATACTAATGAACGGAGTTCGCGTCAGAACTGTGTGGCGTCGAAGTACTACTACTTAGAATACTTACTACGTAGAATACTTTTGAATCACTTCGACGCCACACAGTTCTGACGCGAACTCCGTTCATTAGTATTGAATTTCTGACTTTGATCATCTACTTTTGCTGTTGACTGTACTTACCTTCTAACTATTATTTTATTAGTCTTATAGTAATTAGTGTAACTCCACATCCATCCGCAACTGCTGGGCGTATTGTTTGATGAGGTTCGATTCCCTGGTCCAACAAAGCGATGCGGTTTTATTGTATCTGAAATTCTGAACTGACATGATAATTGCCGACGAATATCATTATCGTATGAGGGTATGAGGAAACGTGACTGCAAGTACTATTGTATAACAGAAAAGTAATGAACATTTAAATTTTTCACCTTACGCCCATGCAGACTATAATCACCTCTTTGCGCCCATGTGATGGTATAGAGGTATGAGGAACAGGGTGTAAAGTTCACTCATACTCTATAGAAAAGGGAGGATCCTCCGACCAGACGGGTGTTGTGTCTGGCGGGCAAATGGCCTATGATTCATGTCGGGCCGTTGTAACTCTGCTTGCAAGATGCTGGATTTTGCGTGACGTCTGACGTCAGTATGACACGTTGTTCGCATGTGGCGTTGTAGATACCGCTACAATGGTAGCGAAACGGCCAAGCCACATGTTTTGACTAAGGTGTAGAGTTTGTGAAGTTAGGGCTTGTAGAGTTAGGGCGCGTAGAGTTAGAAGCTTGGCTCTACACGAGATATGATCTTTTTGACAGTGCGAGACATATATATGGTCTCGTCTTGGCAACATTTTACATGAAAATGTTTTTGGTGGGATTTCACTTCTTTTTGTAAGTAGGTTATGAATTTTTTTTTTAATTTGCGTGTTGATTTACTAATAATCCTGAAATATTTATTTTATTATTTAATAACAGGGAGTACAAACATACAAACTCCCAAGTTCCATTGGGTAAAAGTTCTAAGTTTTAGATTTTTTTTTTGTTGTTTGTGTACTAATACTAGCTTACATATCAAGATTTAGCTTTCTAGGACTTCAGGAAGTACCCTAAGAGTTATGACGATTATCAGTGAGTCAGTGATGAAATCGGGGTTTTTTAGATATCAATAAAATCTAAAGTATAAGAGCTATGCAATTGAAACTTTATATGTTTAATAAGTTCACTATTGACATCATATCCAGAGAATTTTGTTTATCTGGTATAATTCAAACCCAAGTTATGAGGGTTCAAAAAAACGACGTAAGTAGTGCTCTTGCGCTTCGCTTGGCTCGTCTTGGCGGGAGCACTGCCGTGTCCCCAGATTTTCTTTATTTCTTTCTTTGCAAATCTTCAAGCGATGCAAACATTATGTTCCGAGTGCCCGGCGGGTATCGAACTCGCTACCATAATTAGCGCGTCACTAATTACTTTCACACTCCGTCCCTGTAGTACCTACAAGCGTTAGTAGTTAGCTACTTACTTTTGGCTAGACCAAAGTAGAACTATGTCTCATTCCTGGAAATTAGACGTATTCCACATTGGGCACCCTAAATGGCACCTGAGTGAATGTGCCGCTGTGTGTCAGGTGCATTCACGCGGGTGCCCAATGTGGAATACGTAGAAATTACGATAAATAAAATATTACCTTTTATTTATTAGCCGTGACTCCTTGAGGCACAAAATACTGCGGGGTTATTGCGTAACACTAACAGTAGGAATGGCTTTCATTTTGACAGTTCTACAGCATTCATTGCGTTATTCTTCTTGTAGAGCAAACACATTTTTTGAACATACTTACCTATAAAGCAATGGATTAGCAATATCCTTCAAACTGATTATTGATAATGTATTACGCAATTAGAGTGTATTACTGTTATACTTAACTATTTTTTTTGTTTTTTATAGTGTGTGTAATTGTGTAGGTATCTTGTGCCTGTGTACCCTAATTCCGTAACACAGTTTAAATCGCAATCCGAGGGAGGAGGAAATTCCTAATCCATTGCTTCACGGGATCGTCAATGCTTTCTTGGCGATCGATTGCCATTTAATGCGTATAACGCAATCGGTAGGCCTTTGCCCAGCAGTGGGACAGTAAAGGCAAAAAAAAACTCATTTACCCCGCTGGGTTAAATTAATTTATTTTTATTTTTACTTATCCTACAGACGCCAGCACATCAAGCTACTACAATCTGTCAAATTAATTTAATAGATTGTCAACTTTATCGCTAAAGCACGTAGACAGAGTAATCTATAGACTCATGGTATCCGTGTCACCGAAAGGGACAAAAAATTCCGGCAATCTTCATCATACTATCATTTTTACAGCTTATTACACTGCACCTTACCATTTTCACAGTTGCGCAAATGTACTATTATTGAATTATGCACGAAAAAGATCTTATTTTCCGTTTAATCGCGGTGTAGTTTTTATTATTTCATTCATAAACGTCAAACTTGTTGTGCACATTGATGTGCTTAGCCGACACGCAGTAAGGGACAGAAATATTCTTACTTTGTCTCTTTTCTTTGCTAGTGACGTTAATATATTTCTCTTTTTCTTGTGCGAATGAAAAAGAAGATATATAGCAGTCTATAGTTTACTGATTACTCTGTCTACGCTAAAGCATAAGGTTGATTGGGAAAATTTGACAGTTTGGTAGCTTGATGTGCTTGGCGTCTGTACACTTGCACTGCGGAACCCGCCATTACAACTCCGACATAAGGCGCTGTCAATGTCTGATTGTTACCACTGATCTGCTTATTATTGAGGCTTAATTACTCTACGTAATTAATTAATTACTAATTAGCGCACCCACCCATCCGCGACGGCTGCTCGACGTAAAGTTTGCTCGACAAGGTTCGATTCCCTGGTCAAACAGAATTGAGAAGTGCGGGTTTCCGTTGTAGAAAATTACCAGAGGAGCAATAAATTCTCGTAATTTACACGTAACGTACTTAACGTTCACAGTGTGATCTTAGTCTCTATCTGTCAATAAAAAGTAAGTTAAAAAAATTAAACCGACTTCAAAAAGAAATGAACTCAAAATGATGAAATAACTTTAATTTCGGAAGTCGGTGTCTTGGGATCTGTATTTTAGTTTTAGTTTTTTGCCACCGACTTCCGAAATTAAAGTTATTTCATCATTTTGAGTTCATTTCTTTTTGAAGTCGGTTTAATTATTTTAAATTACTTTTTATTTGGTAATTTTTAGTTGTTGCACTAAATTTTGACCAAGGTTTTGAGACGTTTTCGCTTTGACACTACACCCGTAGCTCGTATCAATAAGCCAGGCCGTCACACTTTCACGTCTTAGTCCATATCTTGAAAATTACTGAATCGATTTTGATGAAACTTGCACTGTTCCCTAAGTTGAAGTAAATGTAAGCCAATAAAAAAAGAATGGTCACGATCCGATTAATAGTTACGGAGATATGCGTGGACAAACATACATACATACGTCTATAAAATTTTGTATATTTGTTTGGAAGCCCTAATAGATTGTCATATGTGAATATAATGCAATTCCAATAATATTACATACATACTACTCCTTTTTTTTGAAGTCGGTAAAGATACGGAATATCTCATATTTCCCTACATTTTTGACAAGTTTTTGACATTGATTGTCGCTGAGATGAGATTACGGCTAGATTTTGAACGTTTTTAATTACGCGAATTGGCTTCAGATTTATTTGAATTGCCAGATAACGTTAGAATTCCTTGTTAAGGCGAAAGCGTAATTTAATAGCGCCTTAAATTCAAATTTCTAAGGGTTTTTTGCAATTTGCAGAAGTTCAATATCAGGTTTTATGTTGATCAAACATTAAAAACATTTTTATGTTGTCCTGTCAAATTAGTCGGCAACATAAAACATAATTAGCCTATAACGTTCCCACTGCTGGGACACAGGCCTCCTCTCTGTGAGAGGGAGTGGGCTGTGATCCACCACGCGGGTCCAGTACGGGTTGGTAGATGTCACATCATCATCTGCCTAGCCTTTTTCCCAACTATGTTGGGGTCGGCTTCCAGTCTAATCAGATGCAGCTGGATACCAGTATTTTACATGGAGCGACTGCCTATCTGACCTCCACAACCCGCAGTTACTGGGTAATACGATACCTCTTGGTAAGACTGGTTGTCAGACTTTCGGGCTTCTGACTACCCGTAACGTCTGTCAAAGCTCCACGAATGACAGCGAATGAATGAAATGGATGGATGCGTGAAGTTCTTTAAATCATATTTAAATTGTAAATATGTAATACGTTAGTATAGATTCGTAAAATGACTTTTTAATTGTACAATGGTATTGTCGCAAATCATATTTTGATCAAGATACAACCTGATACTGTCAATGATTTCAAAAGTACGCTACGCTACGCTACGTACGCTAGTAATATGTCAATGGATACTGACCTACAAATTGCAAAAAACGTAAGAAAATTTGAATTTCGCGGTCTACCACGACCTATTCACCTTAAGAAGTATCTAAGTACCTACCTACCTACTTTGATTATTGTTGATACTACTAAAAAAACAAAACACAATCTACCTAATCTGCTTATTACAGTGCCATTCACGCTTAGCGAAGACTTTCCCTGCGTTCCGAGATGGGAAATAATCGATGTGAGCGTGCTTAAACCCGTACCGAATTAGCGTGAGCGCGATAACGACGTTCCGTGAATCGTCATAGATGACGTCATGACATGCGCCATCTTGCGATAACGCCGACCATGCCCTAGAATAATATCACCGTGAGCGCTGTCAAAAATGACAGCGTGTGTGTGAAGATGTGTCAGTGTGTGTTTTGTTTTGATTTGCATCTTATCATAAAATTAAACTAACGTGGCATTTTCGAAATTGTGCTTCTGGCTAATAGTCCCCACCTAACCAAAGAAGAAGAAATGTAGTGTTTATACAAAGAAATACTGTAATAATATCGTTTTTACATTGAGTAAGCACTGTGAGCGCGCTCACGGGCGTTCCGAATTGTTGACAGCTCTCAGCTGTCATAATCGTGATATCTAAATCGGAACAAATGTGAGATGATGTGAGCGCTGTGAGCGATTATAGCTAATTCGGAAAGCGCCCTTTGTACAGATTAAAGAAGACAGTTCTCACTTCCAAAAGGATCCGTAAATAAAATACCTACCGACCGGTTCACCACCTACCTACATTATAAGAAAGGATAATGTAGGTATCGAAAACAGTAGGCATCAACCGGCCCACGCATGCATGACCGATATACCTACACAAACATACCTACTACAAGTACTTTGCAACACGTACAAAATCTTGGAACTAAAACACGCTAAAACTAAACGCACGCCATTCATAGTAACCATTCACAACCACAACGCGGAGCCCGCCAAAACTATCAGTGTTGCCAAAATAACGAGCCGAATCACACAAAACAAACTATCAACATTAGCGATCATTATAATTTTACTTAGCCTCTGGCGAAACTGAGGCGTAAGGATTCGAGATGAGAAAAAAATGAACCCCTTCCGCAAAGAATTTAGGAGTGCCCGCGACCGGGACCGAATACGACTTGCTCGTTATAAATTTTGTGTAAGATAACAATGCGTACGTGTGGGTGTGTGGTACAGTCGCTGACGAGTATAGTTACGGCACGCAATAACGCTAACAAGCGTGCGAGCGAGAGGCAGACAGCGCTGTATAGCGGCGTCCCGCTCCCCCCGCCGGCAACATGGCGCGCTGACTCGGGCGCAGGCTCGAATCGTATCGCCTGCCCACTCAAGGTTCGCTGACTGCCGTTCTTTTGTTTTTAATGTTGCCATGTGGGAATTTCTCCCCAGACTCGTGTAGTTTTGTAATTATTATTTTTTAAGAAAATTGTCGTCGTTTTGAGTTGAATGAGTGATTGTTTATGTTTTTATTGTAAAGTGTTGAAATAGTACAGTTAAATGGTTTGTTGAGGGGGTAATCTTAGCGACTTTTAATGTTTCGTACGCGAATGAAATATTATCTCAGAAATTACGGGTGATTTTCATGTAAGTAGGTACTTAGTCATTTTAAGAAAACAGAAATATAAAATCCTTGTCGTCTTGTTCTGATGTAATATTACTGTATTAGTGTCGTGGGTACCTAACAAAACTTTCTTCCAAATCCAAAAGTGAACCATTGAAATGAAAGTGAACCATTAAAAAATACTTAGCTTATGATACGCTAATATTTTCTAATAAAAGTTTAGAAATTGCCTACTTTTATTATTTTATTCTATAGAATACAATAATTACTACTGCCAAACAAAACTTCGTGTTTCAAGATCTTATTTAAGTAGAAAACCTTATTTCTTGTACCACGATTAAGCTTTCAAAAAGTTATCCCCGTTAAATAAAAATGTGTGGAGAGTGTTGTAAGTATTTCGGGAACCCTGGACCGCAGACGAAAACAGCGTCAAGCCGAGGACCTGCTCAAACCGAACGTCTGCATACCGATCGTTGGTTTTTTATAAGCGCGCGTCGGTGCACGCCTTGGCCCACTGTGTGAGTGGGAGTGCGCCAGTGTGCGTGGCAGCTCGTTCTCGCGCGCGCCGCGCTCCATTGTTGTGTGCAGTATACTCGCGACTCTCCGCCGGCCGCGGACCGTATCACGCGCTCGCCGACAACTACTAAAACTGCCGGCGATAAACAAAATAATGACCAGTGTACCACATTACGTGCATCGCGAGTGCAACAAGCGACAACAGTGTGTGATAACAAGTATGTAACGTGCGTGTTGTGTCAAACGGTGTGCGTTTTTCGACGTGTTTTGGAGTTTGAAGGCGCGTGGACAGCGCAATGCACGTCGTGTTTAGGTATGTGCCGACCGATTAATTATGGCCCATCAGTGAGGGGTCGCTGGCCTGCAATTTCGCCACTGAGATCGTTTAGTGTATTTTTATAATCGGTGACAGATTTCGCGACGGTACGGTGCGGCCACGGCGGGTGGCGAGTCGTGCTATTTACACGTCTCTCTGTTTTCGTTTACATATACAGAACGGGCTGGCGTCAACGTTTTCTAGTCACATCCGTCGTTTCTTGTGGTGTTTTATGTGCATTTGGCGCCGTCGCTGTGTTATCAGTGCTCGGGAAGTGTGTCGAGTAATTTATAACGTAATTAATACGTTATCGGTGACGGTGAACCGATGTAGCCGCGTGAAATGTGAACTTTGCATCCATTTGAGACCGTTCTGAACTGGACACATGCCATGCTGCTTACACGCTTTTCAAAACTCACGTTTGGCGGTCGTAAACGTAACTTACTGCATCGCGCCAGCCATTGGTTGAACATGCAAATGTCTGTGTCATAAAAAAGCAATAAAAACACAGTTGATAAAGTACGATGCCCATCTAATCACCACCAGTTGTTAGAGATAAAAATGACAAATAAACTTGAAATTCTCTGGTTTTATGCTGAATAGAAGTTAAATTCACCTTTATTTACGCGTAACAACAACAAATAATAATAGTTTATTTCTTCTGGAGTTCAAATCTTCTGAAGTTCTAAGTTTCCAGTCATCAAGACCGACGCGACGGTACGCTTAAGGTACCAACCTAATAAACTTCCTTTAGTTAATAGGGTAAATGTAACAGTAATCGTCAACCGAAACTTTAACAATCTTCTTTGAAACGCTCAAGAAAAATTTAAAGTAATTTCAAAACAATATAATCACTGCCCGTAAAATGGTTTCAACAAGTATTCCATTCATCGCTGGTATCGGAAATTAATCAACTTATTTTGAAGGATAGAAATGATAGGTATTGGTTTTGTCTTTATAAGATGTCATTAAGGGGGAAGCGCTAACGTGGCCCGCTAAATTCAAATTTTCTTACGTTTTTTGCAATTTGCTGGTCAGTATTAAGTTGTACGTTGATTAAAATATGATTCGCGGTCGTAACAAATATGTATTTACAGAATTATAATCATTACAATCAGTAATACAACTTGTGAAGTTAGTATATTCCCCAAATGTCAAGATTTCATGAAATAGTCATTCTTGGGGATTACTTAGTCTTAGAGAGTTGTGGTGATAACTTTAATGATTATAATTCTGTAAATACATATTTGTTACGGCCGCGAATCGAATTTTAATTAACGTACAACTTAATACTGACCAGCAAATTGCAAAAAACGTAAAAAAAAATGAATTTCGCGGGCTACCCTGGCGCTTTCGCCTTAAACAAGAAACATTTGAGTTGAGTGAATAGGTACTAAAAACTCTTATTTAATGTCGTTACAAAAAGCAGTCACTACGCGACAAGTTAGTGAATGCTTGTTAACTCCAATACATTTCACCCTTTTGTAAATGGCATGATATACCTACCTACCTACGATAAACTTGCTTCTACAGAAACTATTAATTAACTTTACTATGTCCGGCGGAATTATTGAAATGTTCATTGCACTACTAAAATGACAACTCATGAAGAACAAAGTTGATAATTGTAATGCCATTTATTTTTTATGATCAGTGGGACCCCAATAAATAACAAAATAGCCCTACAAATGTGCACAAACGCACCTGCTTAATGAAAAAGTTGGGATGTCCTTAATAAAAATATAGTTTATTGTATCGAAATTATACACGTTACGACGTTATTAAAGTTTTCAAATTAAGGCTTAATGGACTTGACTCTGGAGTCTGTAGATTAGACCAATTGGCTATGCTATACTTCCACGCATATGCCTAATCCGAGGAATGTATAACACGTATTTTAAAAACGTCACTATCCATCGAAGTAAATAGTTAATCAATCTTAAACAGGTTTTTGAGGGTCCAAAAATATTTAACACAAAATCCTTGTCTCATTCAGAAGAAATCTTCGATGCTCCAACCATTTCTCAGCGCGGTGACCGCGCGTTGCGAGCAAAAAAGAATATTATTTATAACCCCTTTATTCTTTTTAAAGAAAAATATATTTCAATATTTTTTTTCTCTTTTATGGAGCGCAGTTAAACGCGACAACTCTGGGTTACGAGCGGCCAGTTCGAAAACCGAATTTTGTTACTTTTTTTTCAAGTTTTAAAAGCTTTTTTATGCATTTTCATCGTTGCTGCCAGTAAATATTCCCAAATAAGAACAAAACGTAAACCTGTGATGATGATGAGATGACACTTGATAAGTTTATTATTTAAAATGTTACGTTATCATTACTCACTATAGTAAACTTTAAGCAGACTGTTGCGTGATCGCGTCGGTGTTCTGCGCGGGAAAGAGATCTAAACACTTATTCTCAGAAGCGAACAATCGTCTTATTTTGGTCGTTATCGCATTTCCTACGCTCGACGAGTATTATTGGATCTAATTATTTTTATTTGTTGTTATATAGAATGTCCATTTTGTCGCTATAAAATCTTTGATTTATTAGATAATAGTTTATTTAACGATTGATAAATATTCATATTGGTAGAAGTAGTAATTAAATGATTGCATCGAGTATTTAAGCATTCAGTTATTTTAGCATACAATCTTGATAAGGTGAAATAAATATTAATTCTACTATCAATAGTGTTCGAAAAAGTAAACTTGTTTTTAACTATCTGATTTCTGAATCTGGTTTGTATGTAACGATTTACACAAACTCAGTTTTTCCTCAATGGAATAATAAAAAAAACTTTATATTTTTATAACAAAAGCCAGTCGCATTTACAGAGACAGCTATTAAACGCGTGCGGCTTGCTATGAGAACCAGCGCGAGAGTTGAGAATGTTAATGCGCTCGTGTTGTTCGTTGGGCACACGCGGAATACTGAATGCGTTTACAAATATACTGTGCAACTAATATAACCCACCATAAAATAAAATGTTCAGTGACGTTTGCAGCAATTCTAATAATCATGAATTCATGACCGAAACGTGTCCACAGTTTTAAACGCAAGTTCCAAGTAGTAGTAGTAGTTTGACAAGTTATGATATAAAATTAATAATCGTAACTGGTTCAGGGAATTGAAGGATTAAAAACTTTATTCAGTTCAGAAAAAACACGGTACAATATAAAAAACAAAAACTAGTAGCAATTTACAAGGGGCCTTAGTACTTTATTCTGTGCCTTAGGTGCTAGGTTTTTACAAATGTTCTGGAGCCCACACTAGGATTCCCTTGGTCGTGGGGGGATTCCCTTGGTCGTGGGGGGATTATAGGTACGCTAAGAATAATATTTACTTTTAAAAACTGAAAATAGTTAAGTAATACCTACCATATCGCTATATACCCATATCGCTATAGCATGTATCGCTATGCGATACTACAGTGAAAGAAAACCTTTGTTGCAAAATAATATTATTTATTGTCTTTAAATAAAATACTTACTGTATTTACTTTGAAATCAGAATTATCTTTATGTATTAATACATAGAAATTAATAAATTCTTTATCATTTACACTAAAATAAAAATCATAAAATTTTGACCTATGGCTATGACAAACAACATGATTTCTCACCCTACAAAAAAACGTCAACCTCCCAGTTGTACCAACCGCACGAACTTAGTACCTACAAAACGTTTACGACCTATAAGCGCGGGTCTTCTACATTTCCATTCTTCGGAATTCAAATCATTGCGTTCGGATAGTTTGTCAATGGAATTCAAATTGATTTCGATCTGTCATCGAGTGAGATTTCATGGTAGGCTGTTAATCTCGGTTTATGATTACCATACGGACCACGTATCCGTTCTTTGTCACTCTGCCCGTAGGTTAGGCCATGTAATGCCTCTCTAAGTATATACCTAGTAGTGGTATTCAGTTCTAGACTGTTTGTAGCCTCTATTCATAGTGAAAATTCATTTGCATGTGTCACCTATTGACCTATCGTATGGCATCGTTTTAAAATTGATCCGAGTTTCTCGCCGTAAAACTAGCAAATCACAGGATAGATCGTAAAGATTGCTTGTTTTTATAATAATTCCTTCTTTATTGACTGCAATTAAGGAAGAAAAAAGCAATAAAAATAAAGCATACATGCGGTATCTACCGTGAAGATATAAATTTTGTCTCCCGACGCCCGTAATGAGCATTTCCTAGAACGGACAGATTCTACGATACGTCCAAAAAAGCGGGGCAAAAAACGAATGCATTTCAAAAAACAACGGTTAGTTCTTATTTCAAGGAATCAAAGTTCAAATTAGTTTAAAATTCTGTTTGGACAGTAATTAAATAAAGTTGTGACGGCGAAAGTCCGCGCCAATTTTTTTTCGTCAAGGGCGAAACTGTGTCCTTTGCTGCTTTCTATTACAAATGTTTATTCAACATAATAATGCTTGCAATTATCAAAAAGGAAGTAGTAAGATCCATTAGCCATTACAAAGCCTGACCGTGTTAAATTTTAATCCTTCTGTAAGTAATCTAAAAATAATAGGTACTTAATCTGAAAAAAATATTTTTCGTAATCTTTGCATTGAGAAGGTACTTTACATGTAAATTGTAACAAGTGAGGACAATGTTGATTATCCAACTTGATAATAATAGGTGTTGGCGAAAAAAATGTTAATGCCACGGGTTTATGCAAAAACATTGAAGAAACTGGTTTACAAACGAACAACGAATAAAATGATAAACATAGGGTGAATATTTATTTAACAATGCTAATTTACAATATCATTATTATAAGTTGTAAGTAACCGAATCGAAATGCTGTGTTCATGAAAGCATGGAAAAAAAAAGTCCTTCCAAAGGACGAAGTATGGCATTAGTAAGTACTAGTACAGAAAAAACAGGTTTTGAATTTGGGCCGGACTTAACTTTTAAAATCCTATGACAACCAGCCAATTGCAGGCTGTGTTCCAGTTAAAACAAACAAGATGCCTTACGGATAACTATAGATTTCTCCAGATTTTGTGCCATGCATGGAGGATAGTGCCAGATGGAAGCTGTTTGTGTATGTGAGAATAAATGTTTGTAAACGCACCCACAATACAGGAGAAATTCCTAGTGTGGGGCAATGTTTTTAAAAAAAAATAAATAATAATATTAGTTTGAATGAGAACGCGACATTGCACCCGGCTTTGAAACCAATTTGAAACGGCTTGAGACAATAGCTCGAAGATAATAAAGTTAAATAAATAAAACTTACATAGAAATAAATACATGGCTGCTTAAAGCGGATTCTGGATAAGTAAATAGATATTGGTACCGAATGGCCGGTACAGCAGACGAGTGCTGGAGTGGTGACGGCGTATCAAGCGTGGTGTGGTACGTCCCCCAGCTAGATGGACCGACGACCCTAGACCTTATAAAAGTGGCTGGAACATACTGGATTGGAAGGTAGAGGATGTTGTGGCGCACCCTGCGAGTGGCTTATGTCCAGCAGTGGACTGCGATAGGCTGAGTTGATTGTTGATTGAAGGAGGTCTTGATTGTTTCAATCATCTTACGTTTTTCATTCTAAATAATAGTAAAATAAGGATGTGTCATACAGACGTAGTTAAGGTGCTACCTCGAAAATAAATCGTAGCGACTGATATGATACTAGACCAAAGAGTCAAAAAACAATACCAAAATGTGGGTTTTTCCTTTATCCTCAATGTAGGGTGTGCGTCGTCTGTCCGCAGACCAGGGACCACCTTTTATCTTTTTTAGGGTTCCGTAGGTACCCAAAGGGTAAAAACGGGCCCTATTACGAAGACTCCACTGTCCCTCTGTCTGTCTGTCTGTCACCAGACTGTATCTCATGAAACGTGACAGCTAGACAGTTGAAATTTTCACAGATGATGTCGATGCCGCTATAGGTAACAATAAAATAATTTAAAGGGGTATAAAAGAAACGTTTTTTCGGCGATTTATGCCTTTTGGGTCGGAGGCCTCCGAGTGCGAGTCCGACTCGCACTTGGCCTTTTTCTTTTTTTTTGCCAGCTCTCCTCTCACCTCGATCTCTTCTGGTAGAAAGTGATGAATGAGGTCTATGATGCAACGAGCGTGCCCAGAAGATGCCTGTTCACTCTTGCTTTGAAAGCTGACGGGCACAGACGCTGGCAGAGAGTTCCACACTTGCGCAGCACGCCAGTGTGCGCAGTGTCCTGTACCCACGAGGATCTAAATGTCTGCGTCAGAGCATGGTGTTCAGAGCATGGTGCATGGTGGTGTGGTGAGCGATGCTAAGTCCTGGGCCAAACAGGAAATTAATATTTGCAAACTAAGAAGTAAAACTAAATTTTTATGAGAGCTTTATTTATTTTTCCTGATATTTCTAAAGTCCGCTTTGAAAATAAAATCCTTTGACTAAATACCTTCGCTCAGGATACACTTTGCTTGAAAAAAAAAAATTACCAAATTCTTTCATTTAATTTTTATGAATTTCGTAAATATTATTTTGACTAAAGTAAGGTATTTTACTTATTCTCTTTATCCTAGAGCCTATAATCAGCTTTTCTCTCATCGCTTACATTTACCTGAAAACGGACCTCTCTCTCTCTCCCACATTTTTTTGTCGCCAATTACAAATTATTATATATTACAAATTATTATTATTTGCTCATTTAAATACCTACCACATTCAAAGTCAACACACTGAATTCGTTTTGTAGTTCAGATGAGTTTTTGTCTCTCTCTTTCTCGTACAGGATGAATGAGATGGAGATAGAAACTTTTTGTAGGTATTGTAGTCTTGCTTCAAGTGTGTCTAGAAAATCTATGAAAAATAATTTTGTGTTAAGTCATAATAATAATATTCTCCCGCACCCTATTGAGGGTTTTCGTGAAAATTTACGACACCAGTTGGCACCACTTGGCAAGAGGTCTAATCAATATAAAATATATGATGACGTTCATCATTCGATTCATTCATTCGTTCATCATTCAGTCATGGCTAAAGAAAATATAGGCTCTTTGACAGATGCCTGGACCTGACGTGTCAGTGCTGCCACCTAGCGAACGTCATTTCAGAAAACCCTCATTGCGTAACACCCTATCAATCACAATCCGAATCATTTTGAAGGATATTGCTAACCCATTGCTTCTTATGTTCGAAGATTTTGTCTGCTCAATAACGTAAATAACGCAATGTATGTTGTTGAACTGTCAAAATGAAACCCATTGCTACTCATAGTGTGTTACGCAACTACCCCGCTGAACTTCTAAACCGAGGCATCCTGCACATTTTATACACGTGAAGTCTTTACCTTTTTAAATGGACATAAATTTAAATTTGGAACAATGGTGTGATGACGGAACAAAATGATGGCCAGTATGTCGACTCATCATTATTTTGATGTTTTAGGCCTTTATACTTTACATAGAATTGCACGGTAAACCAAGCCATTTATGAGTCCGGGTCTGTATGTTATAAGTAGTATTATGATGACAGGTCAAACACCGATTCTTGAACGGATGCGTTCAAATCCGGCCGCATCATATTTTTCATATGAATTCAAACTTAGAATGCGCAATGTAATAGAAGTTGACTTTTTTATTCCGTTCCATGACGTATAAATTTTTAAATGACTTAGCCAAACCGGAATGCTGAGAGAAAAAAGCCAGGCTGATAAAATGGCTAGTCATGTTTATTTAGTTAAAACATTGCCTACAGCTATTTAATCCATAAAATTGATAATCCCACAAAGCACACGCTAACTTTTTTAAACTTCAACAAGTATTGTCCTGTGAAAGAAAAAAGTTCCTTTTCACTTACCAATTACTTAGGCGCAGTCAACCCTCTGAATTCCAACGCATTATATTCTCGTATAAGTACAATAATAATCGTTTTTCCCAACAAGCTCACGCACATCTCCTTTAAAACCGGTTTCTATCCAACACAACTACCAAATAAAATTAAACCTTAACTTTATCCACAAAAGGACCATTATACAAAATCCTTCTCTCAAAACTTATCTCCGAAAAATACTGTTTGGACTGTATGTCCATTGACTTTTTTGGGTTATTTTGAGTTCTTTTACGGTATTAATGTATCTGTCAAATGCATGGAGCGTACGGTTTTAGATAAGGCCATATCAAAATATGTAATTACATGTAATTATAGCGGTAAGCGGTGCCGGGTCGGAAATAAAATACGGATTATCTTAAACGGACACTTTAACAGGAAATTGGTAAGCGTAAGAAAATAACTTCGAATAATCCATGCTGCTACGTTTTTTATATACAAAAAAACACCTAGCTCCATAATTATAATAACTTATCTGGTGAAATAATACTTACATTATTCTACATAACAATTCACCAGATAAGTTATTTAATTACAAAACGATTCATCAAAACAAAAACGAAACCATGAGCAAGGCCGCGGGCGAAATGCTGTTTAGCGTTTTTACGACGACCAATTTTAAGAGTCGTGTTCTTTGGACCGAAAAGGGTATAATAAAAGTGTTTTACATTCGGTCGGGTTACCCCTGGGTGTCTGCGAGGGTCCAGGCCTGAAGAGCACGGTAATTGGCTCCCGCTACTGGGTTTAATAGGCCGCTAACAAATGTGGTGTGAATTGGCAAGGCGCATTCTGGCCGGATTTAGGATTTGTTATTAGGTTTTTTAATGAAATAAGAGCAGTGGGAACGTACGAGTTGTGGATCGGTTCGAACCCAGACAGGCGCTTTACTTAGTGTAATTATTTCATTACCACTGCTCTCAAACCGGTGAAGGAAAACATCGTAAGGAACCCGGCATGTCCTTGAACCAAAGATTCGAAGACATTGTGACATCTACCAAGCCGCACTGGGCCCGCGTGGTGGCACTGGTGGATTATAACCTCGCTCACGAAGAGAGGAGGCCTGCGTCCCAGCTGTGGTAACATTATAGGCTAATTATAAATGAAATGATCATCATGCTTGCAAATATAGAAGAATAAACCGAAAACCGGTTAGTTTTTCTTGCAAAAAATAATAATAAGAAAAACAACCGTTCAATGCGATGCAATAATTACAAGTTCTTGCTCGAAAATTGGTCCACACGATCGTCATTAAATGTTGCAACGTATAAAATGATAATTCTACTTACATTTATGTAGTGAGGGCACTAAAGAGTCCAAACAAGGCTTCATTCAAGGCAAGTTCTACCTGCCTGCCTGCCTATGACTTAACGGACCACAAGGACGGGACAAAAAAAGTGAAAATGGCAGCCATTGTTCCTTGGGACACCATTAAATTTTATGTGTTATTATTTATTACCCTTTGTTCTAATGTTTGGTTTTTGTTTATAGAAAAAATGATTCTGACTATGAAACAGTTTTAAAATAAACTAGAGTTTACCATTTCTATTTGAGGATAATATTGTCGTGGTCGGTTCGTGGATGGGTGACCATCGTTTACATATCAAGGACCCCTCCGTGCCTCTCTGTGTCCTGGCTGTCATTCGTCGATCTTTGACAGTCGTTACGGGCAGTCAGAAGCTCAAAAAGTCTGACAACCAGTCTTACCAAGGGTATCGTGTTACCGAGTAACTGGTTTGTGGTGGTCAGATAGGCAGTCGCTCCGTGTAAAATACTGGGATTTAGCTGCATCCGGTTAGACTGGATGCCGACCCCAACATAGTTGGGAAAAGTCTAGGCAGATTGACTATATTTTTAGATAGTGCAGGGTTAAAACTATTTTTATAATGAAATATTTTTTGCTCGCACTGATATTATTTTATTCCCTGTTACAATATTCATAGTATTCATGCTAAGTAATTTGAAACTGATGGTTTCGAATTATTTGGTTCAGCCATTTTTACGTGAGTGAGTAACAACCTTAAGTTAGAATTATTTACATGGTCTTCACATAATCTGAACAAAATGATGTCTTGATTTTAAAAGAGACTGTGACCTAGGTGACGTAATTTTCAAACTAATATCAAGAAGATTTTTGCCAAATGCGTGCACTGATTGGACAGGTCCGCTCAATCTGTGTGGTTCTTTCCTCAAAAGACCATTTCAGACACCAATCTACATGGTCTTCACAGGATCTGACCAAGATTTTGTCTGGACTTTAAAAGAGACGGTGACCTCTGAGTTTGTTTCGGCCTTTCTTCTCAGAATAGTCAGATAGGAAACGCCGACCTCATCTAGTTTATAAAAATATGATTGACATGTAAAAGTGTTTGCCAGCACATCAAGCTACCCGAAACTGTAAAATTTTCCCAATCAACTTTGAACCTTATTATACTTTAGCGATAAAGTTGAAAATCTATTAAAGAAATTTGACAGATTGTAGTAGATTGATGTGCTGTTCAAACCTACTAACAGAAATAAAATCATTTATCTTCTTTTTTTTGTTACCCTATACTGCCCCACTGCTGGGCAAAGGCCTCCCCAAATCCTTTATTTATAACTAGCAGCGCCCCGCGGTTTCACCCGCATAAGTTTCGATCCCGTGGGAATATCGGGATAAAAACTATCCTATGTCCATTCCCGGGACTCAAACTATCTCTATACCAAATTTCATCTAAATCGTGAAGAGGTAACAGACACAGTTTCGCATTTATAAGTATGGATTGATGATGGATTATCCGCTATTTATAAATTCTAATATTTTTTTTTAAACAAACTGCCCCCCACACTAGGAATTTCTCCTGTATTGTGGGTGCGTTTACAAACATTTAAACTCACATACACAAACAGCCAGACCCGGAACAACTACTTGTAGGTCATACAAATATTTGTTCCGTGCGGGAATCGAACCCGCGGCACGCAGCGCAGCAGTCAATCGCTTAACCACTGCGCCAACCGTGCCGTCAATAATATTACCACATTAGTTTAATTAACGACCTAAATCAATCTTTGATGGCTTTCATTAATTTATTACCAAGTGATACGACTATTATTAGTCGGCCTAATTACGATTTTATTATTTAGAGATAATCCTGGTATAAATTTTTTAATGTAATACTTAATAATAAACTTGTAATTAAAATATATTTTTACTATAATAATAACATCGCATCGTTTATAGGGTTACTTTTATTTTAGTACCTCGAAGTGTCGTTATTTTATAGCTGTAAAAATTGCAATAACTTAAGTGTTTATAATTTAATAAAAATAATATTAATAATGTATTTAATTGCTTCTAGAATATTAACTTTTTAAACAAAAAAAAAAACGCGTCGTGGATTACGGCCCACTCCTTCTCACCGAGAGGTCTGTCCCAGCCGTGGTAACATTATAGCTTGATTATGTTGATAATAAAACAAAAAAATGCTATGTACCTTTTCCTAATGACTTTATTTTAAACATCATAACTACTTATTACAAAAAAAAAATATCTTCCAAGCTTTCTTGAAAGAATTTCTCAACTGTAGTCACAAAAACATATTTTATTAGTAGAAAAAAATTATAAGGGTTCCGTTTTTGCCATTTGACTACGGAACCCTGACAAAAAATGTCAGTAGTCATAGGTAATACGTAGTTCAGCCGCTCGAACAGTAGGACCACCAATGGTCAAAGGCGGTGCCAACTGCCAAGTTAACGCGAAGTAGGCGGTACCTACGGCGGTGTAGGTATTTGTCGGAAAACTGTAGGTATAGCTTACGGAATGTAGGTATGAATGGGAAAATGGAAATTAAAAATTGTTATTGTTTTTGTCTGAATATTTAAATATTATTACACACGAGGTTGTTTACTTGTGAATGTGAGCTCGGCTGTCATTGTGCCGATTATCGTATCGAGTCTGGATCAAGGGACAAGGGCCAGATTCAGAAGGCAGTAGGTACTCCTCGATGCGGCTCGCATCGTGAGGAAGTTCCTGTCTCTGGAGCCCTAAACACCAGTAGCTTGGACCCTGCTCCTGATGTGCTTCATGAAAGTAGAATGTCTAGATTTTCACTTAATTTAGTTTTTTTACGAATTTACTTATTCACTCTCTGCTTCGGCTACATTTAAATGAAATATTAAGTACTTGAGTACCTTTTTTTTATCAGAATTTGAATTATCCACGGTCAACAAATAAAGGCAGCGTTACACAACCTCGTTATTTTTAATAACCCAATTATTAGATTACAACAAAAATTTGTTCTCAACGCAACATTTGAACTAACACAGTTTTCTCATACAAGTAAATCTTTAAAACGCACAAGATGGAAGGTGTGTGCCGTGCCGTGACGACCACAACGGGTATGCTTAATTAAATAATCGCTATTGTAAACCCACACTTAGGTATGTAAATAAAAATGTGCGACCGGTTCGACTTCGCACTATGGAATTATTTAATACAACTACTAAAGAGTTTTTTTACGCGAGTGTACGCGTGGAAAGTTGGGTTGCTGCATTTTTTTACATACTGTGGCGTTGATTTGACTACTCTGTGGTTTTTGAAGACGTATTGCATGACAGTAGCTTGACAGCTTTTATACTTCGTAAAATTATTGTGATGATCTATGGTGATCCATGAGGTATATATAGTAAGTAGTAGTATTTAAGGGGGATGCGACGGCACAAAATTCAAATTTTCTTCCTTTTTTGTAATTTGCAGGTCAGTGTCAGGTTGTATGTTGAACGAAATATGATTCGCGAGCGTAACAAATATGACTTTTATCAATACAACACTCTAAGTTTTTAAAATCCTATTGAATGACTATTTCATGAAATATCAATCAAACGCATCCCCCTTTGTACTTACCTACTTATAAAAACTAGCTTCCGCCCGCGGCTTCGCCCGCGAGGTATGTCAATAAAAACTATCTTATGTCCTTCCCCGGGATGCAATCTATCTCTCTGCCAAATTTTATCGAAATCCGTTCAGTGGTTTAGGCGTGAAAAGGTAACATACAGACAGACAGACCGAGTTACTTTTGAATTTATAATATTAGTATGGAAATTGAAGTGAAGTAGGCAATTTGAAAAGTTATAAGAAACTTTAGTTGAAGAATTGCAGTAGTCTAGCCATTGCAGAAATTATCAGCATTTAATTTCAAATTGTGTTGCTACTTGTAAATAAGTTTTTACTATCGGCGCCGTCACACACCGTGATTAGTTCAGGTTACTTTTCTAATTACTTGCGTAGATTTTTACGACCACCCATATATCAAATATCACTTTTTATTGCGCACTGACAGAATCAAAGATAACATTTCCTGTTGTTTTATGATTTCATTTAATGAAAAGTTCAAAGGAATTATTTCTGTTCCCACCGCTGCTTTATAATCTTATGTAATAAGTGTGTTAGTAGTCTGAACATGGATTTCCATCGCATGGATAATTCTCCGAGTGTCCAGCGATGATTCTTCAAGTCAGCCATCATTCACTGCCCACTATTTTTTAATAATCGCTTGTACGTGACCCATCGTCGTAACTTGACACTGCCACATGCTACCGTATTCATATGAAATTAGGGCTGCATACGACCATTTAAAACTGACATTTGTCACGGAACGCACCCGTAAAGAATACAGGGGTCAAACCAAAATGGCGTCGCGTCAGAGACAAGGAGCAAAGAATGTGACGAATTTGTAACGCGATACTAAACGCATGCCTGTGTCAATGCGTTCTTAAAAAAAACACGTGTGCTTCGGTCCGCGGGTTTTAATTAAGGAGTTTTGATTAGCATACGATGCTATCTTGATAATTTATTTTTATTAAACGAATTATGGTTTAAACTAGTAGTTTTTAACTAGTAATATGAATAATAAATAATGTAATAAAGATGTAAGATTTAAATTAAAATAATACCACAATGTTTAAAAATATTAAAAGTTACGTTTATTTTGTGCAACGTTTCATTATGTAGGCATTCACATCACATCACAGCTTCCATTGAAAAATACGGTCATCTGCATAAAATAGCCCTCGACTAATTGAATGTATGAAAGACATATGAATGCGATTAGTCGTAGAATTACTCCACAAATCGCAAGATCGCATCTGCGGGACGTTACGTCTCCCGGACTCACTAATTTGTTGTCTGACGTGCTAGTGACAAACATACTAATAATAAACCTGCATGTTTTCTTAGTATTAGTAATACTTTGCAGACGAATATTTGTGATATTTTATGCTAATATTAGATGACACTTAAAAGCTGACAGACAATACTGATGAAAATCCCAAAAGAGATCTTTGAAATGAATGAATGTATTTTTTCTACTAGCTACGTTAAAAAAGTGATAGTTGGCCTCAATAAAGAATCCATACTACAATATTATAAATGCGAAAGTGTGCCTGTCTGTCTGTTACCTCTTCACGCTTAAACCGCTGAACCGATTTAGATAAAATATTTGGTGTAGAGATAGTTTGAGTCCTGGGAAAGGACATAGAATACATTTTATCCCGATATTCCCTCGGGAATACTCAAGATCGAAACTTATGCGGGTGAAACCGCGGGGCGCAGCTAGTATTTTAATAAAAATGAGAGCTCTAGCTTCTGCCCGTGACTTTGTCCACCTGAAATGTCTTGTTCCCCCAACCCATCACCATACCATCACCTATCACTTCCCGCGCTATCACTTCCTTTTCGCGGCTCCGTAGCGTGTTTTAAATAGCCAATAAGCCTTCCTCAAGAATTGGGCTATGAAATAACTTTTCAAACCGACTGGTAGTTCCAGAGACTAGATTTTCTTGACCTTTAGTTATATAATAGAAAAGGAGAACTATTTAAGTCTTAGAAAACTTAGGTTTCCTCACGATATTTCTTTCACAGTCAGACTATTTAAATCAATTGTAATTCTACTAAAACATTGAAGTATTCAGAACTTCTTAGTACTCCAGTACACACGACGACTTATCAAGCTATACATTTCCAGTATAAGCTGACTTCTCATTGTACGAAAAGCCTATACAATGCGAGCTCAGCAAAAACTGGAAATGTATAGCTTGGTATGTAGTCGTGTGTACACAGTGTACCTCGAAAGTAATCACAATAATTTCAAACGAAATATTCATAAACACATCTCAGCTCCAATGCTCGAACACATTGTTAGTTAGTATACGTTGCAATATTTGCATATTAACTACTTTGAAACACGTCTTGGACTTACCTATGTAGTCGAAGAACATGGAGTAGATAGTCTACCAGAGACCTATCTTCATCATACCATAACCATAATCAGCCTATAATGTTCCCACTGTTGGGACACAGGCCTCCTCTCGGTGAGAGGGAGTGGGCCGTAATCCACCACGCGAGCCCAGTGCGGATTGGCAGATGTCACATGTCTTCGAATTTTTGGTTCTAGGACATGCCGGTTTCCTCACGATGTTTTCCTTCACCGTTTTGAGAGCAGTGGTGATGAAATAATTTACACAAAGTAAAGCACCTGTCTGGGTTCGAACCAACGACCTACAACTCGTAAGTCGCGGCCGTTACCACTTGGCCACCACTGCTCCTTATTTTCATCACACTAATGTTAGAACGGCGAAAGTTTGTGAGTGTCTGTGTTTATATGTTTGTTACTTCTTCACGCTCAAACGGCTAGACCAATTTTGATAAAATTTGGTATGGAGGTAGCTGACACCCTGGATTAACATATAGGCTACTTTCTATCCCGATATTCCCACGGGATCGAAACTTATGCGGGTGAAACCAATTGACCAATGCTTAAATATTAATCAAGTCCAATACATTGCCACTACTACGACGTTGTCAGAGGCACCACACAGGTCTTAGGTTTGGGGCACAAACCGCTTAAGAAGCACAATTGTGTAAGGTTAGGTCTCTGTAAGTTATTTACTCATGTGGTAAAAGTTTCCTTCTTAAAACAGTGCAAGCTAAGCGGGTATTAAAAAGTTGTGAGGTAGGGTAGTTTTGAGTTCTTTAATCCTGTAAGATAAGCTTTTATCGGTTGATAAGCCATTTTGCATGTTCATAATAATTTGTTAACTGATGCTTTTAACACACATTATACCTGCTTTTACAATTCGGGAATACACATTGTAATTTGTGGTTAGATAAATTAGACTAATAAACTATGGTGTCTTTACTGACTACCCCGTCCGTCTAGTGGTCGCAAGTGCTTGCTAAGCAAGAGATCCTGAGTTCTATTACCAGGATGGGCAAAGCGTTATTGGGTTTTCTTCTGGAATTGCTCTATTGCACGCACGCCACCGACAGCATGACTCCTAGAAAAGTTTCTTGCAGATGAGATTTCATATCGTACAGTCAGCAATGTTCACAGTTAACCAATTTTGAACCTTATTTCATCACCATCATCAACCTCCCCCAAGCACCTCCACTTCGACCGGTTCTGTGCTTCTCGCATCCAACGGGTTCCTGCGGCCTTCACAAGATCGTCGGACCACCTTATGGGAGGCCTTCCAACGCTACGTCTACCGGTACGCGGTCGCCACTCCAGAACCTTTCGGCCCCATCGGCCATTTGTTCTGCGAGCAATGTGGGCCCACTGCCAATTAAGTTTGGCAATTCTTCGGGCTATGTCGGTTACCTTGGTTCTCCTGCGGATCTCCTCATTTCTGATTCGATTACGCAGGGAAACTGCAAGCATAGCCCTCTCCGCTGCCCTTTGGGTGGCTTTTAGCCTTCTTTTAAGGCCCATTGTGAGCGACCACGTTTCAGTGCTATAAGTCATCACTGGGAACACGCACTGGTCAAAGACTTTCGCCTTGAGACAGTGCGGTATGTGGCATGAGAAGATATTGCGTAGCTTCCCGAACGCTGCCCAGCCGAGTCGGATTCGACGATTGACCTCTTTCTCGAAGTAAGAACCTGAGAGTGAACAGTATTCATCCGCAAACCTAGTTGAGACTGCATATTTTTCTACTGTTATTAGATTTTTTTGTATCCATTCTAGATCATCTGCGTAGCCTTTTCCTAATTGGGAAAAGGCTACGCAGATGATCTAGAATGGATACAAAAAATTGCGTTGAGGTCGGCTTTCAGTGTAACCGGGTGCAGCTGAATACCAGTATTTCATGGAGCAACTGCATATCTGATCTCCACAACCCAGTGACTGGGTAACACGAGACCCCTGATACGATATACCTGGGTAATATTTTTTGTAGCCATAGGTAGTGTAGCGATATAAAAAGAAAACGACTTCATCGCCACTTAAAAACGTATAATTTGATTTAATATTAATAAACGAATTTACAAAAAATTACAAAAACTTAAAGAAAAAAATTTAATACTTGAGGTTTTTTTTTGTTCATTGAATAAAATTTCAAAATTTTGTTAGATTACCTACGCGTCGAGTTAAACTGCAGTTGCAACTGTAATTTTTGCTACGATCGCGTAGCACCAATAGTGAACGAATGATATAAAAACCTGTTGTATTCTGCAATTAAAGTTACACGAAACTATTATTTATAAACGACAGTAATATTAGTAAAAAATCAATAAAAAAAATCTGATGGATCCTGAATTATTTCTCTCTGAATTATATCTTGAATTCCATTTCACATCTGGTCGGTATGGTTTTGAAACTGCTCCCTCGAATAGATCTCCACTCCTCAACTCATTCAAAAAATCCAGGAACAGATTAGTGCATAGGGGTAGGGAAGGCCGAAAACTCGGCTTGTTACGTCTTATATTTTCAGGCGTATCCTAAACAAAATAACGCACATTAAGAATGCTGTAACAAGCTGAACCACTTTTACCAAAAAAATAGGTAACGAGTACAAATACACATACCTGATAAGATCAAAAGATCAACATATAACTATATGTCGAAGACTTCACATAAATCCAATTTAGATGATTAAGGACGTATTTTTCATAATATCTTTACGATTATCAGCAAAGAAAAAAAAAATTGCAACCTTCAGCAATGAACACCAAAAAACCTCTGCCAAACTTCAAGAGAAAAATTTCATTTTGACAGCATCAGTTCAAAATTCAAAAGTTTGATTTTTTAAATCAGAAAAACGACCAAAAAAGGTTGCATAAAATCTTAAAGAAGGATGGAATGTTGAAAACATAATATGCAGTAATTAGTAATACTGCAGTACCCCCTTTCCAAAAAAAAAAAGGAGAAACCCTGTAAGAATTAATCTAACTTAACATGCAACAAGTAAATAAGAAAATCGAAATTAAACCTAAATAAACAAAATCGAAGTGCAGCAGAAACAGAATAAAAGATATAGATAAGAGTATGTCGACTATGTCTCGACCCTAAACTAAATTATCGATACGAGTTAATCGTCCGTTTCCCAACACTAAGAGCTGACATTGTCATTGAAGAAATGACAGTCGTAACGACATCTGTGGGCGAAAGCCAGAACTATAAGCATTGATAGTTAAGAAAAAGTTTTAAACAAATTGTTTCAATTAGGCACAACTAGATGTCGCAATTAATATTTTTACTATAGGAGCTAACTTCCCGGAAAAATAATCATCATCAGAAGATCTGGAAAAATTCTTTCTCCATACAATGTCACCAACATTCAACGTGACGGCTGAACGATGCGAATTATAAGCTCGCGAATTACGGAGGAAAGCCATAGAAAGATTATCAGCGACTTTCGCATAAACTTCTGCTAAGGATGATAAGTTCGATGCGTACTGAGTCCGACTTTCAGCTAAATTTACGCCTTGAGTCTGACTATTAGTACGAGTAGGAACCATGAGAACTTTATGCAATATTCTCATAAAACTTGAAAGGGGAGGAATGATTCTACGCGTGTTTGAGCCCGACTTTCAGCTAAATTGACGCTTAGAGTCTGACCATATGCACGGGTAGAACGCATAAGACCTTCCCTATCATACATAAAGAATAGAACTAGTGCAGGCAAAAAAAAACTTGATAAGGGAAGAATTATTCTACGCGTGTTTGAGCCCGACTTTCAGCTAAATTGACGCTTAGAGTCTGACCATATGCACGGGTAGAACGCATAAGACCTTCCCTATCATACATAAAGAATAGAAAAAGAGCAGGCAAAAAAAAAATCTTGATAAAGGAAGAATTATTCTACGCGTGTTTGAGCCCGACTTTCAGCTAAATTGAGGCTTAGAGTCTGACCATATGCACGGGTAGAACGCATAAGGCCTTCCCTATCATGATATCATACATAGAGAATAGAACTACTGCAGGGAAAAACTGCTGAGTTTTCAATAGACCTGGATTTCAAAAAGAAAGAAGGAATTACACCATACTCTGATGACGATGATGAAGCTCACATTGACAGGTGGACTAGCTAGTTTAAGGAAATCGTAAATTAAAAAAAATTGCAACCTTCAGCAATGAACACCAAAAAACCTCTGCCAAACTTCAAGAGAAAAATTTCATTTTGACAGCATCAGTTCAAAATTAGTAAAAAATCAATAATAAAAAATCTGATGGATCCTGAATTATTTCTCTCTGAATTATATCTTGAATTCCATTTCACATCTGGTCGGTATGGTTTTGAAACTGCTCCCTCGAATAGATCTCCACTCCTCAACTCATTCAAAAAATCCAGGAACAGATTAGTGCATAGGGGTAGGGAAGGCCGAAAACTCGGCTTGTTACGTCTTATATTTTCAGGCGTATCCTAAACAAAATAACGCACATTAAGAATGCTGTAACAAGCTGAACCACTTTTACCAAAAAAATAGGTAACGAGTACAAATACACATACCTGATAAGATCAAAAGATCAACATATAACTATATGTCGAAGACTTCACATAAATCCAATTTAGACGATTAAGGACGTATTTTTCATAATATCTTTACGATTATCAGCAAAGAAAAAAAAAATTGCAACCTTCAGCAATGAACACCAAAAAACCTCTGCCAAACTTCAAGAGAAAAATTTCATTTTGACAGCATCAGTTCAAAATTCAAAAGTTTGATTTTTTAAATCAGAAAAAACGACCAAAAAAGGTTGCATAAAATCTTAAAGAAGGATGGAATGTTGAAAACATAATATGCAGTAATTAGTAATACTGCAGTAGGTAGGGGAGCTTTGAGTGCATAACAATTTTACGATCGTGACGTATGCTTATTATTGTGTGAGGCCCACTCCCTCTTAGAGAGGTGGCCTGTGTCCCAGCCCCCAGCAGTGGGAACATTATAGGCTGATTATGATATGATGGTAATAGGCTCACCCCCTGTTATTTATAAGTTGCTTGGAAATGAGTCAGTACGTAATAGACGTCGTAGTACAGATAATATTCAAAAATCCTGATGACTGAATTTCCAATAACTGCCGATTTAGCTTACTCAAGAACGTGCGTCAATTAATTTTATCATCCGTTGTCTTTTTCTTTTTTTCAATTGTTTATTTTGCCTGCGTTAGGTCACACAGGAGATGGCGGGAAGAACTGGGTAGGTTCTGTCAAAACTGGAAGGAGGCGTGGCCTCGCGAAAGATGGAAGGAGTGGATCCCTCCACTGCTTCCATCTTTCGCGAGAATCTTGCCCATAAGTGTGATAGCACAGGCAAGCCAAAAAACGTATTTTTTTATTATCTCTTACGTCCACTGACCTCTATAATACAGGTCAGTGCTTACGTCGTATATCTCGTGCGTTCCAAGTTCAAAGTAACATACAGAAGCCATGACAATAAAAAAAACACTTAGCAAACCCTAAAAATACATGCTTAGACGTGCTTTCAAAAAAATACTAACAGAAAATCCAGCCGCACCTCGACAGCAAAGATGGTTTCACATAGCGAAATCGTAAAACCGTCGTAAAACGATACCTAAACAGGATCCCATTACAAAAACCGAGTTGCCATTCGCAGTTTAACTGTCACCATCAGTTTACAACTCAAGTTATATCCTATTTACTGACAGACTTTTGTTGAAATTACATTTGTAACGTGCTTTATGAACACGCGATTTATATATTCTTCACTTGCTTTTCCCGTGGCTTCGTCGTGAAATTTCTTGTTCCCCCGACCACCCCGTTGCATCGCATCGCCTGGTAGCGCTATTACTTCGTTTTCACAGAGTTCTTTCTAACTTTCTTTCTTTTTGCTCGGCTCCTATGGATCCTAGCGTGATGATAAATAGCCTATAGCCTTCCTCAAGCATTGGGCTATCAAACACAGAGTACTTTTTATATCTATGGAAATCAAATGCAAGAATTTTTCCGAAGTAAGTTCCAAAAATCCGACTGGTAGGTAGTTCCAGAGATTAGTGCGTTCACACAAACAAACCCTTCACCTTTATTTAGTATTAGCTGCGCCCCGCGGTTTCGATCCCGTGAGAATATCGAGATGAAAAGTAGCCTATATGTTAATCCAGGGTGTCAGCTATCTCCATACCAAATTTGATCAAAATTGGTCCAGCCGTTTGAGCGTGAAGAAGTAACAAACAATATAAACACACACACTCACAAACTTTCGCCTTTATAATAGTGTGATACATAGATACCTATATTCTCAAGCTCAACTAGCTTTTTCGCCAAATTATGATTCATAATGTTATATTTTTATGATTCTGCCAAAGTGACCTTTTTAGGCCCCCAGGACGCGTACCGCAAGGGTTGGATCGAGGTGGCTCTAAAAAAGGAAGGCCCTTGCTCAGCAATGGGACAGTGTAGGCTAACTAAAAATTATTCAAACCCAGGTCATGGATTACCCGTGTGTCTCATCCAAATCTCTTCAGCCATTTTGAGTGTACGCGTAACAAACAAACAAACTCACTTTCGCATTTATAATATTACTCGTAGTTAGGATTCCGCACTGCTGTTAAATCTTAATGTTTTTCATAAAATTGGATAAGTTTAACGGTTTGAGGGAAAGTGTTAAGAGAGGGTTTTATTTCATTATGTACTTGTATGTTTTAGAAATTAAGCAATGAAAATATCGAGATATTTCTACCAAGTACCTATTTATAGCTCAGTCTTTAAAGCGCTGGCCACACCGCGAGCTAACTAAATAACAATAATGAATCGTAAAACGTAGAATTAAAACGAAAATTCGCATGGCCTTCATTAAAAAAAACTTTAAACAAAAGAAAAACTGGCCACAAAGATTAAAACTTTTTGAATTCAGAACATTGCACATGTTTCATTTTCATGACGTCATCCACCAGCTTTTGTAAATGGAAGCCTTTTAATTCTTCGCTGTAAGCAAAATGAATTTGCATGGCACACGAAAGTATTAAAATATTTCCTTATTCGCACGCACAGAACACATTGTTGTATAAGGCTACGCACACACATATAAGATTGTCAACAATCAGAACACATCTACATAAGCCATAATGTTTGCATTGTGTACCGCCGCACTAATGAATGCGAGTCCGATATCGATTATCGTGCCGAGCGATATCGACCCGAGAATCGATTAGAATCGCTACGGAATATATGAATTTTTCATAAAGTATCGAGTAATTGGTTAAAAGTAAAACATGTTTGTGCAATGTATTAGGTACGGTAGATTGATTGGTTAGCAAAAACGGTTTTATTTAACTTGCTGTTGAACAGTTCCTCGGTTGAATAAATCAATAACATTTCCTATCGTATGACAATACTGACTTCAAAAATGAGGACTAAACATTAAAGGCAAGATTACATCAAGCCCTAACCAGGAAATTTCAGGTTCCAAAACTAACAAGTTGATAAAATATGACTTTTTTAATTTGTAGGCAAGAAAATTTAGGCAGCATTGAGCTTACAGGGAGGTAAAACATGGATATTCCACTGGGTTTAGACATACCTAGTAAACTCTTAATTTCAATCTCCATGTAAGTAGAGCTATACGTTTCTTAGAAACATGTTTAAATAATAAAGCCACAGAGAAGTATTTTGCTGTCAGTGTGTCAAGTTTTTTGCCCACTGTCACGGTCAAGACAGAATGCCTTGTTATCTTAGTCATCGTTTTGTTTGTCTACGACCAGCGTATTTTTTTTTCTTGACTAACGAATTTAGACAACGCCTTACTCATAGGATTAAAATAATTTTCATAATTATATTTTAATAATGGTCGACAAAACAATGTATACGCACAAAATTAAGATAAAAATATTCGTGTTTGATAAATATTTTAATCAAACAATATTATAAATTGATTGAAAAAGCTTCAACAAACGATCCATTGATTATGATTACTCCTCATCGAATGAACTTTTTCCCTCCAAGAATTAATTTCTAAAAACACTTCTTCGTGATTTAATTAATCATCGTTCGTCAGATAAGCAAAGAGCTGTTTTGTGCACACTTTGGAAATTCTATCGATTTTGAACTTTATTCCCTTGTGATAAGAACGTTAGTTTGGAACTATTTGATTGGTTCTGCATTCGGCATTGATGAAGTAAATTGAATAATGACGAAACGACTAGAAAAACTAGTCATTACGTGTGTAAACATAATTCGTTTAGTACTTAAGATTACTTAAATACTGCAAAAAATCAAGATTCAAGTCTTAAAAGTTAAGCAACCTGTATTTCGCCACTTTCGGAGTTGAAAAGTCTCCCTTTCTGCTGTCAATAAAAAATGACTTCTAGCTCTTCACAAAACTCTCTCTTTCTTTTCTCATTCTTTTTGTTCTTCTTCCTATAGATAAATAACTATAATAAATTATGACAAAAATGCCAATACTAGTCGCAAGAATCAAGAAATCTTTTGTTTTCTCTTGAGTAAACTTCTGATTCTTCGAAGTTTTGTTCAACTCAGCCTATCGCGGTTCTCTGCTGGATATAGGCCTGTACTAGGCAGCGCCACAATCTGACCTCCGCCTTTCGAATCCAGTTCATACCAGCCACCTTTTTAAGGTCGTCGAGCCATCTAGCTGGTCGGCGTCTCGCACTAAACTGCCGATACGCGGTTTCCGCTCCAGAACTCGTCTGGTCCACCGGTTATCGGTCCTTACTCTGAAAGCTATGTCAGTAACTCAAGTTCTTTTCAGGATAATTTTATTTCCCAGCAAAGTTTTGTTCAATCAATAACTTTAAAAGTTGAAAATCGTTTCATACCTGAAGGCCAATTCTCGTAATTAAAAACCTTCAAAATCTAGTCGGAATCTCATCTTAGCGACAATCTATGCTAAAAACTTGTCAAACATTAGGGAAGTTAGGGGTATTTTTGATACATTAAGACAGATCAAACTGTGAACGTTTCTTAAAATTACGAGAATTGCCCTCTGGCATATTGTTGAGCCCGTAAGTTTCCAAAAATGTGCAACAATTTACAAGGAAAATACTGGAAATAACAAAGATAATACTATACATATAATAATGAACGTACGTACATAAAAAATACAGTAACATAAACATCACTAAAGAAGCAGCGAAACGATAAATTACAAAGTATTAAAAAAAAAAATTTTTTAGATTGTATTTACTTATCAGAATACTAATTAATTAATCAGGTTGCCAAGAGACCAAGATAACCTATCATAATTAGTGTTAAAAAAACATTTAAGTGTCCAAAAATTTCTTTGAAGCTGTTCCAGAGATAAAATGAGACTAAAATTGTTTTGACAAGTCGACCTTAACCGTTTAAATGTAGTACAATTAAAATTTTCAGATAAAATATTTGTAGTTTGCTTTAGCTCGTAAAATTTCATCTGCCTAGCCTTTTGCCTACTATGTTGGGCTCGGCTTCCAGTCTAACCAGATGCAGCTGGATACCAGTATTTTACATAAAGCGACTGCCTATCTGACCTCCACAGGTTAACGTGGTTTCTGAGGCACGGAGGGGCTAGGTATGAATGATGGTCACCCATCGGCAAGCGTTGCTTAACTCTGAAGATCCCGTGCGGCTGTTATTACTTGGCCACGAGCCCTTTAGCTAGTAAAATGTAGTAGCATTTAAATTTCACGATAAAATACAGAGAATTTGAATTGAATTGAATGATAAGTAGTGTTTGCTTATTTGATCTAGAATCCTGAGATGTTCTGAATAGATTTGAGTAAACTTTCTAGCTTACCAGCAAAGCAGGAAGTAGTAGAAGTCTACTAAACGTACGTTGAAAATCAGTATTATTTACGAGGGAATTCGCAAGCAAAAATCTGTCAGTGATATTTTTAAATCGCTATACATCTTAGTCACACAGAGATAGCTCATATTTTACTGGCTATTTTTATCTTCCACTCCTCATGTGTGGCTAATTGTGGAATATAAATGATACAGTTCATTAATATGTTCAGAATAAACCACACATCTGCGCCTGCGATAGTTTTTAGTCTTTTCATAATCGTCATGTTTTCTTTCAATTGCTTCTAGGGAAACCAGCACCCTACTTGCGTAAAACTATCAATCATAATCTGAATTTTGAAGGTTATTGATAATCCATTGCTTCATAATTATGTTCGAAAATTTGTCGGCTCAACAACGTAAATAACGCAATGAATGTGGTTGAACTGTCAAAATGAACGCCATTCTTACTGTTAGTATGTTAAGTACGCAATTACCCGCAGAAGAGGGGCAATTCACCTATTTTTTAAGTAGATTCTCATTCAAATCTCAGTCTCAATCTGTAAAAAAAATAACAAATTTTTGACAAGTATTTGACATTGATTGTCGCCGAGATTTGCCTACTCATGTGTCGTGCTCATGTGACCGAGATGAGATTGTGACTAGATTTAAAACGTTTTTAATTACGGGACCTTAGCTTTCAGACTTATTATATATTTTAAACTAGAACATTCATAAAAATTGGATTATTTTTATTAATACCTAATTATCTTACAATTTAACTCTAAAATATACATATTATATAGTATATACAAGTATATAAAAAAAAGAAGGGAAAAGAAAAAGAGAGGAGCTCATTGGGCATCAAAAAATTCGTCCGCATCGCTGTCAATGGCATAAGTGCCCAAAAGGCTGGCAGCATTACCACGTTGGATGGCAATGCTTATTCTTTGGGCTAAAAGTAGGCCAGCCCTCTGGTCACGTGATGAGTCAATGAGCTTTCAGACTAAATATGATATTACCTGGGGGCTTACCATCACCTCTTAAAGCAGGGCAGAAGTTGAACTGCACTAATTTTTTGTAAGACGTCTTAGTACAAAAAAGTAGTGCAGTTCAACTTCTGCCCTGCTTTAAGAGGTGATGGTAAGCCCCCTGGACGTAGTCTTTGGGCAAGACATCCAGATAGACAAGGAGATGGCCGATGGAGTATAGCTGTGACCGAATGGTGGCCAAGGTTAGGCCAATAAACCAGGGCTATTCAAAAGCGCGCTGGGTTGACGACGATATCGTCAAAGTCGCCGGAGACACCTGGATGAGGGACGCACGGAACCGGGAAGTGTGGCAGAAGAATGGGGAGGCCTATCAGCTGTGGGTGAAATGATGATGACGATGGCGATTCTTTGACTTGTATTTCTATGTTTAATTCAGAAAATGCCAGGGTTTAGTCACAGCCTTTGTGCCTTTTCACACGTCCCGGCAACCGGGTTGCCGGTGCCGACTATCCGGTAACACTTGCCAGGCAAACAATGCCGGTACGTGCGAAAGCTAACGTACATGGAGCCGGGTATCCGGCACCGGCTACCCGGCAGCCGGGACGTGTGAAAAGGCACTTCGGTATGCCAAGACTTGGGGGCTTACCATCACCTCTTAAAGCAGGGCAGAAGTTGAACTGCACTACTTTTTTGTACTAAGACGTCGTACAAAAAAGTAGTGCAGTTCAACTTCTGCCCTGCTTTAAGAGGTGATGGTAAGCCCCTTGTATACCCAGTATTTGAATTAGACAATTCAGTTCTAGATTTGAAAAAATATAGAAATATCGCGATAACATGAAATCTGCCATTATCTGTGCGAATGTTATGTGGAGCGATAAAAAATGGGTTCAGGTACTTACTGATAAAATATAAATAAACAATACTATGTTTTTTAAATAATATTCTACTGATGCAATGTACTACTATCAATAGTGATCACAATAATATATATTAATATTATGTATTTAATAGGGGCTAATAGCCGCATGGATCGATCGATCAGGTTAAGCTACGCTTGCCGCGGTTGGTCCGTGCATGGGTGACCATCTTTACATACCAAGACCCATCCGTGCCTCGGAAAGCACGTTAAGTCGTTGGTCCCGGCTGTCATTCGTGGACATTTGACAGTCGTTACGGGTCGTCAGAAGCCCGAAAGTCTGAGAACCATAAGACTGGTTGACAGACTTTAGAGCTTAGTTATTGAGTAATATACCCCTTTGTAGGCTACGGGGTATCATATTACTCAGTATCTGGGTTGTGAAGGTCAAATAGGCAGTTGCTCCATGTACATACTAGTACTCAGCTGCAATCGGTTTGACTGGAAGCCGACCCCAACATAGTTGGGAAAATTCTAGACATGATGATCATGTATTTAATATGATACAATTTTTACAATAAATAGCTGCTGGTATGTCGCCTAAGATGCCGCAAACAGGACAAAAATAACGTAAATAAGTTTACAATGTAGATAATTAAATTAGATTAGGAAAACGATATTGCGTGACCTTCGGGTCATTCAACTATTCAATACCTACTACAATCTTATTAAACGTTCTCCTCGTGTAAAATTAATCTTCCGCTTGTCTGCGTGTCCTGTCAGCTGCACGTTACAGGAACTGATGGACGCTGGTGAAGGCGCCAAACAAGTAGCCGAATTCTGGGCCGAGTCCATTTAGATTGCTATCGACACGCTAAGAAGAAGAATCTTCCGCTTAGTAAGACTAATTTAATGTCATCAAGGTATGCCTTAATTTTCAGAAGGTCAGTTCCCGTTATAAAAAACGTTCAAAATCTAGGCGCAATCTCATCTCAGCGACAATGAATGTCAAAAATGTACGCGAATTAGAGGTATTTTTGACAAATTTAGACTGAGATTAGACTGTGAACGTTCGAGAATTGCCCCTCAGATGTTGGGACGGGACCAATCATTTTCTTGGAAATCGGATGTCTTTTATCAGAAAAGGACCAATCCCGGCAGCCAGCTCTACAGCTACGTGTTCGGAAAGTGTTCGAAATTCAAAACCGAAAATTCGAAAAAAGTACTATAGTCCGCTCCAATTTCTTTAACATAATCGTAAACAAATAAGTACTTAGTAGCTGTCATCATATTCTTGCGTGTCATATTATACATATTCTTTCTATTTGGTTTGTAACCCTATCCGTATATTGTCATGCATAGCTCAGCCGAGGCGTGTCCGCAGCCATTATTCATAACGCTTCACACCTTACATACCTGACAAATGCGACCGCATAGGAACGCATGCGCATTGTCATTACTGCATCCTGGTATGAAAGATTTTGATTAAAACTTGAGTTATTTTTTTGCGAAATTAGATGAATTGGTAGAATTTCTGCTACAGAACAAACGTGCTTACATTTTTATGCATAAATACAGGGAAAGCCGACCTTAACTCTTCCTTCAACATTTTGTTTTTATTTGTCTGCACTGTCCCACTGCTGGGGGAGGCGTTTGCTGCCTCCCCCAAATCCTTCATCCTCCCTTTTCTGGAGCCATTTCAGTGTAACTCGGCATAATAATTTCAATAAGCCTAGAATAATTTAGCAGCGCAACGTAACAAACTCCTGCGCAGGATAAAACTTTTATACAAGTTCTGGATTTTACGGGTGGTGGGTCTAATTAACGAATACCTGGACGACCTAAATATTAATTTAATGTATAATTAGATATTCAAATGACTAATAAAGTACGAAATATGATAATCATTTCCATGAAATTGAGACTCGAGCAGAAATAACAATAGACTGTTACTATAAACTTATTACCCTATTATGATGTTGATTTACTACTGTGAATAATTCAGTTTGAGTAATAACGGCCGCTTGCCGCAGTTGGTCCGTGGATGGGTTTTTTTCTTTACATACCAAGAGTCCTCCGTGCCTCGGAAAGCACGTTAAGCTGTTGGTGCTGTCATTCGTGGATCTGACTTGAATCCAATGCAAATAAATCTTCAGGACGGCAAATGATAATCATATTGAAGTGCAACCACAATCATCATCATAAGCCTTGGCCTATATCCAGCAGCTACAAGCCACCCTGCGAAGATCGTCGCTCCACCTAACCTGAGAGCGAATGAAGTAAAGGAAACAATAAAAAAATTACATAATTTTACTCACTCAAACAGAAATCACCGTGTTTACAAGTGAACCTAAGTGGGGAAGATGTAAGTCGTACCACAACGGAACGGATTCAGGGTGTGGATGTGGAGCTGTCTCACAAACTATGCTCCACCTACATCCTGCCCTCTGTGCCCCAAAACATGCAGTCAAAAATCAAAATCAAAATATTTTATTTCACATAAGCCTACATGGGCACTTATGAAACGTCAGAAGCTAGGTGCACGGTTCCAATTGGTCGTTTCCTATGGAGAAGAACCGGCAAGAAACTCCATGGTTACTCTTTTTAAAAATAATTGGCTTTTACAATATTTTCAAATTACAGTAGGTAGGTATGGGAGGATAGGGCGTAGGCCTGTCAACAAGTATCAGGTACTTGATAAGATAAAAAATGGTCTGCAGATCTAAAGTCTACAAGGCCTACAAAGTCCTCACATTTACAAAATAAGAATCTATCAAAAGGATAAAATAAAAAATAAAAACCTAATAAAACCTAGTGATATGATTCCCATTACAACCACTAATAAAGAGATGAAAAATTTGAATTGTCTGTATATAATGTCAAGTAATAAAGAGATTATGTCAAAAAAAAGTATGTAAATAAAGTAAAGTAAATAAAAAATTAACATCGTCAAAGTGATCTCTGCGCTGCCACCGATAACGCCATGGCAGTGGCAAAGTTTTGGGCAAACAAAATTTAAATAACTGTCGTGCCAGCGACACGAAGAAGAAAGAAATAAAATACGTTTATTTGCGGTAAACATGACGCAATAAAGAACTACACAAAAAAATAAAAAAGAGTTGGGGGAAACATGCGTCACATCCCCTCTACCCTATGCAAAGCAGAGCCCCAGCGCGAAGTGATTCCTATAACAACAAGATACTTCCCCAGTAGACAAAAGCCAACATTTTTGTGATCGTCTACGCCTGATACAGGCACGTTTGAGTCACGTTAGAGATAACCTATCAGGTCAAAAGATCTTGTAAATAACTATAACTATAGGCTAGCTACCAACACGCACTGGGCCCGCGTGGTGGATTACGGCCCATTCTCTTTCACAGAGAGGAGGCCTGTGTCCCAGTGGGAACATTATAGGCTGATTGTGCCATACGGTTATCGAATGTCATATCATTCGTAGATTTTTGACATGTCATGGGGTTGCCCGGTTTATCAACCCCATAAACGTGGAACACCACAATCATCATTCCTATTTATTTATAGATTTAATATTTCAAACACTCAAATGATGTATAAAGGGACTTAATACATGGCATTTTCTACCAGTAAACCTTTGGGTGATAATAATTGACACAAAGTAAAACGCCTGTCAGGGTTCGAACCTACGACATACAACTCGTAAGCCGCAGACGTTCCTACTAGGCCACTACCACGGACAGACTCCAGCGCCGCCCGTGGTGATCTATTTCCTAGTAATACCCAATGGCGGTTACTTTATGTATATTTAAATACTTATATTTATAAATTCCTAGTACTCGTTAGGGTGATTTATATTATAATCACGGACGTGATCGACGGATCGCACCTGATAACATCACGTAGGTACTTCCGAGGTCACCAATAGTGTATATATGTACAGTCAACAAAGGAGTTAAGTATACAGGAGCGTCGGATATTGTTGAAGTTTACTAAGAAACCGATGGATATTCTCGAATAAAATTTTAGTTTATTAATAGAAAACAAACAGCTCATTTATTAAATTAAATTTTAGTCCAGAACATCCATCGGTTTCTTAGTAAACTTCAACTATATCCTATATTAACTCCTTTGTTGACTGTACATATTTATTGGAGCTATAAATAATAAGTTATTTTATATCATCAGATATATTACTGATAAAGGGATTTATAATCAAATCTTGGCAATTTAGTATACAAACAAATTTTTATTATGACTTTTATAGGTCTAATTGTTGTTTGATTTTATCGAGAACTGGAAAAAGGTGTCTGTCCAGTATAACTATGGTCTTCTATTAGAATTCAAATGATTTTACCTTTTTAAGCTTCGTCATGAAGGCAAAGACTTCCTAATAACCATGTTTACTTAAAGGCTCAGTCAGGCGCGTCGCGACTAGTAGAACAATTTTTATGAAAACTTCGCGTGGAAATTGTTCTACCAAAATCGCGCCTGTCTGCGGCAGCCTTAAATCAAGCGGACGTGCCCAGCCAGAATAAAGTTTTTTTTATTGTTTTAAATTGATTCGCTTTATTTATTTTGTACTAGGATAAAGTTAACTTAATAGAAGACCAGAGAAAATCGCTTATAAAGCGTTTCGTACATAGCAGGCTTGACATAAGCATATAATAATATTTTGTATATTCATTTCAGTATAATAAACATTTTTGGCACTTTATCACTGTTATGCAGCCACACTTTGGTTAACTACTTCGTAACTTTGGAAGAAAACGTCAAGACTATGCAAAAGTATGTTGAATTACGTACTACGATCATTATCATACACTTAGGCTGTACTTCAATATGGTAAAATATACATATAAAACAATATATTTACGTGAATTGTTCCTTACTCAATATTTCCCGAGAGTTTTCTTAGCGTCACTTGGCTCGCAGCCAGGAGTGCTTGTTGACGACCACTTGACAAGGAGCTTGACCCAAAAGATGTGTCACACAACGATACAACCGCCATTCTTGCCAACCTATTGCTTTTTCTGCCAACAGCAATATCTACCTTAACTATATACAAATAAGAGACGAAGAACTGCGTTATAGGTGGTGGTTTCCAGCTAGATTTACTCCTAATTAGTAGCTTACTGTTTCTAAATTGTATGCCACCATAATTCAACCTAGACCTTGATTACAAACCCAAGAGCACGCTCAAGCTATTCAAATGTCACTAATGATGTCTTTTCTTCTTTACAGATGCAATCCAACACAAAATATAACGGAACACCTCAACCTTAGGCATTTTAAGTTTAACCTGACAAAAGTTATCTGTGATCTCATTTTAGTTTAGTAAAAAAAAAACAATTGCCTAAATTAGTTACGTTTTAAGTGCAGCAAAAAAAAGAAAAAAAAAAAAAAACAATAGACTGAACAAACAAATGTCAAGATCCGGCGCGAAGGACCGTGAAGTTTGAATTTGGAAACAGACAAAATGGCGGTTCAGTGAGTGGTCATGGATGACAGATAGTGGATAGGTTGTGGTGTTAGAGGATGGGATAATGGAAGTTGGGGCGTTGGGTTCGTGAAGATGCCGCATGCTCATTCGAGTTCGGCGGCGAGCTCGGGCGGTGACGACCTGGGCTCCACTGATGAGGTCAAGGTCTTCAAAGACGAAGGCGACGGAGAAGACGAAAAGCGGAGCTCGGAGAATTTACTGGAGGAGAAGTCCAGTCTAATCGATTGGACTGAAAGTGAGGTGAGTGATTTTGAACTCTATAATTTAGTACTACATCAGAGTTTCATTTAGCCTTTACGACTTTCAATGAATGTGTTTCAAATTCAAATTGTGTGTGATTCCAATTTTGTAGCAGAAGAAGAGAAGTTACGTAAAGGGGAAGTGCAAGGGTAGCCCGCAAAATTCAGATTTTCTTACGTTTTTAACAATTTGCAGGTCAGTATCAGGTTGTACGTTAACCAAAATCTGATCCGCAAACGTACCAAGTATGTATTTACAGACTTATATTTAAAATCATCAATACATTCTTGGATTCCATTCATGAAATAGTCTTTGATCATAACAAACTTTAATTTGAATGTATAACTAAAAACTGTTGTCTATTTGACTTTGGACCTGTAACAGATTTGGTTGGTCTATCACGTCATAAGCCCGATGATTGGGTAACATGCGGTAGACACGTAATTCGGTCCTAGCACTTCATTATGGATGCACACGAGGCATTTATTCGACGATATCACCATCAGTAAGCCATTGGAACCGTCATACAATTACAAGCATCGTATTACAATGTGAAATGACACTTTAGCTGGCTTTGCTGTATTTTCACGTTTATAATAGAAGGACATTTTGTTTCTGCTTTAGGCATATTTTAATACTGCCACACTACTTCTTCACCTACTCCTTGATTTGTCTTTTCCAGTAATTCCGTCAGTAGATTTTCAAAGTAAACTTTTTCAAGCACAGATAGTGTTTTGGCTCTGTATCTGTACTTAGCATAATCGTAAACAGCCTATAATGTTCCCACTGCTGGGACACAGGCCTCCTCTCTTCGAGAGGGAGTGGGCTGCAATCAATCACGCGGGCCCAGTGCGGGTTAGTAGATGACACATGTCTTCGAATTTTTGGTTCTAGGACATGCGGGTTTGTTCACGATGTTTTTCTTCAATCTCTGCTCACCCCAATTTGATTGGGACCGTGACCACAATATCTAAATATTGATTCTTCCATATCTTCTTACGTGACAAACCGGTTTACGACATTACGTCAGCTGATACTGAGAATTTGTTAATGTAATCAAATCCTATTCGTATTACTTCACATAAAGATAGTGATCAAGATAAGCTTATTGTGTTACTATTTACTTCGGTCTATTTATCTTTTTAATATTGTGTATAGTTCCGTGACCGAATGGCATGGCACACACAGCCTTCTTCTTCGTCGTGTCGATGCAGCATAATCAGCCTATAATGTTCCCACTGCTGAGACACTGGCCTCCTCTCGGTGAGACGGTGTAGGCCGTAATCCACCACGCGGGCAGTGTGGGTTGGTCATGTCGCGTGTCGTGTTGATGGCACGCCGGTAAATTAGATCTAGTTGGCCCAAAACTTCGCCACATTCACGGCATCGTCGTCGGTAGCAGCGCAGAGGTCACTATAGCTGCATTTTTTTGGGCACAGAAGGCAGGAACCTGCTCCTCTTTCACAGCCTGCTGCCGTGCCTTCAAGTAACGCCTGGACATAGAAACATTTTTAAAGCCACGTTCCTTACTCTATCCATCCTTCGCCATCTATGTAAAAGTGTCTTAAAAGATCTACTTAGAGAAATAAACATCATTTCATTCATTTCTTTTCATTTCATCATTCAGCATAATTTTAGCTCAACATCATTTTACTGCTGAATATAGGCATCCTGACTCTTCTACTATTTTCCACGATTCCGACATTCCGCTGGATGCTCTTCACATGTTTGACACTTTTGTCAGCGAGTTTAGTGTAACCTGATCGATCGAGCCGTGCACCTAAAGAAAGGATTTTCCTATACTATATCCCTCAAACAGTCAAATAATTAAAATATGATTCTAGAGTCGGGATTGCTGGTAACAGCTACTTATTTCTCGATGTATATATATTATTTATCACTCCAGTTAATTCCAAAGGCATGTAATTAAGTCTAGTCCCGTAAGATTAAGCTGAGTTAACTACGTTTCACGCACTATTCTAACTAACTCCTATGAAAACTCATTTAGATTTTATGTTAGTGCAAGTTTATGTTGCCCATTACCTTTATTCTTTACTACAATAAAATCCTCAACTAATTTTAAATTAAAATATGCTAAACACGACTCCTATACAAGACGTTATTCGTGTATCATTGAATATATTTGTTTAAAACGGGTATCTGTTAGGTGGTCTTGCTAATACAATTATTGACCGAAGAGGTGTCGTTTTGAATTGATAGTTTGTCTTGAAATGCCGACTTCACGCGGCGCTACGGCTTGTCCAACTTGTCCCATATATTGGGCCAAAGATTGTCCTACACGTTAACAGCAGGTGCCAAACTCAGGTAGATCTCTATTGAACATATTCCTCGTATTAGTACCACAATGCATTCAAATAGCATCACAATATATTCAACTGCACTGAATTCTATTCACGCAAGTATACTGCTACTGCCCCCACTTTAAATCACAATGAAATATCGATCTTATTGTGCACGTTCAGAGTTTATAATGGCTCAATGAAAACTTTTAAGTTATGTTCGATTGTAGCGATGTATTCTGCACTATTTGTGCTTTTACACGATTTCACACCTCCCAATATTTCCGATTTTATTGATACTCGGATCTCTGTATTGTACAAAGTAATGTTCCCATTTATTAATGTTTTAATTGAACGATTACGGGTTTTAAGCGCTGGTGCACGCTTCTCCCTTAACGATGGTTGCTATCACTCACGATAAGGTCCGCTTCACGCTATTAGATACGATCGTAAAGCACGACTTTTTTACACCTACGAAAATGTGGGATTCTTAAATATTCATTAGTTGATGGCGGTAAATGAACTCATTATTGTACAATTCGATGCGTAGATTAACATCGGCGCTCGTAATGAGTCAACCACTCAATTACTGTGCCGCTACCACAAATAATGGAGATAGCGTCGAGATGTATAGATAGACACGTCTTTATAATCGCAAATTGCCCGTAAAACAAACAAAAACAAGGTGGAGAACCGAGACGAAACAAGATCCCAAACACCAATTGTTGAGGCGCCTTCGAAACCCATACAGGTACCGAACGTTTCCGAAAATCATAAAATATTGTATTCCAAGCCGACATAAATTACTTCATTCATTGTATTATTTCCGAAAACTCTATTATTCGCTAGACGGGTCCCGTACAATGACTTCTACCTGCGTTCAGGTATTTCTTATAATAAACACAAACTCCCACTGCTTTTGTCGAATTTACCTGTCGAGCGGTGAGGCGAGGGTGTGCAAACATGACCGAACACCTACGAACAGACGAAATACTTGATGCGCCGTCCCTTTCTTTGTCATTCAATAAGGAAGTAGAGGAAGAGAGATGCGAGAATGATTTGTAAAGGATTCCCAACGCCCTACAATCACGCTTGGTATAAATATTGGATTATACTTAGGTGCAATTCTCGTGTATGTCATAATAGCTTCGATTATACTACGTGATGCCATTACAATACACATTGTACGGACAATTTTCGTTCGACATTTCGATTTCTTTTAGATTACAGTGTCTGTTCGTGAATTGGATTTGATGCGAGATTTTTTACGCCTGCTTGCTTGCCCTTTGGATATGTTTCTTTTAATGATTTTGTTGTTGTGTTTATTTGTTGAGTATTGTCCAATTTGTGAAGGCCGCAGTATCCGAAGCGGGAAGCACAGAACCGATCGAAGTGGCGGTACTGAGGGGAGACATATGTCCAGCAATGGTCGTCTTTCGGCTGACGATGATGATGATGAATTATTGGTCAAATATGTTCAAGTGCATAATAAGTTAGCTATAGAAATAATATTTAATATAGACTTGGATATAGAAAACATTATAGCACTTGAAACAAGATTACTCCAACATACGCTTACACATGTAAAAGTTCTCAGCTATTTACCTATAAGAGGCAGACTAATCCATTCCAGAAAATTGCTACCTTTTAACGACATCCAATATTTTAAATTGACCATTTAACCACTTTTTAGCCCTTTTAAAGTGTATGTTAGTTGATGAGGCTGAGCATCGAGATGCCTTTCACTAGACTCTAGAAAAAGTCAATGGCTTAGCGATTTCCGTTGTGGTCGGGGCTTGTATGAAATGGTCTGGGCAACATAACTGACCATGTAGAGATGCGAGGCTTCCGTTGAGATTTACTCGTGTATCTGGATTTATTATGGTTTAGGATTTTGTTGTAAGTTAGGAAGTCAAGTGTGATGATGAGGAAAACTTAAATAAGTTTGACAAAATAAGAACTTGTGTATTAGTCGTCAAACAATTCGACGACGACGTTGAGATGGATAGAGAATATGAACTTAGTACCTATAGCAATGGATTTATTTACAGTGAAACTAATATAAAAACACGATAAAGCAATAGAATTTAGAATGAAACCGTATCAATTACAAACAAAATATTAGCTGATTATCTGTCCATTAAAGAATTACACTTCATTGATTTCCAATAAGAATCCCATCATTCCCGAAGATATTTTTTCGAAACAAGAATCCTCATTGTGGTATGGATATTAAAGAACGTTAATAACCCAAAGAGTCAATAAATCAATATACAGCAGCCCAACCTACCCTCAAAATAAGATAGCCATCGCTTCATTCGCTACATAGTATCCAGTCTATATTTAGCTAACAACGCGTTCTTGTCCCGCTTGTCCGCTTCCGGCGGCCATGCCTGCTCCTTACTCTTAGCCAGAATGTGTTCCTGTAAATATTCCACATTTTATGGCCACACTTGTCGCCAAACTCGTTTTGCTGGCAAAGGTGGAACGCAGTTTCAATGTTGATGGTCGAAGTGTGAGGTGAGGATTTAAATATGGCTGGCGAAAAGATATATTTGGAGAGTGTGAATAGCAAAAGAATGAAGTCTAAAAGTGGTGCAAACGACAAGTTCCTGTGTGAATATGAACCATCAGATACTGTAGAATAGGAAAATACGGAAAAGCAATGACACCACAAAATTCACCAACGAAATTAATAATACATTTAATAATCCACTATCCAGATACTGCAACCAATACCCCTGTTTTTCCACTACAGGGATACCTTGAACAACTTCATAAAACTTAATTTTCGTTTCGCAAAACTGCGTCCAGTCCCAGTTTTAATAACGAGTCCATTATAAATAATTTAATCAACGTATTGCCGATGCCATACACCACATGTGCCCGGCAAATTAAAATTTATAACACTATAAACCACTCCACAGTTTTAATGACTCCTTAACTCAACAAATCCTTATATTAATTCGGCCTTGTCGGTATATTTAGATGATTAGTGTTCATTAATACGTATGGAGCGGACATTTAAATTTTTCATGTGACTAGATCTTAGTTTATTTAAAATTCATTCCTTGTCAAGCGTCATTTCGAGTTTTTAGTCCCAAGATAATAAAAAGTGATGAAGAATCTTATGAGAATTTGAATATGAGAACTTGTTTGAAAGTTTTAAGCAGAGATAGTCTGAATGAATGTCAAGAAAATTCCAAAAGAATCCGGAGAAGAGGAGGTTCCGAAACCCTCAAAAAGTTATATGTATATTCAATTAGAGTTTCTAACCGCAACAAAACTTCTTATGAGTCTTCATTTCTATCTCCAAGCATTTAACGATCTGCGACTTTTAACTCCGAATATGACAGCATATTAAATTAATAATCATGAACAAAGCCTCAGGGAGCAAGTTTATTGAATTAATGATGCAGCATGCGGTCACCTGGCAGCAATAAACGAGAGATAAGACAAATAAAACCTATAAGATGGATAATGTCACAATATTATGATTGAAACTCATCTACAATTCAATGACAATCTATCTTTGAACGTAAGGCCTGTTCATAAAATGTTACAAGTTACTACGTTAGACAATGCCATTGACTGCATCAATGTCTGTGTTCTTCGTCTCTTTAATGAAATTCAATCTTCAGAAACCAATAAAAATTTTGTAACGTTACTAACTATGATTCTATCACTAATTTGGTATATCATGTATGATGATAATTGTTTCAAATTCAGCAACGTTTACAGATGCGTGAATGTTGTTTGTATCAATTTACTTCGGTCAACCACGAACCATGTAGTTCGATTTACGTCATACATCACCAATTATATTTGGTAACCGATACTAGTTTAGGAAGTTTGTTTGGAGTATTTAGTTTTGCTTTAATTTTATTCATTGCTGCTCTTTTTTTCCTAGAAATTTAGGTCAACTTAAAAAAAAAAATATTATCAGATTTGACTTAACTTAATCACAGTACATCTGCCATACCAGCAGAGCAGGAGAAAAAATCGAATGAACTGTTCGGTTCTTGAAATGTACTAGTTACAAACATTAGTTTTTGGCTTGCTTATTCCTTTTCATCTCTTGAATCATCAGGACAGCCTAGATAGCTCGTTGCTTGTTTACGGGGCGTACATGACCTAAAGCGCGGTCACTGTCGGACTGCATAGAAAAGAAAGAGAAGCGCGATGACACAACGCTGGTAATTTATTGCAAAATATGAAGCAATTATTTAATTACAAAATATCTTTTGTTTCGACAAAAAAATTAAAACACTAGTGTTTTAGTATGTTGCTTGTAGAATAATCTGACAAAAACTCAGAATGATTGTATGTATATTAGTATGGTTTTTATTGTAAAAGGAAAGTTTTTAGATGTATCTTCATGATTTTTGTCTATCGTATCAAATTAGATGTAGGTATTATGTTTTCAACACACTATCTAGCTAGCATATATCCTGAAGAATATCATATATTTTTCTGATTTTGTTTACTGTAGTCGATCATATACTTTTATTGTTTCTCTAACACTTGCGTTTTTTGCGTTTAGGTCCTGTAATCCCCTTAACATTGCTTTTCTTCATGGCCTGCGGGGTAATTGCGTAACACACTATCTGTAGCAATGGCTTTCATTTTGGCAGTTCAACAACATTCATTGCGTTATTTACGTTGCTGAGCAGACAAATTTTTCGAACATATGAAGCCATCGATTAGCAATATTCTTCAAAATTATTCAAATTGTGATTGATTGTTACGGAATTAGGGCGCTGAACAGCCTAGATAGCTCATTGCTCTCCTTCACGCCCTAAATTATTTTAATGATCGATTTTGTCTTAATCAAAGCCACCATGTTATTCACCATTACATCGTGTACAAAGCTTTATAAGTTATTAATTTCTCAAGCCATATCTGCGTATAGCGTGGGTGCAAAACTTGCCTACTTCCTAATTACGATCTGATGATAGGTGTTAGGCACGTGGGCAGTTGCATTGGCCTGCATAGCTGCTGCAGCCGTGAGGGTATGTTGCCTTGATTCATAAGTAATAGGGAAAACTTTTACTGTAACTAATTGATTAATTGGCATTTGCGCAAATGTGTGGTCTGCTGTTTAGGGATATTGCTGTTCTTGTCATGCTTTGTAGTTGTCATCTAACATTCTCGATCATATCTTTGATATGTTTTATTTTGTAATTTTGATAAATCTTTACTTAATATTCTTTTGAGGACTGATCTGTTAGTTTTATAGAATCACTAGCTTCTACCTGCGTCTTCGTCCGCGTGAAATTTCTTGTTCCCCCTGCGCTATTACTTCGTTTTCGCTTAGCGTTTCTGACTTTTTTTTCTTTTTGCTCGACTCGCTAAAGGTTCTAGCGTTATATGTTAAGTAGCGTATAGCCTTCCTCAAGAATTGGGCTATCAAATGCAATAAGAATTTTTCAAATCCAACTGGTAGTTCAAACAAACAAACTCTTCTCTCTACATAGTATACTATAAAAGATAAGATTTACAAGATAGGTAATGTTTTTTTTTTCGAGTAATTTTCTTCTTCTTGTGTATCGTCAATTACATATAAAGAAAAGCTGTTTCTGATACTTAGATGAAATCGTTGTTCTAATCTATTGATTTCTGGTTGATTGTGAGTCAACTTTAAAACAAGTTTCACAAACTGCTAAGTTATTCAAGTGCTAACACTTTGAACTCGTATTACTTGACTTGAACTAAGCAGGCATAGTTCAATCGTTAAAATGTTGCTTAACGATTTTAAAATAGTATATGGACTCATTTTTAATAATTTGGGTTGCTTCTTCAAAACCTATTTGCTTAGTAAAGAAAGCTAAGACTTTGTCGCTGAAATACCTTTGCTGAAAAGTATACTTTCAGAGGCAACCTCATACAAAACTGTAAAATAATGTCATAATCCTATTGTCGAAATTAACTTTCTGGATGGAGTCCCTACAACGTTTACAATGTTCATCCCCAAACATGTAAAGAGGAATCCAAAAAGGATTACTGAAAGGTCAACAAAACGACAATAATCCCAAGACACATCTAGTTTGAGCACGTCCGTTCCACACAACATCACCTTCGCGAATGCATTAGTTAAGCGAGTTTTGTGCATTTGTGTTCAACCATTTGTTGCTATTTACGATCGCGCCGTGTTTCCGCCTGCTTCTAACATTCAATATGGTAATGACGCCTCTGTGAGGTCTACGGCTCTTACGCCTGCTTATGCATCCATGTTTACGATTTTCGGTTAAGTTAAAGCTATCAAGTGTGTAAAAGTATCATTAGAATCGATTAGATTAATATTTATAACACCCAATAAAACATCAGAAAAAAAAAGGCCATAATATTCAAATAAAAATCTGCGCTTAGAAAGTAACCATCGTTATCAACGAATCAATAATGTACTGCCCAATATCCGTGATAAGGTATCAGCTGCGGTCGTACAACCCTGAACAAAGACCACAGAATAAAATGTTACAGTAGCCTCGATTGTGCGTACTGCGCGTTCGTCCGCGAGACGTGTGGACATTACCTTATCTGTGGCGTCCACAAATGTTTGGGCTGTCGCGTTATCAGTACACGAGTTGTCAGCCTTACTCGGATTATTGGGGATAATGGGTCCGATGTTAATATATTGATAGTAGATAGTACAAATACGGACGTATAACCCAGGGACAGCAGTGAAATCAATCTTTGCCGGCCAAGGCAGCTAAATTTCAGTACTTAGAACAGTTTTATTTTTAGGACGGTAGTTTTGAGAAGTCCTTTGTCGTGGTGTGGGTATTGTGTAAAATTGCACGGTACGTTATTTGAATTACGCGTGCTGTTCCGTAACGCTTTTCAGCGGTGTTTCCGCTCGATCGTATTCATAAATACCTGCTATATGTGCAATTTCGATCAAATCTGCTGCTGTATATTTCTGCTGGCAGATATGACCATTATGTTTATTACAATGTAAATGCAGCATTAGCTTCACCTCCTGATCGCATCGGCGCACATTTGATCAGATCAGATCTCGTTTCTGATATAATCAATCATGTGCTCGCCTCACGACACCTACCGGTTAGGAATCATTGATCTGCGAAGCTTTCATTGTTCGAAGAATATTCGAGATTTTTTTCTAAAGTATATAAATTCTCTAATTTCACAACTGCGATCAGAAAATTTACTAAAATATTCTCATGAGTCATGACTACATGAAGATTAGGGAGGCTTAGATACAAGTACCTATATAGGTTCGCCAAAGCTTCTGGAAACAAGTTCGTGCGTAAATAAAGATGGCGTAGGATTATTGGCGCGTTCCCGTCTGCGAGGCTTGCCTCATCTAGATCCTCGCAAATAAAGGCAAACTCCTTTGATCCTTCTTTTACATCTTTTAACCCAACTATCGTAAATACCAAAAATAATAACGATTAAAGAATTTTCCTAACGTTATCCCAAATCACAGTGTTTTCACAGTTAACTGTTGTGTCTATAATCATTATTCGGTTATTTTTAACCATTCTTTGTTCGACGGTAGTCATAAAATTCGGTACATTGTTTTACTAACGCGTAAAAACAGTTTTATTGTTCTCTAAAAGATGTTTTATATTGTCTAATGAAGCTGGGGCATTGTTCTTTAAAAATAGTTGGGCCTATTTGAAAAGCTTTGAAAACTGCCCAATTTATTGACTTCAGTTCGTCAGATGGAGATAATCTTTTAAATATTCAATAGATTACAATATTCTGAAGCTAGTATAATACATAGTTTTAGCTAGAAACAATGTTCAAAGTCCTCAACTATTAATTTGAAACGACTACGAGTCTGCACGGAAAATATAGGAAACCATAAAATGGACGGCAACTGAATGTCGCCGTTCTGGCACCAGTCACAAAATTAACGGCCTTTCCTTTATATCTGACCCGAGAATAGTAAGGGATATACAGATAAACATTTAAATATCATCATTTGCCTAGCCTTTTCCGAACTATGTTGGGGTCTGCTTCCAGTCTAACCGGATGCAGCTGAATACCAGTATTTTACATGGAGCGACTGTCTGACTTCCGCAACTCAGGTACTAGGCAATACGATACCCCTTGGTAAGACTGATTGTCAGACTTCGGGCTTTTGACTACCCGTAACGACTGTCAAAGATCCACGAATGACAGCCGGGATCAACGGCAACGTGTTTCCGAGGCACAGAGGGGTCTCTGTATGTAAAGATGGTCACCTATCCACAGACCAACCGCGGCAGGCGTAGCTTAACCTGATCGATCGACTTGTGCAGTGGTTATTATTTAGCCACGGACCCCTTATAAACATTTAAATGTTTAAAGTATTAAAATAAATTTTAAAATATTTGGCGCCAAATTCTTAAAAAAAAACCCGAGATGTTTTTTAAAACCGCGCACAGACAATAAAACCGCGAAAAACAACAAATAAATGTTCCCTCGATTAAGACGTAAAATCGATTTGTTAGACAGATAATCAAGTCAACGCTTAGTTCCGAAAAACATACGATTAATGTAAATAAACTGTACTGTTAATTTAGTTTTACAATCGATATAAAGTTTAACGATACTATTTTGTGAATGTATTTATTGTGATTGCGTACTTTTTTCACTGTTTTTTTTTACGTCATTTTCTTAGATTTATTTGACGTGATTCAGATAGTTTATGCATCTGTCTGACCAAATGGCTTTATTTTCTCCTAGTTCTTCGAAAGCAACTTAACTGTTCCCAACATCATTACCAAGACTCTAAATGTCAAAGTTTACTCTCTAGTCTCAAAAACCAGATCTAGGCTCAGATAAGTCTAATTCGAGCTAATAAATCTAGGAAGCTGTATATGGAAGTCATTTAAGAGCCTTATACGGGTGCACAAACGCGCCCCCTGCTTGAAAAAAACAGAGTAATAAAATTTCACGCTCCATAAAGTGATTCCAAGTGTGTACATATGGATGATTTGAGATGTTATTTTGGGGATACCAGCTGTAATATCTCTGGTATGCACCATGAATGCTGGTAAAATGAAAAAAAAAATCGCTAAAATTGGTCGTAGAATTGACTGTAGACTAAATTTTCGGGAAGGTTAAATTTTCCCGTAACTTTTGACTAGTTCTAGTAATTTTAGGACTTCAGTCTTAGTCCAATCATGCCTAGAAAAGAGCTGTTATATCCTTAATACATCACAAACATACACCAGACGAATCTAATTTCCTGAGACATCACTCAGCTGAATAATTCTACGGACTATTACTAGATCTTTCTCAGCAATTTCAATTCATCATTCCAAGAAATTGTAACGTCTCGTCGCGTACGTCTGCCTAATATGTGGCCAAGTCCCTTATCTCTGGTACCGTATGCGCGGGAGCATTAGTCGGTGTTACTTTACGCTCACATAAATCGCCCGGGCTAGTCAATTATGCGTACTATAGTTATTTCGGGATGTTTAATTATCGTTGCCCATGCGCAGTCGTCGCTTTACGGACGCCGTAGGGATTTTTAAATACCCACACCAATTACTGTTTATTTTACAATGAAAACTAAATCCGTTTAATTACTAGGTTTTCTACTATTTGAAATTTATTTGACAGCTAATTTAAGACTGACCGGATTGAATATTCATGGGAACAATGGATTCCGTCATGTATATTCATATAAAGGTTTCTAAGTAAGGAAAAGGTTTTTTTTTGTTGGTAATTTAAGTAGAATTTTGTGTCTTACTTATGGTAATGGACTAATGGCCATGGCGATGTCTTACTTCAGGTGAATTATGTATTTTTTATCTGATTCTAAAGTATCTATTTACTTTAAAACTTAAAAAAAAACGACGAAAAGCTTATTAATACATCACTAAACGATCATTCCGATTCCGAATGTCAAAGGTGTATCGACGTTGTTAAGGCGAAAGCGCCAGGGTGGCCCGCGAAATTCAATTTTTTTTTACGTTTTTTGCAATTTGGTGGTCAGTATTAAGTTGTACGTTGATTAAAATATGATTCGCGGCCGTAACAAATATGTATTTACAGAATTATAATTATTAAAGTCATCAACACAACTCTCTAAGACCATGTAATCCCCAAGAATGACTATTTCATGAAATCTTGACATTTGGGGATTATACTAACTTAACAAGTTGTATTACTAATTGTAATGATTACAATTCTATAAATACATATTTGTTACAACCGCGAATCATATTTTAATCAACGTACAACTTAATACTGACCAACAAATTGCAAAAAACGTAAGAAAATTTGAATTTCGCGGGCCACCTTAGTGCTTCCCCCTTAACGAAATCCCGTTGTTTACATCTCGAATCATCACTCCATCTAAAACGCAGCATAAATCAAGTCTGATTTATGCCCGATAGACGGAAGGAACTTGGCTAGTAAGCTTTCTCTATTTTAAAATTCAAGGATAGAAGATCTAGAACCGCTGCATCATTATATCTCGATTCTCGTTTGATACATCCATTATCGATAACATGTCGAATCGATTACTGAATGTCGATTCATTTAATTAATTTATCTCCACACGGTATTTAGTGTTCGAATTTCGAATACTAATAATTCGGCGATGTAATTTAATTTATGTTTTTTTTTCGCACGTGTCAGGGTTGCCAGTGAAGATAAGGAAAAAAAGTAAGCTCATTTAACGTGACAAAACAAAGGTTTTTATCTAAATACGTTTGTGAGCAAGCCGGCTTTGCGGAGCAAGAATTCCTCAAATATTAGCCCCTGTGAGTAATCTTCAAGCTTACACATTTTGGGTGTCGTCAGAACCAACAGTGGCATTTTTACGTCCAAATGCCAACGTTATCATACTTTTGTCAGCTCAAAATGGCGCCCTGATATGGCCGAAAGTTACGAAACGTTTCTTTAAAGGCATTAAAAAGGAATGTTGAGTTTGAAATATGTCGAAGATATGCACGGTTGTCTACTTTTACGTATCAGCTTTTATAACACTTCATAAAGTGTCGTGTTTTATTCGCGGGTTAAATATAGGTCTCGTTTGTAAGACCCTTTTAAGCTTTTTATTGCGAGGGAAACAAGGGGATGCAGCCTGGTGGGTTGCGATAATATCAATTGCTAAATTAACGTTACCCATTAAATTCACACTAACGAATTAAATATTCACGGCCGAAATATGCACAAGAAAATTGTAGGTAATAAAAAAACACGTTCCATTTCGGACGTGCGCTTTTTGCATTTTTTTGTGATATTCGCAATGGAACGCGACAGTCACAGTGTCCCGTGTTCGCTGGAATCACTGGCCATTTGTTCGAAACAATTTCAAATTTCGAACGTGAATTTCCCGCCGTGTAAACAGTCGACCCGACCCGTTGACTCATGGTCTCGAACAAATGTTATCTGTCTTCTTTTGTTTGTTTCTCGAATATCATACTCGAACTGGCCAGCTAGTTTGACCCCCCCGGCCCCGCTGTGTCCCTGTACTATTGTACCATTCAAGGGATGTCTCTTTAACTTTACGGGGGTCAATGTAAACTGGATCATTTATTTCTGTTGTTATTAGTATTACGTCTCTTGGTTTAGAAATGGAATGATTCTTTTCGTCGTGTTTTTATAGCTTGTAGCCGTTTTTAACCTTTCCACTGAGGGATTTTACTTTTTAAGCGTCTTGAGTCTTTAAACTACTTACTGGACTCACCAAGTCTTATCCCAATATTTATAAGAGTATTTCTTTAATAAAATGTGCGATCAATTTCCATAAGTCGGTCTTAAAGTTATTTTTTTATTGGTAAACTGTATCACGTAGAACTAACAAGATACTTAGTTGCTATTTTTATTCTAGACTTAAACTAGTCCAGCTAATGGGATCGCGTATATTTTCAGTCTAATCGCAGGTGAAGCGTTTATCTTATAATTGGATGGGTGCTCATTTGTGATAAGAACACTCTTCTTCTAGGCTATAAATCTTGGTTTAAGTAGGTAATTATTTATGTAACATTAGTAGGCGCTAATGATAATGTGTGTGTTGAAATTATGTTCGAACAATTTTAATGGCTTTAGGAGGAAGATTACAATAATATGCCAATCAAGAATATAACTTTTGCATATAGCAAAAACATGACAAGTAAGTAAATAAAATTAGTCTTGGGAAATTATTTGAATGTTTTCGCGAAAAATATATTATACTTAAACGCAAAATTTTGTCTTAATCTGTTCCACTAATATTATAAAGGCGAAAGTATGTGAGTGTGTGTGTGTGTTTATATGTTTGTTACTTCTTCACGCTCAAATGGCGGGACCAATTTTGATAAAATTTTGTATGGAGGTAGCTGACACCCTGGATTATCATTTATCATATTATTACTTTTTATCCCGATATTCCCACGGGATCGAAATTTACGCGACTGAAACCGCGGGGCGCAGCTAGTATAATATAAAATTATAAAGTACCTACTCAATAGACAGTCATTTCTCATAATTTGCAATTAAATTTAAAATTAAATAAGTATTTCAGAAAATGAATGACTCATCTCATTCTTCGATTAAAAAAAAAACAAATTAAAGTTAATGACTTATCGAAAGATAACAAACTATGGAGAGAGCGTTCGGTATGTCAAAAGACACGTTATTCTATACAAGGGCTCTTTAAAAATGTCACCCATGAACCCATTCAATATTATCGTTCATTTTCACATTTTTATGGGAAGGAGATAGGAAACAAACAAACGACTCATTCATTGAATAGTAAGATAATTTATGAATAGAAATATCATCCATATTGTTACGAAATGTTTAGGGCAATAGACTTGACAATACTAGTTAGTCCCAAAGATAACAAACAGTATTTTAGGATAAGTTAAACAAGAATCTGTTACTGCTTTTTCAACAAATGTGAGTTTGCGGCAGTCAATCTACCAATAGTTTATTAGTTTGTTCAGTAATAACTCACGAAAACTGTCTATTGTTATGAAAAGGGAAAGCAAGAATAAGAATAATTTTGTTTGATTTTGTTGAAAAATATACAGACATTTAAATAATATGGTGAAACACAATAATACACTAAATTACTACTACGAAGCAAAAAATTCTGGACTATGTAGTTATTGTTAAAGACTGCGCAGAAGTGTCATAAGGACAGTGATATGACAGTACTTAGTACGGAACTTTCTGCATGCGCAATAAGATACTACAATATGGTGAGATAGTGGCCAAATAGAAACAAAAGGCAACCAGATCACCAACGTGTTTGCTAAACTTGCTGATTGTGTAGTACATGACACTGGAAAGCATCAGAAAGAAAAGCATCCGCGAGAGGGCAGTATTTTATGATGAGATAAGTATGTCCGTTGGTTGCACCCTGAGCAGTCAACACCACTAACACCTTGCTGACTGCCCATAACGTTTACCTATTCCAAGAACTATTGTTAGTTCGTGTCGAAAGAAAAGTAGAAGAATTGGAGCCGGTTCACTCACACCGTTTTTTTTTTCTAAAGTTCAGTAATATCTTTCTACGCCCTGTGTAAAACAAAAACTAAAGCTGCCTCGCGTAAGGGTTATCAAATGAATTTTTACAACAGTGAGGCTGACGCACTGGCTGGCTGACGCACTTAGCATTTAATAGCCAATGACAATCACATGCCATTACCAGCTGGCCCGTTCTGTTGTGCATAAATTGAAAACGAATTAATTTACTATGTAAATACTTCGCAAAGGGCACTTTTGCACTTCATTTTACTATGATACTAATGTTTTGAGTTGTGTTTTGCATTTTCCTACTTTACTTTAAACTTTCGTGTTTATAATATTAGATTATAAACATGGTGCACGATGGATGGATGTTTGTTACTCTTTCACGCAAAAACTACTAAACGGATTTTGGTGAAACTGTTCAGTAATATAGCTTATACATCAGAATAACATATAGGATACTTTTTATCCCGATATTCCCACGGGATCGACACTTATGCAGGTGAAACCGCGGGGCGCTGCTAGTGCAAAGATAAATTTGACGTTGTTTTTTCTTTTTGATTTTTATTCCTTTTCTTTTCTATCGTGTGTAAGTACCTAATTTTTTTGCTTGACTATCAATACATGCTGATTTACATCAAAAGCCTTAAAATACTGCTAAAATTCCGATACACCATTAAATAACCATTGAAGTCCATTTTATCAAAATTCCCAGCAGGGTCCCAACTTTCTACATTACTGTGTTTAAATAATTTGTGAACATTTAAAATGTTCTCATCTCTTGAACTCGCATTCTCGATGTGTAACAAATGTGATTATTATTTATTAAAACGTTTAGTGAACGGGTCAAATGGTCGTTTGTAGCATAGTACTTTTGTTAGTCGAAGTTTCGGCAACGAAGATTGATTGGAGCGATTAATACATGTCTGTGAGATATACAAGCACTTTCACAGATGTGCGTGTCGATGCTGAGATCTTTGATTGACTGATGCTAGTTTAAAATTATATTTCAGTTTAATTCGTAGGTAATTTTTTTATCCACGAACACTACTTAACACCTCGTTACTTATCTGCAAAACTACTTCGATAAAACTAAATATAAACGTATCGAAAACTTAAAGTCGGTATTCTGTATTAATTAACAATCTTTATCCGAAACCGAACGTAGTCTCATAAACATACGAGATACGATTGGTTTTAATAATATAAACGAGATTTTTATAATAAAAACCGAGAATAAACCGATATACACAACACCTGCTCCATCAAACACGAACGATGATCATTATGTTAATGCTCCTAAAATTCAAAATCAACTTACAAACGCAAAAGAAAACTTAACCGTAATGCAATATGATCCATACTCGTTTAGACGATGCGCAGTCAAGCTACAGAAAAAATTAACCGTGTCGAAACGAACAAGGTATCAAACGGGCGCCAATTATGCCAAATGAGCGCTTATTCCGTGCACCATAAATCGATATCACGCTATACTCGGAGTAACAGTTACGCCCTTAAAGGATTCGTCTCGATAAACTGTACACCGAATTGTATTTATACAATAAAGGACCTTGTTATGAAAGCTGAAAGTGTCAGAATTACGTAACGGTGGAAGCGTCTGTTACGCCCTGTTAAAACGCCCTTCGCGCTAACAAGACGGACAGAGATGAATTGATGTGGTTTTTGTGAGAGCGAGCAGGGTGGAAGATAAACAGAACTCTTGAAAAACACTTGTGAGATAACAAAGGCTGGCTTCCACGAAGACGTCCAATAATTTGTCTTTTTAATTTTACGGCGGACTGCCATAGCTTTTAAATATATATTTTTTTCTTTCTACTCGACCTCGGTCAGATCCATTAGGTCGAGAGGCTGCGTATTGGGGAACTCATTATGACCACTCTTTCGCTGTGGAAATTCTTTTATGACTTATTGTTTCTATAGCCTTAGCCTTGCTCGGGAACGAACTACATACATATGTGTAATTTAAAAACCTGTAACCTTAGTTTTGTTCCTGCGGCTGTGTAAAGTTCTCTCGTTACCACAGTAAGTACCATGACGTTCTTCTTATTCGTTCGGCTTGTAAGTAATAAAAAACTTAAGAAATACTTCACAAATAAAACAAAACTTTTGAAAAAAACGTGTCGTAATATAATAAGTAATATGAAATAAAACCCGAACTAAGCACAATAAAAATGAAACGGACGTAAAAGGAATCGAAACCAGTTCTGGTGTACCATCGGTTTAGTTGTAAAAAAGCTCGTTCCATATAATATAACCCATTACAACCCCGAGAATCACTGTTCGGCCAATCGTCGTGAGGAATTCGAAAATGGAACGCAAGTTCGATTTTTAATTGTTTCGGATGAATTTTATGCCATTGCGGCCAGTGTTTTGTAACGAATTAAGCTGGTTTTATTTTATGTTCCAATTTGAATAAAGAACTCTTTTTGTTGACAAACATGATACTTAAATAGATTCGTTCAGTATTATTGGATCCGTTTTATTATTCCTTATTTTCTTCGAATCGCCTTAATAAAAATATTCCTTTAGCATAACTTAATTTTAAACCGTCACCTTGTTCCATTCTCTATACTCCATACATACTCACACAGTCAACAGAAAAAGTACAGTATCAACTTAACCCGTAGCCAACTCATGGGAAAAAAATTGACATGGGGTATAAGTGAACCACGTTTGGAGCGTGGCCGGAACCTGTTAATGAGCGATTAGTACTGCCAGTTGCGGATAATACCGCAGTAATAGTTGGGGCGTGCGCTTGAGGGTTAGAAATATTAGGGATGATTTGAGTATTGATATTTTTTGGGGTTAGGCGGGTGTTGACATCCTTATTAGTGTATTCGTACGTGACGATTAAGAATAAGGGTAGTAGAAAAAAAAAAAGATTTTTGTTTTTTTTTTTTCGGACAAAATTCTCAGAACAAGAAATCTAAACCTGTCCTAAAATCCAAAATAACAACTTAAAATACATAATTTACAACTCGAAACTGTCTCGTGTGAGTCATATTTTACGTCCAATTTAGGGATTTTTTTCATCTTTGTTGACTGACTCCCCTATTGTATGAGGGAATCCCGTGGTTAGTTATAGCTCCCATATAGTAGATTCTCTGTGAAAAGACCACCCACGAACGGGGTTACCATCGAAACTCGAAACTCACAATTTTATTTACACACCTCCTTCCTTCATCAAATGTATGGAGGAAACTTGTGATTTTATAGATACGTGATAAATTATCGCTTAAGTGTGGTTGGTGTGAGTTCGTGGCCCGTGGTAGAGTTGTGGTTAAAATTATTTTTAATTTAATATTTAAGTGCTGTGGGTTTCTTTTCTTGTGAGAAATATAAAGTTACAATTTTATTAAATTCAAAGTCCTCTTGAGATAGAAAAAAATATTCAGTAAAATGAAGAAGAAAAAAAGTATGAGTCATCGCAAATTATTATCAAAAGAAATTCCGTTACCTTATTTGCAAACTATGAGGAGACTACCCTTATTTTTTTTTTTTACAAATGCAAACAAATTACAAAACCCTCATTAAGTATAGAGAGACAACAAAAAACTGAACTCATTCCTAAGAAAAAAAAAACAACTGAACTTCGTACAATTATTTTAAACGTATCATCTTACATTACTTAGTAATTAGTACTAATTAATCGTATTTCTAAGAGGAGGTCCAACATCTAATAACAAGAAACTCCGTACAGACAGTCGGGACTAACAAGTCGACTAACATGGAAAATAAAAGCTATGCGTGAATCGTGATGCACACACGGTCGGCGCACGCGCTTGTACCGACAGCAGCCGCACTAGCCAGCAGTAGCTAAGTTAATGTAATCATGTCTTTAGTTATTTATATCGGACCAATGATTTTGTTGAATGTATGTATTTTTATTCATGAAAGAAATCCCATCGGGACAAATTACGAACTTCCATACCAACCGTCATTGATATTGAAAGTTTTTATTGAAATGAAATTTAAAAAAATCTCTCATAATGTTTCTTTTACCTTCGTTACACAAGGAACTTTTGTACAAGTTGTCTGTTAGTGAATTTAAGAAGATATCGGGCCAATGATAGACAGTAGCTCCATTAAAATACTGGTATTACTATTCAGCTGCATCTGGCTGGTTAGACTGGAAGCCGACCCCAACATAGTTGGGAAAAGGATAGGCAAAAGATGAAGATTAAAGGTATGATTCCGATCTCGGCAGCACGCAGCAGTGCTGCCGCAGCACTAGCTACTGGTCCCCATACATTTTCTATAGGTTTATATGAGATTACATTCCGAGCATAGCAGCAATGTGATGCAGCAATGTCGCGCAGCATTGCTGCCGTGCTCGGAATGTAATCTCATAGAAAATGTATGGGGACCAGTACCTACTGCTGCGGCAGCACTGCTGCGTGCTGCCGAGATCGGAATCACACCTTAAGGCTCCTACAAACAGGCGCGACACGCGATATAATCGCGCGCGACTCAAAGGCACCGCTCGTTGCGAGACTTGCGGTGCCTTTGTCATGTGTTGTGTCGCGCCTGTTTGTAGGAGCCTTTATCGGGCCAGTGATGTTGTTGATTCTATCCATGCCAATTACAATCCAATCAATTTTTATCCATATATTGGAACATACAATATTAAAACGTGGGCTGGTTTATGATGAAAAGCAGAAGAAAATTTGATACATTTACGTCATTATCTGGTATCTGTCATCTCTATCATTAACATAACCAACTGTTATAATGTGTATTTGCCTGATAACAATAATAATTTATTAAAAAAAGAGTTAATTTACTTGACTCATACTATTCAGTACCTACTTGACTGATATCTTGTTTGTTAAGAAAACTATCTCATTCTGATTATTAATAACTAGTCACAAATATCTTCGTATCCTCAACAGTCCATTACCAATAAATTGTTACGCTGACCCTACCCCGAAAATCCAGAGAAAAGAATATTTGCTCACAGGCGGCGGGTGACGGCGCAAACATGCGTGTGGGCAACACCGGTAGCGTCAGCAAACAACGCTGTTGACTGTACATTGTGGAGGAATTTCCACTGTTTGAGCTGTGAGGCACTGGCTACCTGTAATAGATCGGACGACATGGGACGAGGACTCTATGGTATTTCCGGTCCTACAAGATTTTTGGGACTAAAATAATAGTGGATGATTTTTGTGTTGATGGTAATGAGAGAGGTCATTCATTAGTCATCGTTACTATGATTTACAATCGTCAGGTTCAGTGTTAATGAAAACGAATTGATTTTGAAGTTATCTCTTCATCTTCCCTTTCATCCATACTAAATCTATATATATAAAATGGTAAACTGACTGACTGATTGTTGATATATCAACACACAGCTCAAACCGCTGGTCCTAGAGACATGAAACTTGGAGGGTGTGTTCTTTGTAAAGAGTAAGTATCCACTAAGAAAGGATTTTTGGGAATTCTACCCCTAAAGGGGTGAAATAGGGGATGGAAGTTTATATGAAAGTCCGTCAGTTTTGAAGTTAGGATCTTCAAATTTTGTGTTTAAGCTGAGAATTGAAAATTAATTTATACGTGTCTCAGCGTTTTTGACAATTCTACCCCCGAAGGGTTAAAAAGGGGGATGAAGTTGTGTATGGAAAGTCCTTAATTTTAGAAAGAAAAATTACTAAATTTATTATCTAGGCTTATGGTTGGAAGGTAACGCAACAGTGTTGTTAGAATTTCAACCCTTAAGGGGGTGAAAAGAGGGAAGAAATTTTGTTTTTAATTATATAATCTATCAACACACAGCCCAAACCGCTGGTCCTAGAGACATGAAACTTGGAGGGAGGGTGTGTTCTTTGTAAAGAGTAAGTATCCACTAAGAAAGGATTTTTGAGAATTATACCCCTAAAGGGGTGAAATAGGGGTGGAAGTTTATATGAAAGTCCGTCAGTTTTGAAGTTAGGATCTTTAAATGTTGTGTTTAGGCTAAGGATTGAAAATGAATTTATACGTGTCTCAGCGTTTTTGACAATTCTACCCCCGAAGGGTTAAAAAGGGGAATGAAGTTGTGTGTGGAGAGTCCTTAATTTTCGAAGTAAAAATCACTAAATTTATTATCTAGGCTTATGGTTGGAAGGTAACGCAACGGGGTTGTCAGAATTTAAACCCTTAAGGGGGTGAAAAGGGGGATAACATTTTGTTTTCTTCTATACTCTATATTATATACATTAATTAAAAGGCAACCGTTACTGACTGACTGATATATCAACGCACAGCTCAAACCACTGAACGGATTGTGCTGAAATTTGGCACACATATAGCTATAGTGATGTAGGCGTGCGCTAAGAAAGGATTTTTCAAAACTGACTCCCTAAGGGGATGAAAAGGGGGGATTTTTATTGTATGAAAAATCTTATTCCTTGAGTTAATAAACTTGAAACGTGGCACGAATACTTATCTAAGTAAATTATGCTGGCATTTTTTGTTTTTCTACACTACCGCCTAAAAGGGGATTGGAGGGTGTCAAAATTTGTATGGAAGAATTTTAACGCGCGGTCCGATTAACTCGAAAGTCAATATTTATACTTAAGACCAAAAATAAAGAATAACGTGTATTAGGGTTTTTCGAAAATCTACCCCTAACTGCGTGAAAAGGGGTAGTTAATTTTACAGGGGAGGATTATACTGCGTGGTTTGATTAACTCGAAAATTGGTATAAATAATCTTTGAGTCAAGTAATGAACACACCCCAAACGATTTTTAGAAATTCCACCCCTGTGGGGGTAAACAGCGGGGTACAGTTTATATGAAAAGTCTTATTCATTTAGTTAATAAACTTGAAACTTGGTCAAGAATACTAAACTTGACTAAACAAGTAATAAAGTTTATCAAAACTACCCCTCAAAGGGGGTTTAGGGGTGTTAAAGTTTGTGTGGAAGAATTTTAACGCGTGTTCCGATTAACTCGAAACTCAGTTTTAATAAGGTTTTGACAGAAAATAATTAATAATAAGTGTATGGAGTTTTCGGAAATTGACCCCTGACGGGGATAAAGTGTTAATTCGATTTTTAAGGGGATTATGAATGAAAAAAAAATTTTTAAATTTTGAACTTGAAATTTGGCACGAATGCTTATCTAAGTAAATTATAAAGTTCGTAATTTTTTGGAATTCTATACTACCCTAAAGGGAGATTGGGGGTGTCAAATTTTGTATGGAAGAATTTTAACGCGCGGTCCAATTAACTCGAAACTCAGTATGTAAAATCAAAATAAATAATAAAGTGTACCAGGGTTATTCTAAAATCTACCCTTAACGGGGTGAAGAGTAGTAGTCAATTTCACAGGGGAGTATTACGTGGCTTGATTAGCTGGAAAATTGGTATAAATAATCTTTTAATCAAGTTATAGAAACATCCCAGACGATTTTTCAAAATGTGGCCCCTTATGAGTATAAAAAGAGGGGATACAGTTTATATGAAAAATCTTTTCGTTTGGTTAATAAACTTGAAACTTGGCTATATTTGGCTCAGTAAATAATAAAGATTGTCATTTTTAGTTTAAACAAACCTCTCACAGAGGATTTAGGGGGTGGCAAAGTTGATAAGTTAGAAAAATATGTAATCCGCTGTCTATTCCCTGTTTTAGGGTTTTTCAAAAATCGATCATTACCACGGTGGAAAAGGGTAATAAAGTTTAAGGGGTGGATTTTACTGCTTGCTTCCATTAACTCGATAATGGGTATCGGTCTTTGAGTGAAGTTATGAACACATCCTAAACGATTTTTCATAATTCCACCCTTATGGGGGTGAAATGCGGGGTATACAGTTTATTTGAAAAATCTGATCCCTTTGATCTATAAACTTAATAATTGGGCCGAAACCTTATTTATCTAAATAAATGATAAAGATCAAAAATATACATTTTCGAAATTTTTAGACGAAAGTACGAATTTTACGCGGACGAAGTCGCGGGCAGAAGCTAGTATGTATTATAAATTCGAAAGTAACTCTGTCTGTCTGTCTGTATGTTACCTTTTCACGCCTAAACTACTGAACGGATTTCGATAAAATTTGGCAGAGAGATAGATTGCATCCAGGGGAAGGACATAGGATAGTTTTTATCGACATACCTCGCGGGAAAAGCCGCGGGCGGAAGCTAGTTATAATATACAGTCTTTTCTTGATCCACTGCTGAATTAATTTAATTCCGTTAAACTTGAATATCAACATTGACTTGTGAGAACGATGTGGACCTTGGAGACTGTAGACCATTTTCTATTTTGTTAAGTACCTAGTACTTGTTGACAGGCCTACAGCCCTACACTGTCCTTCCATACCTATTAACATTGTAATTTGAAATCATTGTAAATCGTGGAGTTTCTTGCCGGCATTTCTCCATAGGAAACGACCAATTGGAACCATGCATCTAGCTTCTGACGTTTCATAAATACTAAGTACCCACCATGTAGGTTTATGTGAAATAAAATATTTTGATTTTTAATTTTAGACTCGCCATAGTTTTCATCTTCTTTATTCGCCAATATCATTTCTTCAACATTAAAATTCTTCTTTATAAAACAAACATTTCGACCTAATGATGTCATCGAACTAAGCCAAGCCGCGGGTCCTAATTCACCCATATGTAGTTGTACCATCGACAAGATGAACCGAATTCCTGACACATTAAACATACAGGTTGACTATGACTTGCACAACTTATGCATGTATTGACTTATGTTATAATAGTCAGTCATTCCATGGAGGACGACCCATGAACGAAATGGATGTGGCGTTTACTAAAAGCAGGATTAAAGATTCGATAAGAAATCATCATCATTTCAGCCGAAAGACGTAGACTGCTGGACATAGGCCTGCCCCAAGCACCTCCACTTCGTTCTGTGCTTCCCGCAAAAGCTTAAAGTTAAATAAGTGGGTACTATTGAAATTACAATTTGGTATGGGCATGTGTTACGGAGAAATGAGGAAAATGTCGTGAGGAGAGTTTTGAGTATGGATGTCGATGGCTATAAGAGTAGGGGAAGAGCAAAGAAACGATGGATGGAATGTGTGAATGATATGGTTAGAAAGGGGGTGGCGACCGAGATGACGACTAATAGAGAAGTATGGAAGAAAAAGACATGTTGTGCTGATCTCAAATAAATTGGGATAAGGGCAGGAGAATGGTGATAATGAAATTAATATACTTGAGGGTGTTTCGTAGCTAGATGCAAAGCCTTAAAGGGTGATAATTGGCACCATTTAGAGCATTTTAAGTCATGCATGACATGTCTTAGAGGATTTTTTTTTACTGCAAACTTTTAGTAAACCAATACCTACCAACTTTAACTGGGAAAAAAAAAACATACTTCGTCTAAGACATACGTCTGGCTCAAAATGCTGTAAGTAAATGGTGTCAACTATCACTCCCTTAAAGCTTTGCACTCATAAAGCTTTGTACTCAGTTTCCAAACACCCTGTATGACAAATTATTTTCAATATTTGCACGCAACATTTTGTGTTCTTCTATCGTGTTAGTCCTTTTATCTGTTTTATTTCAATCTCCTCTACTTATTTTTTTTAATTATTGTTGCCATTTTTTTCGATGTCCCATCTTTAATACAAAATCACTTAGCCCATCAACTAAAATGCCACATCCAAACCCTCAACTCAGTTCCTTGTCGATGGTATCCGCTCGAGTCATGCACCCTAACGAACAGACAACAGTCCCTCTTTTTATATACATACCATACGTACCTACATTCATTCTGTTTGTTTTGTCCGCTGGCAACACTGTTTTGGTAGGAATTTATAGGTTTCCCTTTTATTGACAAAGTTTTCCTTACAATAATTGGACAAGGGACGCTTCTATGGTTTTTTCTGTTAATTGTTTTGGCGCGAACCGTTTTGAGGCAAGTTTTTTTTTGTTCGTAGAATAAAAGGGCTGTGGAGTTGTAAATATAGCGTTGTTATTTTTATTTATGTTTGAATTGCACCTCTGTTTTTATGATTGTTACTGAAAAAAAGTTATTTCAATTACTTTATACAATTTTCCTTTCAACTTTAAGCTTTCGTGTACAGTTATTATTAACATCTGATTAAACCGCTTTATAAATTGTCTGTTGCAATGAAATCCGAGGTTATTGACCTCGAAACTATTGAGTGAGTACTTAAGATCTTGATAAGCTCTATTTAAACTAGCTTTATTTTATTGTCAGAATGTAAACGTGTAAATGTGTTGAGCATTGAAAGACAGTCTTTATGCTACACCAAACAGCTTCCGTGTTTATCTATTGAAAAAAAATTGGTTTTTCTATTTCGTGTAACTTGTTCAGTAAGTATGGGGAACAGGGATTTAACATTTTGGTATATGTTTTTTGACTCTTTGGTCTAGTATCATGTAAAAGGAATACACGATTCAATAAATTTTTCTCGATACAAAAAAATTGCAAAGTTATATCTATTTTTTTTACTTTTTTCGACATCACGGCGTAACGCTTATTCAATAGAATTTACTTTAAAACATAGAGAATAACAAATTTAATTTTTTTTTTTTTAAAAGGAGTAAATTCGTATCGGCACATAGGTACGTCGTTCTATTCCGAGCGCACGCACACTATAGCCATCACTCTTCTTTTGCGTTTCAAAAGTAATTGCATCACTTTCGCTCGCTTAGCAGGTTTTCGAGGATTTTAGATTTTTACCGACTTTACAAAAAGGAGGAGGTACTATGTTCGGGTGTTTGTATGTTTTTTTTTGTATGTTTGTTCATCGAATACGCCGCCAATTGTCGACGGATTTTCAAAATTCTTTTTTTGTTCGAAAGTAGATAGTTCTGAGGTGGTCCCATTGTCACCAAGTTAGGATCTGATGATGGGATCATAGAGAAATCAAGGGAAACCCTCAAATTTTATAGGCTCACTTATTGTTTTTCGCATATTTTATGAAGTATCTTGTGTATTTGTGTATGGTTGTCACCATCTCAGGTAGCTGGGCTGATGATGGGAGGTACAACTCCTTAACAGTAAGAAGTTACTCGAACAGGCAAGGACTGTTTTAGTAAATTGTTTTGATGTTTGATAGGGCATTTGCCACATTTGGTCTCATGATCATCAAGTCATGACCTGATGCTGCAGTCAGGATAGTCTGCAGAGTACCTAACTCCTCGACAACTAACAGCAGATATATCGTGTTTAGGCTCATTGAAAAGGGCTCGATGTGTGGATAAACGTACTGCTACTGAGAAACACCGTAGACCTGATGCTGAAGCCAGGAGCATCAGAAAAAGTACAAACCTTAAAATTACAGCACCGTAGTCGTGTTTGGGCTCATTTTAAACAGGACCAATGTTGACATAAGTCTGGCCTGATGCTGCAGCCAGGATTATCAGCATCTAATCTAAAAACTAATAAAAGGAGAACTCCTCAACAATTAACGTCTCTGCATCGAGTAAAGGAATATTTTATAAAAAGGCGATGGGCAAGTTGACATTAGGCTATTGTAACTTAAATAAATTATAAATAGACCCACTAAAAAGCGAGAAATAAAAACTTTTTAACAAAAAAAAAAACCGACTTCCAAAAAAAACTACAAACTGAAAAATAACTTTAATTTCGGAAGTCGGTGGCAAAAACTAAAATACTGATCCCTAAGACACCGACTTCCGAAATTAAAGTTATTTTTCAGTTTGTAGTGTTTTTTTTGGAAGTCGGTTTTTTTTCTATTAAGTACTATAGGTAACAATAGCCTCGGAGACCACAGTCGCCAATTACAGCACCCTAATTGCGTAACACACTATCAATCACAATCTGAATCATTTTGAAGGATATTGCTAATCCATTGCTACACATGTTCGAAAAATTTGTCTGCTCAACAACGTAAATAACGCAATAAATGTTGTTGAACTGTCAAAATTATAGCCTCAAACTCAAGCTCAAATCATTTATTTCAATTAAACCTTGTACAGGCACTTTTGAATTGTCAAAATTAAATAGTCTGTCAGTTAGTCAGAAAGTTGAAGCTAGTTGCCCATTCCAAAGCGTAGATCTAGCCATTATTGCTACCGTTAATGTGTTACGCAATTACCCGGTAGGTTCACCAGAAGTCTCAGAAATAGATGATAACACATAATAAGTCTTAAGATCAGGTCAGTCTTAAGGTTTTTTCTTCAAAAAAAGATTATTCAATCCTCCTGTATTCAATAATAACAAGATCCAAGAACATAACACCTACACAAGCCTATTATAAATCACATTTAATTAATTTCACAACTTAACATTTACAATCACCATACAAGGTTTCAACTGCATTTTATTAAATCCGTGTAAGCACATACCAAAATCGTGTACGATATGCATCCCACATATTTAGTTCTTACATAATATTATAATCAATTCTGAACATGCTTCAATAAATGCTTGTAGGGTGATAGTGGCGCCACCTCGACGGTTGCCGACGTAATTTCGATGCAACGGACACCAGGAATGCAGCACACGAATCCTGATGATTGATAGTCTATCAGGTTGCTGAATAATCGAGTTATGGTGGTCTGAAGACGAAGGTCGAAAGGATAATTGTTGATTATCATGTTTTAGTAGTCCATGTATGATATGCCATATGTGGCTTAAGTGCTGGAGACATGCCGGTGTAGCAATTTCTAGCTTGCTTTGTACAGTGCTAATTCTTTTAGCTGTTGTTTGCGGACAATTTGGTCCGGGATATTTGTCCCGATCAAAAAAGAAAGTTACTTTTTTGATCGCCTCAAGCATCCTGGACCAAATTGTCCGTAAACATATTAAGCAGATTTTCCAAAATAACAAGTTAGATCGAATTAATTTAACAAATTCTATTAAGGTGAGTTCTTGACTTTCAGAATCCACATACATAATTGTTATAAAGTGTTGATTGACGACCCTGTAATCACTGTGATCAGAATTCCATATCATACAACACATGCCAAACAAACAACAACAAATCATCAACATGCAAACAATTTTTCTTTCTTTCTTTTCTTTTTCTCCCATACCTAGACTTACACTTAGATGAACCCTCCCCAACAACTGCAATGCGACAGAATCAAAAGCTGCAGTTGAAGTTACACTCACTCAGTTCCCAGTTTGTAAATGCAACTCTTTATTTCTTAAGGTTTTAAAGATTAATTTCCACGTCTTCAAGGGTTAGTTTTTTTGTTCTCTACTCTGAGCAAAACCTCAAGTGGCTTGGAGTGTGCTGTTAGTGAAATTACTGAAACTGCCACTTGAAGCACTCTGCGACTGAGGGCTGGTTCAATACTTGAACATTGTTTTTTATGAGTCTCGACTCTGGATTTATATTCTGAGATATTTTGTTTATGAGGACTGCTAACATTACTTTCAGATCCTTACTCGGTTACAAATATGTAGTCTTCAAATTAAGCGCCCGCGAAATTAAAATTTTCTTATAATTTCTTACACAACTGTCTAAGTGCATATATAATATAACCCTATTGATTGTTATTTCATGAAATATGAGGGTAATATGAACTTAGAGGGTTGTACCTATTGAAGATTTTAATGATCATATAAATACATACTTATTACGGTCGTGAATCATATTGTGTTCAACATACAACCTGAAAATGACCTAAAAGATCGTTAAGGTTATATAATAGGTACTCATTCCAACGTTGACACATTCTCATTTCTATCATTCCTCCATATGTATGTATATTTCTATCTGTTCTCGAATTTCATAATCCAAAAATTCCAAATCATATTATTTCATCTCACCTTAAACCATTCCTTTATCATATTATTTCCCAAAAACTTTTTGTGGCCGTATCTGATGGTTCCCAACTCCTAAGTCAGGATTAAGATAGCACCAGTGTGCGCCGGCGACAATCTGTGTGCAATAAGCGTTATCTACACGTCTGCCCGTCCTGTATCTTTTCAAAAGCATAATATTTGGGCACTTGGGATTTCTGGCGGGTATTACTGATACGAGGGTTCTGTCAAATGCTTGTGAAATATTGTTTTGATTTATTTTACCTGCGCTTGCGGCTTTGGCAAGTTTTGTTAAGCTTATTGAAGGGTTAAATGAGCTTTTTTTTATTTCATTGTTTGAAGTGAAAACTTCTTTAGTCGCACTTTGCGTTGTTTCTGAACAGTGAACAAAATTGAACGGCGACGCTGAATCGGATATACCTACTCGGCTCCTGTCGGTCGATGACGCTGAATCACGTATACTCAGTTCCAGTATCGTGTGGTAAGCAAACACCTTTTTAGGATCTGTCTCATGTGTTCTAGTTCCCAAATCATCGATTTTTTTTCAATTGCCATCCTTTCAATTTCTTCTATAGAATTACTAGGATGTCACAATACCTGCTTATATAATTTTACTCTTCTCAAAACCGGATAAAACTGTTAGATATAGATCAAAATCTCTTCATCCTTAAAATTTTACGCTCCTTATCTCCCCATCTTCTTTTTTGTGCTTTATTTTGTCACAAATAAAGGTAAACAAAACGAAGTGTGGCCATCCGGTGTATTTGTGGTGTTTCACTATTGTGGGCAAATCACGGGAAATCTCCCGTTGAGATTTGGGCATTGATTCTGATTCTATTGTTGGTATATTTATAAAGACAAGTGGTGGTCATTAGTTGGGGACTGGAATGTCTTTATTTTGGTTATTTTGTGTCTTTGAAGATTTTACACATCAATGCTTTGAAGGCTATTCCTTTGTCGTAAAAATGTTATACCTATTCAAGAAGGATGAAATTGTGGAGTCATCTTCATTAATTTCGTACCTTGCTTGTATCAAAATGCATTTTTTATCTAATTATTTCATCACCACTGCTCTCAAAACGGTGAAGGAAAACATAGCGAGGAAACCGGCATGTCCTAAAACTAAAAATTTGACGACATTAGACATCCACCAACACGCACTGGGCCCGCGTGGTGGATTAGCGCACTCTCACAGAAAAACGAGGCCTGTGTCCCAGACAAACACGACACGTCTTGGTTAGACTGATTTGTCAGAAATCTTCCAAACTGTAATCTAGATTGTTCATCACGTTCTAGTTCTTCATCATTCATCATCATTTCAGCCGAAAGACGTCCACTGCTGGACATAGGCCTCCCCCAAGCACCTCCACTTCGACCGGTTCCATCGGGTTCCTGGTTCTAGTTCTTACCCATCATAATAGCAGAAAATGTTAAGGTCAATAATCTTGAGACCAAGCAGCTTTGGTCATAAAGAAATATTAACAGCCAATTAGCAAGGTAATGTACTTAGAACCGTGTGGTCGAGACTGAGTCAATAAATCATTAACAAATTGACCAAGTTTCCTGTCCTTCTGTTTTTTGCTTCGAAAGCCTTTGCCTGGGTGTTCGTATATTTTATTTTTGTTGGTATAAATGGCGAAAACTATATAGGTAGTAAGTTCACTCGATCATGTTATGAATTGGAAGTAAATTTTTCGATTCTGTTCTTTTCTCAAGAGATTTCTGTTGAGACTGTTAAAGGGGAAAGAATTTTGAATTCCGTTTAGTCTGGATCTGAATTCGCCTTTGGAATTCGGGTGATGTGGTCCAAGATTCTGAATTTTTACTCCAAAAAAGTTAATATATGGAAATAATCCAGTAGCAAGTGACCTCATCGCCAAGCATTGTAATATTACTAAGGTTTTGGAGTGAAAATTTAGTTCAATCATTTTTAATACTTGATTTTAAAATCAAGTTTTTTCTTTCGGCTTCGGAAATATAAGTACTAAAACAACTCGAGTTCTTAAGTCTACCCAAAAAAGGTTTGGAGTTTGAAGTAAAACCTCAAAATTACTACATGCATTTCTATTTTTTATGGTTTTACTGGTCACGGACACGAAGCAAATTCAACCGACCATAATGAGAGGAAACTAACAGTTATCCTAACAAGGTTTTTAATACCGAAACCATGTACCACGTGGTATCGGTTCCCGAACGGTGCACGAGCCAGGCGCCATAAATACAGGCCTCGTCTGCGCGGACGCAGGTACGCCCGCCAAACGAGATCGTTCCTTTTTTAAAAAAACAACGCCTCCACCATTGTATTTTCAACCTAGTTTTTAACGCTTTAACGCCGCTTTTTGTGTGTGGGACCTCCGAAGTCATTTTCATAATTCACTTTGGGCTTTGTCGCTTCTGAAATAAAGCTCCTTTTTGGGAGTGTGCGTTCGAAACTATTCCGATATTCTTCGATGCGTTATGGATTCTAACTAGGTAGGGGTAAGGTCGTTTTTTCGTTGGAGGTTTGGGCAAGGTTTTTTCTCGCCATACAAGATTTTGGTTGTTTTAGGTTGTTTTTTGTGACAGCGCGAGAGGAACGGGCGCGCTACGGTGGGTGTTTTGCGGGGTCACCGAGGATAATAACTGTAAATTATCGTCTTTTGCTTTATTGAAATTCGTCCGGCCGTTTTCTAATGGGAAAAAACGAATGTAGTTGTATTCTGAAGATAATTGGAAATGGAGATTCTTAGTCAGTACAACTTAACCATAAAATCAACCAGCCTGCACCTGCACGATATTCAGTTTCTTTTTATGAAATGCACTACATTCTGACTGTGATTTTGTCCGCGTGAAATTTCTTGCACCTCATCGCATCGCATCGCCTTGGGGCACTATCAGGTAATTCGTTTTCGCTTAGCCTTCTTTCTGGCTATTTTACTTTTGCTCGTCTCTTACCCTTAGGACCATTCCTAGCGTGATGTTAAGCCCTATACTTAGTCTTCCTCTGGAATTTGGCTACCAAATGCAAAAACAATTTTTCAGATCCGACTGGTAGTTCAGAGCGTTCAAACATACAAACAAATTCTTCAGCTTTATAGATTTCCTAAAGCCCCTTTTCTCTTCTCAAAATAATCGAGGTCTGGTCTATTTAAATGGAAGTATGTTTCCAATAGATGTTATTTCAAGTTAAACAAATATCAACTTTATTTTCACGGCAATTAAGTTGAATTCAGAGTGACTAGCACTGCAGAAAAAGTTACAAAAATGTTTGAAGTTGTAGCGTAAACTGAACTTTATTGTGCAGGTATTAAAGTTAATTTTCCATACTCATATTTGTTTACATTTTTGGCAACAAACTTGCAAACGCAGATTAGGTACAATTTAAGTAAATAATCAATATGCACACACTGTTATGTATAACTACATAGTCTATTAACACACAGCACACTACAGCAACATTAACTAACCAGTAGTACTGAGGCTAGCTGTAGGGGACCACAAACGCAAGGCCTGCCTGACGTCTGACGTCACAGCCTAACACCTCAAATTGCAGTCATTAGGATTAGCAACACAAACACTAACGGATATCCGGTAGCTCGTAGTGAATTGGTAGCTCAGATCCTGGTATAAACAGCCTGTCTCAAACAGGTATAAGCAGTAACGAAGCCTTGTTACCAGAAGGTAGGATGAAGAAAGACGGCGTATAGCCTATGTATGATGTTGGTGTGCATTTGGCGATTAGAGGTTAAGCTCCTTGAATGTCTTGTGTATATCAAGATCAAGATCTGAATGGTATTAGAGAGGATTATTATTGCTAACTAGCACTACTATTGTGCCCGCGACTTTGTTCGCGTGCATGTCGGTATACAACAATCAGTCTCTTTACTAATTCTTTTCTAAAAAGTAGCCTAACTTACTCCTTATAATATCAGGTGCTGGTGAAAGTCCCATCAAAATCGGTTGTTTCGGAGATTCCCCGGAACCAACCAACAGACAGAAAGACAAAAACGTAAAAAAAAATTTTAGTTTCAAGTATCGATACTTTCATATGCATTTAGTAAAAAGCTGTTATTTTCACATTACAACTGGACACTTCAATTTTATTTATTTGTATAGAAGATTATAGATATTGATGTAGATCATACCAAAAAGTATCCTACTATAGTTGGTTATTAATAGTTTCAGTTGGGAAGTTTTCGTTGCATATATGCGTAATATGCTCTAACAGAAAGTTCGTAATATTGTTGCACGATGGCTGAAAGTTGGTCCTGTGGAGTATAGCTGGTAACAAACTCCATGGATACTTGGATACTCTTTTGGGAGTATATCTGGTTATGTAAGAGTGTGTTTGTTTTGAAGAATTTTGATATTATGGGGACTACATGACCTAAAGCGCGGTCACTGTCGGACTGCATAGAAAGAGAAGCGCGATGACACAACGCTGGTAATTTATTGCAAAATATGAAGCAATTATCTATTTACAAAAAATCTATTGTTTGGACAAAAAATTAAAACTAGTGCTTTAATGTTGCTTGTAGAATAATCTGACAAAAAATCAGAATGATTGTATGTATATTAGTATGGTTTTTATAGGTATCTTCATGTTTTTTTCTATCGTATCAAATTAGTTGTATTATGTTTTCGACACACTATCTACCTAGCATATTATTATATCCTGAAGAATATCTTCAAGTTATTTAGCACAGATTAAAAGACACACAATATAATATACATCAGATAAAAATAAATAATAAAAAATTAGTCTGATGTCAGAAATTAGCAGGAAAGTATGCCTTACAGCTAAAAAAGGTGTAGGTAAGTATAGCCTAAAAGCTGACTTCCTAAGGGCTGATTTTTCCATCGGCAGATAACTTTTAAAATTGACGTTTGACAGTTTTGGTATGAAATAATTGTCAAAATTATTCCTCGAATAAAGTTACCAAATGATTTAAAAATCAGCCCTAAGAGTAAGAACGCAAGAATATAACTTTAAATGAAAAGATTTTTATCAAAGTGAAATATTCTGTTCCATTGGGATCGAAAGGTGTAAACGTTTGAAAATAACTCCAACATTATAAAATTTTGCAAACCGAAATCCAGAAAGATGACAACAAAAAATGAATACGCGTTTAGAAAACACGGTTGCCAAAACATATTTTATCTTTCAATCTGTGGATACAGGCTATCCATATCAGTTCGAAATGTCCACTTCTAAAATGTCCAGACAACATTAAATATTCAGCAGTTACACGGTTTGTCTTGATTTTATCTGTCTGGAGAGCCGTGCCAAATTATGACAAGATATTTAAAAAAAAAGACTCAAAATTTGGACCTCAGAATCCTATCTGACAACCATTAAAACCACAAGACGAGGTAAAACGGATATTTCTTCTTGCAATTCTCAGAAAATCCAATAATAAAGTACACAACACGAGACTAATAGATACTCGACTATTATATATAGCTAAACGATATGTAGCAAGCCCCAATGGACAAACAGACAGAGTAAACTTTCAACACCAATCGTTTGATAGAAATCCGGAATCAAACGGCAGCTAGACAATCGAGATCCTCAATCAAACGGGTGAGCGAGACGGCGCAGCTAATTCCATAGGTACGAGCGAGACAGGTGCCGTTTACTCAGCTCGGCCTCGTACGCCGGTGCTAATGATACGGGAGGGGTTCTAATTGCGTGTGAACAAACAAACGATGTGATAATACCTACTTTGTACTACGTTTTAAAGATGCTTAAAACTCTTTTAATGTCACTCATTCAATAATTCTCTTAACTCATTCAATAGTGACGGGATTACTTGTTCTAAAAAGATCTGGTATCTAAAAATATTTGTGTAGTGACGTCATCATAAACGCTACTTCCACTATTTATCTTTCGAACAGATATTCGTGACCGAAAACGGAGGATGCGATGAGAAAAAAAAAGGCAAACGCCCCTTCGTTCCAAGAAGTGGACTTGTTAGTATCACCATTTATTACACCACGGGTACCAATGCAACGATATTAAATGGTACGAAATTGAAAAGTCAATTATTTGTTTTTCATTATAAAAGGTATCTGAATTTGTAATAAGAATATTAATTATTATTCGACTATAAAACAACCGTTGTTCTGAATTGGATGTCCGTTCGGATGATGTAAAAAATGTCCTTCTGGTGTCGCCAATTTATATTTATCATCCATAAAATATTATTGTTATGGCGTAACAGTCTAATATGGTCAAAATTTAGTGGTCTTGTCAATGAAATGTTCGCATCCGGTATCGGAGATACTAAAAATATTGAACATTCAAAAAGGTAATAAAAAATTAGTCCGATCGGTCAACGTCATTGGTCAATGAATCACCTTTTATTTCAATGAGTGGAGCAAGTTATTGTGACAAGATCTTAAATAATTACTAATTACACAGTACAGGTCAGTGATGACAGCTTGACAGGTGGGTCTCAGTCTCAGCTGAGGATCGCACGTATTTTTGGTATCGGTATTACTGACAGTGATTACCGCTGCCTTCAGTCGTACACGTAATTAGGTACCGAGAAATTTACCGATACTACATTTCGGTACCCAATTAACATAAGAGATAAACACCACTTGTTCGGTGCATTTTAATTTCATAACGAGCAATAGCTCGTGTTATTTACGTATCGTTTTATTTTTAAGTTCAACTTGTTACACGATTTGATATAAAATCGATTTCGTGATCAGATAAATTTGAATCGGAATCGTATTCAGTTTTATGAGGCTTCTCATATGGACTATCTTTTTATCTTTGCTTTGAATTACGTCAAATATTTTAGATGTAATGGGCATTGATGATATGCGTTAATGTTTCCTTTTAATTTAGCCCAACTATATTATTTATGGCTGTTATACTGGCAGAGTCAGCTTTTCGATTAAAAACTACGTTTTACGATGAATATAGAATAAATAAACTTATGTAACCTATATTGACTTTCCACGATGCACTAGCTACATTATGACGCCTATATGTTAAGCAGATTTATCAATGCCAATGGATTTGTGTTCAGGCATAAAACTAGATAACTCCCTATTTGTTATAGCATCGATCACTAATGATTAGATAGCCAGGGATTAAGATATTGAGATTTAAAGATTGTCCCAAAAATATAACTCAAGAAAATATTAATAAATATCCACCTTGCCCCAGGTAGCGGGTATTACCGATTTCGCTCAAAGATTAAAAACGAATTACAAGCAAATGATTTTATTTTAAATCTGATAGCCACATGACATGTTTGATTTTGATCGAGAGATCTTAATCGTTTTGAAATTCATGTGAAAATCGATATTCTAGAATCTGGTATCGGTATTTGGTATCTATTTTTGTCGTTGCCCTTCACTAACAGTAGCAAAGTTGAATATTTTGTGATTCACTAATGACAAAAACTTGTTGATGATGGAGATTTTAATTACGTGAAGCTGACGAAATGTCGATGATTTATTGTGTTTATGATTGATAGTTTTTGTTTTGACTCCCTGGATTTTGTTTCTGAATTAAGACGGAAGCGTGAGGGTAGCCCGCGAAATTCGAATCTTACTTTTTTGCAATATGCAGGTCAGTATCAGGTTGTATATTGATCTAAATATTATTCGCGGCCGTACCTATCAGATATTTTTTTCATAGAATTATTATAATCATAAAAATCTTCAATACAACTCTCTAAGTTCATATTACCCTATTGAATGACTATATCATGACATTTGAGGCTAATTCTAACTTAGGGAGTTGTATTACTGATTCTAATGAGTGCCCCCGCCAATTTAAACAACAGTCGTGAATCAATATTTTAATCAACATACAACCTGACACTAACCTAGGTTGTGGAGGTCAGACAGGCAGTCGCTCCATGTAAAATACTGATATTCAGCTGCATCCGGTTAGACTGGAAGCCGACCCCAACATAGTTGGGAAAAGGCTAGGCAGGTGATGATGATGAACCTGACACTAACCTGCAAATTAGAAAAAACGTAAGTTTTGTATAGCAGGCCTTTCTTTACGATCTTCTTTTGTTTTTTATTGCTCGTAGTTTCGTGGGATCCTACACAGCTTTCCAGTTCAGTCCTATCCTATCCAGGTCAGGTGTCTTAAAGGTCCTGAGATCCTGATTTGGTACCGGATCTGCTGTCCAATTAATTGGGTGCCTAACGAGTTAGATCCAGTCTCGTGATATGGAAGGTCGGCAACCTGATTTACTTGCAGAAGTCCTGATTTATACGGATCTAAATCGGACTCAGCTGATCAGATATTTCTTTGAAATGAATTGTACTAGCCCTTGTGTTCCTGAGTTTGTTTCGCTATTTCTACTCAGGGGTAGTCAGATGGGAAATGTCGACACCAACTAGCCTTTTTAGGGTTCCGTACGCAAAGGGTAAAAACGGGACCCTATTACTAAGACTTCGCTGTCTGTCCGTCTGTCTGTCACCAGGCTGTACCTCAAGAACCGCGATAGCTAGTCAGTTGAAATTTTCACAAATTATGTATTTCTGTTGCCGCTATAACAACAAATACTAAAAACAAAATAAATATATTTAAGGGTGGCTCCCATACAACAAACGTGTTTTTTTCGGCGTTTTTGGCTTGTGGTACGGAACCCTTCGTGTGTGAGTCCGACTCGCACTTGGCCAGTTTTTTTTTCAATATAATGACATGTAAAAGTGATCTAATTTCAAAAGACACTAATATACACGTAACAGTGCCTGCATGAGTAACGTTTGAGAATTCGGCCGTAAGACTTATAGTTGTTGTAAGTTCCCATTAGTTTTACAAGAAGGCTTTACATTTTAATTATAACCCTTTACGGACATACTAACTGGCCACAAAGGTTCCCATCAAACATGGTGGACACAGAACACCCCATAGCTTATTAAATACCATGAATAATTCCCTTTATTAATTGGCGACAAAATCGAAACTCCGACCTTAATTCAATGTCGAGGTACATGTGTCGCAAAGGTGGTTAGTTTTTGCTATTTACACAAATGTCATTTGATAGTAGTAATTAAAAGTGACTCTTAAAAGCCCTTAATTGCATATTATCTAACAGACAGCCACGACATGTGTCTAAAAAAAGAGGACATGTTGACAGTTAAGGTTCCGTCGCTCGTCGCATGATAGAATTTTTTTTCTTGAAACATTTTTTAGGGTTCCGTACCCAAAGGGTAAAAACGGGACCCTATTACTAAGACTTCGCTGTCTGTCCGTCTGTCTGTCACCAGGCTGTATCTCAAGAACCGCGATAGCTAGACAGTTGGAATTTTCACAAATTATGTATTTCTGTTGCCGCTATAACAACAAATACTAAAAACAAAATAAAATAAATATTTAAGGGGCTCCCATACAACAAACGTGTTTTTTTGGCGTTTTTGCCTTGTGATACGGAACCTTTCGTGTGCGAGTCCGACTCGCACTTGGCCAGTTTTTTTTAAATTATCGGACAGTTCCATTAACATTACAATTTTGACTTATGTAGCGACAACTTTTTTTTTAAAACGTACACCGAAATGATGTTAACAAGCTACAAATGCGCTTGCACCGTTTTTGCGCCCCATCTATCGGCAAAAGCAAGTACAACATTCCGAAAACCGATTTGCAGTTGACATTAATTGTGATGAAAATTAATTCTGTATAACCGAAATGGGACTTCTCCACATTAATTAATCAACAAGGTACTTAAAAATGAATGTTACATTATCCAGTAGTATGTCAAACGTAATTAATAAAGGGTAGTTGTCTATTGGAGTTTTTTTTTGGAGTCATCGAACCTACCCCTTACGGCTGACTGTATAATACGGTGACCATCAATTACGTGCCTTTAAAGGGCCTTAATTGCTTTTATCAAAGGATCTAGATGTCGCTCCTGAGACGAATGTCAAACGAACCTGAATCGTCCATGTTTTTTTTCCTTTTCTTACAAAGTAATGCAAGTAGGTAATATTTATTGATATTGTGAAATAGTTTCAATAGGACTGCACTATTCTTTTGTTTTTCGCTGCAAATGGCAATGTTTCTAACGAAGTTGGTGTTGCCAGTAATGGTGGAATTGAGTGTCGTAAAATGTAGTGTATTATAACGCCTGTGGTGATGGTTTTTCTATCTTGGTGCGTGAGCGGAACTCCAAGCCGGTTTTGTATGAAGGTCTATTGAAAACCGAGTATGGTATTCCATTACGATTTTATTTAACCTTTTGACCGCCACAGACGTGTATAGACGTCAAACCAAAATGTGCCCAGCACGCCACGGTTCGACTACATGACAGATTTTGACGCCGAGGGCACGTTTTTGATTTTTTGACGTGTGGCGGTCAATAGGTTAATAACGCCAATTGTTTTAAGACTTTATCATTCTTTGATTATGGATTAACTCCGATTAACACTGGCACTTGGAAGTTTCAACAAGTCATCATCATCATAAATAGTTATAGTTAACTTTATAATTTAATATGTTTTGATACCTGGCTATTGTAACATTGTTTAACCAATTACCACAAGCCATTATACAAACCAAGTGTACAGTATTAAGCTATAGGCACAGCATGCAAAAACAATATTATGTATAAAAATACAATACTTATCTATATAAAATCACACTAATATTATAAAGGCGAAATTTTGTGAGTGTGTGTGTGTTTTTATGTTTCTTACTTCTTCACGCTCAAACGGTTGGACTATTTTTTATAAAATTTTGTAAGGAGGTAGCTGACACCCTGGATTGACATTAGGCTACTTTTTATCCCGATATTCCCACGGGATCGAAATTTACGCGGGTGAAACCGCGGGTCGCAGCTAAATAAATATGTTAAACAAAGTCAGATTAGTTACCATTTATAGCTCAAGAACGGCTGGACCGATATTTATGATCTTTGATTTGTTGGATTTGTCTCCGCCCCAAATAGTATATTTAGATTGCTATCGACACGCTAAGAAGAAGAAGCAGAATAACTTTTAAAACTTGGGAAAAATGTAAATAAAGATATTATTATTTATCTTCTAACACATTTACACGAAGTTCGGCGGTCAGCTAGTGACACATAATTTCAGGATACTACTGGCAGCGCCCCGCAGTTTCACCCGCGTAAGTTTCAATCTCGTGAGAATATCGGAATAAAAAGTATCCTATGTGTTAATCCAGGAAATGGTCTATCTATGTGCCAATTTTCATCCAAATCTGTTCAACGGTTTACGCGTGATTGAGTAACAAACATCCAAACATCTTCACAAACTTTCACATATATATTAGTAGGATAGGAAGTAGGTTTTGATACAATTATATAGTTGAGGTTATTGTGCGCGACTCACATAGTGTAATTACTTCAAGTTAACACGCTACATAAGTCAAAGAGTTTGATAATGTGTCAAGTTATCAACTACTAAAGACGTGTAAACGAACCTAAACAAACCACACACCAACAATTTCATATCAATAATTAAACTTGTTTTGACACTTATTTGACATGTTCCAAAAACGGGTTTGTAACAAGAATTTAATCAACACTTTGGGTCTTATAAAAAGTTCGAGCGTCCAACAACGCAACGTCCGAACTGAAGTTAGGGTTAGCACGCCTAAGTAATTGATATAAGGAAAATTCTTTGTAGGGTCAGTCGTAATTGGTCGCCTCGGGCGAGACAGCCCATTGCATTGAACGTTTAAAGTGTAAGGTTGTCAAACGTGCGTTGAAGTTATCTTGTTTATATTTATAACAAGATGTAATTGGGGCATTAGGTTTAAAAATAATGAGGTGATAATGTTTTTTGCTGAAGTTTTTGTAATTATTTAGCGTGTGGTAAGTTATTATATTGACTTAATTGGCAATTCCAATAATTAATACAGCGGTGATTAGTGTTCATTAATACTCTGTCAATACCTTAATTAGGGAATAAATTAATACCAATTAGAATTTCAATAAACAAAAGTTAAGACTTTAAAATAAGTTTACTTAAATACTAGTACAGACAAAATTGATCACGTTCAGCCCTAAAAATCTGCTCCCATTTTACCATTACCCAAAAATTAACCTAATATTTTTTTTACTGACAATTCTTTTATTTTCTCAGTTACCTTGACAACCATAACTATCGCACCAAGCGTCCGGTGTCCGTGGGTACAGTCGGCAATGTCCTCTGTTGACGACTTTTCAACCTTATCACTAAGACCATAAGGGTGAAAATTGTTCAGTCACAAAGTTTTACGAGTGTACATAACAGAAATCGTAAGATTCATCGGTTGTCTTCAGAGTTATCTTTACACTTACTGACCCCCATTTCTTTAGCACCGTTTATAATTATGTTCGTCGCTTATTAATTTTGTTTACTGGGTCAGCTGAGCTTTAGGCATCGTCCTAATAGAACGCGAATGCGCGATCATCGCGCGAGTAAGTGACACGACCATCGCGTGTTCGCGCGATAGCAAAAACTGGGTGTTCTAATAGAACGCGAATACGTGGTCATCGCGCGAATTCGCGACACGAGCGACCGTGGAGTACCTAGTTTGGCACTGGCACGGTCGGTACCAAAATTAGGACACCTATTCGAATTCAATATGTTTGATCGCGCATTCGTACGAACTAAGTTCGCGCGAATAGATTTTCAAACATTTGAGTCGCGTGACCGCCGCGTCGTGCGATTGTCAATTAGGACACCTATTCGAGTTCAATATTATGTTCGATCGCGCGTTCGTACGAACTAAGTTCGCGCGAATAGATTTTCAAACATTTGAGATGGGCGACCGCGTCGTGCGATTGTCAGTTAGGACACCTATTCGAGATCGTAAGAGTAAAATTCGCGCGAAAATACGATGATCCCGCATTCGCTTTCTATTAGGACAATGCCTTATTATAATGTATGATTTTATTGATAATACTGGAGTTTTGCTACTGGTCAAGAAGTTTCCACCAGTTCTGATCAGACCGTAGCGTAGTAGGTATGGTATGCTCCTCTTCTGATATAATAAGTCTTCCAGCACAAGCGTGTGCGCAGACACAGGTGGACTCCCTCTTCCCTCACTCTCATAGTCCACGACCGGAGAGAGATTATGATCACTTCATTCCTGATGAAGAAACTTTTTCATCGCTTTCTGAAATTGTTCAGGTAACCTCAAAATCATAACATAAACAATATTAACTATCCATCTGTCTGCGGAACGTCACTTCCATTCCAGACAGTTCCATTATTTCCATATGACAAAAATATATTAAAATAGTTTTACTAAAATGCCTGAAGCCTGAACAAAAGCTATGCGCAAAATATTCATCAAAATATTTTAACTAAGGCATTCCTCGTTAATGCCAATAATGGCGGGCAGCCAGTGCCCATTTATTGCCTAAAATAAATATAATAGTCTGTGTCTGGACGTGGAAATATAAACACAGCCTTGCTAAATAATAACAGCCGCACAGGTCGATAGATCAGGTTAAGCTACGCTTGCCGCGGTTGGTCTGTGGATGGGTGACCATCTTTACATACCGTGACCCCTCCGTGGCTCGGGTTGGTCCCGGCTGTCATTCGTGGATCTTCGACAGTCGTTACGGGTAGTCAGAAGCCCGAAAGTCTGACAACCAATCATAACAAGGGGTATCGTATTACCCAGTAATTGGGTTGTGGAGGTGAGATAGGCAGTCGCTCCATGTAAAATACTGGTATTCATCCGGTTAGACTGGAAGCTGACCCCAACATAGTTGGGAAAAGCCTAGGCAGATGATGATGGATCAAAAAAAAAAAAAAAAAAGTTTGGATATGGTGATAGTTTTTGATAAGTGCTTTCTATCTATATACAGAGTTATTTGTAAAACACCAGCAACCTCTTAAGAGGTCATTGTACTCATCATTATGAACAACTTTTACTAAGGGACCAGCTGTTCCCTACATTTTGACGAGTTATACGAACATAAATGTAGGGAACAGCTGTTTTTTTTTTTCGCGATTTCAGGTTTGTTCCCATAGTAAAAGTTGTTCATAATGATGAGTACAATGACCTCTTAAGAGGTTGCTGGTGTTAGAAAGACTAGCTTCTGCCCGCGACTACGTCTGCGTGAAATTTCAAGTTGCCCCGACCCACCCCGTCGCATCGCATCGCCTACCCGCGCTGTTACTTCGATTTCGCTTAACGTTCTTTATGACTTTGTTTTTTTGCTCGGTTCGTAAGGATCCTAGTGTGATGTTAAATAGCCTGTAGCCTTCCTCAAGAATTGGGCTATCAAATACAGAAAGAAGTTATCAACTCCGACTGGTAGTTTCAGAGATTAGCGCGTTCAAACAAACAAACTCTTTAGCTTAATTAGTACCTATAGATTTCTCCTTTGTGTTAACGTTTTTACCGACTTCAAAAAAGGAGGTTATCAATTCGATACGTATGTATGTAATATTATTGGATTTGCATTATTTTCACATATGATGATCTATTAGGGCTTCCAAACAAATATACAAAATTTCATAGACGTATGTATGTATGTATGTATGTATGTATGTATGTATGTTTGTCCACGCATATCACCGGAACTATTAATCGGATCGTGACCATTTTTTTTTTATTGGCTTACATTTTCTTCAACTTAGGGAACAGTGCAAGTTTCATCAAGATCGATTCAGTAATTTTCAAGATATGGACTAATACGTGTAAGTGTGACGGCCTGGCTTATTGATAAGAGCTACGGGTGTAGTGTCAAAGGGAAAACATCTCAAAACCTTGGTCAAATACTAGTGCAAAAACTAAAAATTACGAAATAAAAAGTAATTTAAAAAAATTAAACCGACTTCAAAAAGAAATTAACTCAAAATTATGAAATAACTTTAATTTCGGAAGTCGGTGGCATAAAACTAAAATACAGATCCCAAGACACCGACTTCCGAAATTAAAGTTATTTCATAATTTTGAGTTAATTTCTTTTTGAAGTCGGTTTAATTTTTTTAAATTACTTTTTTAGTTTACTGTAGCGCATGCTATGTCATACCTGCTGGTTCATCTATACTATATATATAATATTATAAAGCTGCAGAGTTTGTTTGTTTGTTTGAACGCGCTAATCTCTGGAACTACTGGTCCGATTTGAATGATTCTTTTAGTGTTGGGTAGTCCATTTATCGAGGAAGGCTATAGGCTATATAACATCACGCTACGACCCTTAGGAGCCGGGCAGCGTGTGACACCGCGGGGAACAGCTAGTTCAGTAATAATTGTTAAAGATCATTGATTAATACAATGTTTTGACAGAGAGCTTAATAACCCTTAGCTAAAGCTTTTCCAAAACACAGGAGTAGGACTTAAATAAACACTACATCTAATAAAATCATCCCTATATCAATAAGTATCGTTCCATTCACACATTCGATCCCTATTGACCAAGGACGAATGAAATCAATACCTCCACCCCAAAAGCCCTTCAACATTAAACAATCATTCTCTTACGTCAAACAGACAAATAGTTCAACACAAACATGTGTAATCTCACGTAAAAATTACCGGGGAATTGGGGAAATCTATTACCCTTGATTCGGGGTAAACACGTACGAGTGGGGTAAACTGATTCCGACTTATCCAATTACGACCCTCCGTTAACAGAGGAACTTATTAGATGGACACTATTCTGATGATCGGGCGATAATTTTGGGTGGCGAGTGATTTGTTGAAAGTAACGAAGAGTTAGGAATTAAAGTAAGGTAGGCAAAAGTTATATCTATTATAAATGCGAAAGTGTGTCTGTCTGTTACCTCTTCACGCTTAAACCGCTGAACCGGTTTGGATGAAATTTGGTATAGAGATAGTTTGAGCCCAGGGAAAGGACATAGGATAGTTTTTGTCCAGGTGAAAAAAAAAGCAAAGATAAATTTACCAATAGACACCTAGCTCATGTATGTACATTCATAATGGTCGATCACTACTGGACGGTGTGTTCGATAAGCACAACACACGCACGGCAAAAGATACAAAACTAATTGAGGACTTCTTGTTCATAGAAATATTTAAATTTTCTCCTCTTCTGTCGCAGACTGTGGCAAAAGACGGGCCACATCATGAATATCTATCGCTGGACATTTGACCATCTCGCATAACACCAGAATACCCCACCAATAATCCAAGGTGTACTGATTTGAACGGTCTACTGGCTCCTAAACGACGGAGAGAGGATATCATAGCATTCCGACGAATGCAAGCGGAAATACCTCCTGTTTTATTAGGAAAACGTGGGATTTGATCACATGATTGGATCTTCTTAGATATTTTGATTGTCGTTTCATAGTTTTTGTTGGTGAGATTTTCGTTTGGATTGAACGGAATAAGTGGTTTAACAATGATCTTTTAATTAATCTAAATGTACATGTGTGGAACTATTAAGGTTTTCAAAGTATTTATAGCTTGAGAAACTCATCCTGTCAGACTATTTTAAATTTACCAGTTTTTCAGCTATCATCATCATCTACTGGATATTTACATAGCATTAACATAATCAGCCTATAATTTTCTCACTGCTGGGACACACGCCTCTCTATGAGAGGAGTGGGCCGTAATCCACCGCGCAGGCCTAACGGGTTGGTAGACGTTACATGTCTTCGAATTTTTAGTTCTAGGACATGCCGATTTCCTCACGATGATTTTTTTCACCGGTTTGGATATTTGCATACGCAGACATAATCCTTGCGAAAGTGGTTATTAAAGATGGTAAACGTGTATGTTATTAGACTCACACATTATTAGCTTTAATTACCTACCCCTGGTACCCCTATCATAGGAGATCTACTGTGAAATTTTTTGCGCCCTATCATCAGTACCTCGTTGAACATATATTATTTTTATTGACCGGAGGGCTGGCCTATTTTTTGGCCAAAGAATCAGCATCGCCATACCTACAACGTGGCAATGCTGCCAGCCTTTAGGGCACTTTTCCTGTTTACAGCGATGCGGACGAATTTTTTGATGCCCTATGATTCTTTTCCTTCTTTTTTTATATCGTTTACATAATTATTAATATTATTTTAAGTCTGTTAGCTTATATTATGTAAATATTAACTTGTTTAAAGTTATACAAATGGTCGATTATTTCAAAATGGAGTTTAAAAGTGTTATTGTATTGTTTCAGGAGAAGTCCGGCGAGCATTACCCCGGTAAACTATCGGTAAAGTCGGACCTAAGTCCTGTATTTGGTGAGTACAACTATATATTATTTACTTTACTAGATTATTCTCATAGAAGTATTCTAGTAGATAGTTTATTTGTACAAGTAGCTAACATAATCACCCACAAATAAATTACCTACATGCGAGTCACCTATAGAAAAAATAATGTTATTTAAAAGTGACGATTCGCACGTTTTCGGGCGAATGAATTCGTGCGAATCGACTAAAATAAGCCCTTGTTTTGATAACACATAAAAAGCATCTGATAAAAGCGAGCTTTACACTTAGTATTTCGACATACTGTAACCATATCAAATCGATCACGCCCTCTTACCCAGTGTAGTGCCATACCATACGGTAATCTGTAACCTATTTAATTATAAGTTTTATCACCATTTTCTAAGCCAATAAATCAGAATATCATTAATGTTATTAAAACTTCGTTGGCCATGATTTACGGCGAGAACTTAATATTAAAACAAGAGGTTTTTTGTTAACGTTAGTAGTCAAAACACTTTTAGTTTTTGGCAGAACTTGATTTTGTGTCTATTTTTAGCGTCAGCCCATCGGCTACAACTTAGCATAGAATGGATAGTCTCGGAAGTTTTTATTTTAGTGTCGAAAATCTTCTTCTTGAGGGGCTTGTGGCTAAGTTATAACAGCCGCACGGGTAATCGGGGATCGGGATTCTCGTAATTTTATGAACGTTCACAGTCTGATCTCAGTCTCAATCTGTCAAAAATACTTGATAAGTTTTTGACATTGATTGTCACTGAGATGAGATTACGACTAGATTTTGAACATCTTTGATTACGAGAATTATCCTTCTGATGATTGCAAAGTCAGTCCTTTAGTCAAATAATTTCATAAGTTACAGTTTCCGTTTCGGTTTCGGCCGTAACCAGAAGAGGAGACGAAGGTTCGGTTACGGTTTCGGTCTCATACGCTACTTTTTAAATTGTCTTCATTAAACACTTTTTCCTCCACCATCATACACGATAAATAATCCCATATTACACCCAAAACTCTTCCATGTACACGATAATCGATCTTATCCATAAATCGTACCGACTAGTGATGTGAAATTGATTTCGTACCAACTATAAGGCCAGTATTACGTGGAGTTAATGCTGTGTCTCGCCCGCGGCCATTAACTCGGAATTATGTATGTTTTATCGCCAGCTTATAATCATCTGTCACTATCGTTACAATATTTTCGTATAATTTCATCTTGACCCACCTCTGTAGGGATGGGATTTTGTCGATAATGATCGATTGATTTGGTTTACTGACCTAATGATGGACGCTAATTAGATTCTGATTTATGTTGCTAGCGGAACGTTAAATGTGAATTAACAAATTAATGGTCAGTCACATAAGGTTTGAATTCGGATAGTTACTTCAGGTTCCAATGAATAACGAGCCCAACATAAATGTAATAAGCAAAACCTACGCTTTGTACCGGTCTGTAATATCATAACGGTTTAACTAACAATTTAACGACAGCGCCGATGTATGTCTTTAAACTTGTCTACAAAGATTAATACACGCACTTCAGAGGACCACACTTCAATTTAAAACTTGTTAACATCCATTGTAACATACAAACATAAAGATGTCTCAACTACTTGACGTACTATATCTTGTCTCTCATCGCGAGATAACGGCACATTACCATCAATCATCCGAGCATAATCTCTGGACAAACTCAGTTTTATCGATAACTTTTCTCACGTGCATATCGACACCCGTCCATCACTAGCCGTACCTCGTTATTTGTTGTTATTAGTGTTGTTTTTTTCGTTATTTTTTCTTCGGGATGTTTTCGAGAAACCGGTTACAGGTCCTAATCTGATCAACTCGCCACGACCCTGCCTTCGGAACCAGTAAAAAAGAGCATAATGAAATGACTTACAATAAAAAATGTTGAATTGTTATAGTGTTTTTGACTTTACTGCCTATTTTGTGGCCTTAGGTTTAAGTTTAGCGTTGGGAACCGGATTTAAAGATGAGAATGAGATTTAGTTTTAATACCTACTACTTAAAATATCGTTCAGATTTACAAATTACGATAATATTCCACTATTCAACGGAATTTCATGCATTATCATCAGCCCATAGTGTTCCACTGCTGGGACACAAGCCTCCTCTCTGTGAGAGGGAGTGGGCCGTGATCCACCACGTGAGCCCAGTGCGGTTTGGTAGATGTCACTTTTTAGAATTTTTGGTTCTAAGACATGCCGGTTTCCTCACGATGTTTTTCTTCACCATTTTGAGAGCAGTGGTGATGAAATAATTTACACAAAGTAAAGCGCCTGTCTGAGTTCGGACCTACAACTGCCACTACTGCTCCTAAAATAATTTGAGTTATTCCGGTCTGATCCCCTGAACCCCCCCCCCTCCACCCCCCTGCTAGTTCGTCTTCTGTTTTAATCTGTGTCTTATCCACATTATGTAAGTTTACTCTTTTTGACAGGTAAGTACAGTCAAAAGAAAATAATAGTTTCATGATTTACAAAATTAAATTATTTAAACGTTAAACCTCTCAATATTTGCTAACTAGTGCAGACGGGCATAATATTAAATTCTATCAAAGATTATTTTAGCTTATTATTCTGTTCAAATACCAACTGGTTATGAGATTAGCTTTAATTATATTTCGTTATACTTACTTAAATTGGAATCAGCAGATAATCCTAATATCACAGGATGTTCACCTGTTAATAAAACTATTTATATACAAAGATCTTTTTTAAAGAGTAATAAATTAGTTAACGTAATGTATTATCAAAATCCTATGTGTAAATCAATTTAATTGGGCATAACGGTATTAAACACGATGTTATCAAGTTTATGCATGTTATTAAAACACTACAATATTATGTTAAATAGGAAAATGGTGTTAGATTTGGTAATGAAGTATGAAGTTAATGTACCGATAAATTAGGGTTTGAATTAAAAGATGACTGTCCATTTAGAGTTCCGTAAACCACGAAATTAAACTGTGGCTAAGTAATAACAGTTGTACGGGTCGATCGATCAGGTTAACCTACGCTTGCCGCGTCTGTGGATGGGTGACCATCTTTACATACCAAGGCTGCCATTCGTGGATCTTTGAATGTCGTTACTGGGAGCCAGAAGCGCGACAGTTGGACAACCAGTCTTACCAAAGGCTCTCGTGTCCCAATGACTGGGTTGTGGAGATCAGATAGGCAGTCGCTCCATGAAAAATACTGGTATTCAGCTGCATCCGGTTAGACTGGAAGCCGACCCCAACACAGTTGGGAAAAGGCTAGGCAGATGATAAAATAAAGTGTTTACTACCTTCCTACTGACTGAGCCAAAAAATATTGTTGTCTATCATCACTTGATAATTATTAATAAATATTTTGGCTCTATTAGCAATAATGGACAATTAAATAACGATGCTGCCAACGGCCAGTCGTTATCATCGTTTTGAATATAGTTAGGTACGATTGTAGCTATCTATTTGATAATCCAGATGCGAACATTTTAGGGTACCTACATGCTTTTGCTGCCATATCATATCCACAACATCGAAGCAGTCGTAAATTCAAGGATGACAAACATTAAGCTAGCACCTTTAACCAGGAACTTGAAACGTTACTCAAAATAACGTTAAACGTAGTTCCAGTACCGATATTTTTTACCGTTCCACCAGGATCGTAAGTAAATTAATTCCTTGGCTATAACGATACTGACACACGGAACGAAATCTTAAACTGTTCACTAACAATATGATCAATAAATATATCGTTATTGGTATAACGATATAATAACGTTATTCATTTCGATACTCAATATGCCGCCGAAAAAGCATGAAGAATAACGTTTCAACAGTAACGTTATTACAAGCAGATACGCATAATGTTACTGATACCTATAACGTTACTTATAATACTGTTCTTTGAAAATGATATTCTATATCGTTATTGATATTTTTAGGTTTTAGTGTCGTTACACATTTTGGAACGTTATACGATAACATTACTGGTAACGGAACGAAATTCATTTCGTTTTCAAGTCCCTGCCTTTAACTGCTAAGTATTTATTAAAAATCAACTCAGTGTATCGCAGTACGCTACACACCTTTTTACCGACTTCAAAAAAAGGAGGTTATCAATTCGATACGTATGTATGTAATATTATTGGAATTGCATTATATTCACACATGACAATCTATTAGGGCTTCCAAACAAATATACAAAATTTTGTAGACGTATGTATGTATGTATGTATGTATGTATGTTTGTCCACGCATATCTCCGTAACTATTAATCGGATCGTGACCATTCTTTTTTTATTGGCTTACATTTACTTCAACTTAGGGAACAGTGCAAGTTTCATCAAAATCGATTCAGTAATTTTCAAGATATGGACTAAGACGTGAAAGTGTGACGGCCTGGCTTATTGATACGAGCTACGGGTGTAGTGTCAAAGGGAAAATATCTCAAAACCTTGGTCAAATTCTAGTGCAACAACTAAAAATTACGAAATATAAAGTAATTTAAAAAAATTAAACCGACTTCAAAAAGAAATTAACTCAAAATTATGAAATAATTTTAATTTCGGAAGTCGGTGGCAAAAAACTAAAACTATAAAATACAGATCGACACCGACTTCCGAAATTAAAATTATTTCATAATTTTGAGTTAATTTCTTTTTGAAGTCGGTTTAATTTTTTTAAATTACTTTTCATTTTTTGAAAAATATTCAAATGGAACGCTTACTCTACTTCGGGCGAATTCTATCAACTTTGATACTTACCTACAATGTCTTATCCTGAAAATTAATATTCATTTCTTGACAGTTTTTCCATACTATAACTGTCAGACGTAAATTTTATTCCACGGATAAAAGGTTAAATCAACTCTTAGTAATGTAAAGTCAAAGTGCGAACTGTGAATCTTGCCCTAAAATAAGCCAGCAAAACTTCTAATAGAATTGTATCAGCGTTGCTGAATTTAGGGCCAAATTAATTAAAAAAAAAAAACTATATTTATTTTTCGTGCTATATTTTCCAGCGACACGCTAGAATAGAATTGTAAACCCTGAACACAACCTCTAAAACTCACAAAAACAAAACAATCACGAACTTAGGCTCAATCTCAAAATCTCATCTGTGTCAGAGCCCAACTCTAGCACTATCAATAATGTCAAAGTTGAGAATAGCAGTAGCTAGCCAACTATTACATGAAGAATGAACTGCATACCCGACATCCATACCTCGCATGCTGCACATTCCCTATGCTTTGGCGCTGATTAAATCATCTTCAGCCTAACGTGTTCTAGGCCGACTGCCAGCGTGACATGCTGAAAAGAATTATCGTCTTATTGACTGGTTAACGTTCTGGGTAAGTTGTGAAAATAGGCGGGAAAAGTCTTACATTTTGTTAAGGGGGAAGCGCTAAGGTGGCCCGCGAAATTCAAGTTTTCTTACGTTTTTTGCAATTTGCTGGTCAGTATTAAGTTGTACGTTGATTAAAATATGATTCGCGACCATAACCAATATGTATTTACAGAATTATAATCATTAGAATCAGTAATACAACTTGTTAAGTTAGTATAATCCTAAAAGGTCAAGATTTCATGAAATAGTCATTCAGTAGGATTACTTGGTCTTAGAGAATTGTGTTGATGACTTTAATGATTATTTATCGTAAAATTAAAAACAGTAGAATATAATCCGTATCGTGGTGCTCTTCTCCAGCTAAGTCAGTCTAAACCAACATAATTATATTAACATGTAAGGTCTCCCATCCAACACCCAGTACAAATGCGGTGCTGATGAGACCGTGCTCCCACTTACTGGAGTGTCCTAAGTCCCCATTCACCTGCCCCTTGGATGACCTAAAGAACGCCGCTGATGCCGCAATCAACGTGGACACGAAAAGAAGAAGAAGGTCTCACTTCAACGTAATCTTAATACATTCACATTATTATTAAAGTTTTAAGACGAAGAAAAAATATAAAACCGACGGAATCCATTTATCCCCCAAAATACGTCACATGTAACGTCTTCAAAACTATGTTGTCCAAATCTAATTTATACCTCTAATCCTGATCATAAATTAACTCAAAAATATGCTAAATATTTAATTAAATGGCAACACCACAGAGGTTTCACTTGCCAGTACTAAATACGTCACATCCGCTCCAATAAACCCGTGTTCCATATTCAAAACAGGTGAAAACAAGCATGTAGTCTTGTTTGTCAGTCTGTCGCCTTGTCGCTCATAAAGTGGTCGGTTTAAAGGGTTACTGCAAACAGTTTAATGTAAGCAAATTGTAGGAAATACTTTAATACCTAGTAAAATAGAGAATCTTGGTAGTTTGTGTTATGTTAAGCTTTTTATCGTCTAACCGTGGCATACTTGGCACTTACGAACTTCTGGGCGTAGCTTATGGCATTTGCTACTATTAAGAAAGTATATAGTATAGCGTCTGACTCTCTTGCTACTATTAAGAAAGTATATATACCTATGTATAGTACTAGCGTCTCCTTTGATTGCATAAGTTTTTGTGTCTCTCCTCGAGAAATCAGACAAATAGAAAAGCATCGCTCACTGATGCCAGAGATCTGTAGTTATTTGGGCTTAATCTAAGTAGCTTTAAAACTTGCAATGATATAGTTTTCTTATAACTTAACTTCTTTACTATAGCGATGATGGTATGTGTGTTATGTTATCTTAACTTAGAATTAGCATCACTTAAAATGTTACAAAACCAAATTAAATTCCGTTAAATTAGAATTAGTAACTACTAATTCTATTGCTTCGGTATTGCTTTCCCACAAACACGAAACGCGTTTACAAAAACCCCTCGTAACACATTCATAACCTAACAGTAACCAAGCCAGTTTTTCTACAACTTATCACTACCCTTAATACTTCATCGTTTTCCTCCATCCCTTTCTCTTTCACCCTCTTTCCCTCACTCCATCCCTCTTACACAGTCAATTTACGAGTACTCCGTGAGTCCTCATGTTAGTACCTGTATTCTGTGTCATTATATACAAGATCTAATTGGAACTTGATATGCGTACACAATTAGAGTCTCGTCGTTTTGGATTAACGAGCTTTTTACACTTGTATCTGGTTTTGGTTTCAGTCAAGGACTGAAGCGGGTGTAATACTTGTGATCTGTACGAATACTGTAATGGAAAGGCGGGAAATGAAGTTAGGAAGGAGGTGATTGATATACCTAATCCATGCACTTTATCAACCGTATTATCTGATAGAGTATTAAGTATGATGTAAAGGTGGATTTAGTAAAAAAAAATTGATGATCGATCGATTGATATCTAGATAACATGCAACTCCAGATTATCCCTTGACTGTCATAAGAAGCGTTATCAAGTAGATTAAAAACTGCATTTCACTTATAGACATAGATAACAAACGCACAACAAGCATGAAATCGACTATACAAGGTTTAACAGAATAAACGCAAGTCCTGAAAGTAGTTTGTTCATAATTGACTACTGAATCGATTTCAGTAACTTTTTTGTAACTGTTTCATTTCAAAAATTATTTATTTCGCCATACTGACCGCGGCTTTGAGCCAAAGAAAATTAAATTTTATTTCAAGGCGATAAGACTCAATTTTAAATGCACACGATTTTCTTAATAATAATAGATAGCTTTAAAAAAAGTTTTGGTCATTGTATATGTCATGAGGTCGCTAATATTCTTGCAAAAGCTTAAATCTTGTCATAAAGCTTTATTTAATCCTCAAATTAAACGGTACTTGTTGCAATTGGTAAAAAAGAGTAGTTAATAGGATGTGGTGGTATCTGATGAAAACCCGAACCGCTATCTTCTGCACCTTGCACATCAGTGTTGATGATATTAAAACACATTTAGAGTTCCTTAGCAGCGCTACAAAATTATAATTTGTTTCGCCGACACTTCATACTTATTATGACCGTATTTGTGCTTCGATTTTCAATGTTTTTTTTTATTCTGTATCACATTAAAAGTCGACATTTTTCTTTCTTTTGTAAACACAGTGCACAGGTACAAAGTGTGAAGTTTACTATGCATGATTCACAATGTTACATAAGTACGGTCTTGGACGGTATTTCCACAATATTTTTCCGTAGTTATGGGAATAAAAAGCTGTATTTTGATAACCTATATTAGCAAGCTTGGCACTCAATCAAACTAATTCGATAAAAACAAGCTTGACGCGACCCAATCAACGTAATTTTTGTTTGGCGTCACGGATCAAAATGTTTGTCAGTTTTTCAACAAAATAAAGATTATAATTTGTAATCTCCTTTATGACATTTTCAATATTACTACACTCCGCTTTGTCATTGATATTAATGTTAACGCCAATAAATGGTATGTCAAAATGGCTTCCATTAACAATCATAATGTATTTTACCCATGATTTACCTACCTCCGTTGACCTCACTTACTTTTATCACTCCAATATGTCTCGCTCAAAATTATCAACAACAAAAGACAAGATGTCCTTATTGGAAACATTACTTAATATCATACCATATATACTGAACCCAGGACACATTAACACCTACGTACAGACGCCAGCACATCAAGTTACTACAATCTGTCAGATTTCTTTAATAGGTTTTCGACTTTATTGCTAAAGTATAAGGTTCAAGGTTGATTGGGAAAATCTGACAGTTTCGGGTAGGTTGACCTGCTGGCGTCCGTACATTATAAGTAAAACACGTTTTTTCCTCCACCCGTTTTTGTCCAACCAATCCGTTAATTGGTTAGTAGGTAAGCGCCCCAGATGTCATCAATCACTCTGAGGAAAAAGTTCGCTTTTGTTTTAGTTATGAATTAAAAAGTGAGATATTAAAATTAGTTTTTTTGTGACGTTGTTGATATGGGTCTGGTACTTGTACAACTTAATATGTAACCAATTACTACATAGCTGGAGTGAACTGCTCTACATTTTTGTATAAATATGGAATTGATCCGATAAAGAACCAGTGTACTAGGAGTTCGTGTATAAATAGCTACACTTATGATCCCTAACGAGTTTTGTTAACCTACAAGAAGTGTACACGAATTACTTAAACTTAAAACCGATCTTATTTAAGCAAATATTCACCTTAAAGCTTACATTTTTGCAGATTTTAATTTTAAATAAAATATACATAATTTTGATTCCTCTTTTTAAAAATCAGTTTTGTGACCAAAAAGTAATATTTGTATTAATCTCTTTTGCTGCCAGCTGAACTGAGAATTAGTGGTATGTATTAAATTAATTTTAAAGCATAATAATTAATTTGTTTTAAACAAGCTAATTATTCGTGAATTTAATGCAGTTTTTGTGCTTAATCCCGAAATTCGACACCAGTTCAACGATTTATATGCAGATTCTGATACAATTGCTGCAATTGAAACACTTGGTGACATGTTTTAGTTGAGTGAAGACCTTAAGCCCACAGACGAAAACCAACGACTGATGACAGACGATATAAGATGACTAGGCGCTCTAGAAAAAAATGAGGACCTTATGTCAAAGAGGAAGGATAGTAAAGCTCTTGTCTCCTAACAAAACCACAAAGTGGAGAAATATCTGCTAATAATTGTGGAGGTGATCACTGACTGTGAGCAAACTTAGCAAATCTGAAATGAAAGTCGAATCCGAAAGGAAAACAGCATGTTCAGCCAAGTCCTTGTCTCTCAATAACAAAACTGACATTACTAGTCCATCTACTTAATCTTGAGGTTATGACTGATTGTGAGGACCTTTAGCAGTAGATATAACAAAACAAGTCGATATACTGACGAAAAAAAACTATCCAATTGTAAAACCAACCGCAAAAAAGGCATGAAAAATCGCAACAATCGTGTGTAAACTTAAACACATCCTTGAATCGAATGATTCTTAAGGCCTACGTTACCACAATTACAGGTCCCTAGTTATGCAAGTTTATTATATTGTACGTTGGAGGTAAAATAAATACAGCACCTTATAATTTGTGACCGCAGACCCTCTTATGGGCAGGTAGCTGAGTTTTTTTAGGGTTCTGTACCTCAAAAGGAAAAAACGGGATACGTATAAGATCACTTCGTTGTCCGTCTGTCAAGACCCTTTTTCTCAGGAACGCGTGGAGTTATCAAGTTTAAATTAATATCAAATACTCAAGGCTGCAAACCCTTGAATCAGTGAAAAAATCAAACTTCTAAGTCAACGCAATCAAAAGATACGGGCGTTTATGTTCCGTTTAAGCCGCATATTTTGATACTGTCAAGGGAATCAAAACTTATAGGGTCCTTCCCGTTGAACTAAAATTATGAAATCTGACAAGAGCAATGTCATGTATGTAGCACAAGTAAAGGAAACAATCCGAAAACCGTAGTAGTTACATACCTACAAATTTTTGTACGGAACCCTCGCCCTCGGTGCGCGAATCCGACTCGCACTTTACCGGTTTTTTTTTACACTTCGTCTAACTCCGTGAATCATTTTGGATGGGTTTGTATGAGTGTGTGATGGATGAATGGATTTATCATAGGGGTCTACTGGGGTGTAGGTTGTAAAATGGAGTCTGAGATTTAAGTGGTCTGGATTTTTAAAGTTATTGTTTGTATAGGTATAATGATGAGCGGTGTAACAGACAGTGCCCTGTTTTGTTAATTAATTCTTTATTTGCTTATTAACTTGCTTCAAGAGTAGTTTCTTCTTCAGCATTAACAGAATCACAAGAAACTATAGAATTCTCCATAATATCTGTGTTAGAAAATATTTTGTGTACTTCATCTATTCTTGATTTAGTAGACAGATTGGTATACGGAGTACAACCTATGTTGTTATTAGATAAAATGGAGAAAGCTGCCAATCCTCTTGAATCCCTTTGTAGTCTTAACTAATATTATAAAGAGAAAATATTTGATTTTTTAAGAGTTTGTTTGTACGCTAAAACGGCTGAACGGATTTACACATGGGTAGACCATGTACTGGATTCGGACTTTTTATCTCGATATACGGGGTCGAGATTTATGCTGGTGAAACCGCGGGGCGCAGCTAGTCCCCTATACAATCCACGCAAAAACTGGGAATCCTTGACTATCCTTTGCATTAATATGACTCAAAATTATGCAAAAAAATAGTAATCTCTCCATAAAAGTTTCATCGCCAAACTGAAACAACTGACGCAAACTTTTTCATAGACGCTAAATCAGCTATGAATAAAATTATAACTCGAGATAAGATTCCACCGATTATTATGAATGGATATGGCCGATAGATATCATTATTTTCAGAAATCGATTGTTTGATCAGGATTTTATCAATGCCATTTGCATATACATGGTCCGTATCGGTATCAATATCGATATGATCTATGGATAAAAACCCAAAATAAGTGACAATTTCGGTGGCACCATTGGTATCTCTTCTCCCCTTTTTTTCAAATCCACTGCCTCGTTCGATATGAAATTTCCTAGGTCAGGCATTATGACTGGCTATATGCTTTGCAAGTTTGCATTGATAAACTGATTTGATTATGCTTGGTTCTGTGTTTGTTATTAGTTTCATTGCTTAATAACTAGCTTCTACTTCTTCTTCTTCGTCATATCGATGTTTTCGACTATTATTAGACATTGTTGTCTGTGGTTTTCACTGACCTTTGTAAGTAGTTCCTTGCCAGCTGTGACAGTTTCCTCAGAGTAGGCGTCATTAACGTACAAAGATATACCATTTCATTTATTCTGCCGTTCCCTTTACGTTCCTGGATTGGATTCAGAATCATCGAGGTTGCCAGAAGCCTACTTACCAGTTTCTACTAACATATTGTAATGGTTTTCGTGTACGTAAGTCCAAAAAAGTCTTACATTGTGTCCAACTTCTTATATCCTGTATTCTTAATTTATCATTATCATCCTTATGATTCTTAGGCCCGTATTAATAAACGTCACTCAAAGACGTACTCAAGGGCGATATCATTTGATACGCCATTATTACGATATCAGCATCTCAAGATCATTGCTAATTAATAAACACATGAAAACAGTATCTCAGTTATCAAGCTCAGCTCCTCAAGATGCTGTAGTTGAGGGCTGGATCTCGTGAACGAATACGTCACAATGACCGAAGTTTAGAATAACATTCATCACATTTCGTTATTGCTATGTCGTAAGATAGAATGAAATACTTGTATTTTTATAAACTTTAATGAATAGCGCTGTATCACGTTATAATGTTTATTTCTACCCAAGAAACCCTTAAATTGTTTAAAAAGATGTGTATTTATTTCCGAATACGACAGAAATGCTTACTTACTCAACTCAGCAGGTACAAATAACATAACGCAATATAACGTCAGACAGGAATAAAGCATCGTCAAAAAAAAAAAAAAGCTTAATAAAATTGTTGGCGCCCTTTTTCAAACAACGCAAAATATAACTCTGTCTGTTTTTAATTTGTTAAAAACTATAAAATGGAAAGCAGGAAGCATGTATTTACTCCAATGGAGAAAAAATATTTTCTGGAAATTATAAAAAAATATAGGGCAGTGGTTGAGAACAAGGATACCGACGGCGCATCTCTACGGAAAAAAAATGAGGCCTGGAATAAAATAACTTCGGAATACAACGCTAGTCCACACGCATCTAGCCAGGTAAACAATTACATTGTAATAGCACTACACATTACTTTTGTAACATTGTGACATCAGGTTACAGAACAAAACTTACGAAATTTTTGTCGATGTTGACCATAATTTCCATGAAATCATGTACCTATACCTGCCTACTCTAGTCATGACAGACTTGGGTCTGGCTTGTTTTTATATTCTTGTTGCTTTATCTACATTTAACTTATTACTTTAGGCAACAACTAAACAACTACGTCGACTGTGGATGAATTTAAAACAAAGACAGAGGGAGGCATTAACTAAAGAACGCCAACACCGCTTGGCCACTGGAGGAGGGCCATCAATAAGCGATGCCACCATTGACCCTGATGTCGCCGAAGTGGCCCCAGCACTCATAGTTGGTATAGATTCTGCGATTGATTCTGATACAGTTCTTGGTAAATACTTTACATACTTAAATAATTTTTATTTATTATAAGTACCTACAGCTTTAATCAAATAATGCATCTGAATTTAACACATTCATGTTACAATTGTGTTTTTCAGACATATCAGAGTTTAACATAACACCACCTATTTACGTCGAGGAAGTGGCAGCTCCTCTTGAACCTTTCGTTACATTAACAGAAAACCCAGCACCAACACCTGAAACATCCACACCTCACATCCCTTTGACTCAATAGCCCAAATGTTACCGCAAACAAGACCAACAGCCCTGACAGGTCAGCGTCATAAGGACTCTATCTTGGAAAGGGAATATAAGGATCGCCAATTGAGGGCAAATGAAAAGCATGGTTTAGAAATGCAGATTCTCCATGAGCAGCATAGGGAAGCCAAGGCAAAAGCTGAACTAGCAGAGCTAATCGTTAGGCAACAAGAACAATGTTCCTGAGGTAATATAATTTTATTAAAATGTTTATTTTATTTGCTTGTTAAATGGTCCAATGAACCTGCTGACTGTTGTGTATCGGCCCTTATATCAGTGTAGTCGGTGTGTCACGTGACAGCAGAGAGATAGTATCTATGGAGTAGTCGGCTTGTGATTGTGAAGTTGGAGTTTGGAATATTTGTATTTTTAACTTCTTGAATGACAGACTCTTCTCCTTTTTGAAAGCCTTTTTGCCAATTCGGAAACAACATTTTCAACCAATTTCTTCCCATTAAGGGTGCAAAATACTTACACTTATCCAATACTATTAAATCTAGAATTTTGTCTAGCTTATTTACCCTAATTTTAAGAATACCCGCTATGCTTAATTTTTCACCAGACACTGAACTTAATTTAGAGAAACAGTTTTGCAATTTTTTGTCTTTCAAATATCTATTATAGTCCACTATATGTATCACAGTACTTCAAGCTCCGGTGTCCACTTGCAATTTAATGTTTCTTCCGCCTAGTCACAAGTTGACCTCTGCTGGTCCCTCTCCATCATTATAAATGCTCATAATTGAGCCAATGATTATTTCCTCTGCTTCCTCCTTGTTTGCCGACTGACCAGCCTTGTCACTTTCTTCAACATATTTAACTGCATTCCGGTTCGTCCTGTGACGGCACTTAGCTGCAATGTGACCTGGCTTCTTACAAATATAACATGTCCAGGTTTTCTTGAAACACCTATCCGCTGTGTGATTTCCTCCACACCTTGAGCATTCAAATTGTGCTGTGTAAGTCCCTTTCCTTGATTTTTCATTGACCATGCACACATTCAATTCTGGTTGCATGCTTTTTGATTCTCGTTCTGCCGATTCAAAGGCTATTGCTATTTTGTAAGCCTTTTCGAATGTTAAATCTGTACCTTCCGTCAAAAACTTTTTGATGAGAGGCTCACTAGCCACGCCACACACTAATTTATCCCGCAATGCTTGCTCCAGGAAGTCACCGAAGTCACACCCGGCTGCTGTTTTCTTTATCTCAACAACAAAATCTTTCACTGATTGCCTTTCTTTTTGCTTACATTTATAGAAATCATATCTTTCCGCTACTGTCGACTTCTTGGTAACATAATGACCCGTGAGGCATGCAATCAGCGGAGTCGATAGCCGATTCCCGGCCACCGTAGGCGCGGGCTTGCGGGCGGCGAGCAATGGGCAGCTCGCCGTCCGGTAAGGACCAGGCCCGGGTCGACGGCGCGTTGTGTTCCACGCGCGCCTCAAGGAGATGTCAATTAATGCTGCCATTCTCGTCGCCAATTTATTATGTATTTGTACAATAAACACACTGTAGAGTGTACGGTAACGTCTTTATTGAAAATTTGAAAAAATACATAATATTCCAAACTCCAACTCAGTGTTGCCACCTCGGTTTTTGAAAAGGGGCAGTCTCGGACAAGCTAGAAAGAGCTAGATTTAGCAAATTTTGCCATGAAAAGTGCTAGAAAGTGAAAAAAACATTTAAACAAATGCAAAGGGTTAAAAATTGTTTATTTGAAACGTATTAATTTCAGAACGTCCAGAATCTAATTTTAATAAAGTTATTAAATTGTTAAAAATCAGAGTTATCTTAGAAACAAAGGTTTATTCTTAGCAACAAACTTTGGGAATTCCCCAGTAAAGAAGCAGAAAGAGTAGGTAGGGCCGTAGGGTTACCAATGTTACCATAGCAAAACTAAAAATATACCCAATTAGTGATCATAAAGTGTAAACTGACGAAATCTATGTACATGACACGCATTGTTTCATAACTTGGTAATCGGGGTGCGAAGTTTTCGTCTCGCTTGAAAAGGGCTAGATTGCTCTTTTCGGGTTAAAGCATGAAAAAACGAGTTCACCTACAGTAAAAAGTGCTAGATCTAGCCCGAAAAGGGCTAAGGTGGCAACACTGTCCAACTTCACAATCACAAGCCGACATTACTCCATAGATACAATCCCTCTGCTGTCACGTGACACACCGACCACAGTCCACACTGATATAAGGGCCGATACACAACACTGACAAAAATCTCTGTCTCTGTATTATTTAGCTATATACCTAAATAATACAGATGCACTCTAGTGCTCTGTATCAACCCATCATCACTCAAACCATGCTTGCATGGTTTGAGTGATGATGGGTTGATTGTTTCTTGTGGTTTACATGCAAATACAAGCCTTTGTCTTTTGTTACAGATTTGACATCAAAGAATGCAGCATACGTTGGTAAAATAATAATACAAAGTAGCTTTAAATTATATTAATAAACAGGCATTTATTTACTTTAAGGTTGTTTAATTTCAGTCTTCTACATGGTTCAAGTCTTTACCAATATTAAAAAGTTACTTATAATTAAATAGACAGTGGCGCCGATTCTGTTGTTCACAAACTAAACTATATTTAAGTTCATGCATCTTTTTCTTTCTATTTCATTAAGAAAAGGACAGAAGATAAATGTTAGTTTATTCCTGTCTAGGTAACAACTAATAATAAAAGGTAACAACAACTTATAATTAGGTAACAACTTAAACATAAACAATATAAATTTATAATTAGGTACAGAAATGTCTACCAGTAAACGTCAATGGAATAGAATAGTATATTCTCTATGATGTACAGTCACGAGCACCAACATGTCAACACTTGGCAAACTTTAAATTGCAATTTTTAACGAAATAACTAATGCAACGATGAAATACGACACTTTAGATATACCTATGGGTTTGAAAATACTATGTTCCTACTAATATAAAATTTCATTCAAAAATAAAGAAGAAAATCGCCTTTGAATAAAGCCAAGTGTATACATACTTTTGCTCGTGACTGTACACCATAAATATTACAGAAAATAAATGTAAGCCAAAAGGAGAAAAAAATAAATGTAGAAATTTTACAAGGCGTGACACAATGAAAGAAAGAAAGAAAAAGTATTTAAACTAAACACAGTAAAATAAAAATCCAAGTTATATAAAAAAAAGTAACAAAAGGAAAATGAAATAAAGTCCTATACGAGGCCAAAAGGCTCCTATCTCAGCATGATGCTGCGACATTTAAAAAAAAAAATAGGTCGCAGCGCTCGCGCTGGTATTCTGATAGGGCCACAGAACACTATTGGATAGGGCCCGCTGTGATGTCACGGGCAGTTACAGATATAAATAAATATGTAAAATATTAGCAAATAAATAAATTTATTTTACAATATGCGCCAGGCGTAACCTCATTACTTGTCTATGCCTTGCAGTGTCAGAGGTAATAGCATTGAGATGAGATAGGAATTTTCTATGTCAATGGGTAGTAGGCACTATAATCTATCACTCTGGGTCTCTGGTGTGTCTGTGGCACGGCGTATCTCTAACTTCTAAGTAGTCTGTGGGCATGGCATTGCTGTGGCTGTGACAGACAAGTAAATGGTCGCAGGCGCCGACAATAGGGCGAGATTAGATACATAACATTTGAAATATATATTAAACATAACGTTACGGCTGTTTAGTGGAACAGTATTATTACAGTGAATATGCAATAAAAGTGGAATGTGGTAACTATAATAATGATGAGTGTTATCGAGTTATACCGCATTTACACAATCGTGCTCGCTATTCGCCTCGTGGCTCGACGAACGATTCGACGAACCATGGGCCTTCACACATTCGCGGGGTGAAGTATTTTCACAACGCGAGCACTCGAATCGCGAGGCGAGGCACGAGGCGAATAGCGAGCGCACTGTTTACACATGCGGGTTCGTTATTCGCCTCGTGGCTCGCCTCGCGGTTCGCGCGATTGTGTAAATGCGGCATTACAATTTTATCAAGAAATAAGACAACAAAACATTGTGTAGGCCAGCACTGACAACTCGTCTGATGCTGCCAGTAAAAGTGTGGAATAAACAGCCACTAGCTCAATCAATTTGATGCTCAAGATATGCCCTAAGTTGGTCAGAGACAACCCTTTCTAAAATCTTGGACAAACATGGAAGTAAGCATAATGGACGGAGGTCCTTCACGCTAGTGGGGTTAGGTACTTTTGGGATTGGTCTATTGCCATTTTCCACAGATCAGGGAAAGAAGAATCGACTATGGATCTGTTGATGATAGCTGTGATGACTGCAAGTGTTCTAGGAAGTGTCAACATCAGCATCTCCAGAGAAATTTGGTGGGCGCTCTTATCGCTAAAAGACAACCTTTGGATGGATCAAAGTCAAAGCATTTATTTCAAATAGGCACATAAAAGGCACTTTTGAGCATTGAGCGTTGATTCTAGTCGCCCATTGCAAAGGGTAGTTTTCGTATGGAGAAGAACGGGCAAGAAACTCCAACTTATGGTTAATGTTACCTATAATATTACATTACATAATACAATATGTAATGTAATAATAAAAACTGGCCAAGTGCGAGTCGGACTCACACACGAAGGGTTCCGTACTTACCACAAGGCAAAAACGCCGAAAACAAACACGTTTGTTGTATGGGAGCCCCCCCTTAAATATTTATTTTATATTGTTTTTAGTAGTTGTTGTTATAGCGGCAACAGAAATACCTACATAATTTGTGAAAATTTCAACTGTCTAGCTATCGCGGTTCTTGAGATACAACCTGGTGACAGACATAACAAAAAATACTAAAAACAGAATAAAATAAATATGTAAGGGGGGCTTACATACAAACAAACGTGTTTTTTTTCGGCGTTTTTGCTTTGTGGTAAGTACGGAACCCTTTGTATGCGAGTCCGACTCGCACTTGGCCAGTTTTTTTAAATTACTTTATTGATAGAAATTTTCTATAATTGTATTTCTTAGTAAGAAACCAGAGCTAGTGCCAGCTATCAGAGTATTTGGTTCATTTCCCACTTCACTTTGGTCTACTTCATTGGAAATTTCAATATTATCATTTAAAATCAATGATAAATTATGCAACACTGCACAAGCAGTTATTATATTTGAAACTGTTGAAAGTTTATTACAAATGGTAGTGTAGGATATCCACTATCACCTACAAGTTTTCCATCCAGGACACCCTGGGTATATTTCATGTAGACTGAAGACATTTGGAATATTCTGGAGTCGTGCATGCTACCAGCCCATCTAGCAACAATATCTAAAATTTCTGTTCGAGGACCAACAACAACCTGAAAAAGAAATTGTTGAATTGTATTCATACTTAACTGAACATTCACTTTTTTTTAAAATATAAGTACTAACAATACTAACATAATTGTAAGCTAATATTGTTGCTAATATATACTAACAAGATATGGATTTTAATCTGAAATAAATTATTCTATTCTATTATCTTTTATACGGGGTTTTGTTTTTCATTTATTGTAATGTTATGTAGGTAATCTGTAGCTGTGTGTGTGGTTTTAATAGCAAAAGTAGATAGGTAATACTAGGAAAACAATAATGAGACTTACTTGTACATTAATTGAAAAATATGATTTCCTGTTCCTATATACTTCATGATGCTGGCATCCTGGTGTATTGACTATTTTTATATGGGTGCAGTCAATGGCACCATCTACCCCCGGGAGTCCAGGCCAACATCCATGACTTCCCAAGTTTTTAAACAGCTCTCTGTTTGTACTAGCCTCATCTCCTCGAGGTATTTTAATGTATCTTGTGTGCAAAAGGGCTAATAGTTTTGATACTTTGGTTATGATATTTGATGCCGTAGGTTGTGATAAATGTATTAGGTCACCACAAACAAGCTGAAATATAAATTTATTAGACTAAGTACATTTTTATATGAATATGGTTTGTTTCTAATGTATTATAGGCACCTACTACTTAAAAAGTTTATTAATTAAAAAATTTTCTCAAAACCTATCGAGTGTTTTTGTTTTTATCAAAATAAAGGACTTATAATAAATAAATTGTTTTTTTCTTGCAATATTTTAGTTTTCTGATACCGAGCAGGTACCTACCTGCAAGACATTCTTAAGGTTAATTTTTTAACACCTTGTAGTCATTAAATAAGATACAGTTAAATGTACTTTCAACTTTCTTTACAGTTTATACAAGGGTACTGGTACCTACCTGAAATGATGCTGTAGCATAAAACCTTAAAGTTAATAGGACGGCTATTTCTGGGGAAATTGGAAGACCCCTATTACTGTATTTCACCAATGAGTGTTTTATTAATGTTACTATAAACAACACTGACTCCTGACCAAATCTAAACCGTTTTTTAAAACTTTCACTTGGTAATTCAAAAGGATTCGAGGCATCCCTTATATAGATTTTTGGTAACCGATAACGCAAAGGCCATAAAATATCGTCATAGTACTCTATTTCATCGTAATAATTAATTTCACCCAAAATATTTTCCAACTCCATGTTTCGCGCCATTTTACTAATCAAATCAGACCTCAAGTCACGGACCGCCTACACTCAGGTTTGAGCATATTGAGTACACGCACCTATTGTATACTTAAGTGTCGAGTTTGATTTATTAATCAGTCCATCACTCGGCTGATATCGTAAACCCAAACCGTAGCTTGAATACGTCAATTATTATGTTTATTAATACGTTCATGACCTCAAGATCGATATCAAGTGGGAGCTCTTGGGCTGAGTGACGTTTATTAATACGGGCCTTAGAACCATCAGACCGCTGATATCTTCCAAGAATTTTGGAGCTTTCTTAGCAGGTGGCTATCAATCAATCAACTCGGCCTATTGCAATCCTTTACTGAACAGGAACCTGTCCTAATTTACTAATCAGCAGTATATCACGATATTTCTAATTTTGAAGAATGTAATACGGCCATACTTTGTTTTGGACCCTTTTTCTCTCGTATCGCAATATAAGGTATGCTCATATTTTGCGTCAATAATTCAACTTATTGCTCAATAACAATAAGGTTAAAAATTGTAGTATTAAAAATACTAAGCAGTCAGTTTCCTAATTGCTTAACTCACTTACAATCACAATCTGAATAATTTTGAAGGATATTGCTAATCCATTGCTTCGTATGTTCGAAAAATTTGTCTGCTCAGCAACGTAAATAACACAATGAATGTGTTTGAACTGTCAAAATGAAAGCTATTGCTACTGTTAGTATGTTACCTGCTGGTTTACAAGACTAATGTAGCGGGTAAGACTGCCCAAGATGGCGGATATTTTAATACCCATAAGAATAACTAGCAGGGGATCCAAATTTGTTTACCCTGAAAATTCATCATAGAAACAAAAAGAACCTAAAAACCAGTAGCTTCAAAACTCCCATTATTTTCACTAACATGAAAACATAAAACGCATATATGTATTCTGTGTAGACTTGTAGTTACTACACATTACACGGGCACGCATCCGATTGTCAATATTTATATAGGCACTCGGACCCACCGCGGTACCACTGGGTTCTAGGAAACGTGCTTACACACTTTATATAATCAGGATGAGGTTATGGGAGAGGTATTCTGTTTCTCGAATTTCGATAGTCTTATCGTGTAATTCGAGAAGTTTTTTTGTTTTGTAGCAGACTAATTGAGGTGTTATTTATTACTTCTGTCGTTTTTTAGGGTTCCGTACCCAAACGGTAAAAACGGAACCCTATTACTAAGACTTCGCTGTCCGTCCGTCCGTCTGTCTGTCACCAGGCTGTATCTCATGAACCGTGATAGCTAGACAGTTGAAATTTATTTTCACAGATGATGTATTTCGGTTGCCGCTATAACAATAAACAAAATAAAATAAATATTTAAGGGGGGCTCCCATACAACAAACGTGTTTTTTCGACGTTTTTGCCTTGTGGTACGGAACCCTTCGTGTGCGAGTCCGACTCGCACTTGGCCAGTTTTTTTTTTTCGATTAGTTTTGGCTGAGGTGTCGTTTTGATAAAAAATACGGTGGTTTCTTATTGGTATTTGATAATCTGTAAATCGATCAATAAACAATACCTAATGTTATAAATTTTTTTTGCTCTCATAATCAAAAGTGATTTAATTTAAAAAATCCCTCGAAACACATTATTTTACGCTTATTAGTCACTACTTAACAGTTAACCATTATCAAATCAAGTATCGCTGCATTATTCGTGGAAATCCAAAAGTATATGATTATGATTAATTATCATAATTATTATCACAATGAAATATACTGTATATCTATGATTATCTGTAAGATAACACCTCGTTTTATATAAAAAAACGATCATTTCTTAAACTTGATTGACATTTGTTTAATTGGGAAGCCATATTGGTTTTTTAACCAACTTATAATAAAAAGGAGGACGGATCTTCTTTTATAATTAGTTTGTGAGTAATGCACCGGTTCCTAGTAACGGTTACTTTTTGGTTTTTGTTGAACTTTTAAGGAAAAAAAAAAAAGATGATGCAGATGTTCTGAGACGTAATAAAGCAGCGAGCCGTATTTATATAAGTTTATTTATGGCAATCTATGTTTAAAAATGTCTTTTTTTTTCATAAAGATTGGTCCTTGGCAGCTCTGGACAGAGAGAGGAGGAAAGAGAGTAGGGATGCCTTTGCCCAGCAGTGGGACCAAAAGGTCTAATAAAAAAAATAGCGTTTCGTTAGGGGGCGGGCCCCCCATTACCTATATGAGATTTAAACATAAATTAATGAATTTCATATTCGAAATCACTTTCTTCCTACTCGCACAAAGTTGACGTGTAAAATAACCAGTAAAACAAAGTGCAAACTATTACTGGCGCTAGTAACTATCTCGCCACTCGCGCCAGTACGCCACTCATCAAAATAATTCCCGTACTAACTAAATTGCCTACAAATTGAAAAGGCGTGGGCTGCCCTTATTCTGTGAACACGGCTTTATTATGCGAGTCTGCGTGTGAGTTTATTGTGAAGTGAGATGTGAATGAGATTTGTAATAATCATGGTTTGATTTGCAAATTGTTTTAAGGTGTTTTTTAGTTTGGATTGAATACTTTTTTAAGGTTTTTGAAAATATATCGAACAGCCTATTTAAAAAAAATAAGTAATAAAAAAACTTACTCCTAAGATTTTTTTTTAGGAAAACAAATAAACATACAGCTTACTTAATTCCGCTATGTTTGAAGAAATTGAAATTCTAGAGAACTAGGTACAGTAGCCATATTTAACTTGACAAACAAAGACTTAATAATTCCAATTACCATCATAACAGCAAAATATTTCCCAATATTATGAAATTGAGGATTAGTTAATAATTTTATAGGTGTTAAATAACTCGACTCTTACATAAGTATGACGCTATTCAAAGATATTGTGCTATAAGCTAAATAGTTTAGTGCGATATTTAGCTCAGTTATTAACACTTTATCATCAGCACACTAGTTAATATGGCGTCTTGATACTTAGGGCTTTATGACACTGGCGATTCTTTATCGCGGCGATTTTTTTTCACACACATGATGTTCAACTCTCGATACTGAGCCTAGAATCAACCAGAGCGCATCCCAGTGCGTCAAAAAACACACTGTTGGATTTTCAACTCTCGGAGTAAAGTCATGCGTTGAAACAGTGCGCGAAAAAAAAACGCTACGTTAAAAATCTCCCTGCGAACTTGGCGAAAAAAATCTCCCTGCGAACTTGGCGAAAAAATCTTCCTGCGAACTTGGCGAAAAAAATCTCCCTGCGAACCAAGTGAAAAGAAAAATCGCCACGATAAAACATATCCCTGCGAACCTAGGCTAACGCGTTCGCTGCGTGAGCATAGCGGGCTAAACACGTTTTCGCCACGTGTTGGCCGTTTCGTAAGAGTGCGAGCACACGGTGCGGTGCGGCGCCGCACCGCAAAGATTTTGCCGAATCGGCGGGCACACAAGCAGCTCGGTTGTACAATATTGTAGAAACGCGGATAACACGTCGTGTAGTCGCAGCTAGCTTGCAGCCCGCGGAGTGCACGTCCACAAATCGCTTCACTGGAAAAAACGAAGGCATATCATCAGTGTGATAACGCTATTTAGCTCCATTTTTTACCGACTTCAAAAAAAAGGAGGTTATCAATTCGATACGTATGTATGTAATATTATTGGAATTGCATTATATTCATATATGACAATCTATTAGGGCTACCAAACAAATAATATACAAAATTTTATAGACGTATGTATGTATGTATGTATGTTTGTCCACGCATATCTCCGTAACTATTAATCGGATCGTGACCATTCTTTTTTTTATTGGCTTACATTTACTTCTACTTAGGGAACAGTCAAGTTTCATCAAAATCTGAATCGATTTTGATGAAACTGTAATTTTCAAGATATGGACTAAGACGTGAAACTGTGACGGCCTGGCTTATTGATACGAGATACGGGTGTAGTGTCAAAGCGAAAACATCTCAAAACCTTGGTCAAATTCTAGTGCAACAACTAAAAATTACCAAATAAAAAGTAATTTAAAAAAATTAAACCGACTTCAAAAAGAAATGAACTCAAAATTATGAAATAACTTTAATTTCGGAAGTCGGTGGCAAAAAAAAACTAAAACTAAAATCCCAAGACACCGACTTCCGAAATTAAAGTTATTTCATAATTTTGAGTTCATTTCTTTTTGAAGTCGGTTTAATTTTTTTAAATTACTTTTTTTTAATGTGTTACGTTTTAAACACGCTACGCTCGGGATGTGGTCGCATTTATGTGATAGATATTCGTGATTTCAGAAGAAATTGTTGGTTACCATGGTCTTATAATGAATGCGATTCTTTATTATTGGTTGAGCTTGTTTTCTGCAGTTAAAACCGCTCTTATACCTATTTAATCTACAACACCGACTTGCCTCTTGCTTCTAATTTGTCCATCTACAAGGCTAAGACCTCCTCGAGAATTTGCTTGATAAATGAAACACCGTATTTCTTTAAAATTATGAAATAAGAATTTGACACTTAGAGAAAGTTTTAAAAAGAAAGTGATGTTTAATACGGGATTAAGTAACTACCCATACCAAACCAGGATACTATACTGACATCAAAAAAACAACAGCATTAAATTTAATCTATTATTGTAAAGTCCTAAAAAGGTTCACAACATCACACCTAAAGTGTCAAGTTTCGATATTTATCGGAATACGGACACGAACAATAAAGTACAGTCGGTGAAAATATTATAGTCACAATAAAAGTAATAAAATTTTGATTGCTCACATAATTGTTTTAGTATTGTGGATTGTAAACAGTTTGGTGTTAGAATCATGAGCGTCGGCCATTATGAAATTCTTTGAATTTTATTTTGTTGAAAGTTTGTCGATAGAAATTCTTTATATTAGGGTTCCGTACAGATGGGTGTCAATGGGACCCTTTTACTAAGACTCTGCTGTCCGTCCGTCTGTCACAGGGCTGTATCTTTTGAACCGTAATAGGTAGACAAGACACGTTAAGCCTTTGGTCCTGCGCCTGATCTCTCTCCGGTCGTGTCGGATTGCCGTCCCATTGACAGCGAGAGTGAGGGAAGAGAGAGTGCACCTGTGTCTGCGCACACATTTGTGCACTACAATATCTCGCGTAGATGCCCCCAGTCTCCTGAGATTGGCTGCCATGGCCGGAATTTGGTCTGGAGGACTATTAGGTAGACCAGAAACGCTATGATAACAAATAATAAAAATAAAAATTACTTATTTAAAAATTTAAGGGGTCCAAACAAACAAGAAACGCGTATTTTTTTTTTACTAAAGTAATAAAAAACAATGTAGTGTTAGATAGTTTACGGTGGTACGGTAAAGTTCGTGTGCGAATCCGACTAGTACTTGGCCGCTTTTTTTTAGGATTACGGCACCTTAAAAAGCGGCCAAGTGCTAGTCGGCCGTTTCGTTTTTCGTACTTTTATAGGATCACTTTGTTGTCCGGCTGTCAGTCTGTCTATTAAGACTCTTTATCTCGGGAATGCGTAGAGGTATCGAGTTGAAATTACCGATGACATAGAATCATGAAATTTGGCAAGAAGCAAGGTCATGTAGCACAATTAATAAGTAAAGGAAAAATCCGAAAACCGTAAATTTGTAAATACATACATTTTTTTTTAAATCTCGTGATTTACATACCTACAAATTTGTACGGAACCTTCGGTGCGCGAGTCCGATTCGCACTTGTTTTCGTATCGTTTTTTCACCAGGCTGTATCTCATGAACCGTGATAGCTAGACAGTTGAAATTTTCACAGATGATGTATGTAAATTTGGCAGAGGGATAGATTGCATCTCGGGAACAACAAACAACGAACAACAAATACTAAAAACAAAATAAAATAAATATTTAAGGGGGGCTCCCATACAACAAACGTGTTTTTTTCGGCGTTTTTGCCTTGTGGTCCGGAACCCTTCGTGTGCGAGTCCGACTCGCACTTGGCCAGTTTTTTATAAGTATGTTAATTAAATTTTACGAACGTTACCGGAACCGACCTAAATACTAATATTACATAATTAGAAAATTTTATCAGTCTAGGGTAATTTAGGAACCGGTTTTTATGTGGTGCCGTAAACCAGGGTGGTCACCCATCCACGAACCGATGGCGTTAAGATCGACCTGTGCGGTTGTTATCATTTAACCACAAGCCCCTTTCCACAGTTTATTTTATCAAAAACGTACTTGGTTGCTAAATCAAGCCCCTATTGAGTATAGCTCTGTCGCTAGACGTCTGCGCGCGCAATTACGTTTGTAAATTACATCTCGTCGCGGTGTAATTTGTTCGTCTGCCACGCCCCGTGTGCCGTCTAGCGTTATGTTTTGCTGTCTGACTGTACTTTTGGTTCTTTGGGTGTGTTTAGGTCTTTATTGATTGAACTGTGAAGCTGGATGAGGAACTGGACTCCTTTAGTAATGATTGGTCCTTGGCAGCTCTGGACAGAGAGAGATGGAAATACTTAATAATAATAAAATAATAAAATTTTATTCAAGTTTAAAGTAAAGTAAATATAGGATTTACATTAATTACAATCGAGGAAAAATTTAATTCTAACTGTAATGTAGACCTGCCTGATCTAGGTTTATGGAAAACCTGTGTTTCAGGCCATCAATTTCCACCAAATATTTAAAAAGAAAACAAGTAGTGAAAAGTAAAAGTAAGTAGTGTAAAGTAGTGTAGTAGTAGTGTGTAGAGAGAGAGTAGTGAGGCCTTTGCCCAGCAGTGGGGCATTAATGGCTAATAATAATAAAATAACTGGCAAAGCCTTGGTGGTGCTCGATCTAGACATAAATGTGAAGCAAGATTTTACATTTTTCAAAGTTTTTTGAAAGTTTATGTCGTTAAAACTAACTAAAATAAACTAAACCTCTAGTAAAACTAAGTTCAATGAACCTAAGCTTATTAAAATAACTATCGTAGGTATTGTACCAGTGATAAATAAGTAACTTATCTGAAACTTGGGGATGCTTGATATAGACGTTTTGTAAAGGCGAAGAAAGCCCTAGAACTTGTCAGTTTTCAAAGTTTTTGAAAGTTTTGGTGAAGTTCAATGAACCGAAGCATAGTAAAATACCTAGCGTACGTATTGTATCAAAGACAAATAAATACTATCTAAAAAAAAGTATTACTTCAGCAATGAAAGTTTAAATAAGGCGCTTTTTGCTGTTGATTTTTTTTTTTGCATGAACAGTTTTTGGTGTTTTTACCACGAAGTTTGTAGTTTAAATTTTTGATTAGTGTGACTTAGAAAGAGACCAAAATGTTGGTGCTTATCTTTAGTCTTAGCGTGTATACACACGAGCGGTACGCGTCGATGATGTACCGCTCCTGTATTTGAGTATCGGTGTTCAAATTTTTTTTTTTTTTTAAACGTTGCCCCACGCTAGGAATTTCTCCTGTATTGTGGGTGCGTTTACAAACATTTAAATTCACGTACACAAACAGCCAGACCCGGAACAACTACTTGTAGGTCATACAAATATTTGTTCCGTGCGGGAATCGAACCCGCGACACGCAGCGCAGCAGTCAATCGCTTAACCACTGCGCCAACCGTGCCGTCAAATATACGAGCGGCGTATTGTCTACGGTAGCCGCCGACGTCGACGGCAGGCTGCGACTGGTGTCGACGGCGGGTGTCGACGAGAATCGACGGCGGTAGTTGCTTCCGCGAGCGTGTGAGCGCGTGTGTATTTAGTCACACTAATCAAAAATTAAAACTACAAACTCCGTGGTAAAAACACCAAAAACTGTCCATGCAAAAAAAATAAATCAACAGCAAAAATCCGCACCATTCTTAAAATAAATGCAACAATAACTGGAATTTAACTAAAATAAATCACGGTGTTGATAGCGTCGAATTCAATAAACACTTTGCATAACACAAAACATTTTAATTTGTGCGTGTTATAATAAAGGTTATCTGTATTAATTAAACGGCGTGGGACGGCTCATGTTAAACAATTGCTTTATATCAGAACCACTAGACCGTTTATGGTGTTTCCTTGTACAGTCACGAGCAATAATAATTATGTCAACACTTGGCAACTTTCAATTGCGATTTTTTTTACGAAATAACGAATGCAACGTTGAAATACGACACTTAACATAAACCTATGGGTTCGAAAATAATATGTTCGTTATAATATTAAATATCATTCAAAAATAAAGGAGAAAATCGCCTTTGAATAAAGCCAAGTGTATACATACTTATGCTCGTGACTGTACTACAGTAGACTGAAAAGGAATTGTTTGATATTTTATGGGAAAGACGTGAAAATTAAGTGTGCGTGCGTGTGAATGTTTGTATGTTGGTTTATCATTATCATATTTAAATGGACCATGAATATAATTTTAAGTTTAGAATATTATTTAGGATTGTTTAGATACAATATACAATCTAACACTAAAATATTTATAATATATACAAGTATACATATAAAGGAAGTTGTTTTGGAATTAGTTGTCAAATTGTATACCCTTTTATATTGGATACTTTTGTTTTGTTGTGACGTTTCTCAGACAGAGGAAAACTTATGAACTTAAATATTTGTTACACTAGATTATTGCTCACTCTTGGAATAATCAAAGTACACTATATTTCTTCTTTTGCGCTGCTAGGCCTGCTAGTCACGCGTGATGAGTAGATTGCTATTATATTGAACCAATTAAAACCAGACATAATTATTGTGTGATAGTTTTATGGAAATTACAGGAAATGCATCCTCTTTAGAATACCAATTAAAATAAGTTTTTCTCTGTGATGTTTATTGTCATTATATTCTTTTTTTCTAAAATTAACATCTTGTAATAATTCCAGGTAAATTTGAGCCGCATCCTGCTGCCAGCTTCAACATGGGATACCTTATGGCGCCGTATCCCTACCCCAACGGTGGGGCGCATCCCCTGCCCGTCTCAATGGTGAGTTTTTACGATTTCGCATTAAACTAAATCGTTTTAGCGGAGTGACGAGAACTGGTGCTCTCACCCCTTGCCTTTCGAATCGTTGATGTTTTTGTTTTTAATTTTTTCGAAGGCTTCAATTTTTTTATTTAATTTTCTTTTTTGCTTTCAATTTTTTCGAAGGCTTCAATTTTTTCAGTTTTGATTACAATAGTCTGCTTGTGAAATAGCAATGTACAATACATATTTAAAAGTGACCACGACTTTACTTGAGTTTGCATAAAAAAACTTGCCATGTAAAAAAACTAACAAATATTTTGACTTGGCAACAAGATTTCCATAAGAATTTTTCTTACTTATGCCTTATACCCCTAATCCCCAGGTTACATGGAGCCAGTTTTTGAAGCTAAGATAGCAAGCAAGTTATATTCTTGCTTAGGTACTATCCTAGCTTAGCACATGCTAGGCTAGGAGCCAACGACGATATTCTCTTTGCTAGGAGCTCTCTATATGATGCTAGAAAATTTTAAGCCAGTAGCATTGCAGTCTTTTAGTCCGTAGAGTAAAATGTTCAGACTGGAAACTAGCTTCGTCAGCCACACGAGGCCAGAACAGTAAAACCAGTGGTGGGCACTAAACCATAATCCACCATAAACCATCGCTAAGCCTATAATGTTCCCACTGCTGGGAGACCGGCCTCCTCTCGGTGAGAGGGAGTGGGCCGTATTCCACCACGCGGGCCCAGTGCGGATTGGCAGATGTAACATGTCTTCGAATTTTTGGTTCTAGGACATGCCGGTTTCCTCACGATGTTTTCCTTCACCGTTTTGAGAGCAGTGGTGATGAAATCATTTACACAAAGTAAAGCGCCTGTCTGGGTTCGAATCTACGACCTACAACTCGTAAGTCGCGGCCGTTACCACTTGGCCACCACTGCTCTCAAACATGTGGTGGGCACTACTAGCTCAAAAATATAACCCCATTCTATTAAAATATCTCACTAGCGTAGGTACTATCTTTCTCACTAGCTTACTAGCTTAAAAATGAGGGTAGTTTAGTTAACTTGAGGCCGAAGTGACTAGCTTGCTAGCTTACTAGCACAGACTTCATATCATCATCATCTGCCTAGCCTTTTCCCAATTATGTTGGGGTCGGCTTCCAGTCTAACCGGGTGCAGCTGAATACCAGTATTTTATATGGAGCGACTAGGCAGTCGCAGTGTGTTGTGGACGTCAGATAGACATCTGACCTCCACAACACAGCACAGACTTGATACCTATATTAGCTTGAATAATTTTCTTTTCAAAAACAGGCCATTTCTCAAAATTTTCTTCAAACACAACGTAACGTAAGTACGTTTTCTTCAAATAGTAATATCATAATAATATCTTATCGCAAAAATACTCAACTTATCATCACAGATTGTAAGGGACACCAGCTAAATAGATATCTATAGAAATATAGATAGAGATATGTATCGTAAGAATTCGCTTATCGCTCACATTATCGCTTGTCGACGCTTGTGATCGCGCTATAATTTCGCTTGTAACGCTGCTGGTTTTATGTGTAATTATTTTTAAAAGGATTTTTGTAAGGGCTATTTTAATTGCGGGTAGAGCCACTTTTATATCGTTTGTACTTTTTTTAAGTAGAGCATCTTTCGTTGCATTTTCTTTTACGGTTATTCTACAGACAGAAAAATCATGATTATTTTTGTATTTTTTTAATAATGAATCTTTGCCTGAATTTACCTTACACAGATTTATAGTAAATCTTGAATTACATTATGTTTATAAAACTTTGTCAGTCTAATCACGTCCATTAAAATTAAAATGTCTACTGTCATTCAAAACCACCATGACAGATAGATAAATTAAAAGACGCAACTCGTAATAAAACACCTTAACAGCACCCCATCCACAAATGCACCTTACCTAAGCTCAAATAAGATAAACTCCGTATATTTACACAATCTTCCAATAAACAAACATCAAAATGGTCTTCCACATCGTAATATAATCGTCCGTGATACTATTTTTATTGGATTATTTCCTCGTAATAACCGCACCACGTGTTCAGGCCGGGATCGAACCCGGGACGCGCCGGAAACGGTAACACAAACAGTTTTTATTTCTAACTCCATCCTGCTTCAATGTGTACGATAACCAAATTACACAATCATATTTTTATTAGTTTCCTTTGTTTGGTGAGATTCGATTGTCCTGTTGAACCCTTAGAGCTGATTTCACCAAACCCAGAGGGCCAATTCTCGTTGAGCGTTCACAGTCTGGGGGCCTAAAAAGGCCACTTTGGCAGAATCATAAAAGGATAACATTATGAATCGTAATGGACTGTTAACTGTTACGTTAATCGTATAAAATCCCATTGGTGAAGAATTTTTCAGTTATTTTTTTTTTGTCTGTGCTAAAATACCAAATATACCAATCAATCCAATCCCAATCTCTTTGATTATACCTACATAGTGCAACGAAAAAAAGAAAAACACGATCTGTCTTCTTCATAATGTTATCCTTTTATAATTCTGCCAAAGTGGCCTTTTTAGGCCCCCTGATCTCAGTCCCAATCTCTCAAAAATACTTACCTCTAATTTGCTAAATTTTTGACAAGTTTTTGACATTGATTGTCGCTGAGATGAGATTGTGACTAGATTTTAGAACGTTTTTAATTACGGGAATTGGTTTTCTAATATATTTATTTATTTATTAAAACTTTATGCACAAGTAAAAGAAATACTTATACTAAAACTACTAAACTAACACCACACCACCACCACCACCAACCACCACCACCTACCAATCCACCAACCACCAACACCACCATCCACCTACTAATACTAATACTATATATATTTTCTCAAAGGAATAAGTTTGACGACTGACAGTTTCTAGTATGGAAAAACTGTCGTAAATTCAAAATTTATTCTTAGGATATCAGTCTGTTATTTATTCTAAGTATAAAAGTTTGGTAGAATTCGCCCTTAGTAAGGTAGATTTTTTGTCTTTGTCCTTAGTCCTTATACACTATCTTCCTTAGAGTAAACTACAGTTACTTCAGTAATTTTATGAAGTATCCTTACATGTAAAACGTTTGCACCAAAGAAAATATCTAAACCCCAGTCAAGCATGAAGCTCAATCGCAAAACCTTAAAAAAAATACAAAGTAAAAGTAATCATCCAAAGAATTTATTCGAATCTAGAATGACCGAATGAAAAGCTTTAAAAATCGTACGTAGAACGTCGGGCGTCGTACATCAATATCGTTCGATACCTAAGTCTAGTACGCATGCACGGGCGCGCCATTCAAATTCTTTGGAACGCGGTAAGAAACGAAAAAAGAATCCGCCGCGAAAATATGAAACTCGAAACGCAACAGGTGGACATACAACCGTCTCATTCTTTTCTATGAGATTTTAAGTTTCGTCTCTGTTGTACGGAAGCCGCCCCTACAGTCGCCGCCCCCGCTCTGGGGCGGGAAATTTAAATGAAGGAGGGGTAGCGGTAGGGATGGAAATGCTTTTCTTTTTGCTCGCCGGGTGTATTTTAGGGCTTTTGTCTGGGTGAATGCGGCCGGCAATTTCGGGGTCGCTTGCGTTCGTTCCGTCTCGGGATTTGAAAATCGAATATTTTATTTTTTAAATTGAATTTAAGCGTTCCTTTATTGGACGTGTTTGAATGAGGTATTTAGAATAGAATGAAATAATTATTGAATGAGTTTTTCCTCAAAGTTTTAAACAAACGGAACTTGAGCAGAATTAATAAAAAGAAGCTATTTGGAATCTTTGCTTCCATCTTCCAAATGTGTTTATTTTTAGTATTAGAGTCACGTTTCTTTAAAAAAAATGAAACATCATAATCATCATCGTATCAGACATCCTCTGCGGCTCTGCTGAACATGGGGATCCTTAATAGTCTACCACGGCTAGACAAACTGCCACATTATGCCTTAGGCTGGATTTCACCAATGACTGAAACACGATCAGAAAAAAAAAAAGATAAATACAGTTATAAACCTTAGAAATAATAGAGGTATTAAAAAGTATGATGCCTGCGGGGTAATTTCGTAACACACTATCAGTAGCAATGGGTTTCGTTTTGACAGGTCAACCACATTCATTGCGTTATAAACGTCGTTGAGCAAACTTTTTCGTACATAATAAAGTAGTGTATTAACAATATCCTTCAAAATGATTCAGATTGAGATTGATCTCTCTCTTGGTTTTAATAATATTGTTTTAATTGGGGTACTTAGGATAAACCTGACATGACAAATGGCTCATGACTTATGAGCTTATGACTTATTGTTATTATTTTGATTTACCTGCATACAAACTCAAAAAATTTACTTCTTTATAATATTAGCATGATGTTGGACAAAAACCAGTCTCTTGGCAAATTAAAAATAAATAAACTAGCAATTTATTAATGGCAGTACAATCGTAACAATTGCAATTAATACGGTAATTTTCCGTAGCCATTGAATTGCAGTATGATAAGGTTAATTATTATTAGTCCGTAATAATTATTGTGCGTTGTTATTGACTTGTCTGTAGTCTGTACGCTACCTTATCGTAAGTTCAGTTGACTTGAAAACTTTGTGGTTAGGTCACAGAATAAATAGTACAGTTTGGTGGACTCGACTGGTACGGTTTCTTAGTTTGGCGGACTCGACTGGTACGGTTTCTTAGTTTGGCGGACTCGACTGGTATGGTTTCTTAGTTTGGTGGACTCGACTGGTACGTTTTCTTAGTTTGGCGGACTCGACTGGTACGGTTCCTTAGTTTGGCGGACTCGACTGGTACGGTTTTTTAGTTTGGCGGACTCGACAGGTACGGTTTCTTAGTTTGGCGGACTCGACAGGTACGGTTTCTTAGTTTGGTGGACTCGACTGGTACGGTTTCTAAGTTTGGCGGACTCGACAGGTACGGTTTCTTAGTTTGAGTTAGTCATAAACATAAACTCACGCCTGTATTCCCCGACGGGTTAGGCAGAGGTGTACCTACCTATAGTACACCCACATTTCGCCCGTTATGTTTGAGTCCCGTGTAATAGGGGACTACTACTGCAAAATTCGTTTCGTTAGCGCTATACGAAATTACGCGTTAAAAGTGATTTGTGGTGGAAGTTAGTTACGGTTTATGCTAATACTTATCAAAGGACTTGTCCTCGGAAAGCACGTTATGCGGTTGGTCCCGTCATTCGAGGGTCTTTGACAGTCGTTACGGGTGGTCAGAAACCCGTAAGTCTGACAACCAGTCTTACCAAGGGGTACCGTATTGCCAAGTAACTGGGTTGTGGAGCTGAGATAGGCAGTCCATGTAAAATACTGGTATTCAGCTGCATCCGGTTAAACTGGAAGCTGACCCCAACATAGTTGAGATAAGGCTAGGCAGATGATGACTCATCGAAGGAATTGTAATACTTCAACATTTTTATAGTTCCCTAATACGTCATTAGTTGGGTCCACGGTTGGCTCTAGTCCCACAAACAGCTGCTTAGCAAGAGGATCAGGGTTCTTTTCTTTGGGTACTGAGATTTTCCACTAGAAAGTATTCATCATTGTAATTTCAGCCGAAAGACGTCCACTGCTGGACATAGGCTTCCCCCAAACATCGCCACTTCGACCAGCTCTGTAAAGAATTCAATTTCATTAAAGACCATCTTAAAAGAAACTAGGGGTTTTCCTGCACTAAGATATTACAATAACAATGATTGTGTTTGCTGATATCCACACAGTTCACACACATGTCCTCGTTTCTATGTGACCCTTGTAAGTATGCATGTGTGTGTACGTGTGTGCGTGTGAGTCGTGTGACATTCACCGGAAGGGGTGAGACTACTCTATTTTAAGAGGACCACACGACATGACAGTTTAAACTACTGTAGTAATTATGACAATAAGGGGGTGATTATTGATTTGATTTGAAGACAGTTCAATAATAGTTGAAAAGTAAAGCTATTCTTATTTAAGAGCGTTTACGCCGTACGGCATTTCATACAAACTTTCAAGCGCTTGTTTTTCGAAACGAATGAACCGATTTTAATGAAACTTCATACGCATGAGCAGGATACAAAGGTTTAAAAAGTTACTTAAGAACATTTAAAAAAAAAATAGTGTTATAGCCAAATTTTAAATTTTCAATAGAAACAGAGATTTCCAGTTATATTTTTTTAAATAAGACATTTCGAAAATGTTCTTAAGTAACTTTTTAGACCTTTGTATCCTGCTTATGCGTATGAAGTTTCATTAAAATCGGTTCATTCGTTTCGAAAAACAAGCGCTTGAAAGTTAGCGTATGCTATGAACCTACTACCTATTTATTGTATAGAATCAAGTTTTCTCTGAACAGACGGCTGTGCTGCTAGGGGGACTTTGGGAGACTGTCTTATGTAATTTTGACGTTCGAAAGGTGCTCTTCTCAGCTTAGTTTGAATAAATAACTTAATTTGATTTGGTATCCCTTCAGAGAGGTTGCAGTGACTCTAGGACCTTTTCCTCTTCATCGAAACACAAGCTCCAAGTTTACTCCTAAAAACCGGAACAAAAAAAAACCTCAGCCAGACCATAAAACATAAATAAACACGTTATCAGTATAATATAATAGTCTTACGAGAGTATCTTCACGACGTATCGCGGACACGTCCCCGCGGCGTGAGCAGGCGGTCACCTAAGTCAGATTACAATTTGTGCAGTACTTCGTACACGTTGTTCAGACGTAGTTTATGAACTAACGGTATGTTGTCTCGTGATGGAGAAGGGTCAAGGTTTTTGTTGAATTTTTGATAACCAGGCGGAACCAGGGAACTGTCCTTATCTATGGGTGGTTTTGAATGCTTACCATCCAGTGAAATAGTGGTAACGGCCCCGACTTACGTTTAAGAGGTCGTGGGCTCGAAACCAGGCAGACACTTTGTGTAATTTATTTCATTAACTGCTCTAAAAATGATGAAGGAAAACATCGTGGATAGGTGACCATCCTTACCTACATACCGAGATCCCTACGTGCCTCGGAAAGCACGTTAAGCCGTTGGTCCCGGCTGTCATTCGCGGACTTTGATCTTTGACAGTCGTTACGGGTAGTCAGAAGCCCGATGGTCTGACAACCAGTCTTGCCAAGGGGTATCGTATTACTCAGTAACTGGGTTGTGGAGGTCACCTGACCTCTACAACCCAGTTACTGGCTGGCTGCCTACCTAGGCAGTCGCTCCATGTAAAATACTGGTATTCAGCGGAATCCAGTTAGACTGGAAGCCGACCCCAACATATGTAGTTGGGAACAGGCTGAGCAGATGATGATTGGTCCTCCCTGCCTACCCTTCGAGAAATACAGGCGTTATGTTCTGTTCATGGTCAAATTTAAATTGTATGAACCTTATTCAAAACTACACCGATTGAGTTGATTGTATGAATGACACCAACACCATTCATAAAGGGTACACCCATTTGTTCACGTTGTGGGGTTAAATATCACCATTCAATCTATCAATCAATGTAATAATGTGATGCGATTGATATCGATTGGTAATAACTGATTCATGATACGATATTGTTGTGGATTTCAATTAATTTGTCGTCTTTGTTGAGGCGATTTGAGTATATACTTACCGTTTATGATTGATTTTGGAACTTTTAAATTATCAAGTTTTATGTGTTATAAGATTATTTAAAAGTTTACCTTAAAATATTAATAAATATGTATGTACAGTCAACAAAAGAGATAAGTATGTAGGATCGTCGGATATAGTTGAAGTTTTGTAAGAAACCGATGGATGTTCTCGAATAGAATTTTATTTTATTAATAGAAAACAAACAGATCATTTATCAAATAAAATTTCAGTCGACAATGGCACCGATTCCCTTGTTCACAAACTAAAATCATAGGGCATCAAAAATTTCGTTCGCATCGTTGTCAACTGGAAAATGCCCAAAAGGCTGGCAACATTGCCAGGTGGTATGGCAATGCTGATTCTTTGGCCATCAAATAGGCCAAAATGGAAGGAAGTGTCTTAAAATAAGAAAAAAAATTGATTTTTTTTGAGGAAAAATTTTGATTTTTGTAAGTCGTTGAACAAATCTTCTGAACCTATAAACCATGGTTCCGTCGGATATCCCTTATCAAATGTACCCATAAGACCATTAAAAAGAACATCCCTGCCAGTCCCCAATCCGACTCCGATACCGTCCATAATTCCGCTCGGGAAAATCATTACACACGCCCCGCTAATTCGGGTTTCGAGAGACCACCCGACCCCCTACCTCCCCTACCCACGCTGCATCTCATTTTCAAATACCATACTAAGGCGCGATTTCTATACACCCGATCAGCTGCAAGCCGAACGAATATAAACTCTATATCTTACTTCCAAAGTGCATTTTCCTTAGTTAACAACACAAAGTAGTCACGCCAATTGTAACTTTGTTGACTGGGGGCTAGAGTTAGAATTTCTTTGTGTTTTCTTCGGTGCGCGCGTACGGGTTTCGACCCAGATGGCGGGGTGGGATGGGGAGCGTTTTCCACTGAATAATAGAGGGGAGATTTCCTCTTATTTTTTCGTGAATTTTTTATTTAAGAAAGGGATAAGATTTTAATGTGGGCGCTCCGTACTTTTATTACTCCCGATTGTGAGATATGTCGCCATTGTTGTGAGTCTTGATGCGTATGGGGTTTCCGCTTAAAGTATTTTGTATGGCGGGAGGTCGGAGTTATGTCTTTAATGACGTTTCACTTGATATACTCTAGCAGTTTCTTTATCCTCTGCCATTTTGTGGAGGCTCGCGGTTACGTATTGTGTCCATTGTTCGAGTTTTCCATTTATAAAGCGTATAGCTTTATTTTCAGGGAACCACTCTACCGATTAGGTATATAGAATCTTCTACATTCTTCTACTGCCCTGGTCCATCTATAGCCGCTCATCCGATCGATCAAGCTGTCAATGTCTAATAAGTATGCCGTTCACAGTCGTGGTTTGCCGGAAGCTAGGACGCATTCCCCGCCTGCCCTTGAACCTAGCTTGATATTTGACAGCTTAGCTTTTGTGTGTGTAACTGTAAAGTATAGGATTTTAGCGGTTTGAGAATAATAGTGAGGTAGTTCAAATCAAGTTTCCTGAAAATGCTGAAACAAGCAGTCGCGGTTTTGATGGAAAGTTGGGAAATCACAAAATTATTGGTCAGATTTTCTTTAGTGTTGTTAAAGACTTGTAAATAGCAAAGATGTTATTAAAACTGAACACTTTCACTGAATACTTAGGAGTAGGTACAGTCACCAAAAGGGATAAGTAACCAGGGTAACCGGATAAAGATGAAGTTGAACTGATGGATGTTTTCGAATGATAATAAATTTGACAAATAACCTGTTTGTTTTCTATTAATTAAATTAAATTTTATTCGAAGAAATTTACAGTTTCTTACTAAACTTCAAATATATCCGACGACCCTACCTAAAGGTAGATAGAGATACTATCTAAAGATAAGCCGAGTCTTCTTTCAACACAACTCCAATTGTCCAACCAATGTGAAAACCCCCGAAATTTTCCTCAAGGTATTTTTACCTCTAAAAACCACCCATTCTATAGATACCTATAAAAGATAACTGGAAATCTCTGTTTCTATGGAAAATTTAAAATCTGTCTAATTTGGCTGTAACACTATTTTTTCAAAATGTTGCTTATGCGTGTAGTTTCATTAAAATCGGTTCATTAATTTCGAAAAACAAGGGCTTGAAAGTTTGTATGAAATGCCGTAAGGCGTAAACGCTCTTAACAGGATATAAAACTTCCTTCCTTGTTTCTTTCCATTCCCAACACACATAAAATCAAAAAAATCTCAAGTACTCATTAAAATATTTATCGTCGCGTTCAATGACGCGGCGCCCTTTGCTAATGCCGACGAGATCGTTATCAATTCAATGATGGTTTATTGTTACTGCTGATTGATAAGGCGACACCTTGATGTGAATGATAATGGATGTATTGAAATTGGTGGCAAGGTTAAGGATGTATTTTATAATGATTACCGAATGAACATAGTGTCGATTCAACAACAAATGGTCCGCGCGGAACTAGTTGGCCGCGCCTTAGGTAGGGACGGGGGTGAGGGCGGCGGGGTTGCCTAGTGTTCGCAACGCACGTACTGAGTAATGACAAAGCGCCCCCGCCCCTCCGTCCCACCGCTCACATACCTAAGGCCCGGCCAACTAGTTTCGCGCGGACTATAATAAGGAGTTTTAGACACTAAACAGCAGAAAGCGATAAGGCCGCCCATTGTATTATGTTGTAGTGTTAATTGTATTTTTTTTGTTATTTATTTTCTGGTGTACAATAAATAAAATATATTATAAATAAAAAATTATAAACATCCAAATTGAGAACCTCCTCTTTTTTTGAAGTCGGTTAATAAAATAGGTCAGCTCGAGTGTTTTTGGAAGCAGGTAAAGTAAATAATATAATTCATTAAACATTAGTAACTTTTGTATGGTTATAATGTAGGTAAGTATGAATTATTTTAAAAGAAATGTTTCAATCAAAATCCTCTATTTAAACTATGCAAAAACAATACGCATCTTATTCAAAACCCAAACTTTGAAGTTGAATACTGAAACTATCGGATATCTATGGAAACTATGAATAATAAGTTCGCTAACTTAAACCATACTTAAACTCTCCGTAGGACTCAAGTATTGATTCGAAGCAACAGCTTACTAGCATCAAACAGGCTTACACAGATTATGCTGACTTACGCCTAAGGGAAGCAGTAAAATAATACAAACACGTATTTTGTTTAAAACTGTTAAGCTGCGGTCAAATGACTTACTATAATGTACGTAAAGTATTGCCAGTTAACTTACTCGGTACTTCAAGTTTATGTCATGGCAACACCTACCCAAACGCATAGGTATATTGGTACTCGTTAAGTCTAACGCTCTCATGAAAAACCATGTAAGCAGCGAGTTGGGACCTTAAACTCCATCGTACATAGAAATCCTTTTAAAACCACAACGAATTTGAAGTAGATAGCTAGGCACGCCACTACTTCCACCCAGGGGATCGCTATTAGAACTCATACAAACAGTTTCTCATTGTGAATCCTCCCCGGTAGTTCAATATTCAACTACCCACTATAAAATAATCAAACACTACAAGGGTTGGGGTGTCATCACGCCAAGTTGGGGGCAGGGGGGTGGACACAGTAATACTTTTAAAAGCGTCATCCCGTCGGCACCCTCTCTCTGAGAGCTTTGTCGGATATCTCATTGTGCGTACACTCGCACAGAGAAGTCGCGTCGTAACAACACAGAGCAACGGATGCCTTTTTTCGTAGAAAAAAAATGGTGTCAATTTTAACTTCGGATTTTTTTTCGATTCGCAAATATCAACTGGCAATTTTTTTTTGTTGTTTTTATTAAACCAGTGTTTATTCAATGTTGTTTTAATGTAAACCTGTTAGCATTGTATTGATATTTCGTTAAACAATTACTGTGAAAGCCATCTGATATTTCGAGCTGCGATGTTTTAAATTGTAACTGTTTTCTGGATTCTGAATTTATTTATGTTACTAGTAGCGCCCCATGGTTTCACCCGCATAAGTGTTGATCCCGTGGAAATGTCTGGATAAAAACTATCCTATGTCGTTTCTCGGGACTCAAACTATCTCGTCTAAATCGGTTCAGCGGTTTAAGCGTGAAGAGGTAACAGACAGACAGACACACTTTCGCATTTATAATATTAGTATGGATATTTACCGTATTTCATTGCAATTACGAAATAAATATTGTGAATAGCTCATACCAATGAATAAATGAGCAAATAACAGGGGAACGTAGCAATTATACTCCATCTCTTTACACAAAGCCAGTCTAAAGGAGATGCATATAATATATTTTCAATAAGATCTATATTCCAGCTATCCGAGTCCCAGTGGATGGAGGATGGTAATTGCCTAGAAAGTCCTATTTCCATCCCCCTTCCTCCCCACCTGTTTCGTTCGCCCCCTGCACCACCCCCTAGCTCCCAGTCTGGTCTAGATTTTAGATTCGAGACCTAATCTCGTTTCCAATGGAATTGTGAGAGAATGTGTACGTTTTCATTATTACTTGCTGCTGTTAAGTTTGTTTTTGTTGAGAGGCATTGAATAATGGATTACAAATGTAGTTTTAGTGTTATATAACATCAGGCCTGTATACATCGAAGGGGTAGACAATAGTATGGTACTCTTGAATGTCGCCAGCAATGTTTAAAAGTCCCAGGTAATTGCGAGCAACCAACCCTATTGCTTTGTTGACATTTACTTTAATCTGATAAATAAAAAATAAGAAGTAGCTATTGTCTCCAAGGAGCAGTGGTGGCCAAGTGGTAACGGCCGCGACTTACGAGTTGTAGGTCGTAGGTTCAAACCCAGACAGGCGCTTTACTTTGTGTAAATTATTTAATCACCACACTGCTCTCAAAATGGTGAAAGAAAACATCGTGAGAAAACCGGCATGTCCTAGAACAAAAAAATCGAAGACATGTGACATCTGCCAATCCGCACTGGGCCCGCGTGGTGGATTACGGCCCACTCCCTATCACCGAGAGGAGGCCTGTGTCCCGGCAGTGGGAAGTGTGTGGCTGATTATGATTGTATCCAAATATCCAGTACCATAATTGCAGTGGTTCTGATCAGAACATAACTTGCTGGAGTGTCCCTATTACCCGTTCACCAGCACTTCTGATGACCTAAAGAAAGAGAGAAAATACATTTATTTGCGCTAAACATGACGCAGAAAGAACACAAAAACAGTGGCACTCCGGGAGTGCCGACACAAGTGAAAACAAAACACAAACAGAATACTTTGCCATCACTCACTGACATATCGGATATACATTAAAACCGAGTACATCCCGAGGACAACCGAACACAACCGTAGCGGGTATTCTTTGAATCGTCTTATAAACAAAACACGCGCGGTGTCGCTTACGGTAACAGTGGCGCGAGTTCAATGGTTTTTTCCCATCTCAAGAAATTCCCAACGCGCCTTAGGAAGTTTTCTCATAAAAAAATAACAGGTTGAGGAAAACATGCGTCACATTCACGTAAAACCGCCATCGCTCAGCATAATGCTAAGACCCTATGCGACACGGAGCCCCAGCAGTCTCCTAACTTTTTGCCAAATCAGCGCGATTTGGCGAAAAGTAATACTGGCACGGCCTTAAAAGCCAAGCTAACCGTTGAAAGGACACTTACAACCACTGGCCACCATTACCCATCGGCCTCAGTACCGTTTGCTATAAAATAATACAAATGACTTTTTAACACCATTTTCATGGGTTATCGGGGTTTTCAAAGTCATGTCTACACATTTGCTTTTAGTTCTCCCTTTGTTTCTAGTGTCCAGCCCACGTGTCATAAACTTTCATTAGTAATAAACATTAGCATGGGAAATATACTTTTGTTATGTTGGTACTGTCTCGTTTTACGTGCTTGGCGTGGTTGTGGCTGTTCTTACTGATGTTTTTACAGTTGTACAAGTTCAATCAATCTACCTACCCTTTCCTGAGGAGCTTCCAGCTGAATACCAGTATTTTACATGGAGCTACTGCCTACCCAGTTACTGGGTCACACCATGGATGATACCCCGCGGTAGACTTGTTGTCGTCAGACTTTTGGGCTCATGACTTCCCGTAACGACCTGTCAAAGATCTACGAATGACAGCCGGGACCAACGGCTTAAACCAGATACTGCGACGGGCCTTTTAAAAGACCCGAAAATGCATATGTACGACATTCATACGACTCCTATATTATTACGACGGGCTTTTTAAAGCGCCTTTTATTTATTTATTTATTTATTTAAACTATTCGCACAAAAAAAGGTACAAAGGCGGACTTAATGCAAAAACGATTACTAAAAATTTATAAACGCCAATTTAACGGTAACAAGAGAAAACGCAATAAAACTGAGCCCCATTATCAATAACCACTCATGTCGGATTAACCCTGTACTAAACCCCCAATAACTCTTAAACGAGCGTCCAATTTCACACCGACTGTTACTAAAGATGTAAATATTAAATCCAATTTATGAACCTACCCTTCACCTAACCCCCTCGATTATCCACACAAAAAAAAAACATGAATTATGACTATTATAACCTCTCCAAAAACCATTGTGCGGTATTAATCGCCAATTCGTTATAAATACGCACAGTGAGCCACCCCGCCTATTTGCGCAGACAAAAAAAATGTGAATATGATTTTATGGCAGGTTAAATCTATTTAAGGGGGATTAAGTTATGAATAATATTTCTATTTGTAAGGGGCATTTAACGAGCTATTTGACGCCTTTTGGCATCGCGTGCGGTTCGCGGGGCGCCATTCAACGCGAGATAACCCATAATTATGATCCATCTTACCACTATGGCGGTTTATAAATGTTTGTTTTCATGACAGGTGAGTTATAATCATCGGGGCGATGATTAAATGATCGCACGCTGTTTGATGCGGCTTTTGATTCCGCCATTTTTTTTATGCTAGTTATCATAAAATGGTTTCACGGAATCGCTTTACGTTGTTCTCTAACCGATGGATGTTTTTATTTAAATTAAGTTTACACACACTGCGACATTATTTTTGCTTTAATGTAATTTTTTTCACATGCATATTTATGGAGTCTACGGCAGCGCACGGGCCTAGTCAATGTTGTTCTATGTACATTAAATATGTACCCTGTGTATGCGACGTATATTAATTTCCATCGAATCCGAAATCAAAGGCTTTTTTCGAGCTCCGTGCGTCGACTCGACAAGACGTGTGTTCTAGAGATTAATTATTTCGAAAAAGTTTACCGAGTTTGAAACCTATTTTAACAGTTGTAAGTTTTAATTACGAGTGAAAGTGTATTCTACTAGTTGTTACCTCTCATCACCGAGCCGTACCACGCAGCGGTGCGCCAAGCGCCCCTCACACCCGCGAGTAAAAGAGAACGTCGCAATTTTTCGACTCGCTCACTCCTGCACCTCATCGCGCACAAATAATAAACATGAAGCCTTTGCGATCACCGAAGAGCGGAAACGTGATGAGTGACAACGATAGCGGATCAACACAATCAACACCGGACTTACGCACTTTGGAAGAAATTGCTACCAATGTAACTCATAGAAAAAGAACGTATTTTGAACACCAGTATGATGTTAAGTCAGAATTAGCAGAATTTAAGCGTGAAATAATGTCCTTTTTCCAAGATTTCAGCAAGTCGCAAAAAGAAAATTTCATACAGATTCATCAAAATATATCAGAAATAAAAGACGAAATAAAAGGTGTCAAAACTATGTCGGACTCTCTTTTATCAGAACAAAATAACATAAAACAAGATTTAGACAATGTGAAATCGTTAAACAACTCATTACAAGATAAGATAAACAACCTAGAAAAGGAACTTACATCACTAAAAACCGAAACAAAAACGCCGACAATGCAACAAAAATCGCTCCCGCTTACTAGTGAGGACACAATACTTGAACTACGCGAGCGCCAGCGCCGCGAAAAAAATATCATTATAGTGGGTATGCAGGAAATAAACGAAAACAACAAAAATGTGAGGATTGATTACGACAAAAATGTTACTATGAAGATGATTACGGGCATCTGGCCGGATTGTCCTATCCCTGTTAACATAACAAGATTAGGAAAATACGTACCTAATAAGAACCGACCGCTTAAAGTATGTTTTGAATCTCAAGAAACTTCAAAATATTTATTGCGTAACCGAAATAATGTCATAGATAAAAACATACACATCTTTGCGGATCAGACTATTGCTCAACAAAATTATTATAAACAGATTCGTGAAGAATTGCAATGCCGGCAACAGAATGGTGAGACTAATATAACAATTAAATACAAAAACTCAGTACCGCAAATAGTAAAAATAAATTCAAAAAACACGAGCGAATTAGAACGACCCCCGATATCCTAAACACTGAAAATTTAGAAATGAACTGCGACATAACATACCAACATCTAGACTGCTATAAGGACCTAACCACCAGTAAGTCATCTTTGAAAGTACTTTATACAAATATTAGAAGTCTGGTTAAATTCGGAAAGTTAGAGGAATTATTATGTATTTTAAAAGCAATAGGGCAGACCATAGGATTACTACTTCTGACGGAAACTTGGATAAAGTCAGACTCAGAGGCCAACCTGCTTCAAATCACAGGCTATACACATATCTACAACTATAGAAAAGACCGCCGAGGCGGGGGAGTGTCCGTATATATCCATAACAGTATTAAACATGAAGTTATAGAAATAAAAAGTAAGGAACAAAACGAATATGTTTGGATATACCTAGTTAAATACGCACTACATATTGGCTTAATCTATAGACCCCCAAATACAAGCGTAAGCAGTTTTTTAGAATTTTACATTTCTCAATTGGAAAACAAACGACGAGCTTTAGTGTTCGGTGATTTTAATATCAATTTGCTCCGTAACGAACGTCAGACTACGACTTATGTTGATGCACTCAATGAAACGGGCTTCCAAATTTTGAACAAAATAGACGCTGATTATTGTACACGAGAAACAAGTAACACTAAATCTGTAATAGACCATATTTGCTCAAACTTGAACTCAGGAAAATTTCATATGGCATACATCAACTCGACCTTGTCGGATCATAATCAACTTTATCTTGAGTTGAAAAATCACAAACACGTCCCAAAACAGAAGACTACTTTCTCAGTGACTAACTTCAAAAGGCTGTATAAATCCGTAGAAAACCAACATTTCATAAATGAGGAACATATCTATGAAACCCTAGAAAGCTTCATTATATCACAGTTACAACAAAATAAAACAACAAAAATCAAAATTATGAATAAACCAAGAGACGACTGGATAAATAAGAAAATATTAGATGAAGTTGATGAGAGAAATATAATCTGGAGAAAACATAAAGCAGATCCTGATAACCCTATACTGGAAGAACAACTAAAATTAAAAAGATATGCTGTATTTAAAAGTATAAGAAATACTAGAAATAACTATTATTACGAAAATTTTAAGAAATGCGAGAAAAAGCCAAAAAAAATGTGGAGTCTAATAAATAACTTAGCTAATAACAGAATTAAAACTGTTTCCACCCCTCCTAAACTTATAGTCAACACTTGTGAAATTACAAATGGCGATGAAATTTGTCAAAGCTTTAATGATTTCTTCTCGACAATTGGTTCTGACTTAGCCAATAACATACCATTGAAATACCACAACAATTTAACCAATACTCTTAATTACACTACAGACATACCTAACAATGAACTAACCCTACTTGAGCCATGTACAGCAGAAGAGGTAAATAAAATTATCGATGATCTAAACACAAACACAAGCTGCGGCATAGATGGGATTAGTGCCAAGGATATCAAATGTATAAAAACGTTGATTCTAGATCACCTAACTAGTTGTATTAATAAATGCTTTGAAATCGGAAGGTTCCCGGATAGTTTAAAAGTTGCAAAAGTAACGCCAATATACAAGTCTGGAACCAAATCCGACCCTGGCAATTACCGACCTATATCCGTGCTACCTATACTATCAAAAATTTTTGAAAAAATAATTTTCAGACGCCTCTTAAACCACTTAAATAATATTAATTTCCTTTATAGCCAGCAATACGGGTTCCGTCCTAAATCGAACACTCTATCAGCCACAATAGATTTAATAACTAAAATTAAAACATCAATTGACAAGAAACTTATAGGCCTGGGAATCTTCATCGATTTAAAGAAGGCATTCGATACAGTTTCTCATTCTCTTTTGCTTAAAAAACTCAGTAACGTGGGAATAACGGGATTGGCATACAGAGTCATGGAATCATACCTTACAAACAGGTTTCAAATAGTCAAAATAAACAATTATGAGAGTACACCAGCTAGATTAAATTGCGGAATACCACAGGGATCAATTTTAGGACCTCTACTTTTTCTTGTGTACGTAAATAACATAAAAAACGTTAATGTTACTGGCGACATCACTCTGTACGCTGACGACACTTGTCTCTTCTATTTTGGACATGATGTTCAAGAGATTGGCAGGAAAGCGCAGGCTGACCTATCATCACTTAATGAATGGTTCAAGTACAATTTGCTGACCATCAACCCGAAAAAAACGTCGTATATGGTTTTTGCAGCAAAAAATAAAAAAGTACCTAGCAATATTAAACTATCCATAGATAATGAATCCCTACAGAAGTCAACAAACGAAAAGTATTTAGGCTTAACTCTGGACCCAAGACTATCATGGTGTAACCACATCGAAAACATGCGTAACAAAATCTCTTCACTCACTGGGGCATTACGTAGACTTTCTGGTTGTATCCCACATAAAATCAAACCCATGATATACAATGCACTCGTGAAACCTCACCTGGAGTATTTAGTAGAAATCTGGGGATGTGCTGCTAAAACCTACATAAATGACATTCAAGTAATACAAAACAAACTTATTAAAACTCTGTACAATTACCACTACCTAACATCAACTAAACAAATATACAACGACACTAAGATATTCAACATACAACAACAATATATATTCAAAACATGCATTTTAATAAAAAAAATTATATCACAGGAAACCCACTCTCAACTTACTTTCAAAAAAGGAAATCACGGATACCACACCCGAAATCGCAACAAGTTAGAACTCAGGCCACCCAGAACCAATTACGGGAGGAAAAACATTTTGTATGAAGGAGCAGTGCTATTTAATAAATTGCCAGATGATATGATTAATGTAAAAAGTACAAATATCTTTAAAAAAATGTTAAAAACTTATGTATTTAAAATTTTGTAATTAACCATGTGTAATTTCTCTAGAACCCTTTAAATATAATTTGTTATTTTTCCAGTTTATATATCTTCGACCCACGGAGTCAAGATGTAATAGTATAAGTGAATGATCTTTTTATAATCTCATATTTTAAGTGAACTATTTGTGTTCTTTGTGAGAATAAAATATCTTTAAACCGAAAGGCGCTCTCGTCCCAGAGGACAGCCCGATGGTCTAATGTGCCCATTCTCTGGACAAAGCGGATTATTTTCGATGTTGTCATATCTCGAACGTATTAACATAATGTGGTGACGTGATTCCCTTGTTTAGGTTTTTTGTCTTGTTACTTTTTTCTTACTAGTCACACTGTGTGGTCTAATAGATATTAAGTTTTGACGTACATTGTGTCGAGTTTCCGAGAAGGCCTTGCTTCGTTAGCGTGTTGTGGGATTACTTTACGTCATGCGAGATAAAATATGAAGTCATTTTTCCGACAATATTGAACCGTGCCGTACCCTAGACTAAAGGTTGAAATTACTGTATCAATAAAACACAACGCTTGGCTAAACGATGCAAACATAGTTTTCCACTTAAAGCGAAATTATTAAACCCATTACGGACTCCCTTCGTTTGCCCACAAAATACTCAATTACGTAAACAAGGCAAAGAAAAATACAAGTAAAAAAATACTACTGTGTGGCAATACTGTAAAAGTGAAAGAAAACACAACACACCATTACGCTTGTCGCAGTTGCTAAACAAGCCAAGTTTTCCCACAAAACGTGGGTTTAGCGTTAATATTTCAAGTGTATTGTTTGAGTAATTGCTCGCCCTGCGAAATAACCTAATGGGCGTACTTTGAGCGCAGAAAAAAATCGATTCACCCATATTTGTTGTTAATTATAGTCGGTTGAGCCGTCTTTCCGCTTCTGCTGGTTCGAATACGATTTAAGACCCTCCCTGGTCCAATTACAGAGTTCTCAAAAGTCCCCCTCTTACCCTCCCCCTCTCATTTTTAGATCGAGCCTCGTTTTAATGACCTCTCGAGTTCCCGATGTTCATTTGTCGCGAGGGTTTTTGCGTACGATTATTTCACTTTTTCTTTTTTGCCCCGTAACGATTGGAGAGTGAAGCACCGCGGTGGAACGCACTCGAGACCTTAGAAATATTATAATAATTATATTTCACTTCAATTTTTCGTCTAACGTTGGCAGAAAATAATGTTGCCATTTTATGTACGAGGAAACACTGGGAAATTGGAAATATGCTATTCATAGAAATAGTTCGCACATAATCGATTTTAATAATGGCATTGTAGAAACTTGAGTAAGACCTAAAAATAATAATAAAAATATAATTCACAGTAAGTAAGCAAAAAATAATATTCTTGATAATCCCGAAAAACTCAAAATATACGAATCTGCAAAGTAACACGATAAAATCTCCATCCAAAATTGATAACTCCATACATTTCACATCTAATTGTTTAAAACCCGCTCCCCAATTCGCCGTAGGTATTAAAAATTTGTCCCCATTACTATTTCCATAGAAAACGTTCGACGGCACGAGGGGTTCCCTTTATCCTGCATGTTTGGAATCCTGTAATTTTCTATGATTCTGTAGTTTGCCCCAGTTTGCTGTAATTGTATAGGGAAGGATATTAATTCTGAATTTACTCCCTTTGCAGCCCTTTGTGAGGATTTTTTAATCTGCGCTAATATAGTCGTTGATTGCAGAAATGATTATAGATGGATCAATGGTATTGACTTTGTTTTGATTGGAAATTGGAATTTTTATTTTTATTTTTTGCCTGGCTTGATTATGTTTTTTGCCCACTATGCAGAGTTTAAGTGTGGTTGGAATATGGAATGGAATTCTTAGAAGTAGATTAGTATGGATTGTAACGTAAAAAAAGTATTTATAAACTGTGAGTCTTTTTGTATTGTTCCATACTTCAATGTCCACAATGTGCTAACAAAATAATATACCTAGATATTTTTATAGTTTAGAATGTGGGTTAAAATTTTAGCGATACATTTTATATTTTTAGTAATCAAATCATACGCAGATAGAGCCAACATACATGTGGATTAAAATCGCACGCGTTTTACCTATTCAGTATTTTTATTTAGTTGATAAAACAGTTCATCACCAAATTGCTGACAACACAAATAGAAAAAAAATACTATTGATTACAGAGCAAACAAAATTCGCTCTTGACACGAGATGAGTAAACACAGACAGACATACAGAACACAAATACTGATCTTCATATACAAACACAATCTACATTGTGAACGGTCCATACTGTACCTTCCCAGGCCCAACAAAACAACCAATACATCTGAAATAACCAAAACTAAACTCTAACTACTACAAAATTAGGGTGAATGCAACTGTTGTCACCCACGTCGGCCACGTCGTGAGCTAGACGGATTTTTAAAACGACATTTTAGAACACGACGACACGACATGTGTCATCACATCATGTCAATGCAGGGATTATGATAACCATCGTACGGATGCCATCTAGCATGGGGAATCGCCCTTTGCGATCTCGACATTACATTCATAGTACGAACTAACCGAAGCGCACACAACCAACCATCTATTTCCAACTCTAATTAAAGACAATACAGTTGAAATTTATGTGCAGTGTTTATTAAAAATCCACAAGGGTGATCCAGAAAAGACAATTTAACCCTAAAAAATGGTGCATGGACATTAATCCGCATGTAATATCGCAAATTTGTCATCGGTTCGTCGGGCGGGCCGGGTTGGGCCCATCTGTCAGTCAATACGCAATTCGATTTGGCGCTATTAGAGACGGGAGAGCAGTGTATTGCGCCACTTGATTGGATGAATAAAGACAATATCCCGCTGGAAATATCGTCCACCTGTTTGGATGAAACTCGGCTTTGTTTATAAAATTGGACTTAGATTCCTGATTGATGAAATGATTATTCTTTTTGTAATATGCATCTTGCTTGTGCAGAATAAACCATTTTTCTTTCATTTCTTTCTGTGACTTTACCAACTTTTGTTTTAAATTTAAGTGAGATATTCACGTCAGTACCTACCTACATCAAATAAGCCACTCTTCTTCTTTAACCGTTCATACTTCTATTAAACTGTATTAAAATTGATATTCAAAGGATTAATATTCATAAAGTTACCCCTTATCAAGTCAATAATAACACCCTAAATATGAAACGCTTAATAAAATCCGCATATACCATTTCGTTGAAGCGGTAATAAATTGCCCTTTTTGACGTCTTATTCAGAAAACTCAACGATTCATGTGTCAGTGTCAGACGGCCCCCCCGTCTGACACTGACACATGAATCGTTGAGTTTTAGCGCGGATGGATAATAAAATTCTATTCGGATATATCGGATACTCGATAGCGCCACGCGTTTATCGTCTTCAGGTGACAGCAATAGGGCCTTCCACCCTAATTTTTTGGACGTCTGGTATTTTGTTGCATTATTACGTCGTTATGTCATATTGAGTACCTAATTTAGTTTGACAAGGAAATCGTGTATTTTTTATTCATGAGTATTTTGTAGTTGTAATCTGGCTTTTCAATCAGCTGTGGATTGCATGCCAAAGACTGAGGGTGACCCGTGTTCTTCAAGCTCAAGCTTAATCTATCAATCTCTAAACGGCGAAAGAAAACACCGTGAGGAAACCGGCATGTCCTAGAGTCAAAAAAATCGAAGACAATGTGACGTTACGGTCCACTCCCTCTCACAGAGAGGAGGCCTGTGTCCCAGCAGTGGGAACATTATAGGCTAGCTATGCTTATGGTAAGCTTGGATCTCTGACAGCAAAATGATTTTGTAGTCTAATTTGATAAAATCAGGAAAACCTTGTTGAACATCTTTTAAGAATAGATGAAGGCAGAGCTTTAGAAGCGTTTATTTGACAACAGCATTTTTTATTTGTAAAATGAATAGCACTTATGTCATACATGCTTAATTACCTCCAGATTTACAACCGACTAAATAATAATAAAACATGTCAATATAAAAAAATAAAGCCGTTCGCACACCGCGTCGTTCGCAGGCGCGTGCCGCGGACAGACGCGATGGGCGTGAACGCATCGCATCTAATAAGCCTGAGATACGGTTTAGATAGCAAGGTATTTTATGTTTTTTTTTTTTGTTTTCTGTGTGACGATCTAATATCATTTGCAGGGCCAACATGGCCAGAGATCGCACAAAACAGGTTAGGAAGAAAAAAAGGGGTGGCCTTTGCCCAGCAGTGGGATACAACATAGGTTAAAAAAAATTTGTTAGCTTGGTTTTTTAGTGTTTCCATATAACTGCGAGACAATCGCGTAAAGGCTCCTACAAACAGGCGCGACACGCGATACACTAAAGGCATCGCTTGTCGCGCGACTTGCGGTGCCTTCGTGTCGCGCGCGATGTTATCGCGTGTCGCGTCTGTTTGAAAGAGCCATTACACACTAACAGTAGGAATGGCTTTAATTTTGACAGTTCAACAACATTCATTGCGGTATTTACGTGGTTGAGCAGACAAATTTTTCGAACATAAATGAAGCAATGGATTAGCAATATCCTTCAAAATGATTCAGATTCTGATAGGGTGCTGAATTTGAATGTATGTTTTAGCCCATGTTAACCGCTTAATAACTTTCTGAATCAAGAGCCAAGAGAATTTAATCATGAGCTCTCCGGATATCCTCCCGGAATTCCGGATGAGGCCTTATTTACGAGATAAGTTGGGAAACCCCGATATAATCCACGCTTCAAAAAAAATATGCATGTTTTATTTTTGCATGGCGAATAAGCAGGCAGAGCGCCTAATGTTGTGCTTGTATTATAAAATCACTATGCTTAACAATAACAACATATTTAAAAAAAATCTCGGCCAATACCTGTATTAAATCCGGTGCCTTGTTGGGTAGTCGCGTGCCATAGACAGTTCGATCGGCGTGTGCGCATTGCTCGTAATGAACGCGCACGACACTACGCGATACAACGCTCTTGTCGGTTTTGATAAGTTGTACACATTTTAATGTTGGGAATCGATGTGTATTGGTGACCGACATTATCCGAGTTTTATCTTTTTACAAGCTTTATTTACTGACTGTTTTTTTTTTTTTTTGACCTGACTTTTCTTGTTACTTGGAATGTATTGGTCACATCTTGCTTGCAAGCGGAATTAAAACCACTTCCTCCATTTTTAGCCTATGTGGTTCCACTGCAGGAGAGAGGCCTCCCTTTGTCCTTTCCACTTTCTGTCTTGAGCTAGTGTGGACCAATACTGTCTGTAGGTGTGAAGCTCGTCCCACCATCTTCTGGGTCTCGACGTCGTCGCCGGACGTTTTCTGGGTGGGACATGGTGGTAGATTTGGCCTATGACTCGTTTGGCATGTGGCAAACGTCATCATCTGCCTAGCCTTTTCCCAACTATGTTGGGGTCGGCTTCCAATCTAACCGGATGCAGCTGAATACCAGTATTTTACATGGAGCGACTGCCTATCTGACCTCCACAACCCAGTTACTGGGTAATACGTCGATACCCCTTGGTCGACTGTCAAAGATCCACGAATGACAGCCGGAACCAAAACGTGCTATCCGAGGCACGGAGGGGTCTCGGTATATGTAAAGATGGCCACACGTGTCCAGTCCCATTTTAGTTTGCTTTTTGGGTGACTAACTCGTGTTTTGGACAACAAAAAAAAAAAAACAATGCACACCATCGTTTTAAATTAAATAAAAAAATAGTGTAGGTAATAGCTTCAAAAAAAAAACCCCTTCATTCGTTCACCCGCGTGTCCGAGACAAGTCCGATGGGCGTGATCGAATCGCTCGCGATAAAAAAACATGTCAATCAACCTCAAATAGATGCGTTTTGTAGTATCGCTTTATATAGATATATATTGGGGTTACGGATACTGACCAAAAAGTTTACATACATATACATGTGCGTGCAACTTATATGGATAGGTAATTGAGTGTTGAAATTATTGTTTTGGCAGGATTTTCTATGTTGGATAGATTAAATTTACTATGACGATAGATATGGGAAATTGGTTAATTTTGATCTTTTATTCCACACTGTATTGACTAAGGAGTTAGGCAGTCATATATTTCCCCTCCGCATTTCTGGTTTTATGTAAATTATATCATTGGCGTAGTATGTACTCGCAAACGGCGTGCGTACCTGTATACCATAGGATATTTCGTGATAATTTTAGCGGGAATCGCAATTAAGATACCAAATTAAACTCTCAAACAATAAAACGAATTGATCAAACCGCGTAGATAGCGTGAAGAAATTGTGATAATCGATTAAAAAACGCAAAACTGAAACCGTATCCACATGATAACTAATCAAATCAAAGGAGGTTTACTTATTACAAGTTAGTTTAACGATTCTATTAATAAGCAAACAAGTGAACATACGTAGGTATATAATATATTTACTCTGTATACCTATACTTTATTTTAAATGGCTAAAAAAACTGATGATGATCAATGCATTAACTGATAGCAGTGGTGGCCCAATGGTAACGGCCGCGACTTACGAGTTGTAGGTCGTAGGTTCGAACTGAGCTTTGTCGGTACTGGCTTGGTTTTGAAGATTGTACAGTTCTTTTATTACTTATTTACAGCCGAAGTTACGTTAAAAATAGCAAGAAAAACGAATCTTTGTTGGCTCATAACTTTTTAATGGCTTTTTATTATACTATTTTGTTTCCGTACAGACAAGACAAAACGATATCATGTTTAACTTTGGATGCACAATCTCAAACAGTGGAGTAATACTCTCCAGAAATTTGTATGAAAAAAATATCGACTAGTGGCACCAAAGGCTGGTTTTCGAAAACTAGCCCTGTATTTTTCTTTCTTTTAAAACACACTAAAACTTAACAGCAACCCGTACTTCTATCTAATCGCATTAGAGGAAGTTTAGTAGGTAGGATAATGTCTAGGCGGACATACGGACATACACACAGTACAGTCGCGTCCGCTCGGCCAAAACTAGACTTTCGTTGATAGAATATTAAATACTTCCGTCTCAGAGTTCGGCACTTAATAATAGTTTTTTTTTTTAGTTACAAAGTCAGTTTGTGTGGTCTTATGATGCATTTAGTCGCCAGAATGTATGTACAGTCACGAGCACTAATATGTCAACACTTGGCAACTTTCAATTGCGGAAATTTCGTGAAATAACGAATGCAACGTGAAAATACGACACTTTACACAAACCTATGGGTTCGAAAATACTTTGATCGTAATAACATAAAATTTAATTCAAAACTGAAGGAGAAAATCGTCTTTGAATGAAGCCAAGTGTATACATACTTATGCTCGTGACTGTACAGACGCCAGCACATCAAGTTACTACAATCTGTCAGATTTATTTAATAGATTTTCGACCTTTTTGCTAAAGCATAAGGTTCAAGGTTGATTGGGAAAATCTGACAGTTTCGGGTAGGTTGACCTGCTGGCGTGCGTACATACTACAATAACAAGAGTCCTCTAAACTGTATTTTTGCGTTCAAAAGTGCCTTTTATGTGCCTAGTTGAAATAAATGCTTTGACTTTATTTCGGCTATGGCGGGCAATCTCAACGGAGACTAAGTATAATCTAGTCTTCGGCGCGGGAGGTATTATAGTGCACAAGTGTGTGCTCAGACACAGGTGCAATATCTCTTCCATCACTCTCATATTCCGATGTACTATAAATCATAGATAATCGCAAATAAAAAAAAAAAAAAAAAACAGTGGCACTCCGGGAGTGCCGACTGCCGACAGAAGTGAAAACTAAACACAAACAGAATACTTTGCCATCACTCACTATATCGGATTTAAAACCGAGTACATCCCGAGGACAGCCGAACACATCCGAATTCCGAATGTAGCGCGGTGTCGGTAACAGGTGTCGCGAATTTAATGGTTTTTTCCATCTCAAAAAATTGCCAACGCGCCTAAAGAAGTTTTCATTTAAAAAAATCTAATAGACTACACAGTAAAAAAACATTTTTTCGACGTTGTTCCACATACCTAAGTGATTTCCTGTAAATAAAGTGTATTTTATTTACAGACATATTCTTATTATCATTACTCTTATACAAATCGGCAAGTAAATTCCAAAAAATACATTTCTGACACCTCGATAACGATTTTTAAATCTTTTTTATAGCAAATTGAAAGGAAAAATAGAAGCAGTGGAAAAATATCCCAGTAGTGTTTACTGTTTGTCATTAACAATTTACGCAGAAATTGCTACCGCTGATAATTTAATTGTTTAGATAATATCAATTAAAAGCAATATCGTGTTAAATTAATTTATCCGTTGATTGATCTATTGGCGATAATATTTGATACTTAATACACTGCACTGGCTGACATATCACGTCAACACCGGCTGTCGCTGAAAACCAGCGCTGGGGCTCTGTGTGTTTTATTTACTAACAAAATTCTTACTATAATTATGTATACTTAGGTTAAGGTATGTGTCTATGGGTCTTTGTTACCTGATAATAAATGGTTTATTATTATTATTATAGGGTCTTAGCATTATGCTGAGCGATGGCCATTTTGCGTAGATGTGACGCATGTTTTCCCCCAAATTGTTATTTTGTTTTTTTGATGAGTCACGTATTGTTTGCCCCTAATAAACGTATTTTCTTTCTTAATGCCTTTATCAGACATACGGTTGCCACTACCACCGCATCAGGAAAAAACAGTAATGTATTAAAAACTAGCTTCTGTCCACGACTTCGTTCGCGTGTTTCTTGTTCCCTCGACCCACCCCATCGCATCGCGTAACCTGTCCGCGCTATCACTTCGTTTTCGCGTTTTTTCTGACTTTTTTCTTTTTGCTCGGCTCCTAAGGGGCATAGCGTAATGTTAAATAGCCTATAGCCCTCCTCAAGAATTGGGCTATCAAATGCAAAAAGTTTTTTTCAAATCCGACTGATAGTTCCGAAGATAGCTATATAGAAACTTACAAACAATCATAGGTATTTAAAATATTAGTAAAGATTAACAAAAAAAAAACGTTTTTCCGTTACTTGTTTCATGTATTTTCGCCATGCACATAAAAATCACAGCCGGATCGGGTTTTACAACTTTTATATTGAATATTTGCAAATTGCCACCTTTTTATGCATGCCAATTATTCGGATAAAGCCTGTTTCTCAACGGCGGAATTATCACCATAGCAATTATGTTGGAAAAAATCTTAATAAAGTGTAACGCTGTACCATAAAGTAAGAAAACAATTATATTCCAATTGTTGTTATTTCAAGTTAAACAAATATCAACTTTATCTTAGTGGTCATTAAGTTGATTTCAGAGTGACTAGCACTATTGAAAAGTTATAAAAATGTTTGAAGTTGTAGCGTAAACTGAAGCATTAAAGTTATTTTTCCAAATACTCATATTTGCTTACATGTTTGGCAAATAAATCGCGAACGTTGACTCACGCTTTCCTCCCATGGGAGTTGGCAGAAACTACAGAATGCCACACACGCTACGATGCTTACATACTCCTTTTGCTTCGTTTGCGTTCATACATCAGCGGGGTACTTGCGTAACACACTAACAGCAGCCATGGCTATCATTTTGACAGTTCAACAACATTCATTGCGTTATTTACATTGTTGAGCAGACAAATTTTTCGAACATATGAAGCAATGGATTACCGATATCCTTCAAAATGATTCAAATTGTGATTGATAGTGTGTTACGCAATTAGGGTGCTGGTTACACACGCACGCCTGTTGCGGGTACTTCGCACCTGACCAACCTTTCGAAAATCAACAACTATAAGGTACGAAATAAAAGCTAATTACGGAAAAAATGCTCACTTCAACAAAAGCTTTTGACAGACTGAGCATCTTTCTCTCTCGACATCAAAAAGCATTTTACGTGAAACAAAACCGCGCTCGCGTATCCCCAGTTACCTACATTCCCATCAAAGAGTCACCCAGTTCTTTTTACCTTGCGACTTATTCCCTACATCTAGATTTAAGACTCCAGTCTAGACTGACGGCTGAATTTTTGATGCCTACGCCGCGTCGACGGCTTTTAGCTGACGGCTAGGGGATTAAGGAACGAGGCGACACGTGAATTGTGAATGGAGTGGAGGCTGGATATATCGAGAATTTTTTAGATAGCTTTAAGCTCTGTCACAGTTACGACTTGGAGATTATTTTCTCTCTGCCAAGACTCCTAATAAAATTCAAAATGTAAAAGTTCGGATGATACCAAGGTTTGCGAGTTTGCGTGTTTTGATACTCAACAACGCTTTAACGGTTGGACGGAGGAACCTAGTTAAAAAATATAGGAAGACTTTTTATCCAGAAATATGGAATAGTTTCCCTATGATCTAGGTCGAAGGTTGGAACCCGGACAGGCCACATTTCATCACCACTGCTCTCGAAACGGTGAAGGAAAACATCGTGAGGAAACCGACATTTCATCCACCAACCCGCACTGGGCCCGCGTGGTGATTATCGGCCCACTCCCTCCCACAGAGAGGAGGCCTATGTCCCAGCAGTAGGAACATTATAGGCTGATTATGGTTCCGTACCTAAGATATGAGTGAAACCGCGGGCCACAGCTATAGCTAAAATTGTAACCGATTCATAATTAATTGTAACGTGTGTGTTTCAACTGTTTCAAGTAATGGAATGCACCACCCACGGGCTTTAATGAAAATTCATCGTGAATTATAATGAAAAATTAATAAAAAGTTTAACGCTCTATTAGCCAGTATTATCTCTCCGCTGTGCACCCACCCTTACAACAGAGTTTTGTACCGACCGCGAGTTACTCGTGCGTCAAAAAACCGCGCGATTATCGCTATCTTTACATTCAACACATAGCCTTACATTAGCTAACTGTTATAGCGGATCATTATGCGATAAATAATAACGATTAATATTCAAAGGCGGCCATGTTGCGTATCGCGGTAGCATCGCCCCGCCCACTTTTGATATTAGAATTAATTTAATTCGCAAGAAACGACGCCTTAACGGACACGCGGCACGAACAGCGCCACTCGGTCTCCGTGCTAATGAATTGTAACCTTTATTTTCTAAGCATTAAAACTACACCGAAGTATCAATTTAAAATGGACGCATTGTACGGTAATTGAACATACGACCGATCATCGCCTTTTTAAACGAGTAAATAGAAATTATTAATTGGTAGTTTTTGTACAAAGGTTCTTCTAGTTTTAAATTGCATATGTCCGCCCCCTCGATACCATAAAAGCTTAGCTAAGTGACGACCTGACATTTAATTCGCAAAAAATACAGACGAATCGAAAAGTGATTATCATTAATTTTATTTATAGGTTTATCGGCCCAGTTTAGTTGTGTTTGGTCATAAATGTCATAATCGTAAAATTTAAATGTCCAATAAAAGTCATTCTAATCGAAAATCAGATTCCAAGTATAATTTTATTTTGTTCATTAACATGTATTATTGACATTTGGCCCATTTAAAACTAGGGTGGCCAAAATTTACGAAGCCGAAACACACAAGTAAAAAATATTTAGATGCGTTTTAAAACAGGGGCTTGGAGCGAATGCTTTAAAAGTTATTGCACCCAAGTGTGATAGCATCTTTCACGACCGGCCATGATATCTGTCTGTTTAAAACATTTAAGTATGTATTAAAATATTATCTATGTAATTATTATGTAAATGTTTGAACTACAAGAACATTAAACGATATTTATCACATATTTTTCCGTGGTGTTCAGTCAAAATCCTACTAATAATGCGTTTAAAAAGAAATAATGGATACAGAAGTAATTTTGCAAAAATTACATGTTATAAATCTTTAGATAAATCAGACAAACTTGAAATACTTGAGACTTGAATAAATCTAGAATAAAAGTCGCAGTTCATACATATTTTTTTATCTATCTGAGCTGTCGAAGCATCTGGTATATTATACCTAATACCAGAACATATAAAGGCTGTGTTAGCAAAAAATCTGGCAAGCCTCTTATCACACGAGAAGCTTTGGAGCTCAGCTTAGAGACGCGAGAAAAAACCGAGATTATATCCGAGATAAAACCACGGATTTTAAAGTCATTGTTGAAAAACAAACGCTATTTATGTAACTCTTGAGTAATCGAGATAAACAATCTTTGTTTTAAGATGCTCAAGCTCAAGTGAGTTCAAGTTTTGTAGCTTTTTATATTGACTTAGCGGTCTTATCGTGCTTTAGCCTCCGCACTCTTTAAGGCTAGTAATAATTTAGTTATATAATTACTAAGATATCTTTAAATTACGGTTTTTCTCCCGATTATCCACGCTATCCTTTTTTTCTGTCAATATTTTTTCAAATCAAACTATCTTTGTCTATCCTATGTAAAGATAGTAGTATCTTTATTTTAGCCTATCGTGACATCTGAAACGTTTCCATGACGAAGCGATTTCGCCTGCATTTTAACGCATGTCAGTATACGAATCATTAAGCTTGGGATCTATTCCAATCCACCATCTCGTTTTTTTCGCAGCTTTTAACATACCTTACTAAATATACGAAATATGAATCCAAGTGTAGACAAGAATCTATTGGCTTAACTTATTATTACAGCATTGGAAATAATCTTACAGATCTAATATATTTTCGCATTAACGTTTCCTGACAGGAAAATATGTAATAGGTCCTAATACGGGGTATCTTGGTCTACGAGCCGTAGCACAAGCTACGCATAGAAATAATATATAGAATTAAAGAGATCAGTAGTACACAATTACTAAGAAGCTGTTAGCTTATCTCTTAAGTAATTTAGATACTAGTTTTCTGCACTTGGGTCATAAAACCGGTATGCAAAGTTAAGCACCCTTTACTCTAATTTGATTATCTTAATTTCAAAACAAACATGGATGGAACTGGCAAATTATTTCATCACCACTGCTCTCAAAACGGTGAAGGAAAACATCGTCAGGAAACCGGCATGTCCTAGAACCAAAAATTCGGAGACGTGTGACATCTACCGACCCGCACTGGACCCGCGTTGTGAATTACGGCCCATTCCCTCTCTCAGAGAGGAGGCCTGTGTCCCAGCAGTGGGAACATAATAAGCTGATTATGCTGATGGATAGAACAGGTTTCATCATCTATCAAGAAATTCAAAGTCCTGACTGACTGATATATCAACGCACAGCCTAAACCGCTGGTCCCAGAGACATGAAATTTAGAGGGTGTGTTCTTTATGAAGACTAGGTGTCCACTAAGAAACTGTGTTTATAAATTTCACCCCTAAGAGGGTGAAGGGGGGGGGGGGTGAAATCTCACGCGGACTAAGTCGCGGGCAGAAGCTAGTCATCTCTATAAAATACTTTCAGCCATTATGAGAGGTCGAATAAAATCGTTAATGTTGTGTGCTTAAAATTCCAAAGTATTTATTGAAAACTTTGACAGCATAACAATAAAAGTGAAAGCATAAATCGCCGAGTGTAAAATATTCAATTTATTGAATTAAATACATACTTTTTGAAAGAAATTCTTTTCGGTAATATGTCGTAACTGTTTATTTCGCAGCCAGTGTTCACTGTCAAGTTATTTCTTATTAGCGGTAACGTTAATTCCTTATTTTAATAAACACAGATTACTTGACAAAGTGATAAGTAATGCGACAGCGAAATTAATTTAAAGCGTAGAAAATATTATGGCTTTCTTCTGTGCTTTTGACAGTTAGTGAAACACCTTTTGTATCGACTGTACATTTGGTTGTATTTTTTTCCCTAAAGCTTATCCTTTCAAGTCGTCCTCACGATAATGGCGTCGCCTTCCAATTCGTGACAATAAATAGCTACCTACATGTCTACGACTATGTCCACTGGTATTTCCGAATCAATATTCTTTTTATGCGACCCATACTCGTGCAGAATTCTGGGGCGTGTGACAGGTTTTTATGAATCCATCAAAAATTCAAGAAGCCTTTTGGAAACATTGGCACATTTATTTGCTACCTTTTTGACGTTTAACATTACAAAACATTGCATGTGCGGCCATTTTTTTTTGTGGTGTTTAATGTAACTTTGTCAGTTTTTAATACTTCGTTTTTACTATTTGAATTTCCTGTGCTTGTCCCAAATAAAATATTTTTCTTTCTTTGTTCCCTTCAATAATTAACACATTGTTTACTATTTGTTACAGGTACGTATCTAACAACATAACAAGCAAACAAACATGCAACATAATTGTGAGTAGTGTGACCACAGGTCCGGCTATAGAGAGACATGTACCGACTAATGTGTCCGCATTGCGATGCCCCTCGCGTCCACTCGACGTGACGTTTTCTCGCCCACAGAGGGCGTTTGTGTGCAATCTCGACTATGTAATCAAATTGCTAATGCTGGGCGCAGTTTTTGTAGGCGTCGGAGTTTCTTTCTCACATCTTGTTTTACAGGATATGACATGTTCTAGTGCTTGAGATGGTCGTTAAAATTTGAGTGTTTTCTATTTCTTGGCATTTTTGCGACGCCCACGCTTTCGGGGCGTGTTTTACATGCTATTTTCTTGTTATGTCTTGTTTTATAACGTAATTGCTATAAAACTTGTGGTAATAGGTAATGTTCCGTTAGTGGATGGGAAAACCCGTTGGAAACTACGTTATAAAGTTACAATAGTTACTTTTCTAGTATTTGCATTTCGCATTCATAAATAACCTCACGCCTGTATTCACCGAGTTCGGTGAATACAGGCGTGAGGTTATAATTGCATAGGTACCTACACCTCTGCCTAACAGTTGTTAGGCAGAGGTGTAGGTACCTATAGACTAATAGTACTCCCACATATTGCCAGTTATGTCTAAGTCCCATGTCATAGGGGGTTAGCCCATTACCATCAACCGGGTACAAATTCAGACTGCGGGCTGCTACTGAAAAATTCCAGATAGAAAGACCCAATAACACTTCGATTTTGCCCACCCGGGAATCGAAATCAGGACCTTATGCTCAGCAGTAGCCCTTGCGAGCACTAGATCAGGGAGGCAATCTAATATTCATATTAAAAATAAAACATAGTTAAATACAGCGTGTTGTAATAAAATAGAAATATACTAGAACTAGAAAAAGGGTCAAAGGTTAACGTCAGACTTGAGAACATCAAAGAAAAACGCGGTTCTGAATAGATTACTAAAATGCAAATTGCTAGATAATGTCATAATGTCGTAGCTCGTAATACGTCGTTTCACATGACGCGGTCGCCACGATGTTTTATTTATATTGTGAGGGGAAACGGGCGAATTATGACATGACCCTTAGGAATGGAAGGATGTTTCCCAATAACGGCGTGTTGTTTCAAATATATTAAGTTGTTTGTACCGGGAACGACGTCGGAAAAAGGTTTTTTTAAAACGTTTATGATAAAAGTTGCTGTTTTTCGAATCGATATCCAAACGATTTGTCTAGTTTGTTCTTAATACATTCAAATCTTACACGCTTCGAGACAAAAGTCTGGGCGTGTTAGATAAAGCCTGTAATAGGCTGCCTTCTTAGGATTCCGTACCCAAAGCGGGCCAATGGGACCCTATTACTAAGCCTCCTTTGTCCGTCCGTTTGTCTGTCAGCAAGCAGCCGTTTGTCTGTCTGGCAGCAAGCAATTTTCACAGTGTATATTTCTATTACCGCTATCACAACAAATAATGAAAAATAAAATAAAGTTAAAAATTAAAGGAGACCCCCTTTAATTTTTAACTTTATTTTATTTACATTCCATACAAAAAATCGCGTTTTTTCCCTTCGTGTGCGAGTCTGACTTGCGCTTGGCCGCTTTTTCCTTTTCCCCGCCTAATACTTAAAACCAGTCGCTGCATTTCAAACGACACAATAATACCTACCTTTACAAATGCAGATTACTTTTAAAGCATTCAAAACAAAAAAAAAGCTCCAACATACTCTGTACACAACTGTGTCAACAGTGTTTAGTAGAAAAACAGACAAAATATTAGGTATGCATTAGCATGTCAAAGGACACGATTGGCCGGACCGTCCCGAAACCCTCACCCACCTGGATGCCCTATCGTAACACTTTTGTCGCTCAGATTACTTTCAAAATTTAGTTAAAAACCAATTTAGTTTCGTTCAGTAATTTTCCGGCAAAAATGTCCTCCGAAGGATCACGGCCCGCAAATTAAGATGTCTCGAACAGTAGTAATTTCTAAACGTCGTATCATTTAACTAGAAAACAAAGCTAAGCGTCGGTTACCCAGCTTTCGCTTACAGACGCCGGCGGCGGCAACTTCAAAGGGATCCCGACCGCACCCCCTCCCCTGTCGCGCGCCCGCCACCCCCTGTGCCCGCGGCGCGCTGTTGACGACCGCGTTTGTTCATTGCGGTGGCACTATGTATTTGGGAAACGGATCAGTGTGTGTTAACCTTAAGCCCGAGCGTTGCTTGTGACAATTTACGTAATCACATTTTTTGGCAGGCTTTTTACATTTCTCCTTACGGCGCTATAATTGCTAGGCGGTTTTTTGCATTATTTTTTATTAATCTCATGATATTTCGTGTTTCACGGTGTTCTTGTATTCTTGGGCAATGTGCAAAATCGTTCGCAGTTTTCAGTAACCTATCTTTAAAAACTGACAACAAGTACACGTGCACACGAATGCAAAATCGAGACAAGACTCACGAAATCGCTTAAAAATAAAGTGTGTTCGACCGAGAGAGAAAAATACTAAACTACCCTCCCTTTTAGGCACGTGTCCGTCACAGCTATGAATATTGATATGTCTCATTATTATACTAAGTTTGCATTCAATGAGGACTTTTAAAATAATAAACAGACATTTTCTTTTGCGGAAAGATTTTCAAGAGATAAACTTTGAATGTAATGGAGAAATACATATTATCGAAGGCACTCGTTTTTATAAAATATTATATACGCAATAGCCCTTCTATTGCGTTTCATTAGAGGAACGTTGAAATAAAGTAGGTATTAAGTAATCAATTAAAAGTTCTTTACATAGCCAAGTTTCTTGGAAAATCAGCACCATAATTAATTAAGCTTTCATAATTTTCAAATGCTCAAACAATATATAAGTCCAATTACCACAATGTCTTAGCAAACACCACTCAATTAAGTTATAATCTATAATAATAATTAATGCGACATATTCAATTGCACGCGTTGTCCCACCCTGGGCGCCATAATTGCTGGTTACATCGTAATTGGGCGAACCGGTTAGAAGAATTACGATAATCGTTGCGTGCGGTCGTCCCTACCGTTAATGAGGCAAAACTTTTCACAATAAAATGTATTTAAAATTCTTTTGTTAAAATTGAGGGTAGTCGAAAATTTTTCGTTAATTTTGGAAGTGGTCGCTTATTGTGTAATTGATGAAAAATAAAACTTTATTTTGGTCGTTATCCTCTCGTAAGTACTTGATAATACATTTAATTTGAAAAATCTCGATTTATGTAATAGAAAAAAGCTCTTCCCGAGCCCGACAAATGACATGAAACCCTTTTAATTTATACAATAGGGTAAAAATATGACATTATATTAAATAAATTACAAAGGATTTCTAAACATTGTTTTAAAGAATTCAAAATAAGGGTACACAGAAATACGTTGCATAGATGGTGACTAGTGCGTAGTGAATGAAGCGTAGATGGGAGATTGCATGGGACGGGTCCCGAAACCACAACCCCCATAGGAGGAACGCAGATGGAGACATTAATATTGCACGTTGAATTCATGCCTACTGAGTGATGGAAAATTCGAAATGGTAGGATAAGTTATCTTTTTTTGGAAGATTCAACTCAGACTCTGTATGATTTACACATATGTAAATGTATTTCAAAAATCTATTTCAATTGAATTTATTACTAATCTTTATAATAATAATAATAAAGCTGAAGCGTGTGTTTGTTTGTTTTAACGCGCTAATCTCTGGAACTAGTAGACGGATTCAAAAAAAAAATTGCATTTGATAGGCCAATTCTTGAGGAAGCTTATAAGTTATTTAACATCACGCTTACGACCCTTAGGAGCCGAGCGCAAAAGAAAAAATCAGAAAACGAACGTAATAACGCGGGCGGGCGATAGAATGCGACGCGGTCGAAGTCGCGGGCTGAAGCTAGTTTTTCTATACTTAACTACCTAAGCTCTTGTTATATCTCATATACCTGTCCTTACATTCCGATCCCTTTAACAGTTAACCCTATCCCAAAACTACGGTAGGGCGCAATAAAAGTAGCAAAACGAAGAAAAATCAATTTGTAAATGAAACTGAGGGTAGTTTGTAGTGCGCAACACTCGTACTTGATGTAGTTAATTAATAAGACCAAATTCAAACAAATCGTGAGTAGTATTGATACACTCAATGCTTAGGGACGCGGATTTATGCTAGGGTTGCCAGTTGACAGAATTGGTAGAAATAGTGCTGTAGAAATATTTTTGTTGCAATATTACCTACTTCACGATGTTGTTCTTCACCGTTTCGAGCATGACTTGGGACCAAAAATTTCGAAGCCATGTGATTTATGAACCCACACTGGACCCGCGTGTTCCACTCCCTCTCACAGAGAGGAGGCCTGTGTCCCAGAAGTTCCAACATTATAGGCTGATTATGTTATTCTGAAGAAAGAAGATGGAAGAAAAAGTCGATATTTAATTAAAACTTACATAGACCGTACATGATTATGATTTCATAATTTTATTTTTAACTAGCGCCCCTATGTGTTATTGTTGTAGACAACGACAGTCAACATCAATTAAGTGTCGAATTGAATGTTACAAAAACATTTAAATTCAAACGTGAAACTCAAACCATGTTCAACCGAACAAATATACCATTTATCTTGTCAGATTTACATCCTCACACATAAAAACATATTCATATCAACTAAAATATCTTTTAAAATTCCATTCGTAAAACTAAAAGAGAAAGTCAACAACAGAACAAATAAATAAAAAATCTAAATTCGGGTCACGCACAGCCCTGTGGAGTGGAGGGCCTAGGTTCGATCCCCATTGTGTGATTCTCCACTTGTTTTTTAATACGAGGGTAGTTTCTATTATTTCCCATTGTGCCCACTTGGTGTTTTCGTTCCATGACATCCACTTGGCCATTGTGTGATTGCATGGGGATCGCTGGCTCGTGGATGGGACATGGGACTTTTTGGTTTATTAATTCGCCATTTTTGAGGGTCAAGTGATTATGATATGGTAGTTTTGTTTATGGTAGTTATTATGGTAATGCTGTGGTCTGTTTTTTTTTAGTTGAATGATATTTAGCGTAATCAGCCTACAACGTTCGTCGCGGTGAGAGGGAGTGGGTCGCAATCCGCAACCGTTCTAGGACGTGCCCGCTTTCCTCACGATTTTTTCCTTCACCGTTTTGAAAGCAGTGATGAAATAATTTACACAAAGTAAAGCGCCTGACTGGGTTCGAACCTACGACCTGCAACTCGTAAGTCGCGGCCGTTACCACAAGGCCACCAGTGCTCTTGATTGATGATTTATTTACTATCTCGTAATAGTTTCATTTTGTCTCAGATGTTGATATCATGAATGTATTGCTGGAATATCGCCTTATCACTAGTTCTAGATATACGAGTCAATTACCGCGAACTCTGTAAAGAATCTATCATATTGATACGTGCTTTCTCATTAAATCTAATAAGACACCGACGACGTCTTGACCCCACACTATCTAAAGAACCAATATCTCGCTCCAACACCTATGTTTTGTATAAACAATCTTACATCACAAACTAAACAAGACTCTAAAACTTGCTTTCTAAAGTATCTTTTTGATTTTCACAGTTTTCCCCAAGATCCCTTATTTTATTTACCAAGTGAGTAAAGGAAAGGCTCCAAGATCTGACCCCTGGTCGACTTCCGTCAATGTCGCCATTACTCTACCCTCATTTCCGTTTCAAATCCGGAATTTTTGGCCCATTAGGCTTTTTGGGAGAAAAACGTTATTGGTTCCTTAAATATTTGAACGGATCTCATTGATACTGTTGAGTTTAGGTTGATATTTCTCGTTGCAGAGGGAAAATTAGTGGAAGATTTTGTTGTAAAATAATCATTTAGTTTTTCTCCTATTCTTCCCAGTTGTGTTTGACCTAATTATTACGAAATTAATAAAAAACGCACAGCACACGTCCTCCCCGGGCGCATCGCAAGCTTCAAGTGAGACGCATTTTTAATTAAACGCCACCGGAAGCCGCCATGTTTCCGCGCATCCGTACCCGCCATCTTGCGGCACCCGTTTGACAAATTGGAACGCCAGAGTGACGCGCAATTTTCCCGCCTATTGTTCGCTTTTTACCGCGCAACAAAATGAAAAGTCGCGTTACATTTCTATTTTTTTTTTTCGAAAAATGCAACCGTCCTGCAATGTAGTGCGGTTTATTTTTATATTTCTGTGGGTGTTCGTTTCTCGCTATTGACTTTTATTTGAATTTTGATAGTGCGTGGCTGGATTGGGACTGGGAATTACACGTGAAAAGGTTAGACGGACGTGATTTTAAATTGCCGTGCAAAAAATGGCAACGTATCGGAGTGGCCATCAAAACAGAATAGTGCCACGCTTCTCATTTATGTCGCTTTCGTCTAGCGCTGCTTCCTAGTTGTATGCTTCGTCAAACCCTTGAAATAAACCACTTCTACTGAAGCAATTCTGTTTTCCAGAGGGGACACACTTACAAATCACAAACGATCGCATAACAAATTAGCTAAATTTCCAAAACTAACGTAAAAACACGCAATACGGAACGCACAATAAACAAACAGTTTCACGGCCACCCATTACCGAACCATAAACAATTTAGTGAGAAAATTTAAAAGAGCACTATGTGAAAAGTTAACAAATCGTTATTCGACTAGCGTTGGACAGTGGGCTAGGAACAATTCTAACTAGTTACCGTTTATATGCCCCGCCTCATTAAAGCCGGCGGCGAGATCAAAGGCGTCCGAAATACGCCCGCCGCAGACCTACTCCTCTCATAGAATCGGAATTTTTCATATACCCATTTTCTTTGATGACAGACATTGCGCGGTGAAAGAATTAATTTGATGAAAATTAGATATTATTATAAAAATTGGAATTGGAAAATTAGATGTGCTTGTCCAAATACATTAGGATTCGTCTAAATACTTATGTTGGTAATTTGTGAAGTGTGAGAATAACTGTAAATTATACGAAATTCAGAATAAAATACAATCATTTAAATGTAACAGTCGAAACATTTACAGAAAAAATCTAAAAAAAAAATGTATATTAATCCAACATTTTTGAATATACAAAAACAGTTTAACTAATGAATATGAGTAAAAAACTTTGCAATTTCAACTGAAATAAACAACATATTCTAAATATTTTGGTGTTGCGTCAACAAGCCATAGAAATGACACAAAAATGAAATTGTCCAATCTAAAAACAATGTTATAATCTAAAAAATTGCTCCAATTTTATGCAAGTGCTGCATATCAGAATAGAAAATATGAGTGATATAGTCCATCACTTTTTACACGGAAAATGTATTACGTATATTATATACGCAATGAATATTAATTTCATGATTGCTATTTTCAAGTTCATGTACAGTCACGAGCACCAATATGTCAACACTTGGCAACTTTAAATTGCGATTTTTTCACGAAATAACGAATGCAACGTTGAAATACGACACTTTACATATACCTATAGGTTTGAAAATACTATGTTCCTAGTAATATAAAATTTTATTCAAAAATAAAGGAGAAAATCGCCTTTGAATAAAGCTAAGTGTATACATACTTTTGCTCGTGACTGTACGGTGCTTAGTATTTCTTTCTTTCAAAGACTTGACATAGTTTCATAAGTCCTGATCATCATCATCATCCTGCAAGGGTCGACACAGCATATCTTCTTCTTCCATACATGTGTATCAGTCTTGACCTCGGTATACTCATCGTTTTCGAACAATATCAGGTCTACTCCCCAAGCATGAAATCCGTAGTTCTGACCGAAGTTACGGGTGGGTCTTAAATCCGTATCACCTACGGACATAAGATTAGTTTGGGGCCCGACCTAAGAATTAATGACATCGCGATGATTTGACAATTGTCCCTAGTCCCGCTGAAATTTTCCCGTCCAAAAAAGTTAACTAATCGGGTGTAGAATTCACTTCGAAGTCTCGAACTACTTTCAGACGGACCCGTATCTTCGTTGACGGGCTTACAGAGTAGGCCTCCTGTTTTTCCACCCAAACACTTCCTTACAATACTTGCTTCTAGATCAAAAAGATATATTACATTATATCAATGCCCACTTGCAATGGTTTTCGTCAACCATCTTTTCTAATAATCCCATGTCTATCAGCTTCCTAAGTCAAATCCGCCAGAAAACAGTATGGTCGTGAAAGAAGAGATTTATACCGGTGTCGACGCGCGCGCAGCTCGTGTTTTATTATCATATCGCCATTTTGGGGAGAGCTGTGTGCTCGGAATTCTATGTATCGATGGACTTTCCATTTCTAATGCAAAAGTTTATCGGAACAGGTTGGATTGATAGTTTGTGATTGTTTCGTGCTAAATTGAGCGGGTAAATCCTGATGACGGCGGCACAGAACCAAGGGGATTGGCATAACAAAAGAGAAGGCTATGTAGAGCAGTGGATGAAATCGGGCTGGGGATGACGATGATGATGAAATTGGGCGGGAGGAATAATGTTTTCAACCAAAATTCGAAATCAGAGGAGTAAATTATTATTGTTATGAGCCTGTTATGTCCCACTGCAGGGCAAAGACATCCCTTCTGTCTTTCCATTTTTTCCTGTCTCATACTAGGAAGGAGTTTAGACAGTTAAACGCAGTTACGTTTGTCTAATGCGGGTTGATGGGTGAGCAGTTTATAGACCTCCTGACTGGGTCCATAGGCGCCGCCGATGACGTGCTAGACGTTCCTCTGCCGCCACTCTAAGTCAACATCCTGCCCTGATGTCGCCTGTTATATCCGGGCCTCCGGGAACGTATTTAAGGAGTAAATGCTACTATACAATCTATTGTTTTAGTTAATCATAAATATGTAGATATCCGCTTTATCTAATGTTCCCAAACCATATAAAACTTATTCAATCTTTTTTCCCATATCTAATAACGAACAAAAATTAATTTCCCTTATCGATGCAATAAAAACATTTTCTATTCGACGAATTTATGACCATCATGTTACTATTAACTTGTACGACCATAAATTCTCCAGTACTGTCATATACGATAATATATTATGCACCGACAATGTTAATGCTATATCAGGGATTGATTGGACCTAATTGGGTCGTTACGTTGAAGAATAATGACCAATTAGTAAATTAAGCGGGCGGTTGAGGTCGAAACAACAAGGTTACAATGATTTTAATTTATTCGGGAGAATTGGTGGCTTAGAATGTTGTGGGCTGAGATGTGGTCCTTGAGGAACACCCATGTTTCGTGTGTCTTTGAAGAAACTGGTTTTTAAAAGAAACTGACGATACCAAAGAAGACTGTTCTTTGCTTAAAATTATGTTTTATATGGGATATGAAACGGCTGACATAAATGATAAGTTTTATAACATTTCTTAAAATCAACACTCTCAAATGAATTCGATGAATCTTTCTGCAAACAAACCTTATATAGCAATCAAGTACTTAATACTAATAAAAACACTTCAATCTCTTTACTGTGGGCACCATCATCTATAAAATTAATCTTCAGCAGTTACTAAAAGAAGCGGCTGGTTCCCGTTTTTATGATGCGCCTATAAAACGAAGAGGTCGTAATTTTGTCTCGTCTCGACTGAGACTTTGTTCTCCAGAACGATTTTACTTTCAACTTTTGCTAACTGGGTCGAATTGCTTAATTTTTTGTAATTTAATACCCATAAATCGATTCTGTTTGGAAGACAACTGACTGATTAATTCTATGTACCATATTCTCGATTAGTCTCTTAACTGATCTTATATTATTTTAATAAACAGAATTTTAAACTTCCAATAATTTAAAAAAGATATTATCAAAGCTAGTATTGTCGTCATAAAACTGTTTAATATCCCCCTCATTTCTTAGTAATTTAGACTAATACCGATGGACTCTGTTCACACATTTTATTTTTACTAATGGTTTCAGCATCATTTACGTGTATATCATTCGTTGAAACACATTCCATGCCGCGTAGCGGTGACCCATCAATTTCATAGTTTGACATTTTTATGCATATTTAAAAATTTGCTTTGAAGAGCAACGCTCCAGATTTATGTTAGATATATGGGACATAGAGACACAGCGTTCTTCCAATAGATATACGCCACCGTTCAGTTCATAAATAATATTAGTTTATTAAAAAACTCACAATAAAAGAAAAAGACAAAGTTGGATGTCAACCTCTTTTGACCGATAATTTGATTTTTAAATTTAAAACTCGGAATCGTAAAAAACTTAAGTTCATTACCTACAAGAGGAGTAATAACTCACTCTGTTTCGACGGAAACCAGCTCTTTTTAATTTATTTCCACTGCCTCGACCATGAATTATATTTAAATATTAAACTATATACAATAGGCACTTCAGTTTTATTATATTGCGATGTTTCTTGAATTTTAAGTAGATCTTTGTAAGTTTTGGTCGCCTTGCCCTAGTGATAACAAGGATGTCTTTGAAATGCTTTTGTGAACTTTGGTGGCGTCTTAAACTAGACAAAGGCGTAAATTGGTATTTTATAATACACATACTGTCTTCATTTATTAGTTTGTAGCCCGTACTTAGCACATTTTATTTTTCTCTTCATTTTTTACCTTTTCCAAGTATCTGGTGAAACATCACGATGTTTTCCTTCACCGTTCAGCGGGGCAATTGCGTAACAGATTTTCAATCGGAATCGGTTTCATTTTGACTGGTCCACAACATTCATTGCGTTATTACATGTTGAGCAGACAATTTTTTTGAACTTATGAAGCAATGGATTAGCAATTTGCTTCAAAATGATTCAGATTCCGATTGATAGTGTGTTACGCAATAAGGGTGCTGAGAGCAGTGGCGATGAAATAATTTACACAAAGTAATGCGCCTGCCACTTGGTCACCACTAAAATTGATTCTTTTAAGATTTCCTGTAGCTTCTAAACATTTTGTTTGATCTCTAACATGACTGTGAGTCTCAAAGTCCTGTACAGCTCAATGATTTAGTATAGACGCGACACAATTTAGCAATGTTGAGTGAATAGCTTATTTTTGCTCTTTCTAATAATCACATTTATTTGAAAGTTATTGTGGGCGGAGCGGTGGAAATTGTGATTTATTCAAATATATTCTCTTTGTGAGTTTTTTCTGTGGCGGCCATTAAAGTTGATACATCACCGGCTATCGGATGGACGAGAATGTGTCTGGCTCAATTGAATGAAATTTAGAATGCATGACTATTGGTCGTCTGTATTTCTTTATGCATTAGTAACCTTTCCAACTCATCACCCCACTTACTTCTTATTACAATTAGCGATACATATGTCAAATATTATACTACTTATCGCCTGGGGTTCGTTGTAATTTTCGCCATTATTATTAGTTCAATCTTCTTAACTTATTAGATTTTCTTTCTCACTCTCTAAATCAGTATCTACCGTTAAGTATATATCTCCCAACACGACGGGACTGTTATCTTTTCTCTTGTAATTTATACGTTGTGAGGGCTAAACAAATTGGTCGGGGTTATCATAGCGTTTAGTCAAGGTTTACGCCATTAAGATATAAGAAGAATCAATTTGATTTTTGATCAACGATGAGAACCTATTTTGTTTTAAAACACGAGCTGCTTTTTCGGGATTATACATGCTGAAATGAACAAGATTTTTATAATACTTCTGATTTTCACAGTAGTCTTTACTGTCGTTACCGGTAGTCCAGTGCCCAAAAGTCTGACAAGCAGTCTTGCCAAGGGTTATCGTGTAACCCGGTACCTATTACCGGGTAACACGATAACTCTTGGTAAGACTGTTGTGGAGGTCAGATAGGCAGTCGCTCCATGTAAAATACTGGTATTCAGCTGAATCCGGTTAAGCTGGAAGCTGACCTCAACGTAGTTGGAAAAAAGCTAGGCAGATTGATTTGATTCTAATATTTTTGATCTTCAGAAAGCTTCATAACATAGTCGGATTAGAAGTCTAGAATCCTACATATTCCACTAGAATATTCAACATATTCTATCAACCTTTTCAGCACTATAGTCATCGTATTTGCGCCAGATTGTATGGCTGCCTGGACTATAGGCATCTACAGGTGTAAAAGTAGTTGCACTAAATATTGGGTGCATAGCTTATTAAGTTAATTCAAAAACTACCTTCAGTTCAAGCAATTCAGTTTCTCAAAGAACAATATCATGATAATATATGACCATGCCATATTAGCTACCTACTTCTGGTCCCAAGATATCTGAGTCAGACCGCTCACCTGACCCTTTGTTCCCTATATGGCGAACAGGGTCTAGTTACAACGCACTTCTCAAAACCATGTTTAACTTAATCACGATAGATTGAAGTGATATACTCAAGTTGGGTGACGCATTAGCTATAAATCCGATTCCTCGTAAACAATATTGGAACAATAGGACAAGAATGTATGTCGTATGGATTGAGTCCATGAATGTTCTAATGTTTCTGCTGTTACTATATCATAATCCTTGGTCATTATATTCCTAAAAAAAATTATGAACCAGGATAACGATTGAAAATAATGAAATACTGATGATAATGGTTGCTGTTATGTTTAAGAAGAATTAATAGTAAATGAACATATGGTTATCACGTTGATTATAACATCTGTTAAAACTAAATTTTCCTTCCTGCCTTGGTCATGTGTTACTTGGGGTCGGTCCGCGCCATATTTTGTTTTCCTCCTCCTTTTTCCTCTACCACACATCCATCCCTCACACAATCTATCCATCTTTCTAACATAACTATTGTTTCATTTAAATTCATTGTTGATATAAGAAGAATTTATGTTACTAAAACAAGTATAGGTAAGGAGTAGTAAAAAGTGATGTTGTTTTTTTGGTCTGTCTGTTTTTTTTTGTTTTGGTCTGTGTTAACAGCGTCAGCGAGTATTGTAGCGTACCTAGTCAAGTTTTTGACGAAATCCTCAGATTTCGAGTGCGTACTACCATTGGTTGCAGATGTAGTTTTAAAAGAGTCAATGTGGCCATAAGATCACTACAGGGCGAATGTGTAAAGGCAATCTATTCTCTTTCCTCTGTGGCCATAAGGCCACTACATTATTAGATGTCTAGATAGATATATAAAAAAACTAGCCGTAAACATTTATTCAGTGCACACAAAAGCACAATTAAACGATAACAAATTAAATGAATATGTATCAGAACAAGGTGCCAATATATAAAAAGAAAAAATATTAGTACTATCCGGAAACAGAGTCATTTTAATGACATTATTTTGGAGTATGTAGTAAGCTTACAGACTAATAACACAATTAAAAAATCATTCGTAGGCAGGAAAATTTGCTAATTACAAGCTCCCAATTAAAGATTGTATATTTATGCATATATATTTATGCATGATCGTAAATTTTGTACGGTTGGCTAGTCCTTCATTACGTCTTCAAAGTATCGTATGCATTGTAATATATTGTTTAAAGATTCCTGCCCTTAGGTGTGTCCCAAGTTCCCATCTATTATTTTTCTTATACTTCAATAACGTATTGCTTCTACAAAGCAAAAAATCACGTCGTTATTTTGACCCAGTCAAGCAAGAAATTAGTGTAGACGACGGGTGATATGTGTGTAGAGGATCCGTATTGGAAGTCCTAGGGAATAGGTGCTTCATTGTTCTAGTGGAACGACGGTTAGATCTACCCTAGGAGTTCTAGTGAAAACTCATTGCATCAATTTGATTGGCGGGGTAATTGCGTAAGAGACTATCAGTAGCAATGGCTTTCATTTTGACAGTTTATTGTGTTATTTACTTTGTCGAGCAGAAAATTTTTTCGAACATAATGAAGCAGTATCCTTCAAAATTCAGGTTGTGAGTGATAGTGTGATACGCAATTAGGGTGCAGGTCAATATTCAGTTTAGTCTGTGTCCTTGGTCTTGGTTTTAGACTAAAGAAATAATGCTCATGTTACCCGCAAATAGAAGACAGTCGATATAATCAATACTCTGGAAATGAGGAAAGATGTTCCGTTTCAATTTTCGAGGCGAAATTACGTTGAACTCGAAAACGTTATTTATTTTACTAACGAGGAACACTAGTAAGCGAATCGTGTATACGCTATACAATACGAACGTGACGCAATTTGTAACACCCTGGAGCGGGGGGGGGGGACACTTCAAAGGGCTTGCCGACAAAGCGCTAAATAAGATGAAAAAAAAATACATAGAAACGACAATGGACAGGGAAATCGGGCCAGGAATTTTTCTCGTTTTTCTTTTAGTTTTTGGCGAAATTGCGTTTGGTGCAGAGCTTGCGTTCGATTCTTTTGTCGTTGATTTAACGTTTTTCGGGGAAAGCTAGGCTTTGTTATTGAACCACGTGTTTTTGTTAGATGCTGGTACAGCGTTATGAAAAGAGGTTTTGTTTACAAGATATGCCCTTTATGTTTGACATTTAGCTTTTGATATTTGAATATTGTACCATCAAACGTACGGACTAAACTATATTGGAAAGCTGAGCTTTAGGAGTTCTAGAGGAAATATTTTCAACCTTTATGGTATTCCTGTTACTTTGAAGTACAAAGTTACTGTATGCTTTTGTTTTTCTTTTCTATTGCCTGAATTCGCTTACTAGTCCACTAAAATAATATGTCTATTATGGTTCCCTGTCTGTAGATAGTCACATTACATATAATCAGCCTATAATGTTTCTACTGCTGACACACAGGCCTCTCGGTAAGAGGGAGTGGGCCATTATCTACCATGCTGGTTTAGTGCGGGTTGATAGATGCCACATGTCTTTGAATTTTTGGTTCTAGGACATGCCGGTTTCCTCATGATATTTTCCTTCATTGAGAGCAGTAGTGATGAAATAATTTACACAAAGTAGAGCGCCTATCTGTGTTCAAATCAAACCTGCGGTAGTCCTCAATAATTACTTCATTATGTATCGTATAACGTTATCAACGTGATTACACATAATTATTTTATTTAAAAACCTTCTGTTTACATCATTAGTGTTATCTTTTAATTCGGTAATTATCAAAGGTCCGTAAAGGAGGAAGCAGAAGTAAATTAAAATTCCATGTTCAGATCATAATCGTGGTATTATAATTTATCTGAATTTCTTATCAAATCGCTACTAATGGGATGCACATGTACAGACGCCAGCACATCCAGCTACCCGAAACTGTCAAATTTTCCCAATCAACTTTGAACCATAAGCTTTAGCGATAAAGTTGAAAATCTATTAAAGAAATTTGACAGATTACATATAACAGAAAATCATAAATTCATAATGCATACCTAACTCCGATATAATTTTCGTATTTTTTTTTATATCTTTGACTATTTTCTTTGTAATTTGCTGACCGATGATGATGTACGTCTGTGGGGGTGTGTGTGTCTGATGTGTAGCTATATCCTCAATCTACTTTTGCAAACTTGCTTTCTGGGTTCATTCTCTTCTAACCCTCTTATTAATCTTCACACTGTTTAATTTCTCTCTTCTAATTAAAATAATACTATCAATAGTAGCCTTGGTATCTACCTGTTGTTAAATCACTTAATTAGCACTTCTTTAAACAGACCCAGTTGTCGGTTTGCCGAAGCAAGCAAAACCTGTTCAGGTGGAGGTTCATAGACGACTCCGCCTTGGAGTGTAAATGTGGTGGTGTTCCACAAACGATGGGACACTTAATATCGTGTCCTGCGTGTCCTGTCAGCTGCACGTTACAAGAACTGATGGACGCTGGTGATGGCGCCAAACAAGTAGACGAATTCTGGGCCGAGTCCGTTTAGATTGCTATCTACAGAAGAAGAAGCACTAGCGTCAAACCTTATAATGGACCTCGTTTTTGACCGTTTCTGCCGACCTTGTCGGGTTCAGGATCATCTAATGGTAATCTAGCAATTGATACGGTTTTACTATGTGGCTATGATACAATAGTATTGCTGGTTGGCTCTGTACAAGCAAGATATATTTGTGCCATAATGTCTAATTTTTGCAGACTTCACCTTTATCATCTAAGTCTAAGATGTCCATAGTCTCCATAGGACATGAGCATGAGCCTTCCTCGAGAACTTTTATAACGTCTTCACAGCATTTCTTAATGTTGTTCGTCTATAGAATTTCCATGATACTGTCCAACACAATATCCACTCCTGCACATAAGTACATCGTGAGTATTGTGACTCAACACAACAGTATAGACGAGCATGTATTCAATAACAACGATATGCGCGAGAGTGCCACTCCAAGTCACAGCGGGCGGATTACCTGTTATCGTTTGTTATCAGTTAATCCAACGCACCGACAGGCTCATTACACCTGCATTAGGTACCTGTGCGGTGCTAATGTGTTGTGATATGGGTTTGACACCTTTTTGATTTTGAAATTCTCTTTTATTTGACTAGAGATTTTGGTTGACCAATCATAAGTCATAGCATCTGCAGCTTTCATTGATATTTTGGTCGCCTAAGACTTAATTCAGCTTTTGAAAATTGTGGGAATTGTGTCATATGGGAATCGGAAATTGATTGCATTCTGAAAGTAATTAATATTTTTCCTTCCATTTGCTTCTCTAAAAACCAATAAAACTAAACCACACATATATATCTAAAATTACAGCACCAGTTGCTGTCCCATATTCACCTCACCTCTATCGATAAAATAAAACCAATAAACTATTTGTGTCTATGGTCAGAACATATTCAATATTAGTGCAAAATTCACAAACCGCACTTCGAATTTTTTTGCTTCGCATATTCGTTTATGCGAGTGTGAGCAAGCGTTTCATACGAATACGAACTTTAATCTTAAACAAATATAGCTCACATTCAAATGAGATGACTATGTAACTTAGCCAACTAATATTATCTATCATTATTATCTATTCATCAAGTCACCATACGTTTTATTAGTCTACTATGCTAATTATTGGACTTATAAAATATTATTTATCGATTCAAGCCTTTTGTTCAACAGGGTGTTCCAATTTGTAAGGACATTCCTTTTGCATATTCTGCTCTTAAACTACTAACTGTTGCCCGCGACTTCGTCTGCTTGTATTCTGTATTTCATCATATTTTAATAAGTACAAATATCCAGCATGAAAAGTAGCCTATGTCTATGTCCTTATCGAAGTTTCAGGCTATCTATCTATCTGTCAAAATTTGTAAAGGTTACAGACAGACAAACAATTACTTTTGTATTCTTCTTCTTAGCGTACCTATCGATGACAAAAAGTTCAAATATGTTAGGGCCAAAACAAAATCTTATGTGTTCAAGAGAACCCATCAGAAGGGAAGGAATTCTCGTAAGATAAAACGTTCAAATTCTAGTCGCAGTCTCATCTCGGCGACAAACACATGTCAAAAACATGTCAAAATGTAGGGAAATTAGGGAATACCTACTTGAGTGCGAAAGCCGTATCATCGAAGTTTGTTTCTTCGAAAACCTTTCAACGACATCTTTATACTGCGACGCCTTGTTACTGCGATGTTTCGTTACATCGAAAAACTGTACTACGAACGATTTTACTGCGTAGATATCATACTGCGAAGCCTTGTTCAATCGATGTCACGTTAGTGTGATGTTACTTAGGAAAACTTACTTCGGACGACCTTACGGCGATAACCAAGAACATCGATTTTCTTTTCCAAATTAATAGATACCTACATTTTTCACATTTCTTTAAAAACACCGAAAACCGAATACTGCCACCGCCGTCGCCGCAGGGGAGCGGCTGGACGACCCTGCCGCGGCGCTACGGGACCCTGGACATCTACCTCCAGTTCCCGCTACCTACGTCTGGAGGCTCTGCAGGGCAGTAGTGTTCTTGGACGGTTATAACTTACGCGTGCGCTCGATATCTTACCCACACCCGGCTCAACCGGCTTATCTAGACTATCAAAATAAATCTAATCTAATTAGAAGTATTTTTTACAGATTGAGATTGAGACTGAGATCCGATTGTGAACGTTCTTAAAATTACGAGAATTTCCTCTCTGGATCCCACCCAAAGCTGGCCTTGCTTTACCGTGTGTCCAAATAAGCTGTTTTTCTTTATTTCTTTCTTTCTTACCGCAACCTAATTGCGTAACGGATTTTGATGAAACTTTACAGTAATGTAGGTACCTAACATAGGATACTTTTTATCCCAATACTCCCACTAATAATAATAATCGACACTTATGCGGGTGAAACCACAGGGCGCTGCTTGTATGATATAATACGTTTATTAGTAAGGGGTTAGTGTTGGTAAGATACAATACAAGATAGTTTCTTAGTAGGTTCAGCTTCAGGTACTTTAAACCATAGCTTAGTATACTATCTCTTTAGAGTAGATTACTCTATATGGCCAATTCCCAGACTATAAGTGCAGTTACTTATTACAATGATTGTACAGACGCCAGCATATCAAGCTACCCGAAACTGTCAAATTTTCCCAATCAACTTTGAACCTTATACTTCAGCAATAAAGTTGAAAATCTATTAAAGAAATTTGACAGATTGTAGTAGCTTAATGTGCTGGCCGTACCTAACTATAATTTACAACATGTTCTTGCTATTGTTTCTTTGATCGTATCATAAATTCAAGACAACAAAACAAAGGCAAGGACACTGTAAAAGTATTTCAATGTTTACATTATTCCATACCATTGCCAATTAATTACAAGCATAATAGCATAATCAGCCTATATAGTTCCCACTGCTGGGACACAGGCCCTGTGGCTGTAATCTACCACGCGGGACCAGTACGGGTTCGAATTCGTAGATGTCACATGTCTCTGAATTTTTTCCTTACGATGTTTTCCTTCATAATTTTTGAGAGCAGTGGTGATAAAATCATTTATTTACACAAAGTGTTCGAACCCAAGAAATACTAGACACAAAGACAAGAGAGATTGTACAAGTATGTCAATGTTTAGATTATTCTATTGCAAAATTAATCACAAAACCCAATAATAATAGGTCTCAAAATCAAACAGCCCATAGCAATTAATAATACGCCCAAAAATAGCTTCCATTATTAATTAAACTTATACGCAAAACGTCACAGTGAGGAAACAACATAAATCTTTGCAATTATCAAATTCTCTGTGTCGTCCTCATCTGCATACACACACACATAGACATTACCGTCGTACGCACGCGCGTCGGCAAGATCAAAGAGAACGCGACCCCTTTGTAGGTGCCGCGGTCGCGTGCTGTCTTTTTCCCGGGGCCGGTAGGTGGCGCTAGGGTGCACGGGTGCGAGAGAGACAGCTATCAGCTGATTACAACGCTTACTACGTGAATATTTCACCTCGTTATCCAGCCTTGTTTGTGTTAGAAATAGTGCTGGGACTGGCTTTTATCGATATACTTGTCGTTGATCTCGGGAGATGTGATTGATTGTTTCTTTAGCAATGATAAGAATGACTAATTATACCAATATATAATATGATAATTATGTGGCTTTAGAATTTTGTTGGCGATTAAGATTATTTTTTAAGGCTGTAGATTTTTTTAATGTAACCTTGTGAATCCGATGAATGAATTATTTGATTTTCCCACATAAATTAAATTAATATTAGTTGTATTTTAAGTTGATTGATCTAATCGATGAAACCTCTAACTGCGAAATCGTTATATCATCGATACATATTTTTAGTGTGAACGTTAAAGATTACAGACTCTTATTTGGCACTTAAATATTCTCGATTATTTAATCAAGTTTACTAGATAAGTAAAATAAAAGTCACACATTAATTATGACTTTTTAGTTTTTCTGCCTTATCTACGTCAGAAACTTATAATGTATTTAATGTAATAAGTAAATGTAAAAGCGTATTCGTTTAAAAATTTTGAGATAATAACTGTATTAATAATGTTCTCTTTCTGCCCCATCCCTTATCATCTTCTAAAATAACAAACATAAAATAACACGTACTTTTCTTTATTCAACAGTTTATCGACAGCGGCATCGACCGTGTCCCATCACTACAGGTACAGCCCAGCTCCCGCGTAGGCAAGACGGGGATCTGCCGATATCGATACTAGTAATTAAAATAGACTTACTGCGTCTCAGTATGTATGGTACGCCATAGCTCGCTTATGGGAAAACTGACGTGGGAAACATTACTATGAGTCATGGTGGTTGCTATATGTACAGTCACGAGCATAGGTATGTATACACTTGGCTTTGTTCAAAGGCGATTTTCTCCTTTATTTTTGAATGAAATTTTATATTAGTAGGAACATAGTATTTTCGAACCCATAGCTATGTGTAAAGGGTCGCGTTTCAACGTTGCATTCGTTATTTCGTGAAAAAATCGCAATTTAAAGTGCTAAGTGTTGACATATTAGTGCTCGTGACTGTACATGTGACTGATACTACTATGACTGTACTAGGGTACCTAGGTGGTTTATGAGACGGTAGCTAGATTAATGGGTAGTGGTAAAGGCTAGGCAGCTGTTCTGTTAAAGTAGGGTAGGTATTTAGATTGGAATGTTAAGATTTTCCTATACATAGTTGATTAAGTGAAGAATTAACTAGATCCAAGAAGTAGCCCTGTCAGTTGTTTTATTTTATCTATTTTTTAATTCTAGGAACGTCTGAACTTTTAACAGGTCACTTTGTACTTAAGGGGGAAGCGCTAAGGTAGCCCGCGAAATTCAAATTTTCTTACGTTTTTTGCAATTTGCTGGTCAGTATTAAGTTGTACGTAGATTAAAATATGATTCGCGGTCGTAACAAATAAGAACTTACAGAATTATAATATAATCATTACAATCAGTAATACAACTTGTTAAGTTAGTATAATCCCCAAATGTCAAGATTTCATGAAATAGCCATTCTTGGGGATTACTTGGTCTTAAAGAGTTGTGTTGATGACTTTAATGATTATTATTATTCTGTAAATACATCGCAAAATAAAGAAATGAATTAATTTCATTAATCAATCTTGAACCTAATGCTTTAGCGATAAAGTTGAAAATCTTTTAAAGAAATTTTGACAGATTGTAGTAGCTTGATGTGCTGGCGTATGTACACTATGTACCAAAGCCTGTAGTAATAAATAAACCTACAATAATAATACAGCACAATATTATCCAACAAACGTCTTCAATACTATACCAGTCAGCAATTTACTTAATCCAAAATGAATAGGGGAAAAAAAAACAAAATAAAAAGTAATTTAAAAAAATTAAACCGGCTTCAAAAAGAAATTAACTCAAAATTATGAAATAACTTTAATTTCGGAAGTCGGTGTCTTGGGATCTGTATTTTAGTTTTATGCCACCGACTTCCGAAATTAAAGTTATTTCATAATTTTGAGTTAATTTCTTTTTGAAGTCGGTTTAATTTTTTTAAATTACTTTTTATTTCGTAATTTTTAGTTTTTGCACTAGTATTTCACCAAGGTTTTGAGATGTTCTCCCTTTGACACTACACCCGTAGCTGTTATCAATAAGCCAGGCCGTCACACTTACACGTATTAGTCCATATCTTGAAAATGACTGAATCGATCTTGATGAAACTGAATCGATCTTGATGAAACTTGCACTGTTCCCTAAGTTGAAGAAAATGTAAGCCAATAAAAAAAAATGGTCACGATCCGATTAATAGTTCCGGAGATATGCGTGGACAAACATACATACATACATACGTCTATGAAATTTTGTATATTTGTTTGGAAGCCCTAATAGATCATCATATGTGAATATAATGCAATTCCAATAATATTACATACATACGTGTCGAATTGATAACCTCCTTTTTTTTGAAGTCGGTAAAAAAAAATACCTGCGAATAGAAAAAGAAAACGTACTCGTTAAGACGGATCATTCCGTACAATCGTATAAAATAAAGAGAATACAGGTATTAACCAGTATTAACCCTGAAATGACAGGGCGCGGTCCGGGCGACCCCACGTTAATATTTTCCAGGGAAATGACATCGTCAACCCGGCTCTGCGCATTACTTTTTCCTTTTGATGTTCGCTCATGTCTGAAGGCAATGTAATTTTGTTTATTTCCATTTAAAATGGGTGGTTTTGGTTCGATTTGACGTTTCGCTTGTAATTTATTTTTTTGGTTATTGGTGTTTACTAAGTATGATTATTTTTCGAATTACGTGGAGTGCGGTTAGATTAGGTATTTTTTTCATAATATTTTTAATGATGTATTTGTCAGAATATGGTTTTAAGACTAGTCAATGGCATCATTACATTCTGCCAAGGGTGCCATTTTAGGAGGTATTTTGAGTTTATGACAAAAAGAATCCAATTTTCAAAATGCTTGATTTTAGTGGTTATCTATGTGATCTAACCATCGAATCATACAATATTATTAAGTGCAAGTATTAACTGACTTAGGACCGGTCTTTCAATCGACAGATATTTTTTTTTTCGTGAAACAAAATTGACGTCTGACAGTTTTTGTACGGAAGAACTGTCAAAAATTAAAAAAAAAAACTATTCCTCCGATAAAATTATCTAGCGTTGGAAAAATTACTAAAAGATTGTAAAAATTCTTGCAAATATAAAAACCACAGCATTAAAACATATTCAGTGGTATTTCGAAAAAACCAGAAAATAACAGTTACTGATTATAAATTGTACAGTTTACCTGTCACGCGTGATCGGTCTGATCAGGACGACTGCCTATCAACGTGTCGGTGACCGAAGTGAACCAGCATAATGATACCGTGCACATCACTTACTACCTGGCAGGGTGCTATCAACTTATCATGCTCCTTATACATTATTTAACCTTATGAGGGGTTGCTAATCATGTTACAATTTAACTATAGGTTTATTTTTGCTATGAACTTTGATCCTTTTGAAATGATGACATTTTTATGAGGCTTCGGATTTTTATGCAAAAGTAAAATCGTGGGGTAATAAGGCTTTTTATTTTTAACTAGCTTCTGTCCGCGACTTCTTGTTCCCTGACCCACCCCGTCGCATCGCATTGTCGACATCGCATCGCGTTCTTTCTGACTTGTTTCTTTTTGCTCGGCTCCTGAGTGTCATAGCGTGATGTAGAATTGGGCTATCAAATGCAAAAAGATTTTTTCAAATACGACTGTTCTAGAGATAAGCGAGTCGAAAAAAAAAATAAAAAAAAAAAACAGTCAATTGCGAGTCGGACTCGCGGCTCTTTGTATAGGTATGTATTTTTTTGTAATATAACTACAAAGGAGATGTTCCAAAATGTATGGAGCCTTGGCCAGGTCCTTGTACACTATACTTAAAAATATATACGGTCAAATTGAGAAACCTCCTCCTTTTTTGAAGTTGGTTAAAAATAGGGAAATTCATTTAAAACAATTCTCAACAATGTCCTCCAATTACTTTAAAATGGCTTGGTTTGCTGGGAAACACATGAAATTACACTTGAAATTGCAAGACTGCAAGCTGTCATATTGATTGATATACATTTACTTGAATTATCTGTAGTTTCCCCGAATTCTACGGATTTTTGTCTTTTTTTTTGAGTTATTGACATAGACCTGGCCCATTTTGAAACATCTCCTTTACGGGTTTCGGATGTTTTCCTTTACTTGTGCTACATGACATTGCTTCTTGCCAAATTTCATGATTCTAGGTCAACGGGAAGTACCCTATAGGTTTTGATTTGGTAACATAAACGCCCGTATCTTTTGATTGCGTTGACTTAGAAGTTTCATTTTTTCACTGCTTCAAGGGATTGCAACCCTGGGTATTTGATATTAATTTCAACTTGATAACTCCATGCGTTCCTGAGAAAAAGGGTCTTGACTGACGGACAGACATACGGACAAATGAAGTGATCTTATAAGGGTTCCGTTTTGCCTTTTGAGGTACGGAACCCTCAAACTCTAGCTTTATTATTAGCATACATATAGATCGAACCATGCTACGTGAAAAATTCAACAGTATAAATACACAGTAATTTCAATCAATGCGCACAGCATTATGCATGCTACGGTGTATTCCGTCGTGACAATGATTTTACTCGCAGCCATTCCTAGAAAATTGCATAAAATATTTTATAGCCTTTCGAAGCCGTTATGAATTTCCTGAAAAATACTTAAAAGCAATACGACTTACACTCAGTTAAAAATACATTAAATGCACTTTCAACCCCCACCGTGCCGGTGTAAGGTCTAAAAGACCCCGCGGACGGATTTTCGCTAAACAATGCATACATTTATATTTCCTTTGAAGTGGTGCCGCGGGGCTCGCGTCATGCGCAGGGTTAACCAGCAAACTGTTTATTACACGTAGAAAATTGAATCCGCGATACCATAACGTTTTTACAACTTCTATACTGTTTTATGGACACATCATTTATTTTCTAGTCTGTTTTAAGTAACTGGCAATGATAGGTTTAGGTTTATTATAGAAAATAATGGTCTCAATAGTGATTAAAACCGGGCAAGAGCGAGTCGGACTCGCGCACCGAGGGTTCCGTACCATCATATGTTTTTAAATTTTCACCGGCGAGCTACTTACTAGATCTCGTTTAAACCAATTTTCGGTGGAAGTTTACATGATAATGTACATCATATATTTTTTTTTAGTTTTATCATTCTCTTATTTTAGAAGTTACAGGGGGGGACACATTTTACCACTTTGGAAGTGTCTCCTGCGCAAACTATTCAGTTAAGAAAAAAATTATGTTAGAAACCTCAATATCATTTATGAAGACCTATCCATAGATACCCCACAGGCCACACGTATGGGTTTGATGAAAAAAAAATTTTGATTTTCAGTTCTAAGTATAGGGAACCCCCATAATTTATTGGTTTTTTTTTCTATTTTTTTGTGAAAATCTTAATGCGGTTCACAGAATACATCTGCTTACCAAGTTTCAACAGTGTAGTTCTTATAGTTTCGGAAAAAAGTGGCTGTGACATACGGACGGACAGACAGACAGACAGACATGACGAATCCATAAGGGTTCCGTTTTTGCCAATTGGCTACGGAACCCTAAAAAGGCAACGTGAAAGCTTTTCTTCGCAGACCACTGTCCCTTAAAAGTAATTGTTAAGAGTCAATCATAGGAAACTAATTTAAGACGGTGTACTTTTCCATTTGCTTCCATCAAATAGTAATAAAACTGTCTTTCTAAATGTCTCATCTCAATGTGATAAAAATTAAACTCACCCCATAATCATTTTAAAGGTTATAAATGGCATAGTTTCTCTCAGTCCTCACTGTGAATCACGCTAAGGACCATGGGTATATTATGGTGCTTGTTGATAAGCGACCAACCAGTCTACATAAGTATGATTGTGATCTTTGACCTCAACGCATCCTTTGAACGTGACTTTTGGACCCCACTTAGTTCTTCCAGAGAGAAAAAAATGCTGTAGATCTGCTACAGCAAGGCGGCATTATAGGACCATTCAGGATCTGAAGGAAGGTATCTTGTACACTCGTAACGAAACGGCCAAGCCTCATATTTTGACTAAGGTGTAGAGTTTGTGAAGTTAGGGCGTGTAGAGTTAGAAGCTTGGCTCTACATGAGATCTGATAACTTTTTGGCAGTGCGAGCCATATGTGGTCTCGTCTTGGCAACATTTTACATGAAAATGTTTTTGGTGGGATTGTTTTATTCACCAATTTAAGCAGACAGTAATGATGGTATGGGCATAACCATTGTGAATCTAGAAGGATTAATCAATACTTCTTCCCATCTTTTGCCATATTCTACTATTTGTCTTTTTTGGCACCTAATCACAAAGAAAAAAATATCTCTATCTTTGCTAAAGAAACAATTGATTAAAGTACTAAACCCATCCCAGATTGACACATCACAGATGTGCCTCGAAAAATAATCGTACAAATTACTATATCACAAAATCTATAAAAGCAACACTTAAAAATTCAACCCTCCCTCTGCCGGGGCCCAATCGACCCCCGGTACAAACGAGCCGACAACCTAGTATTAACCCTTTGACGTGTCGTGGGGTTTAATTGCCCCCTATGCCGTGTTTATTAAACGGTGTCTCGGACAACACTATTTGTCATGTTAGGTGGTTCCCATGGCCTTATTTTGAGTTCACGTGAAGAAAAAACTTGGTATTTTTTTTCTGTTTTTGTGTTGTTGACATGGTAAAATATTATAGATTGTTGTATTGAATTGTGATGATATCATGAGTTTTAGATAATTTTGCGTATGAGGTTCAAAGTTTACTTTAGCTATTGGTTAAGCAACTTTATCTCGGTTGGGTAGAATCTAACCAACGTAACAAAAAACATTTAATTTTAATACGTCTTACTAAGAGATTTCAAATTGCGTACTTTTCTTTCCTTTCCTTACTTTAATTCATAATAAAATATGCCATAATTTATCAAGGGCTTAGTAAAAAAAAACACATAACTTAATTTACTAGACTTATTATAATATCACCCCTTTCTCCTTAACAATAGACAAGTCCCGGTCAATAACATATTAATATTCTAATTCCTAACCTATGCCCCTAGCGCTAATTATCTGGTAATTCCGGAATACCGTCAGTTGTCACTAATTTGACGACACTTTTCATAATCATACGTGTTCCGATTAGAGCGGTTGACCCCCCACTGCAACGGTATTAACGACTCTGTTATTATATCTAATACTTAGCCTCAAGGGCTTTGCTGTATTTCTCGAACATATTATTGTCATTTATACGTTTTTCAGCCGTTGTTTTTGTATTCAGTTTCGTAGAAATAGTTTGTTTGAAGTTTTGTTTGATATTGAGAGATTAATTTTCTTTGATCGCTTTATTATTTCTTAGGTTGCATGAATGGTCTCTTTGATTTCATGGAAATATTTTACACCATGAAGAAGTTTAACTGAGGAAAGAAGAATTAACGGTGATCTTTTTTTTTGTTGTTGTTGTCGGGGGGAAACCTTCAAAAGGCACCCGACCTCCGGGGGGGAGGTCCGATCATTTCTGAGCCCAATTTCTTAAAAATGCACATACTTAATAATTAAGGTTTTTGCCAATACTAATAGAAAAGTTTAAATATCGTTTTGGTGACTTTGTATAAACTATTTGAAATCAGCTATAGGTACTTATATTATAAAGAGGTAAAATTTGTGAGGTTGTAGTGGGTAATCTCTAGACCTACTGAACCGATTTTGAAAATTCTTTTACCAATAGAAAGCCACATTATTTGTGAGTGTAGTGAAGATATCAGAGATTTAAAAAGCGGAGGCGGAGTGGCTGGCGGGGCGGTACGAAGTTCGCCGGGTCAGCTAGTGTAGAATAAATTGACATAACAATTTGTACATGGCCCCATCAATTTCACACATTTTAAAATAACGCCCTTTAACCCAATTCTTTCAAAGATCCGTCTACACCTTGTGAATAAACCATTATCTTGTAACTCAAGTCATCACAAACAAGGCGTTTATCGCTCAGCGCCCGAAATTCGCGCCCACAACGGAAATACTCGGCATACCTCGTCATTTAAACAGAGACAGAACATACGCGAATCTTGAAAGTGCGAGTGAGACAGCGAAAATGTAACCACAATTTTTCCTTCAGATTTTTGGATCGTTCCAGTTTGGTTGCTTTCGATATGGTCGGGTGATTGGTTACATTGTGAAATTACTGCATAATATCATTATTAAATAATTTCGTAGATTCCTGGGCAGTTTTAGAGGAAAATCACGTTATTAAGTTGATAGTTAAAGTAAATTATTTATCTAAAAACATAACCCTCCTTCTGGCGCAGTCGGGTAAAAAGGGGTATCTCGCAATATTCAATATGCTATCATAAATAGCTTAAAGTTGAAATAGGTTGGATTAGTTCTTATAAAAGAAAATTGCCTGTATCATTAACCTTTTGAACGCCAGAGCATAAACGCACGCGCGTGCCCTCCACGCCAAGCCACAATTTTTTTATATTTAAGGTATACAAATAAAAACACACAAAAGTAATGATTTAATTGTTTATTTCGTGATAAAGTGCACCGCATTTTTTGTCACATATTTGTGTCGCTCGTAATAGGATAGGCGACACACGACTGGCGTACAGGGCACGCGCTTGCTTGTCACGTATATGTGACAATGGCGTTCAAAAGGTTAATCATTTGCATCAACTACTTATTATTAGAAAATTTCATGTTGCTAAGACTAAATTTAACTTCAATTCAGTAACAGCACACATTAAAACAACCATAACGGGAATAAGACAATCGTTAAAGCCGATTTAATTTTAAACCTCCCACCTTCATTAAATTTTCTACTTTATACCTTTCAACTTAAAGTTCATAGTAAAGTTAAATTGCGTGTCATCCCTGGATTCTGATGCTCGCAGATCGAAATGTTTTACATAGTGAAAGCTTGCAGCAAGAGATAAACGAAATACGAATGTGGCACTGTGACCTGTCACCGACATTATTGCCGTTCCGAACCGTTCCGGATCGTGCCGAACCGTGCCGTGCCGTATATGTCGTTTTGCAGGACGCGGCGCGCAAGGGTTAGATGAGAATCTGTGGAATATTGGTACTAGTAGATGAGTTTTTAAATAGGGTTCCGTACCTCAAGAGGAAAAAACGGAACCCTTATAGGATCACTCGTGTGTCTGTCTGTCCGTCCGTCTGTCACAGCCAATTTGCTTTTTCTGCGTATACCTACGTCTTGCTTGAATCATGTGCTGAATTCATGGTTAGAGTTTGCGCGGCGATGTTCCTGCCATCTTGTCAATATATTTTTGAAGGATATTAAAATACCTAGTATTTTGAAACCATTTTTATGTTAGGCTTTATTATATTTCAAGCACTTTCAGGCGGGTCCGAAAGGGCAAGTCTCTTTAAGACTACAAGATTATAAGCATCTCTTACATTATTATTTTCCTCAAAATAATTACCGCAGAAACTTCAACTTTCGTCCCTATTTCCCATTAGAAAATTCACGAAAAAATCTTCAACTTTTCGGGCAAAATCTTCATTTTAATTATACCACTGTTTTCCTTACGAATATATTACTGTTAGTATGACTCAGTGACTCAGTGGCTAAGTGTCCGCGCTAGCAGATTGAGATTGATGCGCTCGCGCAGGGCTTTTTGCTCTAAATTAAATTATTCGCGGAATCGGTGACAAAATGGCCACTTAGTTTCTCTAAGCTGTTTTATTTTTGTGATTTTGAATAGCTTTGCGCAGCTTAGTTATTTGTAAAGGACTATTATTAAAGTTCTAATTTTGTTTGACGGAGGTTGCTTTAATGTGTGTTCTGCAAACCCACATACGATTAGGAACAGTTTATTTTGGAACTTGAAAATAATAAAATCATAACCCTTCCTTTTGGCTTTGCCGTAATCGGGTGAAAATGGGTCCTTGGAAACGCGATACCAATGATCGCAATTAATAATGAAACTTGAAAGGAAAAGCATTGATCTTAGTTTCGTGAAGGGCAGTGTCGGGAATTGTGGAATAGGAAAAACCCGGTCCGTATGAAAATACTTAATTTTTTTTTTTGCAATTGTTAAGTATAACAAAGAGATTTAAGTAGGTAAATTTAAAAGCTCCCTTCACTATATTCAAGGGTATATCTCGCATTGCGTGTTGCATAAAGGTACTTAACTAATTACTTTATAAAATTACTTAATCTAAGAGCGTTTACGCCGTACGGCATTTCATACAAACTTTCAAGCCCTTGTTTTTCGAAATGAATGAACCGGTTTTAATGAAACTTCATACGCATGCAGGATACAAAGGTCTAAAAAGTTACTTAGGAACATTTACACACAAGATAACTGAAAATCTCTGTTTCTATGGAAAATTTAAAATCGATCTAATTTGACTGTTAGATGTCACATGTCTTCGAATTTTTGGTTCTAGGACATGCCAGTTTCCTCACGATGTTTTCCTTCACCGTTTTGAAAGCAGTGCTGATGAAGTTATTTACACAAACCCATGACCGACAACCTAAATTACATAGCTATACATATTTCATTAAAATAACAAAAAAAACCGGTAAAAAAAAAGAAATTCTCACCACTTTTCTAATTCTAAAGTCGATTCCATCTAAAACAAAAGTGTAACTCCGACCCCCTACATAGGAACAACCCCTACATAATAATATATCCCATAGCTACCCCTTGTAAATATTCGCTAGGAAAACAGCGGCTATTCCAATTTCGTAGTGAAAGCCTGCCTCCTACGTCAAAAACATAATTGGCATGCCCTTCAATGCCGATGAGCAAGGAACTGTGAAGGCTGGATGTGGCTACGTGGGCGTGGTTAAGATGTCAGCGTCAGGTTGGCCCGCAAAATTATTTTTTTTTACGTTTTTTGCAATTCACAGGTCAGTATCAGGTTGTAAGTTGATCTAAATATGACTCAACAACAACATAACAAATATTTATATATAGAAATACTAGCAACGGCCCGCGGCAGCATAAGTCGATCCCGTTCGAAAGACACGTGGCGCCATCTATTATCATAATAACGTTATTGTTGTTTTCCTCGGGAACGGCACTTTTTTTCGCGATGAAAGGCACCCTATGTCCGCTTCTGTACACGGTGTACACCTGACAACATTTATTTGCAAAATTTCAGGATGATCGGTTCAGTGGTTTAGGCGTGAAAAGGTAACAAACAAACTTACTTTCGCATTTATAATAGTTAGGATAGGATATATTATTAAAGTTACGATTATCATAAAAATCATCAATTCAACTCTCCGAGTTCATTTATTTTACCCTATTGAATATAAAGAAATCATGACATTACAGGCCAATTCTAACTTATTGAGTTGTATTGCTAATTCTAATGATTATAATTCGGTAAAGCCATAAATGTTGCGGTCGCGAATCATATTTTAATCAACGTACAACCTGACACTGACCTGCAAATTGCAAAAAACGTAAGTAAATAATTTCACAGGCTACCAGCGCATCCCCCTTAAATAGACAATTTTTTATTTATTTTCGAGTGGGTGTATTGTAGTCTTTTCTGTGTATTTTTAACGAGGGGTTAGGCTTTCTGGTTCTGGGAAAAGATATTATCGGAATCTAGGAATAACAGCCTGTAGGTATAGCTTTAGAAATGAACATCTAATTTTGTTTGACATTCTACTAACGCTTGGCTTATTTTTCTATTGATAGCTATTTATTCGAAACCATACTTGGATACAGACGCCAGCACATCAAGCTACCCGAAACTGTCAAATTTTCTCAATCAATTTTGAACCTTATTCTTCAGGAATAAAGTTCAAAATCTATTGAAGAAATTTGACAGATTGCAGTAGCTTGATGTGCTTGGCGTCTGTAAATCACCAATACCAGTCGACAGCGATGCGGAGGAATATTTCGACGCCATATTTTAGTTTGTTAATAGTTTTATTTTAATAGTTTGTTAGTTTATTTAGTGCTAGAAGTTTGTTCATTCCGATTAAACTTGGATTTTTAAATAAATAAAAAAATAACTTAAGAGCCTATACAACCTCAGCTAAAATTCACTCTTTATCTCGCTCGCACGATACTGCTCGCGGACTGTGTGAAAGCGAGACAGAGTGCGGTGCTGGGCGGGAGGCAGCGCCAATAGTTTAGGTATTTGCTTTTTACGGTGAAAATAAAGGTAATTCAAAAAAACCAACTAACATAAGACCTGCTTTATAGTTAGTTCAGTTAGTATGCAAAGTTTCATGATCTAATTTGAAGTATTTTTTGAATACCAGCGGTTTATTGTTCGGTTTGGAGGTAACTTTGGAATTTTTTTCTATCGAGAAAATTTTATGGAATCTTGTTTTCGTCTAACATAAGACCTTACATTAATCCTCAACTTTAGCATATATTTATTTCAAAATGAATGCTGCGGAATTTTCGACATAACGGAGGATCATGCTAAGCCATTTGAGGTAGTATAGGCTCTTAATATATATTTTTTTAATATCTTTACAACAGCTGTACTTAGAAAAGATGCGTGATGTTTGTATGTTCACAGTGGACTTTGACAGGTTTAATGTGATATAATACCAGTTATTACATCTTTCCATAAAATGAGGCCATTAATCTACGAAGGCATTAACTGATGTTAAATAATAAGCCTATATAAACTGCCTTTAAAACATTATTATTTGTAAATGTATATCAAACAGCAAGATCATTGGCGTCGTATGTTTAGCAAGTTATAAAACAAATTAATGTCCTATAAGTTAATTCTAAAAATAAACGGACAAATTGCACCATAATGTTATACCTTTTAATACCCACCTTACTCATTGTCATTTAAATAGAACGTTTTTAGATTAAATGAAGGACAATTTGCATTTCTAATGTATCTGGTCAGCCTTCATTAATTATTTATTTATTAGAAGTTCAATAAAAATACCAATTTTTATTGGCTTTAGTGCAAATAGTTTTTTTTTGTTATAATTATGTAGGTATGTAGTATTAACTAGCCAATTAAAAGCTCGAGTTTCAGCTACGGTACTTTATTAGGTACTAATTATTAGAAACGCACCTGTTAATACTTTTAATTTAATAGAAAAATATGTACATAAAACTTAACATAATCAGCCTATAATGTTCCCACTGCTGGGACACAGGCCTCCTCTCTGTAAGAGAAAAAAATGTACTTATAACAATTTTTATTATACGATACAATTTATTTTCGTTCCTACATTTTAAACTTGCCACATCCAGTAGCAATATTTTAATCCGCCTATACATAGGTTCGCGCAGGCTGTCGGAAAAGGTCAATAACCCTGCAGCCTCCCAAGCTACCCTCCGATACTCAGATTTGAATATTGTGCCACCCTCCAAAATTTCACCATTAGATTTTCTTGAAACGACTCCAGGAAAAATAAATGTATAGAAAAGTTATACCGATTATATTTCTGTTAAAAGAATATTATTGTGTAGGCTGAAAGGTAACTTTGACGATTATGCCTTTTTAATCATTTGTATTCTTAGAGTATTTCTTATTTTTACATGGTTTCATAAAGTCGAAAATACATTGCCCAGATATTATTTTACGTATTCAAAATTAGTTATGTTCTATGACATTGTATTGTAATCTTCTTCTTCTTAGCGTGTCTTACTACTGCGTACTTGGCCCAGAAATCGGCTACATATTTTGCGCCATCACCAGCGTCCACCAGTTCCTGTAACGTGCAGCTGACAGGACATGCAGGACACGATATTAAGTGTCCCATCGTTTCTCGAATAGCATCACAATTACACTAAGGCGGAGTCGTCTATGAATATCTGAACAGGTTTTCCTTGCTTCGGCCAACCTGGGTCCGGAGTCTGTTTAAATACTTCCAGCTTACCCAAGGTCCAGGTGAAAGCTCTTCAGCGGGTGGAACGAACGGTTTGGGTAAGGAAGCACTGTCTCACACTCACGCACTCGCACTGGCACTGTCACAGCTTCAGTCTTTCTTGTAATGGTTCGGCAATGAGTGGGCCGTCAGTACGACACACTTTAAAAAACTGTTTCGGCTTTTCAGCCTTTGTGGCACAAGGATGTTGTCGTGTAAAGGGTGTCGTGTGTCGGAGACCATTTTGGCTCTTTCGCTGGAGCTTGCGACCGCTCTACGAACCACTGGTGGTATTTCTGCTATTAGATACAGCATTTGTACCGGGGTCGGTTTTCGGCAACCAGTGATGATCGCTCGTTTCATTCAAAGTTGTATCCACTAGCTTTGCATGGGCAGAACGACTCCACACGGGGCACGCGAATTCTCCCGCAGAAGAAGATAGCGCCCGTCCAGTAGTCTGCATAACGTCAGGTGACGCACCCCACTTTGATGAGACCAGTCGACGAAGAAGACTGTTGCGAGTGTGCACCTTCTGCTTGATATTCTTGCAGTTTGATTGTAATTAAAAAGAAAAATAGATTTAGATAGAGATTAGAGAGAGAAAGAGATTAGATATTTTTTTAAATTAGATTTTTGTTATGTGTTACCTTAGTAGTGGTTCATGACATTTCATCGTCATTATCCTGACCTCATCCGAATTTATTTCGGGCCGGCGCAACATGTCTTTTTCTTCCATACATCTCTATAGTCGTTGTTTTGGTAGTCACCCCCTTTGTAATCATATCGTCATTAATATTCATGACATTAAAAAAAAAACTGTATTAGAAATGTATTAATCTGGTTTTTATCTTTTCAATTTGTCGACCGTGGGACACTTGATAATATTGAAACTTGTGAGTCAATTAATACTTAATCAAATCTTAAATTATTTAAATACATTACTTTATTATTATTTATTTAATATCCAATCATTGTGGTTCTTGTTATTCTACGAACATTCTAAATCTACGCTTTTCAATGATAAAAATACCATCGATACATTTTTTCCAATAAGTACACAATACAATCATAACCCTATTTTTCTTTAGATTTTATTTATTTTATTTTATTTTATTTTATTTTAGAGATAAGCTCCTCTTTATCTGAAATTGTATGGAAAAGTAGATAGATATGTAAATACGTGTATACGTGTGTGTACGTGTGCAGCCTCCCTCGTTATATGGATCCGCCGGATCGCATCCGGCTCGAAGGACCAATGCCGGAAATGGATAAGGAATGACGTCAAATCCGCAAAGGTAGTCTCGTTTTCAGCTTACAAAATAATATACATACGCAGAAACTTTACTGCCAAGCTTCATAATGTTTTTATTTAAAAGTGGGTAGTTTTATAATTACAGATCTTTTGTTCTCTAACAATAAGAGCTTAACAATAAAACATCCTGCTTTGTTTTAAATAAAAACATTCTTTATCCTAACAAAAGTTATTTGCAAAAAGTTAAATAGCTGGGATCTAAAACTAGACCAAAACTTCCAAGGTCGGTGCTCGGCGTCTCACGCACACAAAGAGGAGTGCCACCCCTCACCCACACAGCCTCAGGACACGTGTACGAATCACCCCTACACATGGTTGCCATAGCAACACAGCATCCTACTTCCACGCCCACTACCCCGGGGGCGAACTCTCAAGATATTACGCCCTACTTCGTTCGCATTGGTGAACTAAAGGGGTGTAGGAAGACTGCGCTTGTGTGCGTCAGTTAGGTTACCGCTGTGACCTGACGGAATTCGCCAATTCGATTTTAAAACCGTGACATCTACTTCTTCTGAACAGCTTTTCGATAGCAGTACCGAATTAAAAGTTAACTAGGCAAACTCGCGTGTATACCAACTCGGTTACTGAATGCCAGCCGAGCACTCAACTTTATTCGCAACATTCACCGTCCGCTCGTTAACAAACCTATTCAAATTTGAAGTATTAGTCGATTGAGGCAACATTTCTCGCGTCCTATCGCCACGAGTTCCAATTAGCGACTGCTGCTTGTCGCTCAAGTGGCGGTGACGTCACGCCGAGCTTTCATGCGGCTTCAATAACTACCCACTCAGCGATTTCTTCAATAGCCGGCCACTCCACCTGGCCTTCATTAGGGACCTTCTCAATGTACACGCAAAGCTAAAAAGATGCCTACTAATTTAAAAAAAAGCAAGTTTAACGAGAAAAGTTGTTTAGCTAATAAACCGGCGCGCCTGACGCTCAGCGTTAAGTATTTAATAGCGCTATCTAATTGCGTGATATAATTTTGAATTATTACCGTCTGTCAGCGGAACAAAGCGCGCTCAACTCTTTTGTTTCTACCGGTTGCGCCATAGACAAATCTTATTATGGAAATATTTTCAAATTAAGAACGCGCTGCTCCCGCATTATGCGTCTCGACTGTCATCATTGTCTATGGCTTCTTTTTGTTCGTTGCTCGCATGTCGAGGTTTTTCGACCACCGTTTCGGTTATTTTTTTTTCTTTTTTAAACTGTCCCGAGCGTGAATGGAGGTCTTTGTTTGTTCGTGTTTTATTATTAATTAGTGGGGCTTCTTTGTTCGTGGTAATTATTGTCTTAATAAGCAGTTCCTGCATTTCAACTATAGACGGGCGGAGGGATTGTCAGCCCTTTTACTTTTAAATTGCTTGGAATTATGATTTTGGAGCACGTTTTTGGTCAGTGCTACTTCACTGACTTATGAATAAGTAGTCTTAACGAGGTTTGAAATGTTTTTGTTATAGCTGTCTGCACATATAGACGAGTTTTTTTATAAATAAAGTATTCTCATGATACTTAACAAGTTCGTCAGTATAAAGAAATTGATCTAGATTCTAAATCAGTATCTTTTTAGGACCTATTTTAGATTTGGAACCCTTTAAGATAATAAGGGAAATGTAAAAAACAGAATTTTTCTTTCTGTCTTCCTTTAACAAAACGTCTTACAAAACAAATACAACTGCCATAACGCCTGAAACAAAAACCTTCAAAATTAAATACTGTCTACGTGTACTGTCGTTTATATCGCATAATAAAGTGGTGAAAAGAATTCCCAGTTTAATTAGAGGTGAGATACTCTGGCTCGGAAGTGCGACGCGCCTCAATGGCCCTCGCTGGGCGCCATTTTGCATAATTGGGCGACGGCGAGGGTAGAACGAAATTTATACGTTCCAGGCGCCAATTTACTTGCTAATGACGCGTCGTCTTCCCATAGAGTAGTTGTCGGGTTTTTGTTGGCTTGGAACTTTGTTTTTTTTTTTAGGGTTGTGTGTTTATTTGTTGCTTTCTTTCTTTTTTTTTTATTGAAAAATAATGTTGGATTTTTCGGTTTCTGTAGACATGACGCCGGTATCGTTAGTTTTTGTGTCCACTGGTCTGAATCCTGAAGATATGGAGATGGATTTTTATTTGTGTCTGGAGATTATTTTTAATTAGATTATCCTTGCTTTATTGCACAGTTTCTCATAGCTTCTGAAAACTGAAGATTCTTTTGGATTCACTTTTTAATATTGCGGCTGGTTTATCATTTGATCACACTTTAGTCATTATCATCGACAGCCAGACAAAATGGTTCACCTTTACATTTTTTTACCTGCATATAAATTTAATTATTAAACAATTCAATATACAATACAGAAAATAATGGCCCGCCGGTGTTGAGAGCAGGGTCTAAGCTACCGGTGGTTAGAGCTCCAGAGACAGGAACCATTTACATAATTATTATTAACTTTTTTTTTCTATTTGTTTCAGACGGGTAAGATGGGCCTGCCAGCAGGTGGAAGCCTGTCGCTGTTCTGTCCCGGCGGCGAGCTGGGGCAGCCTCCTCCGGCCCATATGGGCATCCCTCCGCCTTATCAGCTCGACTCTAAATTAGGTAAGATTTATTGAATTCTTTCTGGAGTTGGAGATTTTCATCATCTTTTGTAGCTATGCGCGAGAAAGATTTTTATTTGTTAGTCATCTTGTGTCCCGCTGCTGGGCAGAGGTTTACTTTCTAGCTATTTACATTTATAAAAATAAAATATGAAGACTGTTTCGATTGTTGATTAATTACTTTTATAGCATTCACAATTAGCATTAATAGCTATAGGCCGACCGTTTAGCTGAGACGTGGCCTGAGTTATGCGTGACGCTATCACCCCTCCAGCACCCCGCAGCTACCTCAGGCAGCGGTCAGCCTATAGCAAATATCTTCATTTAACTTAAAGAATAAAACACCCATTAAAAATATAACACTCCACAATCGATATCCAAGAGACGGATATTTATATCCCCCCCACAGTCCCACCTAAACAACATGACAACTAAAACTAAGTTGCGTCTAGACACTAACTAGGTACATGTTACAGCGGCCGGGCTGGCGCGGACACCCATGTACCCCTTCCCCGGGGGCACGTACCCCTACCCCATGCTAAGTCCGGAGATGTCACAAGTTGCAGCTTCATGGTGAGTTAACTGTTCTACCTTTACTATGTTTTTGTCGTTGTCCGTTTTGAAGTACGGAATAGAAATTGTTGTTGAATGTTGTTTTATAGTAATGACGGTTAGTGAAAACTGAAAATTGATTAGTGAGGCAACAAATTTTACTTTAATATGAAAATTAAAGTTGGTAATGTCTTAACAGAACTCCAGACCAAAATGGCCAAGGACCAAAAATGTTTTGCTACTCAATGATACGAATTTATAGCAACTTTTTCAGTAATATTCTGTCATGCACAAGACATGAAAAAAATTGGTCCTTCAGACCCTTCAGTTTATCAATGTGATCTATACTCCATTTGTAATAAGAATAAACATTTAAATAAACCTTTTTTACAGTCCGTTCAACCGATTTTGAATTCTATTGCGTTGGTTGCATGACATATGGCAGCTGCAGTAAACAGTTGGTATTGTAACCACTTTTTTGCTTTTAATACCATCCTTATGCGTACGATATAGAAATCAAAATCGGTTGAACGAACTATAAAAAAGGTTTATTTAAATGTCTAATCTTATTTCAAATGGAGTAAAGCCTTGTACGGACTAAAGCCTTGTTAGATAGTCCCAATGATTTCAAAAGTAAGGATACGCCCATCTGAACATTTTACATATACATTCTTCATACAAGCAAAAGTAACGCCATCTGTCATAAATCATACGCGCGCACCGCTGTCAACTGAGTCGCGTTGGCCCTAAAACCGTCATTTTAGGGCCAGCGCGTTGGTGCCAATTAGTCGCGCGGTTAGCCCGGTCCTTACGCTAGTAATATATATGTCAATGGATAGTCCGTACAAGGCTTTAGATTACTTTAATGATTGATTTCTTGGATTTAAAAATTAACGTAACATAACGTCACGCTTGTATGGGTTAGGCAGTGGTGTACAGACGCCACATCAAGTTACTACAATCTGTCAAATTTCTTTAATAGATTTTCAACTTTATCGCTAAACCATAAGGTTCAAAGTTGATTGGGAAAATTTGACAGTTTCGGGGTTCGGGTACCTATAGTACACCCACATTTCGCCAGTTATGTTTAAGTCCCATGTAATAGGGGGCGAGCCTATGCCATTGCCATCAACCGCGCACATTTCCAGACTCCGGGCTGCTCCCGAAAATTACCTGATGGAGTATTTAAGTCTTGGGCAAAAGCTACTAGTGAATAAGACCTTATGTTTCCAGGCATACCCCCAGCATGTACCCCATATCGTCAGCGGCGAGCGGATTCAGAAGTCCGTACCCCACGTCGTTGCCAATCTCAAGTTCTAGTCTATCGAGGTATGGTATCCCTAGGTACATACATTACTTGTTATATTTTGTACAGGTCTACTATTTAGCAGTGGCAACAAATTGGTGATAGCGTCACGGAAACTGGCGAAGTTTTGAGGCGCTTTTCAAGCTCTGGATTAGAGCCCTTTTCTTTTTAAAAGTCCTACCAAATCATGTTGGCTATCGCTAAATAATATACCTGTACTTCCAAATAATCATAATAGTTACTACTTCAATTTTTATTTTAACGATTTCCCCGACAATTTTGCTAGAACTGTATTTTTAAAATTGTTGCTTTTTCTGGATATTATCGGTGATCAGTTTGTTCAAGCATAAGTATTCAGGGAGTATGCAGCTGCTATCCTTGTAGGACAGCATTTGCATCACCTTTTAGAATAGCTTGGAGACAAATAGGATGGGTCTTTGCCAGGAACTACAAAACAGTCGATAGAATCCTCTAATCGTCTTATCCTATCACCGTCAATGAAACTCAACTCTTAAGATGTTAGGGAAATTCTTTACAGAAGTAGTAACTATAGTTCTACAAAGAGTCAATTTCCTCATGCTCTTTCTTGTTCTCCTCCAGTGAATTATACCGGTTCTCCCCAACGTTGGGCGGGGGCCTGGGGCTCGGCTTAGGGCCTGCGCTCGTGCCTCCTCCCCCCTCCAAGTCAGACCTCGACTCACACCATTCAAGATATGCAAGGTAAGAAGCCCTCCAAATAGTTTAAGCGATTCCCAGACCTGGTCCTAACGACCTGAATATTTGAGAAACGGGTCTTTTGGTTAAGAAGGATCAGAATTCTTTTCAGATTTGTAAACAATGTCGTAGTTATGACACGTGTCAGCAAAATTGCATCTTTCTTCAAACAAAAAAAAAAAAAAAACTAAAAGTCTATCCCAAAAAATCGTGTGAAAAGTCGCACCTTGCTGCCAATTCAAGTTAATATTTATGACATTTCTGTGCAACAACGTTGTTCACAATCATGTATGTTTCCTGGCACATCTCCTCCACAAATTGTTTATACAATTTCTCACCGATTTGTCTTATAGTTTACGACCTGTGGTACTGCATACAGATGTTTGATTAGACCTTAAATTTCGGAGTTAGCGGTAGGTATTACTTCGAGGAATAAATTCTTTAAGTGTCTCTTGAACAATGAGAACGATATCAATAACCACACATTAGCTTATAGCATAATCAGCCTATAATGTTCCCACTGCTGGGACATAGGCCTCCCCTCTGTAAGTGGCAGAGGGCCGTAATCCACGCGGGAGATGATGAGGGGGGGAGTCTATTATCATCAACCTGGCACTAATTCAGGCTACGGGCTGCTACTGACAAATTTCAGATGGGAAAATCCCGATAACACTTTGACTGACCCGGGAATCGAACCCAGGACCTCATGTTCAGCAGTAGCGCTTGCGATCAATAGACCAATGAGGCAGTCATAGCAAAAATAATTACTTTATATGGCAGACATCATCATCTGCCTAGCCTTTTCCCAACTATGCTGGGGTCGGCTTCCAGTCTAACCAGATGCTGCTGAATACCAGTATTTTACATGGAGCGACTGCCTATCTGACCTCCACAACCTAGTTATTGAGTAATACGATACCCCTTGGTAAGACTGGTTGTCAGACTTTCGGGCTTCTGACTACTAACGACTGTCAAAGATCCACGAATGACAGCCGGGACCAACGGCGGTCACGGTATGTGAAAATGGTCACCCATCCACAGACCAACCGCGGCAATCGTAGCTTAACCTGATCGATCGCCCTGTGCGGCTGTTATTATTTAGCCACGGGCCGCTTTACACACATTTACCGACCCAAACTCAAATAAATATTTCTCATTCGCACCACGCGCCAAACAATTTACACCGTATACATTGAATTTTAAAATTTTAAACAATTATAATAACAGTTGAACAAAACGTTTCAATCAGCTGCACGCAAGCAACGCTTTTGTCACAACTCACACCCTTTCTGCTAATCTCCGATCGTATCATAGCGTGATGGTATCGCTCCGGCTATTATGCGAGTTATTCTACTAAACTACCCGCCCTCTTGTTCGATAGATTGAAGATAACGCGCGTAGGGGTGGGTTGGACACATGTCTACGTGAATTTGTTTGTAGGGTTCCGTACCCAAAGGGTAAAAACGGGACCCTATTACTAAGACTTCGCTGTCGGTCCGTCCGTCTGTCTGTTACCAGGCTGTATTTCAAGAACAGCGATAGCTAGACAGTTGAAATTTTCACAAATTATGTATTACTCTTGCCGCTATAACAACAAATACTAAAAACAAAATAAAGTAAATATTTAAGGGGGGCTCCCATACAACAAACGTGTTTTTTTTTCCCGGTGTTTTTGCCTTGTGGTACGGAACCCTTCGTGTGCGAGTCCGACTCGCACTTGGCCAGTTTTTTGAAAATTTGTTCCGATGCTATTGTTAGGTTAGTCTTAACGCGATAAACTCCAAAACTACCGAACGGATTTTCATACGGTTTCCGCTAATGGACGGAGTGCTTCATGAGGAAGGTTTAAGTGTATAATTCTATTAAGTTTTGTGTAAATTGGCTGACATAATATGACGATGTTTGTCAAAGACGTCGGATAAAAATTATGCCGCTTCAATGGCGTGCGCCGCGTAAACAAATACCTAGAGTTATATGAAAACAATGTATAAATGGGATATTTCCCGATAACTAAGCGGGCGAGGCCGCGGGCCAAAGCTATTATTTTATAATTGAGCTGTTGATATGCATAACTATGTAAGTAATTAAGCCGATTCGAGATCAGAAAGTAAACAAAATTGATCTCAGAGTTAATTAGGATCATAAGTTAATCGTAGGCATTCGTTTTATCACAGACTCACACTCATGAGTAATTGATCAACTATTCATTTATATGTGGCAATATTGTGATGAATAAATATTTTATAGAAAATTTATTTTTTTATTTCCATACTAACATTTTTGCTGCTGATTGTACCTTTTCTCATTTTGATAGTAACGTGGGACGACTTGCAGAATGAAAATATTATTTATTTTGATTTTCTGCAAGTTTTTCTAAATGGGCCGTAGGCATGTAGGACGAGTTGATGAACTACTCACACTCAAATCTATCATTCATGATCAAGTCTTCTGTGTCTTCTCCATTTTAAATATACATACATGCTTGTAGTCCTCGGACCGTATTTCGGCTATGGCGGCTAATCTCAACAGAGCCTAGCCTTCGGCGCGGGAGATGTTATAGTGCACAAGTGTGTGCGCAGACACAGGTGCACTCTCTCTTCCTTCACTCTCATTGTCCAATAGGACGGCAATCCGACACGACCAGAGAGCCTTTTTTTTTGTGACTTACGAGTTGTAGGTCGTGGGTTCGAACCCAAGCAAGCACTCTGTGTAAAGTGCTTGCTTGGGTTACTTGGGTGCTTTCATTACCACTGCTCTCAAAAACGGTGAAGGAAAACATATAGTAAATATGCGCAGTGTTGCACACCCCCGCCCTATTTCAAGTTAAACAAATATCAACTTCATTTCAATGATAATTAAGTTGATTTCAGAGTGACTAGCACTACTGAAAAAATTAAAAATGTTTGAAGTCATAGCGTAAACTGAACTTTATAGTGTAGCAATTAAAGTTGTTTTTCCATTAATTAATGTTTGTTTACATTTTTGGCAAAAGAATTGCGAACGCAGATTAGGACCAAAAATTCGAAGACATGTGACATCCGCCAACCCGCAATGGGCGTGGAGCATTATGGCAGATTCCCCTCTGAGAGCAGAGCCCCCAGCAGTGAAAACATTATGGGGCAGAGGACGTGAATCAGCATTTCGGGGCCTAAAAAGGCCACTTTGGCAGAATCATAGAAGGACAACATTTTGAATTATAATGGACAGTTAACTGTTAAGTTAATCGTTGCAAATCCCATTTGTGAAGGATTTTTCCGTTTTTTTTTAGTCTGTGCTAAAATACCAATCAATCCAATCCCAAACTCTTTGATTGTACCTACGTAGTGCAGCGAAAAAAAGAAAAACACAGACTGTCTTCGCCATATTTTGATTCCTAAAGAAATCCTTTAATGATTCTGTCAAAGTGGCCTTTTTAGGCCCCCCCTGTTATAACAAACATGTCTTTGACACTGTAGTCCGGGTTACCCACCTAATTTTAAAATTTGCATATTTTTTTGGTCCTTGTATGCGACTACCAAAAAAGCTCGGCAATTAATTATACTACCGTATAAATTATGCATGTTTTAAATAAATTGTCAACACAATTGACTGATCAGGTAACAAGAAAGCTGATGCCTTAGGACAAGTTACCTGCTTCAATACAAACTGCATCAGTCAAAAGGTATAATCAAAAGTATGGGGTCTCCCTGTGCGCTATAAGCAGAACCATAGCAGGCCTTAGAAATGCTCTTGGGATCTTGTTTGGTCTTAAAACATACATTTAATCCGTCAAAAAGGTCTTGGACCGAAGGACCTATTTGTAAGAAGTTGCAAAACTGTCATTAGGACTTATATAACATACATATTCAGCCTATGTTCCCATTGCTGCACTGCTGAGACACAGGCCTCCTCATTGTTTCATTAGAACTTACTTACAGGACCTAAACACAAAAACGCAAGGTTTAGAAACAATAAAAGTATATGATCGACTACAGCAAACAAAATCAGAAAAATTTATGATATTCTTCAGGATATATGCTAGTAGAATAGTGTGTTGAAAACATAATACAACTAATTTGATACGATAGAAAAAAATCATGAAGATACCTCTAAAAACTTAGATTTTTACAATAAAAACCATACTAGTATACATACAATCATTCTGATTTTTTGCAGATTATTCTACAAGCAACATACTAAAACACTACTGTTTTAATTTTTTAGTCCAAACAATAGATTTTTTGTAATTAAATAATTGCTTCATATTTTGCAATAAATTACCAGCGTTGTGTCATCGCGCTTCTCTTTCTTTTCTATGCAGTCCGACAGTGACCGCGCTTTAGGTCATGTAAGTCCTTTAACGAAACAAAATCTGATTATAATTTCGTGCAACACTATCGCTGCTCGCTGACAAAGCTACCTCATAACCACATACATAAAAGTCCAGGTACAATCATGTAAATAAGTCCCTGGAGGAGAAATTTAATTAAGATGATATATGAGCAGCCTGGCTAACGGGCCGCGTCACCTGGTACAGTCGCCGAAACAAATGCTCGAGATCTTTGGAAAAGATTATATTTTATGCGGCGTTAAAAAGTTATTTATTAGTGCTTGAAACTACCAACGCTGATCTATTTGGCTTCAATTCCAAGATAGGCAAAACTATTAACTTTTTTTAATAGCGTATACAGTAGGTATTCAGTAATAAGGGGTATGTCGAAAGCATTGCATCACAAAGACCTTTGCGAACAAAGGCTACCAGAAGGCGAATTCTTGTAATTGAAAACATTCAAAATCTATTAGTCGCAATTTCATCTCAGCGACAATCAATTTCAAGAAATCCATACTTCCATACTAGTATGGATTCCATACTAAATGCGAAAGTGTGTCTGTCTGTCTGTTACCTCTTCACGCTTAAACCGCTGAACCGATTTAGATGAAATTTGGTATAGAAATAGTTTGAGTCCCGGGAAAGGACCTAGGGTTTTCATCCCGATATTCCCACGGGATCGACACTTATGCGGGTGAAACCACGGGGCGCTGCTAGTTTACGATAAATTAGAGGTTTTTTTTTAAAGATTGAGACTGAAATTACAATGCGAAGGTTCTTCAAAATACATACAAACAGGAGATTATTAGCGAAATAGAACGTAACGCTTTTGGAAATAACATAGAAATAAAAAGACAATAAATATATAATGTTAACTGTTAAAATATAATGTTAAAATTATCATATTCCACAAAAAAAATCATAGGTTCGTTAAGACTATAATCGACATTTTTTATTGTATAATTCTAAAATGTAATTAGGTAACATGTGAGATCTAAATAGACTACATGATACTGGTAATAATTATTTTATTTTATCGCATTCGTCGACCGCTCGGTATTCAATCTACGCGATCTTGTTTAATTAATACATTTTATGTACTTCCGTTTTTTGTCATGTAATTATTTTTTTAATGGAAATTCTTAAGTAACGATTATTTAGAAAATTAAAAATATTTATTACCCGTGTTTTTGCAATCGTAATAATGGTGAAGAAGGGAATCGTCAGAAAATAGCTTATAAAAGCGAAAAACAAATAAATGGTCCTTTATGATTATAAAATGCGGAATTCATATTTACCCCTTATTTATAAACATTGCTTAAAGTATAGTGAGTAAAAAATGTCAGTGTAAACATACATTTTCGACGTTTTAGCTTGTCATACATAACTTTAAGGTACTTACATTTATTTTATAAAGTAGCTGCACCCCGCGGTTTCACCCGCATTAGTTTCGATTCCGTGGGGATATCGGGATAAAAAGTAGCCTATATGTTAATCCAGGGTATCAGCTACCTCCATACAAAATTTTATGAATATTGGTCCAGCCGTTTGAGCGCGTACGTAACAAACATATAAACACAAACTTTCGCCTTTATAATATTAGTGTGATAAATGCGATAATAATTACCAATAATTACTGTTCTTTGTAAAAGTTACAATTTGCTAAATACAAGAAAAAAATCGCACACCTACCATTGACTTATCCTGCCGACTGTACATAACACATAATTACGGCGCGCGCGCCGAATACCTCGTTTGGGCGCGCACACGCATTGTGCCCGGATTTTCTTTCTCTTTTTATATCTTTCCCCATGTTTAAACCGTCCATAGGAAGTCGTATATTCCAAACTAGTTTGGTTATATTCCGAACTAATTTGGTGCATAAAACTTTTATATTAGACATATTAAACCAAGAGTTATATGTCACTGACAATGTATTTTATTATCTCTATTTATACAGTTTTAGAATTCGAAGTCAGGAAGTCGTTTTTTACTGGTTTTGCTTTTCTTTTTCGATTAACGGATTTAGGGCTATTACGGAGTTGTGTTTAACACGTCCAATTTGATTTAGACAATTCGGATGTTGTGTGTGATGTGATATCTGCTCTTCTTCTGCCTACCCTGATCCCATATACCTTATCGTCTTAATATATATCTATATTTCTCTTAAATTCTCACCGTCAGTCGGTACGTTATTATTGGCTCCTTCTTTCTCATTATCCCTCGCCACACTCAATCCGATATATGAAATCTGCTCAAGGTTTTTGAAGTGAAAACTTCTTTAGGCGCGTTGCGCATACCCGCTTCGGATGTGTTCGGCTGTCCTGGGGATGTATTCGGTTTTAATGTATATCCGATATGTCAGTGAGTGATGGCAAAGTATTCTGTTTGTGTTTTGTTTTTTATAGCCTGTACTATCCCACTGCTGGGTAAAGACCTTCCCCAATTCCTCCCAGGAACCCTTTTTCCGCGCCATCTCGAACCAGCCTTTGCGGTTTGCGTCCACTTCGTCTCGCCACCTCCTTCTGGTATAATTTGGATCAAACAAATCTAAATGTCCCAAATTTGCCTCTATCCAACTTAGTCGGATGCCTGTGAAGTTCAGAGCTACAGTTTCTTTCTTACCAGTTGACTCATCAGTTTAAGAGCCATCTCTGAAATTACGCGTCTATTTTTGGAAAAACACGAGAAAGGTCGTGAGTACCGTTGGAGTGACTTGCGGTGACATTGTGACTAATTTGTTTGTTTCAACTTGGCTTAGGATAATCTGTTTTAGATTAGGATCTACTAATGTGGCTATTTAAACAGTTTCTTGGAAGAATTCGTCTCTTAAACCTGTAGGGTTAGATTGATATCTTTAAGTTAATAAATTAAATCAAAATTTATTGATGATCTTTGTTCGTAGCCTGGTTTTAGATTGTCTTCTCATCTTCTGCATTCTGTTCTTCATCCTACAACTGCTGATAGTAGCTATAACACTAGAACTGAACTTGCGCAGCAATTATTAAATTCAGAAGAATATAATGAACTATGCTCACTTGCTCAGTTCCGTTAAAAGAATAGGAACCCTGCTTTATGTTTAATTCATTAGATGCTTCTAATATAACCGCGATAATTAATTCTCCTATTGTCCAACTGCTCTCCACTCTTCTCTCAGTCTTCTTCTGGCTGAAACTGCCATCAGGTCATACCCTGACCTTGTGATCTTCTCCAATCGTAGTTCCGGTTTCCAGATAATGGTTCTTCCAGTCGAACCATGCTCCCGTCCAAGTTTCTCTATCTTACCCCCTACCTTACAACAAATTCCCATCCATTTCACCTTTTACTTCAAATACCACAATTCCATATCTCAACAAACATTTTAAAAATCAGTATGCTCACCATAATTACGAAGCTTCTCGGCCACGTTCGTGTATGATCGGCTGCGCCCGCGCCGGAAACACCGCGTCTATTTCCAACCGGACGCACACTGTTTATTGTCGTCTGTCTGGACGGGTGTCGTTAACACCTAAACTAGTTATTAACATATTGATCCCACTACAACTGTTGGTGAATGTATGGCTCTTTGGACGGGTTACGTATGGTTGGGAAAATCAATGGCGGTCAGGGTCTTTTTGGAGATCTCAATTTGAACTGCAATCTTTCTAACGTCTGTTATTTAAAATTTCTGCTTAACACAGATATTTGTCAGATATTTGAGTAATCCCCAACGATCTGAAAAAGCTATGTATGTAAAATTTGATAAATGTGAGCATGATTTTTGACGATATCGTCAAAGTCTCGGGAAACACCTGGATGTGGGACGCATGAAACCGCGGAGTATGGCAGAAGAAAGGGGAGCCTTATACCCAAGGGGAGGGTTATTCCGGGCTGAAATGATGATGATGATTTTTTAATCGGTAATGATGATAAAGTCAAGAAAGATGCAGTTTTGTTTATCCCACGTGCAAATTCAAGAATGTCTTTATCACTGTTATATGATATCAGAGGGGCTATTTTCGTAATTTTCTCATAATTAAGAACATTCACAGTCTGATCTTACCTCTAATTTCCCTAAATTTTTGACAAATTTTTGACATTGATTGCGACTAGATTTTGGACGTTTTTAATTACGGGAATTGGCCTTCTGGTGTAACTTTTGTTTTGATAAACATAGACCATTCTTATTTTAAAATTATGAAACGTGACAGAATCTCAAATACTTGAGATATCTTCACATAGTTCTCAATGAAATTGAACTAGATATTAGTCAATAAAAGGCCACCTAAATCGATTTAAGCATACTATGTATGCTGTCAACATTACCCATGTATCCAATGATATTATAAAGGAAAGATACGCTACGTTCATACTGAGCGACGCGACGTTCTGTATTGTTGCGTTGTTATTACAAAGTACTTACTGCGATAGATAATACGGAACGTATGACACAGAAAGAGATAGCTATCTTTAGTGTGTTGCTCGCTGCTATTAGCGGACTAAATTAAACTACAACAATTGTCAGAATTTGTCTGCAATAATTTGCGCCCGCTGGTGCCATATCTATCTCTTTAATATAATATCATTGCATGTATCCCTTTGATTTTAGCAGCATAATCATCACTTTCTTTAGCTAAACAATAACGCTGTACTTTCCAGGTCGCTAGAGAAGGGCAGCAACATGTCAAGTGATAAGCCATCAGATAACTCAGCAAACTCGAACAACAAGGAACAGAATAAAAAACCGCACATAAAGAAGCCTCTAAACGCTTTCATGCTGTACATGAAAGAAATGAGGGCGAAAGTCGTGGCTGAATGCACCCTGAAGGAATCGGCAGCGATTAATCAAATACTTGGCAGACGGGTGAGTTTGACTTTCAAACAACCATTTTTTTTATTAACCGTCAATATTCAAATTCGAATCATTCAATTTCAAAATTCCAAATTATACCGTTACAATCTAATTTGATTTTCAAATATTTGTCTCATTCTAGAACTGTCAAAATTCGAAATTTCAATAATTGAAATTGTTTTGTTTTTAAATAAGTATACTTTTTAATACAGTGTGTTGTGTTAGGTTTTTGTTGACGTTACTTCGGTCCCGATGTAGTATACTGTCGGATGAGGTTTAATATCCGTTTTACGGAATTTACTGTGCCACATTTTATGACCAAGTTATGGAAAGTTATTCCTACTGTGCAAGTTTATATTTCACATATAAACATCTTGCAAATAGACGTCAAATACCAGAATACTTATCTGTAACTAATCTGAGACCAGTCCTTTCAGAATCAATCAGAGTCGACATCAATAGTAAAGCTACTGCATAAAGATTTATTCAACACTGCTAAGCATCTTGCATCATATTGACTGTCAATCAATCAGGTCTTAAGTCGTTAATTAACCAATTAATTATGTATTTAACCGGCACTTGTAACCAACGTCTATTCAACAGTAGAATACATTGGGATTGTATAAGATTGCTTACATGACGTCATCTAATCGCAATTTACGAAGGTTTCACTAAACAGAGGTTAAATGGATGTCAACAACCTCTTTTTAGTGACGATCAACTTAGCTAATGTAATGTAAGCAATCATTTCGATTGTGTCCGCATTTAATATTTATATTTCTCTCAACAAATTGGATTGAGCCTTTGTTAATCTTGTTAGGAATACTATTCGTCACCGCACGTCCAGCTTAGCCTGCATTATACAGGCAATGCGGCCGCCCTATCTGCCATCTAATAGATGTATTGAATAATAATTAGCTGACCGTAACGCTACCGAGAAGCGAACCCGTTGACCCGTTCCCGGAACGCGATATCATTCCTAACAAGAGTAACAATGTCTTTATACAAAAAAATGAGTCGAGGCACATGTCGGCGACTGGTAACCCAATATCCTGGTATCATAATACGCAGTGGCACTCGTTGAGCCGCGAGGAACAAGCAAAGTACTATGAGAAAGCGAGACAAGAGAGACAGCTCCATATGCAGCTGTACCCCGGGTGGAGCGCAAGGGACAACTACGGTTACGGCTCCAAAAAGAAAAAGCGGAAAAAGGACCGCAGTCCCGCAGAGTTGGGAGGTATTGGAGCTAGCAGCGTCGTGGGGATGTCACTGGACGCTTGACACCGCTTACCCTCCCTGACGAGATCCCGCACCCCCACTAACACAGGAGACTTGCTTGTTGTCCGGTGCCACGTGCTAACCGAGCGGCTTGAACCCACACTAACGTCAGCATCCGTTACCTGCCCCGTCCCGTGTGTGTGTGTGTGAGCGGTAGTGTGTCGCGAGGTGATGTTGCCTGTGCTAGAAAAGCGGCTGGGCTCGCTCGGGCGACCGGGGCCCGCGCCGGCCCTGGCCGCCCCTTACGTGTTTCGTGTTCTGTGTACTGTAGTCGTCCAGTGAACGTAAACTGTACACCCTACACCCTCCGGAAACTATATTGGTTTGTTATATGTCTAGTCGAGACGCGTGAACCGACCGCAGAATAGGTTCTGGGAGGAACATCACAATTGGCCATTCTCATTCTGTAGGGGACAAAATTTTGTGATTAGTTATCAGGCCGCTCGCTGCGGCTGTTTTTCTAGCACGCGTTAGGTCGCGGACGTACGGTCGCAGGTCGAGTCCACCGTCCAAGTGCATTTCTCTGTTTTGTTTCCATATTCGGCGCGTTCACGATACAGTGGCATGCGCTCGGCCGTGAGGAGCAAGCCAAGTATTACGAGCTGGCGCGCCGCGAGCGGCAGCTGCACATGCAACTTTATCCCGATTGGTCGTCTAGGGCTAATACGCAAAGGGGCAAGAAGAGGAAACGAAAACAGGAGACAACCGATGGAGGTACTGCCTTTCACTCCGTCGACGAGCGTCCCCGTTCCCCTCCCGCCCCTCCCATCCCTAGTCGTGGCCATCAGCTGAGCAGGCTCGGCGATAGCATAGTGTCGTAAGTCGGTCACGAAGCGAACACATGTCCCGGAGCGGCCGACGTCCCGTCGTTTGAATGCGATAGTCGCATCGGCTCATTAAAAAAATTAGGTCAATTAACGAAGGATTAAGTCCGGAGACGTTGGCAGCTCCGCTCCTCGCCCCCCCCTGCGCATATCGCTCCCCCCACTCCCCGTCCCGCGACAGTTCAATTGCTTTGAACTCCGCTCCGAACGGACCGAGCGACATAGTAATATTGTCTTGGTTGAAGGGGTACGAGGTTGTAGACATACATACATATAATATACAAGTATTTTTGTTTATTTAATATTTATCGCATTTATTTATTTGATTTTAAACGCTATATTATGAGAGAGACCCTCACGCAAGTCCTTCGAAGGTTGTCCCGGTTTTATGCTTTCCGTTTTGCTCCTGCGTGCGAGAGGGAGCGTGCATGTTAAAGCAAGTCAATATTTGAATACTTGAGTAATTGCTTTGCAGGGAGAGTAGTTTGATGTCGGAAAAGGCTGGGACAGCCTTCTCTTGGTACATAATGGAGTAGTCTGGACCAGAGCAGCCAAGCGAACACCGCCGAGGACTAGATATACACAGCTGCTGATGCTTATGTGTCTGCGGTGCAATGATACTGGCCAAATAAAGTCACAAATATTTATTTTGATTCCGGAGAACCTATTCTGCTTCAATTTGCTTATAGACGACATGTTTATTTGTTATTTTTTCCGACAATAGCGTAGTTTTAGCATTTATTTTGTTCAAAGTTTATGCGTGTAGTATGTTATTTTTTAAAACCAATGTTTTTTCCGTTGTTCCCATTCATTTGTCCCATCCCGCCCTGCATGGACTAACATAATTGGATTGCATGCGAAGCTTTGTAGTACGTAGACTTAGCTGACATGTTTGAGATGCTTTAAATATGATTTCCGGTAAATTACCTATAATTTACGCATCGCATAATTAAGCTGCATTCCTTTTCATTTGAACGACAACAACGAGTTTATCAATTTACTAGACATCATATTTTTTTGAAAATTATTTGCAATTTTTAAAGTAACTTGTTTTGCGTACATTTTGTATCAGTTCAATGTCCGAGTGAATAATTTAGTGGAAGTGAAGGATGTTTACTAATACGTGTTATGTAATACTTTCAGGAAATAATTTGAAGAAATGTCGAGCGAGATATGGTCTTGATCAACAGAACCAATGGTGTAAGCCTTGCAGGTGGGTTACAACCTTTATTTTTCCTTTTTTTTTTTCTTTTCGCTTGTGCAAAATTGAGTCTTGGTTAGCCGATGGTATAATAAATACCATTGGTTAATACATTATTGTTTCTATGTGGAAAGACTTGGCTGTCTTATCTGGCAAACCAAGAGTAGCCCGGTCATTTTACTTTGGCATTTTATAATTTAAGAAAATCTATACAAAAACTATGTAGTTGTTGTTTATTTTTATGTTTTATATTACAATACATATAGTAAATTAAGGATTTGTTGACGGCGAAGCAGCTAATTCAGAAAATGTGTCTTTTCACAAAGAAATCAATTGTTTAGATCACAAGGAATAGATTTTTTTGAAAGTAGCCGAAGTTTGGAAGTAGAAACTTAGGGGATTAGTAAAATGGCGGCAAGAGAGAGAGAGAAAGAGAAAGGGCAATCATTTGTCGAAAGCTTTCAAAAAAATCTGGACACATTTTCTGAATTGGCTCGCTTGGTTGTTGTTATTGGTTGTCAAGGTTCATGTTTACTTATACAAATGTTTTTTCCACTCATGATTGCCGCTTCTCATGGACCCTGGATCTGCTGGCACTATTGGTGACTCGTTCTGATCATTTTTACGTTCTTTTTTATTATTTTTGATAATTTTTTTTCGCCACACGCCACTTGACTCGTTTTTATTTTATATTATCTTTACTTTTTTTAAATTATTTATGTATTATTTTACTTATTGCAATTGTCATTATTTTTCATCCTTTTTATTTTATACTATTTATTTGTATGCAAACACCTTTTTTATCTGTTCTGTATCTAATAATACATTCATTTTATGTAACAATTTCATAAACATTTTTCTCATCCCAATCACTACCACCATATCATCAATAATCTGTCCACTATCATTCCTCTATCCGCCATCATCTTTGTCCACCGTCATCTCTGTCCACTATTTATCCTTTACATCTTCATTCACTATGATTCCTCTACCACCATCATTCACTATTAATCTGTGTCCACTATCATTCCTCTACCATCATCATTCACTAACAATCCTATGTCTACTATCATTCCTCTGTCCGCTATCATTCCTCTCTCTCCCATCATTCCTTTATCCACATTCATTCCTATGCATCATTCCCTCTGCCATTTTGTTTCCTCTATCGACCATCATTCCTCTACCACCCTCATTCACCTGTCATTACCGGGCACAGCCCCGAGTCAAGTAGCGTGATGGTGTCCGGAGGCCTGGGCCTCCTCCGGCCGGAGCCGACGACCTCGCTCCCGGCCTCCAGCCTCGTGAGCCCGCAGGAACCTACCTACGTTAACCTCTAGTGCCGGCGCCGCCCCGCCGACGGCCTCGCAACGGTTGGTGAAGAGTTGACTCTTGACAGACGGGAATGACCTGTGTGTTGTAGTTGAGAACCTTAGTTTGTTTTTGACTTAAATATTTATTTTCGATTTTATTGGCTCTAAAATTTAAAGAAATTTTAAGTACTGTCTTTTCAATTTATTTTTAAATACTAAAAAAAAAGTCAGGTGACTGATAATTAATTTTTTTTTGTTAATAGATAGATTGCATAATACAGAATTTATTTAATATTTTTAAAGATGAAGCCTGAATGTTTTTTGTATCAAAAGGAATGGCGTTGTATGTTGTCGTAGGTAGTAGTTTGCTTATTTTTCGTTAGATTTTATAACGTTTTTGTAACAGAATTGTTTTTCAGCATGAGTGTTCGATGTTCTTCGCGTGTTTTCAGTTTATTTTAACACGTTTTCAGCATGTTACTGTTAACATTATGATTTATGTGTTACGTGTCATGTCGGTTAGATTAGCTTTTATCGTGGGAAGGACCGTTTTGTAATTTTTCAAAAAAAAAAAAAACTATTTTTTTTTTCATATTTTTGGTCTGTGAAGGCCAAAAAACACCATTAAAAATACCAGTATTAACCGCATTCGGTTAGACTGGCTGGAAGCAGATCCTAAATGTCAAAGAGCTGACCCCAGTTGGATGGATAATGGACTTCTGGTCTTCAGAACGCCTACTCATCAATAAAATCAGACCATAAAAGATACAAAACGGTCCTCAAAACCTATCCCTCCCGAATCCTCACTAAACCCCATCTCTTTCTAGGCGGAAGAAGAAGTGCGTTCGCTACATGGAAGCTCTCGCGGCCGCGTCGGGGACCGTGCCGATGCCGATGGTGACGCCGCAGTCGCCCTGCTCTGAAGAGGACGTCAAGCTGGAGGAGATGTCGGACGCGTCCAGTGACGGCGACGCCGACACGCCGCTCAACTCGGCCTCCAGCCCCGGCGGGCTCAGTGCGCTGTCGTCGCTCGCGTCGCCCGCGTCCGACCCGCCGCCCGCGCCGCCGCGCAACCCGGTGGGCACCAACCCGCGCGACGCCAACAACCCGCTGTCGGTGGGCCAGCTGACGTCACAGTCGTGGCCGCGCGCGCCGCCCCGGCCCGGCCACGAGGTCATCTCCGTGTCATAGTGGCGCCCCACGACCCCGCGACCCGACGCACACGCCGCGCGCGCGGCCTCTGTCGGGATTCTAACTCGATGGACGTTCCGCGATTATACCGAGGTAAAATCTTTACAGAACCGCGTCGCGATACGAACTGTGCATTGTCAACTATTCGTCCTTTTCCCCGCTCGAGGCTCTTGAGAAGCGAACTTTTAACCCAGCGGAGGGTAGAGCGACTAGTTAACGTGAGACGTGTGTCGCCATCTGTCGGACAGTGAGTGAACGTTCACCGGCGCCATCTAGCGGCCGCGGCGAGAAACGAGTCGTGTCGGTTGTGATATGAACTAAGGATAAGTACCGATTGTTACTGCTGTTCTCTGTCATGTTTTGAGGAAACCGTAGTGACTAACCTACCTCTATTCGGCTTTTTGACGAGTTTTGAAATTTAGGAATACCGGCACTTTTGTGAACTATCGTAATTTCGCTGATTGTATAGCGAGGTAAGAAATATATTCATAAACCTAAAAAATACCGTTTTTTCATGTATTAAAGTAAAAGGGCCTACTGTTTATCTAATAATTATTATCTACACCAAGTGTTCGGTATTTCTATAATTCGACGTCGTTCAACTCGAGAGTGGCTACTGCAATTCAGCCTAAATCTACAGTAACGATACTTTAAGTAGTCCATTCTTCAGTCGAAGTGATCTCAAAATTGTGAGCCCGAATCGAGTCATTTAAAGTGCATTTTTTATAACAAGCCCATACTTTTAGTGACCAAATATTGTCAACATTCAGTTATACTAGTCACATATTAATGTGCCATGTTTCATTATGAATTATTCTAATGTAAACGTATTTCTATTACTTTTTTTTAGTCCAGGAGCTTGTCAATTTCCGCCTCTTTATTTTGCAAGTTTTCAATAACCCGAATAAATAAAAAAAAAGTAAAAAATTTAATACATATCGAATCATGTCATCAGTCAATACAAATCAGTCATTAATTATTTATTTTTCGATTCGTATTTAATTTTCTACTTTTTGACCAACAACAATTTCTTACAACTGACGTTTTGGGCTTGAAGACTATGCTTTAAAATCTTTAAAGATTAATATTTGGTAAATAAAAGTGTGGGTACTTTTACCATCTTTACCTTGAGTAGTCAACGATATTTTAAGCCATTTTATTGTAAACCATTGATTTCAATCAATTATTGATATCATGGACGCAACTTTTAAAAATTCACTGCTGTTTTAAAATATTTGACAATCTATAGCTAATGTTACATCGAAACAAATATGTATGCACGATATTTACATCAGTTTTAATTTCTTAATATTGTGACGAACAATTTTCACCTCTATTGCTCTCTTGATACGGACGATTTTGTTTATAACAGGCCTCTCTTGCTTGACGATTGGGCATTCGCCTAAAACTTGTCGAAATGATTAGTTGTTTACTTTTCGGACCTATTTTTAAATTGAAATGCAGAAACATACTTAGCACACGCCATGACAATTAAAACCACTTTGAATTGAGGGACATTTTCTGGCGTTTCATAGGACGTACTGTCAGGCAGTGTTTATCAATACAAAGACGGCCTCCTACTTCCCAACATTATCATCAAATTAGACCCTTGCGCTAGTCAAGGTATGTTTCTGCATCAAGATCATGACCCAATGTGATTGATAAATGCGTTCTCGTCACCCGCGACTAAGGCCTGGTGTTCTTAAAACTTCCTACCTACGGCCTGCACCAGATGAAGGTTCCATGTAGCGTTATAGATTTTGAATTTAGTTATTAAAATGTTTTCCCTTCGCTGTATGCTTGTGTATAAAGGTATTGTTAAGGCGAACGGAGGGAAAAATGTTTTTCCGTTGTACGGAACTTGTTAGACTGTCGTAGATTAGACTAGGCACGTTGTATGAGTGAAGTATATCTAAGGTGTTGTGCCGAATGCCATTTGTAATAAAATGTTAGAAAACTATAAAAAAAATAATGGAATAAAAAGTCGAAAAGACGTCATTAGTTTCAAGTTTCAACTTAATTATACTAAATGTGTGTTAGTGAAATTGGTATTTATTGAATTGTTTATTATTGGAATCATGTGTCTTTATAATAGTAAAGATGCATGTTGAATGTATTGATATGATTTTTCTTTGATGAGTTTATTTTTGGCTAAACACAATCTACTTTTGGCATAAACGTGAGATGTCGTAGTACAATTTAAAACAACGCCATCTGTCTTCAGTTGCATGCAATTCACATATCTATAGTTCTAGTAATTTCCGCAAGATGGCCGACTAGTGTAAGCCCGTCGAATGGCATTTCGGGACAACACCACACTGTATATGTGTAAGTACATACATGATGTAAAAATATAGCTATAATCTAACTGTGTCATATTAGTATATAAGTGTACTATGCTACTTACATATGTATACATTATTATTATATAAAGAAAGAAGTTTAAAAGAAAAATATTAGTTAAATACTGACTCGAAACTGAATATGTTTGGTACATACGAAGACACAAGATATTTTGTAATTGGCAACCCCCAATAGGAGTCAAATTTGTAAATAAATTTGTAATTCACGAATATATAGGACATTTTGGTATAAAAATATTGCATTTATATTATTATTAAAAAGTGATTAGTGCCCTCGGAATGTTCTTGGATGGTTTGTTTTGTCCAACAAATGATTTTTGTTAATTACTTTTTATTGTTATTATTAAGAATTTTAACGTTGTTACTTGAAATACCAACCCCACATTGATTTATAAATTACTCTCGGTGATTGAAAATTGAATTTTAATTGGTTAAACAAGACAAAAAGAAATACGACTTAAATATTAACTGACAAAAAATATTATCAACATCAGTTTGTTTACAACTTGACCGAATTATAAACGTTGAAATTATTATTGATCATTCGTACGATTTTGCATGAAATCCGAATTTGTGCAATATTAAATAAATAATATGGGTACTGTATAGTTTTCTAAATATTAAATTAGATTTTCTTAAAATTAATTAGTAAGGTCTATTTTTGAGTTTTTTATAGAATGAAGGATTTGATTTTTTTTAATTTCGAAAAGGATGTTTTTATTTTAATAATGATTTTTATCCCGTGCGAAAACCATCTAGAACTACAGATTGCCAGGGAATTACGACCAGTTATGACGATAATATATGTATATCATAATGTCTGTGCCAAATTTATGTATGAAACCGCAGGTATTGAGAAGATACCTTTACTTGTCTTTATGTTGATAGATTTTATAGGTTGTTTTTTATTGTTAAGAGGGTAAAGACAGACGGCCCTTACGTTGGGCCAGTTATTTTTTTGTAGAGGAAATTGACAAATTAGTAAACTCAATTATTAGGTCTGTTCTCATGTCTTGTGTTCAGTTGAACGAATATTATTTTAATAAACAACTTAAAAATTGTATTTGTGCTGTTTTATTTATTATGCCCGTCTGTAATAGAATGGTGAACGTTTTGAGTATGAATAGAAAGAAAGAATGTACGTTTATTTGCGGCAAACATGACGCAAAAAAGGACATAGACACAAAAAAGAACAAATTTGTGGAAAATATGCATCTACGCAAAACGAAACTATGAGTCCCATACTCATAGTTTCGGTTTTGGCCATCCACTCCTACTTGTAAAATTCACCCTGTATTGTGAACAGCGGTGCTATTCTGTAAAAAGATCACCGTGATAACATAAGTGAAGTGAGCTGTCAAGGGATTGACAGCTCATTTCACAAGTTTTCACGGTGAGACTTTTACAGAATAGCATTACAGGAGTATGGCTAAAGCTACGGTTTCGGTGGCCGCGTCTGCGGTTTTCCGGCAAATGACGTCACTGAAACGTTATTAATGAAAGTAAGTTGATGTGTTGTCCTCGGGAGAGTTTTTGCCGCCGCCATTTCTTTTGACAGCTGTTGCAGCGTTGGTTCACCGCAACCAACAGACGTCAACGAAAAACGAGTTTGTTCGAACCGAACGTGACGTCCCTTTGACGGACGTCCAATTGACACTGGGCCACAGAAAGGCCACAGATCAATGTATCGCTACTTCGGTGTAGTCATCTCGTTCTCGCTGACGTCTTGTTGACGTGGCGGTGGGGAGACGGCAGGAAAGGGTAGGAAACCATTTCCTGTTACGTTGACGTCGGTCGCGTACGATATAGACCACAATGTATAACACGCGCGACCGACGCGCGACGGCAGCGTAACAGGAATTCAGGCCTTAGCTTTAGAAATAAAACAAAAGATATGAGATTACATTGTTTATTCGTGACAATGCATAATAGAGAATATACATTCAGAAATTATGTAAAACGCTATAAAAATTGTGACGCCGTTGCAAGACTAGTACTATACGGACATAAAAGAATTATTTTAAGGTTTTTGTACTGCGATCTTATGATATTTTGGCCCCTATACTGACCAAATTGCATCCCAGTTTTATGAAGCTAGAAGTATTGAAGTCGAAAATTATTTGAACAACAGTAATTTTATTCTGGTTTACTTTCAATTAAAGTTGACAATCAATGGACAACACTCATGAAGCGTATTCTGACTACATCCGGTCAAACTGGAAGCCCAACGCAACATAGTTGGGAAAAACGCTAGGCAGATGATGGAATTTAAATAATTTTATTACATTAGTGAAACATTTTTTCATGCGTCCCCTTAGCCCTGCCCTTATCCCAGATTATTTGGGGTCGGCGCACATGTATTATTCTTCCATACTTCTCTATTAGTCTTAAGTAAATTAAAAATGTAATAATCAAAATATTAAGCAGATTTCTATCTTTAGAAATGGACTGCAATAGACAGGACGAACATGATTAAATAATATAATGAAATATCCAACATATTTTCGACTTCAATACTAAATAAAACCTAGTTGACAGTACACAGGTGATAGAATCGTTACAAAAGTGTTTATAAAACAATCAGACCTAACACTAACTTATGAATTTACGATTCATGTGAGGCTACGTACACAAGGCGCTGTATTACCATATGTTAATGTTGGATCATGCGGATCCATCCCGCTGATCATACGGCCACGTCCCGCTGATCATATGGCTAAAATACCGGTGTTTATAAGGCCACATCCCGCTGATCATACGGCTACAGCCCGCTGATTATACGACCACATCCCGTTGATCATACGACCACATCACGTTGATCATATGGCCATATCCCGCTGATTATAAAGTTAAAAACAACGGTACGCGAATACGTGATGGTATGGTATGTACGTCTGTATATCACTGAACTTCTCCTAAACGGCTGGACAAATTTTGATGTTTTTTTGTGTGTTGAGAATGAGATAGTTGGACCTGGATGGTTTAGAATTTTAAAATTACACAATTGGACCCGGTAGGTAGCGCTGCGTTCGGGCAGGACAACTTCTGTCGGTTCCGCCAGTTCTACTGTAAAACATAGTACAATGCCGCACCGTGTGAACGTAGCCTTATGAATCTTATGATACACAGTAAGACGACATCACGAAAGCACAACATACAGCTTGCGATTCATTCACTCTTCACCTAATTATTCAAATGATGGTTATGAGTTTATGATTTATGTTAAGACAGCAATTTTAAGGTTTAAAAAATCTTTATTACAAATTAAGGTTTGATGGGAAAATTGTTAATACCTACTAAATACAGGGTTAATTAAATAATGCTGGCAAACTCTTAGACATTGATTTATTAACATGGAAACACTTAAAGATTTAAAATCATCTTATAATTTGTAAATTTTCTATAGGGAGATGACCCCAGATGATTTTCTTTCTCCATACCAAATTTAAATATGTTAATTTAATGGTAACAAAATCATATCACAGAGCTTGCCAGTATTTTTTTTAAATATTCTTTGTAAGTATTTACGATTATTGAATTATAAGATTAAGTGAAATTGAGAATCTTAATAGTTGTATTGAAATCTATCCAATGCACTCTAAGATAAGGAAATACAAAACAATTTTAATGCAAATGAATTAACAGATTAAAATATAAATGCATTTTTGTTAAAAACATTTTTGGCCCATTTTAGCAACAGGGGATTTGGAAGTCTATAAAACTAACAATTTAAGTGAATACAGGTAACATTCTAAAACGTTAATGTCAAACCTATTAATAATAATAATTATAACCAGTTAACATTGAAAATTTAAACACAATCAATATAAGATAATTATTAACCTGAATAAACAAGATAATAGGTAATTACGCGCCTAATTCTAATTTGTAGCCAATTTCTAAAATTTTGAATAGTTTTAATTACTCGTAATTAGTTAACCTTTCAAATGAACTAGAGTGCCGTGCTTTGTGCCAAAATCCTTTTGGAAAAGAGCTGCAAAAAGTTCAATATGAAATCATTAATTTTTTTAGCAACTCCTTTTCACAAATCTCTCCATACTTTAAATATTTTCTTGCTCCACAATCTTGGCCCTAAACTATTCTAGCGATTTCAGCTTTTATTTCAATATAAGTATTCAAAAAATGGAAAAAAATATTGAGATAACACAAAGGGCTGGAGTAACTTCCGGGGATTGGCTCTTAAAAGAGCCGTTTAAGTGACCTCAGCGCTGCCACTGACGACGCTGTGGAGTAGCGAAGTATTTCAGATCATGTTGGCCCAATCGTGTCGCTACATGAAGAAGAAAAATGGAAAAATTCCTTCGAATTTTAGTCAAAAATTTTGCGTAACTCGAAAAGTCCAGCTGAAACCGCTAGCTCATTTAATTTAAGGCTCATTCATACCTTATATCTACATATTCAGGAAAACAATGAATTCGAAAAATTGTAATACAAGCATAATCAATTAATAGTAAGTTAACAGCGTAATCGTCTACAAAATGCTATAAATGTCAATAAACAATACGCCAGTGTGTCAGTCTACTTAAGACTACTACCCGCAAACGGACCAATCACGGCAGCCACTAATGGCCAGCCACTAAGATATAGTGTATTTCCAATAACATACAAGATTTGGTAAGCAAACGGTACGAAAACCTCGAATTTTCATTGCGATCACCTTCTCAAGTTAGGTCTTAAACTTTATAAAAGAAACGTACTTCTAGTTTGAACTACATCAAAAACTGCATCGAATTATGTGTGTCCTATGTTCCCTACTGCTAGGACACACAGGCCTTATATCGGTGAGAGGCAGTGGTTGGTGGATATCACATGTCTTCGAATTTTTGGTTCTAGGGCATGCCGGTTTCCTCACGATGTTTTCCTTCACCGTTTTTAGAGCAGTGGTGATGAAATAAATTGCACGAAGTAAAGTGCAAGCCAGGCCGTTACCACTAAGCCTCCAAATGTCAAATGCTCTTCAAAATGTAGGTATGAAAATCGGTGTACATACATAAAAAAGAGACTCGCCGAATGCAACACCTCCTCTTTTTTTAAGTCGAAAAAATTGTTGAAACGTTGCTATCGCTGACAACTAGTGGCGATCGAAAGTGGTCCATATGCGGGTGCCCTAACAGAATAAGTAACATAATTTTATAACTGTTTTATTATGTCATGCCCTAATTAACAGTCTAACATATAATATACTAATGCTTAAGCTTTGGGTTATTAACGAGTAGCTTCAAAATTGGTTCTTAGCTGCCTCAAGCCCTTGGGGGACACTTCTACTTGTGAAGAGTTACCGAGAGTACGCCCAGGTACGCACAGGAAATTTTTCACGCACTGGATTGTCAACGAACTGCTTAGCGCCGAAGGTTGAAAATCCAGTGCGGGATACTTTTACCTCTATGCGTACATGGGCTAACGTAAAAATAATATTTGAGTTGGTAATACCTAATTTTAGGTACAATATAACAAATTTCTAAGTTCTCTCAATATGGAACTTAACATCATGCATCCAATTTCTTTTGTAACGTCATTTGTAAAGATATTTTCTCAAATAACAAACTAAATCATTTATCGTCACCTGGTCAACACACACCTCACACAAAATCACATTCAAATAGGGCTCTGAACCTATTTTTCAATCAAATATCGATCTTAAAACCTCTCATTTCACAAAGACAATGATAACTTTTAACAAAAAAAAATTTTAAATAAAATGATCACAACTGTTCACAAGTATCAGTATCGTGTCAATGCCGCAAGCTCACCAAGACCGGTCTCGGTATCAGTATCGAACCGGTTTACCACAGGACCGAGGACTTGCCGCCAGGGGGGTTCCTCACGCGGACTGAAGTCTTGGTGTCCAGACCCTCGGTCTCTCCTGCAAATTAAATAGTTAGTATTATAATGATTATTACTTAAAGAGTTACCTATCTATATCTATACTAATAATAAATCTGAAGAGTTTTTTGTTTGAACACGCAAATATCAGGAACCACAAGTCGAAATTGAAAAATTATTTTATCATTTTATAGCACAGTTCTTGAAACCTATAGGCTATTTTACACCCTAATAAGGACCAAAAGAAGAAAGTCTGAAATAACGCTAAGCGAAAATTGAAGTAGGTAATATCGCAGGCAGGCGATGGGATGGGGTCAGGGGCCGAGATTTCACGCGGACGAAGTCGCGGGCAGAAAGTAATTAAAAAAGAAAATTGGTCTGGGTCACGATTTTCAAAAAGTTTGTTGACCGCTGTATGTTCTTATACAGGGTTCTTGGAAAAATATTAACAACCTCTCAGAACTATAATAATAAACATCATAAACAACAACTTTTGTTCTAGGACTAAAATTAATTCATCAGACTTTAATACAAAAGTAAACATTTTGGTTTGATTTTTTTAATACAAAAATAAAGACATTGATTTGATTTGAATGTATCTTCAATGTAAAGAGTTATCAACTTACTGCTAATAGAGAAAGTGGAAGTCTGCAGGTTCCTCGTTCCCGGCTCCCGCATCTTCCTGCCAGTCGGAGTGCTGCATCCAGACACTGACATACTTTCAAGATTCTTGTCGATGTGACCTAGGTCTGCAAGAAAGGTGGAAGGGGGGTTAGTTTGGAAGTTAGACGGCAAGATGGTCCAAGAACAAACGTACATGTTTTTCGTCTCATTATTCCAATGACGTAAACAATTTGAGTTAAAAAGGTTAAATATTATTACGTTTAAATCATAAGTCCACGCAAGACTCCCGGGAGGGTCAGCGGGATTGTCCAAAAGGGTTACCGCTGGCCCGGAACATAAAGGGCTAAGGAAGGAACACGGGTGGGTTTTAGTCAGTAAGAGTCTGACACTCCCTTCCGCTCCGCCCAGAGCGCGAGCGGGAGGGGTCATTTGAAGACATCCCACCAAAAAAAAAAAAAAGACTCCCGGGATTTAGTCTTTACTTAACAATCGAAAGATTATCTGTGCAATATTAGGACTATATAGCAAAAACTGTATGGACAAAGTTGAAACATCATAGATTTTTTTTGCCGCCTTTACCCGACTGGTACGGCCTCATTACAAAACGAGTTTTAACTTTAGTCCAAGCTTAAACCATCGAGCTTGTTAGAGTATTTTGATCTTTGTTTCGAGCAAGCTAAAGTTCTCAATACAAAAAAAAAAAAATTAAAATTTAAAAAACCCCCGACAAAAATAAAATCAAGGAATCCCTACAAAAAGCATGAAATAAAAAAATAAATTTAAAAAAATCTTATGGAAGTCGGGGGACCGTTCTGTGGAACACCTTCTATTCTGAGGTCGACCAGCGACCGTGGCATACTTAACTGTCCGCCATTATGATTTTTTTCAAAATGTCGGCCAATCATTTTTTTTTTCAAAATGTACGTCCATTTTGAAAAAAAAAATGACCCCGAAAAGCGTCACGTTTCCGAGATAATAACGTTCAAAGTTGATCACGTGACATCCATATTTTACATGTTGTTGTACTTATGTTTGAAATAATCACTGAATGTATATTTTTTTTTTTATTCTTGACCCCGATAATAATATATGCAACAAGATGTACGAAATTATCAACACTGAACGTTAATGTCTCGGAAAGAATACTAATTAATATTTCCGTGCCTCGGAAAGCACGTTAAGCCTCTGGCTGTCATTCGAGTATCTTTGACAGTCGTTACGGGTAATCACAAGCCCGAAAGTCTGACAACCAGTCTTACCAAGGGGTATCGTTATTACCCAGTAACTGGGTTGTGGAGGTCAGATAGGCAGTCGCTCCATGTAAAATACTGGTATTCAGCTGCATCCGGTTAGACTGGAAGCCGACCCCAACATAGTTGGGAATGGGCTAGGCTGATGATCTCGGAAACGCTTTACGGCGCGCGGCGTTTGGTCGAATTATGTTTTCTGTTTGCTTTCATGCGACCTATCATCGATTTACATAGGTTTCATGTGTAACCGCCATAGAAAAAAAACAAAATGGCGGACAGCTAGATATGCCAAATCATCAATACCCTTTCTGACTAGGTAATCTTTTCACCACAACGTAAGTGAGCTTTCGTATGACTCGAGCAGGCAGAATTTTCGTCTCTCTCGACTTATTTTTTTTTCTTGTTTACATAATTGGAAGCAATGAAAAAAATGTAGTGTACGACAGCAGACCTTGTGGCCTTGTTGGTTTCCAGGTCGGGCAGCAAGTATACATGACATTTTCTGTAAGAGAAATAGTACGTTAGATCGGAATCGTGCCGGAATATGGCAATAAGCTTGTAGCTCGGATTCCAATATGTAGCTTTAAATAGCGAAAAGCTAGCTTACTTGTTGTTGATTTTATAAACCGAGTGTTTAATTTATAAAAAAATTCTCAGCTCGGGTTCTAAATGATATCTATAGAGAAACCACGAACATACTGTTGTAACTATAAGGCCCGGCGCCCACTATCGGCATCGGCACGGCTGAGGATTTTTATGCGACGAATAAAAATGTATCTTAATTGTATAACGATAAAATTGAAATTTCAGTGATAATAATCATCGTAGGTGCAAAAATAAAGATAGGGTATCCGACATACCGTGTCATTGAAATTTAAATTTTATTGTCATACTATTAAGTTATATTTCTATTTGTCGCATAAAAATCCTCAGTCGTGCCGATACCGATAGTGGGCGCCGCGCCGGGCCTTAGTAGACACGCGTCGACAACCGAGGCAACTGCCACTGTCAGTCGAGGTCGAGGCGTGTCGACAGCTGGCGACGCGTCGTTTACGAGTGTCGCCTTTGTGTATGCACACTCACGTGAAGTAAGCGTTAGGCCCAACACACACACACGTTTTTCTTGCCGTGAAAAACTGCGGTTTATTCGCCGTGTGTAGGCACGGTCGTCAGTGTTGTATGGATCACTATGGAAGCTTGTTGACGGACAAGTTTTTTCTGCGGCGCGGTTTATACGCCGTACCGTAATGTACAAAGGGCTTTTCAAGCATTATCTTGTCGAATGTTCGTGCTTTCATTAGAAAATAAGCTCTCAAGCTACAAAATTCGCGAATACATAACGTTAGATTTGTATTTCTGGATTGCTGCCCGGCCCCTAACCACGAATACTTACATTTTATAATGATCTAGCCTAGCTTAGCTTAGAAATTGTGTGTTTAAGTTAAAGCTTGGCTGCGTGCGTTTGGCTAGGAACCGTTTGAAAGTCAGCATCAAAAGGAAGTGTGATATCTCGGGACCATAGATCCTTTGGAAGGCGTACGAGGGGCCGAAGCCAACTCGCAGAGGCCCCTTAGGAAATTTTAATGAAATGCGGCACCAACCGACGGTTATCCCTGTATGCAATATGCAAGTGCACCCAAGGATAACCCCCGGTTATCCGTGCCCCGGTTGGTGTAGGACTATTGCAGGATATGGAGAAATAAAAAGTTGGACCATAGTCCAACTTTTTATTTTTTTAACTCAATAACGGGGCTCGATGGGTGGCTAAAGTGGCCTAGTTATCGAGAACTATGACCCCTGCCTGATCAATGTTTTTTATATACTTACAGTGTGCGTCTGCATAATGTGCACATATCGAAATGAGGGAAACTAAGCTTAATTTATCGACGGAAAAAATATTTTAAAAAATCTAAAAAAAAATTTTTTGTAGCATTTTTAAAATTCTTGTTCGCTGCTGTGACCCCTGTGTAAACAATAGCCCTCAATTGAGAATTATGTTTTTTTTTAACGAAAATCTGATATTTTTTCATCAATTTTTACAATAATTGTAAAATTACTCAATAAAAGCCCCGATTACCTACCCTTTTTTATTACTTTAAATTATTCTCCATCGTATCAGATTTCTAAACGTAAAAATACCATGTTTATAACTCAATCACAACATTTCCTATCAACTGTTAAAGAAAGGCCTTGCTATCACCATACTTTAGCAGGTAAAGATCCTTTTAAATATTTTTTTAGTTTTTTCAAATATTTTTTCCGTCAATAAAATTAAGCTGTTTCCCTCATTTCGTTATGTGCACATTATGAAGACTCGCACTGTATACAGGGAAAAAATGCCAGGGGGTGACTTGCACACTCAATAATGGGCCGCCGAAAACGGCCGCTAGCACATAGTGACGTAGCGACAAGGGGGCAACATGTCCTGAGGTGCTTATGAGGAGTGGAGAGGTATTGCACGGCTATCAGGACAATCCCGGAAGTACGGTCAGGATCCCGACCAGCATCTTACTGGAATACTTCCTTCTTCAGAGCAGGTTTGCTCTTCCGAATCTCCACTCAAGCCGGCCAATAAAGGCAAGAATGAGGTGGGAGCTCTGTTCCTCGTGATTGTTCACTCCAGCCGGCCAATAACCTGCGGGCGGAGAGTAATGGGTAGCTCACCGTCCGATCAGGACCAGGCCCGTGCCGGGGGGCGCGTACGTGTTCCACGCGCGCCTCAAAGAGATGTCAGCATCGAGGAGGGGCCCCATAGGGCCGAAGCCTGCCGGGTCAGCGGGATTGTCCGAATGGGTTACCGCTGGCCCGGAACGTAAAGGGCTAAGGAAGGAACACGGGTGGGTTTTAGTCAGTAAGAGTCTGACACTCCCTTCCGCTCCACCCAGAGCGGGAGGGGTCATTTGATGATTTCCCATCCGCAAAAAAAAAAAAAAAAAGCCGGCCAATAAAGGCAAGCCAGAGGTGAGGAACAAGACTTCTCCCGGGAGATAGGGTCCGTGGAGTCGCTACAGCCCAACAGCTCGCACCATGCTGCCCTGCGGGTTTCTGTATCCCTCTTGGTCTGGCTCCTCACCTTAGACCTGTTCCGGCAAAGTAAACTCTTCCGGCATAGACCTAGAGTTTGGAGCGCGCAAGCCCCACCACGACGTCAACGTAGAGATACGGTAAGTTGCACTATTTCTCTCTAGTATGTATGTTGACATTGCAGCTAAAATTAGTTAAAATACTAGTGTGGCATCACGTAAAAACTTCAATTAATTCGATCAAAGGTATTTCACGTAACAATCTGTGTCTTTAACACTATCGGCACCTTAAATTCTGAATATTATAATATATATGATGCCAACTTTACCGATACCATATAGCCTATTTACAGCCAACTGTTATCATAAAACAGAGGTTTATGACAAGACTGCAAGCATGCGTGCCAGCTCCGCTTGTAGCCTGTGTGCTACACCCACACCTGCAGTGTGGGTGCGTACCAACATTAGCTACATGTTGATCTACCAACATACCAGGAGAAGGGGATCCGTTGGTGGCGTGAGACGGCGTATCCAGGAAGTCGGGTCTGTGCGGCGCTTGGTCATGGTCGTGAGCCACATCGTAGACTAGCGGAGAGTCCACTGGAGTCTTCAGGAATTTGCCGAAACCTGCAGGAAAATCGATATTAAAATAACCACGCCACACACAATAGGAAAAGCCACTTTGTTGTTTCGGTAGGAGGATGTGGATGCCGGTGTCATTACAGCCAGGGCTTGAAATACCGGTATTTTTTGGAACCGGTAGCATTGGCCTTGGTGTGATACCGGGAGAAGAGGAGTACCGGTAAAATACGTGGTACCTTGTCTGTCCTATTGGTATTTCTAGTCAACGACGCGCAACATGTTAAGATGTTAGATTCAGTATATGATTCTAAACCCACCTGCGTAGAAAATATTAGTCAGTTATTTACAAAAAATTGCTAATCTATTAGTAGCGGTATCTACAACGCCACATGCGAACAACGCGTCATACTGCACGCAAATCCTGCATCGCGCAAGCAGAGTTTACCGCGCAACTAGCATAGATACAAGGGCCCGACATGAAACATAGGGCAGTTGCCCGCCAGACAACACCCGTCTGGTCGGAGGATCCTCTCTTTTCTATAGAGTATGAGTGAACTTTACACCCTGTTCCTCATGCCTCTATATATTCATTTTGACCGCGTAGGTATCGCACTTACATAGTTGGGAAAAAGCTAGGCAGATGATGAGTTCGCGCGTCAAGTTTTCCCTTCACTCTGTATGACATAATAATCATATTACCTTCGACAACTCGTAGTTGTCCGTCGTCAAGGCAGACGCGACCGTTCACGATCACGTACTGGGGACTACCCACCACGTTCTGTCCCTGGAATCACAATAAAAACGGTATTATTAAAAAGAAACAATCTAAAAGTTCCAGTAGTCACACTAATATTATAAAGGCGAAAGTTTGTGAGTGTGTGTGTGTGGCTGTGTCTGTGTTTATATGTTTGTTACTTCTTCACGCTCAAGCGGCTGGACCAATTTGGATAACATTTTGTATGGAGGTAGCTGACACCCTCGATTAACATATAGGCTACTTTTTATCCCGAAATTCCCACGGCATCGACATTAACGCTGGTGACATCGGCTGCGCAGAATATCGGGATAAAAAGACTATAGCCCATATGTTAATCCAGGGTGTCAGCTACCTCAATACAAAATTTTATCAAAATTGGTCCAGCCGTTTGAGCGTGAAGAAATAACAAACATATAAACACACCCCCACACTCTCACAAACTCACAAACTTTCTCCTTTATAATATTAGTGTGATAAAATATTTTGAATATCTTGCTCCTCACCTCAAAAATATTAAAATCAACCGCCTGGTTATGGGTAGCAGCAGAGATGGTCCTCTCAAGCTTGGGGTCCCAGATGACGATGTCAGCATCACTGTTGATGGCCACGCGGCCCTTCTGCGGCCAGATGTTGAAGATCTTGGCCGCGTTCGCACTTGTCACGGCCACGAAACGGCACGGGTCCATTATTCCTAAAATAGAAGTCAAATTATAACTGTATTTTATTGGAAAGCCGACCCCAACATAGTTGGGAAAAGGCTAGGCAGATGAGGTTGATTCTATTGGGAAATTCTCAATAGAAGCGCCGGATAGAATGGTCATTAGTTTTTCTAAAAAATGAGTATGTCTTCCTCAATTGTATGTAAATAAATAAACGTAAATACTATTCTTATTCATAAATTTCACTTACTTATTTTTTCACAGAGAGTGACAAAAAGACCAGGTGTCTTTTTGTCACTCTCGCCTTCAAAATAGTTATTTGCTCCCTTGGCAAAAAATCTACTATTAAAGTTTAGCGTTACATATTCTTAAGAAAGTTATAGTAAAATAGGAAAACATACCAGTATTAACCGCCTTCTGCCACAGGATAGCCATGCGGTCCTCAACTCCGTTCACTCCGTTAGGAATCTTGGAGAAGTTGTCCTTTCCTAGTTCCTTGTCCTTCTCATGGAAGGTGCAGTTGTCACTGCCGATCAGCTGCAGGTGGTCACTGGAATGAGATGGCGAGGAATAAATACTTATTTGAATAATTAAGTTAGTTATTCATGAACTAAGTTGCCTTTTGGGAATAAATATTAACATTGTCATAGACAAGTAGATGTATTTTTGACAGGATGAGACTGAGATTCGAATGTAAACGTTCATATGAGGAAATGCGGTTGGAGAGACTTTTGAAAAAGTCTAAGTAAAAAGTCATAATTCGAGGTTTGGCTCTCGCCTATTTCCAACTCCAATATTGGACCAATTTAAAAGATATTTCATAATTTGAATAAGAAGGACATATACTGTGTCCCTATGTTTTTTGACACTCGTCATGAACGACCTATTCTTGTAAACTATAGTATACTCACTCGGCCAGCGCCTCGCACATGGCCTGCGGTGTGGAGGGGTCCGGGCGCAGCGGCGGCGACAGTACGTGCGCGGCCGCGTGACGGAAGCACGGGTTGCGGTAGTGCGAGCCTGGAACGTACCACGTGGAACTTATAGCCTAGTCGTCAAGCCGATTTGGTATCTATGGATTAGTTGAGAATTCATTGATAACAAAACGGAGGGGTCCGTGGCTAAATAATAACAGCCGCACAGGTCGATCGATCAGGTCAAGCTACGCTTGCCGCGGTTGGTCTGTGGATGGGTGACCATCTTTACATACTGAGACCCCTCCGCCGTTGGTCCCGGCAGTAATTAGTGGATCTTTGACAGTCGTTACGGGGTAGTCAGAAGCCCGAAAGTCTGACAACCAGTACTACCAAGGGGTATCGTATTACCCAGTAACTGGGTAGTGGAGGTCAGATAGGCAGTCGCTCCATGTAAAATACTGGTATTCAGCTGCATCCGGTTAGACTGGAAGCCGACCCCAACATAGTTGGGAAAAGACTAGGCAGATGATGATGATGGATTAGTTAAGAATTCGTTACCAGAGTACCCAGTGCTGACACTACACTCCCGTCGGTACTTGGATCGGTGACCATCCATTTCATACTGAGATGCTCCGTGGCCGTGCTTAATAATAACAGGCACACGGTCGCACGATCTTCAAGGTTAAGCAAAGCTTGTCGAGGCCGGTCCGTGGATGGGTGATCATCCATTACATACCGCGACCTCTCCGTACCTCAGAGAGCTCCTTAAGCCGTTGGGACAATAATACAACCAGTCTTACCAAGGGGTAACCGATTAGACTGGAAGCCGACCCCAACATAGTTCTAAAAAGACTCAGCAAATGACGATGATGAACTTACCATCAGTTCCAACAGTGGCAGCCAGGGTCTCTCCGATGATCGCCTGTCGCTGCTTGGTGCGAGCCAGCTGAAGAGCACGAACAGCACTCTTGGACATCATGTGGACGATGTAGAGGGGCGAGTTGGCCTGGAAGTCGAAACAAAATGGCGTTAGATGGGTGGATGAACAAATGTAAAATTGACAGTCATATTTGTATATTCAGAATCTCAATAATTAACAAGTTTCCAGTTTTAGCTGGCCTTGCATTGTATAGGCTTTCGATACAATGAGAAGTCAGCTTATACTGGAAAGGTATAGCTTGATATGACGTCGTGCGTACAGTCAGCAACAAAAGTCGATTAACACTTCGGTTTTTTTATCACAGTTAGTTCAAAATTGCAGCAGAAGTATAATGCAATTTCGAACAAATATTTTGCTTATTAACCGAGATTAAAAAAACTGAAGTGTTAATCAACTTTTGTTGCTGACCGTACATACCTACATTACAAAGTTTCAATTTCATTTACAACTTTAATTTATTTAGGGCCTTTTTATTCCAAACAGTTAACCATTTCAGTGAAAGAATGACAACTCAAATCTGCTTATGAGTCACAATGTGATGGGAACTGACCTGGTTGGCGATGACACAGGCTCTGTTAACAGCCTCAGCTTCCACCTCCTCATCACGAGACAGCTGGTGAGCTTCGGGCCCGGTGATCCCCTTAGCGAGGAGTTTCTCAGTGTTGCGGGCGATTATGTTCCCGTTTTCAGCGTGAACCTGAAAGAAAATCAAAAATTTACAGTATAGTTATTATAAAACGAGTTTTTGAAAAAGTTCAACTTGCTTTTAATGACAGCGCTACAGCAACATACTGAATTATTCTATTAAAAATTCCCATTAAATTGATTCTCTTGCGATTTCTTCAGCCATATAAATACTTTAATAATTAAGGACACCCTGTCCTTCATTATTATCCACTTTGTCCACATTTTTTATGACAATAAAGAATTTATTATTATTATTAGTTTTATATTTGCAAATCTCGGGACCATGGATCCCGGTCCTTTAGAAGGCTTACGAGGGGCCGAAGCCAACTCGCAGACGCACGTTAGACTTTTTATTATTTTAGACTATGTACTTACTACCTACTGGTTATAGACCTTGCAAAATTATGCCCAATTTGCGCATACCGCATATTTCAACCTTATCCATCGCCATTTTTTTTAAAGTTGACAAACACTAACCAATCAAATTCAAAAGAGATTCATTAATAACAAAAGAACAACGTCACAACTCCCCAAATAGCCACATTTAAATCACATATTAAACCATCTTGCTCATAAGATGGTTGGCAGGCCATAATAACTATACCTATTATGGTTAGCTACCTATTGTATTATGGTTTAGTATGCTATACGACAGGTGTTTTGCTCACCGTGATGACAAAAAATCACGCCTGCGTTGCCAAAAGGGGTAGGTACTGTAAAGTCCATTCAAACTTATGTTTAAAATAATGTTATTTCAAGTTAAACAAATATCAACTTTATTTTAATGGGAATTAAGTTGATTTCAGAGTGACTAGCACTACACTTCAAGTTATAAAAATGTTTGAAGTTGTGGCGTAAACTGAACTTTATTGTGTAGGTTTTAAAGTTAATTTTCCATAAACTCGTATTTGTTTACATTTTTGGTAAATAAATCGCGAATACAGCGTGTATCGAAAAGGTTTGGTCATATGTAAGGGTGTGGTACACACCATCTAACTGAACAACTTTCTCCATGGGACAAACATCGTAATCGCGAAAAAATAATCAACCGTCCCATACAGTTGGGTCGAGTATGTATTAAAGTTTGGTATACCCATAATTCGCCAGTTATGATTTAGTCCTATTACGGCCTGCTACTAAGGATAAAATCAGGAATGAAGTTATCCGAAAAAGACTGGAGTTACCGACATAGCTTGCAGAGTAAGCAAACTGAAGTGGCTGTGGGCTGGCCATGTTTGTCGAAGGACCGATGGCAGGTGGAGCAAATTGTCTTAGAGTGGAGACCGCGTATCGTAGTGTGGGACGCCCCCCAGCTAGATGGGCTGACGATCTTAAGATGGTGACTGGGACGGACTGGATACGGAAGGCGGAGGACAGGGCGTTGTGGTGCAGCCTGAGGGAGGCCTATGTCCAGCAGTGGACTGCGACTCGCCATCTCTTTCAGGACCTGCCTCGGCGGCGCCATCCATCTTCAGGCAACCATTGTGTGGAGATTTAACATTACTGCGCTAATATTTTTGCAACTCACCTGCGGCAAAGCCCTAAGTTCAGCACAGGTCTCCATAGCACAGTACAGGTCATAGTCATCCAGCATCCAAGCGTCCCTGTATGCCATGAACATCTTGAAGGAGTTGACTCCATAGTTCTCTGACGTTAATTGCTGCATCTCCTTCTTGACTGCCGGAGACCACCAGGTTACTCCGACGTGGAGGCCGTAGTCGCAGCATACCTGGGACAGAAAAATGTTTTTTTTAAATTTGTTATGCACAAATAAAAAAATAGGTACCGTACAAAGGCGTCAGGAATTTTCTACTAGTCAACCTTAGGGTGATGCAGAGACAAAACATGGCAGACGCAACAACATACGGGCCAGAAAGCTCGGAAATTACTTCAAAATACAAGAATCCATACTAATATTATAAATTCGAAAGTAACTCTGTCTGTCTGTATGTTACCTATTCACGCCTAAACTACTGAACGGATTTCGATAAAATTTGGCAGAGAGATAGATTGCATTCCGGGGAAGGACATAGGATAGAATATTCTTTTTTTTGTATTAAGATGTGATGATGACATACCTTACTATCGGCTTTTTCCCTCCAGTTGTTGTAAGCTTCCAGCAAGGACTGTCCCTTTTGCGGCAAAACGAAGTCAACTGGAAGACAGAAAAAAAAATTATAAAGGTGTTGCGATATACTGAGAATAAGTTTTGAGCTTGAGTTGAATCAACATAAGGAAAATATTTTAAAAATTCAGTAGTAGTAAAGGACGATACCTACCTTGTACTATGATATTATTATCATCACTCAATTGACTAGTTCTCTAAGAGCGGTTCTGCACTACATCCGATCCGAATTCGAATTAAAGATCAGAATTGGGAATGTTCTAAACAGAATTTACGGTTAGAGTTCGTATCTAGTACATACAAATAGTACTATGGTCACTTCGGACCCGGAATTTCTCGGATTCAGATCGCATGTAGTGCAACACCGCTCTAACTCTCGACATCCGATAACTGAACTTGATGGAAGGAAGAATTGCTTGCAAACATTTTGCTTGAATGTACAGACGCCAGCACATCAAGCTACCCGTAACTGTCAAATCTCCACAATCAACTTTGAACCTTATGTTTTAACGATAAAGTTGAAAATCTATTAAAGTAATTTGACAGATTGTAGTAGCTGGATGTGCTGGCGTCTGTACTTGAAACTGGAGACTAGACGGATTGAAGCCCGGAATTGTTATCTGGAACCTTTTATCCAGCACTCTAATTGAACACTATCAATCTGAATCTGAATCATTTTGAAGGATATTGCTAATCCATATGTGCGAAAAACGTGTCTGGCGACAACGCAAATGACACAATGAATGTTGTTGAACTGTTAAAATGAAACCCATTGCTACTAATAGTGTGTTACGCAATTACCCCGCAGCATAATCTTCGTCCGACATAACCCGAAGAATTGCCAAACTTAAGTGGCAGTGGGCAGGGCAGAACTCAGATGGCCGATGGGGCCGAAAGGTTATGGAGTGACGACCGCGTACCGGAAGACGTAGCGTTGGAAGCCACCCCACAAGGTGGTCCGACGACCTTATGAAGGCCGCTGGAACCCGTTGGATGCGAGAAGCACAGAACCGGTCGAAGTGGAGGTGCTTGGGGGAGGCCTATGTCCAGCAGTGGACGTCTTTCGGCTGAAATGATGATGATGATGATAATCTTCGTAGTACTTACTGATACACGTAGTTCCTCCAGCGATTGCGGCCCTGGTACCCTTGTAGAAGTCATCAGCCGACTTGGCGCCCATCATCTCGAGTTCCATATGGGTGTGAGGGTCGATACCTCCGGGCATGACCAGCTTGCCGGTGGCATCGATGGTCCTGGTACCTCCAGGGATGATGAGATTGCGGCCCACTTGTCTAGAAAGAAGAGAGGGAGTAAATGAGTATAGCACAACAGTTACCAATACTAGTTATTGCAGCCTGCTGAGCCAAGCAGTCTTTTCTCAGTTAAAGATTGTAAGGCCTTTTTCCAGTCTCTCTATCCACCAAACTGCACTGGGCCCACGTGGTGGATTATGGCCCACTCCCTCTCACAGAGAGGAGGCCTGTGCTGTGTCCCAGCAGTGGGTACATCATAGACAGATTGTGTGTAGTGTTCTTTTTTAGGCACGGAGCAGACGACGATTCATTTGTCCGCGGACTGCGTAGCGCCTTAGGGGAAAAATATTCACGGCAATGATCATAAAGTTTTGTATTTACAGTACCGTTAATAATATTACTACGTTTTTGAATCAGGTTGCAAATCCAGTCGTCAGATGGCAGTAGCACTTCCTATGCATACAAATCTAGAAAACCTCGAAAATAACTAACTAAAAGAAAAGATGTCTAGAATGCAAACTCATTCCAGAGGTAATCAGAAACCTTCACGAACAATCAGGGCCGAAACAGTAACGATTCATTCTAACTCATTAATAGTAACAAGATTAGAGGCACACGGTGGCAACAGAAAACTTCATAAAAGGTATCCATCAGCATTTTTTTTAACCCCAAACCAAAATAGTCAAATATCGAAAAATCAACAAAAGAATCAATTAGAAAACTATCTAGCTGACTCATTCAACAGACATTTAAATCCTATTGGTAGCACAAAGCAATCTAATTTAAGCATTTAACTATATTGCGTTAGATAAGGTTAAGAATCTATTGACCTGATGTTTTCAATTGATGCGGGAACCGTTTGGTATGCTGTGAGTTTATTAATTCTGATGCTACTTAATGAAAGTATTGGAGCGTGTGATTTATGGCGTTTGAAAATAAGATCATTTAACAATGTTTAAAAGATATGGGTTGATGTTTTTAACGATCTTCGTTTGATTTGATAAATGACTGCTTTTGTGAACGTCCTACTGTATGCTTCCTATTTATGTAGGTAAATAGGCTATTTCTCCAGTCATGGGTGCCAAAAAAATCAGCTGTTCCCTACATTTGTTTGTATAACTCATCAAAATGTAGGGAACAGCTGATTTTTTTTCGCGATTTCAGGTTTGGTCCCATATTAAAAGTTGTACAATGACCTCTTAAGAGGTTGTTAATGTTTTACCAATAACCCTGTATAGACCTTTTCGGCCACATAATCGTGTGTATCGTAAAAAATTCGAAAAATTTAGGGGTATCGTATACCCAGTAACTGGGTTGTGGAGGTCAGATAGGCAGTCGCTCCATGTAAAATACTGGTATTCAGCTGCATCCGGTTAGACTGGAAGCCGAACCCAACATAGTTGGGAAAAGGCTAGGCAGATGATGATGATGATGACTCGTATGTAGGTATCGTTATTTATATCTGTATTGGCATACAACAAATTCCAATCAAAGCTTCTTGTGTGGCCTCGACTATATGAATAGAGCGATTCATCACTTTATGAGTGAATGGGTGCCGTAATGGCTGGTCCATCGATCTATTTTGGTCAATGGCAATTGATGTGTGAGCAAACATCAGCGTTTTGTTTATTATTTGTTTTAGTATAATAAGGATGGACAGTTCTGGCTGAATATCATAATTTAAAGGAAAATTTAAGGAAAGCCATTTCTTTACTGAATTTATTTGTCACGAAATACCATAAACAGTAATCAAGTAATCTAATAAATAATAATGCAGTTCTAATCGCATTTCATACTAAAGTAATGCTTCCATCCATACTAATATTATAAATTCGAAAGTAACTCTGTATGTTACCTTTTCACGCCTAAACCACTGAACGGATTTCGATAAAATTTGGCAGAGAGACAGATTGCATCCCGGGGAAGGACATAGGATAGTTTTTATACCGATATTCCCTTGGGATCGACACTTATGCGGGTGAAACCGCGTGGCGCTTCTAGGTTGTAATAAAGACTAATAAGCTCTGTACATTTTTACAGTACCACCCAAAAGCTCTATCTCCACAAAACATGCTCGACCTAGTGTGGAGTTCAGCAATTAGCGAAATGCTTCCTTTTTTTTCCTTCCCCGGGATGCAATCTATCTCTCTGTCAAATTTTATCGAAATCCGTTCAGTGGTTTAGGCGTGAAAATGTAACATACAGACAGACAAACCGAGTTACTTTCGAATTTATAATATTAGTATGGATTGTAACTAGCCAACATATCCTTGCCTTGACTTCTCACAAATAGGAAGTAAAAAAAAACAATTTAAAATTCTGCGCGCAGCCGAAGCGTCACCAGCAATGACCAGCATTATCATATCTGCTTAGTAAATAAATCATTCATGTATGTAAATATAGTTTGTTATGTAACAAATTAAGATAGTACCTAAGCACTTTGCCACCCAATATGGCGGTGTCGCGGATGTCGGCTCGTTACCGCATTAGTGACTTCCTGAGTGCGCGCACGCATTTGAATGTATCCAACGGAACGCGTCTGCGTTCGCAATTCAAATGTTCGAATTTGACATTTCCCTAACGTCTTTCAACTGTTTTTGTTGCGGCGGTAGTTGGTGTTTCTATATTTGTTGGCATGTTATCATTGTTTTGAATTGCTTATGGCCGATTCCTATAATTTACGGACCGTTGTTGGTTAAAATTAAGACTCTTGTGTCCTTCCTTACCAATAATAAAGGACCTCTTAGCTTTGCATAGTAGACCCTCCCATAATGGAAGTAGCTATCACAGGTAAAATAAGCTTACGAATCTATCTAAATGCTCGGTTTGGCAATAAAAAATGTTACCATATTGGTAAGCAAAACGATTCATTTTTGTTTACAAGAACCGAACATTATATATTTTAATTATTTTCGCTGCTTTAAACCACATTGTTCAAGAGTTATTTGCGGTTCAATATATTGGTTTAAAAATGCGCCTTGTTCTATTAATTACTAAAGGCTCAAATGAACCAAGGAAGAAAAACTATCTACCTGTCAGTATCGCCATGCCGCAGCACGATATATTCCACTAAACCAAATTAAATTTCACGGACAATTAGTGACGGTTTTATTTAGACCAGCTTCAGATTTTGATAAATATTTTAAAGCAAGAAAAAATATGGTAATGTAGCTTGCACTTTTCAATCGATACCAAATGGTTGGATAACTTCCAGTTTTTTGAGAAATAATAAAATTTGTTTAATAACGTTTTTTAGGTGCGGTAACCCACATATCTCAATCCTTACTAGGTATAATATTATAAATGCGAAAGTAAGCTTGTTTGTTTGTTACCTTTTCACGCCTAAACAACTGAACCGATCATCCTGAAATTTTGCATATACGTTGTCAGGTGTACAGAAACGGACGGCTCGGTAAATTCCGTGTTCAAAAATTAAATCCCCGACGCGTAATGTCGTAAAAAATATGAAAATAATTACTACAATATTTTGATCTTGATGCATGAGACTTTTTGGTACGACTATTGGCCATTCTCCTCTGGGAGGAAATAAGCACGGTGGTTTTCTAGGGTTTCTTTCTGAAGGAAGTGTTCATGTTTTAGTAACACTCTGTTGTTCTGCGAGGAAGCCAGAAAATCGCACGAATGAACTGTTTTCGCTGTTCATTGAACAAGGATCCCTCGAAAATGGGGCACAAAATGTTCATTTTAAAGTACAGTCTAATTTTCCCAATCAACTTTGAGCCTTAATCTTTAGCGATAAAGTTGAAAATCTATTAAAGAAATTTGACAGATTGTAGTAGCTTGATGTGCTGGCGTCTGTACTTCGAAAGGAGTCGGGGAAACATCAAAGCGGTGGATTTTTAAAAATTTGCTTTTCATTGACAAATGCCTACTATCTCAGAAGTGTACACGATAAATAGAACTAGGATTATATCAAGCAAGAGACAGTCTATTCAAAAGAATCAATCTGAGCCCTGATAAAATCATAATATGATCATTAATGACAAATCTGTTTACAGCGTCAGCTTATTTTTCTTTCTTTTAATTTCTGAATTGTTTTTATCTTTTTATTACGAATGCTTTTAACGTGTACGTCTTTCTAACTTTCTACATCGTTCTCACCTAAATAATTTCAACATGAATGATGTAACCAATATTTTGTAACCATTTTATAATTAAAAGAGTGTCCGTGGAATTTCTTGCCCGTTCTTCTCCATAGGTAGGTAGGTACCTACTACGCTTTGGAATGGGCAGCGACCCTTTGACGATTCAAAATTGCCTGAACTGGTTTATTTGAAATAAATGCTTTGAGTTTGTCAAATATAGTGATTTTGTAAACGTTCTTTACTGAATTATGGTTTCATTTTCAGCATTAAGGTGTGTGGCCTGTGATGCCAAGATTGCCAAGGTGTATGTTTACCGGCAGTTACTTTTACCGTGTTTAGTAAAGTAAAACTTTTTAAAGAACACCAATTTTCTGCACACAATGGGGCGCCTTATTAATGAGTTTGAAAAGAAAACGGACTTTTACCTTCCGAACAATAATACACCGTTTTGTTGAAATAATACAAAGATATACTTCTCACGGGAATGTTGTCGTATTTTTTTATTTCATAGCAATTAAAACACTTTCATTCCTATTGTTATGGTGACACGTAATGGTGCATCATTGTGAACGTCTCAATTTTCAAACTTATCTCCTAAAGAATGAGGTTGAAAATCGTGTGGTGATTCTAAATTATACTGTGTACAAAGAAAATAATAGCCTGAAAATGCACCGAGATACGATCGTTGGTCGTTCGCGAGATGAAATAGCTGGAAGGCATTTTGTTTGAGATAACGTAACCGCCTGGCACAGTTTCATATTTACAAACATTGCAGTCACTGACGTAACGATGATCGGTGAAGTGGCATGTGTCATCTTTTGAAGGAGAAATTGACGTTCACAAATATTGTCATAGCGTGATATTAAATAGCCTATAGCCTTCCTCAAGAATTGGGCTATCAAATGCAAAAGATTTTTTTCAAATCTGACCGGTAGTTCCAGAGATTATCGCGTTCAAACAAACAAACTCTTCAGCTTTATTATTAGTAGTATACATATAGATATAGATGACTGCATAGTGTTTACTGACTTGCAGATCCTGGCGAAACTGTGGTATAAAAATTAAGATTTTAATATGCGCTTTTTGGGGTTCTCTGTACAAAAAAGATACCTACCTAATCATTTGTCTTCGGTGCCAATCGGAAGCGGATGGTTTCGCTGCCAATCGGAAGAACACAGCACTCTTACAAATATATTTCTTAAAGAAAAGATACAAGAGTTTATTGGTTATACACAGCGTTGGCATTCTCTATATGCCTGAAAGTCATCCAGAAGTGTCCACAGCAGGCTCAGTTTTCTGAGCCCATGAAACTCGTGAATATTTTCCGTGAGGAGTTTCTATTCCTCACGGAAAATATTCAAGAGTTTCATGAGCTATTTCTCAAGCAATTAAGCTCATTTCAGACTACGCTATAATATAGTTTATAGCACAACAATATCGCTTTTACACTTCGCTATCGCTTTTTTTTGTTCTAAATAAATGTATGGCGAGCGATATTGTTGTGCTATAAACTATATGCTATTATATTATAGCGTAGTCTGAAATGAGCTTTACGGTCTTAATCACATCATGCATGTGAATGCATGTCGTAATCACATGCTTAATTTCAACATGAATGATGTAACCAATTTTTTGTGACCATATTTTGGTTTAAAAGAGTGTCCGTGGAGTTTCTTGCTTGTTCTTCTCCATGTACCTACTACGCTTTAGAATGAGCAACTAGCAGCTTTCTGACTGACCTTTTGACAATTCAAAAGTGCCTGTGATTTTTATTCGAAATAAATGCTTAGAGTTTGAGTAGATTCTGTCTTAAAGGTGTAAAAAACTGGCCAAGTGCGAGTCGGACTCGCACACAAAGGGTTCCGTACCACAAGGCAAAAACGCCGAAAAAAACATGTTTGGGAGTCCCCCTTAAATATTTATTTTATTGTTTTTAGTATTTGTCGTTATAGCGGCAACAGAAATACATCATCTGTGAAAATTTCAACTGTCTAGCTATCACGGTTCATGAGATACAGCCTGGCGACAGGCAGACAGACAGACGAAAAATGGAGTCTTAGTACTCCTAATAGGGTCCCGTTTTCACCCTTTAGGTAGGGAACTCTAAAAAGGAAATCTATCTTTGTTTTCTGCATCCAACTAGCGTCATTGTGTATGCATTTCCCTTGAACTGTTATGCTACATCATTATATTATCTTCTGTCAGTGGCCATAAGTTCACCGGATAAGAGCAATTCAACCAATGAATTTTATTTAAACTACGTCGGGTCTCCCTGTAAACACTTCGATAACATACCGTTTGAGTTCAACACCCCAGTTTAATATTACTGGTTTACTATGACGGGATGCTGCTGTCCAGTGTCCATCCTTCCTGGCCTAAACTCTTTGAGAGTCAGCATTATCTTGCCCATAAACTAATTTATTTGGGGTCTGCGCAATGTCTTTTTTTAGGGTTCCGTACCCAAAGGGTAAAAACGGGACCCTATTAGTAAGACTCCACTGTCCGTCTGTCGGTCTGTCACCAGGCTGTATCTCATGAACCGTGATAACTAGACAGTTGAAATTTCCACAGATGATGTATTTCTGTTGCCGCATAACAACAAATACTAAAAACAGAATAAAATAAATATTTATGGGGGGCTCCCATACAAGAAACGTGTTTTTTCGGCATTTACGCCTTGTGGTACAGTCAACCACACAGTCTCTGCACACAGCTCAACAACAACAACAGCAACAGCAACAGCTCTGCCACCCAGTTCTGACGCGAACTCCGTTAATTAGTATTGAATTTCTGATTTTGATCATCTACTTTTGCTGTTGACTGTACTCCCTTCGTGTGCGAGTCCGACTCGCACTTGGCCAGTTTATTTTCCATACATCTACATCTTAACGTCTATTCGTCGTCATCCTAATTGCGTAACACACTAACAATCACAATCCGATGCATTTTGAAGGATATTGCTAATCCATTGCTTCCTAAGTTCGAAAAATTTGTCTGCTCAACACGTAAATAACGCAATGAATGTTGTTGAACTGTCAAAATTAAACTGATTCCGATTGATAATGTGTTACGCAATTGCCCCGCATTTCCAGATAAGTCACTTGAGGAGGCGGTTTTCATTATCAGATCAATACGATTCTTATTTATTTATTTAAAGTTTATGCACAGATGCATGGGCGGACTTGAACATAGGCTGATGAAGAGATAACATGGTAAGTGCAATACAGTTGCATTCTTCTCTTTGTCTCTCCGTCCTCTTTATGCCAATACAAGTGACTTTAATGTTTTTGTTTAATTGCCAGGTTGGAGTTACAGATCAAGGAGTGCCAGATATGCAAATGCCAAGGGCAAGGATATTAGTATTCATTGCATCTTAATGATGATCGTGTACAGTCAATGGTGGTGCATAATCATCGTTGTTATGGTAGATTTTTCTTCATTTAATTGTCTGATCTAGAAGCTAAACATATCATATTATTGGTGGGTTCGCTAAAAAGGCGGCTGGATATCAATTTTTCTGTGTGCTAGTATGGATTAGATCGCTGGTGAGATTTTGCATTAGTTTTAAAATGTATATGACGTGTAACAAACGTATTTTTGAACCAATTTACAGATAAAAATATCATTGAATGGCCTGGTAACCAAGGAGAGGCCAATGTCCAGCAGTGGACTGCAATTGGCTGAGTTGATTGAACCAAAAATTCGAAAACATGTGACAATCATGTGACCCGCGCTGGGCCCGCGACCACTCCCTCACATCGCGAGGAGACCTGTGTCCCAGCAGTGGGAACAATATACTTAAGCTGATTATGCTAAATTAAATTATTGGTGGAAGAGGTGTTATCGGCAGGGATACCGCGGTACTATAATTGATAGTTTCAGGGAACTCTTTAATGCCTCTGTGACAGGAAAAAATAATCTAACAGCCATTCCATTCCAGTCTAACCCATATCCCAACTTTTAGCCTGTCTGGGCGCGGTCGAATGTAAATATTGAACGAATCTGTTACCGTATCGTCCCTATCTGACCTGCGCAACCCAACAATTGGGAACGAGGTAACTCCAGCGATATTTCGTCAATCAATTTAATTGGCATTGCTCCACCCATTTGCAAATAGACAAAGTATATACCTATAGTGGCCTCCAAAAGTTAGTACTTTGACAGTTTACCACTTCAGCCATGTGATGTCACAATATGATTAACTAGCACTTTGCCCGCGACTTCGTCCGCGTGTATTTCGTACTTTCCTCTAAAAATTTCGAAAATGTATGTTTATGATCTTTAAGTCAAAGTCAAATCATTTATTTCAAATAGGCACATTAAAGGCACTTTTGAACGTAAAAAAAAAACTAAATAGAAATGATTCTAGTCGCCCATTCCAAAAGGTAGTTTTCGTATGGAGAAGAATGGGCAAGAAACTCCACCGTTACTCTTTTAAAATGTTTTACAAGGTCTTGTATACATAATAAAAATTATATGTGAACACGATGCACCCATAATAAAATTAGTCTACCACAAAAGGCTTTATCATCATCATCATCTGCCTAGCCTTTTCCCAACTATGTTGGGGTCAGTTTCCAGTCTAGCCGGATGCAGCTGAATACCGGTATTTTATATGGAGCGACATATAAAATACATATGTATATATCATTCGGGCCAATTTTTCCGCGCTTTTGACCCCCACATGGGTGAATTTTTGAAAAATCGTTTGGGATGTGTTCATATCTTGATTTAAAGACCGATATCCAATTTGGAGTTAATGAAAGCAAGCAGTAAAATCCACCCCTTCTTCTACTTCTTAGCGTGTCGATAGCAATCTAAATGGACTCGGCCCATAATTCGGCTACTTGTTTGGCGCCATCACCAGTATCCACCAGTTCCTGTAACGTGCAGCTGACAGGATATGCAGGACACGATAATAAGTGTCCCGTCGTTTGTGGAACAGCACCAAATTTACACTCCAAGGCGGAGTCGTCTGTGAATCTCCACCTGAACAGGTTTTCCTTGCTTCGGCCAACCTGGGTCCGGAGTCTGTTTAAAGACTTCCAGGTTATCCAAAGTAACTCATGTCCAGGTGTGAGGTCTTCAGCGGGTGAAACGAACGGTTTGGGTAAGGAAGCACTGTCTCGCCACAGCTTCAGTCTTTCCTGTGATGGTTCACCAGTGAGTGGGACGACACACTTTAAAAAATTGTTTAGGCTTTTCAGCCTTTGTGGCACAAGGATGTTGTAGTGCAAGGGTGTCGTGCGTCGGAGACCATTTTGGCTCTTTCGCTGGAGCTTGCCAGCGCTCTGCGAACTACTGGTGGCGCTATTCCTGCTAGTGGATACAGCATTTCCTACTATATTTCCCAGCAATCAACCCCTTAAACTTTATTACCCTTTTCTACCTTGGTAGGAGTCGATTTTTGAAAAACCCTAAAACACATAGGCTCCTTTTTTATTTTAGTAGTACCGAGTTTCGAGTTAATCCGACAGCGGGTTACATATTTTTCTAACCTATTAACTTTGTCACCCCCTAAATCCTCTGTGAGGGGTTTTTTAAACTAAAAGTGACATTCTTTATTATTTACTGAGCCAAATATTGCCAAGTTTCAAGTTTATTAACCAAATGAATAAGATTTTGAAAACTGTATCCTCGCTTTTCCCCCTCACACAGTGGAATTTCGAAAAATCGTTTGGGATGTGTTTATTACTTGACTCGAAGATTTATTGATAAACATTTTCGACTTAATCGAGCCACGCAGTAAAATCCTCCACTGTAAAATTAACTGCCCTTTTCACCCCGTTAGGGGTAGATTTTTGAAAAACCCTGATACACGTTATTCTTTATTTTGGGTCTTAAGTATAAATACCGAGCTTGGAGTTAATCAGACCGCGCGTTAAAATTCTTTCATACAAATTTTGACACCCCCCAATCCCCCTTTATGAGGTAGTTTAGAAAAACTAAAAATGCCAAACTTCATATTTTACCTAGATAAGTATTCGTGCCAAGTTTTAAGTTTATTAACTCAAGGAATAAGATTTTTCATACAAACTTTCATCCCCTATTTGTCCCTCTCAGGGATGGAATTTCCAAAAATCCTTCCTTAATGGATGCCTACACTGTATAAGGTATCTATGTGCAAAATTTCAAGTCTTTATGTCCAGCGGTTTGGGCTGTGCGTTGATATATAGATAAATCAGTCAGGACTTTGAATTTTATATATATAGATAGATAGAAGAAAACAAAACGTTATCCCCCTTTTCACCCCCTTAAGGGTTTAAATTCTAACAACACCGTTGCGTTACCTTCCAACCATAAGCCTAGATAATAAATTTAGTGATTTTTACTTCGAAAATTAAGGACTCTCCACACACAACTTTATTCCCCTTTTTAACCCTTCGGGGTTAGAATTGTCAAAAACGCTGAGACACGTATAAATTCATTTTCAATCCTCAGCCTAAACACAACATTTGAAGATCCTAACTTCAAAACTGACGGACTTTCATATAAACTTCCATCCCCTATTTCACCCCTATAAGGGTATAATTCCCAAAAATCCTTTCTTAATGAATTTTTACCCTTTACAAAGAATACACCCTCCAAGTTTCATGTCTCTAGGACCAGCGGTTTGGGCTGTGTGTTGATAGATTATATAATTAAAAACAAAATTTCATCCCCCTTTTCACCCCCTTAAGGGTTGAAATTCTAACAACACTGTTGCGTTACCTTCCAACCATAAGCCTAGATAATAAATTTAGTAATTTTTCCTTCGAAAATTAAGGACTTTCCATACACAACTTCATGCCCCTTTTTAACCCTTCGGGGGTAGAATTGACAAAAACGCTGAGACACGTGTAAATTAATTTTCAATCCTCAGCTTAAACACAAAATTTGAAGATCCTAACTTCAAAACTGACGGACTTTCATATAAACTTCCATCCCCTATTTCACCCCTTTAGGGGTAGAATTCCCAAAAATCCTTTCTTAGTGGATACTTACTCTTCACAAAGAACACACCCTCCAAGTTTAATGTCTCTAGGACCAGCGGTTTGGGCTGTGTGTTGATATATCAACAATCAGTCAGTCAGTCAGTCAGTTTACCATTTTATATATATAGATTAAAAAAAAAAAAAACGGCTCTCCGGGAGTGCCGACAGAAGTGAAAACAAGACACAAACAGAATACTTTGCCATCACTCACTGACATATCGGATATACATTAAAGCCGAGTACATCCCGAGGACAGCCGAACACATCCGAAGCGGGTATTTTTTTAATCGTCTTATAAACAAAACACGCGCGGTGTCTCTTACGGTAACAGTGGCGCGAGTTCAATGGTTTTTTCTTATCTCAAAATATGCCCAACGCGTCTAAAGAAGACAAGTTTAATCCTGAGGGATTCTTGATAATTGTCAAAGGTAGTTGAATTACTCACTAAAAACGTTACAGCAATTCAGCCACTTGGATCACAAGAATTTTAAATCATAATGTGGTGTCATAGTGTGTCAAAGCTGAAGTGAAAAAATTTAAACTGAACTTTGGAGGCCACTAGGTAGGTATATAAAATGTAGGTAAATATATGACATCAAATAAACATTAGGCATTAAATTCACACGGCTGTCTGTATGACCTAATTAGAAGTCATATAATTAGTGAAATTAAATTGAACACGTTTCTAGGAGTGGTGATTGTATACATATAGAGTCTGCCTGTCAACTAATACAGAGTGATAAATTTAGGTAGGGTAGGTTTTTGGGTGAGCTAATTTAAACATGAAGCGCCCAGTGAACTCAGCTCCGTTAGGACCTTCCTGGCTACGTAATATTTTATTATCACAGCATGTACTATAAGTACTAATATAATAATTTACGACTGCGCAGTGGCGCCCTCATCGTTTGTTTGGTTATTTCTTTTATTTTAAAATGAACGGATATAAAACGGATAATAGTGGCCACTATTTTCCGTTTTAGTGATTATAATAAAACTAAACAATGTAAAACTACCGTTTATAATAATATTAACGTATAATCTTGTGGAGCACAACTTAACGTGCTTCTTTTCTGCATTTTCATTCTAAAATAAAAGACATAACCAAACAAACGATGAGGGCGCCACTAGGCGGTCGGCGCAGCCTTAAAAAATATTGAGAGTTGTAAAAAAAATATTGAGAGCAGTGGTATCGGCCCCGAATTACGAGTTGTATGTTCTAGGTTCGAATCCAGACAGGCTCTTTACTTTGTGTAAATTATTTCATCACCACTGCTCTCAAAACGGTGAAGGAAAACATCGTGAGGACCCCGGCATGTCCTAGAACCATAAAAATCGAAGACATGTGATATCCACCAACCCGCCCTGTGCCCGCGTGGGGAGTATAGCTCACTCCCTCTCCCAGTGAGGAGGCTTGTGCCCAGCAGTGGGAACATTATAGGCTGCTTAAGGTTATTAAAATAACCTGAAGCGGCCTTGACTGCTCAATCTCGCAGTCTTTCCAAGTTATTCTCACACATATACTTTCTGCCAATACGAGAAAAGAAAACCGAATGAAAATAAATATGTAGAAGATGTGTTTCAACTTTAGAGTAGGTTGGCAAGATAATGTGTCTATTTGAAAAATGTTTTTATTTTCTTACAGACTACGGAGATTTATCTAGATTATAAGATGAGAAGAGTAATAAGGTCATTCAACCAATGTTGGGAGTAATATAGGAAAGGTCATTGAACCTCAACCATGATGGCTTGTCCAGACAAAACATCACTAATTTCATTGCGTTTCGCCAGACACTGAAACACCCCACAATAAATTTAACGCCATTGGCAATGGCATGGGGCTTCAAGATGACGTCACGACGCAGACGGTTGAAAATATTCACCCTACTGAATTAGTCATCCAAAAATCGTTCAATAAATGACCGGACGTTTTTAGACGTTTCATCGTATTATTTTCCCAAAAAAGTTTATCAAAATCTCGGTTTTCTACAGAAACTGCAATTTTTTTTAAAATTATTTTAATAGTTTAAGGGATGTAATTTTATCTCTGGATCCTGATTTGAAATCACTAAATAAGAAGACTGAAGCTTTATCGTGCAGCTTGTGGGTCAACTTTACGCAGCAGGCATACAACGACCTACACTAAAAAAAAATTTTCTTACCAGAGATATCATAAAGACTTATTCATTCTATACAGAAAGAAGAAATGTTTGTAAAAAAATCAAAGACAAAACAGTAACGTTTTCCAACATTTCGAGTGCCATGGTATCTTATCTACCCATTATTTAAGAGTTGCATTTTGGATTTTCCAAAGTAAAAAATAACATAATACCTAATTATAACCACGCTAACGTCGCGTCGCGTCGGCCGTCCTGCGAGATGAGTACCTACTTTCATGTTACGGTAAATGTTTGAGCAACATAAGAGTTATTTGAGAACGCCTAGATTTGTTTGTTTTAATAACATATTTAGTGCTATAGAATGGTAGTAGACCATGGTCTGAAAGTTTGTATACACGTAAAAGATAAAATATAAAATCATCAAATAAAAAGTTTGCCCTACTCTCATTCCACCTCCCTCTATCCTGCACCCTAATTGCGTAACACACTATTACACTCAATTTGAATCATTTTGAAGCATATTAATCTATTGCTCCATATGTTCGAAAAATGTGTCTGCTCAACGATGCAAATAACGCAATGAATGTTGTTAAACTGTCAAAATGAAACCCATTGCTACTAATAGTGTGTTACGCTATTACCCTGTAGAGCTGCCAAGGACCAATCTTTATCAAAGGAGTCCAGATCATCTCGCCATCTCCGTCTGGCCCCACCGCGATGTCGTTTGAAGGACCTACTAGGTCGTAAGTTTGGCCCACTAGTCGTCTGACATGCGGCAGATATGTCCAGCACAATTCCATTTATGCGTGAAGACAATTACAATGAAATAATTTCTATGGTTAATAAGAAAGACAGCAAGCACAATAGACCATAAAAAAGCTTTCACATTGTTTATGTCCAGAGAGGAAAACGTTATGAATATGACTGCAAGCTAATTATTAGAAAACAATGGAAATTTAAATCGAGATGTCTTTTGTCTTGTTTTGTTGGATACTTACATTTTGGCACAAAAGGAACATTTATTTGGAAGCCTTCTTTTCTCGGTTTATTATAGGCTATTTTCTCGGAAACTATTGGAAAGAGCTACTAGAATACCAGCACTAAATGCGTAATACACTATCTCTTCTCCATACGTAAACTACCTTTTGGAATGGGCGACTAGAATCATTTCTATTTAGTTTTGACGTGACAACGTCTTAAATTAGGTTGCGGCTGGGAGTCACTTATGAAAAAGTGTAACGCTCGGTAACGTTACGTTCTTATTTTAAATTAGGTTGCGGCTGGGAGTCACTTATGAAAAAGTGTAACGCTCGGTAACGTTACGTTCTTATTTTCATTTAATTCCTTGTTCCTATTGTGCAATTTAATTATATTCATATCAATAAATATTCTACCGAGAAAAAGACGTTGTCACGTAAAATCTTCGCCCGTAAAACCGACTTTACAGGCAACCATTTTTTTTTTGACGTTCAAAAGTGCCTTTAATGTGCCTATTTGAAATAAATGATTTGACTTTGACTATCAATCTCAATCTGTATCATTTTGAAAGGTATTGCTAATCCAGTGCTTCATAAAATATGTTCGAAAAAGTAAGTAACGTAATGAATGTTACTGAACTGTCAAAATGAAAGCCATTGAATGTGTCACGCAATTTCCCCGCCGAAGCACAGCAGGAGTTTTACCAATTCCACTTGCACGCTGCTTAGCACAAGAAATAAGTGAGGTGGCAGTATTTACCCATCTGAGATTTTTACAAGTATCTCCTAATACCGGGCACAGAACTATAGATTGGTGAAAAACAAACATTGAAAGAATGCAGTCGTTTAAATGTATGCAATGCAACATGAAATGTAACACGACTAGGAAAATTTGTTTCAATACGTGTTACATTACATTTCACCAAAGCAAGGCACCTACTCTTTCATCAGGTTTGAAATAAATCAACAACAATGATGCTCAACTGTCATTTTCAATTTCGTTGACAAATGACACATCATCAACAAACAGTCAAGCCCCATATAGCGATGATATGTCACGTCACCATAATATTTTCGTTGATAGATGCGCACCCGCATGTGTCCTGCCGATCTTATTATCAAGTTGAATAGATGGTGTCCAATTGATGGAGCACGTTCGTCTTAGTCAGACGAATATAGATGGTAATAATTTTTATGATGAAGGAATGTTAATAAAATACGTTGATTGATGCTTGACAGACGGGCCCATAAATTTCTTGGATATTTCGTCTATTTTTGTCGTTTAAGTATGACTAAATGCGTTTATAAAGCTTTTAAAACGATACAATAATATTATAGAGGTATGAGGAACGGCGTGTAAAGTTCACCTCTATAGAAAAGGGAGGATCCTCCCTTTTCTATCTGGCGGGCACCTGCCCGATGATTCATGTCGGACCGTTGTATCTATGCTACTTGCGCGGTAAACTACTTGCGAGATGCAGGATTTTGCGTGACGTCAGTATGACGCGTTGTTCGCATGTGGCGTTGTATATACCGCTACAATATAAATACCTAGGTTTTATTAAGAGGGGGAGTCTACTTAATACAAATTTTAAATGCATTCATTCACTGACAGACAACACACAGCAACAGCAACAGACCGCTAGGTCTAACTAGAACCATGAAATTTTGCACAATAGTTCATTGTGTGACGAAGGTGAAAGTTCATCCCCTAAAGGGGATTAGGGAAATTCTTCATTTTTACCGATGAGAAATACCATCGGGCGCACAACTTGTACGACTTGTGTATAAGATACAAGAAGACGATTCATTTTATTCTACGCTGCTTCTAATGTGGTGGCCGAAAAACCAAATTCGAAGACATGTGTTAGCTACCAACCCGCACTGGGCCCGCGTGGTAGATTACGCCCACTCCCTCTCACCGAGAGGAGACCTGTGTCTCAGCAGTGGGAACATAGGCTGATTATACTTATGCATAAGACTGTATAATGCTTATCTGAAACTAAGTCCCAGATTGCTTAGATATCATTTAACTTCTAGCTAACTCCTATATCCTGTTTATTCCATTGGCATCCGTCAGTTGTTTGTTTATAAATGTTTTTAATTACCACCAGCTGATTCACTCTAATCTTCCTCTTAACCTCTCCATCTTAGCTAGATGAAGCTGAGGTTCACCTCATGGATCAGCGGCACATAATTCACACAATTAACGCCCCCTTGATTGCCTATCAACGTGTCAGGCCATAATGCAGCCGTTTTATATCTGCGTAGTTAACAGGAGTCATTAAAAACGTTAATTAGTCCGGTGCAGTAGTTATATTGGCTTGCGGTCATTTTTGAATTATAATTCCCATAGGATGACCTATGCTGCCCGAAGAATCGCCAAACTTAAGTGGCAGTGGGCAGGGCACATTGCTCGCAGAACAGATGGCCGATGGGGCCGAAAGGTTCTGGAGTGGCGACCGCGTACCGGAAGACGTAGCGTTGGAAGGGCTCCCACAAGGTATACCGACGACCTTGTGAAGGCCGCAGGAACCCGTTGGATGCGAGAAGCACAGAACCGGTCGAAGTTGAAGTGCTTGGGGGAGGCCTATGTCCAGCAGTGGACGTCTTTCGGCTGAAATGATGATGATGATGATGACGTATGCTGTAATTTCTCAGAAAGTTATGCCAATTACAAGAACTAATATTTCAAATGAAATGAAATGGCATTGGGCGAGTTGCGTCAGGCGTAACACAGCTGATCACTGGGTAACAGTCTCCACACGGCGGGTGCCTGAGGAAGGACGCCGCCGCCGAGGCCGGCCCAGGAAGAGGTGGCGAGACGAACGCGACGCGACGTCTACCGCAAGGGTTGGATCGAGGTGGCCATAGCAAAGGATGCCTGGAAGGATTTTGGGGGAGGCATTTGATCAGCAGTGGGAGACAGTGTATGCTAACATAAATCATCTGCCTAGCCTTTTCCCAACTATGATGGGGTCGGCTTCCAGTCTAACCGAATGCAGCTGAATACCAGTATTTTACATGGAGCGACTTAAAGTCAAAATACGGAAATGTTTTGAGTGACAGTAATAAACATATCTGCCTGCCCCCACCGAGGTTGGTGTACAAGCGTGATGTTATGTCTTGATATATTATCCTTCAATGACTAAAGGCAAAGTTCGCAAATAAAAGCAAAAGCGGCAACCCGCATGATTCATTATTTATATTCATCTCGATCCACAAACAATCGTATTGCGAACTTTATTGACAGACACACACACAATCCCAGACAGCCCGACGACAACGATCCTTCAGCCGAAACCAAAGAGAATATAACCAGTAGTCTTCACCCGGAACTCACTATATTTATCATGAAAACGTATACCGTAAATATGAATTTGGTTTTCCTGCGGCATAATTCCGTAACACACTATAACAGTAGGAATGGCTTTCATTTTCACAGTTCAACAACATTCAACAACAGCAATGTACGTGGACGTTACGTAAGAAATCGAAAAATCAAATTCATAATCCTAATTAATTATTGCTATACACTATAACAATGAGAATCATTCGTAAGCACTAAGTTTCACTTTAAACTGGAAAAATGCACTCAAAAACACGAAGTTATCGTTGATTTTAAGCACAATTTAGATTGCCATGGACACGCTTATTCGCTTAAGACTTGACACTGACAAAGCTTAAAAAAAAAAAAAAACAGTGACACACCGTGTGTATTTTTTAAATGGTCTTATAAACAAAACACAAACAGAATACTTTGCCATCACTCACTGACATATCGGATAAACATTATAACCGATTACGCCCCGAGGACAGCCGAACACATCCGACTGTAGCGCGGTGTCGGTTACGGTAACAGTGTCGCGAGTTCAATGGTTTTTGCCCATTTCAAAAAATGCCCAGAAGTTTTCATTTGAAAAACACAAATAGAATCTGCTGTTTCCAATGCGACAGCGATTTTTACGTTGCACTAAAACAAACTTCACACATTCATTACAAAGTTTACTCATTTCAGTCAGACATTACCACATAACAACTGTTACGTGCCTGTAGACGTCTAGCGCTGAACTTTCTCTGTATGTGCAGACTGCAAAAATGGCGGAACCTGCAGTGGGACTGCAGGTATGCTGCAGTGTTTATCTATTTTTCTACGGTTCTGTAACTGTCTGGAAGACAACGTACAGCTTAACCAAACCAGTGAACATAAGGAAATCTTGTTTACCACAAATTCAAGAGTTTTCTATTCAAATAATTATAAAATAGAAGGGTGTGTTTGTAATGACAAAATAACAGCTTTTTACTAAATGCCTAAGAAAGTATATGTATACGGTGCTTTTAAAAACTACTAAAATTTTTGGCTGTCTGTCTGTTTGTTCCGCCTAATCTCAAAAACGGCTGGACCGATTTTGACGGGACTTTCACAGGCATGTAATAAGGAGTAACTTAGGTTAGAAAAATAATTAGGGCTCCACGCAAAAACAAAAAGCTTAGAACGATACAAAAGATACTAAGTAACTAGGTTACCCAGTAAAAGATTCTTCCCTTTCAATGGACGAGTGGTACCTACACCTCTAAGCGACACCCGACATCCACGCGAACGAAGTCGCGGGCAGAGCTAGTTTTAAAATAAATGAAAAATACTTTTCGTGGCAAACCCAACAGTGGCCTATCCTCAATCCTCATGTAGATATAAATATTTACTAAGAACTGATCTGACTCCATCCAAACGGATCAAACAAAAAATGAACTCAGAAAGCCTGGGAGGCTTCCCAGGCCTAAGAAGCAAGGTAAGACCAGTTTCCAATCTACGCGTTTTGCCATAAAAACTGCATCGAAACTACTGCAGACTATCCATATGCTGCAGTCACTATGCAGGTATAAATATTAATTTGGGGTTATAGCAACGTAAAGAAATGAATCACTAGACTTGGCACCTAAACTGCTAATGCCAGTACAATTCACAAATTGCAAGTGCCATTGCCAATTTTATGTCCACCACCAGCCGAATTAGAGGATATTGACCTCTAGCTAAAATTAGGTGCACAGTATTTTTATCTTTATTTTTCCGAGAATTTAAACTTTCTCGATACACGCGGTGTGAACTGTATGTACTTTTAATTAGAATACCAATGTAAATAAGGTCTCAGAACATTTTCTATGCATCTCTCACAAACTATATGAGAATAGTTCATTTAACATCATCATATGCCTAGCCTTTTCCCAACTATGTTGGGGTCGGCTTCCAGTCTATCCTGATGCAGCTGGATACCAGTATTTTACATGGAGCGACTGCCTATCTGACCTCCACAACCCAGTTATTACGTAACACAATACACCTAGTCGATCTATGGAAGCTGGATGGGGTGATAGTTGACACCATTTAGAGCATTTTGAGCCAAACATTTGTCTTAGACGAAGTATGTTTATTTTTTATTTTTACCTAAAAGTTTGCAGTTAAAAATAAAAAAAGCGTACTTCGTCTAAGACATGAATGGCCCAAAATGCTGTAGCTATAACTTCCTTAAAGCTTTGCACTCAGCTGTGTCACCCTGTATATTTGGTCAGTGATGTCCCACTGCTTTGCAAAAGACCTTCACTGTCGATAGTTTCAAGTCCTAGCATCAGGTGGAAAGAAAGCTCGCTTCTCCTAAGTTTCCACCGTGAGATCTTTACAGGTCTTTTCCGGAACTGCTGCGGCCGTTGTAATTTTCGACAGCAAATGACCTCACCAAACGTAACATTTCACGTTAGACCAACTGATTTGAAAATGGATCAGTCTTTCAGATACCGCGTGTAAGAATATCAACGGAGGTTATTTTTACGCCGTTTTGACTTTTGTATGTCATGTTTACATCCGAGAAAGAAGCAGGCAGATTACTCCCGTTAGACGTAATCAGAATTAATCAATGCTATTACAAAACAAACAAATGCAAATGCAGCGTAAACAAGCTATAAATAAATGTATGACACATGGCTACCATGACTGCATTAAAGGAAGATTTACACGACGAGAGTTTCTTGAACGATGATGACGATGAGGCAAGAATATCTATGCAAGATTTGCCAACGATTAGGTACCTATTTTCATCGAATTTTAGGTTCTAGGACATGCCGCTTTCCTCACGATGCACGATGTTTTTCCTTCACCGTTTTAAGAGTAGTTAGTGGTGATGAAATAATTTACACAAAGTAAAGCGCCTGGGTTCGAACATACGAGCTACATTACTACATTACGCTGCCCATCCGTCCCTCAGCGGGCTGTATCTCATGAACCGTATTAGGTAGACAGTTGAAGTTTTCCAAGAGTGTAAATAAAGAAAAAAATAATCGGGGTCTCCATACAAGAAACGTGTTTTTTACTTGTGGTACGGAAGTCTTCGTGTGCGAGTCGAACTTGCATTTGGCCAGTTTTTTTTATCTCTCTACGTTAAATTTTAAGGAGGTATTCGACGCAAGAAACTATTTTTGTGAAAACTGACCCATTACGGAGTCGTCTTTGATTTTTAATGGGTTTACTGCCAGTTCGCCCACATGGGTTTACTCCATGCCAATGCATGTTTCCTGTTTTAATGGAATTATTACATTCAGCCACGGAACATAAAAGTTGCATATGTTCTACGTATCGTTAAGTTTTATGATTTTATGCCGAAGTGGGAAAACTTCCTAGGATGTGGCCTTTTGTGATTTGATCTGCACTATTTCAGCTACCGTTTCTACTATTCTGAGATCGGATTGGAATGAGGTGATCCGGCAGAGAACCAAAGTTGTCGATATAGCTCACAGAATAAGCAAGCAATGTGGCAATGGGCCGGCCATATTAGCCGTAGAACCGATGACCGTTGGGGAAGACGTGTTCTTGAGTGGAGACTGCGAATCGGAAAACGTAAGGTCGACCTGGAGCGACGATCTTCGCAGTGTGGCTGGTAGCAGCTGGATGAGAGTTGCCGAGAATCGAGCTAAATGGCGGGCAAGGAGAGGCCTATGTCCAGCACTGGACTGCTGTAAGCTGATGATGATGAAGATGAGATCGGAGATAATTCTTTCAATAGCCCCTAATTACTGCTAAGCTGGATCTTGGAGATCACGACCATGGCAAGAGATCTAATTGCTAACTTGACTGACAAGAGTCTGTATCATGAGACAGACTCTTGCCAAGTTAGCAACAACAAGCATGTTAACGATGTCCAGACCTCTCAAGACTATTCTTGAGAGGTCTCTAAACTTCAAAAGTGTTTTCAAACTTTGTGGCCTCCTATGGTGAATCGTAAAAAAAAAAAACGGAAGATATCACACAGAGACAAGACTAGAAATGAGAACTCTTACAAAAATAGCAGTCGGCCATGATAATCCGCTCGAATGATGCGTTCGCGCAACCGTACGTAATCCCAGTGATTGAAGCTAACGACATAATAAAACTATATGGACTCGCTACCCTACTCAATAGTTATACGGTTTTAATGATCAATGACAGCTTTTATTTGATTGCAGCCTTAGGTATGATTGCTTGCACGTTGGTTCTAGTGGTTGCAAGAACAACTGCTGAAGATAGGGAGGACCTTATCGGATTGTGATTGCGTTTGTTACAAAAGTGTGCAGGAGCACCCTTGTGTAACACACTTTCAATCACAATCTGAATGATTTTGAAGGAAATTCCTAAATCATTGCCTCCTGTGTTTGAAGAATACGTCTGCTCAACAACGTAAATAACGCAATGAATGTTGTTGAACTGTCGAAATGAAAGGCATTGCCATTTTTAGTGTGTTACGCAATGTTACGCTGGGTCCAAACCCCACGTTAGGCAAATTGTTGTTAGGTTTTTCCATTAAGAGCTTCTTTAGTAGTACAGAGGTAGGAGGAACAGGGTGTAAAGTTCACTCATACTCTATAGAAAAGGGAGGATCCTCCGACCAGACGGGTGTTGTGTCTGGCGGGCAACTGCCCGATGATTCATGTCGGGTCGTTGTATCTATGCTAGTTGCGCGGTAAACTCTGCTTGCGCGATGCAGGATTTTGCGTGACGTCAGTATGCGAGTTGTTCGCATGTGGCGTTGTAGATACCGCTACAGTAGCAGCCCGGAGCTCGCACCGCACCTTTAATTTTTTTTATTAGCTTCTAATGTCCCTCCCTACTCTCTTCCATCCCTCTCTGTCAAACTGCCAAGGACCAATCTTTACTAACGGAGTCCATCCCACCATCCTTGTCTGGGCATGCCGCGATGTCGTCGTACGTAAGTTTGGCCCAGTGATCGCCTGACATGCGGCAGTCCGCCAAACCTTTTTTGCATAAGACTAATAAATAACTGGCGAAATGCGATATGTGCGTGTATACAATGTACACGTCTGCCATGCCATCCGGGAAATACAAGCGTGTCTTGTTATTTTATTACGAAATAAATGATTCTATTCTAAATTTAATTACCTATGTACGTGTTCAACATGACCTAACGCGGTCTTTGTCGGACTGTATAGAAAAGAAAGAGAAGCGCGATGACACAACCCAGGTAATTTATTGCAAAATATAAAGCAATTACCTATTTACAAAAAATCTAGTGTTTGGACTAAAAAATTAAAACATTAGTGTTGTTGTGTGTTGCTTGTAGTATAATCTGACAAAAAATCATAATGATTTTATGTATGTATATTAGTAAGTATGGTTTTTTATTGTAAAAGAAAGTTTTTAGAGGTATCTTCATGATTTTTTTCTATCGTATCAAATGATAAACATTATGTTTTCAACACACTATCTACCTAGCATATATCCTGAAGAATATCACACATTTTTCTGATTTTGTTTACTGTACTCGATCATATACTTTTATTGTTTCTAAAACTTGCGTTTTTCTTTGTTTAGGTCCTGTAATAATATCCATAACGACTGAACTACGAGCAGGCTAGTCGCGTAATGTATTGATAAGCTGTAAATATAAGCTATATATAAATAATAGCTGTTTTTAATATACAAGCTATAAACTCGGGGCTCAATCAGTACTTATAGTGTGTAAACAGACTAACTTATGTTACTACCATTTATGTGCTTGAAGTATTAAATAAATAAATAAATAAGCATAATCAGCCTATAATGTTCCCACTGCTGGGACACAGGCCTTAGGTATACTTAATGATTATTTTCGGCATTTGCAAAGCAATCGGTATCATAAAACATTAATTTCTTGTAAAAAGTAATAGTATAAAGTCATACCTACAAAAGCAGGCCCATGGTGGCTCAGTGCAGTGGTATCGCTCCGACTTAGGAGGTAGGTTCGAACCCTAGCAGGCGCTTTACTTTGTGTAATTTATTTCATCACCACTGCTCTCAAAACGGTGAAGGAAAACATCGCGAGGAAACCGGCCTTCAGAGACATTTGACATCCACCCGCACTGGGCCCACGTGGTGGATTACGGCCCACTCTCTCTGTCTCTCCCAGCAGTGGGAATGTAATAGGCTGATTATGCATACAAAAGCCTAAAATTTTTCAAAGATTATACCTATATTCAGTAGGTAATCCGAAGAACCGAATTCAAGGTAGAAATAAATAATAAGAAACGTGACACAAATGAATGCGAAAAATGTTCCTCGTCTCAATAAAAAATTGGATTACCGTCGACTAGTGATGCGACGATACAGTACAAAATTGTATCGATGATTTTCAAACAAGATTATCTTATCGTAGGAAATATTTACGAACATCCTTATGCAGGTTTTCAATGATCATGTAGCAGCCTTTTAGATAATATCTGCTCTGAATCTGCAAAATAGGTGAAAAATCCAGAAGAAATCCATCGAGAAAGTTATGGGCAATTGCTGTAGGTACCTACTTATTGAAAATCCATTAAAATAGCTGAGGTAAAATTCCATGTCACACGAAAACCACTGCATTTAACTTAAGCTTATCGTGTTACATTTGTCAAGTTAACCTTCAAGTTTCTTTCACGGAAAGTCTATGCCGTCTATGCCATGTCTATCAATTGGTGCGTGCGCATATTTTCTCAAATTGACGTAATAATAATAAGTAGCTAATGTCACGCAACGTTTGGTCACGAAAGCTACGCGGTGAGTTTGACATGCTCCGAAAAACGATCAAAGTACTGCGTTTACGTTATTGAGGAAATCGGTTATTTATAATTTTATGAACAAGCGGGTTTGAGAATGTAGGTCATTGTGGCTCTTGGTAAAAATGGAAAGTACGTGGGATGTACCTATGTGTGAGAATAAAAGAAAGATTGAGTGTTTACTAGCTGCTCATTTAAGCGAGACTAACAAACAGAATTAGCCCAATTTGTCGCTTCAGTAGTCGTAATGAGCTATTCATTATGGAATCTTTAGATCTATTGCTTTACAGATATTTATGAAAGGACAGGCACTTCCCGTTGGCTACTTGGCTACGACCACGTTTCATCTTAATTTTTTAAGAGCAAACAATCAAAAAGTGATAAACATCGACTCATAATAAAAGATCAAATTCCAACACTACGTAATTACGATGAAAATAAAAAAAAACCAAACAAACAGAAATCGAAAATAGAATAATAAAAACAGACAATTAAAAATCCGAAGTGTCAAATTCCATCCAATTACGTAATAAAAACAAAACAGAATCATAACAAAAAAATCAAATTAAAAAGAGAACAATACAGAATAACCGCACCTCAAAACTCGCTTTCAATTCAGAGCGGCTTTGCACTGGCCTGGCTGGCATAAAGACCTGAGTAACCTTACTAATTGGAGCGCTCAGGTGTTTGACCCAACACTATTGTATGCAGTTCGCCGTCAGTGAGAATATCGCGAATGCAATGACAGACAATACGTGCATTTTCTAACGCACAAAAACATCACGCGACCATTTATGTAATTACTGTTTTATTGGCTGTTTGAATTCATTGTCGAGATTTTTCTTTCATGTTTTTATTTAGCGGAATAGATAGGCATCGATCGTTCTCATTATTGTTTTGGTTTTGATGCGTAAGAGGTTTTCGCACGAGTGCTGTTTTCTTTGATCATATATCGTAAGATACACAATATAAGTAACAGTCTCATTTTTATAAAACTTCCTCGGCCCCCGAATTACCACGTCGAATCGCATCGCCCGCCCGCGCTTATACTTCGTTTTTGCTTAGCGTTTTTTCTGACTTTTTTTTGCTCGATTCCTAAGGGTCGTAGCGTGATGTTAAAGAGCCTATAACGTTCCTCAAGAAAGGGCTATCAAGAATGTAAAAACACTTCTCAAATGCGACTGGTAGTTCCAGAGATTACCGCGTTCAAACAAACAAACGGTGAAGGAAAACATCGTGAGGAAAACAGCATCTCCTAGAACCAAAAATTCGAAGACATGTGACATCTACCAACCCGCACTGGGCCCGCGTGGTAGATTATAGCCTACTCCCACACAGAAGAGGCCTGTGTCCCAGCCCAGCAGTGGGAACATTATAGGCTGATTATGCTAAACAAACAAACTCTTCTCAGCTTTAATATAAGTAATATATTAGGTATATCGATTTGCTGATCTACCTTTTTCTACAGCTAAGCTTTTGATACTCAGAGTTCAAGTACAAATTTCTGCAGACGAAATCTAGGACAAACCTGCATTTCTGCACTATGCAGATGATCTCAGTGGCTTCGATGTAGCTCGTGCTAATACCACTTAACCTACAAAGAACCGTGCTCAAGTGTTTAAGAACTAAGAACTAGTTTAATTTAAAAACTAGGTCCCCCTCTGATCTTATAACTGCCTATTAGTCTGGAGAACAAATGTTCCTACTCAAACACTAGGACCTATATGGTATGTCTGTATGATAGATTCCTTTGCAAACAAGGCATTGACATAAGCAACGGATTGTTTGTAGATCTGGGGGCTTAATAAGTCCACTTTGGAGAATCATAAAAGGATAACATTATGAATTATAATAATGGCGAAGACAGACCGGGTTTTTCTTTTTTCGCTGCACTACGTAGGTACAATCAAAGAGTTTTGTTCGGATTGGATTGATTGGTATTTTAGCACAGACAAAAAAAAAACTGACAAAATGCTTCACCAATGGGATTTGATACGATTAACTTAACAGCTAACTGTCCATTATGTTATCCTTTTATGATTCTGCCAGTGGTCTTTTTAGGCCCCCTGGGCTGGTGTTACACACATCGAGGGGCAATTCTCGTAATTTTAATAACGTTCACAGTCTGATCTCAATCTGTCAAAAACACCTTTAATTTCCCTACATTTTTGACAAGTTTATGACATTGATTGTCGTTGAGATGAGACTGCGACTAGATTTTGAACGTTTTTAATTACGGGAATTGGCTTTCAGTTCTTCTTCAAACAATCCAAAAGTCTGTTTTTATATTATAAAGTCCTCCAGACCGTATTTCGGCCATGGTCGTCAATCTCAACTGAGACTAGCCATATAAGCGGGAGATATTATAGTGCACAAGTAGTCAAGTCTTGGGGTGAGGGGTGTTAAGTCTGGCGTTATAGTCTTGTTATATAGATCTAACTTTTCTGTGGATTGCCTGACAAGGCCTTGCAAGACGAATGGAAAAGTTTAATGAGACCGCAGTATGTCGCTATGAGCAAGAGGTTCTGCCAAAATATCAATTCGTTTAGTCACGTTTTCCTTGCACGAACCCCAATGAGGAAATGTAGAAATGGATCGATTCTTTGCCAGGAAACAAACGTTGTTTTATTCCCATGGCTTCACCCCTCTTTCCTCTTGGTTATTACTTCTGGAATTTCAAAAAATTATTTTCTTGCGCCTGTTTTTGTCCACATAGAAAACTTGGTTATAAGTGGTCCACTTCCCGTGTGTGTGTCGTGGAAATGCATTGTTTGACCATAACTAATGTGTAAGTGGCAAGATGTACCTATAACTGCCAGTGAGCCGGTTTGTACGACGACTATATATATTATGATTCGGGTGGCAACACTGGCAACTGTGGAACTAAGTCTAGTAGCGATGTGTGAAGTTGTGGTAGTGCACACGTATATTATGTCTAGGTTTCGTGTGGCTTTCCTATTAGTGACTAGCTTCCGCCCGCGGCTTCGCCCGCGAGGTATGTCGATAAAAACTATCCTATGTCCTTCCCCGGGATGAAATCTATCTCTCTGCCAAATTTTATAGAAATCCGTTCAGTGGTTTAGGCGTGAAAAGGTCACATACCTACAGACAGACAGAGTTACTTTCGAATTTATAATATTAGTATGGATTGAGAAAGTAGGAAATGCTTCTATGCAATATTTAGAGAAACACAACGCTTCTCACGAATAATTTCGAGGAAGGTAGGGTTTGAAGTGGGATATAATTTTGAAAGGAAGGATGACAGCATGGTTAGATCCGCACAAGAAGGATTAACGACCTGCACCACTATCAATCACAGTCTGACTCATTTTGAAGGATATTGATATATCCATTGCTTCATATGTTCGAAAAATTTGTCTGTTCAACAACGTAAATAATACACTGAACCTTGTTGAACTGTCAAAAAGAAAGACATTGCTACTGGTAGTGTGTTACGCATTTACCCCGCTGGTGAACATTGCGGGAATCTGCTGGAAGCGCAGGACTGGTGATGCTTGGAGGTCTTTGACCAGCAGTAGACGCGACACAGCTACATGATGCTGATAATTCTTATTAAACGTTAGATATCCAATAAAAATTGTATAAAAGTTATAAAAACCGCCATAAACCAACAAATCATGGAGATCGCAAATAACGGAGCACGTTCAAAGGATATTGATGGGCCATCAATATGTCCGTACATAAGCTCGCATTCGCAATAAAAGCCGATTGTGTAATGTGTATGTCGATCGAGTTCGAGTACCACTCACACGCACGCTGGGAAAACTCAAGGTGGGCTATTCTCAAAGCGGTTCCCTTTGAGTCAGTGCGTGCAATAACAGAGCATAAATAAATTACTAATACATGATAAAAACATTGGCGTAATGACAGGTTATCATCCCATCGCTTAGGAGCTGCGCTCGCGCGTAACGACCATAACAGTCTTTACACGTACGATCGTGTTATCGTGAGTGAGTGCAAGTACCTTGCGAAGTGGTCTGAAGTGGGTAGGTGTAGATAAGATAATTTCCGAGGACACCCATCCTTTTACTATATTTGCAGAGAAAGTGTAAGGGGAAAGTCTACATATACATATGTCTCAGATGTCACTCCATCTTTCTGAAATGTTATCTTTCCGTCACCCGACATCCCCTACATTCGATGGCTCTGATGATGAAAGTATAAAGGTGTTTGTAACCATCTAAGGAGCCAAACTAAATCAGAAGAAAGAAAATACATTTATTTATCATATCATAAAGGTCAGAAGGCTCAAAACGGCGAAGGAAAACATCGTGAGGAAACCGGCATGTCCCAGAACCAAAAAATCGAAGACATGTGACCTCTACCAACCCACACTGGGCCCGCGTGGTGGAGGCCTGTGTCCCGGCCAGTGGGAACATTATAGGTTGATTATGCTTATTATAGGTACAGAATACTAAAGAAGGCGTCAATGCATTGGAGCTTAACAAAAAAAAAACTCGTCTTTTCCAAATCACCAAGGTGAAAGCTAGGATCCAGAGAAATCTAGAACCAGGTTCAAAGAAGAAGTATCTAACCTGCAGTCGGAAAAGAAAATGAGTCATCATCGATGATAAATCCAAAATGAATAACAAAAACAAACACCATTCCAATCCGTCATGTTTCAAAAATACCTGCTAACGATCCTATTTATATTCAAGCCCAAAACACCACAAAACTCACAGGGTCTATTTATAAACTGTATCCGATATAAAAATGAGGCTATCGTGAATAATAAAAGGATAATTATCTTTAACGAGTTTATGCCCTTGACCGTGTATCGCTGTCATTTGTCGTTCAAGGCTTCTCGGGATTCTTGATCGTGTTAACGACCTGGCATCACATTTGGCAACACACCCCGGGCATGATGTATTTATAGTGTTTTTTATTTAGTGCTCCGGGTCAACACTACATACGAAAACTTTGTTAGTTAAAATGGAGCGAGACGTCTCAAGAATTTCGATTTGGCAACCTAATTTCGAAATCACAAGCAGTGTCTATTCTGGCTAGCAAAGGATTTAAAGTAATCGAATGTGTAATTAATTAGGATGCAGAATGAAATGAATTCTTGGAATGGAGGCTTCGTAATTATAACCGTTGTGCCACGCAGGAAGTATTTCCACCTGCAATTATACCTACACACAAGCTCTACATTGTACAAGCGTACGAATTACCATTTAAACTAGCGCATATGGGTGCTTCGATGAGCAATGTGACTGTGAATAGGAACTGCACTTCTTCTTTTCGAGTCGATGGTAAATTGTTAAATGAGTTGCCAATTGGCCACGCCAACCACGGCATCAGAGGCGTTTTTTAGGTCCTCAGAAGGTCAGGTGTATGAACTCTGTTGACACGCCAACATATGGGACATTGATTGCTATTGTACCTATACTATGAAAGACCTGTGTGTCAATTTGGCTGAGTTTTAGTTGAAGTTAATATCATAATGTAAGTAATTCATGGAATCATCGACACGTCGAAGAAGCAGAAGCAGCTGTAAAAGCCAAAGGTAGAAGCAACAAACAGACGTCTTCTTTCGTTTCGGGGGTCTACTATCTAAGTCCGTCAACAAAGATACGGGGCGGTCCAAAAAAAGTAGTTGATCCGTCAAAACACGTGACAAATTCAATTTTTCGAACGGGCTTTAGCCCGCCACATCGGGATTAGGGACAGCTGTCAAATCATGTTGTCCTTTATTCTTACATCGGACCCCGAAGTCCGTAAGTGACACGGAATAATTTCGATGTAGTGACCACACGATTTAAAGACACAACAGCCCTACAAATATAACCTACAATCTTCAAAACACCACATTACACAAAACTAAAACAATAAAACACTATTTCAAGAATCTAATAAACTTTTGTAGGACACAGAACAACACGTTTGCGTGTAGCGTAAACAAGTTCGTTGCTGATATATATAGTAACGAAAGTGAAAAATTATCTGATCGTGATTACGTACGCCACTTTTACTTAGAGACGTCGCATGTTTCCTTCAGCATTTGCATGAGTAATTGCCATTAAGAAGTTATATAGTTTTATCGACCGTGATTTTGAGGTCTGTTTACCTTGGGAGCTGATGTAAGAATGTTAGCTAATGATATTTTAACAACTGGTGATAAAGACTTATAAGTGTTTCAGGAACGCCCTAAGGCTTCTAAATCTGAAGCTAAATCTAATAAATTCTAGATTTTCAATCCATAAGCCGCTACGGTTCATTCTAACGTATATATTTTCGTACCTACTACTGAACCTAATCATACTATAGAGATCAATCAGGTCGTAAAAATGATATTTTAACAACTGGCGATAAAGAGATGTGTTTTAGGAACGCCCTAAGGCTTCTAAATCTAATAAATTTTAGATTTGCAATGCAAAAACCGCTATGGATCATTCTAACGTATATTTCGTACTCACCACTGAATCTAATAATACTATAGAGGTCGATAAATGATATTTCAACAACTGGCGATAAAGACATATAAGTGTTTCAGGACCGCCCTAAGGTTTCTGAACCTAAATCTTAACTAATCCCAGATTTAAAGTACAAAAGCCATTACCGAGTCAATCAACAATCAACTCAGCCTATCGCAGTCCACTGCTGGACATAGGCCTCTCCCAGACTGCGCCACAGCACCCTGTCCTCCGCCTTCCGCATCCAGTCTACCCCAGCCACCTTCTTTAGGTCGTCCGTCCATCTAGCTGGGGGGCGTCCCACACTACGCTTGCCGATACGCGGTCTCCACTCCAGGACTCGTCTGCTCCACCGGCCATCGGTCCTTCGACAGACATGGCCAGCCCACTGCCACTTCAGTTTGCTTACTCTGCACCGAGTATGTAAGATAAATTTAACCTTCAACTTTTGATATGGCTTTTGTGGAAGAGACACCGAAATTTCTATTTCCAGTACCACGTAGGTACCAGTATAGGCCACCAATCGCAGGAAATGAAACAAAACTTCAAAAAAGAAAATCTAAGAAGAAATCAGACCACGTAGATGGCGGGACGAGCTGGATATATTCCACCAAGACTGGAAAGAGGACGCGCGGGCTCGCGAAAGATGGAAGGAGTGGAGGGAGGCCTTTGCCCAGGAGTGGGACAGCGCAGGCTAAAAAAAAAGAAGAAATCTAAGAAGGTTTATAAAGTACCTAACACTGAACCTAATAATGCAATAGCGGTCGAAAAAGCAGAAAATCCGTCAAGCCGTAAAGGGCTATCTGCAGCGTCGCCCGCAAAAAGGTCGACATTGTCCGCAGTTCCGCCCCATCAATGTTATTTAGAGGTAAGCACATTACAATATTGTACAATTCAGGGTGGAAACGCCATTGGTAGGTAATATACGTTTATTTCGCGAATATAGAACTTCAACTCAAAACTTCATGATCATGATTATTTGTTGTTAAAACGTTACTTTCAAAGCTGCATCCGGTTAGACTGGAAGCCGACCCCAACATAGTTGGGAAAAGGATAGGCAAATGAATGATGAAAACGTTATTTTCACTTTTTTATTTTGTTATTTGATGTGTTTCACGAAATATGTCCAAATAAATTGTATTCTTATTTTGGCCACTTTTCTCTATTCCTCATAGCTTCGGATATGGTCTTAAAATCTTTGAAGCAAATCTTGTCTTCAAAATATTATGCCCCATGTAACAGAAAATTTACATTGTTTTAGCCTAGACTTCCCAGTTCAGCTTTCTATTAAAAACATAGTTTTCCAATACTAGTAATATTGTCAAACCAACCGCCTGTTGATACTTAACGCATCCATCCTGTATAGACGGCAAAAGACGCTATTATATGTACATATATCCATCGCCCGTCGCCGTCTGCCAAGATGGGAGAGCCCGCTAGATCAATACGCACCGTCTTGGGGGGATGAGAGACTCAAGTAACCTCGTTTGGCACTCGGATTCAATCCAAAAGTTATAGGATATAATTATTTAGGTCTAGCGATCCATCTTAGTATAGCACAGCACCCTAATTGCGTAAAACACTATCAATCGGAATCTGAATCATTTTGAAGCAAATTGCTAATCCATTGCTTCATTAGTTCGATATTTTTTTCTGCTCAATACGTAAATAACGCAATGAATGTTGTTGAACTGTCAAAATGAAACCGATTACGATTGATAATGTGTTACGCAATTGCCCCGCAGGTGCCGTTTATTAATTTCATGAAATATCAAATGTTTTATACTTATACACTGACTGGATAAACTTCTAATCCATACTAATATTATCAATGCGAAAGTGTGTCTGTCTGTATGTTACCTCTTTACGCTTAAACCGCTGAACCCATTAAGATGAAATTTGGCATAGAGATAGTTTGGGCCCGGGAAAGGATATAGGATAGTTTTTATCCCGATATTCCCACGGGATCGAAACTTACGCGGGTGAAACCGCGGGGCGCTGCTAGTACTAAATAAACTAACAAACTATTAAAATAAAAATATAATATCCTAACCTAACTTAAACTATTAACCAACTAAAATATAGCGTCGAAATATTCCTCTGCATTGCTGTCGACTGGTAATGTACCCAAGACACTGGCGGCATTGCCACGTTGTAGAGCAATACTCCCTTGGGTCACGGGAAGTGTCAACCAGCCGCAGTCGTTTGGAGATTTTATTGAACAAGCCATGATGAGCACTCGGACTCTACAGCCAGAGCGAACATTTATACTTAATATAAATATTCCAAATATTCTCTTCACTTAAAGATGGTCAAAATTGCATCGAAATCGATCAAAAAGTTTTGTAGTATTTAAGTTTTGTTTGCGGTCACACACATCTTTTCAGAGATCTTTGTTTTTATTAGGTACTATTTAAAAAAGGGATCAATCACTTTTGTTGCAGGTTTCAGTAAAATGTCAAAAAGAACCGGGATTTATTAACAAACCTTTTGCCGTTTCAAACTGTGAAAATTAATTGAAAAAAAAAAACGTCAGCGAAATTGAAATTCATAGCTGCTGTGTTCCATGGAAGATAGAATAGCTAATTTTGGAAATAGGTTACCCAATGATGTGCGTATGCTAGGCCTGCAACCTGTCAATTCTAACAGGTCTAACATGTTCAAACTCATAATGTATTTAGATTATGTCCGTCTTATTTGTTTTGAAAGCATAGCGGATGTTCATTCTTTATCATTTGATGAGAAAGCGATGAAATCATCGAAGTATTTCTATGTTTTGGCAATGAAGAGTGTGTAACAGGCCAACTCATCCGAAGACATATATAATAGTAACGTAATATTGTAATAAAGTATGCAGTCGGCAGGATTGCTAGGTGGAGATGCCAAGAAACTTTGCTAGTTCCTTCCATAGCATATATCAAGATAGACTGCAGTTATTTTTCCCTGCCCACGCCCACACGGATGGGTGATTATTTAGTCAAGAGAGACAATATCCAAAATTTGGTTACAGATATGGCTTCTAAGATTAAAACCCTCTAAAACAAAGGTACTTACTTGATGATGCCATCTTCAATGTAGATGTCCAAGTCTTCCATGCCGTCATCGTTGACGACGCGGCCATTTTTAATCAGCAGCCGGTTCTGGGAGCTCTGAAAAGACGGAGAAGAAAACGTTAGTGCACAATCAGACTTCCCTTAGGAGTTGGCAGAATTTTATTACATCCTGAACTCGTAAATCAGTTCATCAATATTGATATTAACAGCTTTGAATGAGAATATTAGACCGTTCGGAACAATAGCCGTCTGTTTCATTTCGTAACCCGCCCTGTCTGACTATAAATCATCTTCAAACCGATCATTAATTATTCATACAGATATGAAATGAACCCTAAGAAAGTTACTTTGAGGGTCATAAATCCATGATACGTTGTTTCGTATGACAAGTTGACAGCTCATCCCCTATACGAAGCTCAATAGAGCTTTTATACAATGGGACGATCTACAATAGTCCATGACTAGAACACGTCTAGGAGGGTGCAAGTCCTTTCAATGCAGAAACCCCTTTCACAGTTCAAAAACTACAGCTACGTGGTATCTAAGTTTTTTTGCATCGCTAGATTATCAAGAACTAGCGACTCTGCACGGATTGTGTCTCGTCAAAACATCAAGATTTCTTTGTTATATGACAGTTTTATACTATGTATGTATGCATTATGCAAATTCTCTAAATGATGCTGAAAACCGCATTAAAATCCGTTGAGTAGTTTACAAGAACAACGCGGTTACACAGATAGACATGAAAATCGACTTTAAATTATAATATAGAAGATGATAAAACAATTGAATAAAATCTTTTATTTATAAAATAACTGTAACTAGGTACTTCTAGACCTACATGTGTTATCTTGTTCAAATATTACTAACCCGTGTTAAGGTTCCGACAAGGTGTATGCTGTATCTCATTCTCAGTATTTACTAAAGGCTGGTAAAGAAAATAAAGAATGCTGGGTGCATTAAAGACGACACATAAAAATAACCTAAGTATCTTCAGTAATAAGATTACAATATTAGTCGTGTTCTAAACAAAAAGGAATTAGGAAATGAAAACACCAAGAAATGTTAGGTCGCACATATGCATGGAGAAATAACGGCAATACTGTCATACAAAAGGAAGTTCATTGTGAATTCTAGTCAGGACTAACTTAACGTACTATGAATATCACACAGAGACAGTCAAGCAGTACTTAAAATATAACCCGAACAAGGATGTGGGCAAATTCTTAAACCAAGACAAAAATGAAACTCACTTTAATATTGATACCAGAAACAGACGTAGGAGTAGAATCAACCGTCATTTTTCAAACTTGGAATATAAAACTGACCAATAAGCTAATAGAAACGGTAATAATTCGCGTTTTATGTTGTGTTACGCCGAGAATGGCGACCGGCGCGCCGTACGCGGGATCGACTGAAACTGAAAATGTGATACCGAAAATAGAAGGTGCGCGTCCCCTCGCTTTACGTTATACACGTAACTATATGTTTTTACATCAAATAGAAAGCGATAAAATATGTGCAGTTAATATAGCGGACAATACTAAAGAAGTTGCTGCGATAGACTGAAATAATCGCGACGAATGAACAGAGTTAAATTCTCGTAATTTTAAGAACGTTCACAGTCTGATGTCTCAATCTGTCAAAAAATATAATTCCCTATATTTTTGGAAAATTTGACATTGATAGCTGAGATGAGATTGAGACTAGATTTTGAACGTTTTTAATTAAGGGAATTAGCCTTCTGATGTCTGTCGATTGCACGATTAGTGTATTAGGGTTTCCACAACATTGTGGTTTGTTGGATTTATGAGTTCGTATTTAGTCAAACAGGACGGAGCTTAGGATAATTAGTTTCATGACGGGAAGTATTTCTAAATTGAGTTCTTTCTGGTCATTAAGGACAGAATGATGATTAGTTTGATTGCGATCCTGAGTCATGGGAGGACATTTCCAGCGCCCTAATTGCGTAGCACACTATTACTATCAATTTGAATCATTTTGAAGCATATTGCTAATCTATTGCTCCATATGTTCGAAAAATATATTTGCTCAACAACGTAAATAACGCAATGGATGTTGTTCAACTGTCAAAATGAAACCCATTGCTACTGATAGCTTAGTGTGTTACGCAATTACCCTGCAGGAAAAATGGTTTTGCGCAATAAAGGAGAGTTCAGAGAAATCAGAGATACAAACGTATCGAATGGGGATCGAAGAATTGACAGTTTAGAAAATTAAGTGCTACCAAATGAAAAGAGAAATAAAACACTTAGTAATTTATCACTCCTGTGTGACTTTGAAAGACAGAATGGACACATTAAATGATCCATTATCGATTTAAAAACAATACGCACATAAAAACTCTTTCTCATTACTATAACAGCATAAGAGCCAGAAAAACTGGGTTGCGGGAAAAGCGCGCGAAACTGAGTCCGCCATCTTGAATAAACTTTCCCAGTCGATAAAACAGTTTCTTTCTATTAAATGACATTGAACAGTTACAGTTACTACAATGAACATTGTAATTGCTAATTACGTAGTAATTACATAATGATCATTATGTTTTTGTTCAGTAAATCGCGGTATTTGCATTTGTATACGGGGTCAAATGAAATTAGCTAGAGAAACTCTGTAAACGGGATGGGTAAGTATCGATATATAAACACGATAAAATAAAATGATTTGATGTTTTTTTTGGGGGTCAACGACCTCTTGTAGTTTTTTACTTGAAGCTTGAGTTAAGGAAATCTGTTTTCTGTTGTTTTATCGTGTCTAGATATCGAAACCCATCACGACTGTGAAGTTTACGCATAATAAAACAGTTTCTTTAATTGATATACCAAGTGACAACACTAACTGCGGTCGATGACCCCACAAAAACACACGTCTATGGAGTTTCGTTAGCTAATTTAATTTCACCCTGTATGATTTTTTGTATCTGTATCATGCGATACACAGATGGTAACGTTTATAAGTACCTAGATTTCCATACCATGAGTTTCATGGTCATGTGTAAAGATCATAATTGATTATTTACGTTCAACTATTGAATGGTTCAAGGAAACACCTATTGACAGATCTGTAAATTATGCTGAAACCGTATAAGTACTTAATGTTGTGTTGCTGTGGGCAATTTCCATTAAACGAAGTACCTAGTTTATTTGAACTATAAAATCTAACGGTTTATGCGTGTTCATAATTAAATATCACATCAAATTGTTTTCCTTCAAGTGAAAAAATTATGTGCCATCTCTTCTAGCTTAGATCTACAACATTATTTTTAGTATATGCGAAACCATAACCACCTGTCTAGTATTTTTATTCCCGCGCCGCGCCGCCGTCTTGCGCTCATATAATAGTACCTAGGTACCTAAGCGTTCGGCGCGGAGATTGCATAACCTACTTTGTCGCTCGGTATCCAACTTTTAACCTTTTTAAAATATTTTTGGGACAAAATATAACATGGGCTAAAAATTATTGGAATCGATTCAGTTACTTATTCTGAACAAACTATATTCAGGTTTCGCATATACTACAAATAACGTTGTATATGGTAGGCATATAGATCTAAGCTTTGGCCAGTCAAGCCTTTTAAATAATCGGGGTCACTTTTCAACGATGATTGAGGTATTGCACTCAGAGTAGAGAACGCCACACCTAAGATTTCCACCAATTTTGTTTCAGTGCGGTTAGCTTAGATGCCGTTTGGTCAAGTGCCATTGAAATTAGTGCAGAGGAATACTGCAGTGTTTCGCGACTTTTTCGTGGTTCTTTTACACGACCAGCCAACTTCCCTTATTTTCCTTGTATACCTAATCAGCAGATGCCGTGTTCCGCTCAGTCTGTTCAGAAACGCACTTTTTCTAGAAAAAAACTATATAATTTGTAGAAACATCAGTCATAGATGAGTGACTTGAACTCTTGGAAACGCCCAACAGTGCCACCCATGAGCCGTGAAACGTTATACTTTGTAGTAATAGAATTTGCCGCACGTATAGAATACCCTAGAAAGTTTACCGAATGAAACTCAGCGGTAAAACGTGGCAATGCGCGTGTAGTTCCACTCCATGGTGAAGCATTCACAACCGACCGCGGCGTAAAACAAATAAGTAAATCATTGCAATGTACCTCATATCTCTTTACGGTAAGGTATACAATTAGAATGAATGCCGAAAGTTTTATCAAACTCACGGAAATTATAATGTATACTTTATCACAATAAGATACGAGTTACATTGCAATGAGTTACAAATAGTTTAACGTCATTCAAATTTTATCGTGAATGCGCTGCGTAAAATGTCCCGACCATTTTACTTCTGGGCGACATTAAACGGGCGTCTGCGTCTGCTGAAGTTGCCACGATCAGTGGATGAACGTTTTTTCTCCCAGATTTTTGCTAGTCTAACTTTAACTGCCGTTTTGTACTTTATTCTCCCCATCCCCCATCTGGCGTCAACCGCTAGACTTAAAACGAAAAGCTCGTTTTACCCCCGCCAACTTTTAGCAGCTTTGCGGCCGTCCCGTCCTCGCCCGCATATTGTAATTAACAAAAAGTCTGTCTACCAAAGAACTCGGCCATTTAATAAACATACAAATGTCCGCCCATTTAATCAACTTTTCTTTCATTGTACGCATAAATATGGACCTACATTGCATACAACGACATTGTTACCGTTATTGTGGGTTAAAAAACTGTTTTAGCAAAGCTATAACCGTGGCGTGACGTAACAGTGACGTCAGCAGTAAAAAAGTAATTAATTAAAGGCCCATGTGAAGCCTAGGCACTTAATCCTCACGGAACTTTAAAAAGTGTAATAACTCTATTTAGCAGCATTAGCTTGTTATTTTGAAAGCTAGGTGGGAATTAGATGGAGCTATTTTTATGATAGGTATTTTGTTGATTTGTGTTAGTAGGTTTAATTAACTTAACAATCTATACAAGTATAGTAGTAAAACTCACCTTCCAATATATAAATAAAAGGATAATAGACATATTATTGAAATCCTTAGAACGGCTTTTCCTTTGCGGACTTTTCCTACGTACTGTCCCCTTTCGTTACGGGTCATCAGAAGCCCGAAAGTCTGACAACTAATCTTACCAAGGGATATCGTATTACCTAGTAACTGGGTTGTGGAGGTCAGATAGGCAGTCGCTCCATGTAAAATACTGGTATTCAGCATATATCACTAGCTAAAGCGTTCGACACAATTTCAACAGATCTACTCCTTAAAAAACTGGACACAGCAGGGATAAAGGGAATACCACTCAAATGGTTTCAGAGCTACCTCAACAATCGCCGACAGTATGTGAAATCTGGTGAACACTCAAGTGGTCAACTCCCTATCAATTTTGGAGTTCCGCAGGGCAGTTTACTAGGCCCAACACTCTTTGTAATCTACATGAATGATATTCTGAACCTCACTCTTCCAAAAGCGGAACTAATATCTTACGCAGACGACACGGTTATCACATTTCATGCGCCCACCTGGGAACAGGTCTACCGCCTTGCGGAGCAAGGATTAGCAACAGTAGCGCAAACACTGGACCATAACTTACTTACACTCAATATAAAGAAAACCAAACTCATAACATTTTCCAAAACACAACTATCTAGTCCTCCTCCCAATCTAACGTTAAAGTTCCACACATGTCAGAACCATTTGAACACATCACGCGAAGACTGCTCATGCGATTGTATTAACCGAACACAATCTATTCGCTATTTAGGTCTACTCATTGACGAAAATCTTTCATTTAAAGCCCACATTCAATTTCTTTCTGGCCGAGTAAGGAAACTTATACATATAATAAAGAAATTAAGAGACCGCACTCCAAAAGACATCCTGCGAATGGTTTATTTCGCAATATGCCAGTCCATTATACAATATGGGGTATCTATTTGGGGTGGAGCCGGGAAAACAATAATGATTGAGCTTGAAAGAGCCCAGAGAGCTGTTATAAAAGTTCTCTTAAAAAAACCATTTTTCTACCCCACTGACTCCCTCTACAAAGACTTTCAAGTTCTACGTGTCCGCCAACTATTTATTCTTAATGCATACTTACGCATACACAAAACCCTAAAAATCCGACCTGACTACCACGCATTGGCTTCCAAACGTGTCTTTCACATCCCGCTACAACGAACCACATCTCTCCTAACAAGACGCTGCCCTGCCTATCTACACACTTTTGTGTATAACAAGGTCACCAGTAGTTTGCCTTGTGATCCAAAAGAACTCTCCCTCTCCAGATGCAAAAATGTTGTTAAACAATGGCTATTAGGTCTTTCATACGATGAATCAGAAAACATCCTCACATCACTCAACTCACACTCGGAATCCTACTCCCACCACAGACACTGACACCTACACACCACATGTACACACACTAAAACACCTATACACCACACGTGCACACACTAACACACACACACACCCTAATCTTGATTATCCTACATTTTATTTTCTTTTTTCTCATTTTTATCATTTTAATTTTGATTGTTTAACATTTCATTTTAATTGTTTAATATTTTTAGTTTTAGACTTTGCTCAGTGCAATTTAAGCTTTATTTGTTTTAAATAATTTACGTTTTAAGATTTCTTAATATTTAATCTAGTTTTATATAATCGGTTGCAATTACTCACCTACTCCTAAATAAACTGCAGTGGTAAATAACACTATTATGTCACAACTCTGGCCCCCAAGATACAGGCGCCGCCTAGTTTGGGGACCGCCGTAAAGATCCAAATGACGATCGCTAACAATTACAGACCACCGTTAAGTTAAGTTAATTATAAGACAATACATGTAACATTGGTTTGTAATATTCAATAAATTATTATTATTATTATTATTATTATTATAATAGAATACTCTTTATTAGTGCAGTGCGATGCGCGCTCGAACACGGACGTGTTTTCACTGTGCACGGCACGAATTTTATTCGCGTGTTGCGCGGCAATAGCCGCTGCCCGTAAACACTATGAGTTCCAAACAACTCATAGTCAATGAATTGCTGGCATTCCTGGTCCATGCTATCGACTACATGGACGAGGTGAGCATCCTGCAGATATGCCGGTCGAATTACAAGGAGGACGAGATCAGCAGCGGAAAACTGTTACTGTTCCAGTCACTTGGGAAACTCGACCAGATGCCGTCTCGCCGCAGAGATGGAACCGAGAAGAGCATTCAAGATACATATTATCGATATGTTGAAGAAGACTGACCCGGACGACGTGCCAGATTTCGTGGCGAAGCAACTAAGTAAGCTGCCCCCCGTCACGTTCGATCACGTCGACGTTACGCGGCTGCTAAAGGACATCACTTCCTTGAAGGCGGAGATGACCAAGATGCAGTCCAGAATGGAAGTATCGGAAAAATCCAATACTGAACTACGTGCAGAAATAGCGTCATTGCGCAACATTGGTTCGGTAATTGGGTCACCTGAGGCCTCAAAGGTGAACACACGACGAGGGGCGCAAAATGCATCCGTCGGCAGTTTTGAATCGGCGAACACAAGTGCGTCACCAGCTGCCGATAACGCTGAGCAAGCGCCGCCCGCCGCCGCCGTCGCCCGCGCCACAACACCGGCTGCGGAAACGTCACGAGTAGGTACGTCGACCCCTAAACGTGCCTACGCTGCTATTGTCACCAGCGGCAAATCAGATGCGTCGCAGCCTAAGCGACAAACCAGAAAAGGGGAAAAACTGGTAAAGGGTGCTCAACCTGCCCTGACTGCGGTCCGTTGCTCTTTGCCAAGAGCCAGCCAGGTTGATGAGGAGGGTTTCACGAAAGTGGAAAGGAAGAAGAAGAAGCCCTGTTCTCGTAACCTGCGTGGCACCGCACCGAGTGGACCCAACATGCTGCTGCGCCCTGCTGTGCCTACGACGCAGCTGTACCTTTCGCGTCTGCATCACTCCACGACAACTGAGGAAGTCGTGCAGTATTTGAAGCTGAAGACCAACTGGACTCTGAGGGTCGAAAGGTTGGAATCGCGCCACAACATCAACTTCAAGTCTTTTGTGGTACGAGTTCCAACCCAACATCTACAGACCTGTCTGAAAGAGGACTTTTGGCCGAAAGGTGTCGTATATCGACGTTTCCGTGGACGGTTACGCGACACCACGCAGCGAAACACGACGCCGGCAATGTTACGTGTATAGTTCATAGTTTTAAGGTTTTTAATTATGTATTAGTTTATTATTTTATAAGATTATTTTGTGTATTTTATCTATGGGCCTTAGTTGCCTGACGATAAAATGATTATTATTATTATTATTATGTACACCATAAAATTACAGATACAAATGTAGAAAAACAACAAGATAAAAGCAAAAGAAAAGACAGTAACTCATATCTGGCCAATTAGTCACTTTTATTACCTAGTTATAACTTAAATCCGCTAGCTAGATAAAGGTTATCGTCTAGTTAAACATAACAAACTAAAGCGTGTGTGGTTATCAGGATTCGTATAAACATTAAACGTTTTTTACGAGATAATATCCATATGAATTGTACCTAAGGTCTTAAGTTCAAGAACAAACCTGCCTTACTATGTAATACATAGTTTGGAAGGTCAGAATTGCCACTTAAGTAAACGCGAACACTCAGGGGAGCTGCGATATAAAATTAGAGGTATTTTTTTATGTTCTTCGCACTTGTTCTATGATTATTATTGAAAATATTAATATTGATACAGTAATACGGCTACGTATATACGTCTTATGTGTGTATGTATTTATTGTATGTATGTAAATGGTACACCACAGACCACCTGCAGTATTATCTTTTCTTCTCTCTAAATCCATCCAAACGTTGCCTTTAAAAGATATCTTTTAGCGATAAGACCGTTGTGTCACCTCTTGTAAATCTTTTACATTTATATCTGTAATATTTATGGCGTTTATAATAAATAGTATTCTATCCATCTACATATCTCAAAATCAAAAACACGTCCAAATAGGGTAGGTACCTCTAGGATCCGAACTTTTCGATTGACAAAAATAACAAAGCTTTGAAGGAATCTGACACGCACGATTATCATCATCATCATGTATGTGTATAGTACATCATAAATAAAAACATATCATAAATGAGCTTATACTAACAGAAATTCGACAAGACATCTGAGTCTGAACTAGATAAATAAATATCTGTATTTCAGACAACAGCGCTCTTCCCTAAAAATATACATTTAAAAGCTTACAAGTTCAATTTTCTTTAATTATGTACATAGGTATTTCCTTATTTTTAGATCAATTAGCAAATAAAATAAAAAATACAAATAAAATAAAATGAAATAAAGTGGAGTGGGGAGGGGACCTCCTTTTGTGTCGAATGTAGAATGAGTGAGTGTGTGTAGGAGGGTGAGTATGTGAACTTAATGGGGTATAATTAAGAGGTTTTCAGTTTCGTCATAGGTCAGTTTATGAATGTACTCAGATACTTTATTTTTACAACTTCTGCTATTTAAGGCAAGTATGTCGACAATTCTATCAATCTTACTATAAAGGTACGGGCCTAAGAAGCAGAAATATCTATTTACGAATGGGTGTTTAAACATGGATCTGTCGGTTCTGGGTATAGGTTTTGGTCGCCTTGATGGTATTGCTGGTTTTACAAAGTTTACTCTCGTGTGCTGTTTCAAGACACTGTGCAGTATGAACAATTGGCGGACAGAGAGAACCTCACAGTTTTGGTACAGCTGATAAGTTGGGAACAAATACGGACGGAAAGTGCTGACTTTGAGAACAGCTCTTTGGGCTACTTCAAGTGGCTTTAGTATGGTTTTTGGTGCACCACCCCAGACAGAAATACAGTATGACAAAACTGATTGGCCAAGTGCCAGATATACCTGCTTCATTAGTTTGGGGTCCGCAACATGTCTCAGATTTTTTAAAACGTATATAAGTTTTCTTAGTCTAGCAGTGACTAATTCTACATGGTGTTTAAAAGAGAGATTATTATCTATAATTATTCCTAAATATTTTATGAACTTGGTCTTGACCAAAGCTGGACATTGGCAAATTCCACTGTTGCAGCAGTTGTGTGCAATTAAAGAGAGTAATGTAGGAGGTGAGTTAGAATTACGCATTGAAAACGTTATGTACTGCGTTTTATCAGCGTTGAGTGTCAACATATTACTACTCAACCAATGGCACACAGTATCAAATCCACGTTGAGCATCCTCATAGACCTGTTCCCACGTATCAGCCGAGAAAAGAAGAACAGTGTCATCCGCATAAGAAATTACTTTACCACCTATAGAAGTAAGTCCACAGAGTTCATTTAGGTACACAAGAAAGAGAGTAGGTCCCAAAATACTGCCCTGTGGTACACCAAAAGTGACAGGTAAGTCACTGCTAACAAGTCCAGCAATTTTAACACATTGACAGCGACCCGAGAGGTAATCTTTAAACAATTTCAGTTGTTTGCCTCTTACACCCAACCTTTCCAATTTACTGAGAAGCAGTGGCACAGAGACCGTGTCGAAGGCCTTTGCCAGGTCCAAAAACACTCCAATAGTTTTTTTACCGGAATCAATATTCCTAACCACGTAATCTACAAGCTCGTGGACAGCGTCACAAGTTGACTTGCCTGTTCTGAAACCAAACTGATTGTTTGAGAGAAGGTTATTCGATTCAATGTACTTGACCAATCTGCTGTTGATGATGCGTTCCAAGAGCTTAGAGACCGCTGGGAGAATAGAAATGGGCCTGTAGTTGGTGACACGATCTCTATCGCCAGACTTATGGATCGGATGAACTACCGACTTCTTCAAAACAGTGGGAAATGTTCCTTCGTCTAAACACATATTAAAAATATGGGTCAGAGCAGGGATGAGCACGTTTCTGTTTTCTTTAAGAAGGAGGTTGGATATAGAATCCCATCCACTACTACAGACATTTTTGAGATCCAAAATCAGGCGCTCTACTTCTGATTCGTCTGTATCGAGTAAAACAAAAGAGTTTAATGAGTCAGTAGGTTTAGGAATAGAAGCACCGGGGTGTTGAGGATTTTGGCAGCTATTGATCTTGCTTGCTAAATTTTTGCCTACCGTGACAAAGAACTCGTTCACACCTTCAATCGATTGTGGAGGACAAGGAGTGTCTATTAGTTCTAAAGCGTAATTTTTGACTTTTGTTGAATTTGTGTTCTAATGTTCTATGTTAGAGGTTTCGGATCCCGCACCTAGTCCTTCAAGTGGACCATTGTGCATGAGCCAAGGCGGCCGTCGGTGGTTATTTCAGCAGCCCACCTTCCCCCAGAAGTTGATTAGGTCTCCTGGCCTGTTAAGAACATCTTTGTAAGATCTAGGTGTCCCGAGGGTCCTGTCCAAAGAGTACATATGCAACGGTTACCTCAACCTTCATGCATGCCCTGCATAGAGGCCTGTCCGTTATGCCTGTGTTTACTAATACTTCTTTAAAGTAGCCTGGAGCCGGATACTCATTATAGGTGGAAATTATTTTACCTTAATATACATAATTATGAGGATGTTAGATTTAATTAATTATCGTTACAAACACTATTTGAACGTTTTTCTCATGATTGTAATCACACTCTTATGATCATGCGCATAGGTAAGTATAAAAACTACTAATGATATCCGCTAGAAACGGAAATCAGTTAGATATATTGCGATAAGAGATAATATTCGCATGTAACAACATGTAACTACGATTGGCTCATTAGTTTGTTTACAAATTGATAAGTGATAAAATTGTTATTTTGTGTTTTAATTTTTTATCACCATTTGTGGTTAACGTCAACATCACTAAAAGCGTCGAAAACAATGAGTCGAATGGAAAGAGGGCCTAGACAAAGTGACATTCTATAAGCGATAAGGATGACGGAAAAGTAAAAAAAAAATAAAAAAATTAAACCGACTTAAAAAAAAATAACTCAAAAGTATGAAATAACTTTAATTTTGGAAGTCGGTGTCTTTGGGATCTGTATTTTATAGTTTTAGTTTTTTGCCACCGACTTCCCATCCAAGGACCGACTTCGGCAAGCGGTGCTTAACATTCGATAGACTGTTTTTATTTAGCGACAAGCCCCTCCCTCCCCTAAGTGTGTGGAAAACTGCCAATTAAAAAAAAAAAAATAGAAACCGCAACGAAGCATCTAAAACAAATATCGATAAAATAACACTCGTTATTCGATAAGAATCGTAAGTGCACACTACACCGACAGTATAATTATAACTATACCTACTCATCTGAGCGTCTCGTGACGCAATGTTTACTGAACTAAAAGGAAAACCCGGAGAATATCGCGTTACCAAGTTTATTGATCGCTTTCACCGCAAGTACTACATGTAGGATCAGGCCGACCGCACATTGGATGCGTTTTCGTACGAATATGAACGACCACACACGAACGATCCCGATCCTTCCCGCATGGAAGGATCGGGATCGTTATAGCTTATAATTCCGAGTTTTAGATATTTGTGGTTTCATTCTAATACAAAATGGACGTCATTCCTGAAGACCGATTCCCGTAATTTAAAACGTTCAAAATCTAGTCGCAATCTCATCTCAGCAACAATCAATGTAAAGACTTGTCAAAAAAAGAGGTATTTTTGACAGATTGAGACTGAGATTTGAATGCGAACGTTCTTAAAAATACGGGATTTGACGGACAAAACGCAGCCAGTATGCACACTGTCGTATGTTCATGATTATAAAAAGGTATCCAATGTACGGCTGGCCTTATGGTTACAATATGCAGCTTGACATGCCTGCCACGTTAGTCTGGATGAAAAAGTCTATGGAATTCAGCAAACAGTTTTAAATCGTCTCCTATGTGGAAAAGCTGGTTGAAGAAATGTTAAGTATCCATTAATGGATTGGCTAGCTAATGAAAGCAGTCTAACAACTAAATAGGTACCTAGTTGTTAAAACTGAAACTATGTTTTTTTGTATCATTTATATAAAATTCGCTCTATAACTTTGCAAAGGTCACAAAACCCAGTCTAATGGACTGTAGATGTAGTTTTTGAGATATTATTATTCGATATCTCACTAATTTTTCTTTGTAGTCATCAGGTTGGAAAAGAACTGAACAAACCGACATAGCTTATAGAGTTAGCAATCTGTTGAAGGACCAATGGCTGTTTGAACAGATTCATTAGAAACCACGAATCGAAAAGCACAGCGTTGGATACCACCTTGATAGAGAAACTGAAGACCTTCAAAAGGACAGCCGGTTGTAAGCAGGTGGAGAACCAGGTGCTGTGGTGTGATTTGGATTATCTATACCCAGCGGCGGACTGCGATAGGCTAAGTTGATTGATTAAAGATGTCAATGAAAGTCGTAAACGGAAATCAATTGATCACATCATGTAAATGTCAAAGCAAGTGCCCATGACGAATGAAGAGAAAAGGTTTACCGCGGACAATGTTAATGTCCATGGCAGAGACAAGAGCCGCTTTCTTTCCATGATCATATACAGGGATAACACATAACATTTTGCACGACAACTGCTGCATTACTTCGCGTCTTGTCACGTTAACTTTCTCTGCGACATGTTTAAAGCAATAAAGGTATTTTCTTTTTTTTTTTCAACGACTTCATCTGTTTGGGTATTACTGGCAAACTGGTTGGCTTCAGACCCTCGTGGTTGCTTTTAAGACATAATATAAATTTAATCTGTCAATATTTTCAAGCCATTGTTCTACAAACAATTTTGACCTAGGTATAATTTTGAAACGAAAGATATTACGAGGGAAACGCCGCACCCGTTGTAAACATGTTTTAAAATTTTACATTTCGTCGTCTCCAAACAAGACACATTCTTGAACCAGCCTATTTTCGAACCCTAATACACCAATTTCTTCACTCATGTATTGATTTCTACAAACGGAAGGAACGTCGCCTACTTATACAATACATACATATACAAACAATAATTTATGTACAAAGTTACGAGGTTACAGCAAAAATCAAATTACAAATGCAAATAGCCACAAGGGGGAACTCGCAATGATTCAGCGTAACCGAAATGCTGAAAACATACAAGTTTAAAAACCTCCGTGAAAGGAAATGAGTTTGTTTGGTATAGCAAATTCAACGCGTTGTATGCCATGCAAAATAGTATTTAGGAAGGCCATGCCCACAATGCAGGTTGGCTGTATTATACTGGACTATAGTGGACTGGCACAAAGGTACAATAGGATAGTCTAAACGACTGTTGTATGATTAAAATGTTTGTTGCGCAGTTAGGGGGATCCTTGGGAATTGTACGTATGCCCTGTATGGTGGGTACCAACTTGTGTTTCCACCTATGGTCTCGAAGAGTAGCCAGATGATGAAATAACTGCGTCAGTGAATGAACAGCGCGTTGTTGAATTTAGGGCCAAACAGAAAATGAGTTTTTTTTTTGACATTGACAAACTAAGAAGTATAAAAGGAGTAGGTATATAAGAAGAAGATACAATAATAAAGATATGACACGATAAGTCAAATGTAAATAAGGTGAATGGCATACCTTACCTACAGCATTATCTCGAAGATCAGAAGGCCAGTTCTCGTAATTTAAAACGTTCATAATCTAGTCGCCCCTAGAATTGCCCCTTTGGTTTCTTCGGATTCTCTTATCGATGAACAGAAAACTTGTTATGTCATTAATGTAGAAACTGGCCCACTTGGTAGTGAGCATCGTATTATTTTCTCAATTAATATTGAAGCTGGCAACGAGCCAGAAAACGCTAAGAAAGAAAAATACGACATCACGAGAAAAATATCTACAAAGTTAACAAATAATCATGTTACCGTATAAGATCTAAAAGAAATCTCAGAAGCCATATAGATAATATTGGGCTGCAGCAATCGTAAAACGATCAAAGATATGAAACCGATACCCTGCCTTTGACAGTGAAGTTAATCCTAAAGAAAATGGCTGGAATCAAAACAATTTTAATTGAAATATACTTAGTTTTCAATTAGCTACTGAGTGTTGGAAAAGTACTTAAAACCCAAGAATGAGTGAGAGGAGTATTTCCATTTCATGTGATAGTTACGGATCATCACATACTATAAATACTCGTAAATAAATATTATCATCCTCGTTTCTAGCTTGTGTTTGAGTAAACATGGTTGCTTTTGCATTTCTTATATTACATTTTCAAGTTTCATGCCGTCATAATTCTCCTGCCCTTACTATTATATATATTTGGGTTCGGCGCAACATGTCTTTTTCTTCCTAATTCTCTATGTATTTGTCGTCATCTCGGTAGTCACCCCCTTTCTAACTACAATATCATCATTCACAACAAAGTCCATCCATCTTTCTTTGGTTTAATTTAAAACACCATCTTTATAAAACCTTGCAACTACTCAATAAAAGATTTTATACTCGTCTGGGTGGCAAAACTTATGTCAAAACTCGACACAGTGTGTCGTCACAGCAAGTTTTCCTTCACTCACAAATCCAGCGTGGGCGCATTTTATATTCACAGAAGTAATTTACAAAATAACTCACCATTTCTGTGTTCCGTATCACGGCAACAACGCGAATTGACTGAACATTTATTATATTGTAGAAGCTATAAAGATATATTTTTGCGATAACCGTATCGTTTCCTTGTGTGTATACTAGTATGTAGGTAAAGATGAAGAATTGTTTTGTTTTTAAAGGGAAAACAATTGATGTCCATGAGCACGACGCGACTCTAATAGAACAATTTCTACGAAAATTCCATGGAAATCGTTAAACTATAATCGCGTGGCACCGTCGCGTCGCACCTGTCTTCGGGATCCTTTACGTACTACAGTAAGTACATCACGCAAGTAAACAAACCTATTCAAGATCAAACGTTATTGTGAAGAATATGACCATTGAATACAACACTAACGATATTGATTTAGAACAATTGTGAATAGCAAGAGTTCTTCATTACATCTGTTTTAATATTCAATGAGACTGGCAGTACCGTCATCATCATCTGCCTAGCCTTTTCCCAACTATGTTGGGGTCAGCTTCCAGTCTAACCGGATGCAGCAGAATATCAGTGTTTTACATGGAGTCACTGCCTAAAAAAAAAAAAAAAAAAAAAAAAATTCCCTCATCGCCTTGATGGGGAGGTCATGGGAATCCGGCTCAGCCTTTGCATCCACAACCCCCCCGGCGCATGCCCGCCTAGCTGGCGGGCCCCGCATGTCCCCCCGTCTGAGGGGGGGCTACGGGAATGGCCGAGAACACCTGGCCATTCCCGTCCGGCACTGGTGGAAGCCTGTGCAATACAGGCGAGGGTGCCCCCGCACCCGTCGCCTGCTGGCTTCCACCTGGGAGGAGTCGGAGATGACTGTCATACTGACGTCTTCTTCGACCCCTCCTCCGCCTTCGGAGCGGCGCCGCGAGAGGGTCTTCCTCCCGCACGCGCTCCGCCGCCTCCTTCTGGGACATGACGTGTTCGCAGAAGGAGGCGACTGCCGCCCAGGACCCCTCATCCCCTAGCATGGCGTTGACCAAGCCGGGGAGCGAGAGGTCCGTTCCGATCGCCGCGGTGAGACTGCGGCGCGGCTCGGACCACGACGGGCACACCTCGAGAGTGTGCTGCGCCGTGTCCTCCGCCGCGCCACAGTCGTGACACGACGGCGTCTCCTCCCGCCCGATACGGTGCAGGTACGATCCGAAGCAACCGTGTCCGGACAGCACCTGCACCAGACGGAAGGAGAGGAACCCGTGCGACCGCTCGAGCCAGTCTTGCAAGACCGGCCCAATCGCGTCGAGGGTTCGGCGGCCGAAGGCTGCGGCAGCGAGGTCCCGCGTCCAGTGGACGACGATGGCGTCCTTCGCCTCCCGCCGGACGGCCTCCCGCTCCTGCGGGGCTGGGCGTTCTCCTCTCGCCCTCCGCCCCGCCGTCCATTCATACACTCTGGCGAGCACCCACGCCTCGAGCTCCCAAGGCGGGGTGCCGGCCAGAGCGCATGCCGCGGAGAAGCCGACCGTGCGGTAGGCCCTCGCCGCCCGCTGGGCTATGGCCCTTTGGGGGGCCCGCAATGCGGCGGCGTTCTCCCTCCTGTGGAGGGAGTCCTCCCAAATAGGGGCCCCGTAAAGGGCCATACTCCTCAAGATGCCGGCGTAGAGTTGCCGGCATCTCGCGCTGGGCCCCCCCAGATTGGGGAGCAGCCACGAGAGGGCGCCCGCAGTCTTCAGCAGGCGCGTCGACAGCCCGCTAAAATGCGGGCCGAAACGCCACCTGCTGTCGAGTACAAGGCCCAGATATTTCATCTGGGCCTTCACCTCGATTCGGACGCCCTCCACGAAGATGTGGGCGTCTAGAGGTTGGCGCTGCCGAGGCCCGTGGAAGAACACGGCCTCGGTCTTGTGCAGCGCCACCGTCAGTCCTAGGCGGCGGATCCTCCCTGCGACCAAGGATCCGCCTGCCGAGGCCAAGTTGGCCGCCTCCCTGAAACTCTCCCCCCGGGCGGTGAGGAGAGTGTCATCCGCGTAGCAGACGACACTCGTGCCTCGGAGGAGAGTTCCCCGCAAGAGCCAGTCGTAGCCGACGTTCCAGAGGTGAGGTCCCACGACTGACCCCTGTGGAACGCCGGCCTCGACTGCATGGAGTCACTGCCTATCTGACCTCCACAACCCAGTTAGTTACTGGGTAATACGATACCCCTTGGTAAGACTGGTTGTCAGACTTTCGGGCTTCTGACTACCGTAATAACTGTCAAAGATCCAGGAATGACAGCCGGGACCAACGGCTTAACGTGCTTTCCGAGGCACGGAGGAGTCACGGTATGTAAAGATGGCAATACATCCACAGACCAACCGCGGCAAGCGTAGCTTAACCTGATCGATCGACCTGCGCGGCTGTTATTACTTATAATAATTATAAGCAAATAATCGTTGTCGCATCTATTAAATAGAATTTGACATCACTCATCTCTAGATCAATAATGACGACTACATAACGACTGACGTAACTCCATTCAATCGCCTAATCCCACATTTCTGCAGAATCAATTAACATTGTCCAATGTAAACACAGTTACGAAGACATGGCCAAAGCGCAGTACAGTACCAGTACAGAAGGTCCGGTCAATACAACTAAAACAGGTGCACGCCCAGTTCGCCCACATAGACGCGTACGCACCGTACGCACGGCGATCCTTAACAACTAGCACAGTAAAGATATGAACAGTACGGAAACTACGTACTAACGTTCGAAACGACACACTCACACAGACGCGCGCGTCTACGGTACCCCTAGCGTTAGCGGTACCTAGGAGGGCTACTTCCTAAGCACGAAGTCCGTTGTTTCAGCCGAAGTTACGTGCTTTTTATGGGTTCCGCTCTCTGAATCCATTAACAAAGTTACGGGCCCGACCGAAAGTGAAATAAATCAAAACAAACAAGTGTCAAAAATAAATTGTTAGAACGGGCAAATACATATAGAGAGTAGGGACAGCTGTCAAAATGTGTTTTCTTTCTTTCTTAGTGCGCTTGCACTCGCTGTACGTGAAGCGTGTCTATATGTGCGTGCGATTGCGCTCGTTGTATGAAGCCGACCTTCTGTATTATTCTGTGACATAATTACATAATCGTCACAACGACAGTCTAAAGATACACCAAACATTGTGTCATCTAACCGACTGACCTTATTCTCATCGCATTCAGATAATCTTAACGTTGGTTTTAGATAAGATTTATCTTCGAGCTGTTATTTTGCTGGTTAGTTTAACTGTTCAAGAGTTGGTGTTTGGCCGTTAGTTTGTCTGTTCGTGTGTTAACTTGTGGAAATCCTGTTGCTTTGGCCATTTTTTTTTTTTTTTTTTTTTGAAAATGGCATCTCGCAGTTCAACCATAGGGGTTGTCGACTGCTCAACCGGACTTTCCTGTGGATGCCACAATAAATTGGGCCTCCAGCCAGGGCATAAAAACTTAAAAACTAAGCGACTACACGCTAAGGGCACCCCCCCGGGGGGTTCGGACCTCGGCTTAGGGCGTCGCTGGGAGAGGACAGCAAGGGACAGGCTGGATCGGAATTATTATTTAATGGGGACGAATTTAAAGCTACAGGCAGCTCAGCGGCGCGGGCTGGCTCGAGCAAGGGTCGGGGTGGACATGGTACGGGGTGTCGCGACGGGCCTCGACGGCGAGGACGGAACGACGGATGTCGGGACTTGTACTTCTTGAGAGTACTGGTAGATTTACTACTCTCCTGGAGGAGAGTAGTGGCGTCGTCGGGGGTGGTGAGGGTATGCCTTGGTCGGCGAATCCTACTTATACGGGAGGGAGTGTAACGGGAGGCCGCCGCAATCAGGGGATTGGGATGCTTAATAGCAGAATCGAAGTAGCGCTTGGAGAGGCGCTTCATGAACTGCTGGACGGTGGGGAGTTTAAGATCGACGTGAAGATTCACGTTTCGGACATAGAAGGGGGCACCCGTGACCTTTCTAAGGAAACGGTTTTGGAGGGTCTGCATTTTATGCAGGAAGCGAGGGTTGGCGTGCGCGAAGATTACGCAAGCGTACGTCATGATGGGACGGATGACCGCGGTGTAGAGGCGCAATTTGCACCTGAGGGACAATTTGCTGCGGGCGGTCAATAAGGAGTGGAGCCTACCGAGAGCGAAAGCGGCGCGCGAACGCGCCGTCTTTATGTGCTCTTTGAAGTTGAGACGGTGATCGAGAATTACACCTAGGTACTTGGCTTGCTTACCCCAAGGGATCGGCTTGCCATACATAGAGATCGGGCTGGGGAGGGGGGTGAATTTTCGCGGCTTTGAGAAAAGTACCGCCTGACTCTTGTCGGGATTGACCTCGATTCTCCATTTCCGGAACCAATCGCCTAAGGCGTTTGCGGAGGTTTGGAGCTTGCGAGCGATAGAGCCCTGATTGGGACCTGAGCAGTAAACGGCAGTGTCGTCGGCGAAGAGAGCCAACTGTGCCGAATTACTTTTGGGGATATCACTGGTGAACAGGGTGAAAATGAGGGGGGATACTACGGAGCCCTGGGGGACTCCGGCACGGATCGGGTGGGGGGGGGAGAGAGCACCCTCGATGCGGTAGCGGAAAGTGCGATCCGACAGAAAGTCTCGAAGGATGAGTACGAGACGGTCTGGCACACCGAGAAGGTAGAGCTTATATAATAAGCCATTGTGCCAGACTTTGTCGAATGCTTTCGCTATGTCAAAGAACAGAGCGCCCGTTGACGCACCGCGCTGAAAGGCAGCGCTAATGTGCTCAACGATGCGGTGGACCTGATGGATGCATGAGTGTTTAGTTCGAAAACCAAACTGCTCGTTAGGGATAAGGCTCTTTGCTTCAGCGTAGTCCTTGAGACGCTTATAAATAAGCCTCTCGTAGATTTTGCCAAAGACATTGAGCAGACTGATGGGGCGGTAACTGGAGGGCTCAGACTTGGGCTTGCCTGGCTTTGGGATACCGATGACCGTGGCTTCTTTCCACGCTTGGGGGAAGATGTTATTGCTCAGAGCGCCATTGAAGATGGCGGTCATGAGTAAAATGAGTGGAGCGGGGAGGAGTTTGTACACCCTATTGGTGATACCGTCCGAACCGGGGGCTTTGCGAGTTTCGAGCCCTTTAATGATGTCTTGCACTTCGTCAGGAGTGACGGGAGGCAGAGGATCATCAGGGTCTTCGACTGGCGGTAGGGAGGCTCTACGTTCGACCTCAGCGTTCACCTTATCGATGTGCGCTTGATCTACTAGTTGAGAGCTGGGGGAGCACTGGGACTCTAGGCTGGCGGCGAGGCATTCGGCTTTGTCGGGGTTGTCGAAAGCTACGGACTTGTCGGGGCGTATGAGAGGAGGTACAGTGGCCTCTTCGGGGGAGCGAAGCTTCCTCTGAAGCTGCCAGAAGGCTAAGTGATTGGGCTCTAGTTCGCCGAGCAATTTGGCCCATCCCTCGGAACGCAGCTCCGCTATGCGTTTCTTTACAGCACGCTGTAAATGGCGCATATGGGCTTTGTTCGCGTCACAGGGAAAAGAGTCGTAGGCACGAATGGACGCGTTCTTCTCGGTTATCAGCTCACGTACGTCAGCGGGTAATTTCCAGCGATGGTCTTCCATCACAGGAACTTCCCGTGAGCAATCCGTCAATACGGATTGAACGTGATCTGTAAACGAGGCGATCGCTCCCGTTGTGTCCGCGACTGAGACAATCAGCTCGGGAATAGAGTCTAAGTGAGGTGACGTGGTGGATTTCAGTCTTTCGCTTACTTTCCTCCAGTCGGTTACTATCTTGGTCGGAGGGGGCTGGTTGGGATCACGGGGGCCCGAATAGGGGGCTAGGTGAATAGTGACGGGACGGTGGTCGGAATTGAGCTCTTGGTGCGTCTCGATAGATTGCAAACGGAGGTTTACATTCTTGAGTAGCGCTACGTCGAGCACGTCAGGAAGATGGGTGGGATCACCGGGATAGTGAGTGGGATGCATCGGAGCGATGACATCGAAGTTAAGGGTGGCGCCTAGGTTGAACAGGATTCTACCTCTGGTAGAAGTCGTGCTACTGTTCCAGGCGGGATGTTTGGCATTGAGATCCCCCGCCATGATGACGGAGTCACTCATACCGAAGAGGGCAGTGAAGTCGTTGGTGAGGGAGATGGGATCCTCTGCACCAGCCGTGGGCGGGATATAAGCCGAGATGATTAATAAGGATTGGTGGCCGGTCATGCCAAGCCGACAGATAGAGACCTCCAGGTGAGATAGGAGAGGAGGAGGGTCTATAGGGGAGCAGTGAAGGGACTTTTTGAAGTAGATAAGGGTACCACCCTTGTGACACCGAGACCTGTCATTGCGAACTATTTTAAAGTTGGCAATGTTCGGGTTACGGTGGTGGGGCTTCAGGAAGGTTTCCTGGACTAAAAGGACGTCTAGTTGATGGTCGCGGAGGAAAATGGCGATCTCATCACGCTGGCCAGAAATGCCGTTGGCATTGAAGAAACCTATTTTAAGGGATCGGGGTTTGGTAACACCTATTCTTTGTATATCCATTGGAGTAGCTAGAATTTGAGGGTTTGCAGGACTTGCGTAATCTCGGGATACGCATTGAAAATCTCGGCAATACGCCGGGGATTGCCATTGCAGGCTTGAATTTCCGCTGCCATCGCGTTAGCTGGGGCGATAAACGATGCATAAGCACCGATTATAACCTCCATGCTGCTGGGCTGAGGGCCGGAGACGGGGGATTGAGTGAACCTACTGGGGCGCGGGGCAGCGGTAGTGGGGTAGACTACTGGAGCGGCAACTGGGGCCAAGGGGACTGAAGGGGCTACTGCTGGCGGTGGGACGGGGATTGCCATCAGAGCTGGGGGGGTCGGGGGTTGGGCGGGCACCGAAGCTGCGGGAGCTTTCTGGTGGAAGAGATTTGCCCAAGGAGAGGGTCGCTGGGGACTGAGCCTATCGGGCATTTGTGAAGATGGAATCTTCACAGAAGAAGGACTTTCTCTATGCTGACGATCGCTTGCGCGCTTCGCCAGTTTAGAGGAGGGGGCTTTCGGGGCTTTAGGGCAGCCCCGGTAGTTAGCCGGGTGCCCGGATTGGCCGCAAAGAACGCAGCTCGGTGGCTCTGTGCACAGAGTGCGGTCCTTGGGGCGGGAACATTCAGCTGTTCCGTGATCGCCTAGACACTTGACGCATCTAGGCGTCGCGTAACAGTGGGACTGTGAGTGGCCGTATAATTGGCACCTATGGCATTGTCCAATGAGGTTGGTCTTTCGGGGCTTTTCGATGGAGATTCCCGAGAGGGAACAGACTGACCTAACCTTAAAAATGGGATGGTGACCGTCAGTGGGGTCGCATACGACAAGGACCATGTCGTAGACTAAGCCTTTTTTCGCTCTGTGTAAGCGATGGACGGCTGAAACGGGAATGCCTTGTGAAGCAAGGTCTTCTTTGATCTCCTCGGTGGAGATTTCTTTGGGGATGCGCCTAATGATGACGCGGGTGGGAGCTTCCTCCGGAAGGGAGTAGGTATGGAACGAGTAGTTCCTTGCTTGGAGGAGTCGGGTGAATTCCCTGTAGTCCGAGGACGAGGGAACCGTTACCTTGATACCCTGTTGGGTAGATCGGGCGTTGGTGTAGTTGATCTTGCGATCAACACACATTTTAGAGATCTCGGTCCATTTGGACTTCTCCTGAATGTAAACAGGGGGTGGGGGCCGTTGCTTCTTAGCAGCGGGAGGGATAGCACTAGGGCTAGAAGTGGGGGCGGCCTGAGAGGTGGAGGCGGCCTGAGAAGTGGGGGCGGTCTGAGAGGTGGGGGCGGCCTGAGAAGCGGCGGGGGAGGCGGCGGGGGGCGGGGTGGGGGGGCGGGGGGACAGGGGAGCCGCTACTGGCTTTTTGGCTAAGCTGGAGTGAGAGGATGAGCCCTTCTTTCTCTTGCCTCCCTTTCCGACGACTTCGTAGTCGTCTTCGGAGGAGGAAGAGGCAGATAGTGCTTCATCCGAGTCTGGCTGAGGAACGGACGTATCCATGTCCTCGGGTTGGGAGGCGTCTATTGTCTCAGAGACAATAGGGGCTGGCACAATAGGTGCCGAAATGGGGGCTGCGGCGACCTTAGTCGGAGGAGTGCTAGAGGGCTTAGTGGGTTTGGCGGAATCCATTGTTGGGACGGACAATGGCGCCGGAGCGGGCTTAGCCGCGACGGAGGGGGCTGAGCCTTTGTCGGCCGTAGACGGCGGCGACGGGGTAATGAAAAAGTCACTAAAGTCTGCGACCGAGACATTCGGAAGGGTTGGCTTCCGGAAACCAATCATATGAGGGCCATATTTATCAATGAACGCCTTATCTTTAAAAAGGACCTCCTTGACGAATGCCAATATTACGGCATCCGCCATGGTGGCTCTATCGGAGGGAAGGGGCCGGGAAAAGAATTAGCATTAGGGGCGTGAAACCCTAGGGATCCTAACGAAAACCTAACCCCGGGTGGGAATGCCCGGGGGTGAGTGGATCCTACCCTCCCTGCCGGGTGAAGACAGGGAGGTGAGTACCTAAGGTGAGCCCTAAGCTTGTAACCCGTCGCTAATCTTATTGCGCGGACGGGGTCCTAACCAGTCAAGTGAAATGGGTGTAGAGACACCCAGACTGGTTCTAGTACGAAGGGGTTGACACACCCAACCGTACTAGATGCAAAGCTGTTGAGAGAAGGATTAGTTACAAAGCTAGGCTTGACTAGGAGACCCCCCAAGGCCAAGATTCTAGCTCCCGATTCCAATTGACTGCCTCACCCTGAAGGGGCGAGGCTGGTGGATTGGGGCACCACCCACTTGGCTTCGTTGACACCGTGAGGTTTCCACCAAGGACCACGAAACTGTGGTTTTACCCAGAAGGGGCCACAACAATCGACGAACGTTTTTTTGACGTTAAACTGTTAAGAAATACTCTATCAACAGTGCCTTGAAAAAGGCAGCTATTGATAGAAAACGGGTCGTAGTCGAAGACTACGGAACTCGTTACGGCAAGCGTAACGAAACCGGGCGGCGAGAGCAGCGAAACACGATGCAGCGGCGGAGAGCGGCACGTCCGTTCACGGCGAGCGTCGAGCGGCGAATCGTTGCTTTGGCCATTAGACCATTTCCTATTTATATTAAGTACGAACAGATTGAGATGATGTCTAGAAACGGCGTCTTACGCTTTCTCATAGGCCATATAGTGACCTTTGGTGGGTACGATCTTTAGTGTTATAAGATAGACGTGATGCGTGAACGTGGAGGAGCGATTCGTCGGGGGTTGGGAAGTGTAGGAATCTAGGACTGACCTTTTCTCACTCTGCTGATGGCGACTGCAGGCGGTTTTCTCTGGTTTCTTGGGCCCAAGATTCTTCCTTTCTTCACGAAAAAAAAAAAAAAAACACGGCACACACTCACAATTAATGTTCGCGGTGATGTTATTATGGATATTATGAAGTTATAAAATAGTTTATATAGAATTGCAGCGCTTACGCAAAAAAAATATGTTTATTGTTCGGCTTTCTACACGTTATAAAGAAATTATGGCGGTTGCGGACGCGCCAGCGCCTCGTAGCGTCATTCCGTCGAAGCTTGTCGAAAGTCCCCGAAGATAATCTTCTTGTTTCACTATCGGGTTATAGGAGTGAGAGGGATGGAAAGAGAGGAAACAGGGATACGAAACGCTCGCTCCTTCATATTACAATTTTTTTTAAGGTTCGCGAATTAGGCTTTTTGGACATGTCATGTCATGCTAATAAATAATTGTGTTATATTTCTTTTGGCGTCAACATCCTCCGCCGCCTTGAGAAAACGCAGTGTTCTCAAGCAAAACTAAAAAGACATACGTTAAACGAATATTTAATAAGTAACTAATTATGAATTAAATTTAAACGAATATTATGGGAAAGCATTATGATTTATTTTGCGGTTTTTTATTATTAGAGATTAGGTTTGGTTATTGAGATGGTAATGGGCATAATTTTACAATAGGTCTTTTAAAATGACCTGTAGCCGTTTTGACTAAAGCGACGCGAATAGTACCGTCTTTACCAGGATATACTTCAGTTATTATGCCCATTGGCCAGCGTAATGGAGGAATATCGTCTTGATGAATCAAAACTACTGTACCGAGCTTTATGTTATCGACCTGCGTCAACCATTTCTGTCTAACCTGAAGATTGTGTAAATATTCTACACGCCATCTTCTCCAATAGCTACACACCATCTGGTCTAATAATCGTTTCCTACAACTAAGAGATCTCGGTTCATCGGGAACGTTTTCTATGGGTAGAGAAGTTAAAGGTGAAGCCATAATAAAATGGGCAGGTGTAAGAGGTTCCGGATACGGTTCTTCAGATAAGACACAAAGTGGTCTCGAGTTGAGGACTGCCTCAATTTGAGTGAGAACAGTCAGAAGTTCCTCATAGGTGAGAATTTGGGAACCAATGATGCGGTATAAATGAGTTTTGATAGATTTTATATTGGACTCCCACAATCCCCCAAAATGTGGAGCGCGGGGTGGAATCATTTTCCATTCAATGCGGTAGCAATCGGTCAGTAGGCTTTGTAATTGAGCTTTGGCTCCAATGAAATTGGTCCCATTATCAGAATATAAACATGAAACAGGCCCACGACGGGAAAGAAATCTTTTAAAAGCGGAAATGAATGTATCAGAAGATACATCGGTGACCAGCTCAATGTGAACAGCTTTAGTAACAAGGCATATAAACAAGCAAATGTAAGCCTTTTGACTTCTTTGGCCACGACGTCTACATAAAGTTACTTTTATTGGGCCAGCATAGTCTACGCCCGTTTGCACAAATGCCTTGGTCTCCCGTACGCGGCAAGTAGGTAGATCAGCCATTTTTGGGCTGAGGTTTGAAGGAGAATTTCTAAAACAAAAATTACAATCGTGTAATCTTTTTCTAATGACACTTCTGGATGCGAGTATCCAGTACTTCTGACGCAACAGCGAACTTAGAAGGTTGGTTCCAGTATGACAATAAACGCGGTGGTAATAATCAATTAAAACATGAGTAATGTTATCATGTTTGGGTAACAAAGCGGGGTGCTTAGCTTCATAAGGAAGGTTTGCATTAGACAATCTACCTCCGATTCTAATAATTTTCTTGTCGTCGATAAAGAGATCGAGACGTTTAAGCGGTGAACGTAAATCACCCTTTTTTAAGTCGTTATACAATTGTTTAAAATGACGTTTTTGCACAGAGCGGATTAAATATATTTCAGCTAGATTCAACTGAGAAACGGAAATTACGCTGCTACATTTGTTACGTGGAATAATGCGTAAAAATCGCAGTATGTAAATTATAATATGTAAGATTTTATTCCAAGACGAAAATTTTTGTGAAACTGTATAAATTAAATCAGATTCTAAAGCAGCGGACGTGTTGTATGTTAAAGATTTGAATTCAGGTAACCCTTCACAGGATGTAGGGGTAAACGGAGTGATAGGCCACTCGGATATTGGAGATTGAAGCCATTTAGGGCCGTGCCACCATAAATCATGTGACAGTAACTGTTCAGGCAGAAGACCTCTAGACAAACAGTCACTTGGGTTTTCTTTACCACTAACATGATAGAAATGTTTAGAGTCAAGATTTTCTTGACACTTAGCGACGCGGTTGCTAACAAAAATATTCCATCTATGTGGGGAAGAATTAATCCACGAAAGGGCAATTTTAGAGTCGGAAAAGGCAAATACATTATTAATTGCTACACGAGCGCGGTAAGTATCATTAATTAATTTAATAAGTTTAGACATGAGAAGAGCGGCACATAACTCTAGCCGAGCTAAAGAAACTACCTTTATAGGTGCGACCTTGGATTTGGCACACACCAAACGTACGTGTGTGTTACCATCGGTATCAGTGACATGTAAATATATGACACAACCATATGCTTTCATGCTGGCGTCTGCGAAGCCCACAATATTTATGATGCAGTTCATTGAAACTGCTAAGTGACGTGGTATTTTTAATGAGGAAAGAAGAGGCAGTTGCTCTTTAAACTTTTGGAAAAGCAATACAATGTTATGTGGTGGAGTATCATCCCAACTGATATGAAGATCCCATAACTCTTTAATTAGTAGTTTGGCAAATAAAATTACAGGAGCCGCAAAGCCCAGTACATCCCACAGGCGGGCAATAGCGGATAGAATGGATCTTTTGGTGCAAATCCCATCTAAGCCAGATGAAGTAAAAGTGAAGCTATCATCTGAGGGAATCCATTTAAGACCTAAAATTTTTAAATTATCCTTATCCGAGAAATTAATAGAAGCGCGGTTGGATTGCGGAACAGTAGCTAACAGTTCTGGCGAATTGCTTGCCCATTTATTTAGATCAAAACCACCGGCTTTAAATAATGCGATGAGTTCACTGGATAGAACCTTAGCCTCTTCCAATGATGGAATGGATGTAGCTAAGTCATCCATGTACAGTTCTTGCGAAGCTACAATAGCAGCGCGTGGAAAGCGATGTTTTTCATCCTCTGATAACTGGCGCACTGTACGCATGGCTAGAAACGGACTAGATTTGAGTCCAAATGCAACCCTGTTAAATTGAAATTCTCGAATAGGCTCAGCGGTGCTGAAGCGAAATAATATTTTCTGATATCTTTGATGCTCATTAGTGACAGCAATTTGAAGATACATCTGCTTTATATCTGCGGTAATCGCAATTGGAAATAAGCGAAATTTTAATAATAATATAAATATGTCAGCCTGCAAATTCGGCCCTGTGTGTAGGATGTCATTAAGTGACACGCCATTATGGCACTTTGCGCTAGCGTCAAGGACAATGCGAACCTTAGTGGTTGTTTTATCCTGCCTAATAACAGGGTGATGCGGTATGTAGTACCCGTTATCGCGATCCACAGTAGAATCATTAGAAACTATTTCCGTTAGATAATTTTTATCGATGTATTCCTGAATAATTTCGTTATAACTGGCGCGAAGCTCAGGATCTCGCAATCTAGAATATTCTAAAGAAAGTAAACGTCGATAAGCTGCAGAATGAGAATTTCCTAACATCTCTGGATTTTTACAAAACGGTAACGCAGTACAATATCTGCCACTGGAGTCACGTGACACAGTAGCAGAGTACTGTTTCTCACACTCCATTTCTGACGGACTACAGAAAGTTTTCTCGGGAATTTCCTCGAGATTCCAGAATTTATGAAGCGAATCATCCAACGAAAGAAAACAATAGTTGTAATCACAAGATGTGAAATATGAAGCGGTATTCACAGCAGTTGAGGCAAGGTTACAATCGTATTGAACAGCGGGAATATCACCCATTAAAATATAACCGAATACGGTTTCAATGGCTGATGGAGCGGGAGGTGATATAATTTTTCCACCTAACAACAAAAATGGGTACAATTGTGCCCCAATAAGCAATTCAATTTCTCCGGGCACATGCCACAGAGGATCAGCTAACGGCAAATTAACTAGGTGTTGCACTATAGACGGGTCAACATCCGCAGTAGGCAATTTGTCCGTAATACAATCGACGACTAAAGCGGTTATATTATAAGAATTTTCTTTATTTTTTGCGGTAATTTTTATCTTTACATACCCCGCAATAGGGCGGGAAGCAGAACCGACACCTTTTATAAACGAATTCGCAAGCGGAATAATATTTAAATGAAGTTTTTTGCAGCAAGCAGAAGTGACAATATTATTTTGCGACGCGTTGTCAATCAAACACCTAACTAACACGTGTTGGTTGTTATTATTATTTGCGTAAACTTGAGCAGTAGATAAAAGAACCATGCTGCGTGATGAATGTACAGCGCATAGCGTATTATTATCACTCGCTGTCGGCGCTGCTGGCGCGTTTTCCAAAACGCTCGACTCACTCGTTTTACCACTAGCAGAGCTAGACGGCTGCGAGTTGGAAGGATTTACGGATTGAGTATTATTAGTATCTAAGTGTAAAAGTGAATGGTGATGCTTACCGCAAGTTTTACAGAGATATGTAGATTTACATTGTGAAGCGGTATGTGTAATACTAAGGCAGTTTACACACCCTCGTTTATTTTTAATAAAATCTAAACGTGATTTAGCGTTTATCTCTTTAAACGCTGGACAATAATAAATTTGCGAATGATCTGACTTATTGCAATACAAACAAGCGGATTTATTTTTATTATTATTATCGCGGGTAACGAAAGAGTGGACTGTATTTCGCGGTTGATTACGTGTAGCGGTATTATTATTATTTTTATTAGACCCCGACGCTGGTGAAGCGGATCGGTCCAATATTTTAGCTTGAGATTTAATAAAATCAACAAGATCCTTATAAGAAGGAATCTCCACATCTCGCCTATACATTTCAAACAAATGTACGGTTGTGGAATCTAATTTTCGTAAAGCTAAGTTTAATAAAATGAAATCTTTTAAATCTTTAATTTGCAATTGCTCTAAGGCAGAAACAGAAGCGTGAAAACTTTCAATAAATGTATTTAAGGATGCGGAATTATTTGCAGTAGGTTTCATATTAAATATGTTTGTCATGTAGTGAGAACCCAAGGCCCTTACATCTTGGTACTTCCTAACTAAGCTGTCCCAAATATCTTTATAATTATCACCTGACGGTATAATCCCTGCGGTTAACTGTAAAGCGGTTCCCGTTAACTTACCTATTAAGTACTGAACCCTGTGGGAATCAGTAAGGTTAGTATTATTATGAATATTCGATTTGAATGATTCGTAAAATACGGGCCAATTATCAATTTTACCGTCAAATGAAGGAATTTGTATCGGCGGCAGTTTAACACAACCTTTATATTGTGACGTACTGTCTTGCGAAACCGCTTTAGTTTGCGTCGCTAACGTACTGGCCGCGACGAGAGACCTCAGTCTTTCTAAGCGTGTATAAATGCCATCAAAGGATGTTAAACTACTGTAATCTATCTTATAATTGGGGTTCACTTTAATGTTGAAAACGTTTATTTGGTCCAAATTAGAACTGAATTCTTGCCTAATTGTAGACAATATTTCCGTGTCTGCCATAAACGATTCCGTAGACCGGAGCTCAATTGTGGTAGGAACATTTTTATATGTATCATAAAGTGACGTTAAACGTTCATAAATTGCCCGGTTTTTGGCTTCAAATAACTTTATTTTAATTTTGTATTCTTCCATTTTCACAGATTACCTACTAAAGTACTAAGTCAAATGTAAAAATCAAGATGGCGGGTAAAACGTAAAACTTTGCAAAGAATGCGTTAATATTGCGATGAATCTATAAGTATGTAAACAAGATTAATTAGTAAATCAGAAATGACTTGCGCCAGACGTAATTTATTCAAGCGGATATCTTGTTGAGTAATAGGTGTTTTTATTTTCCAATATTACGAAAACAAAAACTAGCGGGTAGCGGTATACTTGTATAGACTTGTTGCGGTTAATTATTTGCGGTATAAGACCTGATTTTAAGGAACAAACGTATAGAAAATGCGGGTTATAACACTAAATAAAGCGGTTTGAGTATTGCGGTTTTAGGTATAGTGATCCATAAGGGATCCGGCCGAAGGCTAACCAAATATGGTGGGTACGATCTTTAGTGTTATAAGATAGACGTGATGCGTGAACGTGGAGGAGCGATTCGTCGGGGGTTGGGAAGTGTAGGAATCTAGGACTGACCTTTTCTCACTCTGCTGATGGCGACTGCAGGCGGTTTTCTCTGGTTTCTTGGGCCCAAGATTCTTCCTTTCTTCACGAAAAAAAAAAAAAAAACACGGCACACACTCACAATTAATGTTCGCGGTGATGTTATTATGGATATTATGAAGTTATAAAATAGTTTATATAGAATTGCAGCGCTTACGCAAAAAAAATATGTTTATTGTTCGGCTTTCTACACGTTATAAAGAAATTATGGCGGTTGCGGACGCGCCAGCGCCTCGTAGCGTCATTCCGTCGAAGCTTGTCGAAAGTCCCCGAAGATAATCTTCTTGTTTCACTATCGGGTTATAGGAGTGAGAGGGATGGAAAGAGAGGAAACAGGGATACGAAACGCTCGCTCCTTCATATTACAATTTTTTTTAAGGTTCGCGAATTAGGCTTTTTGGACATGTCATGTCATGCTAATAAATAATTGTGTTATATTTCTTTTGGCGTCAACAACCTTTTTGGTGATATTCTTCAGAAAGGTCAGAATGCGTAGTACCGGCGACCGGCGACAACCGGCGTGCGTGTATAACCATGTATGAACGTCATCATCATCATCATTTCAGCCGAAAGACGTCCACTGCTGGACATAGGCCTCCCCCAAGCACCGCCACTTCCACCGGTTCTTTGCTTCTCGTATCCAACGGGTTCCTGCGGCCTTCACAAGGTCGTCGGACCACCTTGTCAGGTGTCCTGCCCAACTCCGTTTGAGTTCCATAACTCATTTTCCAATATCGGAAACTCAGCACCCTACGTCTTGGTGAAATGCAGGCTCAGTCAAAGGAATTGCATTCTTTGGACCCCTCAAGACTATTGGAAATTCTCAAACAGATACTTCAAAGTGTCGTAGAGATATTGATGGCATCCAGAATGCCGAGATCAGAGAGTTTCTATTCATTTCTATTTACTTGTCTGTCCTCATAGTTCACGATCTGATATACTTTCTTTCTTGATAAACCTATATGGATTAATGAATGAAAAACCGATTGAATTATACACCATAGAAGTTAATTAAATAATGAAAGTTTTATGTCGGAGTCTGAATAAATTGTACGGTCTTTGCTTCGTAACTTGGCTTTTATAATGTGAAATCTGTGCATAAAATATATATAAGTATTGTTCATCAATGGGTATGGAACAGTCATCATCTGTATCTCCCTAGCCTTTCCATGTTGGGGAAAGTCTGTGGAAAAGTAGGTATATTTTTAAATCCTTTATTAAAAGAAAACCGGTATATATACATTTTTTATTGCAAAATGGGCCAGCTCTGGGCCTCGATCTCGCTTCGAGCAATGGATGAGCTCTATGACGGAACGAGCAAGCCCCGATAATATACTACAATAATAATCCTATAAAACTACTATGCAATTTTAACCTTTTGACCGCCACAGACGTCTATGGACGTCAAATCAAAAAGTGTTCACGACGCCACGGACGGCATGGCACGTCGAAAATAACCCTTTTTTACAGTTCAAAATAAACATGTGCCGTGACTATTATTTTGTAGGTATGAAAGAAGGAATTTGTCGCTTGGCGTAGAGAACACGGATATTCGTTATTGACGTGGCGGTCAAAAGGTTAATTTCATCTGCCTAGCCTTTTCCCAACTATGTTGGGGTCGGCTTCCAGTCTAACCGGATGCAGCTGAATACCAGTATTTTACATGGAGCAACTGCCAATCTGACCTCCACAACCCAGTTACTGGGTAATACGATACCCCTTGGTAAGACTGGTTGTCAGACTTTCGAGATTCTGACTACCCGTAACGACTGTCAAAGATCCACGAATGACAGAAGGGACCAACGGCTTAAGTGCTTTCCGAGGTTCGGAGGGGTCACGGTATGTAAAGATGGTCACACATCCACAGACCAACCGCGGCAAGCGTAGCTTAATCTGATCGATAGACCTGTGCGGCTGTTATTATTTATCCACGGGCCCCTTTACGAGTAACTTAATATTATTTTAAAACTTAGATTAGTGTCGATTTGTACTTTACACAAGTCCGTTCCACTAGTGTCTGATATAGTTGTACATATAATATTAAACACTTTGTTCGTGTGTTACATGGTACAACAGTATGAGCTCAATAGTTATTTTTAAAAAACTTTCACACCCTTTCAATCATCCACAGTTCTCATTAATTCTCTCCACATTCAATCTGAAATGTTTCATTGAATTTCTGCAAAGCCATCTATTTTATCTTTATCCCCCATTTCCTGAGTCATAACGAGCTGCCTAGCCCCAATCGTATTAGAAGGGGACACGCAAACCACTTTATATTACGCGTACAGTCACGAGCACTAATATGTCAAGACTTAGGAACTTTCAATTGCGATTTTTTCGTGAAATGACGAATGGTACGTTGAAATACGACACTTTACATAAACCTATGGGTTCGAAAATACTATGTTCGTAATAACATAAAATTTCATTAAAAAATATAGGAGCAAATTGCCTTTGAATAAAGCCAAGTGTATACATACTTATGCTCGTGACTGTACGCTATGTCAGCCATGGAATTCAGACTGCAGTCTATACTACCGTAGTTTTATAGTGAAAATTTTAGTCTGTCTGGAATGATAAGCGAGTTTATGGTGTTTTTATGTTTCTATTTTTTACGACTGGACAGGAAAGGCCTGCGCCTGGTGACGGGGACCATCATTAGGCATAACAGACAGTCCCCTGTGCAGGGCTTGCATGGAGGCTGATGAAACCATTGCGCATGTGCTCTTTGAGTGCACAGGCGTCACAGAGATTAAGGTCAGAAACCCTCGGGACACCCTGATCGTACACAGATGTTCTCAATAGACCAGGAGACTTGATCAGCTTCTAGAGGGAGATGGGCTGGTTGGAATAACCACCGACGGCCACCACGGCCCACGCACAATGGTCCACTGAAGGACTAAGTGCGGAAACCAAACCCATAACATAGAACAAATGTTTTTATTTTCCGAAGTGGTGGTGGTTGTTTGTGTTGTAGAGGAGTTGGTAAGACCAGGAGAACTCCTCAACAATTAACGTCCCAGCATCGGGAAAAGCAATATTTTGTAACGTGTGATGAGCAGTTGACATTAGGGTTTGAAACGGTTACTTAGGGTTTTTTTGGAACTCGGTTGTTTTTTTTTTTTTTTTTTGTAAAAATGTTTTTATGTAATTTTACGCTTATTAAATCAATTTGAAATATTTGTATACCAGTTAATAATGGTGAAACATATGCGAACCTACTCTTATATGTATGAACACTATGAACATCCTATGTATGGCAAATAAATTAAGTAGGTAGGTACACTGACTTTGACTTTGAAATGTATTTGTTGCTGACGATCCTTCAGGATCAAAAACAAAAGAAAAAGCGGATCAAACCGGAATGAGAAAGTTTATAAAATAGTGGATAAGACAAAGATTAAAACAGAAGACGATCAAGCAGGGGATCGAGGTGGGGTTCAGGGAATCAGAACGTAATAACTCTTCATGTATACTCTGTGGTCAATTCACACTTTAAATAGAACTGCTATCAGTACCTAAATTAACGCCCTACGGCCCTAATGGATTGTGGACACATCCTGAGCCTAATCAAGTCCAGTACAACAAACCACTAAACGTTTATCAAGTCACGTTGATGGGTTTATGTCAGCTGCCCATCATAATAACACCCCACTTCACTTGTGTTAAGTACATGAGTAGATAGTACAACAGAGACCTAACTTCACGAGTTCATGACTATAGCGATAGCGCTGATCCTCCTGAAATACTGCTAGTAATGGCCGCGAGACATTTATGAAATTGTTCATTGTCTCGGCCGGATTAGCGGTGAAGTGAGGCGCCAATAGCCAGGCCGCCGGATGACCTATAAAAGATCGCAGGGAAGAACTGGATCAGGCTCGCACAGACCAGCAGCGGTGGGGTAATTTATTTTCTTTGCTCCTGTTTCATGTTTATTGTTATATGTATATATTTATTTAGATTAGTATAATATACTTTATGTATGTATTTATTGTATTATGTAAATGGTACACCACAGACTACCTACAGTATTTGTCTGTCCTTCCCCTTTTTAATCCATCCAAAGAAGATCGCTTTTAGCGATAAGACCGCCCATTGTGTCACCCTTTGTATTGTTTCTATTATTATGTCTGTAATTTATATGGTGTACATAATAAAGAGTATTATATTCTATTCTATTCTAATTGCATCACACACTCTCAGTAGGAATGGCTTTCATTTTGACAGTTCAACAACATTCATTGCGTTATTTACGTTGTTGAGCAGACAAATTTTTCGAACTTAGGAAGCAATGGATTAGCGATATCCTTCAAAATGCTGGGAAGTACAACACAAAAGAGAGGAAGCCTATACTCTTCAGTAGGTGGAACAAAGCTGCCAATGATGATGATGAAGGCGTCAATAAGAGGCACATTATCTGTGTAGGTCCGTAAGTATCTCGGTGCGAAAACACGACAAAAGGGAGAAGGGTTTTTTAAATAGTAATTGCACATGCAGGTCAATTAAATGTTAACCTGTCCACAGTCTCATCCACAGAATTCGTGGTCTCATCTCATGACAAATGGACTTTGGTAATTGTTAAACTACTGTGTCAGTGAACCTGTTAAAAACTCCTCGCAGTACGAGAGCATCTAGAGTAGCCGCTTAAGGCGGAGATTCCTTGAAAACGGTCAATAAGTTGGTTTATTAAAGCAGTGTACCTTAAACCGTAAATAATTTTGCCAAAAAAAAAAATTACTTATGATATTTTTACCGACTTCAAAAAAAATGAGGTTATCAATTCGATACGTATGTATGTAATATTATTGGAATTGCATTATATTCACATATGACAATCTATTAGGGCTTCCAAACAAATATACAAAATTTTATAGACGTATGTATGTATGTATGTTTGTCTACGCATATCTCCGTAACTATTAATCGGATCGTGACCATTCTTTTTTTATTGGCTTACATTTACTTCAACTTAGGGAACAGTGCCAGTTTCATCAAAATCGATTCAGTAATTTTCAAGATATTGACTAAGACGTGAAAGTGTGACGGCCTGGCTTATTGATACGAGCTACGGGTGTAGTGTCAAAGCGAAAACATCTCAAAACCTTGGTCAAATTCTAGTGCAACAACTAAAAATTACCAAATAAAAAGTAATTTAAAAAAATTAAACCGACTTCAAAAAGAAATGAACTCAAAATTATGAAATAACTTTAATTTCGGAAGTCGGTGGCAAAAAACTGAAACTAAAATACAGATCCCAAGACACCGACTTCCGAAATTAAAGTTATTTCATAATTTTGAGTTCATTTCTTTTTGAAGTCGGTTTAATTTTTTTAAATTACTTTTTATTTAATACAGTGATGGAACTCAAATCATAATTAAACATACATTAATGCATCAAAAAATCTTCAAATACACCTCTTGATTGTCTTTAAAAGCAGTTTATCCCTTCATTAACCATTTTAATTATAATAAAAAATATGCCATTAAATTTCTAATGCTAAATTGCATTCAGTGATGGATTATTTATTATTAAATAATTTTTGTAAATAGATATAATTTCTTCATAATTTTACAATCATCATCATCATCATTTCAGCCAAAAGACGTCCACTGCTGGACATAGGCCTCCCCCAAGCACTTCCACTTCCACTCAATTCAATTCAATTTTACAATAAATTACCAGTTTTGTGTCATCGCTCTTTCTTTTCTATGCAGTCCGACAGTGACCGCGCTAATAAATACTCTGTCGATCTTTTAAGGACATGTATACCAAGGTATACTTACACTCTCTTGCAAGCTCCTATAGGTATCTTACATGATCGAATAAGTATACACTCTTGGTCTCTGTTTAATATTTGCTCGCGTTGTCTGATGCGCAGATACACTCGCATCCGTTGATATATTGATTTTTGTTGGAAGTACTTCTGTGTTAGCTCGTTTATGTAGTACATAGACTCAAATAGACTGAGAGTCTGTATGTATGAATGTAGCGGGAAACCCCGTGATCTGTCGGTCGATTCTGTAAAAATCTCACCGTGAATACTTAGGTGAAGTGAGTTTGTTTTTACTAGGAATTGACACTATTGACAGCTCACTCCACGCTCACTTCACCTAAGTTTTCACGGTGAGATTTTTACAGAATAGCACCGCTGTGCTCACAAAGTAAACTGTCCAGTAATTTCCCATGTGTATCGTGAAAACTAAGCATGTATAAGTTGACCTAGCATTGTACGAAAAGCCTATACAAAGCAAGGTTGAAATCAATTTAAAAAAGGGCGGAGCTACATTTTGCAAAGGTCAACACATATTTCAGCCAGTATTACAAGAAATCCATAAAAAAAATATTGCTATGGAAGCACTGACCTCTATAATACAACTTGTATTAAAGAGGTCAGTGTATGGAAGGGACACAACCAAAGACGAAAGAAGGTAATGGTTAGTCTTCTATGTTCTATGTTATGGGGTTTGGTTTCCGCTCTTAGTCCTTCGTCATGTGGACCATTGTGCGTGGGCCTTGGCGGTCTATGATGTAATTTTTGTAATAATTCAACTGTTAAGTCACGAATCACACATGTGACTTAACAGTTGAACTATTACAAAAAGTAAATAGAAAACCAGCTAATAGATTTGCGTCTAAAACAGAAATCATCTATGTAACATAAACGAATAGAATGAATAAGTAGTAATGTTCGGACGGATTGCTAACTGTGAGAGAAATAACCCCATCAATATAGAGGGTGAATAATTTTTTTTTTTCATAAATCTTTTGCTGAGAACGTATTAAAATAACTATAAATATCATACCACATGAGAAGCTATTCATGTGGTCTCACATCGGAAGTGAATCTCCCTTTACAGAGCAATACATTATCAGGATAATCTGTTCTTGACATTGGCTATTTTCGTTCTCAGGAAATGGAGTCGGTAAACTCTAAAACAAATAATCTTTACAAACGAGGATATATTCATATATTCACCAGGTTAGGTGGACGCTGGTATTCGTTAAGGGCCTTACATGGCCTAAAGCGTGGTCACTGTCAGACTGCATAGAAAAGAAGGAGAAGCGCGATGACACAATGCTGGTAACTTATTGCAAAATATGAAGCAATTTTGTATGGGACACAGCCCACAGGCCTCCTCTCTGTATGGGAGAATGGACCGTACCACGCGGGTCCAGTGCGGCTGGTACTGTTGGTAGATGGCGCATGTCTTTGAAAGTTTGGTTATAGGACATACCGGTTTCCTCACGATCTTTTCCTTCACCGTTTTGAGAGTAGGAGTATGATGATGATTTAATAAATGTAAGCTCCTTTATTTTCCACTGTATTCGCTTAGCAACTATAATGCCAGGTTTGCCGGCGCACTGGATTTTCAACGCACTGCTTAGCGCCAAGAGTTGAAAATCCAACAGTGTGTTTTTTCGACGCGCTGGGATGCGCTTTGTTGGATTCTCAATGCTTGGCTCAACACGAGTTAAAAATCCAGTGCGCGATAAAATCCCGTCGCGATAATTTAACGCCTGTGCGAATGTTGGCTAAGTAAGTGCAAACCATAAACCTGGCCTGAATTTAACAACCTGTCAACGTGGGAAAACGTCAGCGTTGTTAGCAACACTAAACTCATTAGTCCACAGTACCACACATAAAACAGTTGACATTACTGTTTTCCATACATTTCCTGATGCTTAAGTTAAAGTGAAAACGACTGGTTGACGAGTTTGTGCAAACGCATTGTTCGACATTGTAGCTGGCAGCTAGAAAACTGGTAAAGTAATACTTCATGGAATACTGGAAACTTTAGAGTTATGGATTTGTTTTTGTTAGAAATGCTTTCAAGCAGGATGCACGCAGGAAAGGGAATAGCAATAAAATATTATCGGTAATGGTAGGAGATTTTATAAATTCTTGGAAGGCAATTGTAAAATCGCCAATGCGTATTAATTGGATGATTTAAAATACGATAAACAATTGAACACGCTTGCATAAACGAACCTCCATGCCTCAGAGTGCAGGTTAAGCCGTTGGTCCCGGTTTCGTAGATCTTTGACAGTCGTTACGAGTCGTCAGAAGCCCAAAAGTCTAACTAGTCTTACATAGGGGTATCGCATTACCCAGTAACTGGGTTGTGAAGGTCAGATAGGCAGTCGCTCCATGTAAAATACTGGTATTTAGCTGCATCTGGTTAGTCTGGAAGCCGACTCTAACATAGAAAAAGGCTTGGCAGATCATGACGCTTTCATAAATAAAAATAATTTAAAAAAATTAAACCGACTTCAAAAAGAAATAACTCAAAATTATGAAATAACTTTAATTTCGGAAGTCGGTGTCTTGGGATCTGTATTGTAGTTTAAGTTTTATGACACCGACTTCCGAAATTAAAGTTATTTCATAATTTTGAGTTATTTCTTTTTGAAGTCGGTTTAATTTTTTTTAATTATTTTTATTTCGTAATTTTTAGTTTTTGCACTAGAATTTGACCAAGGAAGGTTTTGAGATGTTTTCCCTTTGACACTACACCCGTAGCTCGTATCAATAAGCCAGGCCGTCACACTTACACGTATTAGTCCATATCTTGAAAATTACTGAATCGATCTTGATGAAACTTGCACTGTTCCCTAAGTTGAAGTAAATGTAAGCCAATAAAAAAAAATCGTCACGATCCGATTAATAGTTCCAGAGATATGCGTGGACAAACATACATACATACATACGTCTACAAAATTTTGTATATTTGTTTGGAAGCCCTAATAGATTGTCATATGTGAATATAATGCAATTCCAATAATATTACATACATACGTATCGAATTGATAACCTCCTTTTTTTTGAAGTCGGTAAAAACATGATTAAAACTAGAACTAGCTAAACACTGCGTGTCGGTTAGCGCCTCTATCTACCTACACAGTCTATTTTAACGGGCATAGTGTGAAATACAATGATGTCATTAAATAAATTACAGGCTAAAACAAAAGGCCGTTTAATCACAATTTGGCACGCCGCAATTACCAGGTTTCCATACAAAAATCCTTGAACATTGCCATCCGAAAGCACAGCAACATAGGCCTAATGAAACAAATCGAATCAAATTGACTGAGATTGGATCATTTGGTTACTTTGCATGCTACAGTGTCGTTAATTGTGGTTCGGCGACTATAGAGGCCTAGAAGTTATTCGGTTATGTAATACAATTGTTTTTATTATGACACTAGCGTGAGCGTCTTCCCGTTGATCTTTGAGTCGTTACGGGTAGTCAGAAGCCGAAAGTCTGACAACCAGTCTTACCAAGGGGTATCGTATTACCCAGTAACTGGGTTGTGGAGGTTAGATGCAGTCGCTCCATGTAAAATACTGGTATTCAGCTGCATCCGGTTAGACTGGAAGCCGATCCCAACATAGTTGAGAAAAGGCTAGGCACATGATGATGATGACTAGCGTCTTCCCGCGACTTCGTTCGTGTGAAATCTCTTGTTTAAACTCAAGTCAAAGCATTTAGCTACCTAGCAGGCCGCCCCACATAACACGGGTGCCATTTTTTTTTCTAATTTCCGAAATTTTCTTTCTTTTGGTGCAGTTATTCGGAAGTTATACGCATACAGACATTTCGGCGACTTTATTTGGATGACCATCACCGCATCGTTCTTTCTGACTATTTATGTTTTTGCTCGGCTCCTAAGGGTCATAACGTGATGTTAATTAGCCTGTAGTGTTCCTCAAGAATTGGGCTATGAAATGCAAAAATAAAAAAATCTAATCCGACCGATAGTTCCAGAGATTGGTGCGTCCAAACAATGACTATTCAGTTTTATTATTTAAAGAGATAGATTTATTATTAGTATACTGTAGATAAGACGTCCATAATTAAATGTTTATAGTGCAACGAATCGATGAAATGGAAGGTGAGACACAAGTCTTTACATTTTTAACGAGCGACAAAACTGTCAATGATAAGAATCGATTGTGGTGGGAATGTCAATAAGTTGCAGTAAGTATTACTTATAGACGATGGAACCATAAATGATAAATGATGATAAATGATAAATGATTTTTATTTCTGTAAGTAGGTTTGTACAAACACTTTTACACGTCAATCATATTTTTTTTTAAACTAGATGAGGTCGGCGTTTCCTAACTGACTATTCTGAGAAGAAAGGCCGAAACAAACTCAGAAGTCACAGTCTCTTTTAAAGTCCAGACAAAATCTTGGTCAGATCGTGTGAAGACCATGTAGATTGGTGTCTGAAATGGTCTTTTGAGGAAAGAACCACACAGATTGAGCGGACCTGTCCAGTCAGTGCACGCATTTGTCAGTAACCGTGCAGCTCAACTCAGAACTCAAGGAGCTCAACGATTCGACGAACAATACCAAAGACAGGACATTTGGGTAGGCCGCATTAACTACTCAAACTGCCAGATCATGATTAAAACGAAGAGAGAAAAAACAAAAAATTACCCACATAGTCCTCACATTCACAATAATTAAAATCATATAATACTTTATACAGTAAATGTACATGTCATTATTTAAGTAAATAGATACTTAAAAAAAAAAAAAGAAAATTATTAAAGTGTAAAATAGCAAAAATAAAAACAACATTCTAAACCTATTGGAGCAGCTCAATCCCAAGCCTTTTTGTCCTCAATATATTCTTTTACAGTATAATAGGCTTTCTGACATAGTTTTCGCTTTATAAAAGATTTGAATTTATTAAGGCTTAGTTCTTGAATGTGGCTAGGAAGTTTATTATAAAAACGTATACATTGGCATCTAAACGAGCCACCTATTTTTTTGAGCCTTGTTGTAGGAACAACAAATTTGTGTTTGTTCCTAGTATTTATGTTATGGATATCACTGTATTTTTTAAACAGATTAATATTTTTATGTGCATACAAAAGATTATCATAAATGTACTGAGAAGGCACAGTCATTATATTAATCTCTTTAAATTTGTCTCTGAGGGAGTGTCTGGGACTTAATTTATAAATGGAACGAATTGCCCTTTTTTGTAAAATAAAAATTGTCTGAATATCGGAATCTCATACAGTTAACCTTCACAGTTAGAGCATATTCTCGTAATTAAAAACGTTCAAAATATAGTCGCAATCTAATCTCAGCGACAATCAATGTCAAAAACTTGTTAAAATGTAGGGTTTTTAGAGGTGTTCTTGTCTTGACAGATTGACAGTGGGATCAGATTGTGAATGTTCTTAAAATTACGAGAATTGCCCCTCAGGTAACGACATTACGACAGGTATATGGGATGTACGGATGTAACTAGGTACATCCGTACATCCTGTCGTAATTTCGAACGAACTCGGAGTTTACCGAGTTCGTTCGTCTGGTCGTGAGTTCGAACCCAGGCGGGCACTTTACTTTGTGTAGTGTGGCCCGCAGTGGGCCCGCGTGGATTACGGCTCACTCCCTCTGACATAGAGGAGGCCTGTGTCTCAGCAGTGGGAACGTTATAGGCTGATTATGAAGTACAGTACGGCAATTCATCTTGGCTGATTTATCTTGGCAAGTCTGAACTTCGCGCAGAAGGCTGCGCAGTAAGATTTTTTAGGAACCAAATGGTGACATGAGGCGAGTGTGAGTGACAGAACATGCGCGAAAGTTCTTAGTGCCTATGTTCAGACTTGCCAAGATATTTCAGCCGTAGTGTAAGTATTGTAGACGATGAAACCATACAATATACCCTCAGTATTTGATTGAATCAGGTATGTAAATTAAAAAGTATTCAAGAAATGAACAAGGGGTTTGTAAAACCTTATCGCAAAAGCAAAGATTTTATCGAGGTATATCCCCAAATTACGTCATGTTTTTATTTGAAGTCGTAGCACAATTTATAATGAAACTCTTGACAGGGGTTATTTATTTACAACATCAAGCCAAGGGCAAGGTTGCCGCGATAAAAACTTACGACATAGTCAAAAACACTAAACACGAAAGAAAATTCTTCAAATGCCCGAAGTTTAGAATTTCTCCGGTTTAAAGCATGCCATACTTTCCATAGGTACTAACTAAAATCCATTTTACAATTTCTGCGAACTATTTTACGGGTTTTCTTTGAAAGATTTTACGCCCCGCCATATTTTAACCGCACGTTTTAAAATAAGGTAAGTACTAAGTTTAACGCGTTCGTAAATCATTGTTTATGGGCCATTGTATGGGATGAAGGGGAGGACCCCCTATACCATATGGTAAGAATAGCTTCTACTTGATGGCCAGACCCATGGGTAGCCCAAAAGGGGATTTAAACCGTATGATTTAGATAGTAAAGTTGATAGTTCTAAAGTAGGAGCTATCGGAAACTGTCTTGCAATAGAAAATGAGTATACCGGACGTTGACGCCGTTAATTTTGCTAACTGTACTAGTTGGCTTTCGGCTTGAATATTTACATGTTAATTAGGTAACTGCTGGGCACTGGACGGGAATAAACCTGGTACTTGTCGGAAACGCAATGCGATACCGTTGCGTCGCGGTTAATGTCAAGGTAAAATGGGCAGACGATTTCTCCGTTTTGTAAATCGGTTTAAATGTTGGTTGGATTATTATAGGTAGACTTTTCAAAGTAAGCGTGAACAGGCTTCTTCTGGGTAAGCTCACTCCATCGTCGACTTTGTCTCTGTCAACTCTGACCTAGACTAGGTAGTGTCAAGAGCAAACAAATTTCAATAAAAAAAAAAGGTAGTTAACTAGCCTCTGCCCGCGACTTCGTCCGCGTGAAAGGGTTTTGAAGGGCTCTATGGTACCTATCCGTTGACCTAGAATCATGAATTTTTTCATTCATTTGGCAAGAAGCAATGCCAATATGTAACACAAGTATAGGAAAAAATCAAAAAACCGTAAATTTGTAGTTGTCGCGGGTTCGATTCCTGCACGGAACAAATATATTTTGTATGACCTACAAGTAGTTGTTCCGGGTCTGGCTGTTTATGTATGTGACTTTAAATGTTTGTAAACGCACCCACAGTACAGGAGAAATTCCTAGTGTGGGGCAACGATTTAAAAAAAAAAAAGTTACATGAAAGAAAAATATCCCTTGATAAACTATTTACATACCTACAGTAGGGAACCCTCGGTGCGCGGGTCCGACTCGCACTTGACCGGTTTTTTATTTCCTTTCCTGCCCTTGTTCCACGTTACTTTGGGTTGGCGAACACGTTTATTATAGAAACGAAAAGATCTAACACAATTTGTAAGTTATGTCGCGTCGGCTACAAGCAAGCAGTGCCCCAAATTAAAGCGATTTTATTGATGTAAGTAAATCGATTTCAAAACGGCTTCAGGGGTGGTCCCATGTAAATTTTATTAATTTTATTTGAGTAGTTTTTGAGTTAGTTTCGACAATACACGACGTATTTTTGCCACTTAGTTTATGCTAGCTGCGCCCCGCGGTTTCACCCGCGTAAATGTCGATCCCGTGGGAATATCGAGATAAAAAAACCGACTTCCAAAAAAAACACTACAAACTGAAAAATAACTTTAATTTCGGAAGTCGGTGTCTTAGGGATCAGTATTTTAGTTTTTGCCACCGACTTCCGAAATTAAAGTTATTTTTCAGTTTGTAGTGTTTTTTTTTCAGTTTGTAGTGTTTTTTTTGGAAGTCGGTTTTTTTTTTTGTTAAAAAGTTTTTATTTCTCGCTTTTTAGTGGGTCTATTTATAATTTATCTAAGTTACAATAGCCTAATGTCAACTTGCCCATCGTCTTTTTATAAAATATTCCTTTTCTCGATGCAGGGACGTTAATTGTTGAGGAGTTCTCCTTTTATTAGTTTTTAGATTAGATGCTGATAATCCTGGCTGCAGCATCAGGCCAGACTAATGTCAACATTGCATTGAACTTAAAATTAGTCCTGTTTAAAATGAGCCCAAAACACGACTATACGGTGCTGTAATTTAAAGGTTTGTACTTTTTCTGATGCTCCTGGCTTCAGCATCAGGTCTTCGGTGTTCCTCAGTAACAGTACGTTTATCCACACATCGAGCCCTTTTCAATGAGCCTAAACACGATATATCTGCTGTTAGTTGTCGAGGAGTTAGGTACTCTGCAGACTATCCTGACTGCAGCATCAGGTCATGACTTGATAATCATGAGACCAAATGTGGCAAATGCCCTATCAAACATCAAAACAATTTACTAAAACAGTCCTTGCCTGTTCGAGTAACTTCTGACTGTTAAGGAGTTGTACCTTCCATCATCAGCCCAGCTACCTGAGATGGTGACAACCATACACAAATACACAAGATACTTCATAAAATATGCGAAAAACAATAAGTAAGCCTATAAAATTTGGGGTGCACGTTGAAGAGCCTCCACGTGGCGCACCCTGGGCAACGTCGGCTCCAATTGCCCACCAGGTTTGGGTGGACAATTGGGGCGGGCGGCAAATCTTCGACAGGAGGAGAAGGTCATGGTTCCAGTCACCGATCATCCTTGATGGTCGGTGAAGGGAACCGGGCTATAGACGGTCACGCGTCTACTCCCCCTCTGCTTACAGAGGAAGGTGAGTTGGCGCGGACCGTCGCGGGGCGGTTAGCACCGCGGTACCCACGAGAGTGTGGGTGGTGGAGGGTGTCCCATGCCCGCGCTGCGTCTGTCCGGCATCCGGCGGCAGCGTGGGGACGCCGGGGCGGCGGTTGGGTCTGTCCAGCCGTCGGCCACCCCGTAATCCTGAACTGACAGGACCGGGGGTCCGGGCCACTGAGGCCCGGGCCGCGAGGTAGACAACCTCTATAAAAAATTACCCCAATCCCAAGGTCTAGCGTGCCGAGGGGATGAATGGCCGGAGGGGATCCGGCCGTTAGCGCGAAAAGGGACCTCACCCTTAAAAGGAACACAAAAATGGAACAGACAGACGGCAAAAAACTACCCCAGGGCGGTACCGGCTGCTCAGCAGTCGGAGAATCCGCCACGTTCCCTTCGGGAACGTCAAGCCCCCACTCGTATTCTGGGGGGGGCAACGAATGTCTACCACTTGCCATTGGCAACAAGAGCCGAGGAGGCTCCTGTCCCTCAGGGGACCAAGTAGAGGTGAGGAGTGATGCGGGGTCGGAGTCCGACGCCGCATCGGAAGGCACGAGCATGGGAGGCTCAGGGAGCCCCTGCCGTGCCGGGGAGGTGGCCGCGAAGACGGGCAAGCGGCCAAGGTCTGGGGACAGCCAGGGATTGTCCTCAGACGGAGAGCAGGCCTCGGCCCGAAAAATCCCCACAAGTAGGCGGGGTGGGGTCGCAAAGCGAGGCAAGGGCAGGGGGCTCACTGCCCGTGAGGCGGCGGAGAGAGCGGAGGAGCCCGCAAAGGAGGGGGGGACCGGTCGCGCGGTCGCTTCGGGACCCTCGAGCGACGAGGCGGGTGCGGCTGACGCCCCTGACCCCGAGGCGGACTGCATGAGCAGGTTTGCGGCGGTAGTGGAGGCCGCCATCCGGGACGTGTCCTTGAAGAAGTTACAGACTTCCAAGAACAGGGCCATAGTCTCGGCGACGGCCTCCATCATGGCGGCAGCGGAGGCGGCCAACTACACCGGCCCTTCGGCCGGCGAAGTGGCCGAATTGCGGGCGGAGGTCGCCCGCCTGACGGCAGCCACCGAGCTTCTCCAAAAGGAGAACGGGAGGCTCCGGGCAGACCTGGCCGGCCTGCGGGCCACCGGGGAAGCGCAACCACCGAGCCAGCCCGTCCCGGTGGAGAACCAGGTCCTCAGCCTGGTTCGGCAGGAGCTGGCGGCCTTCCAGGCGCGGTTTTCCGTCCTGGAGGGCATAGTCCTGCGCCCCCCCCTGGCGGGCGGAACGACCCCGGGACCAAGGGCGGCCTCGTACGCCGCCGCTGCGGCAGCTGCCGCCCCTAAACCCGGGCCGTCGGGCCGGGCCCAGGCCAAGCCGGCGTCGGCCAATCCGGCGTCGGCTAAACCGGCGCCGGCCAAACCGGCGTCGGCCAAACCGGCATCGGCTAGAGGAGCCGCGGCGCCGGCGCCAGCTGGCGGGGCCCCGGCGCCTATGGGCAACCCCCCGGCGCAGGGCCGAAAGAAGAAGGGCAGTGCGGCGCGGGAGGCGAAGGCCCCAGAGCCCACGCCCCGCCCCCAAAACTCCCACACTTCTCCCGCGACCGACGCCGACTGGCAGGTGGCCGGGGAGAAGAGAAGGGCGGCCAAGGCGGCCAGGAAGAAGGAGCAAAGGCGGCGCCGCAAGGAGAGAGCCGTTGCGGCTAGGCTTCGCGCCCCGAAGACCGCGGCTGTAGTGATAACACTACAGCCGGACGCGGTCAAGAGGGGCGTGACGTACTGCGACGTGCTCTCAAAGGCGAGAGAGAAGGTGGACCTCCGGGAGCTGGGGATCACCGGGGGCCTCCGGCACAGGGTGACCGCCACTGGCGCCCGCATGCTGGAGATCCCCGGTGCTACAAGTGGCCCCACCGCTGACGCCCTAGCTGAGAAGCTAAGGGCGTCCCTCGCGGACGAAGCTCGGATCACCAGGCCCGTCAAGTGCGCAGACATGCGCATACTGGGCCTGGATGACTCCGTGACGGAGGGAGATGTGGTGGCCGCCGTTGTCAGGACGGGCGGGTGTCTGGCCGACCAGGTGAAGGCGGGCACCTTGCGTCCTGACTACACGGGCATGCGAACCATAACGGTAAGCTGCCCCGTGACGGCGGCCAGAACCATCACGGAGGGCCGAAGGCTCCTGGTGGGCTGGGTTTCAGCGCAGGTCAAACTCCTGGAACCCAAGCCTCTGAGGTGCTACCGATGCCATGTGGGACACCACGTTGGCATCCAGTGCACCTCCGAGGTAGACCGCAGCACACTGTGCTTCCGCTGCGGTCAGCCCGGACACAAGGCCGGCTCGTGCAACGCCGCGCCGCACTGCATCACATGTGCGGCTGCTGGCAAGCCGGCCGATCACCGGGCGGGGAGCAAGTCCTGCGCTCCACCCGCCGGAACCAGGAGGAAAGGCAGGCCCTCCGCCGCCGTTGCCACTCCCACCTTCGCCGCCGCCGCCGCCGCCGCCACCGCCGCCGCCGCTGCCGCCGCCACAACCGCCGCCACCGCCGTCGCCGTTGCCGCCGCCACTACCGCCGCCACCGCCGCCGCTGCCGTCGTGGAGCCCTCGCAGGGGGCCCGGGAGGAGGCTGAAATGGAGGACTAATGGCTCCATTGCGCCTCCTCCAGGCGAACATCAACCACTGCGCCTGCGCTCAGGATCTGTTGCTCCAGAGCATGGCGCAGTGGTCGATCAACATCGCCGTGGTCGCTGAGCCGTACTTTGTCCCGCCCAGGGATGACTGGGTGGAGGACCTGAGCGGCTCAGTGGCCATAGTTTCGTCGGTCGCCGCCGGCACCCCGTCCCTGGAATGCGTCACGAAGGGACAGGGGTGTGTAGCAGCACGGTTCGGAGAGGTTGTAGTCGTGGGAGTGTACTTCTCTCCGAGCCGAACTCTCGCCGAGTTCCACAACTCTTTAACAGAGCTGAGTGTCGTCGTCGCCGGAAGCCATCCCTTCCCCGTGCTAGTGCTCGGGGACTTCAATGCCAAGAATTTGGCCTGGGGTTCCCGTTGCACGGATGTGCGGGGCAGGATGGTGGAGGACTGGGCTCTGGAAACAGGCCTGGTCGTCCTAAATCGGGGTTCTGTTCCCACGTGTGTGCGGATGCGGGGGGAGTCCGTGGTGGACATTTCGTTCGCCAGCCCCGCTCTGTCGCAGCGTGTAATTGACTGGCGCGTCATGGAGGAGGTGGAGACCTATTCCGATCACCGGTATATCCGGTTCGACGTCTCCGCCCAGACCTCTAGCGCGCTGGTCCAACAGGCCCCGAGTGGTCCGCGGTGGGCGCTGAAGCAGCTGGACCGGGAGCTCCTCCTGGAAGCCTCGATCGTGCAGGCCTGGGTGTCATCACCGGACAGGCCTGCCGATATCGACGAGGAGGCGGAGTGGTTCCGGGAGGCCATGTCCGAGATCTGCGACGTGGCAATGCCCCGAGTCCGGCCAGGACGCGCCCGACGTCAGGTGTACTGGTGGTCGCAGGAGCTGGAGGCGCTACGCAAGGCGTGCGTCGACGCGCGACACCGGTACACCAGGCACCGCAGGCTCCGCATTCGTCCTCCGGATGCGGAAGCCACGGAGGCGGAGCTGTACGAGGGGTACAGAGCAGCGAAGACCGCCCTCCAAGAGGCTGTCCAGCGGGCCAAGGACATGGCCCGCGAGGAGATGCTGGAGGCTCTGAACAGAGATCCGTGGGGGCGCCCTTATAAAATGGTGCGGAATAAACTCCGCACCTGGGCCCCCCCGCTGACGCAGAGTCTCCGCCCCCAGCTGGTGGAGGAGGTGGTGAGCGCTCTGTTCCCTTCACGGGGGGAGCACACCCCCCCGCCCATGGCTCCGCCAATTGCGGTGCCCGAAGCGGACCACGCGGACGACGACGACGACATCCCTGAAGTGACCGGGGTAGAACTGAGAGCGGCGGTAGGAAGGCTGAAGGCCAAAAATACCGCCCCAGGACTCGACGGCTTGCCGGGTAAAGCCTGGGTCCTGGCCTCGAGGGCTCTCGGGCCTCGACTGGAGGCGCTCTTAAGCGCATGTTTGGAGAGAGGCCAGTTTCCACTCCGTTGGAAGACGGGGAAGCTGGTCCTCATTCGGAAGCCAGGGCGCCCTGCGGACTCTCCGTCCGCATACCGGCCCATCGTGCTGCTCGACGAGGTCGGCAAGCTCTTTGAGAGAGTGATTGTGGGCCGCCTCGTCGGGCACCTGGTGAGGACGGGGCCGGATCTTGCGGACAGCCAGTTTGGTTTCCGCAAGGGGCGCTCGACGGTGGACGCCATCATGCGCGTGAGAGCCCTCACGACGGGGGACGCGGTGTCCCAGGGTGGGGTCGTCGTGGCGGTGTCACTCGACATCGCCAACGCGTTCAACACCCTACCCTGGAGCTGCATTGTGGAGGCACTCCGGTATCACCGGGTGCCGCCCTACCTCCGTCGAATAGTCGAGGCGTATCTGACGGACAGAGCCGTCAGCTACCCCGGTCGCGATGGGGAGTGGAACCGGCGAGAGATGTCGTGCGGTGTCCCACAGGGATCGGTCGTGGGGCCGTTCCTGTGGGACATCGGCTACGACTGGGTGCTGCGGGCCGACCTCCCTGAGGGCGTCAGCGTGGTTTGCTACGCTGACGACACGCTGGTCCTGGCGCAGGGGAGGTCGCATCAGGCGGCGGCCGACGCGATGACACGCGGGGTTGCGATAGTCGTGGAGAGGATCCGGCAGTTGGGTCTCGAGGTGGCATTGCACAAGTCCGAGGCCATGTCGTTTCATGGGCCCCGGAACGCGCCACCATCGGGATCCCAACTAACGGTAGGAGGGGTTCACATCGGCGTCGAGACAACCATGAGGTACCTGGGTCTCGTCCTCGACAGCCGGTGGAACTTCGTCGAGCATTTCCGACGTTTGGCCCCCAAACTGGAACGGGCCGGGGCCGCCTTCAAGCGGCTCTTGCCCAACCTGAGGGGGCCAAACGCCTCCTGCCGGAGGCTTTACGCGGGGGTCGTGCGGTCCATGGCCCTATACGGGGCCCCGGTGTGGGCGCGTTCACTGCGGCGGCGAGCCGCCCACTACCTGAACGCGCCCCAGAAGGTGGTAGCCATAAGGCTTATCCGGGGCTACCGCACGATCTCTGGCGAGGCGGCAAGCCTCATTGCCGGACTGCCGCCATGGGATCTGGAGGCGATGGTCCTCGCGCGCGTCTATGAGTGGCGCGCGGAGGCACTAAGCCGGGGGGAAGTTCCGCTTCCGCGGCAAATCGCTGCGGAGCGGACCGAGCTCCGGCGCGATCTCATGGCGACATGGAAGGAACGACTGTCGCAACCCAGCGCAGGGCACGCCGCGATAGCGGCGATAAGACCCCTCTTTGAGGAGTGGCTAGGGAGGCGCCACGGCGCCCTCACCTACCGCCTGACGCGGGTCCTCACCGGACACGGAAGTTTCGGGAGGTTCCTGCACATCATCAGGCGGGAGGAAACGCCCGGGTGTCACCATTGCCAGGATCGCCCAGAGGACACGGTGGAGCACACGGTGGAGGTCTGCCCCGCTTGGGCGGAGCACCGCCGTGTCCTCGTAGAGGCGATCGGCAGCGGCGGCGACCTCTCGCGCCCGGCCCTGGTGCAAGCCATGGTCCGGGGCGAGAGGGAGTGGGAGGCAGTCACCTCCTTCTGCGAAGCAGTCATGCTAGCGAAGGAGGTGGCGGGACGGCTCAGGGAGAGAGCCTCCCGTCCCAGCCGCCGCGGGAGACGCTCCGGGCGTCGGGAGCCGCGCGACGACTCCCGGCCACCGTAGGCGCGGGCCTGCGGGCGGAGAGTAATGGGTAGCTCACCGTCCGATCAGGACCAGGCCCGTGCCGGACGGCGCGTACGTGTTCCACGCGCGCCTCAAAGAGATGTCAGCATCGAGGAGGGGCCCCATAGGGCCGAAGCCTGCCGGGTCAGCGGGATTGTCCGAAAGGGTTACCGCTGGCCCGGAACATAAAGGGCTAAGGAAGGAACACGGGTGGGTTTTAGTCAGTAAGAGTCTGACACTCCCTTCCGCTCCACCCAGAGCGGGAGGGGTCATTTGATGATTTCCCATCCGCAAAAAAAAAAAAAAAAAAAAAAGCCTATAAAATTTGAGGGTTGCCCTCGATTTCTCTAAGATCCCATCATCAGATCCTAACTTGGTGACAATGGGACCACCTCAGAACTATCTACTTTCGAACAAAAAAAGAATTTTGAAAATCCGTCGACAATTGGCGGCGTATTCGATGAACAAACATACAAAAAAAAAAAAAAAAACATACAAACACCCGAACATAGTACCTCCTCCTTTTTGTAAAGTCGGTAAAAAGTAGCCTATATATTAATCCAGGGTGTCCGCTACCTCCATACCAAATTTTATCTAAATTGGTCCAGCCGTTTGAGCGTGAAGAAGTAACAAACATATAAACACACGCCATTTGAGCGTGAAGAAGTAACAAACATATAAACACACCCCCACACAAACTTTCGCGTTTATAATATTAGTGTGATTGATGATGTTATGAGTATGACTTTCTGTCACTGATATTTACATAGCAAGTAGTGTTAAGTATACGAATTTGTGTGGGGCAAGTACAACTTAAAAGTGATTTTTTTTTTTACAAAGAAATATAAAAACAACCGCCATCAAACTCAAAGAATTTATTTCAATTAAACCATTTACAGGCACTTTTGAATTGTCAAGAAGTCGGTCAGTCAGAAAATATGAAGCTAGTTGCCCATTCCAAAGCGTAGGTTCCTATGGATAAGAACGGGCAAGAAACTCCATGGACACTCTTTTAAATTATATTTTTACAAAAATATTAGTTACATCATTAATGTTGAATTTACAATTATATGTGAGAACGATGTCAAAAGACGTACGCGTTAAATTTAGTTTAGCAGTAATAGTCGTTGAACTCGGGTGTTGGATAATTTTGTACTAAATACAAAATCCTTAGCATTAATCCTTTAAAGTGACTAAGATGAAGTAGTTGCTTGTTTATAACGGGTAAAGACTTGCATTGAAAAACACATATGAACTAAAAAAAACTAAAAATTATCAGTAAGTTATAAGTTTCACAATACTGCCGCTAGATGGCGTTGTACCAACGGGTTACGTTTTCATTCGAGTATATTCGAGTGATCGACATCCCCGCACGTCTTAGAAACGATAATTCAGTCGATTTTCGTTATTATAACCATTAACTCCTAATATCTTTACCATTACTTAAATTCAGAATAAAGAACAACAGAATCGTACTATATTGTGATAACGGGCTACTACGGAACCCTACACTGTGCGTGGCTCAACACGCACTTGGCCTGTTTTATTTTTTATTTTGGTCAACTATATATTTTGGATGGATACCTGTAGCAACAATCCTACTGATATTATAAATGTGAAAGTTTGTATGTTTGGAAGTTTGTTACTCAATCACGCAAGAAATGGCTGTTATGTTTGACAGATTGGTAGCCTGGACCCTGGAGGAGGCTGCCTTTCATCCTGGATGGTAGACGAAATGGCAAGCAACAGCTTGCAAATAATACTTATTGAATTCTATTCATTAAAAAATGACTAAATTCTGGCTTTGTCTGGTTAGGGTGGAAGCTGACGTTAACATACTCTGGTTATAGTGCTACGTACTTTTAGGTGATAAATTAACACACAAAACTTTTCCATTGCAAATCTTACCCGCTCTTTAGAGCCACCGGTTTCCATGTATGGAGTAGCAGCCAACACTGTGCCGAAGACCGGCAGGCCCGGCATGCTCTTCAGGCGTTTACCATCAACAATAATTGAGTCATCACAAAGAAAATTATTATTTTTTTCTGTATTTTGTCCCACATAAAATCCGGTGAGGCCGATAGCACTCAACTGAGCGACATGCAAGAGCCGCTTACTAAACATTTTGTGTTAAGGTTGTTACTAGTAAGTAAATGAGATTCCGTGCTTTAAAATACGTAGGTATTTATGTCAATATTCATTAAATTACTGTGTTTCAAAGCACGTAACAACAAGCCTAGATTAAAGCAAAGTGACAGTAATCACACTGTCAGTTTGACATTATTATCAGCTGCAATTTTTTTTTTAAATCCCTGTTTTAAAACAGTGAAACTAACTGCCTGTAAGTTTGGATTTACTTTCTCTGTAACTATGAATTTAATTACCTAAATAATAATTACGTAATTAATTATCACTGTAGTACTCTGTGCAGAACACTATTACTCCTATCGCTGATAGAGTAAAGTGTTACACTCATGCTCTGTGGCTATAGGCATTTTTTTTAATGTCAGCATCACAGAGTACAATATATTGGTCAGCATTGTCACTGTCAGCTGTCAAAATATGTAGACAATTAAGTTCAAGTCTGTTTATTTTACTTGTTTATTTTGTCATATGTGTATTGCTATCCCCTTTTAATTACTTGTAATAGAGCAGGTGCGCAATATAAAATGAAAAAACCTGGAACTACGACTACCCCTTTAGGGTATATAACTACAAAGTTATTTTACTCTTTGGTATATGTTCTGTGGACCTGGGCTACGATCGGATATTATAAGTCTACGATCGGAGAATTCGGAGATCGTGGATTCCAATCCACGATCTCCGAATTTCTCTTACAAGACAATTCTCTTAGAATTACTTTAATAAAATACGTGTATTGATTTCAGAATAGTTACGAATGAAATCGTTAACACGATTTCCATTGCTAAATTGATGTTCTTGGAAAATAACACAAGAATCATGACAAAATTATTTATGAAAACAAACCGTACTCTCAGCGGTTTTATCGAAATATAAATACAGTACAGCTGCAAATCATAATCAAAAAAAAAAAAGGCAAAGAATTCATAACAGACGATTACACTAATGTTACACCTAAAATTGTATCATATTTATGCATATTTGGGTAACAATCTGCACTTGCAAAAAAATAACCCACTTTCAATCCTAAGGCAAAGAATTGTGAATTATTATAAGCGTCCAGAGTACAGCAAATAGTAAGAAAACAACAATCCAAAAATAAAATAATTTAAAATAAAAATAAGCCGAGGCAGCTAAGTGATGTGATCCAAAAAAGACACTACAAAGTGAAAAGTAACTTTAATTTAGGAAGTCGAACGAAAATGCGAATGCGACTTCCGAAATTAAAGTTATTTTTCCCTGTACTGTCTTTTTTGGAAGTTGTTTTTTTTTTTTTGTAAAAAAGTTTTTATTTCATCAAATATTTGGACTTACCTGTGATGTCAGCTTATGTAGTTATTACACATTGCACAGCACAAACTGACTAACAAAGTGAGTCAAACATTTTATCGCAAAAATTGAGTGTTATAGGTACCTCTATAAGTGCTATAATTAATGTTAACGAATGCATATTGTCGAATGGCGATTCATGCTATTGTTCAGCATGAGAATGTACAAACAATAATATTTATGCTTTGATTAACGTATAACAAACAGCACTCAAGTCTTAACAAAGATGGTGGATATCTTGCTACAATTTATATATTGTATCCTAGTTCTTAGGAATATGACTGTATTTAGACTATATTTTATTGAGTCCAAATAAACGTTATTATTATTCGTTTTATTTTTCCTGTAATCTTTACCTAAACTTCTATCACATAGAATAATTTCAGATTTTTCTCTTTGCAAACTTCGGAGATAAGGGGGGGGAACGGTATTTTTTTTACATTTTTCATCAAAAGTCGAAAACCATGCAACCTAAAAAAAAAAAGGATAAATGTTTGAGAATGTGCAAACTGCGCTCTTTCTTATGATACCTACCCCACATGCCCTAGTAGCCCCACTTCGAATTTTTCAGACCCCCTTTCAGTCCCTGTTGCAAAAAATATACATATACACACATCAAAAGTGTCTAGGGATCAACATATATTTTTGCAATAACTTTTCTCCTGATTGATATTAATTAAAATTTTCTTTAAGGATTCATCAAATAAAGTGTTTCCGTTTGTCACAGTAACGATAAACCAAGTCACCTTTGCATTAATAAAGAAATTTGCCATTTTCCTAATAAAGGGATTTTTGACATTTGAACCACTAACACAAAAGTTCGAAAAAAAGACTGAAATAACAGTTTTCTTTAAAATTTTATTGGGTAACTTAAACAATTAATAATCCGTGTTTCTACCGCGAACACTAACAACACAAGAACATCGGTTTGGCATACTCAAAATGAGTTCATCCAAATCACGCTGTGGAATGGCCGCCCATGTTCGTTGCAACAACAAAAAAAGGTCTTCTTGCGACTGGATACCCTCCATATTCGGCAGAGCTCTTCTCTGTAGCATATCCCATGCATGCTCAATCGGGTTCAAGTCTGGCGACTGAGCAGGCCAGGGCAGGACATTGATGTTAGCTGCGGCGAGAGTCTGTCTTACAACTCTTGCGGTGTGCGGTCGTGCATTATCATGCATTAACTGAAATAAGGGACCGATTTGCACTTGTAGAGGAACGATGACGTCTGATACAATCGTCTCAGCATACATTTGAGCGTTGAGGTTGCCTCTGATCCAAATCAACTCAGTTCTTCCGCCGATCCAAATACCCGCCCATACCATGATGGTTCCACCACTATAAGGATGGACTTCCTGGCAGGATTTTAATCGCTGTTGGCGTCCAGGGGTTCTCCAGTGTCGTATACGTCTTGTATCCGGTCTCATACCAAAACGAGACTCATCAGAAAAGCACACGAAACGCCATTGTTCTTCTGCCCAATTTCTGTGTTCAAGAGCCCATTGATATCGAATCCTACGATTGTGCATTGCTATAGGTGGTACCCGTAGCGGTCTTCGGGAATGAAGGTTCACTTCATGCAAGCGGTTTCTGACTGTTTGGTCGCTAATTAAGTTCCCTGAAGAGTGATGAAGCCTCACGGCTAACATCATGGCGGTTATTGTTGGAGCTCTTCGAGTTAAGATTTGAATGTATCGGTCTTGTCTCCGTGTGGTGCAGCGATACCGTCCTCCATGGCGCTCAGCCACGGTACCAGTGCTTCGGTAACGTGTCCAAAGTCGACTGATAACACTCTGACTTGTATTCAGAGCTAAAGCCACAGTACGTTGCCGGGAACCAGCTTCTATCATTCCCACGGCTCTGAGCATTTCTTCCCTGCTTAAATGACGTCGCCGCTCCATAATAACGTTGGTTTTAATCAGTAGTAGGGAAACAGTAGCACTAATAATGTCTTCAATGCGTTGTATGTTTTTAAAGGGAAAATATTGACAGCTGATTTTCATCTTTTACTCGAATTTGATTCACAGTTCCTGATTCAAATTATGAAATGCACCAAAAAGGATCCATATAAATTTATAAAATCATAAATTTATTACAAAGCCACATCTCAATCTCAAGAAATCCGCATAAAAATGCTTGATCCCTAGACACTTTTGATGTGTGTATTTTAATTTCTTTGTTATTTGCAAAATAGTTGGGTAAACGCCATCTAAAACTATTATATTCCAAACTAATATATTCCAAATTACAAGTTGATAGCATTAGTAGTTCTTGAGATATCCAGCTGTGACAGACAGACAGACAGACTTAGTCTCACCATAAGGGTTCCGTTTTTACCCTTTGGGTACGTAACCCTAAAAACGATGGATGTATTGTGTGAAAGATTTATGCTCAGAAAAGGAGGTGACTACTGAAATGTCGGCTGGTAGTGAAGCTACCTTCATGGAAGAAGAAGAAATGCTGAGCCGACCTCATACAAATAAAATTGGAATAAGGATGATATTGATGAAACTGCCTCCCGTCCCAGCCGCCGCGGGAGATGCTCCGTCGGGAGCCACGGGATGACTCCCGGCTACCGTAGGCGCGGGCCTGCGGACGGAGGAGAGTAATGGGTAGCTCACCGTCCGATCAGGACCAGGCCCGTGCCGGACGGCGTGTACGTAGTCCACGCGCGCCTCAAAGAGATGTCAGCATCAAGGTAGCCCTTAGGGCCGAAACCTGCTGGGTCAGCGGGATTGTCCGAAAGGGTTACCGCTGGCCCGGAACATAAAGGGCTAAGGAAGGAACACGGGAGTCTGACAGTCCCTTCCGCTCCGCCTAGAGCGGGAGGGGTCATTAAAATTTGATGATTTCCCACAAAAAAAAAAGGGTGATACTGATGAAACTTTTAAAACAAAATTGTCTAAGTTATGTTAGGCGCGCCATGTGGTGGCCAACTAAAAATACACGACGGGCCGGCCACCGTATGGCACAGATTGACAGGAGACTACTGCTGTCAATCTGTTAAGAACTTCAAAGGAATTGTATTAGGCACTTACGAGTGACTAAGTAGCTCAGCATCCAGCTACGGAGAGTTTCCTAATAAAAACCAGCCTTCTCTTAGGAGCGTTACTTACGGCTAGCTTACGGCATTTCATACAAAGTTTCAATCAAGTCCTTGTTTTTCGAAATGAATGATCGGGTCACCCATCCACAGACCAACCGCGGCAAGCGTAGCTTAACCTGATCGATCGACCTGTGCGGCTGTTATTATTTAGCACTCATACATTTCTATTTATCTATACTAATATTATAAAGCTGCAGAGTTTGTTTGTTTGTTTGTTTGTTTGAACGCGCTAATCTCTGGAACTACTGGTCCGATTTGAATGATTATTTTAGTGTTGGGTAGTCCATTTATCGAGGAAGGCTATAGGCTATATTTTTTTTCTTCAAAATTAGGGATCCGTAATAAAATTGCTATTTTGTAACACAAGGTGTAAAATCGAAAACCTATTTTTGCGTGCGCTGCAAAAACTATTGACAATAGAACAAAATAATGTACTACGGGTTTGTAGAGCCCATTAAGACCTACAAAAAAGTCCGCGAGAACATATGTCTAGCTATCATGGTTTAATCACAATAACCGATTTTGTGTTCAAAATAATTATTAAATCGTCTGAAGAAAAAAAAACTACGTTAAATATGTATCGTAATATTAATCTTTATCGAAATTAAGCATTATGTTATCAAGAGTATTTATGAAGAATTAAAATACTTTTTGTTTCATCTCAATCGGATATTTCGTTTAAAAGTTATCACGTGTGTAAGATGTTAAGAGTTGGTACCTATTAAGGAGTTATGGGCCATAGAGTTTTTTATCTATACTAATAATAAGGCTGAAGAGTTTGTTTGTTTGAACGCGATAATCAGATTTGAATTCTTTTTGCATTTGATAGCCCAAGTCTTGAGGAAGGCTATAGGCTATTTAACATCACGCTATGACCCTTAGGAGCCGAGCAAAAAGAAAAAAACTCAGAGTGAACGGTAAGCGAATACGAAGTGTTGCGACGCGACGGGGTGGGGGTACAAGAAATTTCACGCGGACGAAGTCGCGGGCAGAAGCTAGTACTAATAATAAAGCTGAAGAGTTTGTCTGTTTGAACGCACTAATCTCTGGAACTACCAGTCGGATTTGAAAAAATATTTTTGCATTTAAAAGCTCAATTCATGAGGAAGGTTATTGGCATTTCAACATCATGCTACAATACAACCGTCAGAAACCGAGCAAAAAATTAAAAAAAAGTCAGAAATAACGCTAAGCGAAAGCGAAGTGATAACGCGGACGAGCAATGCACAGCGACGCAGGTGGGTCGCGGTCGCGGGCGAAGTTTTACGCGAACTGTTACACCCCTAGTCTACACTAGTAAACGCTGACACTAGTGCTTAGTCAGCACCGGACCTCCTAGAACAGGATCGCTCACAGGCTTCCAGCCAGTTCAGGTTTGGCATTCGAAGAGTTGGGACGTTTACCAAATTTTCCCCAAAATATATTGTCTTTTCAAATAAATCTTTTTTTTTTAAAGATCCGAGACCTTTCCATTCTAACAGAACGAAGTCGCGGGCAGAAGTTTTTTTTTAATTAGGTACTCTGTAAAATTCATAAAAATTAATACTCTTTAGAATAAAACAAAGCAATAGGTTGAGATAACGTTACGGACTAACTTATCGGACACGTTAACGGATAGTTTTAACAGATGTGTTAGAAACTGGATTGGATTAGTCATTCCGCTACTTGGCCAGCACTGACTACGTAATGAAGTAATTATAAAACGACTTCTGTAAGTAATAAAATGAATGAAGTAATTTGTAGAATGTTTAGTTTATGAATTCCCATGGCTTCGTTCGCGCTGCTTACAAACTTAAATTACTCGTAAACTCGTAATGGATCCCAGCACCGTTACAGTGGTTTTGACCCTGTGTTCTCCATCACTAACCAATAAAAATACAGAAAATATATGATGTGGTCAACTGGACCCACGGGTCCAGAAGCGACCGGGTCCAGCTGACCGAAGACTCCATTCAAGGTACAGTTTTCTTATTAAAATAGCTGTGCACTGTAATAAAACCTGCGGGATTATCACAGTGGAGTTTTCGTTGACTGTGTGACAGACTGCCCCGGCTAATCAGTCCTATGGGGTAATCGCGTAACATACTAACAGCAGGAATGGCTTTAATTTTGACAGTTTAACAATATTCATTGCGTTAACTACGTTGTTGAGCAGACCAACTTTTCAAATAAATGAAGCAATGGATTAGCAATATCCTTTAAAATGTGAGTAACGCAATTAGGGCGTGCTGGCCCAAAAAGTCAAACACGTAATGGTGAATTAAAAAAATAATCACGTAAATCGGACAAGTAGTTCTCGAGTTATGTGCGGACTGACGGACAGCAAAAAAGACGTTAGCTTTTCATCTTGTATTAGGAAGGATAACGATGTCTGAATACACCTAGATGACCTCATAAATAACAATAACAGAGTAACACGTCCATTTTCAAATAGCGAAGAAAATGGCGTTCCTGCGTGCGTAGTTACGCGTAAAAACATAAAAACGGGATATCACGGTGGTCGGAAATGAGGGGCTAATAAACCTATTAATATAAGTAAGTTCCCAGTCACAGTCCACGGATGCTACAGACTACGCATCAATCAAATACATTAACTTCTATATGACGGTCTGTTAATTCCGATAGTACTTATAATAATTTAAAAATATCTAACTAGACCATTAGTAACATTGGTTAAAAAATCTACAGCTACTTAGATGTTGTAAGACTTGTAAGTATCTACTTATGAATAGTATCTAAGTATTTATTATGTGAATCAAGGGGGTCTACTCCGAAATGGTTGATTGTTGTGTCGGCCGAATAATCGGTCATTTTTTGATTCAAATATTGTTGTCCTACTACGAATTAAAAAAAAAAGGTAAAAAGAGGGTAAGGGTTCTAAAAAGGTTCGGATTGGCACAGTTTGGTCGGGACCTATAGTCAATATAGGAAATGAAAGGTAGTAGAAAATGACCGAACATTCGGCCGATACGGTGGTTAACCGCTTCGGAGTAGACCCCCAGGTGTGTTTGCTTATCATATTATTGCATAGTCAGCCTATAATCCCTCTCTGTGAGAGAGAGTGGTCTGAGCTGTAATCCACCACTCGCGGGCCCAGTGAGGGTTGGTGGATGTCACCATGTCTTTGAATTTTTGGTTCTAGGACATGCCGGTTTCCTCCCGATGTTTTCCTTCAACGTTTTGAGAGCAGTGGTGAAGAAGCACACTAAGAAAAGCGCCTGTCTGGGTTCGATCCTACCGTTACCACTGAGCCACCCCTGTTATCACATTATACCCCTTGGGATTTGATTTCAGGTGCCAAAGCAGGTTTTTTGAAGATCAATACAGACCAAGTTGCCTTAACCGCAATGCTGCGTATTTCGTCTATCTGCCTGGCATAATTTACTTTGTAGAAGAAAGTTTCATCTGAATTAATAAGAACCTTAATCAGCGTAGAATATGCTTATAAATCAAGGCTAGAGAAAAATTGGTTAATTTTCGCTGTTTTTTAGCAAAGAATACAACGCAAATTCCTCTGCGGAGTCGCAAAAAAAGACTAAGGGATTAAGGTCGATTTTCAAGTAGGTAAACAACAGAAAAGAAATGAGATTCTACCACCAACATCGACCTGCAGGGTAATTGCGAAACACTATATTATTATGTAGCAATGGGTTTCATTTTGACAGTTCAACAACATTCATTGCGTTATTACGTTGTTGAGCAGATACACTTTCCGAACATATGGAGCAATGGATTAGCAATATGCTTCAAAATGATTCAAATTTAAAGCAATGGTGCAGACTGGAACAGTGCTTCTCCCTGCTACCAATCAGTCTACCTAACCTTTTCCCAACTACGTCGGAGTCATCTTTCAGCATAACCGAATGCAGCTGAATACTAGTATTTTACATGGAGCGAGATACCTATCTGACCTCCACAACATAGTTCCTACACGATATTGCCGATACCCCTTGGTAAGACTGGTTGTCAGACTTTTGGGCTTCTGACTACCCGTAACACCTGTAAAAGATCTAAGTACCAACTCAGCGAATGACAACCTGCAATACCTATTCATTATGACTTTATCCCTATCCCTCATAGAAAGGTCATTATAATGAACGATCTTTATTTACTTCAGTAAAGCCGGAACCAAAAAAAAAAAAACACCGAGCGACCGCCATAGCATCATTATCTCCCATAAAAAAGACACGAAAATAATTGACACGTTAATTAATTTATTAGTAGGCTCGGTGGACCGGTTTTTTTTATACTGTGGCCACTTGAATACAGAGGTGCTTGAGAATTAAAGACGTTAACGAAATTAACCTTGAATTAAAATAGTAACTATGTTACGCTATTACGGCTTTTGTGTGTTTCTTCAATTGAAGTAGGCACGTGTATGACTCGAATAATTGGAATTATTATGCGAAAAATGGAGGGGCCCGTGGCTAAATAATAACAGCCGCGCAGGTCGATAGATCAGGTTAAGCTACGCTTGCCGCGGTTGGTCTGTGTATGGGTGACCCCTCCGGCCGTTGGTTCCGGCTGTCATTCGTGGATCTTTGACAGTCGTTACGGGTAGTCTGAAGCCCGAAAGTCTGACAACCAGTCTTACCAAGGGGTATCGTATTACCCAGTAACTGGGTTGTGGAGGTCAGATAGGCAGTCGCTCCATGTAAAATACTGGTATTCAGCTGCATCCAGTAAGACTGGAAGCCGACCCCAACATGGTTGGGAAAAGGCTAGGCAGATGATGATGCGAAAAAATGGAGATGATTTCGGGGAAAAAATACAGTTATTCGGTCTGTAGCGCAATGATTATATTTTTGTCTTATGGAAATACTTTGAAAACCAGCCCTCACCCGGTAATTGGTAAAAATCTGTTGAAGAATAAGAAAAATAATTATCATGACGGGCTAAATTATTAGAGATGCGTGGGTCGATCGAAGGTAATACGCTTGCCGTGGTCAGTTAGTGAGACCACCTATTTACATATCGAATCCCCTCCGTGCCTCCGAAAGTACGTTAAGCCGTTGGTCTTGGCTGTCATTCGTATATTATGTATATTTTTGACAGTCGTTAATGCTGTTAGTGGTAGTCAAAAGCCCAAAAGTCTGACAACCAGACTCATCAAAGGGGTATCGTGTTACCCAGTAACTGGGTTGTTGAGATCAGATAGGCAGTCGCTCCATGTAAAATACTGGTATTCAGCTGCATCTGGTTAGACTAAAAGCCGACCCCAACATAGTTGGGAAAAGGCTAGGCAGATTAATTGAATAAGGGCTGATTTTTCAATCGACAGATAAAACTTTTATTCGTGGAATAAAATTGACGTCTGACAGTTTGTGTATGGAAGAACTGTCAAACATTCAAAATTATCACACTAATAGGTATTATAAAGACGAAAGTTTGTGAGTGTGTGTGTTTATATGTTTGTTACTTCTTCACGCTCAAACGGCTGGACCAATTTTGATAAAATTTTGTATGGAGGTAGCTGACACCCTGGATTAACATACAGGCTACTTTTTTATCCCGATATTCCCACGGGATCGACATTTACGCGGGGCGCGGGTGAAAAGTGGTTTGCGTGTCCCCTTCTAAAGGCTCCTACAAACAGGCGCGACACGCGATATAATCGCGCGCCACACAAAGGCACCGCTCCGCGCTCGTTGCGCGACTTGCGGCACACTTGCGGTGCCTTTGTGTCGCGCGCGATTTTATCGCGTGTCGCGCCTGTTTGCTTATCTGGCGTTGATAAAATCAGCCCTAAGAAAAATGTCATACCTACATCAGTTAGCTTTGATCTCGGATTCTCGACCCCAGTCTAACAAAATACAGTTCAACAACATAATGCTCCAATTTTGCTAATCTGTCGTTGTCAATGATAAACTTCTTTTTCCTTTCTAGCGTTTTCCCGGATTGCCAGTATCCGTTGTGATTGAAGAAACAAGTGCCATCCGCCCTATTTGGATGTCGTCCTTCATCCATGAAATTACAAGTTTCTTGTGAGTAGGTAACTATAGTCCTTTCACAGTTTATTATACCTCGGATCACTGTCCAAATCAGTGATCTATATTCTCAATCTAATTAGGATCCTGATGTATGGGTTGCTGCCACTGACTAGTCTGTCAAAATCATTGTGATCTTTATTGTCGTTTCAGTAAGGTTGCTATTAGCGTGCTGCAGTCAGGGGCAAAATAACTGAACGGACTGTACCTATAATACTCATCATTTTAGCCGAAAGATGTCCACTGCTGGACACAGGCCTCCCCCAAGCACCTCCATTTCGACCGGTTCTTCCGGGGATTCTTAGCACCCCTTGCATCACCGTGGCCTTGGCCGATGATAGCCATCATAGCCAAGGGTAGGCGGGCCGCCGGCAGGGTAGGTACTAGGGGCCAAGTGTTTTTTGTGCTCGTCATTCTTGGGAGTAGGTACGTACCTACTCAGATTCCTCAAAACATCAATTTTATTAAATTAAAGCCACGTCACTTCTTGGTCGAAGATGCAAAGGACGAAAAATTAGGAATAACAAATTGTCAGCCTACATTATTTCAGGCTTGTGATCGGAGATATCATCCGCCTAGCCTTTTCCCAACTATGTTGGGGTCCTTTCCAGTCTAACCGGATGCAGCTGATTATCAGTATTTTACATGGAGCTACTGCCTATCTGACCTTCACAACCCAGTTACTGGGTAATACGATACCCCTTGGTAAGACTGGTTGTCAGACTTTCGGGCTTCTGACTACCCGTAACGACTTTCAAAGGTCCACGAATGATAGTGTAACGTAAAAGATGGCTGCCTGTTTCCTTGACAAGGTAGGTACGGTCCAGCTTTTTGAGTCAGGCAGTAAGAGACTGACTGACAGCTATGATGACTTCAGACGGTGAGCTGGTTGTGCTATTAGTAAAGACCGCAGTCCCTGATTGGAAAACCTATCTCACTATTGTAATCGTTTAGGAACAAGACCAAATTACCGGAAAGTTGGCAATCCCGCTTCGGGGGTTGTTGACTTGGGGCGTAACGTAAGGTCATCTCTGTATACTTCTCTATGGTGAAAATCTATCAATCATTCAATTCAGTCTACCCCAATATGCGCCACAAATAAACGTCGCATAATTCTTCTATTGTTAAACCTTTTCAAAGAACAACAAAAAGCAATAATAGATAGTTCCTCTTAGCAACAAAAAAATGTCCGCATACCGAGATTCGCATTCACGTTTCGTCATGATCTCAAATCCCGTACCCACTGCGCATGTCACGTTGGTCCTGCCAACCGAACGGCATAGGACCCTAGAAACTTGAAGCTCGAAGGGCTCCATAAATGGGGTCATTCACCGGGACCAAGGCTACAACATTACAATTTATTGCCATTTTTTAGGTTTGCGTGTCTTACAAACGGGAATTTATTACGGTAATAATATTATCTGTATGCGGAGACTATGTACTGACCTGAATTAATTTACAGCTCCAATAGCGTAAAGTTAGAATACTTAGGAAGTTATAGAACTGTCGCAAAAGACAAAAAAAAACAATGGATGTAGGTATTTTACATCGTAAATATGTAATGATAATGAAGTAGGTATTTAACCATTCTGCTAGTATTTAAATGACGGAGTACCGACTAGGTACTTCGAGATTCAAATAGTTAATTAACTCGTAGGTATGAGAAACGTATAAAACTACAGAGAACGATAAAAATAGTTTAACATTCGATAACGTTATCGCCGCGATAAATGCGTTTTATAGCCGAAATGTTGTCAAAAGATTTTTCTTCTACCTCTTGATCTTTTGACATTTTACTCATTGTGTACAAAATATTACGTCAGACGTCAAATTAATTCTCAAAACTCGAAAGATTATCTCTACTGTCAGTAGGTATCATTGTTTAAACTGACTACGTTTTCGTAAATATCGCCGGCAACCTAATTCTGAATGAAAATCAGGTCAGACTATTCCTAGGCATAGATTTTGGCAAAGAAGATACGTTGCGGCAATTTTGTAATGTTTTTACACAGGCTAGAACTCACTACAAGACGACTTCTTCACGAAAAACTACTTCATTTATTATTTCCTTAGCGCGAATTTAAGCGAAAACAACAGGTGCGAAATAAAATGACTTACCTGCAAGTGTATGGGGACTTTTTTTACTGGTGCGTTCGACATTTTTCACAAAATCCAGTCACTATGCACTAACACAAAGTTTATTTATAAACCGGGTGTAGGCGTTACCGCGATTATATATTTTCGCAATTTTTTAGCACGTACAACCCGGCGCAACGGATATACGCTATCGACAAAAGTCTACTGATTATTTTCATTGAGTGAGATTACTATGCTCCCCTCCATTGCGCACGCGTAAAATTCGCCCTTCGTTTTGGTTGGTTGATATGACTTTAGTAGTTTGGTGAAACCAGTCGCTATGGTTCGCCGTAGTATCCTTAAGAAATCAAAGATGGCGCTAATAGAAGCTTGATTGAGATTTACAATACTACTATACATTAATTTGAAAAATCGATAATAACTAACCGGTTGTTTTAGAAACAATTACTAATGTTTGGTACATAAAGATAAATCAATAAAAAGGATGAGAATGGGTAACACAGTCTATTCAAGTTTTGAACAGAGCTTTGCAGTACCACAACAGATGGCGCTGTTACCAAGAAAGCAATCCCGATCATTACATTGGAAGTGAACCCGTCTCAAACCAAAACATTCAATCGAACCATGAGTCGGGCGCCAGTAATATTTCGCGCCCGAAGTATTCGCGGTTATTAGAAAAAATACAAATAATTTCCATAAACAGTAAATGTGGTGTGAAGTGATTTTATAAGTGGTATTATTTGGACCCCATGCCCTCACTACACCTGAAGCCCGGAATCACGGTAAATATATTTACGATAGGCTCCCGAAAATTACGATATATTTTTAAGCTTTGCTGTATTAATAGCCGTGAATTGGTTATAGTTAAAAATATACTGTTGATTACTGCGTGAGAGGTTGTTATTCATTGCCACCATGGATTTAAGACTATTTTAACTCTTCGGTAAAATCCGCAAGTTTAAGGTCGATAAAATATTAAGGGACGTGGAATCTTTCAAACCTTAGCCGTGATTATTAAAATAATTTTGGAGTACCTAGCTATTACCGGTAGATCTACGTAAAACCGTAAAGTTGATAATGTTTTTTCTGTTTTTTTTTTGTGTGCCCTAACCTGGGTTAAATAAGTTTATTTTTTAGTTAAGTTTATCTTTATGTGAATTTTTAATTCTCCTGAAAATTAAAATATCTGTAATCGTATTTTCTTTCTTTCTCTCTTTTCTATAGAGACCTAATAATAATCTTTTATTTTGGCAAAAGTTTTCCCGAAGTAAAATAAATAATCGCGCTGATTCAGAGTGCCTCAAACGAATTCCCAAGTGCTCGACATAATTAATTTTACGCTTAACCTTATGAGGCCTCGAATATAGCAAGACTTATAACGCGAAGCATTAGAGAGTGCTTAAAATTTTTTTTGCCTCCTTTTTGCAACTGTTTCTATTGTTATACTCCTGCTAGTACGTACACAGAACCTACTTAATTTATATACCATTGTATAGATAAATTTAATGGAGATTCTTCTTCTTCTTCGTAGCCTAGCGCTCTTGTCAGAGCGGTCGTGGTCCTCATGTAGTTTCTTGTTTAGGGGCTGATGTGATTCGCCTCACGATTTCTCGCCTGGGTGAGCGTCCGCGTGGTCTAGTACCCTCCACTCTACCCTGCCTGCACGACAAGGCGCTCAATTGAGTCTCCCTTAAGCCTCGAGATTAATTAATTTTAGCTTGCGAAAAAATTTGATTAGATATTTTTTTTTAATAGATTATTTTCACCCATATTAGGAACCCTATTGAAAATGGCTCTTTTATTCAAAGTAGTTTAATAATTAATAAAAAACTAAATAGTATAATATCTATTCTATGGTTTTTTATACGATCAAATGAGCACTAAGGGTTGTGCCCTTTTGGATTTTCCAAATTTATTCAGTCCATCCTTGAAAATTTAATTTATGAGTGGTAGGGTAGCCTAGTCTTTTGTTTCAAAACATAATTCAGCGTTTTTATGGAATTTAAGTTGAACGTACCGGGGTTAGTCGGAGGGTCCTGAGTCGAGAACCTTTTTCATGTAGGTACCGGGGATAAGGAGAGTTATAGCTTCTTGTGCTTAGGTAGGTACTTACTTGAGTAGGTATATACTTTATCATCATCATTTTAGCCGAAAGCCATCCACTAATAAACATAGGCCTCACCCAAGTACCGACCGGTTCTGTGCTTCTGGCATCCTACGGGTTACTGCGGCCTTCACAAGGTCGTCAGACCACCTTGTGGGAGGCCTTCCAACGCTACGTCTGCCGGTAAGCGGTCGCCACTCCAGAACCTTTCGGCCCCATCGGCCATCTGTTCTGCGAGCAATTGCCCTGCCTACTGCCACTTAAGTTTGCCAATTCTTCGGAACAAACTAATTACCTACCTACTTTAAATTTTCAGGAAATTACCGCCATAGTATTAGAGTCAGTAGGATCCTTCGATTGATGTCATGCGCGTACAGTGAGTGATTTTTTGACATAAAATGTAAATAAGAGACATTCCGCTTTTATTAAAAACTAGCTAACCCAGCGAACTTCGTACCGCCTCGGAAATTCAAAATCAATAAGAACGAATGTAAGTATGTTTTTTTTTTTTTTTTTTTTTTTTGTCCCTTAATATGTTCTATGTTATGGGTTTGGTTTCCGCACTTAGTCCTTCAGTGGACCATTGTGGGTTGTCCCATAATATTCTATTGGTTATTCTGCTGTTCGGGACGGAGACAAATCTATTTTACCAAAAATCATAAAAATCGGACTAGCTGTTCTTGAGTTAGGTATTGTAAATGGTCTATCTAACCCGACTTTCTTTTATTTATATAAGATACAAAGTAGGTAGTAGGTATGTTAACTAAGTAACTATTTAGGTAAAGTCAGGAAAATGAATTGTTTAATTTCAGAACTAAAAGATTTAAAACTCGTTTTTTTTTACAAACGAGTTTTATTTCTTTATTAAGGCTCTCGTTGACATAATCAGCTGTAAAAGCATAAATTTAGCATGCTGCATGTTTTATTTCTAATGACGACGTCGTCGACGTCGACGTCAGGTCGACGGAGCCCCGCTGCGTGGGGCTCCTATTTCTGTCTGCAGAACCTCGAGGTGCCCTTCGCTCTTTTCTATTTAGGAAATGTATAGATTTCCTAGGAAAAGTGCATATTAAAAAATATATCATAGATTTCCTATCTATTTTAGGAATTGTATATTGTATAGAATGATGGATTGCACACTTTTCCGTTAACATATACAATAATAAGAAAATAATACTGATGAAACCTCCGCTGTAACAAGTACGATACGAGCTTGAAGAATCCCATTAGATCCTAGTAATCGCAATAACGCTAAGAATAAGCTACATTCTTGTTTAAATCAAAACCAATATGGGACAGATTATTGGCTCCAACATTCAGCCATTATTTATCTAATAGAAATCTTATTAAAGATTCTCTGGGATCTAAATAGAATCTAAATATAGGGACGGACTTTAGAACAACGGCCATTAACAGTATTGATGTTGCCCAACATAATTATTTAGTTATAATCCATTATCAAAAGACAACTGACGATCTATGGAGTCCGCGTATCACTGGTCAGTTTCCCTCAGTCGTCAGTTTATTTATTTATTTATTTATTTATTGCACAATGTACACATACATAGTTATAGGCTAGGCTTAAACTAGTCAGTACATGACCCTGTTAGGGCGCAGCAAGATTACTTAAAAACTAATAATATTGTAATGAGTAGGTTAGTAGTATTAGTAGTAGTATTTAGTATTAGTATTAGTATTAGTAGTATTTAATTCGCCAGTTTCGTTGATTAGTTAGTCAGTTTCACTGATTCTTCAGTTTTACCGATTAGACATAGGATCTCACGCAATAGGGGCGGTGTAGGTCGTAGGTTCGAACTCAGACAGGCGTTTTACTTCGTGTAAATTATATCATCACCACTGCTCTCAAAACGGTGAAGGAAAACATCGTGAGGAAACCGGCATGTCCTAGAACCAAAAATTCGAAGACATGTGACATCTACCAACCCGCACTGGGCCCGCGTGGTGGATTACGGCCCACTCCCTCTCACAGAGAGGAGGCCCGTGTCCCAGCAGTGGGAACATTATAGGCTGATTATGTTATGTAATAGGGGAGAACGGGGACTTGTGGGCTAACCAAAACTCAACAGTCGTAGCGTGCTTTTACACGGGAAATCTATCTAGTAAAGCTGAAGAGTTTATTTATTTGATCAAACTAATCTCTGAAAGTACTGGTTTCTTTTTATTGCTGAATGGGCCCCGCTCTTGGCCTCGATCACGCCTGACGGAAAGCGATCGATGGATGAGGTCTATGATGGAACGGGCGTGCCCAGAAGATGCCTAAGGCTCTGGAACTCCCACGCATCGACGCAACACAGCAGACTGGTTGACTCCGGTGGTCGGATATGATAGCCCAATTCTTGACGAAGGTTATAGGCAAAAAATAAAGCAAAAAGAAAAAGGTCAGAAAGAATACTAAGCGAAAACGAACAGCTTTAGGATATATTTTGTGTTAAAACAAGAAATTTTACGCGGCTGATGTCGCGCGCGTTATCAGGTACTGTTATAAAACTGAGTGGTTTCGATTAATAGATTATCTGAAATTCTGAAAGGGTCTTTTTCAGGACCAGTGGGCTAACGAAACAAACAACGTGTTTCGTCACAGGCAATAAATTGCCTGTCATTAATCTCCACACAGAGCAATTAGTTGCTGTACACGAGTTAACACGAGTCCATTGCTCTTGCCATCTTGGATATAACCCATACGGTAAATACAGGGTTTTACCATTAGGAAAGATAAATCGCTTTAAAAACAATAATGGCGCCGATTCTGTTGTTCACAAACTAAACTAAATTTAAGTTCAGGCATCTTTTTCTTTCTATTTCATTAAGAAAAGGACTGAAGATAAATATTAGTTTAGTCCTGTCAAATTAGTCAGTGCCTGACGTAAATTGACGTATTTTTAGTAGCCAACTTTTTAATCTCGTCTAAATTGTCTATGGAGTATCTTAATTTGACAGGACTAAACTAATATTTAAGTATCTTCTGTCCTTTTCTTATTGAAATAGAAAGAAAAAGATGCATGAACTTAAATTTAGTTTAGTTTGTGAACAACAGAATCGGCGCCAATGTGTATCGTACTATATCACACTGTTATTATAAAGACGAAAGTTTGTGATGTATGTTTCTTACTTCTTCACGCTCAAACGGCTGAACGGATTTGGATGAAATTTGGCACACAAATAGTTTATAACCAGGATTAACACATAGGATAATTTTTATCCCGATATTCTCACGGGATCGACACATATGCGGGTGAAACCGCGGGGCCCTATTATAAAGGCGAAAGTTTGTGAAGATGTTTGGATGTTTGTTACTCAATCACGCGTAAACCGTTGAACAGATTTGGATGAAATTTGGCACACAGATAGTTTATAACCAGGATTAACACAGTTATCCCGATATTCTCACGGGATCGACACTGCGGGTGAAACCGCGGGGCCCAGCTAGTAATATTATAAAGGCGAAAGTTTGTGAAGATGTTTGGATGTTTGTTACTCAATCACGCGTAAACCGTTGAACAGATTTGGATGAAAATTGGCACATAGATAGACCATTTCCTGGATTAACACATAGGATACTTTTTATCCCGATATTCCCACGGGATCGAAACTTACGCAGGTGAAACCGCGGTGTGCTGCTAGTTAATAATAAAGCTGACGAGTTTGTAAAAGTTAAAGAGAACCAAAAATAAATATCCAATTGAAAACCACAAACAATCACTTTCTTTTTATTTCTCGAGAAAGAGGTCTCTAAACTTGGGAGCATCGTACAATAAGTATGCTAATCTTATAGATTGAAATTCTGCTCATGTAGCTAGAAAATCTTCTCTGAAAAGAAAAACATATTATTTATATATATATATACATCCCCTAGACGAATACAGAGGATGGAAGGGCTATAAAAGGGGTGAGCACTGAGATGAAGGCTGATAGAGATGTAGGTACAGTCAACAAAAGAGATAAGTATGCAGGATCGTCGGATATAGTTGTTTAGTAAGAAACCGATGGTTGTTCGCAAATAAAATTTAATTTTATTAATAGAAAACAAACAGCTCATTTTATCAACACAAGAAGAAGAAGAACACATTAATCTGCCTAGACTTTTCCCAACTACATAAAATATGTTGGGGTCGGCTTCCAGTCCAACCGGATTTAGCTGAATACCAGCATTTTACATGGAGCGATTGCCTATCTGACTTCCACAACCCAGATAAGTACTGGGTTTCATTTCACGGTACCCTTTGGTAAGACTGGTTGCCAGACTTTGGGGCTTCTGATCTGACTACCCGTAACGTCAAAGATCTACGAATGACAGCCCCGATTTCGAGGGTTCTCGATATGTAATGAATGGTCACCGATCCGATGATGCCGACCAACTGCGGCAAGCAACCATCAACCCGTGTGGCTGTTATCATTTAGCCATACAACTGTTATCATTTTAGCTGTTATAATTTAGCCAACATACCTACAAATTTGTACGGAACCCTCGGTGCGCGAGTCCGACTCGTACTTGACCGGTTTCTAGCAGACACTCCAGCAAGTAGGACATGGTCTGATCAGAAGCAGCGCACTCGCACTGGGTGTTGATAGCCGGAAATAAACTAGGCAGATAGGTGAACATGATTACGTTAGGAACTTATTAATTTACCTGACAAAATAGAATATTTTTCTACTTACTTCATTTAATAGCCTCCCCAACCATGGTGGCTATTTGGCTAATCTCAATGGAGATTAGCCAGGTACGCAGGAGATAAATTATAGTGCACAAGTGTATGCGCAAACACAGGTGCACTCTCTGGTCCTTTACTCTCATAGTCCGATGGGACGGCAATCCGACACGACCGGGGTGAGTTCAGGCGCAGGACCAACGACTTTACGTGCTTTCCGAGGCACGGGGGTATTAAACCGCCAACTTCCAAACTTCGGACTGTTACTAAGAAATTTCTAATAGAAAACCCAATAACACTTTGTCCGACCCGGGAATCGACCCCAGGACCCCACGCTCAGCAGTCGCGCTTGCAACCACGAGACCAACGGGGCTTTCAACATCATCTAAGCTCAGTCTACATCATTTAAGCTCAGTTTCAATACTGAAAATGTAACTGGTACATCGAGAATATCCAAGCATAAAACCTTTGTAATTCCGTCCGATCGTTTATCACAACTAATCTCCGATTGAAGTTAACATTCGAAGCTGCTTGTAAATTCAGACAAAATAAACGCCAGAAGCGGTGCCTTTGTGTCGCGCGCGATTATATCGCGTGTCGCGCCTGTTTGAAGGAGCCTTAATTGTTAAACAAATTGGCTACCGACTGAAATTGTCCGTACATTCAAATCGCAACCGACATTCTTTGACAGTTATATGAAATGGCTATCATCATCATTTTAGCCGAAAGACGTCCACTACTGGACATAGACCCTCCCCCAAGCACCGCCACTTCGACCGGCCTTCCTGCGGCCTTCACAAGGTCATCGGCCCACCTTGTGAGTTGTGAAGACCTTCCAATGCAACGAATTCTATTGGTTAAAGTTTTCCTAGCACTACATATTTCCGCTCCAAATAGCCACGAAGCCTTTCGATATGTCCTTAATAAATATGGCGACTATAATAAAGTCGAACAACCTTGATTGTTTTAATAATTTTGAACCTCGCTGATAAAGTTATCTAGTTGCATTACAATCTCTCGGAAGCGCAGCTTCTTGTTTTATCAAATGTTGCTCTTATCTTGGGTGATGATAAAGGATTTTAGTTTCTATAGCAACTATTATTAGAACTATTGGTGAATAGTGCTTTTTATCTTTTTTCAATAGTGGTTTTTATAATGTTCCTACTGTTGGGCCACAGGCTTCCTCACAGTGAGAAAAAGGGGGTCGTAATCAACCCCGTGGGCCCAGTGTGGGCTGGTAAATGTCACATGTCTTCGATTTTTTGGTACTAGAACTTGCAAAAAATGGAAAATGGTGATATTTGTGAGAAGATTCTGCTAGAACAACCGTCGACAGTTGAAATTTTCACAGATGATGTATTTCTGTTGCCGCTGTAACAACAAAAGTTAAAAATTAAAGGGGGTATAAAAGAAACGTTTATTTCGGCGTTTTATGCTATGTGACTCGCACTTGACCGGTTTTTATTGAATTTGTAAAACACGCGCGAGGTAATCGCGTTATCTGCGCCCCATCGCGTGGCGCATTGTAGTGTATGATCCGCCTTATCATCAGTCCCGGGCTTTTTAGCTGATTCATCAGTATTGATCCACTCACCTGTGTGCCAAACGATTAATTATAAGTAATAAGTACTTAATTAATTTAGTTTTAATGCCGAAGCAAATCCACCTCACGAGATACAGGCAATGCAAATTACAACTAGACCACAAATTGAAAACTCGATCATGCTGTATCGCAACCACAGAGCCTACACAATAGTATATCGCAACCGAACAGAAAGCAAATTCATCAACGCTCCATACCAACAAACATCATCATCTGCCTAGCCTTTTCTTTTCCCAACTATGTTGGGGTCGGCTTCCAGTCTAACTGGATGCAGCTGAATACCAGTATTTTACATGGAGCGATTGCCTATCTGACCTCCACAACCCATCATCATCATCATCATCATTTCAGCCAAAAGACGTCCACTGCTGGACATAGGCCTCCCCCAAGCACTTCCACTTCGACCGGTTCTGTGCTTCTCGCATCCAACGGGTTCCTGCGGCCTTCACAAGGTCGTCGGTCCACCTTGTGGGAGGCCTTCCAACTACCCGTAAGAACTGTCAACGTCGTGGATCTCCACGAATGACAGAAAAGACCAACGGCTTAACGTGTTTTCCGAGGCACGGAGGTATCACGTCACGGTATGTAAAGATGGTCACCCATCCACAGACCAACCGCGGCAAGCGTAGCTTAACCTGATCGACCGACCTGTGCGGCTGTTATTATTTAGCCCCGGGCCCCTCAACAAACATGGTGATATTTATTCAGCAAAACAAATGTAATTAAAGCCTACGCGGAAAGCTACACGAGTACCCAACAACAAGGGTGTGCCTGTTTATTTTCATATCGATGCAACGAACATTATTGATGAGAACGCAGGCGCCATTGAACCTTACCTTGAAGGAAAGTCAAAGGAAATCGATATTCTATACACGGTTACATATTTATAGTCTACTAGCTGCGCCCGCGTAAATGTCGATCCCGCGAGAACATCGGGATAAAAAGTAGCCTATATGTTAATCCAGGGTATCAGTTACCTCCATACCAAATTTTATCAAAATTGGTCCAGCCGTTTGAGCGTGAAGAAGTAACAAACATATAAGCACACACACTCACAAACATTCGCGTTTATAATATTAGTGTGATTGAAGTGGGTGTGTTAGTTAGCAGATACCTAGTAGGTTCAATATAATACGGCAAAAACTAGTAGTAGAAATTCTTAGAATGTTGAACAAGGAAAATATGGGGGTTTTGTGAAGGCTTTTCAAAACTGAAGAATCAAGATGGGCTGCTGGACATGAGGGTGTGTCTACTCCCTAAGCATTTAGCGTAGTTTCTGCCGAAATTACGGACGTTTCCTATTCCGTATCTCTTAAGCGCACTACACACCAAAGTCGCCGACCCGCCGACACAGCCCGCCGACACAACTATGTTGCCACATGATTCTTTTGAAATAAAGCCGCCGACATCAAGTCGCTGGGTTGTGTAGGCGGGTCGGCTTTGGTGTGTAGTGCGCTTTACGGACACAAGATTAGTTCGAGGCCCGAACTCGAAATGAATGACAACACGATTTGAAAGTGGTCCCTAATCCCGATGTTTGCTTTTTCACTTGTTTTGACGGATCAACTACTTTTGTAAGACCCCGTATGTTTGTTGACGGACTTAGAGAGTAGACCACTAGTTGTGGTTAACTAAAGTTATAGTAGAGGTTATACCTACACACACACCATTAGTGGACTGTGATAGCCCAAGAGAGATGAAGAAAAAGTGGAGTTCAATGGTAAGGCGATGGTGAAACGATGATCGTCTAGGTCAATGCGACTGCTAACGATGGTAATCACACAGGCCGTTACAGACTTTCGTGGCATAGTTGGCCAATTAGGTAATTGCAAATATCTATATATGGTAAATTGTAATATCTTGATTTAAAAGAGTGTCCTTGGTGTTTCTTGCCCGTTCTACATAGAGATCTACGTTTTGGAATGGGCAACTGGCTTTAGCTTTCTGACTAATTAACCGACGCTTTGACAATTCAAAAGTGCCTGTAAATGGTTTAAGTGAAATAAATGTTTTGAGTTTGAGTTTAAGAGGCCTTCTTTCTACTAGGGAAAGCGGGGCGAAAACCACATCGTGGGTCCAGAGAGGGCTGGTAGATGTTATGTCTTCGAATTTATGAGCTGCTTCATCCAATGTGTTTATTCAATCATCACTTTTTTTAAACTCAAATCCCACAAGTATTGTCCAGTGTCCATCGAATTACAAAACATTAATTTTAATCATTGAAATGGAACAATGTGAAATTAAAGCGCCAGTGCGTCAGCATTTGAGTTAAAAAACTCATTGTTTTTAAATGTTAAAGTTCATTCACCGCATCGAGTGTTGTGCAAAATAATCTGACTATGCTCGTAAATACGAGCGACACGCGTCAACAGTAGAGGTAACTGCAGCTGTCGACAACATGCTGCTCGTGTATTTGAGCACCGTACTCAAACACACGAGCGGCACATTATCGACGGCAAACGCTGACGCGTCGACGGCGTCGACGGGTGTCGACGGCAGTTGCCTGTGCCGTGGAAGTACTATATGTCACTCGTGTGTATGCACACTTTAATTTCGATCTCAACTTACCGCTTTTTATTCTGTCTTTATCAGAAGAGCAGTGCTGGCCCAGTAGAGCAGTGGTGGCCCAGAAGAGCAGTAGTGGCCCAGTAGAACAGTGCTGGCCCAGTGCTTCTCAGTCTGCTTGCGCGATGCTGGATTTTGCGTGACGTCAGTATGATGCGTAGTTCGCATGTGGCAGTGTAGACGGCCGCTACAGGCTATAGAAATTTCAGGAGCCGTGCAAAAAGAAAAAAAGTCGGAAAGAACGCTAAGCGAAAACGAAGTAATAGCGCTGGCAGGCGATGCGATGCGACGGGGTGGGTCGGGGGAGCAAGAAATTTCATGCGGACGAAGTCGCGGGCAGAAGCTAAACTATATGTCATACAGTAGAGAATATGGTTCTGTTAGTATGAATCATTTTGTTTGTAAGTTCGGTATCGATCAATGTTATCGAATCCTAATCTCTATATGGAAAAGCTTTCCATGTCAATTGCCTTCCCGTACGGTCCATCTATTTACTGTTACGCGGTATAGTTTGTTCGTGTAGTAAACCTTCGTATGTGTGATCAGACAGATCAGTGTAATGTTTCGACTGAAAGTGCTAAACAAAAGGATGATGTTATGGTTGGAGTTAAATGCGTAAGTTCTAATAATAATGTTGATAGTGTTGAAAGTAATTATCAACTTTTACAAATAAAAAAAACTTTTAATTAATTTCATTTTACATTATTATAATTTTTATTGTATGTAAGTACTAGCTTATGCCCGCGACTTCGTTGGCGTGAAATTTCGTCTTCTTAGGGGTGGAGTTTTGAAAAACCCTTTCTTAGTGGATACCTACTCTTCACAAAGAACACACCCTCCAAATTTCATGTCTCTAGGACCAGCGGTTTAGGCTGTGCGTTGATATTATATCAATCAGTCAGTCAGGACTTTGAATTTTATATATTTAGAAGATAGATAACCAACTATTTACACTAGATACTAAATTAATAACTAACTTACTATACAAATAAATGGACACTTAGGCGTCGAGGTATGTACAAACTGCTCAAAGCTGTAGTTACCCATACTTCTACATAGTCTTATTATTAGTGCTAAGGTTGGGACTGGGATTCTCGAAGAGTAAAGCTTATGAAATCATTCAGATTTGGACTTCAATCTAAATAAATGAAACACTTATCATAATAATTTAGACGGTGAACTTATTTATTTAGTTTTGTTTGCAATGGCATGGCAGTCTAGCCCTGCCATTCCACCTAGAAAGGCCTAAAATTATTAATCAAAGAACATTTAACAAGCAAAATCTCAACCCTGCATCTGATGGACTCTCATGGTAGACCATGAGAAGTTTCTAAAGTGATAGAAAACACCAGGGATCTAAAAGACGACACTGACCTAAATACCACTGAAGTATATGAACGAAGAAAATTAAATGAAATGAAACTGTAAAAGTTAAACGAGTAAAAGCTCTCTATCAATATAATACTATACCTTGAAAGCACAATTTCAAGGTACGACGCCATTGACAGTCAACTTGCATCAAAGTCAAGGGGAATCAATATTCCGATGGACATTTATTTTTACCGACTTCAAAAAAAAAAGGAGGTTATCAATTCGATACGTATGTATGTAATATTATTGGAATTCCATTATATTCACATATGATGATCTATTAGGGCTTCCAAACAAATATACAAAATTTCATAGACGTATGTATGTATGTATGTATGTATGTATGTAGGTATGTATGTATGTATGTATGTATGTATGTTTGTCCACGCATATCTCCGGAACTATTAATCGGATCGTGACCATTTTTTTTTTATTGACTTACATTTTCTTCAACTTAGGGAACAGTGCAAGTTTCATCAAGATCGATTCAGTAATTTTCAAGATATGAACTAATACGTGTAAGTGTGACGGCCTGGCTTATTGATAAGAGCTACGGGTGTAGTGTCAAAGGGAAAACATCTCAAAACCTTGGTCAAATACTAGTGCAAAAACTAAAAATTACGAAATAAAAAGTAATTTAAAAAAATTAAACCGACTTCAAAAAGAAATTAACTCAAAATTATGAAATAACTTTAATTTCGGAAGTCGGTGGCATAAAACTAAAATACAGATCCCAAGACACCGACTTCCGAAATTAAAGTTATTTCATAATTTTGAGTTAATTTCTTTTTGAAGTCGGTTTAATTTTTTTAAATTACTTTTTTTATTAAACGACTCGCCGATATTGTGAGTAAAGTTAACACTTTCGTAGGGCAACGTTCACAAACCGCACTTTAGGTTTACTTCGCTAAGTAATCGTTTCATACGATTGATATTTTATCACTTAAAACATCATCATCATCTGCCTAGCCTTTTCCCAACTATGTTGGGGTCGGCTTCCAGTCTAACCGGATGCAGCTGAATACCAGTATTTTACATGGAGCGACTGCCTATCTGACCTCCACAACCCAGGTATTGGGTAATACGATACCCCTTGGTAAGACTGGTTGTCAGACTTTCGGGCTTTTGTCAAAGATCCACGAATGACAGCCGGGACCAACGACTTATCATTAATCTCATTGTTTTAGATACATAAAACAATGGTTAGACCTGCGGGGTACCTAATTGTGTAACACATTATCAGCACGCGTAGCATGAGCACCGATTTGTCGACGGAAGAGTAGACAAAGATGACCACAGACTAAGAAAGAAGAGAAAGATGACATTCCGTGTAGACAGTACGACGGCAGCAAAATAGAAAGAGTCAACTGCACTTTTTACGAAATTCACTCTTTTACATAATAATTCTGTGTTGTCATAGGATTTTTTTTTGTTTTTGATTCTATACTTTGTGGCCGTCGAGTACAAAGTTTTCTACTGCATTTTGTAGTCTGTGGCGATTACAAAATCTCTTAGACAACTGTCAGTTGTCAATGTGATTTTGACAGTTGGGATAGAAAACTTTCTTCTGAAATAGTCTTTACATATAAAAGGACCTAGACAAAGATCGTTTGAAACGAAAGACAAAATGACAGATTGTAGAAAGACTTCTAGGCGGTATGTCAAAAATGAAGAAAATAAATGTCACTTTGTATAGAAAGCAATGTGTCTTCTCTTCGTAGAGATAGAAGTGTTCATGCTACGCGTGCAGTAAGTAGCAAAGGCTTTCATTTTGACAGTTCAACAACATACATTGCGCTATTTACGTTGTTGAGCAGACTAATTTTTCGAACTTATGTAGCATTGGTTTAGCAATATCTTTCAAAATGATTCAGATTGAGATTGATAATGTGTTACGCAATTAGGGTTTTGGTGTCTTGTATGGATCAGAATGATGGCCCACAAAACGGATGAATAATCGATTGATTGTTTGATTGACAGCTGAAATGAGAATGCTAAGAGGGATGTGTGGAATGGATAGAACAAGAAAAGAGTACATAACAGGAAGTCTGAAAATGGCACCGGTGACTGAAAAGCTGTTACGGTTGATACGGAGGAATGAGGAAAATCTCGTGAGGAAAGTTTAGAGTATGAATGTCGATGGTTATACGGGGTTACTGGTAAAACATTAACAACCTCTTAAGAGGTAACTAATTGTACTCATCATTATGAAAAACTTCTACTATGGGACCAAAAATGAAATCGCGAAAAAAAAATCAGCTGTTCCCTACATTTTGACGAGTTATACGAACATAAATGTAGGGAACAGCTGATTTTTTTTCGCGATTTCAGGTCTCCTTGTCTCATTGTTTGATCTCATTGTAGCAGTCAAACGTTCATGAGGAGAAACCGCTTCTCACATCAAAAGCTTTTGTATTAAGGCTACTCTTTCGAAAAAAGCTTAAAATCAGCGTGCAGATGAAGCAGCTTTTCTCCGAAACTTACAGAGAAATTACATCTGAAAAAATAGTTGGTAATCTACATGATATGAATCGTAATTTGGTTTAGCCATAATTTTTCTATCGATATCACCTATTAAGAAAAAAAACCACAAAATCACCTCCAAATCGTTGAGATGAAACCATTTTACTCCTTCATTTTTTATCAAAAGAATACAAAAAAAATATCTACTGCTTTGCAATACAAACGAAAATGATTTGGTTTTGTTACTTTTTAAAAACATGTATATTTTTTAATATAATAAATTAAAAATGTGATCATTTAAAGTCCGTGTCTATATTTATCATCCCCGCACTCGTCCACGAATTCAGTGCGGGGCGCCTCGTGTTGCTAGGCAATGCGACGCACGTCCACGTGCGTCGCGTTGCATGCGGGTGGCGGAGTGGCGCGGAGAAGGGTAGTTAGCTCCGCCCAAATGCACAAGGTCGTTGGCATGAATACAAGCGTTAAAGGGAAAGACAAAGACAACAATTCGTTGTATGATTGATATCGACAAGCTAAGAAGAAGAAGTGCCTATTGTAATAGTTAAGCCCTCTCTTTGTACACTTGGTTTGCATATGAGCAAAATTAAATGTTTAGTATTCGTACTTCGAGATTGAGTACGACTGGTTCCTTTTTGTACTAAAGCTTTATTTATGTTTCAAAAACAATGTAATTGCTAGGAAAACTGTTATTTATTCTACAGTGAATGGAAGTTCAAATACAGCATTGAAACCTAATGTACCAACGAAGTTTAAGTCGGAGGGTACCATTCATAATTCAGTTACAGCGAGCTAACTGACTCTTAAATGCTGGCCGTCTGGCCCGAGTCCTGTGGACTTAGTAAATTCAATATTGAAGATAAACTTAGTTCGGAATTCAATACAATTGAAACCTTCGATCACCATGGCATTTAATTTCCGAAATTCATTGCGGAAGGAAGTAATAAAAAAAAAAAACCGGTCAAGTGAGAGTCGGACACGCGCATCGAGGGTTCCGTACAAATTTGTATGTTGTAAATAGTTTATCACGGATTTTTTTTAATGTTTCTACGGACTGTATACCTGAGTATATGGTTTTAATTTCAACTCGATACCTTCACGCGTTCCCGAGATAAAGGGTCTTGACAGACAGACGGACAACAAAGTGATCCTATAAGGGTTCCGTTTTTTTTTCCTTTTGAGGTACGGAACCCTAAAAAGAAAGGTTTTTTTTCATTAAAAAAATTCAAGGTTTTGTATAGGTTTAATGTTCATATTAGTATTAAACGCTTGCTCACATGCGTATAAACTAATACGAATATTAACATAACATCACATGGTATAAAGTGAACATCTTCAGCTATGGACATCTACAATGCCTGAAGTAGCGCAGGTGCCATGCCAGAGACAATGCTGATCATCCTTATAGCATAATCAGCCTATAATGTTCCCACTGCGGGGGGGGGACACAGGCATCCTCCCTGTGAAAGGGAGTGGGCCATACTCTACCACGCGAGCCAAAAAATCGAAGACATGTGACATCTAACAACCCGCACTAGATGTCACATGTCTTCGAATTTTTGGTCCTAGGACATGCCGGTTTCCTGCCTGGATTCGAATCCACGGCCACGATCTACAACTCGTAAGTCGAGGTCGTTACCACTGGACTACCATTGCTCTGCATCATCCTTAATCCTTATGACCCTGTAAACTACACTGCCAACTAGATCTTTCAACCCGGTATAGGTACCACACTGTTACTTAGCCGCCGAAATAGCAAAGAAATAGAATTTATATCTATCTCCCCCTTCAGAGCCCCTGTAAATGTTTTGTCAAAGCCCATAATCACCGTAATTGCTCATAGATCATAGAAACTTGCGGCTTGCGTGGTTAGCTATCATCAAAAGAGTATAACCAACTTACAAAGCAAATAAATCGAAATAAGTTGAACAATCTGCTTTATGGGAAGCACAACTGCACCCTCATTGTCTAGGTGCACGATAACTACATTTTGGCGTTTCAGTTTGCATCCGCATTGCGGGGTCTAAAAGTTGACTGGGGCTGAAACTTCTGGAACTAGATTAAAACAGATATAATTACGAAATGGCCGTCGCACACCGAAACAACACGAACTCAACTCAATTGTTGGAAAAACATTTACAAAATTAAGTGACGATGTAGACTTACGAGTTGTTCGTGGGTTGGAACCCAGACAGGCGCTTTCATCATCATCATTTCAGCCTTCGACCGGTTCTGTGCTTCTCGCATCCAACGAGTTCCTACGGCCTTCACAAGGTCGTCGGACCACCTTGTGGGATGCCTTCCAACGCTACGTCTTCCGGTACGCAGTCGCCACTCTAGAACCTTTCGTTCCCATCGGCCATCTGTTCTGACAGGCGCTTTACTTTTTGTAAATAATTATATCATCACTACTGCTCTGAAAACCTCGTGAACTGGCATGTCCTAGAACCAAAAATTCGAAGACATGTGACATCTACCAAACCGCACTGGGCTTGCGTGGTGGATTACAGCCCACTCTTTCTCGAAGAGAGGAGGCCTGTGTCCCAGCAGTGGGAACATTATAGGCAGATTATGCTAGATGACGTTTTTGCGTGGCCAATGATAACATAGAGATTGGTGAAGGTCGCGGGATTCCGCTGGATGTGAGAAGCACAGGACCGGTCGATGTGGTAAAGCTTGGCCTATGTCCAGCAGTGAACGTCTTTGATAAGATGACGACCGGTAGACGAAACTTCAGCTGTACCTTTACTAGTTGGAATTGCACGTTAAGCCATTGGTCCCGCGCCTGATCTCCCTCCGGTCGTGTCGAATTGCCGTCCCATCGGACTATGAGAGTGAGGGAAGAGAGAGTGCACCTGCGTCTGTGGACACACTTGTGCACTATAATATCTCCCGCGCCGAAGGCTGGTCTCCGTTGAGATTGGCCGCCGTGGCCGAAATACGGTCTGGAGGACTATTCCTTGGTGTTGAATTTTTACCGGTGTGCGACGGCCATATTATTTTCATTTAAATATCCACAATATTTACAAAATATCCACAATATCTATACGAATGCAAAGCCAGTTCCTGTTTAATATACTTAGAGAGGATCATCTGCCTAGCCTTTTCACAACTATGTTAAGGTCGGCTTCCAGTCTAACCGGAGCGACTGCCTATCTGACCTCCACAACCCAGTTACTAGGTAATACGATACCCCTTGGTAAGACTGGTTGTCAGACTTTCGGGTTTCTGACGACCCGTAACGACTGTCAAAGATCCACGAATGACAGCCGGTACCAAACGTGCTTTCCGAGGCCCGGAGGGGTTTTGGCATGTGAAGATGGTCACTCATCCACCGTGCTGCTATAGCCACAAGCCCCTCATAAAATGCTTAAAGAGGATATAAAAAGTTAATCACAAGAGTGCCACAACTGACAGCAATCCTCTTGAAATCTCTTCTAAAAAGCCTAACTCAGGCTTTGATGTCGCAGAATCATGAAGTCGATCTTAAAGACACTTCAGTTAGAAGGACCCTCCACTATCGGTTTTCCATAATCGCAGTATTGAGCAGCTGGCAAATTCCGATGTCTACAATTTGCAGTTTTTCTTAAACTGTAGATTGAATTTTCAGGATATGTTCCCGTGGGAAAATAGACTCTTTTTTTAGACGGATACGCTTTCATACAATCTTGGGGCAGCGGGGTAATTGTGTAACACACTAACAGTAGGAATGGCTGTCATTTTGACAGTTCAACAGCATACATTGCGTTATTTACGTTGTTGAGCAGACAAATTTTTCGAACATATGAAGCAATGGATTAGCAATATCCTTCAAAACGATTCAGATTCTGATTGATAGTGAAAAAAGTAGAAACACAGTTAGGGTGCTGGATGTAAAAAGATGAAACTGGTGTAAATTGATAGCTACTATATTAACAAACCATCGCTGATAATTTTGCGGATTTTGGCAATCTGAGAGAATTAAAAGAGATTTAGTAAAAGTAAGGTTACGTAACTATTTATACTTTACAGCAGCCGGTCGATTCTGTAAAAATCTCACCGTGAAAACTTAGGTGAAGTGAGTTTGTTTTTGCTAGAATTGACACTATTGGCAGCTCACTCCACGCTCACTTCACCTAAGTTTTCACGGTGAGATTTTTACAGAATAGCATCGCAGGAGTGGCCTCCTTTTCACCTCAGCATTCCCGTAATTGCGATGACATGATTGCTATAGATGATTGCCGACTAGATTTTGAAATCTCTGCGACAATAAGTGTCAAAATTGTAGGGAAATTTTAGATATTTTTGACAGATAGAGAGTATTGAGACTGAGATGAGACGTTCTTAAAATTGCGAGAACGGCCCATCTGATTTTTGAAGTGCGATTGTCATTTTTAACGGAAAAGTGTGCAATCCGTCATTCTATACAATTCCTAGGAAATGTGTACAATTCCTAAAATAGATAGGAAATCTATGATATATTTTTTAATATGCACTTTTCCTAGGAAATCTATACATTTCTAAATAGCAATCGGAAATCTTAAAAATTCAATATGTTGTGCTACTAGACGACGTGGATGCAAGAGCGAGCGAAGGGCACCCCGAGGTTCGGTTTGGTTAGGTTCCTTTAAACCCTGCAGACAGAAATAGGAGCCCCGCGCAGCGGGGCTTCGTCGACTTGACGTCGACGTCGACGACGACGTCGTTAGAAATAAAACATGCAGCATGCTAAAATTATGCCTTAGAATGTTATGCTTACCTAATCTGATTTCAGTTTACAAACGTGTTTTATTTCTTTTAGTCACAGAAAGCATTACTTTTTATATATTTCCTAGTATCATCTTGGAATTGCATACAATTCCTAGGAAATACATACCTATATTTCACAGGAAATGTGTGTATTACAGAATCTTTGAAAGATTATTTTACACGTTTCCTAAGTAGGGTCGGAATTGCATATATTTTCTAGGAATTGTGTAAAATTCCTAGGTTTCATACATTTCCGGTAACATTTATAATACATAGATAGGATGTTGATATTTGTAGAGCGTCTACTTGAAAAAATGTGTCTTTTTCACGGAGCAAGTAAATTGAGTCTATTTATAGGTAAACCTTAATACCTACCTGACAAATCGTTTTCAATATATAATTTATCCTATGTCAGGCTGACATGGGATAAAATATTATATATTGAAAACGATGGAGATTTTCACAAAGGAATTTCGTGTACATTGTGGTGAAGGGTGTTTACTTATATTATTTGTGAATTTAACAGTATCGAATAATATTACTATGGCCTTATTGTGTCTGGGTTTCGATAACAAATAAATAAGATTCGACTGCCTCGTTGATATGTTAGTCGCAGGCACGATTGCTGAGCCCCCGTCTTGCTTGCTCGAATCGGAACCCTCATATACCCTCAAAAACAATGTTTTTGTATCGCACTAATATTATAAAGGCGAAAGTTTGTGAGTGTGTCTATAATATGTTTGTTACTGCTTCACGCTCAAACGGCTGGACCAATTTTGATAAAATTTTGTATGGAGGTAGCTGACACCCTGGATTAACATATAGGCTACTTTTTATCCCGATATTCCCACGGGATCGACACTTACGCGGGTGAAACCGCTGGGCGCAGCTAGTTGAATATAAATATGTAGTATTAAGTATTAAATGTTAATAAGTTATATAAGTTATATAATAGTTTTTCTGTGTTATTGTTATGTATGAGATTTATATAATTTAGGATAGGTAGTATGTTATAGAAGTTCCTTATTAGGTTAATTTAATATTGTAAGTATATAAATACCACACCATCGCATTATTGTAATCCTGTTATGATAGTTGTAAAGGTAATTAAATAAATATGTATATATGGATATCTATGATATATATACTAGCTGACCCGGCTGGCTGGCACGCTTCGTACCGCCTCAAAATCAGTAAGCCGTTCCATACAAAATGTATCAGAAAATAAATTGTCTTCATTATTTTTATATCGTGAATTTTTCCCATCTGCTATTCGGGACGGAGACATATATCCAACAAAGCAAAGATCATAGAAATCGGTCCAGCCGTTCTTGAGTTATAAATGGTGTAAATAACCCGACTTTGTTTTATGTTTATAGATAGAAGATAGATAGAAAATATACATTATCTCATGAACCATAAAACACAGTTGAAATTTTCACAGTGTAGGTATGTATTTCTATTGCCGCTATAGCATCAAATAATAAAAATAAAATAAAGTAAAAAATTTCTTAATACAAGACCGTAGTTTTTAGGGTTCCGTACCCAAAGGGTAAAAACGGAACCCTATTACTAAGACTTCGCTGTCCGTCCGTCCGTCCGTCTGTCTGTCACCAGGCTGTATCTCAAGAACCGCGGTAGCTAGACAGTTGAAATTTTCACAAATTATGTATTTGTGTTGCCGCTATAACAACAAATACTAAAAACAAAATAAAATAAATATTTAAGGGGGGCTCCCATACAACAAACGCGATTTTTTTGCCCTTTTTTACTCGATATCAATAATGGCAACAGGTAGGCACTTGAAATATTCACAAAATACTCAGTTGTATTTTTACTTTAATAATAAATAATAAAATTAAAATAAAATAAATATTTAAGGGGGGCTCCCATACAACAAACGTGTTTTTTTCGGCGTTTTTTTTTTAAATGGGCAGTATCTCAAGAACTGTAATATGTAGACTGTTAAATTTTTACAAGGGTGTATTTCTATTGCCGCTATTACATCAAATAATAAAAATAATAATTAAAGGACACTGCATATCTGAAAAAAACATGTTTCTTATAATGGGGACAAGAAACATGTTTTGTTTAGATAAATGTACCTAGTGTTATAATTATATTGTTCGGTAGTATGGAACCCTTCGTTTGCGAGTCCAACTCGCACTTGTTTTTATTAGGAAACAGTTTTCAGTAGCAGCCCCAAGTTTGGGTTTGTGCCCGCCCTCTATTTCTTGGGACTTTACACATAAATGGTGAAATGTTGATACAGGGCACTACCCAGCTCCGTTTCCCTTCGGGGAATACAGGCTTAAAGTTATGTTCTATTATATTAAATTAATATTAGCCACCTCGCAATTATTTGGTTTCATATCAAACCGATTTTGGCAGACCAACTTTAATAAATTGATTTTGTTACTAGTTACAAGTTCCCAAACGCCAAATTCGATTCAAACTGTCGTTTTTCCGCGCTGTTTCAAATGGAATTAAAGATTTTTATATGGAGCTTCCTGTCCGCCATTTTTTTTTAAATGGCGGCCACACTAGAAACCTATTTATATCGATAGCTGACATCAGTGCAACCCCGTAAATCATCACGTTTCCGAGATATTAACGTTCAAAGTTGATCACTTGACATCTTTATTTTTTTGAGCTTGCGTAATTTGTTCCAAACTTAAATGTTTGAAATAATCACTCTGAATGTTTAAAATCAAAATGGCGGATAGGTATATCTATATAGTTACCTATCCGCCATTTTGATTTTAAACATTTATAGGTATATAGGTATGCCACGGACCTTCAAAGCCCTTTGTAGCGTCGACAGTTCAGTTGGCTTTCAGATAATTGAATCTTGCACGCCTTGGTTGATTTCAGTTATTATAGTTGTGTTGTGTGAGCCACATTGTCGTCGGTACAATTACTGTTAATTTATGGGACTGTTTCGTTGCCAAGTTCGAGGTTAACACTTCAGTGGCTTCGGGTTTTATGTGGAGTAAAACTGTTGATGAAGTTTGTTGGGGAATTGGTACGGAATTCAATGATGGCAGAGAAAATGTTTTCAGTAATTTTGTAATTGAAAGAGAAGTTACAGAAGAAGTGGAAACAAAAACAAAAAGGGAAAAAGAGGAAGGGAGATTTTGGATTTAGAACAATTATGGTTTAGCTAGCAGGAGCAGAGGTGGCCCAGTGGTAACGGCCCCGACTGACGAGTTATAGGTCGTGGGTTCTCAAAAACGGTGAATCTACGGCCTCTCGAAGAGAGGAGACCGGTCTCCCAGGAGTGGGAACATTGAGTGTAGGCTGATTATGCTAGGACCTAGACCACTTCAGGTGCAAGGTCGTGTTTTATGTAGAGTAAGAAAGAAAGAAAATACATTTATTTACAATACATGTGACCCATAAAAAAAATAAAAAATGTTTATTTCAATTAACATATTTGGTTCACATTATATAATTTGGAGCAAGGGAATGCTTGTGTTAGGAGACTCCGCTCTTCCAATAAAGAACAGAGTAATAAAAAATTAAAGCTCAACAGAGAAAGAGAGGGATGAGGGATGGGAGTGGGAAGTGAACCCGAGAAGAGATGATACTACGTAGCAAGAACATACAAAAAAAAACAACGGAAAAAACTAATGAGATAGTTCTTAACAAGTTGACGGTTTGTACTATATATCGACCGAATTTTATCGCGGTGTCGATGTCGCTAGGCTAGTGCTTTAATTCAAGGCTGTATTTTAATCCGTATTGAATTAACAGAATAAATATGTATATATTTCCTACTACAAGATTTAAAGGATCTGTAGCTCTTTTTAAATAGTGCAGCACGTTACGTCATCATATGCCAAGCCTTTTCCCAACTATGTTAATACCAGTATTTAACATGAAGCGACTGCCTATCTGACCCTGACTGGGTAATACGGTACCCCTTGGCCTAGTTGACCGGTGTCAGACTTTCGGGCTTCTGACGACCCGTAACGACTGCCAAAGATCTACGAATGACAGCCGGGACCAACGTGTTTACGTGCTTTCCGAGACACGGAGGGGTCTTCATATGTAGAGATGGTCATCCATCCACGGACCAACCGCGGCAAGCGTAGCTTAATCTGATCGATCGACCCGTGCGGCTGTTATTACTTAGTTACAACTCTTACGCAGCGTATTACGTATGCTTTAATTGAATATAGGAGGAGTAACCAGAGTAACTACTTGATGTTCACTATCATCCTTCGCATCATTCACATCACCGCTTCTATAAATACTAACAATCATAGCATTGTGTCTTTTTATAATGTACTGATAATGATAAGTATCTCACTCACTGTCATAATCAGACATCGATTTGCACTGTATGTTATCATGACAATCCTACATTATTGTGTTGTGCAGTTGCATCCTTTTATACGGCTCTAGAATAGAATAGAAGCATTGTTATTTACATTGTTTTACTTGTTAATCATCATTGTTACGTCAACCCATTAAAGGTCCACTGTGACCATGAGCCTATTCATATATAGGCCGTAATTGTTAGGAATTAATCCCATAATCAATACTTGGCTAATACATTTGAGATCACAATAGTATGCAGAATTATGATAGACCATAAAAATATACGTCAATATTGGTTAAGTCTATAAAACAGCAGCCATTGCTATTGTCCGCTCTATAATAACATAAGGATTCGGAAAAATACTATGACTGCCCTTTTTTGGCCATTACCATTAGGAACCCTGAAAGCTTGTTCAATATCATACATTACCATCTCGTTTATGATACCCTGAGGGTTGAGAGCAAATGTTTTTCCTATAGACCTATCTCCATTATCGGAACGAATACAAAATTATTACCAATAATGTTTGACCGACGTAATTTTTCTTCACTTTGAAATATAAATTCCATAAATTGTTTAAATTTTCCAAAAGCACAATCTATATCAATAAGGAGAAAAAAGATAGCTTTGCTAAGGACTACATTCCAAACGACGGTCTCCAGGGAACCAAAGTTACATAGCTCAAGAAGAGGAATCGCCGAGCAATAATGTTGTCCCACCATTGGGAGTTTAACTTCGTCTATGTCTAGGCAAGCGTAATGGATTTTTCTAGAAGATAGAACAGCTATTTGTTTAAACTGGCAGAGATTGAACACGGAAAATGAAAAATCTTATGAAATTGAGTAATGGCCGAAGCTGCTTTTGGTACGGAATTTTTCATAAAAACTGCTTTGATGAAATACTTATTGCTTATTACGTGAAAAGCTAAAAAGCTCACCATCATTTACAGTAAAAAATTCCGGGCTATTTTCATCCAGAACATTAAAAATTTAATGAAACTGGCATGGCGTTCGTTAGCACTATTTGTATAAGCAAACCTAACATCTGAGCCGTAACGTTTGGATATGAATCAACAACCAAAACTGTGTCAGCTGTTTCATATTCAGCGTTCGTTTTTGGTTTATCCTCATCCTTTTCAATTTCACTGTCGTCATGCAACACAGTTTAGCCAGCAACATTTTCAATTCACCCATCTATTACTAATTCAATATCCTCTTGCCAAATATTTCCCTCGGATACAGTATTTTCCAGTTCGTTTCATTCGCCGCCTGTAATCGCTTTAACCCGGGCTCTATCTTAGGCGCAAGGCCAGGCCTTGTATCCAGTGTATTGTATAATTTTATTGTCTCCCAGTGTCTGAAGGTCGGCTACTGTTATGGTATAAATACCTCTATTGTCGGAAAGTAAAACATTTTCTGGAGTTTTTACTGTAGTCCTGGGAGGAATGTGGGAGATTTATGTATGTTGATGTTTATGCGGGCGTTTTAACAGTGGGTAGGGAATGGATGAAAATTGCTGTTTTTTTTGTTGGGTAACTTTGTTGAAATGTGAGCCATTCGACGTCATGCGACATCAACATTTGGTCACGAATCTCGGAAAAATATATGGGAAAAAAGGATATGAGTGGTATCACACTACCAGTCGCAATGGGTTTCATTTTGACAGTTCAACAACATTTATTGTATTATTTACGTTGTTGAGCAGACACATTTTTCGTACATACGAAGCAATGAATTAGCAATATCCTTTAAAATGATTCAGATTGAGATTGATAGGGTGCTGGGTTGAGCTATACGATGACTGTTGCATGCATGCCGTCTGTAGGCACGGGACAACTCAATGCTGCAATGGCTCTTTCATAAAAAGGCCCATCCAGACATGGCCCTGCGTTCTTCTTCTTAGCGTGTCGATAGCAATCTAAATATACTCGGCCCAGAATTCGGCCACTTGTTTGGCGCCTCCACCAGCGTCCATCAGCTCCTGCAACGTGCAGCTGACAGGACACGCAGGACACGACATTAAGTGTCCCATCGTTTGTGGAACAGCACCACATTTACACTCCAAGGCGGAGTCGTCTATGAATCTCCACCTGAACAGGTTTTCCTTGCTTCGGCCAACCTGGGTCCGGAGTCTGTTTAAAGACTTCCAGATTACCCAAGGTAGCTCATGTCCAGGTGGGAGGTCTTCAGCGGGTGGGACGAACGGTCCGGGTAAGGAAGTACTGTCTCGCCACAGCCTCAGTCTCGCTTGTGATGGTTCACCAGTGAGTGCCCTGCGTTGTTGGATGATGACGTTTGGACTTTAAAAGAGACCATGACTTCATTTTTTCTTAGGAATGAGTCAGCTAGGAAATACCAGCACCATCTAGTTTTAAAATATTGACCAGCAAATTATTGAAGTGTCTTAAAAGATCAACTTGCAGAAAAAAACATTTAATTTCCTATTTTCGTTCGTTGATTTGATAGACAACTCTTTTGCTACTTGTTCCATGACTATTTGAAATTCGTGGAAGCAAGAGTCATGGCATAATTTTATACGTGAGCTAGAAGAAGTTCTAATCACTCTAAAGTAGATTTATCTCACCAAGGAAATTTTTTTCAAATTTTTTTTTAAAAGAAATTCAATTTCTTTGAGTCTGACGCTGAATTTCTTTGACATTTAGCAGAATTATGCACCAGAACTAGGTCGCCATTCATATCCGTTTCTCTAAGGAAACTGAATCGATGAAGCATTGTTATCTCGCGGAGATTTGACGGAAACAGGATAAATCCGGATCTTTTCTTTATCGTTTTCCTATGAAATATCTTCAATCTTGACGTCTACCTTCTGCAGTAGCAAGTTACCTACTTATTATCTACTAGATTCCGCTCGCGGCTTCACCCGCGAGGTATGTCGATAAACAGTAGGTAGGTATATGTCTTTCCCCAGGGTTCGAAGTATCCCAATACCAAATTTCATAAAAATCGGACGAGTCTTTTCGAAGATTAGCTGGAACAAACAGAAAGACAGAAAAAAAAAGTTTTTTTACCGTATATGTATCCTTTCATGCATTTAGTAAAAAGTTTTTATTTTGACATTACAAGCAGAACCTTAATTTTTTTTAAAGTAAGTATTTGTATAATTATATTAGACTAGCTTTCGTCCGCGTGAAATTTAACCCTCCCCCCAGTCACCCTCTTAGGGGTGGAATTTCGTAAAACCCTTTCTTAGTGGATACCTTCACAAAGAACACACCCTCCAAATTTCATTTCTCTAGGACCAGCAGTTTAGGCTGTGCGTTGATATATCAGTCAGTCAGTCAGTCAGGACTTTGAATTTTATATATATATATAGATGTATATAGATTCTATGACTGAATCGTACCCTCATTTTGATAACCACCCATCACGAAAACCGCGAATAACAGCGAGAATAATAGACTAGTATTTTAAAAGGATTGCGCAGATCAAAGAAAATATGGATGGGATTGTGTTACTTGTGAAAGATAATAATTACGGTGAGTAAGGAAGTAATGTTGGTAAAATAAAACATTTTCTGGAGTTTTTACTGTAGTCCTGAGATTTAACTTACATAAGTTAGAAGCATACATTACTGACCCTAAATAAATTCTCACGGAATAGATAAATCTATTCCGTGTAAATTCTTGTATAGATACTTAACGGCTGGCGAATGAAAAGATCCACAAGTTTTTTTGCAAATAGTAAAAGTAAGTAGTTGCAAAAGTATACTAAATTAAAAATAATTTATTTACTAATAGTTATACTGAATATTAATAGCAGAGTCGGCCCAGTGGTAACGGCCGCAACTTACGTAGGTTCGCAATCAGACAGGCGCTTTACTTTGTGTGAATCATTTCATCACCACTGCTTAAAACAGTGAAGGAAATCATCGTGAGGAAACCGGCATGTCCTAGAACCAAAAAAATTCGAAGGCATGTGACATTTAACAACCCGCACTTGGCCCGCGTGGTGGATTACGGCCCGCTCCCTCTTACAGAGAGGAGGCCTGTGTCCCAGCAGTGGGAACATTATAGGCTGATTATGTGTAATAGGTCGTGATGAAGACTTTTGCACATATTTAAACTTACATAATTATTCTTCCTAACTGATTACAGTGTAATTCGCTCTGCTATCAGTTTGTGGACTTCCGAAATTCCGACGTTCTTATCTTTGAACAAACATTTAACATGATTTATATACAGTACCAACTGCATAAGTTATTATTAATAGTTTACAGAATCCCATCTGAATCATTCAGCTTCTGTAATGCCCGAGATACACAAGGCTACTTTCTCAAGCCAGGATAGTAAGCTAGTGTAAGCTAGCAAGCCAGTGACTCTGGCTTCGTGTATACAGAATTACCTTAATTTCTAGTCTATAGTCCGACTTTTAATTAGCTGCAGTAAAATGACACTTCTTAAAAACTCATTTCGGACTGAGTTTAGAGATATATATGTCAAATAAGTTTCATTTGTTACACTATTCTGTGCTAGAAAATTAAGATTTGGTTTATGGCCGCGAAAAAACAAAAAGACGCAAATTTCAGTCATTTAATTCACATCTGTCATTTTACTGCAGCTAATTACAAGTCCGACTATAGTAAGCTAGTGTCTTATACTCTAGTGTTCATTCTCTACATAGAAATGGAATGATTCTCCCACCAGACGGGTGTCGTGTCTGGGCAACTGCCCAATGATTAATGTCGGGATGTTGTATATATGCTAGTTGCGCGGTAAACTTCGTTTGCGCGATGCAGGATTTTGCGTGACGTTACTGTTATGCGGCGTGAGTCGACGCGTGTGGATGCCGCCACAGTCTCAAGCTAGGATAGTTGAATGGGATGAGATAAATTTTTTTGAGCTAGTAGCACCCCCACCACTGATTTTACTATCCTGGCTTTTGCACCAACTTTACCTGCGAAGCTATGATTCGATTAGCTAGTGTGCAGTGTCTACTTGTGTGTTGACGTTAATAATGGTACTGGCTTAAATTGATCTGGCATCATGTAAACAGCACTAGCATGTGCCAAGCCAGGACAGCAAGCCCGCGGGATAATTGCCTAACACATTTAAAAACTGTTAAAATGAAAGACATTCCCTGCCATTCATTTTGAGAGTTCAACAACATTCATTGCGTTATTTACGTTGATGAGCAGATAAGTTTTTAAACATATTATGAAGCAATGGAATAGCAATATCCTTCAAAATAATTGATATTGTGTTACACAATTACGGTGCGGGCACATGGATTATAATTATATGGCATCATGTAAACAGGACTACCATGTGTCAAGACAGGATAGTATACTGAGGTTTTAGCTTGCTATCCTAGCTTTGAAACTAGCTCCGTCTATCTCGGGCGTATTTTGTAGCAATTTAGTGCCAAAGGGAGATAAAATCTCACAAAAAATGTACCTATCATAGAATCGTTAGTATGTATGATGATATCTGAGGCTCACTCAGGGATTCAGTGAGTGTAAGTGAACAAGACTCCTGAACAAGGTCGAATGAACGATTTCATGATAACCTCTCTGGTACATTTTTGATGTTCAATCTTTTCTAGTGCTTCAGGCGAAAGATGAGAAAGTTGTGTATGAAAAAGACAAGTAATCAAGACAAGTTGCGTATTGCGGTAGTGAATGAAGCCTTTTTTATATAAGAGCTCAGCCGTATTTAGTCAGTAATCAGAAGTAACTACTTAATTGCTGAGTTACATTTGCTTTAGTTTTATTGAGCAAGTCTAATTCAGTATGAAGAATTATGTCAAAACGTCAGTCCAAAAGTGACCGACACAAACGTGCCGTGTTAACTCGTCAAAATGTAGGGAACAGCTGATTTTTATTTCGCGATTTCAGGTTTGATCCCATAGTAAAAGTTGTTCATAATGACGAGTACAATGTCCCACAGGCCTCCCTACTCTCTTTCCACTTCTCTCTGTTCAAAGCTGCTAAGGACCAGTTCTTGTTGAAGGAGTCCAGCTCATCCCGCCATCTCCGTTTGGGCCTGCCATGATGTCGTTTGCCATTAAGAGGGACCCATTGGGTCGTAAGTTTGGCCCGTTGTTCGTCTGACATGCGGCAGATGTGTCCAGCCCAGTTCCATTTTAGCGTGGCAGCTTAGCTTACCAAGGAACCTAGGCCTGAAAAAACATTGCTAAAGTTCTTCACTCTTGTTGGCATAAACTTTATATACTTAATTAGAATTTGTAACCCTTGCCACAAGAAATACATCAAACACTACAAAATATACAATGGGCGGCCTTATCGCTTTCTGCTATCTCTTCCAGGCAACCTTGGAATGGACAGTGATTTGCCTAAAATAATAACCTAAATGTTCATAGATATCTGCCTTTCATTGTTAATAGAAACAGTAATTCCACATTCCAAACTTTGTATTTGATAGCTTTTGGCGGGAGATATGCTAACGTTTTAATGCATAAAATATTATGTATAAATAAATATTATGTACATTTTATTATCGACTTCAAAAAAAAGGAGGTTATCAATTCGATACGTATGTATGTAATATTATTGGAATTGCATTATATTCACATATGACAATCTACTAAGGCTTCCAAACAAATATACAAAATTTCATAGACGTATGTATTTTGTATGTATGTATGTATGTTTGTCCACGCATTTCTCAGCAACTATTATTCGGATCGTGACCATTTTATTAGCTTACATTTACTTCAACTTAGGGAACAGTGCAAGTTTCATCAAAATCGGTTCAGTAATTTTCAAGATATGGACTAATACGTGTAAGTGTATATATAACTTTAATTTCGGAAGTCGGTGGCAAAAACTAAAACACAGATCCCAAGACACTGACTTCCGAAATTAAAGTTATTTCATAATTTTGAGTTGATTTCTTTTTGAAGTCGGTTTAATTTCGGTCGGTTTTTTTTTTTGTAATATTAAAGCAGTGGCAACATGGCTTTGTTGAGTGCTTTCTCACTGCTTAAAAAGTAAAATAAAAAAGAATTTAGAAATATAGGTACACGTAATTGTAGATAGGTATTACTATTGTCGAAACAATACGCAATCGGACTTACTGTAACTACCTACTGACAAAAACAAAAACTTAAAAAACTAAACTTCTGACTTTCCTCGTTCTTTTAGATAAAGAAAAAATCTTTCCCAAAAAGCCCTCCAACGAATTAGACTTTACATATTATGTAAAACACAAAATCTATACTAATATTATAAATGCGAAAGTGTGTCTGTCTGTCTGTTACCTCTTCACGCTTTAACCTACACCCACATTGTCAGACTTTCGGGCTTCTGACTACCCGTAACGACTGTCAAAGAACCACGAATGACAGCCTGGACCACCGTCCTAACGTGCTTTCCGAGACACGGAGGGGTCTTGGTATGTGAAGATGGTCACTCATCCACGGACCAACCGCGGCAGGCGTAGCTTAACCTGACCGATCGACCCGTGCGGCTGTTATTACTTAACCACAAGCCCCTCGCCTGTGTCCCAGCAGTGGGAACATTATGGGTTGATTATGCGGAGGTTGCATGTAAGTACCTAATAGGCTATACTCTCTACAGTACCTACATACCATCAGGAACAACAAATAAATTCATACTGCTCACAAGTTGTTTACCATATCTACAGAGTGTTCCAATTTCCATGATCACACGCAGTATGTTGTTTACATTACCGTTCAGCTGAGCTTTTGAAAGCGTTTGATCTTACGTAGTTCAATCGTGATTGAGATGACGCTCAGATGCAACCATATGGAGGACTTTATAATTTATTTGATGTAGGTATGTTATCATAAGTAGTGAATAAACAAGTCAAACTATATTTATTGATACTGCACAACATGGTCCAAAATGGTTCGGCAATATCAGTTACGAAAGTGAGGAGAAGTATTTATTTTCTCCAGTGGAAGAAAGTTAGGGCAACCATTATCGTGTGTAAAATAATACTAAATACTAGTACAACACTATCGTCTATCCGTCTTACATAACTGAACAGACAGCTGTGCTGCTGGGGAGTTTATTGCGCCCCTTCTTCGGCTTCTTCCCAGCTAAAGCACTAGGAAGTGGTGAAGGGCGGGCGTTTTGGGGGACTGTCTGACTGTCTCGTGTATGTGATTTTGACGTTCAAAAAGTGCTGATTCTCAGCCTAGTTAGAATACTTCAATGAATTTTTGATTAAATTTTTGGTATACTACCCACGATAGAAAAAGTGGAATGATTTGCTAAGCGCCAAAGCTGATCGCCAAATTCGCCTTCAGTAAAATTGCGTAGACTATATGTATTAGTCACAAATTTCCAAGCTTAGGGAAAGGAATACAAAAAAAAACTTATTTACAAAAAAAAAAAACAACCGACTTCCAAAAAACATTATTAAAGTGAAAAATAACTTTAATTTCGGAAGTCGGTGTCTTTGGATTTGTATTTTAGTTTTTGTCACATGCTTACCGACGACCATAAGGATAATGTAGATATTGAGAGGGAACGTAGGGCACTAGCGGTCCGAGGGAACATGCTGGCCCGTAGATTCTCCCGTTGTAGTGACCAAGTCAAGATCACCCTATTCAAGGCTTTCTGTCAGGGTCTGTATGCGGGGGGTCTGTGGGTCAGCTACGCCAAAAGATCGCTAGATGCCTTACGCGTCCAACATAATAATGTTTTTAGGATGCTATTGGGACTACCCCGGTTCTGTAGTGCGTCAGAGATGTTTTCGCTAAGCCAAACTGACGGTTTTCACGCAGTCATACGCAAAAAAGTTGCTGCTCTGATGCATCGGGTGCGGGTCAGTAACAATAGTATCCTGAAAGTAGTGGCGGAGAGTCCTTACTCCCCTGTTTTGAGGCATTTTGTGGAGAGGATTGTCAGCTAGGTAGCTGATTGATCGTTCTTTGAGCAACTTGTCTCGGTGTTGATTGTGTGTTTTGTTTTGTATTACTAACATTAGTTATAAGGTATTTTTTCACTAACAAGATGGACTGTATTGTTGTCCGAAACTGGATAAATAAATTAATTAAATTAAATTTCATCACCTTTTACAAAATATTGCTTTTGCCGATGCAGGGACGTTACTTGTTGAGGAGTTCTCCTAGTAAGAGCCTACAGAAGTGGAGCTGATTGAGAAGTCACCATCAGCTCCACTTCACCATACGCATTGTAACGAGCATAAATTGCTTGGCAACCATATTAAAGTAATCGAATCACAACCCGTGAAATATTTGTCATTGAGTAGTTCCGATGGCTATCTGTGGTCTTCATCATCAGCTCCACTTTACCAAATGATGATTTCCGAGAGCAAATGCTCAAGTTACTTTAAAAAAATACCCAAATCGCTATAGGTTTGCCTATAAAATTTGAGGGTTTCCCTCGATTTCCATGGGATCCTCTCATCAGATTCCAACTTGATGATAATGGGACCACCTCGAGAGTATACCGTTCCAAACAAAAAAATAATTTTTGGAATCGGTCCAGCCGTCTTTGAGTAGGTAATCGGTGAACATACATAAAAAAAATACAAATATAAAGTCGAACCGTCGTTGCCTACCCAAATGTCCTGTCTTTGGTATTGTTCGTCGAATCGTTGAGCTCCTCAAGTTCTGAGTTGAGCTGCACGATTTTTGACAAATGCGTGCACTGATTGGACAGGTCCGCTCAATCTGTGTGGTTCTTTCCTCAAAAGACCATTTCAGACACCAATCTACATGGTCTTCACACGATCTGACCAAGATTTTTGTCTGGACTTTAAAAGAGACTGTGACTTCTGAGTTTGTTTCGACCTTTCTTCTCAGAATAGTCAGATAGCAAACGCCGACCTCATCTAGTTTAAAAAAATATGATTGACGTGTAAAAGTGTTTGTACACTACAAACCTACTTACAGAAATAAAATAATTTATCATTTATGAACACTTAACCTCCTCCTTTTTGGAAGTCGGTTAAAAAGGAGGTACAAACGAAAATAAATCACAAAATACGACTAAGAGATGAGGCACAGGATACGTCTAGCATAAAACATTTGCTGTGGCTGTTCAGAATGCTAATGAGAATACGGCAATTTTCTTTAAACAAAGCTAAACTTGCAAATAGGTCATCGAAGCGCAGCGAAGCGGAGCGCAGTTTCAGTGTCATATGAATTTTAACTTTATTTTCATTACTATAATATTTATTATCGCAACCGCTCGGTAGAGAAGGCTATTCGCCGGAATTCCAGCGGCGCCGCGTGCACCAGCGCGACTCGTTCGAGTTTCTCATGCGATAATAGTATTATAGTAATGAAAATAAAGTTAAAATTCATATGACACTGAAACTGCACTCCGCTTCGCTGCGCTTCGACGCTCTTTTGGTGTGAGTTGAGCCTAAAACGACAGCGTTTTCTTTACTATGTATTATCTTGTAGGTAAGTCTGACAACCAGTCCTAACAAGGGGTATTGTATTACCCAGTAACTGGGTTGTAGAGGTCAGATAGGCAGTCGCTCCATGTAAAATACTGGTATACGCTTCAGGTTAGACTGGAAACCGACCCCAAAATAGTTGGGAATGGGCTAAGCAGATGATGATAATGATGTATTATCTTGTAGGTATACTGATGCCTACAAGATTTAAATACTATTGTTAGGTAAGTTGTCTTTAAAAGATAGCTCTTAGCGATAAGACCGCCCATTGTGTCACCCTTTGTAAAATTTCTACACTCATATCTATAATAGTCATGGTGTTCATAATAAAGAATATTCTATTCTATGTCTCTCTGACTCCTTTCTGATAACCACCAGATCACAGAAATGGTGGTTGGAATGTGTAAATGATAAATTGGATAGGAACGTGAACTCGGAGATGACGTGACGGTCAATAGAGAATTAAGCAAAAAGACATACTGCGTTAACGCCAAATAAATTGATAAAGATAAACATGTATTATTAAGCTGGGCGATATAAATGTTCTGCATATTTTAGAAGCCCTTTATCGTCATAATATCCAATTGAGAATTTCCGTTAAAACACGATCTAAATGGGCTCATCCGTTGTTCCTATAAATAATTACCAGCATGTAATGTTATGTAATTAAGCAGTTAATCTACACTTCAGGGTCATTCCCTTAAGCAAAAAAAAAAAACTCTACATACTCGTACATTACATGACAATATAGTCTAGCTCAAGCAATATTAAAATGTTTTTGAAGCGAAAATGACAACAACATTAATTTGGCTTCAATGGACTTGCGTAAAACTTCAGTTTTTGTTTAAAAGTTTAGCCATAAAAGGCGACGTCTACAGAATTATAAGTGTTTTTAAAAAACACTGTCTTTTAAAAGCGTAGAATATGAAAGAGATCAAAACAAGTACAAAAAAACGTCGCGTAACCTTGTACTTAGGTAGTACAAGGTTACGCGACGTTTTTTTTACACGAACGAAATACAATCAAATGGAGCCCGTGAAAACCCTTGACTGACCTAGCTACGGGGTACAACCAGCTAGGATTAACTACCTTTACATATATTCTTGAGGAAAATTAAAGGCGGTAGACCTGCTCATCTATTCTGTAAATAGCCTAATTACCCTTAGAGTAATTACATGCCGAAGATAAACTAGGATCGCGAGGTATCGCAGTGAGGTATCCTTCGGCATGTACAGTCAACAAAGGAGTTAAGTATACAGGAGCGTCGGATATAGTTGAAGTTTAATAAGAAACCGATTCATGTTCTGGACTGAAATTTAATTTAATAAATGAGCTGTTTGTTTTCTATGAATAAACTAAAAATTTATTCGAGAATATCCATCGGTTTCTTAGTAAACTTCAACAATATCCGACGCTCCTGTATACTTAACTTCTTTGTTGACTGTACGTGGCTTCGAGGTAGCGAGCTAAACTGCGATCGCGAGGTATCGCAGTGAGGTATCCTTCGGCATGTGCGTGGCATCGAGGTAGCGAGCTAAACTGCGTTCGCGAGGTATCGCAGTGAGGTATCCTTCGGCATGTGCGTGGGGCATCGAGGTAGCGAGGTAAACTGCGATCGCGAGGTATCGCAGTGAGGCATCTCCGACATGTTATTTCCCTAAAGGTAGTTTTCTGCACTACTCCGATCAATGATAGGACAAAAATTCAGCTAAACAGTTGTTCTTTTCTTTATTGCAGATGGCACGTTACAAGAAGACGGGTTTCATGGACGACGACGCAGGCAGTGTGAGCTCCATTCAGCTGAATGAGGGCGTCCGGTCTGGCGGTACCCATATTAGGTACCATATGGTGAGTACCATAACATTACCATGTATATATTGGTCCTTATCCTTAGGCGCCATCTCCACGGGCGAGAAAATCGCGGCGATAGTCATGCGGTGCCATCAAATTATCGTCGCGGTGATATCGCCGTGAGAAGATTGATTTATAGAGTTTCTATTGAATTTGATGGCACGGCGAGCGTATCGCCACGATTCAATCGCTCGTGGAAGTGGCCCCTTAGGGTCGAAAACCCGGCTAGACGAAACGATAGACGTAGGCAAATATCGTTCGATACTTGCACGACAGTTTCCAACTTTTGGCCAATCTCAACGAAGACTAGCCTTCGACGCGGAAGATATTATGGTGCACAAGTGATGTGTGCGTAGACACAGGTGCACTTTCTCTTCCCTCACTCTTATAGTCCGATGGGACGGCAATCCGACACGACAGACAAAATTTACTATCATAGTAACCTGAAAATGGCCACTGCTGTACATACATGCGTTTAATCATGCAGTAATGTGCAAACCGGGAAACAATAACTACAGGCACAGTATCTGCACAGTAAAGATATGAACAGTACGGAAACTACATACTAACGTTAGAAACACGGAATAGAAAAAACATTCCGTGACCGTACCCCTAAGGCTGGTTTTAGAGTCGCGCTGACCGCACGCTGATCGTCGGCGCGGACAGCGAAACGTATGAGCCGTCAGCGCTGAGCGGTCAGCATTACTCAGAAACGCTACCTTACTACATAGCATATCGACCCATCAGCGCTGACCATCAGCGTGCGGTCAGCGCGACTCTAAAACCCGCCTAAGCGGCACCCGTGACTGAGAGCACCGCGACTATCGCTAGGGGTACCGGCGTAGATGCCGTTTCGAACGTTAGTACGTAGTTTCCGTACTGTTCATATCTTTACTGTGGTATCTGTCTGCAGCCTCCACGCATGGCTGCATGCTTTGTTCTGAAGCTCTGCACATGAATTGGTAATCGCGGTGTTTTGTTTTTGTAATAAAAGGAAAATACTGAATACCCTGGAAAGGGTCATTCTTATCAAGCGTACTTTAATAGAATTTTATCTTTTTATTTGTTTAGGCTATCAGATTCCACTGTTAGCTTTGGTTTTTTCAATCAAATATTATCACACTATCATCACACTTATATTATAAAGGCGAAAGTTTGTGAGTGTGTTTATATGTTTGTTACTTCTTCACGCTCAAACGGCTCAACCAATTTTCATAAAATTTTGTATGGAGGTAGCTGACACCCTGGATTAACATATATGCTTCTTTTTATCCAGATATTCCCACGGAATCAACATTTACGCGGGTGAAACCGTGGGGCACAGCTAGTTGTAAATATTAGCTTATGAATAAAATCAAATTGTACTAAGTACATAACGTTAGTCTGTTTAATAACCCCTTTCAAAGTCAAAGTCAAAGTCAAATCATTTATTTCAAATAGGCACATTAAAGGCACTTTTGAACGTCAAAAACATTAATTGCATTATTTACGTTGCTGAGCAGACAATTTTTTCGAACATATGAAGCAATGGATTAGCAATATCCTTCAAAATTGTTCAGATTGGGAATTAATTAGGTTGTTACGCAGTTAGGATGCGGATAAATATTTAAATATCACCGATCATGGATAACACCAAAAGGCTTAGTGGTCGAAGCGCTTTCGCTTTCAAAGCTTTTCGTATTTCTACGACTTTCAGCAGGATTTTCATAAACTTTGTCAGTCGCATAGACTTTTTACTTTTCCATCATAGTTATCGCTGATAGGTGCCACTTTATCTTAGTCCTCAGGTAGTCGATCTAACTTGTGAGGGCTACCCTTGCCACGCCTTTCTGTACGAGGTGGTCATTCCAGAACCTTTCGGCCACATCGGTGATCCGTTCTTGGTTTTGCAATTCTTTGGGCGATTCGCATTCGCATTCGCATTCGAGCAAAGAGGGAGATTCGCAGGAGAACCAAGTTAAACGACCACTTGGTTTTCCTGCGAATCTCCCCATTTCTGACTCGATCACACAGAGACGTTTTTTTATACATATTTATTTTTAGGTTATGGTAGTTAGGCGAGTTTATCTATGGGCCTGTGTAGTTTGAAAATAAATAGTTTCAATCAACTCAGCCTATCGCAGTCCACTGCTGGACATAGGCCTCTCCTAGGCTGCGCCACAACACCTTGTCCTCTGCCTTTCGCTTCCAGTCTGTTCCAACCACCTGCTTTAGGTTCCAGACACCTTCGTAGGTCCATCTAGCTGGGGGGCGTCTCACTCTACGCTTGCCGATACGCGGACTCCAGGGTCTCAAGTCTGCTATTATAATAGTGTCAGAATGGTCTATCATTGATTTCATAATTGTTGATTTTGACAAGTTTGGTAATCTACTAATATAATGGCATCAATATGACTTTCCAATGGTCAACCACTGACACTCCATTGAAAGAAATTGCATAGAATGGTAATCTCTTACATAATGACAAATGAATGACTGACATAAGCGGTAATCTGCAAAAATTTTGACTGTTCCTTTGACCAGTTACCTACCATTAGAACGCCATTGTGCAGTCATTGCTCTTAATTCGTTACGAGTATCGTATAATATATATATTATGTTCTGTGCCATTGACCGACCATTATGAATTTAGCAGATTACGAACTTTTAGCAAAATGACAATGGGATTGTGTTGGAATGACGAATTTATAAAAATAGCAGACTTGGGTCCCAGGAATCATGTCCCAAATTGTTTTTTATTATCATTTTATGGCACCCAATTTTATCAATTTCAGTTCGTTTAGGGCGCATTACACCAAAATTTTTACCGTCTTATCCTGAGAATAATTTTCGAATTTTGACAGATTTTTCGTACTAGAACTGTCAGACGTCAATTTTATTATCGACTTCAAAAAAACTACTTTAATTTCGGAAGTCGGTGGCAAAAAACTAAAACTAAAATACAGATCCCAAAGACACCGACTTCCGAATTTAAAGTTATTTCATAATTTTGAATTCATTTCTTTTTGAAGTCGGTTTAATTTTTTTTGTTAAATTACCTACTTTTTTCCACGAATAGAAGATATTTGACTTCGGTAAAACCAGCCCTTTTAAATTAAATCATGCGTCAACCGATCTGTTTGCGACACTACTACGCATATATTGGCTGTAATTTAGTTAATTACTGGGCATTGGACTTTCGAGTGGTCTCGATTGATATTGCGTCGCTAAAAGCCATTGACAAACCAGGGGCCTAAAAGCTTTCAATCATTTACCATGAGTGCGAGGTTTCCCTCGTTATCTATATGTATTACAAGCTTTTATTACTTGCACAAGCAGACCGCTTTATTTGTCAGTCATATATATATCATTTATACTAAAAATAAAGCTGAAGAGTTTATTTGTTTAAATATTTTTGAATTAATTTTAATTTAATTTTAATTTGCACTGTCAGTCAAATTTGAAAAATAATTTTTACATTAATTGTTAGCCCAATTCTCGATGAAGGCTATAATAAGTTATTTAACACGTTATATGGCCCTTGGAAGACGAGCAAAGAAAAATAAAAGCCTGAAAGTTTGATAAGTGAAAACGAAGTGACAGCGCGGGCAGGTGATGTTGATGCGACAGTGTGGGTCCGGGAACAAGAAATTTCATGCGGACGAAGTCGCGGGCAGGAGCTAGTAACAGAACAAATATGAAAAGAAATTATTTATATTTTGCTTACCTACATTTCTGATGATTGATTTGTTAAAAGCCATAGAGTACCTAAAGGTTTATTGACCTTCTTTTTTTTTTTTTATATTGTTTAGGACTGGGACAGCGCAGGCTAATTAAAAAAAAAATATTATTGTTGATTGATGATTTAATACGAGTTACCCTTCCATTCTATACCTTTCTTTTTTTTTTAATTCCCAGGTAGAGATAAAAGAGACCTCTATTCCGTGTTATTAGGTATTATCATAACAACAATCATTACAATCAGTAATACAACTTGTTAAGTTAGTATAATCCCCAAATGTCAAGATTTCATGAAATAGACATTCTTGGGGATTACTAGGTCTTAGAGAGTTGTGTTGTTGACTTTAATGATTATAATTCTGTAAATACAAATTTGTTACGGCCGCGAATCATATTTTAATCAACGTACAACTTAATACTGACCGGCAAATTGCAAAAAACGTAAAAAAAAATTGAATTTCGCGGACTAGAATGACAGACTACTTAGTGTCATCTTACTTCATTTATCACATCATTATACTTCCAATATGCTTGAAACTCTAATATTTTGTTTTTGCCCGGGCGATCGTCATATTAAAATTTTATAATTACTAAGTTACCGAACAATTCGTTGAATGAATTGCCGGACTTTTATTGTAAAGTACAATTTTGAATCTATTTGAAAGGAGAGCACACAATTACTATTGGGTGGGTCAAGTTTTAGAGTTGCCAGTGTTGCTACGTGTTACCAGATTTGTAAGAGTTCTTTGTAAAAGAAGTTGATGAAAAACGCCCCTCTTGGTCCTTTGGCTTTTAAAAGTGCTCCTCACGTCCACAAAAGATTTGGCGTATGAATGTTTATGGTTTCTATTTGAAATTTTGTAAGACTTTTTGAAAGCATTGACCCTTTTTAACCGACTTAAAAAAAAGGAGGGGGTTCTCAATTCTGTTGTATTTTTAGGGTTCCGTACCCAAAGGGTAAAAACGGGTCCCTATTACTAAGACTTCGCTGTCTGTCCGTCCGTCTGTCCGAGGTTTGACGGGTTCTGAAAGTGTTCAATTATAAACGCCAAATTCACTTTGAACACGTCTTTTTTATTGAAACGTGTATGAAAATCATGTTATCAAATGTTATAACGCGAAACCTTTTCCAACCGGTCCCGCCACAATCCGTACGCTTCGGGCGGAAACGCTTTTTGGTCCCACTCGGCTTATAAGGGCGAGCCGAAACTTCTAGAACATTCTAGAAGCGTCCGACGATGCGCACCCTTCTTTTTGAAATTTGTTTTTCTTTTTGTGGTAACAAATGACGGTTTGCTCCTGGTTTTATGAGGAAAAGTAAATAATGATTACTTTCACAGCATTACTTTAAAGGGAAAAGTTAAGTGTTGCATATTGCATTCTAAGTCGTGACAAGCAACAAAGTGCGGCTGTCAAGAAATGTTTAAGCCCCGTAATTAGTTTGCACGAGTTTAGTTAAATACAACAAGTTAAGAGCGTTTACGCCGAACGTCATTTCATACAAACTTTCAAGCCCTTGTTTTCCGAAATGAATGAACCGATTTTAATGAAACTTCATACGCATAATTAAGCAGGATACAAAGGTCTAAAAAGTTAGCAGAGAACATTTTCGAAAAATAGTGTTACAGCCAAATTAGACCGATTTTAAACTTTTCATAGAAACAGAGATTTCCAGTTATCTTTTTTTAAATAAGACATTTCGAAAATGTTCTCTACAAACTTTTTAGACGTTTGTATCCTGCTTATGCGTACGAAGTTTCATTAAAATCAGTTCATTCATTTCGGAAAACAAGGGCTTGAAAGTTTGTATGAAATGCCGTTCTCTTAGGGACACTGGAAACTGGTCGAATTATAATGGTCTTTGAAGTCTGAATATGTCTGTTAGAATAGAAGTTTTGAATCAGTCAATGGCATTACAATGATGTTACTGCTGCTAAAATAATACCTAGCTAAGCAATTTTATCTTATAAGTACATTATATCTATAATTATATAAAATTCAAAGTCCTGACTGACTGATATATAGGGTGACTGGTAATTAGTGACCGATACTTAACCAAGTGATTTTACTCATCATTATGAACAACTTTTACTATGGGACCAAACCTGAAATCGCGAAAATAAAATCAGCTGTTCCCTACATTTATGTTCGTCTAACTCGTCAAAATGTAGATAACAGCTGATTTTATTTTCGCGATTTCAGGTTTGGTCCCATAGTAAATGTTGTTCATAATGATGAGTAAAATCACGTGTTTAAGTATCGGTCACTAATTACCAGTCACCCTATATATATGAACGCACAGCCTAAACCGCTGGTCTTAGAGACATGAAATTTGGAGGGTGTGTTCTTTGTGAAGAGTAGGTATCCACTGAGAAAGGGTTTTTCGAAATTTCACCCCTAAGAGGGTGAATGGGAGAGTGTGAAATTTCACGCGGACGAAGTCGCGGGCAGAAGCTAGTTCATTATATGTATACCTAGGTACGGACAGCAACAAAAGTCGATTAACAAACAGAAGTAGGTACCTACAATGCAATTTTGTACAAATATTTTGCTCAATAACTGAGATTAAAAACACTGAAGTGTTAATCGACTTTTGTTGCTGACTGTACTTATAAAAGCTTGATCAGCGGCTCTAACAAGTAAAAATCGCTTTCAAAGCATTTGGTATTTTTACAAAGACTTCCAACAGTACCTGTTATTGCGTAACACGCTACCAATCACACCCTGAATAATTTTGAAGGATATTGATAATCCACAACACAAAGTACAAAGGGCGTAGGTAACGCTTTTCACTTCTTTTTTCGTTTCACTTTTTTATGGTTCCGTACCCAAAGCGTAATAAAAACGGGACCCTATTACTAAGACTCCACTGTCCGTCTGTCTGTCACCAGGCTGTATCTCATGAACCGTCATAGCTAGACAGTTGAAATTTTCACAGATGATGTATTTCTGTTGCCGTTATACCATACCATACCATAATCAGCCTATAACGTTCCCACTGCTGGGACACAGGCCACCTCTCAATGAGAGGGAGTGGGCCGTAATCCACCACGCGGGCCCAGTGCGGGTTGCCGCTATAGCAACAAATAATAAAAATAAAATAATGTCAAAATTTAAAGGGGTATAAAAGAAACGTTTTTTTCGGCGTTTTATGCCTTGTGGTACGGAACCCGTCGTGTGCGAGTCCGACTCGCACTTAGCCGGTTTTTTTAGTACTCACTTGTGTTTCGACCTAACATTTGTATAATTTCTGAATTTTTTTATTCTCCCATGTCATTCGCACTCGGAGAACATGACGTAAGTGAACAAATGTAGGTATACAAAACAATAAAACCTATTTCGATTTCCTAACAATACGCTTACTCTCCCATATTGAACATAATAATTGAGTTATTTAACATACAATAGTGTCCGGCCAGACAAACGGAACCATTTGCAAAGCCGATCATATATATATAACGGTTACTAGACCGTATCAGGGCTGTCAAAACCATACAAACTTTACTGAATAGATTCATATAAACATAGCTTCACGCTTGTATTCAGTGAAAGAGGTACGTAGCAATGTAAATCTTAGGTACATTTCGCCAGTTATTTGGTTTTAAATTCTATGCTATGAGTAGGGTAGAATTGGGGGTTCTGGATCACTTCTTCCTCGCTTCGCTCGGAATGTGATCCAGAACCCTCAATTCTCCACACATATGATCCAGAACCCCCAATTTTCTACACATACATGAATCGGTCTACAATACAGTTGTAGATTGAATATATATTTCATTCCACAGCGTCGAACTGATACAGTGAAACAATATCGCTTATGATCACATTGCAAGCGGAGCCAGGAAGAAGTGATCCAGAACCCCCAATTCTCCACACACTAAAATATGATCCAGAACCCCCAATTTTCTACACATACATGAATCGGTCTACAATACAGTTGTAGATTGAATATATATTTCATTCCACAGCGTCGAACTGATACAGTGAAACAATATCGCTTATGATCACATTGCAAGCGGAGCCAGGAAGAAGTGATCCAGAACCCCCAATTCTCCACACACTAAAATATGATCCAGAACCCCCAATTTTCTACACATACACGAATCGGTCTATAATACAGTTGTAGATTGAATTTTGTATTTTATTCTACGACGTCGAACTGATACAGTGGAACAATATCGCTTATGGCAAGTTTAACGATTGATCACTGCTGCCATCAGTTTCTAACTAATAAAAATCTGTATACTGTTTCAGACACTTATTAATATAATCTCTCCCTCTCACAGCATTCAAATAAAAACATCGAGGAAAATATATTGCATGTTGCATCCAAGGATCATCGTAAGTCTCCCAATCTTCGATAACACCTCCACATGAAAAACATGCTGCCTTATCATTTATACTATTTCCACAATAAAAGAATCCGGCATCAGCCATTTCCGTTACCACGGCTTTCTTTGAATCAGCTGTCGCCCAATAATGGTTGAATGAAAATAAGCGCACTTTATATCTATGATATGTGTCATAACGAGGATTGTATTTATTTTGAGACATATTATGTACGCTCGACTTCTTGATATTGATGTTTATGAAAGTATAATGAAGTCACATAGGCGTTGCTAGCAACTTTTAAACATGTAAACGTGGATGAGTTGGAGGGGTGGCTGGGGATGGGACGCTAAATTTAATAAATAAAATAGTAAAATATTTAATCCAAAAATTTATTATCAAAGCACCATTTCTTTAAACATAAAACATTTTTTAAAGCACATATTGAGTCATGATAAATACAACTATATATTTCATGAGAATGTTCATATTTTTTGTGCAAACTTAATAAACTAGGACAACCGTTATCTTCTAAATTATTTACGTTATCATTATTTAGAATATCTTTTAACCATAACACTTTTTCAAGACCTTTAGTGTAAACATATTTATCTCTTAAAATATCTACAATCAAATTCCGATGATTTGAATAAGGCACAATTCCTTCACACCAGTATATCTTTCTATTACGCTCAATCCAACTAACTTGGCGTCTTTCTGGTCTCGTCAAATTGTAAAATGGAAATGGTGGTCTAATTAAAAACACTTGAATTTTTTTATTGTATAATACAGCAATTTCTTTTAAGATAAATTCATTTGCTTCTGTTTTAAAACCTTGAACATCTACAATGGCAGTCATGATAGCCTGCGCACTATGTTGCTCAAAGGCTTATATTCCAGAAGTCTATCGTTAATAATTAAGCAATATCCAGTTGTGTTATCTGGTATTGGTTCTAAGAATTCAATCTCAAGACGTACATCTACGGGACCTGTCTTTAAACTGTCGTTTTGTCTTGAACAGTCTATAATAAAGAGAGGTGCCTTCTCCTTGAAATTAGCTAAATCAAGTAAGGGGTCCGCAGGGCAGTTGTAATACGACTGACGAAATTTCACATACATTTCGTATAATATATTGTATTTGTTCTCGGCAAAATTTAAGCAAAGAGGCTCATACGGATAATACTGTGAATTCAAAAATAGTGTTATGTTTGTAACTCCACAGTGATCGAACAGAGAACTATCTTTGGTTTTATTATTTTTTCTATTAGTTTGTAAACAAAATATTAAATATCGAGGTTTCTCTAATTGTGATGCAGTCTTAACTGACCAAGAATGTTTTGTGGTTTTAGGGAGTAAAGGATACTCATATAAATCCCAATTTCTGAACGCCATTTGAATAGGTTTATCTCTTTCTAAATGTTTAAGGAGAGTCAACCGTTCGCGATCTGATACTTTTATATGCGGTACACGCCATTGCACTTTTTGTATATCTATTTGAAAATATGTAACGTCGTCAGTTACTAAGATACTGTTTAAGTTAGAGTTACTCCTATTCAGTATAAGTTCATGTTTACAATTTATTACAATTTTGTTGTAATCTTCAGCAAATCCTAAAATCTTATTAAGGGGTACAATACCACTAAAATATCCATCGTTTTTAAATCCGCCTATATTCCAACCCCACAAAGCAGCAACCTTATTTTCTCCATCATTCATGGAAACGTATGATTTTATTGTTGATGTTATTCCAGAATTTTTAATACGATCTATTTCAATACCATTCATTTCGTATCTGATATCTTGAAACAAAAACATAATAGGGTTGTTACTGAACGTAATAGTTTTCTTAATTGCTTTTCCATCTTTGTCGAAGAATTTTGCTTGGCCTTCGACATAAATTGAACTGCCTGACGGTAACACGTATATATCTTGCTGGTGTATGGGAATTCTGATTTCATCATTTTCTCTAAAGCTGTTATTGTAGGGATTGTAAGAATGGACTTCATAGCTTTCAATAGAAGTATCGAAGTGTGGTGATTCAGTAATTTGTAGCATATTCATAGTTTAAAACCAAGAGCTTTAAGAAAATCTTTATTTGTTTTGCTCAATTTCTTAAGCTTATTCTTACGTCTTTGCACCTTAGCGGTCGTATAAGAAATAGGACGCTTTATGTTGACGGTAGGGTTTTTATAAAACAAAATCATTGTGTTTTTCTTAAATGAAGTCGTAGTTGAATATTATGTTCTTCTCCAAAGTTAATACAGTAACCAAATTGATCAACAATCTTAACAAGTATAGATGGAATTATATTTTTGTTCACTGGAAAGTAAATAATGTTTTGTGGTATTTCTATGTACCGATGACCTGTATCAGTATTTGACACAAATTCATGAATAATATGAGTTGGTAATCCGTTGGAGTATGAACCGTGCACTAGATCACATTCGATTCTGATCACAGGCGGAATGCTATCGTTAACGTACAGATTTGGTTTAGAATTTAATACTGAAAAGTATAACAAACCACACTCATATAGATCGGATAAATGCAGAGGTGGTTGAAAGTATGAAACCAATTCTGATTTATTTCCAGAGATGGTGACCGTAATAGACATGCTTGTATACTGAACGTTCCTGGAAGATCCTTCTTATTTTATTCCTTTACTACACCAAAAATTCTTTAAAAAATGTAAACATAGGTGTCCGCAATTGTAAGGGTGGTCACGTTGTATATTATCATAATTATAATGTAGTTTAGCACCTAAATATTTTATAAATTCCATTGGCGGTTTTAGATTTCCATAACTATCAAAATATTCAATATAATCATTGTATTTTGCATAGGCTACCCAATGTGAGCCTGGATTTTTAGAACTATCTAAATTAACAACTCCACACTCTTTTTTAAAAGGTTGTTTAGGGAGCTCATCTCTCATAAATACACCTCGAAAATAAGGAATATTATTTCCATACTTCAAAATGTCAAAGTTAGTTAAGGCTCGTTTGGGTAGCCGATATCTTAGTTTTTTTTATTCGATACAAAAATTCCAAGCCCGTCTTTATGCGGTTTAAGGTGTAAGCCTTTTCCAATGCAAAGAGCTTCCATTTTTTCATTGTGTCTCTTCGATTCAGCCAACAGCTTTTTAGCTATCTTGAATTCATTTATGGTTTTGGCAATACCAGCTGCACCGCCTGCTAACGCTCCCGCCGCTGATAATCCAGCAAAAATAGGAATTAAAGGTAATACACCACCAGTTTTTGGTATAGGAATAACCCGAGGAAGTTTAATGGATGAATCATCAGCTAATTCTCTGGCTGCGGCCATAGCTAATTTTATTGCCACTTCTTTGCATTTTGGTTTTAATTTTTTCATGTGTCTTTTCGTTTTACTAATAACATTTTTTAATTTATTTTTTAACCCTTTTCCCGATGTAACTTTCCGAGAGCACTTTTTGCTGCTTTTTTTTAGGCCAGAGCCAGTTTTAATTTTTGTAGACATTGCCTTGCTTACTACTCGTGCCATGATTTTTTCACATACACTTGCGTCCGAGGCAACTGCTCGCTCTTTTGCCATTTTTAACAAAATAAAATCAGCTTTGTGTCGATCCTTTAAGTTTGATGATTTATGATAGGCAATATCGTGTTCTTTGCAATATTCATCTAATTTATTAATACCTTTATCACCATGTGTAAGTCTTTTAATTAATTTTGTACCAGGACCACAATAATTGTATCCTGGTAAGTGTAATTCAAATGGTAAATTGTTTATAAGCCAATTGAGAAGACTACTCTCTCCAATACACATCATAAGACTAATAAATCTGAACCGAGCGCTAGAATAAATACTTAAACGCTTCATCAATGACTTTGTTGTTGAGTTAATGTTATTTAAAATAATATATTCGATTTATCAATCCAACTGTTTTCAGCAGAAGATAAACCTAACCATTTTACTAAAACCCTGTTTCCTTTTCTTCTAAGAACTTTCTCGACTAAATATACATTATGATGTTTTGTCTTTTGAAGCTCTTGCACATAAAATGCTCCTAAAATTGGTTGACCTCTGATTGTATCTTCAATTAAGTAGGTGATAGGAGTTGTATTTTGTATTTTTCTAATTTTAAATATTTCCGATGACCAGTTGGGGGTATACCCTTTTTCAAATGTTCCTTTGTACTTACTGATACGTACATAATCACCTACTTTAAACTTGCTTCTTATACTATAATTTTTTACCAACCATACGTATCTTTCTAATATTCGTTTCTTATTAATGTTATCCACGTTAGCGGGGATTTCATCAATTGTCCGATGGTAAGTATGATTGTATTTATAAATAACATCATTAAGGGTATTATCTACCCAATTATAGTTGCCTTTTAAACTAAATTCCTTGTAAAGTTTAGATTTCAATGTTCTGATAAATCGTTCAACTATCGAAGCCTTTTTTGTTGAGAAGGTTGAATAGTGGTTAATTTGATTACATTTCATAAGCTTTTGGAATTTATTATTATAAAATTCTGCTCCATTATCCGTTTGCAGATTTTTAGGAACGCGTCCTATAGTCAACAAAAATTTGAAAGAGTTACATACATCATCTTTGGTTTTACTTTTCAGAGGAAAGGTCCAAGCGTATTTCGAAAATGTATCAATAACAGCAAGAATAAATCTGTAATTTTTATTTTCTTTTGAAATTGATTGCATATCAATTAAATCTGCTTGCCACAGGTCATCTATATCTTTCATAATAACATGTCTTCGCGGAAAGTTCACCCTCGCATTTTTATGAATTTCGTTTACCACGTCGGCTTTGCTCATGTTCAGAATTCAGTACATTTGTCTCGAATCCTTGTATAATACTGAATGTAAAGCAGATTATTACGACTATTTATTCTTTAATTATGTCAGCTTCTTTTAATTCTTCAATTATCGATAAAATTTCATTGTCATGGTTTGTATTGCCAGCATCTCTTGAAGCAACTAATAGTTTCAATCTCTCAACTAATTCATTAGGGTCATCCCAATATACAAAGTCAGTGTTGTTTTTGTATTTTTTTAGTGTTGGTAAGTTTCCTCCAAATTTAATGTTAGCAAGTTTATCATCATAGGAAAACAGTGGTTTGATTATTTCACGATATTTTATTCCTTTATCACCTCTTATTTGCCCATTAGGATTAAAATCTCTCTTATGAGCATTTGTAGAATGTAGCATATCCTTATAGACAAGTTTATCTTTACTCGAAATTAATTTTAAATCAGGTTTTCTTCGAAGTAAAAGTTCTTTCAGGCCAGGGGTTAAATTATAGGCTTTGTCATCGACTTTAATTAAAATGTTATTATCATCATTTAAACTATCAATTTTAGAAAATGATACTACTGAATTACCCAACAATAAAGTTTTGTTTACACTTCTTATTCCAAATGGTATATTTACACCATCATAAATATCATGGATATCAGGACCCTCTAATGAAATCTCTAAATCAACTGGTAATTCCATTTTATTACACTTTGTAGGTGTTTTGGCAGAATTTAGTTTTGGATCGTAGCAGTCTTCAAACTTTGTAGATGAGCTAGTATTTATTTCGTCCAAGTCTTCTTCAGAATTAGTGAGGGTTGTATTTTCTAAATGTTTTATTTTTTCCATAGACATATTCGAATCAATTATGGTTTTAAGTGGATCTGTGACCGGTTTTAGCATTTTGTCGAGGGACAAGTTCATTGAGTGTTCCTGGTTCTTCATTTGTTTTATTTTAGTCTTTATAGAGTCTACAGACTTCACTAATTCTAATTTAATATTTTTCTCCATGTTGTAACAACTGTGTTCAGCTGAAGAACAAACAATACTAATTTTGTCTTTGCGCGTTATTTCCTTATATTTATATTACCTTCAGTCAAATTTAAAAAAAATATCAAAATTCTGTCTGTACCTTCCATTATTTAATGGTGACTCTTTGTTAATAAGAAGAAATTGGTGCGGATTACTCCAAACAGTTTTACAAATATCTTTGAACTGATTCCATGATAGATCGGAGTTGACATGTTCTCCATAGATATGCTTTAAGTTTACATCATCTTGTTTAAATATTATAAGAAAATTGGCGTTATCACGTAACAACTGTTTTGGTATTTTTGAGTAGGTTTGCGATAAGTAAAAGCAATCAATTTGTTTATGTCTACCCATAGAGAAATAATTACGAATATTTATTTGTTTTTCACATGCAACATCATCAAATATAAATATAGAATTTGGTAAAGCTTCACTGGGAGATATGACTTCTTTATCGTCATTGAACTCGTTGAAGTTAATCTGAGGCACTCTTCTTAATACTTCACTTAAGAAACGATATTTTGGTTGGAAAGTCGTTTTCGAGTAAAGATAAAGATTTTGAAATTTAAGACCATTTTCATGCAACAACAAACTGATCATAACGTTTGTTTTGCCACAGTTCGAGGGTCCGCATATTATGCAACGAATCGTATTAGGCAATAAAGCACTGTGTCTAATCTGCCGAACAGAGTCATTGAAATTGATATTATTCACGTTCAGGGATATGGGTTGTTTGATCAACTTCATCTTGCCTATTATTTATTTTCATTACTTACTATCCTTTATATATGAATATGCGAACGCAGTATTCAAACAACAGGTTTGGACCTGTCGTTATTATGATTATCTGCTTAAATGTATTTGTGACTAATAACTGAAAGGAGAACATATTGTCGGTATGTCAAAGTAATTAAACATTACACTTCATTGCAGTAGCTGATCGAAGTAGGACCTTACGCCGTTGATCACGATTTAAATAATATTTTCAGTCTAAAGGTAAGTTTATAAATAATAACCAATAAAAATTAAAATAATAATTTAAATATTTGTTTAATGAAAGATCAGTGGGTCATCTATTTTTAAATACCTACTTTGTTTTGTTTTTTCAGAATCATGTCTCGAGCACCGTCACCATCCTACAGCCCCATTTTGGACAGTGAAAATGTGGTTTCTGTAGAACAGGAACAATCCAGATTACGTGAGGTAATCTTTGTTTTTATATTTTATAGGCGTAATTTTTTTTCTCAAGCTGTTGTTATTTTTTTTTACATGCAAATTTCTTTTTCAGTGGAGCTCTGAGGTTCTCAGTGGCAATCCTGTAATGAGCTCATTTTTCTACTCCCAGGGCAACTATGAACCATATTTCGAAGGTTTAAATCAGAACGCTAAAATTGAAAAGCTGCTCAATGGAAACGATCAAGCTCGAACCACTAAAAATTCTTCAAAAAAGAGAAAATGTACAATAACATCATCATCAACATCATACATTGCTCGCCGAGGGGAAAGCAGTAACGGAGGTCATCTAATTAAATTAGAAGTGCATAAAATTAAAGATTCTAAGAATGAAAATGATTATAGTGATAGTGACAATGCATGTGTAAGTGTACAATATGTGGTGCGTGAAACTTATGATGAAGTGATGGAAGCAGCAGAGACACTTATTAAAAAAATTGGGAAAAAATTGAGTGAGCCGGAGCAGTTTTAGGTAATTTTTGTATACTTAGTTAATAATAAATAGTCGTAGTTTGTACTGTCAAAAATGTATAGGTACTTGAGTTAATAAGTCAATAATAATTATTATATTTTATTACTTATTGTTTTATTACTATTTCAAGATTTGATTTTATTATTTTATACCTGACTGTAAAAATGTTCTAAAAATAATTATGATGTAAAACAAACAAAAAAGATTACATTTCTGTAAATAAATATTATTACTATCAATTATTCTGGAGTTTAATTTTTTAAATATTTAGTTTAAATAGGAAGTAGGTATATCACATTTAAACACATTTATTTGATTACAAAAATGATTTATTTTCTATAATATTATGTCAATACATTTTACTTTATTCATTTTTGCTTAAATAGGCACCTTAAATTATTGCATTGTAATCTTATACAGACAACACTTAATTAAAATACTGTACTAGTTTATCGATTCTCTGAAAATATTATATTATGATGGATTGGCCTATTGTCAATACTTCATAAAATAATAACTTTACTAAAGATTTCAGAGAAAAAGTTAGGAAATTTTATTGGGCTGAGAATTGAACTCAGACTCGGGGTTATAGGTACTTCTTTAGACAAATGAGTACCTATATTTATTACACAGGGACATAAAGTAAAAAATTAAACAAGATATCGTCGTATCGTGAGATTTTATTGTCAATAATATTTTATATTATTGTAACATTATAAACATAAAAGAAAGTAAATAGTAGATAATAAACTGAGGTAGGTACATAGTCAAAATAACAGCTTAAAACATAGTACGACGATGACCCCAAGGCACAGTACAAATATTTTTTTTTTTAATTTGACGTTTGTCATCATTTCCATTAAGTACTAATTTATTAATTTTCTGTGTATACAACTTATGATTTTTAGATCGAATGACATACATAGTATCTCTGAGATTTATGTCATTATTCAAAGTATTTTTATATTTTTCAATTGTGAGTTTATTAGAAACAGACTTTTTAACTCCTTTAGCTTTTTTAATTGTATTGTTTAAACTATTTATACAGTATAATTTAGCCCTCAAACCAATAAACTCGGTAATGACATCTCCACTCATCTCATCCTTAAAATAGCCAGGTATTTGTTTATTCGCTTTCGGAATACCATAAATATTATTTTCTTCAAAGTTGCTAGTATCAAAATATTTTATATTTTGTTTCATGTCTTTATAAAAATCATCAGTATGTATTAAATACAAGAGACTATCAGTATCAGTATAACAGAGGTTTATGTCATCTTTATATATTTTCTTCATAACAGAATAGTGAAATTTATATAAATGACACTTTGCTAATTCCAGTATTGTAAAACCAATGTATATTGGTCGATCTAAAACAACTTTAGCAGGCTCTAATTGAATAGCAACAAGGTTCTCTGAAATAATAGCCATATTTTTAAAATTAGGGGCGCTGACATATTTTTCTGCCCCTTTTATTTTATTGGTCTTATTAAAGCAATCTTTCCACACATTAACTAATTTAACATCCACTTGTTTCCTTTTGTTTTCAATAGTTTTACCAAATATTGAATTATTTTGCTTCTTGAAAAAATCTCTTTCGAAATCTGAGTTAGCTTTTTGTCTGAGTACTGTATTAAGATTTATGTACGGTTCTAAGATATTTTTTTGAGTAAATGCTAGAATTTTGTGGATATTTAATAATATAAGACCATTCTTTAAACATTCTTGTAAGTGAACGTAGTGGATGACATATCTATATTTATCATACAGATTAGCAATTAGTTTTGTGTTTTTGCTATCACATGGAATAGGAACGGATAATTTTTCTGGCGCAAATGGCATATCAGAATGTCCGTCATGTATATCAGAAGGATAATGAATATCAACTTCAAGTATGTACCCTTCGTCACTATCAGCGGAAACGGATGCAATTTCAAATAAAGCCATTTCAGATTTTGTTAAAAATCTAAAATTTCCAGTGGGAAGTCTTTGTGTCATAGCATGACCATATAAATTTACACAATCTAAGTAAACTAAAAATGTACTGGGTTCTTTTTCGTTGTAGTCTGACAAATATTTATTATTAGCTTTTGCATATCGCAGCGAGCATTGAGCAAGACCTCCTCTGATACCTTTTTCTAGCATTTGATATATTTCTATATCAGATATTAAATCTAATTCTACTTTAGTTAACAAGAGCATAGCGTCCCAGCTTAATGACGGTGATGAAACATAATGACAAGGGTCAAGCTCATAATGACATAAACTCATAGATCGGAATTTCTCAAATATGTCACACAATAGTAAGACATCACATTTCAAATATAAATCAGTATATTCACCTAAATTCTTAATACCAAATTTAACCCACACATTTAAAGCGTGATTGTAATCGTCAGTAGACGCTGTATCGGATGTAAGTTTATTATAAAAAATAGAACGATCTGGTAACCGAGTTTCCGCATATCGTTCCCAGGAGTCTATATAATCATAGCAATACACACCTTTCCTAAGGCATAATCGAAATAAATTTTCATCAGTGAAAAATGATTGTAAATGCTTGAAATCATTGGGGTCCAGTGTCTTTACTAAGTTGTCTAAACTCGAACTTAAGAAATTAAAAGAATCTATAAATTTTAATTGGGCTACTTTCTGAGAATTAAATGGGAAAAATTTTGTAAAAGAAATATATTTTTCTTTGGTTCTTGGAATTAAATTGATTCGACCGCAAACACTTGAAAGTTCTTTTATAAATAAATGACAGTCATATCCTGAAAGATTATGAAATATTATGGGAATAAATTTTACAGACTTATTATTTAAGTTGCATGAATTATGAGCTGGACCGCGATATTTACCTGTGAAATGATCGTGGTCATAAACAATGCGGTCATTATTAGAAAATTTTTCTTTACAAATATGACATATTGTAGCAGTCTTGAATGAAATAAACTCTTCATCATTCAACGGAGACATGTCTCTAGGCAAAGATAAAATGTCATATAAACTTTCTAAATCCTTAGCAATAGATTCTACAAATTTTTTTGAACAATTTGGGCCTCGATAAGATACTAAATTATTAAGTTCTGGATTAGTCTCGCAACATATATAATAGGCGAAACAAGTTGCTTCATGAATTTGAATATTTTCGACGTACTGACTTTTATTTTTATCTGAATATTCTCGAAGTAAGCTTTCAAAGTCTCCATAAATGACAATAGGAATTCTTTGAGTCCTTATATAATTAGAAAACCGCAATTTGCTATTCTCTTCTGGAAGCACTGTTTGCATTCGGGCACAATTATGATTATCTAGTTTTGCCTCTGAATCAAAGTATATAAAACATTCATCACATAAGTGAATTTTAGATTTGTGTTTTGTTAGTTGATCATGAACTAGTCGCGCAAAATTTTTTATTAAACAGAAATGATTTTTGCCTCCTCTTTCAATCAATAATAAATTTACGTGGGTCAGTTTCCGTTGTAAAGTTTTGTATAATGGTCCAGTAACAGTGTTTTTTTTTTCTAAACCATAAACATTTACACTTATATGCGGATTTTTTTTTTCGAATTGTTTTATGTCATCAAATGTTGGTGGGAAAGATATACCATTTGTATTTAATAATTGAGAGTAATGTGGATATGATGAAACTCTATTACTGTTATACCGTGCTGGATACATATGTGCTACAATACACCAGAGAAAGCAATGTCTATCTTTGTTGCAAATGTTAAGACATGACTTTGTTTTAAGAATTTTTATCGGTAAAGATATGTAACTGCCAGCTTTTAAGGGATTATACTTAACTACATTCATTTCCAAATGATTAATCGACTCTATAGCCCAACCTGATTCTGATAATTCAAATTCTGTGCACTTATACAACATTTTTTGGATGCATTCTTCAAAAAATAATTTTATATTAGTATTCTGAATTATCACATAATACTTTGTATTGAAAGATTTCAAAGACAATTCTTCATTTTTAGGTAACTTGTACAATACAAAAAGCTCAAATTGAATCTTAATTGCTCGATGTTTTAGTCGCAATGTCTCAATAATCTTGTAAATCATGATAGAAATATTTGATAAAAATATCTCTGGTGATATGTTATCTAAACTTATTGGATCAACAAATCTGTAGCTAGCAATTCTATTTTTGAAAGCAGTAGCTATTATTTGCACATTATCAAATTCAGTACTCAACAAACAGTTTGATTTATGTATATTACTTTTCTTATGTGATGAATATTTTTGGACATAAACCTTACAATCTGGGCAAAATTTCATGTTTGGTTATATTGAATACAACAAAGTAAAGCAATAATCCATAAATGTTATAACCTTAACTATATTCACCGAAACAAATCTTTTATAATATATTTATTTTGTCGTAAAGTTGTTTTAAGTTTTGACTTCAGTACTTCAAGGTCAAAATTATTGGTTTTTTAATTTTTAACTATGTACTACTTCAAGATTAAGGTTCAAGGTCATAATTACTGGTCTAGAATTTTAAGCTTTGAGATTCATTCATTCGAGTTTATTGGCTTTTGGTTTTTAGTTTTTTGGTTTTTGGTTTACTGAAAGAAATTATACAAATTATGATTAAAATATATACCTATATATATATAAGTAAGTAGTAATGCAAGATGATATTTCATTACAATTACCTAAGGCAACAAACATTAAAAAGAAAGATCAATTATTATAGACTTCATGCATTATGTACTTACTTAAATTCAAACAATATAGATTAGACTGATAAAGTGATCGTTAAAAATGTTTTTCAAACAAAATATTATAATAATCAAAAGAGCTTAACAAAAGGAAAACATTAAAAAATATAGTTACCCATGCCATAGGTAGCTTTAAATGTTAAAAAAAAAAATGTTAAAGGTATAATTAATGTTAGGTTAAAGGTATAGGTAATTATCAAAAAAAGAGCAAAAAATAGGTCCTTTACACTAGGACGCTTACCAAATTTTAAAGTACGTTAGACTGATAGAGTATCGGTCGTATCTTCCGATACTCTTCTTTAGCAGCGGTCACAACTTTTGTGACCGCTTTCCATACCGGACTGTTGTCATCAACAGCCGATTTTAAGGTAAATAGTGCCCGTTTCCAGCGGTCGGTGCTGAGCGCCTCCGCTTCCCGAGCGTTGTAAACACGCAGTTCCACGTAGTAGTTACCCTGCCGGGTGGGATCCCGCTGGAGTGTGTATCCGGAACCGCTACGTTTTGACAAGAAGCTCCGCAGCGCAGCCGCTCGGATGGGTTCACCGCCAAGTTCTTGCTCGTTCTGAAATTAAAATCATTATCATTAGAAAATTAAAAAGAAAAAGCATGAAAGAACCTTCAAAAAAGAATTTCGTAAATCGGCTTATAAATAACGGAGTTCTGAGGTAACACACATAAAAAAATATTCAGCCGAATTGATAACCTCCTCCTTTTTTGAAGTCGGTTAAAAATATAGTGACCCATAAATTTTAATTGACTCAGGAATCGTATTTAGAATATCTTATTCAGTAGGTATGGGAACTAAAATGTAAAAAAAATGGAAAAAAAAAAAAAATACAACCGAATTGATAACCTCCTCCTTTGAAAGTAAGTTAAAAAATTAAATTAGTTGTGAATTAAATAGGAAGAGTTGAAAAAGGACCTACATTTATAAATAAAAAAACTTCCACGTACCTCTGAATCCGATAGTTTCCTTTTTTTGGCCGATCTTGATGGCGTCGGCAAATCAACGTCCGACTCCGTGTCGGACTCAAAAAAGCTAGATTTTACCACCGGAGCACTGGCAATTTTCTTTAATGCTGGTTTATTTGTTTTGCCGGCAGCCTTTTTCCTCGTCTTCTTTTTCTCTACCGACGATGGTCCTGGCTGAGATGCTGGTATTTCACAGTCCGAATCGAAGGGATTGGTTGACCTAAAATTAAAAACACCATAATTAATTTTCACTCGTAAGTTTAGTTAACTATTATTCGATATAAAATCTAATAATTGTAGAGTTATACGTACATACTTGTTGTTTTAATGTTCGCAATAATATTGAAAAATAAAGAAAAGTCACAAGGACCCAGGATGCGTGCTAATTAAAATGAAATTATTGAATGCAGTCATATTTATAGATTACATTTTTAAGGCGGTGGTTACACTAACTAATCGCGAGTAAAGTGAGGAAGCGATTTTGATATGTTTGCTGTAAATTATACTTACAGCACTGCTTAAATAAGGTCTATAATCATTTGTTCTTTATTAGACACTATGCACACAGCCTCCAAATTCCGTTTTCGGGCGGGTGGCGACGACGCCGCGGGTGGCCACGGTAATTCGACGCCTTGCAGCTGTAGCTGCAATTTGTGACGAAATTTTTATAAGGTAAACGTATGTACCTACTCGCTAGTAAATTAAATATTAATGTAAAACGTAGTTCAACTTAAAATTGAATTTATTCATATAATCCATTATACATTGATCTTTAAACATCATAAAATCCTAATAAACAAACTAATCTGCATTCGCGATTTATTTCCCAAAAATGTGAACAAATAGCATAAATGGAAAAATAACTTTAAATCCTACACAATAAAGTTCAGTTTAGGCCCATCTTCGAATATTTTTATAAATTTTTCATTAGTGCTAGTCACTCTGAAATGAACTTAATTACCATTAAAATAGAGTTGATATTTGTTTAACTTGTAATAATATTAATTTGATACATAAGTTTGAATAGACTTTAGATAAAAACATGTTTAATAAAAACATACTTACACCCAAAGGCCAAGCGATATTGTTCCACTGTATGTACCAGTTCGACGTCGTAGAATTAAATACAATATTCACCCCTTTAATAATAAACGTTGTATAGCGTCTGTATAGTTACACAACGCTTTGTCTTCTTCTTTCGAAAGTCAAATTACTGACGACTGAAAGAGAGAAATCGGTGTGATTCGTGTATGTGTAGAAAAATGGGGGTTCTGGATCATATTTTAGAGAAAATTGGGGGTTCTGGATCATATGTGTGGAGAATTGGGGGTTCTGGATCACATTCCGAGCGAAGCGAGGAAGAAGTGATCCAGAACCCCCAATTCTACCCTACTGCTATGGGGATGGGTTGCCGTTATCGTGGGGAAACGGCATGTCGGCTGTGACATCCGCTAACCTGCACTGGATCCACGTGATGGTGGTGGGAACAGTATACGCGATTATGATGAACTAGCTGCGCCCCGCGATTTCATCCGCATAAGTGTCGATCCCGTGGGAATATCGGGATAAAAAGTAGCCTATATGTTAATCCAGGGTGACAGCGACCTCAATACAACATTTTATCAAAATTGGTCCGGCCGTTTGAGCGTGAAGCAGTAACAAACATATAAACACACCCCCACACACCCCCCCACACACACCCACACACACTTCCGACTTCGCCATTGTCTCGGACGACGGTACCGAGAGCTCCTGTGCTACACACGTTTTGGTAAACATAGTAAAACGCGCGTCGGCGTCGCTCCGTAAGATAAAAATACTTTTTCTATCAAAGTACGAATATTATTCGCTTGTTACATAACCCCATTACCCCAAAACCACCCTGAGCATTTACTACAACTCAAACCACAATCACACTAATATTATAAAGGCGAAAGTTTGTGTGTGTGTGTTTATATGTTTTTTACTTCTTCACGCTCAAACGGTTGGACCAATTTTGATAAAATTTTGTATGGAGGTAGCAGACACCCTGGATTAACATATAGGCTACTTTTTATCCCAATATTCTCACGGGATCGCCACTTCTGCGGGTGAAACCGCGGGGCGCAGCTTATAGTTAATAATACCTAAATTAGTTTCTGAATTGCGTGACTAAACGTCACGTTAGCGTTACCCTGCGACTGGAAAGTTACCACGATTCAAAGCTTCTGGAGGTAATAAAACTCAAGTTATGCCTTCAGTAAGTTTCCTTTTATCTCCAAGCACTTTCGTGAGCAGTGAACGAATGGACGTGAATGCGCAGTGAGATGGGCTCACCATTTTTTGAAACATTAAGTTTTATAGATGAAGCTTGAATTACTTGTAAAACAAAGAGTGCGTCCGTGACTAAGAGGGCAACAGTTTTGTATGTTATTTTTAAAATAGAAACGGCGGGGAATTGCGTAACACATTAACAGCACCAATGCCAGCAATGGCTTTCATTGTGACAGTTCAACAACATTCATTGCGTTACTTACGTTGTTGAGCAGACAATTTTTTTAAACATATGAAGCAATGAGTTTTCCTAAGTTTGCCATTGCCAAAGTGGGACATTAACGGCTAAAAAGAATAATAAAAAAATACCTGTTCCATACAATTTGACCGCGTAGGTATTGCACTTCTATAAAACAGCTGATAAATTTCTACGCTAGGTGGTCTAAAATCATGTGCTGAATTCATGGTTATAGTTTGTATTACTATTTTATCAAGTTTTTAACAGTAAAAGGAATACTTATGATAACAATAACTATAATTAGGGTAATCTATTACGTGCATACGTGAACCCGTTGGATGCGAGAAGCACAGAACCTGCTTGGGGGAGGCCTATGTTCAGCAGTGGACGTCTTTCGCCTGAAATGATGATGATGATGATTACGTGCATCAGATTTCAATATGTTTTATTCAAATAAGCTCTTTCAAGTCCACTGAATTCACATCATTCAGATACTGACATATCGTAACGTGCCGGAAATTGGGCCGAGCTTCAATTTGCACCGGCACGATACATAGGACAGCCCTATTACGAGTAACATCGAAAACAATATGAGCGCCTGAACTGGGATAATAGGCAATGTGTCGCGTTCGTGTTATAAGCAGTCTTTTATTTAACTCAGGCGTTTGTGTATGAGTTAAATACTCGTTTAAATTGTTGAAATGTTTTGATGCTGACTGATGTAAATAATATGGGCTTTTATATGTGTGGTTTTTATTATTGTGATGGGTTTAATTAACTGTAGGTATTGTGTAGATATTGAAACTAGAGAATGAAATGGCATGTATCCATTATTATTTGTTTACCCTTTCTATGAGATATGTATGTTAACTATAGCTTCTAAAGGGAACTTTTAATAGGGATTTTAACACTTTGCGGGACACTTAACGTTAACGCCCCTCGACGTAATAACAATAAAACTTCTATTGTGTCTCGTGTGTGTCCTTCAATGTGTTAACACTGAAATAATATAGTTTGTTGACAAGAACGGCACTTAATCGTTACATGTACACGTATACATAATACAGTAAACACATTAGAGTGCTTTTTGGCTACAAACTATATTATTTCAATGTTAAAATCCCTTTTTATTAAAGACTACTTGATGCCCTAAGCAATCCACGCCTGTAGGCCCTCCTATCCACTAGTCGCCTCATATTTTTCCAAAACCTCGACGAGCGATTTGTAAAGATTGGCGCACATCTCTAGCTAGAGAAAGCGATGGATGCGGTCTATGATGGAACAAGCATGCCCAGAAGATGCATAAGGCACTGGAACTCCCACGCACCGATGAAACACAGCAGGCTGCTTGACGCCGGACTCCGGTGGAAGGGTGGTTGCAAACCAGGCGTTAGCCCTGCCACAGCAAGGGAAGAATTGGCCAGTCAAATAAGGTGTTGGGTGTGACTGTCCAGGATGCGCCGAGCGCTCGGTTCAGTTGTGTAACTGGCGGAATAAACTGCGCTACACGAGGAGGCCTCTTCATGCATCCCAAACAAAAAAAAATATAGAATATAAAGCAACTATTCGTCATCTCAGAAGTCACCCCCTTTCTAACCATGATGATATGGTTAGAAAGGGGGTGACTTCTGAGATGACGAATAACCATTCATAAACCATGTACATATACAACCAATTATTTCGTTCCCTCATTAAAACTCAACCTGTACCGAAGGACCAGAAATTTCGTAAATAATGTCACAGGCGACTCTTTCCCAATACTTAATTTATGCCAGTATCTCCAAAGTTCAGTCGTTTCATAACAAGTTTCCACCTTAAGAAATTTCATTTAATAAGAGGACTTGAGAACGCCAAGTGACTTTTCTAACACGAGGGATACTTTCTGAAGGAATCCTTATAAAGTAGAGAAGTTATTGGTCGGAGACTTGAAATTCTTTAAGTTTGAAGGTCGATAGGTAACCGACAACTTAATAGGTGTTGAAAACCTGGTCTCCTGTAATACCGACTGAACAGTAGCATGAGTTGGTGACCAACAATTTATCAATGACTAGCTTCCGCCCGCAGCTACGCCCGCGAGGTATGTCGATAAAAACTATCCTATGTCCTTCCCCGGGATGCAATCTATCTCTTTGCCAAATTTTATCGAAATCCGTTCAGTGGTTTAGGCGTGAAAAGGTAACATACAGACAGACAGACAGAGTTACTTTCGAATTTATAATATTATAGTAAGGATGTAGTATTTATTTACAAAAGACTTAGCTGCTTACTTGACTGCTTTGCTGCTTAGTTGACTTAGCAGTGTTGTTTCAATAAGGGATGGTATGGCAATTACAGATGAGTAAGACCCCTCTTCAAACTAGGATCTAGGTAGAGGTATTTTGAAGGACTTAAAGGAAATTAATAGACAATGTCAGCGAACTCTGTTTCCTACCATCTTCCTGGGGGCTAAAAAAGCTACTTTGGCAGGATCATAGAAGGATAACATTATGAATCTTAATATGGCGAAGACAGTCCGTGTTTTTGTTTTTTTTCGCAGCACTACGTAGGTGTAACCAAAGAGATTGGGATTGGATTTGGATTGGTATTTTAGCACAGACTAAAAATAAATTACTGAAAAATCCTACACCAATGGGATTTGATATGATTAACTTAACTGTCCATTATGATTCATAATGTTAGCCTTTTATGATTCTGCCAAAGTTGCCTTTTTAGGCCCCCTGGAAGATGTAGGAAACAGAGTTCGCTGACATTGTCTATTAATTTCCTTCAAGTCCATTATTTTAGCACCGACCACTACCGGGGTAACACACAATAACACTTATTTACATACAAAATAACTAATTCACATGCAATGTTGACGGTACTAATGTAGAAGGGACGGACTGACGGATTCGCAACTGCCTTATTAGCGTGGTTTGTTTAGTTAACATTTTAGTACCGGTACGAAACGTATTGTTTCTGTGGTACATTTCCATTCAGCTTAATTAGATAGCTTAGGTTGGATAAGTGGAAATAGGAGCGAGAGATACAGTACTAGAGAACTATGGTTTTAGAGTTCCGTACCAAAACGGTAAAACGGGACCCTATTACGTTATTATGTGCGTTTTGTTTGTGCAGAATAAACCGTTTTTTTTTCTTTTTATTACTAAGAATCCGCTGTCCGTCTGTCCGTGAAAACCCAAAACACATCGATTGCAAATTGAACAATGATAGTTTTGTTTATTACGAGTTATACCAGTTACCACGTAATACAATTAGCATTAATATTCGTTTGTTCACGATTTTTTCAGGCTTACCAGAATCAATAACTACTAACGCTAGTAGTTATTAATTTAACACTTCTTTAGCGGTAGTATATAACCGCAGTTTAAAGCTCCAAAAACCCGATAAATGGCTTGAAATGTGGAAATTTATGAGTATAAGGGAGCTTTTAAATATGTCAAATCTCAGCCGACAGTAAACTGTGTGGTGAGGCAGAAGTGGCCTAGGGGTAACGGCCGTGACATGAGGGTTGTAGGTTAGGCTAGGTCGTATGTTTGAATCCAGACAGGCAATTTACTTTGTGTAAATTAATTCATCACCACTGCTCTCAAAACGGTGAAGGAAAACATCGTGAGGAAACCGGCATGTCCTAGAATCAAAAATTCGAAGACATGTGACATCTACCAACCCGCACTGGGCTCGCGTGGTACATTGTAGCCCATTTCCTCTCGAAGAGAGGAGGCCTGTGTGTCCCAGTAGTGGGAACATTATAGGCTGTCTATGCTTCAGATACTCAGTGGCAGTTTATTTTGTGTAAAAAATATTATAAAATATAGGATTAGTCTAATTAATATAGGATTGTATAATATAACTAGCTGCGCCCCGCGGTTTCACCCGCGTAAATGTCGATCCCGTGGGAACATCAGGATAAAAAGTAGCCTATATGTTAATCCAGGGTGTCAGCTACCTCCATACAAAATTTTATCAAAATTGGTCCAGCCGTTTGAGCGTAAAGAAGTAACAAACATAAACACACCCCCACAAACTTTCGCATTTATAATATTAGTGTGATAACGTATAACAATGACTTTTAACGCTTTTGATACTCTGAAACTAGACACTCAATGAGGCTAAAACCCTGTTATAAACTAAATTGCCTTCATAATTCCCTGAAGATCGTCCGTCTGGCCTTGTGCATAAGAGTTCAATTACAGTAGAACTTCGAAATGAAATTGGATATTTTAATATTTATTAGGTTAGGAACACCTTATATGTAGGTATATTCAAACATTAAAAACAAACCCACTAAAAAGCGAGAAATAAAAACTTTTTAACAACAAAAAAAAACAACTTCAAAAAAAAATCTGCTGTTCCCTACATTTATGTTCGTATAACTCGTCAAAATGTAGGGAACAGCTTTTTTTTGGATGTATTATAACTCTGTCTGTCTATCTGTATGTTACCTTTTCACGCCTAAACCACTAAACGGATTTCGATAAAATTTGGCAGATTTGCATCCCTGGGAAGGACATAGGATAGTTTTTATCGACATACCTCGCGGGCGAAGCCGCGGGCGAAAGCTAGTATATGTGAGAAGTAGAAGATAGTAGGTATTTTTTATATATTTTCTAAGGAACAAAGTCGTTGCGCCCTTATTTTCCGCTAACGGTTTCGTTTGAATCATCGAGGTCAAAGAAATGATCAAAGTTTTCCATTTTCCTTGGGTTAATATGATTTTCTTTTGGTATACGAGTAGAGTACTTAATTAGTTAGCTGGAAAGTTCCAGCTAGTTACTAACCAGCCATTAGGTAATGGTTGTGAATCGTAGGTTGTATATTTAACCTAAAACCTGTAAATATAACTATAGACTGCCTTTTTTTTTGCGGATGGGAAATCGTCACATGACTCCTCCCGCTCTGGGTGGAGCGGAAGGGAGTGTTAGACTCTTACTGACTAAAACCCACCGGTCCTGTTCCTTCCATAGCCCTTTATGTTCCGGGCCAGCGGTAACTCTTTCGGACAATCCCGCTGACCCGGCACTATAGATTGCCTGGCACGATGCCTAGGAACGATAATTCTGTATCTTAGAACCAAAATAATTAAAGCTTTACTACTTAGCATAACTTTAAATTAGAACAATGTGGTTGGTTTATGCAAATCATAGAACATTCTAAAATCTAAAGCAACGATAGTTGTATTTTTAAGGGTTCCGTACCCAAATGGTAAAAACGGGACCCTATTACTAAGACTTCGCTGTCTGTCCGTCCGTCTGTCTGTTACCAGGCTGTATCTCAAGAACCGCGATAGCTAGACAGTTGAAATGTTCACAAATTATGTATTTCTGTTGCCGCTATAACAACAAATACTAAAAACAAATAAAAATAAATATTTAAGGGGGGCTCCCATACAACAAACGTGTTTTTTTCGGTGTTTTTGTCTTGTGGTACGGAACCCTTCGTGTGCGAGTCCGACTCGCAATTGGCCAGTTTTTAACAGAAGTTTTACTCACTGAAAGATTATTAAAAAGATGGTTATTACGGCGCTGACGAGATTAAAAAAATAAATAAAATAAAATAAGTTTATTTCATATCATTTTGGCTTACATTGCATGACGAGGAGTCTCCATTTAGGCATAGAAAATGCCTGTAGTTGAAGGCTCCGCTCTTCCCTTACATCATAAACATACAAGTAGGCAAATAACGAAAAGAGGAAAAATAAAAACAATAACGAAAGAAAATACGATCAATTATATAGGTGTATGTGTGTGCGCGCGTGAGTGAGATTGAGAATCATATTTTGTAAACTTCCAGCGAACACCTTTCCTGGTTCTGCTTTCCTCATAATTAGGGTTACGCTTGAGAAAATCGGTGTAATAAACTTCCAAGTTGCCATATTAAGTTGATTAATTTTACTCGTACTTAGTTCCTTTGCTTACCAACAATAAAGTTTTACGTCTTACCAGGAACAGCTGTTGCTTACTGTTTTTACGGTTCCGTACCCAAAGGGTAAAACGGGATCCTATTAATAAGACTTCGCTGTCCGTCTGTCACCAGGCTGTATCTCATGAACCGTGATAATTAGACAGTTGAAATTTTCAGAGATGATGTATTTCTGTGGCCGCTATAACAACAAATACTAAAAACTATAAGGGTTCGTTGTAGGTACTACGGAACCCTAAAAACAGAATAGAATAAATCGTCGGCTTATTGCAAGAACTCATTAACTGCAAAAAATCACTAAATACGTTTTTATCTATAGTGAACTTCCACTATAGATAAAAACGTATTTAGTGATTTGCAAGAACTCAATAACTGCAAAAAATCACTAAATACGTTTTTTGTACTGAACCTGTACCTACTCCCGCCATTGCAATGGCGGGAGTAGGTACCTCTCGGCTTCGTTAAAAGCGTCTTTTTACACCCGTTAAAATTTGTGGTTATGACGGAGCGTCATGACAAAGATCTTCACTTTTTTATTAGGTACTTTCTTTTATTGTGTTATTAAATTGCACTAGCAATTTCATCGTGCTAACGTCATCAAACCCGGAACCGCGTCACGTATCATCATGACCGTGACTTTTTATCACTATTTCTCAATGTGATGTGGAAATTAATAACAGGTCCAAATATGGAAACTGTGGCCCTTCCGCTTCATAGGCGATTTTCTTGCCAATATCCAAGTGACCGTCAAACTGTTTGTGCTGTAATTAGGAAGCAATATGGCGAATTTCATGATGGCCCAGTGGTCTTAAAGCCTCGCCTCTCTTACAGGAGGTTGTGGGTTCCAATTCGGGCAAGTACCAAAGTAACTTTTTGAAAATCTGACAACCAGTCTTACCAAGGGGTATTGTATTACCCAGTCACTGGGTTGTGAAGGTCAGATAGGCAGTCATCGTCATCATCATCATTTCAGCCGAAAGACGTCCACTGCTGGATATAGGCCTCCCCTAAGCATCTCCACTTCGACCGGTTCTGTGCTTCTCGCATCCAACGGGTTCCTGCGGCCTTCACAAGGTCGTCCCACCTTGTGGGAGGCCTTCCAACGCTACGTCTTCCGGTACGCGGTCGCCACTCCAGAACCTTTAGGCCCCATCGGCCATCTGTTCTGCGAGCAATGTGCCCTGCCCACTCCAACATAAGTTTGGCAATTCTTTGGGCTATGTCGGTTACCTTGGTTCTCCTGGGGATCTCCTCATTCCTGATTCGATCACGCAGGGAAACTCTCCCTCTCCATTGCCGTTTGGGTGACTTTTAGCCTTCTTATAAGGCCCATTGTGAGCGACCACGTTTCAGTGCCATAAGTCATCACTGGCAACACGCACTGGTCAAAGACTTTCGTTTTGAGACACTGCGGTATGTGGGACGAGAAGATGTTGCGTAGCGTAAATACTAGAATGCAATAAAGATTTGAGTATTATTAGGCTCGGGCATCAAAACATTCGTCCGAATCGCTGTCAATGGGATAAGTGATGATGATGAGTGACTATTACACAATGTATTAGATAACCACAACAATATATACCTACCAATAGGTTTATAAACAATCGATACAAGATGATTAAATTGTAATTATGAAGTCAGTGTCTGTCATAATGTTGTTTGCTTACGATCTGGTTCTTGATTTGTAACGTTTGTTTTAATTAAAGTGATATAATCTTCGCCTTCAATTATTCTCTAGTCAATCAATCTGTGATAAATGATAAATGATTTATTTTCTGTAAGTAGGTTTGTACAAACACTTTTGTCCAGTCAATCATATTTTTTTAAACTAGATGAGGTCGGCACTTCCTATCTGACTATTCTGAGAAGAAAGGCCGAAACAAACTCAGAAGTCACAGTCTCTTTTAAAGTCCAGACAAAATCTTGGTCAGATCGTGTGAAGACCGTGTAGATTGGTGTCTGAAATGGTCTTTTGAGGAAAGAACCACACAGATTGAGCGGACCTGACCAATCAGTGCACGCCTTTGTCAAAAATCGTGCAGCACAACTCAGAACTTGAGGAGCTCAACGATTCGACGAACAATACCAAAGACAGGACATTTGGATAGGACGCATAAACTACTAAAACTGCCAGATCATGATTAAAACGAAGAATGTGAGAATGTGAGAGGGGAATGAGCCACGGATATCGAGAATGCGGGCCCAGTGCGGGTTGGTAGATGTCACATGTCTTCGAGTTTTTGGTTCTAGGACATGCGGCGTTTCCTCGCGATGTTTTCCTTCACCGTTTTGAGAGCAGTGAGGAGGCTTTCGGCTTCCAGTCTAACCGGATGCAGCGGGGTTTTTTGGTCTGGTTGGTAAACATGATTCGCGACCGTAAGAAATGTCTTTACAGAATTATAATCATTAGAATCAGCAATACGACTCCTTGAATGAGAATGGACCTCAAATGTCATGATTTCATGAAATAGTCATTCAATAGGGTAATAAGAACTTATAGAGATGTATTGATGATTTTTATGATTATAATTCTACAAATAAATATTGTTACGGCCGCGAATCATATTAGACTAGTCTATACTAATACTAATAGGTATAATATTATAATAATAAAGAGGTAAAGTTTGTGAGGTTGTAGGCGGTAATCTCTGGATCGACTGAACCAATTTTGAAAATCCTTTATCAATAGAAAGCCACATTATTTATGCTATATATTATTATTATTTATATAAATGAATATCTTAGAAGATAACAGATTTAAAAAGCGGAGGCGGACCGGCTGGCGGGGCGGTACGAAGTTCCCCAGGTAAGCTAATATTTAGATAAACACCAGGATACCGACCTGTATATTGTAAAAAAACGTAAGAAAATTTGAATTTCACTCCCGAGGCACGTAGGGGTCTCGATATGTTAAGGATGGTCATCCATCCACGAACCAACCGCGGCAAGCGAAGTCTAACCTTCGATCGAACCGTGCGGCTGTTATTATCTAGCCACGAGCTCCCCAGTCAAGTTTTTAATTTCATCTTAACTAGAAATAACTCGAATGCACATCGTTTTTCACTGTCTGAAAAAGTTACGGGAACAGCTGAGTACAAGGAGCGTCAGATTAGCTGCTGGATTAAAGCCAATGCTTAATCCAGCAGCTAATCTGACTAAAATGCTCAATATCTACTACTAGCTGCGCCCCGCGGTTTCACCCGCATATGATTCGATCCCATGGGAATATCGGGACAAAAAGTAGCATATATGTTAATCCAGGGTGTCAGCTACCTCCATACCAAATTTTATCAAAATTGATTTAGCCGTTTGAGCGTGAAGAAGTAACAAACATATAAACACACCCCCACCCACACACACTCACAAACTTTCGCCTTTATAATATTAGTGTGATTTATTGTACAGTAAATTACGTTTCCTTTTATCCCCCGACATAAATGTACAATTAATTACTATTTACCCGACTGCGCCAGAAGGAGGGTTTTGTTTTTTTCGAGTGTATGTATTGTATGTAATTATATTTCTTTGGCACGCTCTGGTAGCCTGAACGGCTTCATCGATTTCATTGAGAGGTGCCGTTAGATTCGTTTTAATTGTGAGAGTGACACTGGGTATAACAAAATTGCAAAAAAAAAAAAATGGCCGATTTTTAGCGCCATAATATGTCTCCAAAAAAAATTTTTTTTTTTCAAAACCTATTGAGTGGGGTATCAAAGTAAGGGTTTTAAAACAAGCCCATTTTAAATTAGGTAAAAGTTGAAAGCAGGCGGGACCCATTTGAATTTGAAAATATAATAAAAATGGTATGGGTCCCTCCCGTCCTCCTGCTTCCAACTTTTATTTAGTTGGCTTGTTTTCAGCTTTTCACTTTACCCGACTGCGCCAGAAGGAGGGTTATGTTGTTTTAAACTTAAGTGTTTTACCGCAGTCGGGTTTTTGTTTTTTAATTACTTTTTATTTTACACCTAAATGCGACCAATGTATTTCTGTTGCTGGAGGCCAAAGTAATGACGTCACGATACTACAACAACGAAAATCTAGCGTGCGTAATAAAAGAACGGTAAATAACTCATAAACACGTAATACGTAAGTTAATCTGAAGATCCTGACTAGATAAGACATGGAATGTGTACGCAGCTTATCATGCTAAGCGGAATATGCACGCTTGGTCAATGAAGATTACCATAATAATATCAACCCTGGAAATTCCATTGTTTTCCAAGTACAAAAGGTCCTGCAATGTTATTCTGTAAAGTTACAACCTCACTCAGGTGACCTCATAAGCCATTAAGACACAAAATCGCGCTCCGTCGCGTAGCGCGGGTGGAACAAACTACCAGCGCGCGGGTCCCGCACGTGTCCAGGTTGGATTGTGTTTTCTATACAATACAAACTTATGCAATGTTAAATCTGCCGCCCCGCGCTACGGGCGGTGCAGTGTGATAACTGATAATCGCCTTAGGTACAGCCCGATTCAAACTTTATGATGGCTCTGAAGTGCGCTACTAACTGCGCAGCACCTCGCCCCTCACCCCCGCTGACACGTGAATTTGTTACTGCGCAGCTACTCGCCTCATGTTCCGCGAGCCGCCACAACGTTTGAATGGGGCTGTAGTTTTCGAAACCGAATTAATTTATTTTTAAGGTAATTCAACGCAGAATCACACCTTGACAATGTTCTAATTTCTAAGTTATGTTTAGGGAATGAATAACTAACCATTGATCCCCTAACCCGTGTAACCCCAGTAAAAGTTTTCTGCAGTTCTTTGCCTTTACTTCAATGGACAGTTAAAAGCAGAAGCCATAGAAAATGCGGGTACTGGTATCATGGGCAAGATATTCTTCATAATTTTTTGCTGAAATAAAAAGTAAGTACATATAAGTCGTTTTGTAACCCGCTATCGAATAGATTATAAAATGCAATAAACGGCTAATCCGTTTCTCATGAAGCCGAAATGAAGGTTTCGGATAATCCTTTCATCCAGCTGTTCCTGTTCAAACCTAAATGTATTTTATTTAAATAAAATGTTATTTTTCATGGATTTACTGACTTCGACCTTCAGGATTGTTTTTGCTAATTACAACAAACATTCTGTATTTCAATATAGCAATTATACCTACAACATAATTTATATAGGTAGGTACGGACGCCAGCACATCAATCTACTAAAATCTGTCAAATTTCTTTAATAGATTTTCAACTTTATCGCTAAAGTTTATGATTCAAAGTTGAATTGGAAAATTTGACAGTTTCGGGTAGCTTGATGTGCGCCGTCTGTACATGCTACCTATAGGTATAAATTATTTGTATGGTTTTATTCTGCTAAGCCACACACTACTACATGCATAATATTAAATTAAGTTTTTTTTTTGGGTGGTAAATCTTCATATGACTCCTCCCGTTCTGGTCGGTGCCGGAGCGGAAGGTAGTGTCAGACTCTTACTGACTAAAACCCACCCGTGTGCCTTCCTTAGCCCTTTATGTTCCGGGCCAGGGGTTACCCTTTCGGACAATCCCACTGCCCATATTATCTTAGGCTCGGCTTCTATTCTAATCAGGCGAGTTGATTGCGTAACACGACACGCAATGACTTTCGTTTTGACAGTTCAACAACATTCATTGCAATATTTTTCGCAGACAAATTTTTCGATTATTTATATGAAGCAATGCAAAGCAAATTATCCTTTAAAATGATTCAGATTGTGATTAATAGTGTGTTAAGTAACTAGGTGTTGATGCACTTCAATATTTTACATAGAGCGAATGTCTATCTGACCTCCACAACCCTGTTACCACGATACTCCTCGGTAAGATTGGAATATTGCTAAACCCATGTACTCATTTTATAAAAGTCGACTCAAAAAACCACTTTCAAAGAAGTTTTTTGGCATGGATACTATTTTATACTGAAATAATAAAGTGCTAATTTGCATAATCAAATTGATGTTAAAATTTACTCCATTTATGTAAAACTGCGTAGACGTGTTATGAACTCTCTGAAGTAAAAATGGAACCTCTTAGTTAAACCGACACAAAGGAGTGTCTATTATCACCAAGCTAAGAATGAACTGAGACAACAGTAATTAAAGTTCAATTTACAGTAAAACGATGTAATCTACTAATTGGCGGCGCCACCGCCGCATCGCTACTAGGGTGACCATTTTAAAAGTCCTTTTTTCTATTCCGTGGTTATATAAATAAATGTGAACAAGCGTTTCTTAAGAACATGGAGAAAGTGTTCACTTAGGAAACGCTGACTTTTACTTAACAAAGTCAAAGTGCGAACTGTGGATGACTGATCATGATAGAGACATACATATTTAAATAATTATTTTTAAGTTTATTACTAACATCTCAAAAATCCACTGAACACTCCGCCCACCAAGAACGCGTCATAAAAATATGTGTGTTGTAATTCGTTCCTAATACGTGTCTTTATAAATATGTACTTACAAAAAAGACTTACGAACGACTATAACTTCATAAAACATTCACGAAAAATGTTTTATTGAAACATTAATTTTCATATCTGTTGTCTTGCATTATAGAAAATGTCCAATAGACCATAAAATTAGGTAAAATGAAATTATATCAATAATTCATTATATCATTTCATCGTAATACATATTAAAGAAAAGTATATGAAACGAAATTATATCAATAATTCATTACCATTTCACACCACCGTACCATTTCAAGAAAAGTTAAAAGTTACGGGTAGTCAGAAGCCCGAAAGTCTGACAACCAGTCTTACCAAGGAGTATCACCCAGTAACTGGGTTGTGGAGGTCATAGGCAGTCGCTCCATGTAAAATACTGCTATTCAGCTGCATCCGGTTAGACTGGAAGCCGACCTCAACATAGTTGGGTAAAGGCTAGGCAGATGATGACATATTAAAGAAAAGTAGGTATATTAAATGAAATTGGGTCATATGATTATTGCCTATAGAAATTTTGTTATTTTAAGAAACGTTACACATCCGAAAATAACATAGGGCCATTGCAAACAAGATATTTTTAGCATGGCGCCGGCGATTAGCCATTCAATCGCTTTTCGGAAGCACGATGCTCACTTTTTTTTACCACAAATGGTTATGAAGACACTAAACCAACGTATTGACTTCTTCAATTCTCGTACCGCTGTTTTCAAAAGACATGTATGCAATCTTTCTTGTTAACCTTTTGACCGCCACAGTCATGTATACATAGATGTTGCGGCCCCGCCGCCAGATGGCGCACGGCAGGCCTTTCTACGACCATGCCTGCGGAGCCATACCGCGAGCCCGGCCAAACCTGCGCCTCCACTTCGCGCCGCCAGGGGTGACAGTCGTCGTTTCGCCATCGCTTTGTGAACGTCGCTCAAATTCATCTCAGAGTATTTTATATTCAGATTCACAGATATTCAGAACCTTTATAATACTCATTACAGATATACAATATAACAGATATAAACCAGTATCGTTCATTATTTCAAAGCATAACACAGCGGCAACAGCCGTCTCAGTGGTCCTTCGAGCCGGATGTAAGGCTTTCACTGCGAAACAGACAAAAACAATAGATGACAAACCAAAATGTGCCCAGCACGCCACGGTGCGTCTACATGACAGACTTTGACGCCGAGGGCACGTTTTTTATTTTTTGACGTGTGGCGGTCAAAATGTTAATATAGGTAGTAACGCTCATGTAAATTTGTGTAAATTACGTACGTTACCTCGCGTGTTTGGACTTCTACACATTCCCTGCCTAAGTAGAAGTATGTCGAAGGACACGCACAGACCCATGTGAACTAAGTTTTTTATTGTAATTGTCTTCATTACTGTAATTATTGTTCTTGCTAATCATGTTGAGCGATTACGCTTTGGGTGCTAATCAAGTCGAAACCTATAATGTGAACCTAATATACTGTGATTGTTACCTTATGAATCCATACTAATGTTATAAATTTGAAAGTAACTCTGTCTGTCTGTATGTTACCTTTTCATGCTTAAACCACTGAACGGAATTCGATACAATTTGGCAGAGAGATAGATTGCATCCCAGGGAAGGACATAGGATAGTATAACCACCATTGTTTGAATAAACCTATTTTTCTTTATTTTCTTTTCGTCACGAAAGTGTCGATTGATATTTTACTTTGCAATACCATCTATGTAATGCATATCATCATCATCATCATTTCAGCCGAAAGACGTCCACTGCTGGACATAGGCCTCCCCCAAGCATTACCACTTCGACCGGTTTTGTGCTTCTCGCAGGCCGCAGAAATAAATAAATATAAATTCAGAATAAATTAGAATTGGTGAAATATTACCATCAAAATCTTACTGTACGTGTACGATGTATCATGCCAGCTATGGCCGTTATACGGACTTGTTCAAGAGTCAGGGTCTCAAGTTGAGAACACTCATGAAGGAACGGAAGTCGCAATGCAATTGGATAAATTTTGTCAATTGCGGAAGCAGCAACCCAAATGGTGGGACAGAATGACAGAACTTTTACTGTTACTGCTGATTGTAAAAACTACATTACAGAAATAAATAAAGAAAACACTTTTCTTGTTGACAGCGATGCGGATGAATTTTTTGATGCCCTTTGATTATTTGCTTTCCTCTTTTGTATAATAGTAAATTAAATTAATTAAATGTTATCTTGGAAATTAAATTAGATTATTAACGGGGAAGCGGTAAGGTAGCCCGCGAAATTATTTTTTTCGTTTTTTGCAATTTGCTGGTCAGTATTAAGTTTTAAAATATAATTCGCGACCGTAACTAATACATGTATTTATAGAATTACAACAAATAAAGTCATCAAACACAACTCTATAGACAAAGTAATCCTACTGAATGACTATTTCATGAAATCTTGACATTTTAGGATTATACTAACTTAACAATTGGTATTACTGATTCTAATGATTATAATTCTGTAAATAAATATTTGTTACGGCCGCGAATCATATTTTAATCAACGTACAACTTAATACTGACCAGAAAATAGCAAAAAACGTAAGAGAATTTGAATTTTTTGACTCCAAGACAATATAAAAGTAAAAACCGAATAAGCTACGCAGAGTGAAAAATTAACCCCATTTCAGCTCAAACAGCAATTAAAATATAGAGCACTAAGCTATGCAGTACTCGTATTTACATGAATATTATGTTACCATCATGAAACTAAAGAAACGTATCGTTCTTCAGTTGTCTTCCAGCAGTTCCAGATGCACGACTCTCCACAGGAAAAACCACACTTTCAAAACACCATTAAAAAGCTTCAAGTTCAATACTACACAGTAAACATTTGAAATAACTTACGTCATAGACTGAAAATATTTTCACGGCCTCTAAAATGATTTAATACACATACAAAGAGAACTCAAAACTATACTTCACAAATCAAATGGTATATAACAAAATGATCTTGTTAACCCGTACTATGAGTACGCTGCGCAGGACTCGATCAAAACACGTATTCTATTACAGTCGCGCGCTGTGCCCTAACGAATATAGACGTGCCTATTGATATAATCGCTAAATTCTAAATTTATCCGCTGTAATACGTTGTACATGTATAGAGAATCAATTTCGCGCTCTATGATGTCTGGTTTAAGAATTCACGTAAAAATTGCTGGCAAATAGCCCAGCGGAGTGAAGTGTAATTGTGCTAGAATATTTTTGTTTATATGAAGTGTTAAATTTTACAGCTAATTTAGTCAAAACTTCGTGAGTAAACAGCAAAAGTATATAATCACAACATTTAAAAAAATCAGGCAGACGTTGCCAGAAGAAAAGTGTTAGATTCAAATACAAAATATAAAACAATTGTCAAGCCATGGCGACTACACCAGATATGCCAACCCCGAGTGATACCCCTGAAGATACGCCCACACCCTCACCAGGACCTCAAAATGTAAACAAATTCAACTGGCTGAAGAGGGCACAGGCTGCAAGGAACAATCCCTTCGTGAAAGCAAGACCCTCGCTAACCCGGGAGAGCTCCTCAGCAGAGCTGTTCTCCAGGGAGAATTCCAGTCCAGACTTATTCCAGAGCTCCAGGCTGAATCTTTTCGATACTGATAGAGCACCGAAACCTGAAGCTAACGCTAATGGATTTAAAAAGGTAATTTTGGATACATTTTTGTACAAAACACTTAAAATATCAAGCGGTGTCAGACCATCAGGTTGTTTGATAACAGCGAGCGTATCATGGAAACCCCTCAAGCGTCGCCGTAACACCATTGGATAATAAGATTTAATGACTCGAAACGTCGGCGTTACACCATTGGATAATAACCACTGTCAACACGCATGGTTGTCATTGGACGGTAATATTTTCTATTTATTGGCACTTGCAACACGATCTAGCTGTATCATTCGATTAGTCGATTCATGCTTGACCTATTTTGGTAACATTTAAACAGGCACGCCAACAAAACGGAAGAAAAAAAAAAGAAAGAAATTAGTGCTTCTGTGAAGTTCTGTGACGGCCATATTGTTGTTTTACGAGTGATTCGTGCGGGTGTCTAAGTTTAGAAAAAATGTTTTCAAGAAGGAAACGGTGAGTAATCTTATGAGATTTTTATACAGAATTACTGAGAAATAAGTATAGATTTCGTATGAAGTGATAGTTTATAGAAAAGTTATAAATATGTCGAGAAAAAGTTACGAAACTTTTGTAATGTTCATAATTTGATAGTTATGGCCGCCGTATTTCGTAATGTTTTATGACAAATATTTTTGTTTAGTGTTTGAAATACACATATGTAGTTAGATTATTGTTCCACAAACATATTTTGGCTAATAGCTACAGACATTATTGCGTATTATCATCGTAATCGTATTTCCAAAAGTAAAATTCCCGCCCGCCATAACCGTAGGTAATAAAGTAATGTCAGCAAAAAAAATTGTCCGATTATAATTTATTAGGTATTTTAGTGTTCTTTGCCTTTTTTTAGTTTATGTAGTTTTTGTCATGTCTAAGAATAATAAATATTGAGATTTTTTTATAGTTTTCAAAATATGATAACATCAATTAAATTAGGAGTAAAGTTTTTACAGGTAGGCTTTTACTGTAGTAAATATTCCTTTTATTATATTTTAGGTCGAGCTCGAGGTCGCGGAGTGTAACCCCCTCTCCAGCTGAAATGGGGGGGCGTAATAAAAATAGCGCCGCTCGTCGAGCCCTGATGATGGGGCTCATCAGTGAGCGCCCCGAACTGGTGCTTCCTCCATCCCCACCGCCGCTGTAAGTACTTATACTTATACTAAAGCATATACCTAACCATTTTTGTTTTAATATCAGTGAAGTAATTTGTACTTCATATGTTTTAGCCACCGCCCCGTTCATGCAGTTCCTGTCCTCGCGACCCCGGGAGAGTCATTCTACGTGCAGGATAGGACTGTGCCCTTGGAGCAGACCCCCGGTGGCCACCTCGGACGTGTCAGATGTGAGCTCACCGTGATCCGCACCCTCGTATGAGGTCCGCATTTCGTCGGTATGGGACGCCCACTGTTTGCTGCATGCGGCCTTCCTCCTCCTCCTTCTCCTGGCGCGTGTTTGGCTCCGTTTAGCTTCCCTTCCCGTCACTACTTCAGCTAAATGGTACTAATCCATGCGTCATGTTTGCGATCTCTTAGCTGTGATTTTAACTGTTTCTGTATTGGTTTTTTTTTTGGTTTCCGTTTGTTGTACTCTAGAAGTACGTGTTCATCTTTTTTTCATTGTATTTTTTGTTTACATAACACATTTTTATTGTAATATATTTCTTGACCAAAATAAAAACAGATAAGGAGGCGCGGTAGTTCTAATAGTATTCTGAAAGCCTTGGATAATATGATAAAATTGTTTTAGACGGGCAACCTTCTCGTTCTTATTGTACTTGTTTTTAGTGTGTTGTTCTAGTAAAAGTTAGTAACCCTAACATTAAGTTTTTGTTCTATACTAAGAATGGGACATGTCTAGTCAAAATAAATGATTACCATAATTATAAAATGTATTTTATTTAAACTTTACCAAGCTCTCACTTCTATATGGAAATCGGATACCTAACTCTCAGTAAGTATACAAGGTCATTTACAGCAACCCAGGACGATTGAAAGCAATACTAGTTTTCACTTGAATGGTATATATAATATAAAACAAACACAAAACAAACAAACTTCCACATAGGTAGATACGTAGTTGTTATTGCTTAGGCACAATCGGGCTATTATGTTTTCACTGCTAGGACACAGCCCTCCTGTCTGTGGTGAAGAATGGGTGGATTTATGGAACGATAATAATAGCGATGTTGTCTGAAAATTATTTCTTTGTCCGTCAGGTACCTATACTCCATTTGAAATAAAATAAGACATTTAAATAAAGCTTTTTACAGTCTGTTCAACCGATTTTAACTTCTATACCGTACACATAAGGATGGCATTAAAAGCAAAAAAGTGGTTACAATACCAACTGTTTACTGCAGCTGCCATTTGTCATGCAACCTACGCAATAGAATTCAAAACCGGTAGAACGTACTGTAAAAAAGGTTTATCTTATTTGTCTACTCTTATTGCAAATGGAGTATAGATTAATAAAAAATATTGTACATTACATTACAGTATTTTTTCTTTTGACTCCTAAACTTAAAGTAACGACGATATAATGCATTCAAATATCGTGTGACGTCACTATTCGGTACGCTTTATATTAAATAGTGACGTTAAAACCTTCCTTCCACTCCTGAACTTTGATGCGCTGTTTTATCTGTCAATTTTTATTGATTTGGTAAAGCAAAAAATACCTGTCCAATATTATTTGATAATCTCACTGACGGACTAAATATAATTATATTTTTTTACCCAAGTAACATCCCTATTTACATAATGTTTTATTTATTCACCATATTATTTTTCCTATCTTGACTTGCTTTTCAAATAAGTAAATCGAAATAAATATAATAAAATGCATATCGTAGAGTAACAAATTTTATCCCCAATATTTTATTGAACCCACCATAACTATTTTATAAGAAGTCAAACAATTATATTATGTTATCTAAAATAAAGCAAGATAATAAACAGAGTGAAATAACAATAATGATTTCTAATAAAATAACAACAGAAATCGAAAGTAAAAAAATATTAAATTTAAACATTTCGTTCGTAGTATTTTTGCGCTAACGGTACTTCGCCGGCAGTTCACCGTCGGCTCCGCGCGAGCATGCGCGGAGTTCGCGCCGAAATTTTGTCGTTTCGTAAACAAATAGTTTTTATGGTTTAGTTCAAAGAGTACTATAAGATACCGGGTAGTTTAGTTATTGTTTATAAGTGGATTGTTGTTAATGTGTGGTGTTTTATCGTTTCTACAGATATTGTGTTATCGTAATAAAGTGTTTTTTTGGTGAATGTTTGTGTAGATTAGATGTGATGTGAGAAAGTTTGAAGGTTATGTGAGTGAAAATTATCAAAACAAAAACTTAACGCATCGTTGCTAGATAAGGTCAGTTGTATTTGCATAATGAATGGTATAAGTAGCTCGCCACAGTGTGCTTCTGGGTAACACGTGTGTTCGAATTTTTTGCTGTTTTTCTGTGATATTGTGTTTATTGTGACTTGTTATTGTGATTGTTTGTGTTTTGTCTCGTTGTTACCTGCTGTCAGGTTTGTTTAGTGTTTATTTTTTTAACGGTATTGGTCACGATTATCCGTATTAAATATGAATATGGATAAAAATAAACCCCCAGACCCTCCTGATGATATTCCTAATACCCCCTTATCCGGCTTTCCTACACCTAACCCAAGTACCACTCCCAACCCATTAAGTCAGTTTGCAGATGTGGTCTGTAGCCTAGAGTCCCAGTTCCCTCCATCCCAGACTAACTTACGAAAACGCCCTGGTAATGAAGAGGATGTGTCCAATCGCCCTACCAAACAACCGAGAACCCATGTAGGCCGTGTTAGGTATTCAGCTATAGACAAAGGTCCTTTCATCGTCCATGTTTCCCGTCAGGAAACCCAAGTCAACTCTGGAACTACCTTACACCCAGTGACATTTGGGCGCTTTTTGGCAAACCAGAATGTTTCAAATATTGTTGCAGTCAAGCGTGTTGGTAGAAACCGAATATCTGTTGAGTTTACATCCCCTCAGGATGCTAACGCTTTCATTTCAAATAATGTTTTAGGCACAAATTTATATGAAGCAGTAATTCCGTCTTTTAATATAACGCGTATGGGGGTTGTAAGTGGAATTCCTACTGACTTCTCAGAAGAGGAAGTTCTAACATATTTAAAAGTTCCAACGGGCTGTGGTCCAATCATAAAAGTTAGGCGGTTGAACAGGAAAGTTAACAAAGACAGTTTAACTGAATACAGACCCACTGAAACTTGTGTCATCACATTTGATGGCCAAGTCTTACCAAAGAGAATTTTCTGTTTCTATACATCTCTTTCTGTAGAACAGTACGTCTACCCCACCATTCAATGCCGCAAGTGCTGCCGATTTGGTCATGTAGAATCCCTTTGTCGTTCCAAACCCCGCTGCAGCAAGTGTGGCAATGATCACCCTGGTGTTGGTTGCAGCATTGCTGAGAGCGAAGCTTTCTGCGTGTTGTGCACTGGATGTCACTTTGCAAATAGCAGGGCCTGTCCGGAGTACAACAGACAGAAGACTATTAAGACAATTATGGCTGAGAAAGTGATTTCATACTCTGAGGCAAGTAAAACTGTCCCTGTTTCTACTCGTAGCTATGCCGACATTGCTAAATCACAGACTCAGTCATACCGCAAAACTGTGTTTCTTAAGCCAAAGACCCATGCTCCTCTTTCTCCCTCCTATGATTTAACGGCTCATCAGCAGCTCACTAGCACTCCTCAATCTTCTCAGCCTAATGGCTGTGCTCTAAACAGCCAATTAGTAGAATCTCCTGAAAACTTGTCTTCAATAATTGAACTTCTTAGTAAACTTCTATTAACTTTAATGTCTTCCTCCAATAAAACACAATTACCGTCCAACGTTGCCACTTCACTCATTAACTCTCTTTTATCTCACAATAATGTCTCAGTTGGTTTTCCTTCAATGGAACGTGAGGAGCGTGTGGCATAAGAAGCACGAGCTCACATTCCTTTTGAACAAATACAAACCCTTAGCTTGTTCCCTTGCTGAGACTTGGCTAGTTCCGAGTCTTAGTTTTCGTTTACCTTCCTTTAATATTCTCAGATGCGACCGTTCTGATGGCTATGGCGGGTCGGCTCTCTGCATAAACAATCGTGTTCCACTTGTGGCTATATCTTTGCCATCTATAGATGACGATATTAACATTGTGGCTGGTAGGGTGGAAGGTATAACCCTCTTATCAGTATATATTGCTCACCCTCACCAAAGATTCCTTCCAATCTTAAAGCGTACTTTGGAAAACATAGAAGGCCCTGTACTTGTTATGGGGGATTTCAACTGTCATCACTTTAGATGGGGTTCTGAACGCTGTGACTCTTTTGGGGAAGGTTTGGTTGAAATCTTGGATGACCTTAACTTGTGTATTTTAAACAATGGTTGCCCAACTCGCAGGTCTCTTCCTGGACAACATAAGAGTTGTGTTGACCTCACATTTTGCACTCTGGATATCGCAGCATCGTGTCATTGGGAATGTACCAGTTTGTCACATGGGAGTGACCACTACCCGATTATAATATCTTTGGCTGATAAAACCTACTTAGAAAAATCAAGCCCTCCACTCTTGAGGTATAATTTATCTAATCCTGACTGGGCAAAGTATTCCTCATTATTGGAGGACAAAATTGATTCACTTCCAAATTTAGCTTCTCGTGATTTCGATTCCCATAATCCCCTCCATGTGTCAAACTGTTATAATAACCTCATTTCGGCAATAACATCTAGCGCGGACTCATGCTTTCCTGTTAAAAACTCAGCACGCGGGCGGATTCCTCCTCCACCATGGTGGGATCAGGAATGCACAACAGCCATAAGGGAAAGAGATGATGCTGAAAGGATGTACAATGAGGCGATGAGTAGCGATAACCTTATAAATTTCAACAGGAACCTCGCTAAATCTAAAAGATTGCTGCGAAAGAAGAAACGCGACGGGTGGGCTGACTTTTGTGGTTCCTTGTCCCCGTCCACCCCTTTATCAGTTGTATGGAAGAAGATTAACCGTTATAGATCGGGATGTTCCCCCTCAATTTCTTGCCCCATCACTCGAGAGACTGCTGAGCAGTTCTTTGATAAACTGACTCCTCCGTATGTACCATCGGAAACGGAACTCAATCAGCCGGCTCTCATTTCTTCTGAGGATCCTTTAGATGCACCATTTTCTATGCAGGAGCTTAACTCTGTTTTAAAACATGTTCATGACTCTGCCCCTGGTATAGACGGTATTGTCTATTCCTTTATGTCACACGCAGGTCATAGAGCAAAAACTTTTTTTTTAGACATTCTAAACTCTTGCTATACTAATGGCTGGGTCCCTGATCAATGGAAAACTCAAATTATCATACCCATTTTGAAACCTGGCAAACACGCTGATGACCCAAACAACTTCAGACCTATTGCTTTGTCATCAGTCCTTTCAAAAATTTTTGAACACCTGGTAAAGAACCGACTAGAATTTATAGTAGAATCCAGAGGCTTACTTCCTAGGTCTCAATTTGGTTTTAGAAAGGGACTCAGTACCATGGATAGTGTTGGGGTTTTGGTTACAGATATACGCTCATCGTTTTCAAAAAATGAATCCGTAGTCGCTGCCTTTTTAGACATTTCCGCTGCATATGATAACGTCCTTCTTCCCATTCTCAGGCAAAAATTGCATCAGCTGAGTATACCGGAGAGAATGGTACAGTGCATCTGTAGTTTGCTTATGTCTAGGTCTTTGGTTTTGAGAGTGCCGGGTGAAGAATTTGACGTCAGGATGTCATGGAGGGGCCTACCACAAGGTTCAGTGCTTAGTCCTTTACTGTTCAACCTATATACAGCTGACATCGGTTCATGCCTCAATAACGACTGTCAGATTCTTCAGTATGCTGACGACTTGGCTCTATATGTCACCAATAACTCAGTTAGCGACGCTACAACATCTCTCTGCGTATCCCTGGACTCTCTAAGCCAATGGCTAAATTCCCACGGGCTGAGTTTGTCTGCCCCAAAAAGTACTGTCGTTGTGTTTTCTCGTAGAAGGCTAATACCACAAATTTCAGTGGACATCCAAGGGCAGTGTGTACCAGTTTCTTCTAAAGTTAAATTTTTGGGCGTTGTTTTAGATTCCAAATTGAGCGGCTTACACCATTTAAATTATCTAGTTAATAGATGCGAGAGAACTATTCCCGTATTAAAAGTACTTGCCGGGGTCTGGTGGGGTGCTCATCCCTACTCCATGAAACTGGTTTACAATGCCCTAATCCGGAGCGTTCTGGATTACGGATCTTTCCTTTTAATTCCTTGCAATAAAGGTGCTTTGGCAAGGTTAGACAAAATTCAGGCTAAGTGCCTACGGATCATATCGGGCTGTATGAAGTCCTCACCAATTAACGCATTGCAGGTAGAGTGCGCAGAACCACCGTTGGCCTTGAGAAGGCAGTATCTGGCATCGAGATTTTGGGCTAGAGTCATTACCAAATCCTCCCACCCTCTTGTCCAAAAAGTGGATGACTTGGATAGTTTATGCCGAAATTCCAATTATTGGAACCATAAAGAAGTCCCTTTGTTTTTAAAATCCTCCCGTTGTTTTAAAAATTTAGATTCCCCCATTATCCAGTTTCCGAAACTTCCTATTTACAATTTTGACTATGAAATTATATGTTTTAAACCTGATATTTTTTACAATATTGGCATATCCAAAAAATCTCCTTCGGCGGACTATATTTTCAATGCGGCGGTTGGTGAGCGATGGTACAACTTCGAGAGATTTTTCACGGACGCCTCTAAATTCTCAGATACAAGTTGCACTGGTGCTGCAGTATACTACCAAAACTCTAAAATCGTTATGAAATTCAAATGCCCTGTACAATCATCAGTGTTTACGGGTGAGTGTGTAGCCATATTAGAAGCATGTTTATTTATAGAAGCCCATAGCATACAATTTGGTGTCATCTTTACAGACTCACTCAGTTGCTTGCAAGCTTTGGAGCAGAACCCTTTCAAGAGTAAACTGCACAGTTCAATTCTACTCCAAATCAAAAAGTCTCTTTTTTCTTGTGCCAAGAATCATAAAACCGTCCACTTGGTTTGGATTCCAAGTCATTGTGGCATAAGAGGAAACGAATACGTGGATGCTCTTGCTAAGGATGCTGCTTCGTCCCAAGCCGTTGACCTTAAGCACTTTCATTGTCAGGGCTACGATTTGCTGAGCCTTCCTAAAAAGAGCTTACTAAACTCATGGCAGGTGCAGTGGCAAAATTCAAGCAAACGGAAAGGTGCCTTTTATCACGCAATACAGCCTAATGTTACACCCAAGCCTTGGTTTTACCCCTATAAAAAAATATCAAAGAGGGTAATATCTACTATTTCCCGTCTCCGCATAGGCCATTGTTGTTCACCGGTATTCCTTCATAAAATCCGGGTCAGAGACACATCGCTCTGCGAATGTGGGTTTGATGAGGGTACTTTGGAGCACATCTTCTTTAACTGCTCCAATAATAACCCAGCCCATGACTTATATAGCCATCTCCCTAAATTAAAGATCCCTGTCCCAATTAACTTTTCATCCCTACTAACACACTCTTCCCCAAAGCTCTTGGAGGCTTTGATGTATTTTATCCGCGTCAATGACATCAAATTATGATGATATTTGTGTGATAATTTATGTATGTACATATTTAATAATATAATTAACAATTTTTTATTCGTTTGTTTCAGTGTACCTACTAACACGCGTCAACAAGTTTCACATTAAATTCAACTATCGAATTTAGTTTTTTTTTATTGTTATAAATTTGTTTTTTTATTTTTTTTTTCACCACTCCGCACGTTTTCTCATAGCACATCTGACATTGGCAGAATTGTCGACATCGGCACCATTGCCATAGATAAAAATAGAATAGAATAGAATGGTATAAGTAGTTAGGTAATCTAATAACGAAGCCAGGAAGGTATAACATGTAACGTTTAACTGGCTATGTATTAACGAAATCTGCGTTTTTTCGAAGGCTTGCCCAAAAATCAACAAGTACTTCCAAATGTGCCGACGTTTGTGGCACTTGCGCATACAGAGGCCCGACGTTCAAGAGGTTAACTGATAATAATCTAAAACATGTAAAAATGTTAAAGTAAACAGCCTCTGTTTACAGCTCTCTCTTATAGTCTAGATAATATTTTGCAGCTCTACATTTTAATATGTACTAGTACGTGAATATCAGTTTCACACCGAAAAATTCAATCACCGAAATGTTTGACGTAATGATTAGCTGTGCTTCGGTAAATGTTATAATTAAATATTAAACTTCTATAACGTTAGTAGCCAATCTTTTTGGGCATTTAGACTGAAATATCTAAGTTTTTAGTCAATTAACACTACTGTGAGTATTGCTTCAAAATTGAGGAATAAGAATCAAATTAGAGTGCGGATCGAAGGAACTAGAAACGGTTTAAAACCAATTTTTATGTATACGGGTGGCCCATTTTTAGTGGTCCTATTTCTGGTTCTCGGACATCTCAATGATTCATCTAAAAGCAAACATAATGTTCCGCGAAATCGGTAGTTTAGGTGTGATTTTTTAAATTTAGTTTCTTATAGTCTGTACCATTTGGAAATGATCCCAAAAATTTCTCATTAGTTATTAGCTACATGTATTGTATATAGTACTTACTTACATTTAGATTCGATATAGTACAATAACTTTCAATCTAGAGAGGTTTACATGGCTAAAAAAGAGATTTTAAGAAAACCAATTTAAGAAAAACAACTTTTAAAGTACAGATTCTTGCGGAACATAAATTATTTTGCGTTTATGTGAATCCATGGGAAGTTCTAGACACAAAAACAAATTGGAACACTATAAATCTTGCGCTAGCAGAACTGATTGAATTAGTAACTTTTGTATAGTGTTTGGGTCACCAAGATACAGGCTGTGCCTAGTTTGGGACCCGCTGTTAAATTATCTAAGTTTTCTCTTGGTTAGTAGAAAGAACTGCATGCTAATACTTGTATGATTGTGAACATGTGTAAGTTTTAATAAAAAAAAAAAAAAAAAAAAAAATGGGCCACCCTGTGTATTGTGTGAGCCAGAAGGTAGTCAGGTTCAAAATGTATTCATTGTCCCGACCAGCTCGTAGTCGTTTTCTGTTGAACGTAGGCCTCCTAATGATGACTTCAATGCGATAACGGGCGAGATATAAGACAGTTTGGTAATCCTTTCACCAAATTCACCTTTTAAGATAACAAAAGTGGTTTAATCTTCGCTGAAGACAAATCGAATAAGTACTCCATAGGCTACCTGCAGCATTGACTTTACTTCTCCCTTAAATCCATCCTAAGATTGTCTTCAAAAGTTCGCTTTTAGCGATTCAACCGCCCATTGTGTCATCTTATGTAATTTTTCATAATAAATAGTTTAATATTCCATCTATCTATCAAAGTAAAACTTTATATATCATTTTCTATTATTCTAGGTGCATCGTCTTCACTGTAAATAGATAATTAATTTATACAAAAGATTGTAACCATGTTTAATAGAGGAGGAGTTTCTTGCCCTTTTCTTCTCCATACGAATCTACCTCTTGAAAGTGGCGACTATAGTCCGACTTTTAATTAGCTGCAGTAAAATGACACTTCTTAATAACTCATTTCGGACTGAGTTTAGAGATATGCATGTCAAATAAGTTTCGTTTGTAACATTATTTTGTACTAGAAAAACAAGATTTGGTTGATGGCCGCGCATGTGTTACTATGACTGAAATTGGAGTCTTTTTGTTTGTCATTTTACTGCAGCTAATTAAAAGTCCGACTATGGGGTCCATTCTATTTTTTGTCAATTTTGACGTTCAAAAGTGCATTTTTTTGGGCTTATTTCAAATAAATTATTTGACTTTGACGTTTATAACTGCATGATAATGAATAAAACGGCTGTGTGTAGCTGTGTTCGTATGATGCACAATTGAATTAGGTTCTTGTTGATGATATTAATTATTCATCAGTCAGTCAAGTTTAAGGCCAAACGTTCAAATCCCACTTATCTTACATACAAATTAGTCTCAACAAACCCTAGTCTGCCACAACGCGCCTCGGAGGACCAATTTCCGTAATTATAAACCGATTAGGATCAGACTTAGGAACAGTCTGAGTTTCAAACAGACGATTAGTTTAATTTGCTGATTTTAATGTTCTGGAGTTGGGCTGACAATCTGATACTGATAGTCGTAAAGGCCTGGCCGAACTTGACCCCTTTTAGAACATCTTTGATGAAGATGGATGAATGTGTTCCTGCTCACTTCTGAAGAATACAGCTGGTGTGAACTGGATGTAGAAGGCGCGGACTGACTGTTTTATGACATTTTATCTGTTGCCCTAGCCTTTGTCAGCGTGTACTTATTTTTCATACAAATATCCAAGATGCCTATTAGATATCCTTCTTCAGGTCCAGTGGAGTAATTGCGTAACACGCTAATATAAGGGCTTTCATTTTGACAGTTCCACAACATTCATTGCGTGATTTACGTTGTTGACCCGTCAAATTTTTTGAACAACTGAAGCAATGGATTAGCGATATCCTTCAAAATTATTCAGATTGTGATTGATAGTGACCTAATTAGGCCAGGCCACCTATCTGTCTAATAATAATAGGTTTAATGTCAGGCAACTGCACATGAAATAAACAAATAGTCTCACAAAACAACAAACATCTTACATTATGATCGGTTCAATGGTTTAGGCGTGTAATGGTAACAGACGAGCAAACTTACTTTCGCATTAGTATGGATTTTGAGGGCAGCCTATGTCCAGAAGTGGATAAGCATAATCAGCTTACTGTTTCCACTTCTGTGATAAAGGTCTTCTGTCTAAGTGAGGAGGTGGACCATATCTAATCCTCCACGCCGACCCAGTGCGGGTGAGTAGATGTCACATGTCTTAATGACCTAAAGTGCGGTCACTGTCGGACTGCATAGAAAAGAAAGAGAAGTGCGATGACACAACGCTGCTAAATTGCAAAATATGAAGCAATTAATTATCTATTTACAAAAAATCTATTGCTTGGACTTAAAAATTAAAACACTAGTGTTTTAGTATGTTGCTTGTAGAATAATCTGACAAAAATCTGAATAATTGTATGTAGATTAGTATAGTTTTATTGTAAAAAGAAAGTTTTTAGAGGTATCTTCATGATTTTTTCTATCGTATAACATTATTTGTTTAATGTTTTCAACACACTATCTAGCATAAATCCTGAAGAATATCATTATATTTTTCTGATTTTGTTTACTGTAGTCGATCATATAGTTTTATTGTTTCTAAAACTTGCGTTTTTTGTGTTTAGGTTCTGTAAGTGACTTTATACAGTAAGAAGAAATGTTTGTAAAACAGTAAAAGACAAAACAGTAACTTTTAATGATTGAACATACTATTTACTGAAAAAAACAACAAAAAAAGGAAAACCACCATTACTGTAATGTTAGTAAATTTCAATGGTTTGAACGATATCATCAAATGAATAAAACAGTTAATTTTGTGACCTTTTTAGTTACTTAAAACGTTAAAGTTTACTGTCATGACGGTAACATTTTGCCTCAAGCTGTTTTCGGATCAGTAAAAAATACTGTTTTGAACGTTAGGCTCATAAGGAACTGTTTAGTTAAAGATCAGATTAATGTTTTTTCATTTGTATTCACTGCTCATTTCTTTCAGTGTGCGCTTGGTAATTTAAAAAAAAACATTTGTTTGAGACAGTTATTTAATATGATGATTTAATACAATCAAGTTTTTAAGCATTAGTCACGAATTTCCAGAAAACTAAAGTCGCCTAAGCCTTAAATTTCGACTTCAAATTAAAATTACTTACAGATAGGTAAAAGACCTTATCTATCTGTAAGTAATTCCTCCAACTTTCTCAATCTGCACCTCATACAAAATTCATGTTCTATTCAAAACTCTTTAGTATAACATCATTATAAAACTCCGAAGCGTGCCAAACACTTCAATGCCTTGTTAGTTTACCTCGTCGTGAATATTTTTAGATGTTATGGATATATATACCTGCAAGGCTGAGTAATTATAATAAATGCGTTGTTGATAATGACAATTAATTTTGCACCTGATTGCGTTGTTTTGTATTTTCACATGGTGCTTGTGGCTAAGTAATAACAGCCGCACGGTCGATCGATGGCCTCAAGTCTGCTATTTCAATAGTGTCAGAATAGTCTATCATTAATTTCATAATTGTTGATTTTGACAAGTTTGGTAATCTACTAATATAATGGCGTCATTATGACTTTCCAATGCAATGGTCAACCACTGACACTCCATTGAAAGAAATAACATAGAATGGTAATCTCGTATAAAATGACAAATGAATGACTGACGTAGGCGGTAATCTGCTAAAATTTTGACGGTTCCTTTGATCAGTGTCCTACTATTAGAACGTCATTGTGCAGTCATTGCTTTTAATTCGTTACGAGTATCGTATATGTTCTGTACTTCTGTGCCATTGACCGTCCAATGATCGACCATTATGAATTTAGCAGTTTACGAAATTTTAGCAAAATGACAATGGGATCGTGTTGGAATGACGAATTTATATAAATAGCAGACTTGGGCCCCTGGTTCAGCTACGCTTGTCGCGGTTTTTCCGTGGATCGGTGACCATCTTTACATATCAAGACTTTTAAAGACCCCTCTGTGCCTCGGAAAGCAGACGTAGCCGTTGATCCCGGCTGTCGTTCGTGGATCTTTGGCAGTCGTTACGGATCGTCAGTAGCCCGAAAGTCTCACTACCAGTCTTACCAAGAGGTATCGTGTTACCCAGTAACTGGGTTGTGGAGGTCAAATAGGCAGTCGCTTCAAGTAACATACCTACCGGTGTTCAGCTGCATCCGGTGAGACTGGAAGCCGACCCCAAAATGGTTGAGAAAAGACTGATTGATTGACATGGGACTGGAGTGTATTGTATTCTTACGTTCTCTGATTGGCATCATCCTGATGATATCACTTTCTTTAGGTATATTTTTCCTCTAAGCATACCTACATAGTCAATGGTCGAAAATATTGTCTTCTTAAAATGTAATAAGCTGGGAATTGCGACATTCTATCCCATGGGATTCAGTATTGTCATTTACGAAATGTCTAGCTCAGCTGCCCCACGGGATCTCAACATGTGTAGCTTCTATCCTCATTAAATTAATCGTAACTTGACCTATTTACTTCACTTATCTCGCTTTTCTTATTATCTCTCCTGATAACGTCACTTATCGGGCGAAAAGATCAAGGTCTTGTCTGGGATAAACCAAGAGAAGTGTTACTTTGTTATTTATTAAAACTTTATGCACAAGTAAAAAAACTGTACAAAGGCGGAATTATATATAGGTGATGTATCTATATGTGATCTATCTATAGGTGATGCAGAAACAATACACAGTAGGTGCAATAGCAGAAAACAAATTAGAATAGTATATTTCATTACAAGTGCGGAAAGGCTGTCATTGCAAAGAGTTCCGACAAATGTCTACCCGAGCCGAGGCGCAGCCGAAGGCGAGGGTTGACAGTCGGAACAAGTTGCAATGACGGTTCCGCAGGTGTACTGAACGACTATTTTTAATACAGTTGCGAAAAAATGAAGCGATTTAATAAAATAATAAAAACACAATATTGCTTTTTTCTCTTCTCTCCACGCAAAAAATTAGTCGGTTCCGGTAAAATGTTCTCCGAAGCATTTTGTGCAATTTATACTGAGTTCCGGTGGTGTTAATTATAAAAAAATAGGGCCGAAATTACTCATTTTGTGCAACAAACAACTAAACTCGCAAAGAAAATTTCTGGAAAATGGCGCCAACCGTAGAATATAAGCAGAGTTTTTTTTTCTTCACCCATTTTGGTAGGCAAAAGAAATTATCCATACAGCTTAGTCTTCAGTATATTTTTTTTATTGATATGAAATGAAAATGAAATTTAATGAGATGAAATGAAATGAAACCTAACCTAACTCATTCAATTAAATCATTAAATCTGATATTGAAATAAATTAGTAGCTTCTTTTTAGAAATATACGTATTTGTATGAATCACAAAAACTCTTTAGTAAAAACTTCATGGTTGGTTTTTCTTTTTAATAGACATTATTTTGACAGTTGGGAAAGAGACACGCACGAGTTCGGGGAAGGTAAAAAAAAAGCACTAGTATGTAATAGCCCACTTCCCGAACGCTATACGTCCCTGCAATACACCACTTTTTGAGCAACTGTATTAAAAAATATTTATATCTAAATTAGAAGAAAAATTTATACATATCATAAAAAAAAACAAAAGAAAAAGTTATGAGAGATAAACAAGAAAACCTACAACAACTTAATTCTGAGACGAATCTGCCAACTTCTTCTGTATGTGTTCTCGAGCTTTCACTGTAAATGTGAACTGATTGGTTACCGTCCTGATATTCTGTTATTCTTTCCTTAAATAATCAAAGTAGACATAACATATTATCACGCCTGTATATACATCGAAAGGTTACGCTGAGGTGTTAGGTACAACAACCAGTTGTGTAAGCTCCATGGAATAGGAGGCGAGCCTATTGTCAATATCCCGGCTGATACGGAGACATTCCTGATGGAAAACCCAATAAAACTTCACCTGACCTGCAAATCAAATCCAGGACCTCTTGCTCGGCAGGAGCGCTTGAGGTCACTAGACCAACCACGGAATAGATATAGGTATCTATTCCGTGAGACCAACGTAAACTAGTATCTCCATTGGTCTTTTCGAAATTTTGCGCAGTAAATTTCAAATGCAACGGATTACTTACACGATTGATAGTAATAACAGCCACGCAGGTCGATCGATCAGTATAAGCTACGCTTGCCGCGGTTGGTCTGTGGATGGGTGACCATCTTTACATACTGAGACCCTACCGTGCCTCGGAAAGCATGTTAAGCCGTTGGTCCCGGCTGTCATTCGTTCATATTTGACTGTCGTTACGGGTGGTCAGAAGCCCGAAAATCTGACAACCAGTTTTACCAAGGTATCATATTATCCAGTAACTGGGTTGTGGAGGTCAGATAGGCAGTCGCTCCATGTAAAATACTGGTATTCAGTTGCATCCGGTTAGGCTGGAAGCCGACCCCAACATAGTTGGGAAAAGGCTAGGCAGATGATGACTTATACGATTGATAGCTGTTGAAATTAAGAGCAGTGGCGGCTTCGTGGTATCGGCTCGAACCCATGCAAGCACTTTACTTTGTGTATTTAATTTCATTACCACTGCTCTCAAAACGGTGAAGGAAAACATCGTGAGGAAACCGGCATGTACTAAAACCAATAATTCGAAGAGATGTGACATCCACCAACCCGCGCTGGGCCCGCGTGGACGGCTCATTCCTTCTCACAGAGAGGAGGCTTGTGTCCCAGCAGTAGGAACATTATAGGCTGATATTATGCTATGCTATATGCATATACGATTGAACCATGCCAAGCACTTCCATGCTTTGTCAGTGGAACTCATAATGGCTATTTATAGACTTAACCTACCCATGTGCTCCAGTTTTAATCACCTACTGTTGTAAACAACGCCCATTAGTATTGTGTAAACCGCGTTTGTGTATATTTGGGTGATAATGATAAGCATGAAATTGAACGAGGTTATTTCTTAATTATGCATTCATATCTTTGTTTTTTTTTAACGCTCTCTTTATTTCTTTGAATAATCAATCTGTCTAGACTTTTCCCAACTATGTTGGGGTCGACTTCCAGTTTAACCGGATGAAACTGAATTCCAGTATTTTACATGCAGCGACGGCCTATCGCCAGAATACGTAGCGTTGGAAAGCCATAAGTTGGACCGACGACTTTGTGAAGGCCGCAGGAACTCGTTGGATGCGAGAAGCACAAAACCGGTCGAAGTGGAGGTACTTGGGTGAGGCCTATGTCCAGCAGTGGACGTCTTTCGGCTGAAATGATGATGATGATGATGACGGCCTATCTGACGTCCACAACGCAGTTACTGGGTAACACGATACTCCTTGGGAAGACTGGTTGTCAGAGTTTTTTTGGACTTCTGACTACTCGTAACGATGAAAAGATGTACGAATGATCTAACATCTCTTCATTTCTTTAGCTCGTCGTGCTTTGCTTTACTTTTAAATTAATGTTGTGTTGTGTCATATATTTCGTGGATAACGTTGCCCGGTCACATGTCTCTATTGCCAGTTGTATTTAATTAAAAATGTGCGTATATCTTTTGGTTTAAACTTTTTCCGGAGTACACATATACCTCCCGGAAAAGTGTATGCATTTAATAAAGAAATCTTTATGTTTTGTCGTAAAAACCGTGCGAAGTAGGGCCGGTCGCCAATAGTATTATATTATCACTAGCAGTGCAGCACCCCGCGGTTTCACCCGCATAAGTTTCGATCCCACGAGAATATCGGGATAAAAGGAATCATATGAGCTAATCCCATCTGTGTGCCAAATTTCATCCAAATCATCCAACATCACAAACTTTCGCGTTACATATTATTATTCTGATGTATGGTAAAGATCTATGCACTATACGTTTTAATTTGATAAGCTTTATTACAATATATTAAATGAAATTAATGCTAATATTTAAAATAATAATAATATGTACATTTATATGGAAAAAAAAATAAGCAAAATGATCATAGGGCATCAAAAAATTCGTCCGCATCGCTGTCAACAGGAACAGTGCCCAAAAGGCTGGCAGCATTGCCACGTTGTATGGCAATGCTAATTCTTTGGCCAAGAAATAGGCCAGCCCTCTGGTCACGTGAAGAGTCGACTAACCGCTTGGCAATATTCCGAAAAACCAGGTGGGCACTCGGACCCCATGGCCCTAGTGTTTCAACCCCAAACGGCTCGAACATATAACTCCCAATCAGGTTGGAATATTTTACATTACGTTTTAATTGTTATATCTAATTTACGCTTTAATTTAAATACGTATCCTGCATCATCCTCTACTCGAATGCTAATGAATCTTAACACGATGCCATAATGTAGTGAGTGTGACTTGTTTGCCGGGAGAAGGGTAGACGTGTGTCTTGAATATTTAAGATTTTGTGAGAAGGTGGATGAAAGATAACAATTAGATAAGATACAAGATAAATTAATGTTTTTATTTATTTTTTCCGTTGATTGTGCTATTTATTTATTTAGGTAATAAAACTTTATGCACAAGTGAAATATATATATATAATTCTGTACAAAGGCGGACTTAATGCCCGCGGCATTTTCTACCAGTCAACCTTAGGGTGATGCAGAGACAAAACATGGTAGATGCAACGAACGGGATAAATAGCTCGGAAATTATTATTAAATACAAGAATAAATCCTATTAATACATAAATAGATACATACATATAAACAAAATGAACTGTCAGAAGAAAAAATGATCGCGGTAGAGGAGAAAACGAATCCAGCAATACAGCGCTGGGCTGTTACGGCCAAATTCTGACGGATAAGTTCACGTGCCTTCACTTTAAAAGATAACCGGCTGGTTGCCACCCAGAGGAGAGCGCATTTCAAAGAAATATTGTTGTTTGTTTTTTTTAATTTTGTTATTTTCTTGTTTTAATTTTTTTATAAGTATTGTAATTTACCTAACCTACTTAAATATGTAAGTATATGTATAACTTTTTAAAGATAAAGATATTTTATTTTGTAAATATGGGTACAGGGAAAAAGGTTCAGCCATATTTTACCAGTAAGCAAGCAAACGTTACAAAAATAAAAACTAGCTAGGTAATCAACTAAACTATATTTAAACATTATTGTTTAATTTAGTTTGTAAATTACTGTGTACCTACAACGCCTTGGGATTCTATTCTTTAATTTTGTGTATGTAAACTTATATAAATAGATAAATAAAATAATGATAACAATAAGACGTATTTTAATTAAATAAAGAAAATAATAAGACTAGCTAAGAAAAGATTTCTTTAGAAATAAGCATCGCCTTTATACGTATTTTTCCGCCCCTTTCTTCTGTATCACATACTTATAATAAACAGACAAGTCGAAAGGAAAAGAAAAGGCAGATGTAGGTACATGAACTGTTAAATAAATAAACACAAGTAAATAAAGCATAATTCATCCTCATTATGACAAACACGAGATAGGAACAATGGCGCGGCGGGGCGACCATTGCGTATCGATCTACGCACGCAAATAGTGCTTACATCTGTTGAATGCTGGAGAGATAAAGTTTCTGACGTATTAACGCGGTTTGCGACAAGCGGATAACTCTCCCAACTTGTTTATTTCTCCTTATTTATCCTATGACACTTGGTAATACTGTGTCTACTTAACTAGGAGTTATACATACCCAGTATCTAGGTTGTGGAGGTTAGATAGGCAGTGGCTCCAAGTAAAATACTGGTATTCAGCTGCATCCGGTTAGACTGGAAGCCGACCCCAAAATAGTTGGGAAAAGCCATGCAGTTGATGATGACTCGGCAATACGATACCTTCTAGTTTCCTATTAGTGAAAGAATTTTCGGAATCGGATCAGTTAGTTCCGAAGATTACTCCCTACATACGAACTCACAAACATTACCCCTTTAATATTAAGTATATATGTGTAAATATCTTTATGAGCTACTCATCAAACTCAAACTCAAAACATTTATTTCAATTAAACCATTTACAGGCACTTTTGAATTGTCAAATAGTCTGTCAGTTTTCAGAAAGTTGAAGCTAGTTGCCCATTCCAAAACTTAGATCTCTATGGAGAATCATCATTATCAAAAGTCGACAAAGAGATTAGGTCGACCAAGAGATTTCTTGGTCGAATTTTACATCTTCAACAGGTCACTTATCTTTGCAGAAAGCTATAACGATATTGAAAGGTCAAGTGTAATAAATGTAATATATATACTAATTGACGTTTTTGATAAGTAAGATTTATGAGTTACGTACAGTTTTTAAGTACTGTCATAGCTTATTAGATAAGCACTTTTTCTGCTCGATGTCGATGCCAGTCTACCAATCAGCATCACTAAGTCACCCTGTATCATTTCGTTGAAATCTACCATTTCTATCTTCAACTGCATCTTTTTAAATTCTACCTGGCATATAAATAAACGATTTGTTAGTTCATCATTTACGCAACCATCATTATATGCTTCTTATTCAAAGTATGTTTCCGTCATCGTTTACGAATAATAATGTGAAGAAATGTATAAGATTCTCATGTAAACGACGTAATATTCCAATACATGCTAATGTCTTCATTGAAATTCCTATTTGTTAACGATTGTAGGAAACTACTTTGCCTATCCAAGTACTATGTTTAATGAGAAGTGTGACTCGTAGAACCAACCAACTCAGCGTATCGTATTCCACTGCTAGACACAGGCCTGTTCCAGGCTGTGCCGCAACAACCTGTCCTCCGCCTTCCGCATCCAGTCCTTCATCTGTCCCAGCCACTTTTTTGAGGTCGTCGGTCCATCAAGCTGGTAGGCGTCCCACACTACGCTTGCCGATATGCGGTCTCCACTCCAGGACTCGTCAGCTCCACCGGCCATTGGTCCTATGACAAACATGGTGTAATTTCTAGTGATGAGGCTGCTGCAGCCGAAACGATGTAAACACTATCAATGAAAATCGTTTAGTATTTGACATTCGATTAGACGAATGGACTGAATGTTCGTAGTATTAGTACCTACGGTCATTTATTTGCTTTTGTTGAGAGTGAAGTACCTAATCGTCATCTTCATTATCATTGGCAGCCTTGTTCGGCCCACTACCGAGTTCAGACTTCCTCGCTTTTCTACCATGCGTCCCTAGTATATCGATAAGAGACGTCATGTTTCCTGAAACTACAAATTGCAATCAATCTATTAACCTTGCTAACCTAACTTTCTGAAGACTAAACAATCATTTAATTAATTAATTGTAGAACTTGCTATATGTCTTTATTAAGGTTGTGGCTATATCTACTGCCGCGGCACGCGTGACTATCGTTATAAACTCACGTGTTTGCTTGATCTAAGTCGACCACGTCCACTCCTACAACTATGCTATGTTCGGGCTTGAATGACGTGGACATGGAGACGCTGTTGATAAACATTTTTGCAATTAGTTCCGAATTTGGCCACGCTCCAAAAGATCCTGTAGTGGTGGCCCCGTCTTACGTAAGTCGAGAGTCGTGATTCTCTCAAAACGATGAGGAAAACCTCATGAGGAAACCGGCAAGTCTTAGAACCAAAAAAATCTAAGATATGTTACAACCACTAACCCGCACTGGGCCCGCGTTGTGTATAGCCCACTCCCTCTCACAGAGAGGCGGCCTGTGTCCCAGCAGTGGGAACATTATAGGCTGATTACATATTATGCTATGTTTTATGGCATAAAAGCCTTGTACAGCTATACTGTGAGTTATACCTCATAGAGCAACACAGGCCACCGGCGAACCGGACAACACAGGCCACCGGCGACTCCGGTTCGCCGGTGGCCTGTGTTGCTCTATGGTTATACCTACATAGGAAGCGCACGGAGAGCTTTGCCACGTTTCATTCGTTCGCCAGCATTTGTTTTGTGAGTACCTACTCGTAGCATGGCTGATGACTGATGAATGTCTTCTACAATCTCTGAGAGTGAAGTGGACAGAGAATCATGCATGACCGATTTTCTTTGATACTTATAGTCAGAAAACTTGATGGTTAACCACATTGACACACTGACTAAAGATGACAGTAGCGTTTTCAATGTACGGACGATTTAACTTGATAGTCAATTTACTAATCGACCAAGTTCCCTGACTTTACATGATAGACGTCATTTAGATCTAGATATTGTTGCAATACGTCGGGGAGACCCCCGACCAGACAATATAGAGTTTTTGTATGTATGTAATAATATTGTTTTTTGTGTATTGTTGTATCTGGACCTGCAGAGAGATTTTTTTTTTTTAAACGTTGAAGGAATTTCTCCTGTATTGTGGGTGCGTTTACAAACATTTAAACTCACATACACAAACAGCCAGACCCGGAACAACTACTTGTAGGTCATACAAATATTTGTTCCGTGCGGGAATCGAACCCGCGACACGCAGCGCAGCAGTCAATCGCTTAACCACTGCGCCAACCGTGCCGTCGATTGAGAAGTTAGGATATCTATTGGTATCACAATACATACATAAAAGGAAAGGAGGAAAAGTAGTAGGCTGTAATGCACCATGCGGGCCCAGTGCGGGTTGGCAGATGTCACATGTCTTCGAATTTTTGGCTTTAGGACATGCGGGTTTAAACCCTCACGATGTTTTCCTTCACCGTTTTGAGAGCAGTGGTGATGAAGTTTACATTAATCCCTTATGGTATCAGAATAATTATTATTTTATTTATTCAAGGGAATAACGTCTCGAATAATATCTAGTTCTTCAGTCTAAACATAGAACAGTGACATCAAAACAGAACAGATAAAGGGTGATAAACATGTGTTTATAGAAGTACAGACGCCAGCAGGTCGACCTACCCGAAACTGTCAGATTTTCCCAATCAACCTTGAACCTTATGCTTTAGCAATAAAGTCGAAAATGTATTAAAGAAATCTGACAGATTGTAGTAACTTGATGTGCTCCAGTCTGTACATATAACTATATAGGCGCCTGCCAGATGTCTCGAACAAGGCCTACGGATGGAATTGCGCGACACAGTTTAAGTTCCCACTCGTTTTTTTACTCAATAATTATTATTCACTAGCAGCGCCCCGCGGTTTCACCCGCATAAGTGTCGATCCCGTGGGAATATCGGGATAAAAACTATCCTATGTCCTTTCCCGGGACTCAAACTATCTCTATACGAATCATCTAAATCGGTCCAGCGCACACTTTCGCTTTTATAATATTAGTATGGATTTTATTAAATACATTATGAGAGCTTCTTTACTTTGTGGGTACCTACCACATGGATCATCTTTTTTTTATTATAATCAGCCTATAATGTTCCCACTGCTGGAACACAGGCTTCGTCTCTGCAATGTGAGAGGGGCTATCATCTTAGTATTCTTTTTAATTTGCCGCAAAATGTCCTCCGAAGAGAAAGAGAGTACTTTCTACCTATCCCTACTCTCTTTCCACCTCTCTCTGTCCAGAGCTGCCAAGGACCAACCTATATGAAAGGTATCCAGCTCATCCCGCCATCTCCGTCTGGGACTGCCGCGATGTCGTTTGCCATTAAGCAGGAGCCACTTGGTCACCGCAGTTGCCTATTAATTATTCCCCTTCATAATATAAAGCCAGAACGGTATGCTCGAGGGCTTCTCATATTTGAAATTTAAAAGGATATTATTTTATTTATTTCAGGCGACGCAGGCTCATACATAAATATCAATATTTTTACTATAAAACAGAACTTTACTAACTAACTCTTATTGTAGTCATAATGTAACTTAATGGTCCAGTGGTCAAGTCCTCACCTCTCATTCACGAGGTTGTGGGTTAAAAACCGGGCCAGTGCAAATGTGACTTTTTCAGTGATTTCTGAGTTTATCTTGGACTTAACTGACATCAGTGAAGGAAAACATCGTGAGGAAACGTCCTGGACTCATTGTTAATACAAGTCTGAAATCACCAACCCGTGTTGAGCAAAAGTGGTGATCAATGCTCGTGCCTTCTCTGTATGAGAAGAGGTCTTTGCCCAGCAGTGGGACAATAAAAGGCTGGTACTAGAATATCGTAGTCACCTTGGAGACTTTTTTTACGTCTTCTTCTTCTATAGTGTGATCATCATCATCCAGCCTAATGTTATCACTGCTGCAACCATGTGTAGCGGTTTCTACAACGCCACATGCGAACAACGCGTCATGCGTCGTATTGACGCCACGCAAAATCCTGCGTCTCGCAAGCAGAGTTTACCGCGCAACTAGCATAGCATACTACGGCCCGACATGAATCATTGGGCAGTTGCCGGCCAGACACGACACCCGTCTGGTTGGAGGATCCTCCCTTTTCTATAGAGTATGAGTGAACTTTATACATGGATCTTTTTATATTTCTATGGCCTTCTCTGTCTGGATTGGTGTATCGTTAGTCTTTTATGTCGATAGCACATAATTATAACTTTTCGTCCCATTTCCCAATATCTTGTTTGTACTTATGTGTAGTACATGTTCCTTTTGATGTAACTTCATCATTATCAACCCAGTCCATCGTAGAACACTGTTTGACATTGGTTCTAGCAAATGACGCTAGAATGCTCCTTCTACCTTCCGCATCCATTTCCCCGACATTACATCTAGTTATAAAGACTTTAATAGCTGATGTATCCTTCAATATCCATATAAGAAAACTTCTATAATTGGCTACCTCTATTTCATCACATAGACATTGATGACGTTATTTAATCATTTCGTATTCCTTGTCCTTACATCTATCTACTTTTTTTAAATAAAAAAGGCATCCGACCTCCGGGGATAGGTCGCACTGGTTGAAAACCTTAGTCTTCAAACACTTATTTTATTCTTATTTTTTTTAATAAAAAAAACGTTGCCCCGCACTAGGAATTTCTCCTGTATTGTGGGTGCGTTTACAAACGTTTAAACTCACATACACAAACAGCCAGACCCGTGACACCGTGCCGCCAAAACACTGCGGGATAGGCGACGAGAAGACTTGACGAAGTTTTCCAAATGAATCCTTCTGTCGGCCTCTTTCTCAAAGTTGTGTCTACCGAACTGGATGACTTGCCCGAGGTAGAAAAAAAACACTACAAAGTGAAAAATTACTTTAATTTCGGAAGTCGAACCAACGACACTGACTTCCGAGATTAAAGTTATTTTTCACTTTGTAGTGTTTTTTTTGGTAGGTAGTCGTTTTTTTTTTTTTGTAAAAAGTTTTGAAGGGAATTTAATGACCCAACACACACGCAGCACCATTTGCGTCAGCAGGACATACTCTCAGCCGCCAGGGCACATTAAAGTCAGTGTCAAGTGTAGACATAAATGTGCGGTTAGAATATTATTGTGACGCAGATCATGCAATTGTTATGTTAAATCAACCTCCACAAGGTCGCCTAGTACGCTTAGTCGACCATTATTAGTCGTAACAACTACCATTAGTGCATCTATTATGTTATTTAGATCGAAATCTTTAGTAGGTACCTATACACTTCCTTATGGACCATTAGGTTAGGTTAGGTTTAATTCCGAGAAAGGCAGGCACACCCGATTGGAGCCAACTAAGTACCCTTAAGCAGTGCCGGATTAGCCCCTAAGCAAATTAAGCATTGCTTAGGGCATCACGTTTTGGGGGGCACCATAAGGCAGAAACAGCACCGAAACAGTATTTGCTAGCACATGAAAGGCAAGGCTGTTTGTCAGAAGATATTACAAGACCCTAAAGTCACTCTAGCTAGAGATGTGCGCCAATCTTTACAAATCGCTGGGCGATGTTTTGGAAAAATACGAGGCGACTAGTGGATAGGCCTACAGGTGTGGATTGCTAAGGGCATCAATTAGTCTTAATCCGGCACTGTATGGACTGTACAGTAGACCGCAGTGGACTACCAGTAGTACTTTAACCTCGAGCTGGCCTAGCTTATACTGGTTTTAGTACCATTAACGTGCGGCCTGCTGTACGAGCTGTAACGGTGATTTGTTACAGCTCTGTATACCAAAATTAATGGGTAGTCTGTGATGAGAGCACCTGTGGTTTGGTGGTGTCGATTCTACTTACCACATTAATTATCAAGTGAGCACAACGACGATATAACCACTGGTTATATTCTCTTTGAGTGAGCATGAGAGACATTTTTCAATTTCAGCTGTGATGGCACATTATGATTTATAATAAAAAAATAATCTAATACTCAGGGATTACTTGATTCTTTTTTATGATAAGTCAAAGGTAGTTGAATCACACCAATATTATAAAGGCGAAAGTTTGTGAGTGTGTGTGTGTTTATATGTTTGTTACTTCTTCACGCTCAAACGGCTGGACCAATTTTGATAAAATTTTGTATGGAGGTAGCTGAATCCCTGGATTAACATACAGGCTACTTTTCGAAACTTGTGCGGGTGAAACCGCGGGGCGCAGCTAGTTGATACAAATGTTATAGCAGTTCCTACATTTGGATCACTAGAATTTTAAATCATAATGTGTATCACAGTTGAAGTGGAAAAATGTCCACTAGCTTTTGGTAACCTATATCAGCGAAGGTCTGTGGTCAGGGAATACTAATACCGTAATATATTATTATATATTATTCCTAGATTTTTTTGTTGGAAAAAGGCTAGGCTGAGTGGTGTATATTTGAGATTTTTTGTCAGTATTATGGCTAGAATGTGTATTCACATGTTGTAAAACACACACACCCAAATTCTAACTACCTACTAGTAGCTCAGAATTTGATCACAAGGTTAAAATTTCTGTGGAGAGAAATTTATAATTTCTCGAAAACTACAATATATTGCGGAACATACATAGGGGTCCAATCGATGGGTATTAATGTTCCTGTCCTCTGAACACAGACCTTCGCTGGTACAGGTTTCCTGGGACACCCTGTATACTGAAAAATTCGCCCAAAGAGATATAATTATTTCATCAGACATCTTGGTCCAGAGAACTGTTTTCACAACTGTTTTCACAATACAATACAACATACGAAACAACATTTCGTATGTTTCTAAAGACTTGTATACGGACTAAGTGTAAGCTCACTCACTCACGCCTGCAATGCTATTTAACGCAACGTAATTTCGGCATGTGTCGTCAGTAATTCAAATAGCATTGCAGGCGTAATCATGCCGAACTTCGGTCGCGTACCTTCGGCATAGTGTGTTTAGACACTGCGTTCCAATGTACGCGTACTCCGTACGTAGGCTTAGGACACATACGATGAGACTGGAAGTCAATCCCAAACTACACAGTTTCGAAAAGGCTACTACGGCCATAGTAGCAAGGTAGTTTAGAAACATGACGTACGTATGACGTAGGCATCATACATACATGGGAAGCAATAAACTTTACGTTATTGATTCCAGTCGTAGACAATCATCATCAATCTAGTCCATAATGGTACACGTGGCCCTTGACTTGGATTGTCTACGAGTAGATATAATGACGTCACAAAGGAAAGAGATTTGAAGAAAGACATGAATGAACTTCGTGGTACTATTTACAAGAGGACCAGCAACCGACTATCACTACACTCTAATGGACACTGAACTGTCCATCCATTAAATTCGCTACTAAACGTAGTTGATTCATGTAGCATCTCAATTGATTTACGGATAAGGCGACTGGTACTCACAGGGTACTGTTATATAGTTGGTTATTGTGGTACAATGCAATAGTCATTATCCATTGGATGAGCAGGTCCAGTATTAGTTTGTTAGTGGCTGCAGCTTGAGGTGGACGATGGCAAATCAAGTGAGTTTTTTTATGTATCTTCGTCAATTTTATTCCAATGATTGGACCATCGAGTTCTCTCATTGGGTCCAACCATTGGAAGAAAAGTTTGTGCTTTCCTACGTTTGAATCTACTTCTGGTTTTATTTACTTAGTCTTCTTTAAATAGCCCCTTATTGTTTTCAACATTGCCATTGTTTTTTTAGGGTTCCGTAGTCAACAAGGAACCTTTATAGTCTCGCTATGTCCGTCTGTTCGTCCGTCCGTCCGTAGCTTAGCTCAGACTCTTAGTAGGTACTTGAAAGCTATGATTTGGCATGGACATATTATGTAGATATTAATCACTCCGAGAAAGTGGTAAAATAAATACGGAACCCTTCATTGTGCGTGGTCCGACACGCACTAGGCCGGTTTTTTTTGGAAAGGGTTTACAAGTTAACGGATTGTTTATTTAATTTCTTTCCTAATCATTTTTTATTAAAAAGCTTTGTTAATTGTAATTTTTGGTAGCATTTTCCGCTCGCATGCAAAAGCTTTTTTCAGTTACTGTTCTGTTCCAGTTACTGAACCTATGCATTTATTAATCTTTTAGGGGTCTTCACTAAACACTATCCCCGTTATTAATAACTAGCTTTTGCCCGCGACTTGGTCCGCGTGAAATTTCTTGTTCCCCTGGCGCACCCCGTCGCATCGCATCGCCTGCCCGCGCTGTTACTTCATTTTGCTCCGCTCCTAAGGGTCCTAGCGTGATGTTAAATAGCCTATAGCCTTCCTCAAGAATTAGGCTATCAAATACTTACAAATATAATTTTTCAATCCGACTGTTAGTTCGAGAGATTATCGCGTTCAATTAAACAAGCTCTTCAGATTTGTTATTGGTATAGATATATTAGATAGCGGAGTAAAGATACAAAGTTTCACATCAATATTCTTCGAGGTTTAAGTTTTCCATAATTTAAACTTCGACGTATTTTGGATAACATTATTAATTATCATGTTTACTAGTACCTTAGTATCATTATCCTTTAATCTGACCATGACTAAACCAATTCCAGATTTTCTGATCCAATATATCAAACCTTTAATACCGATAGGCGATAACCCTTAGCATATACCAACCTACATTCAAACCTATTATACATCTCATCTACATATATCTCATCTACATATATATACAACTTTATTACATTTCTCACGAGATATCTCACACATTGGAGCGTTCATCTGTATCCAATTCGGAATCGACTGGTCCACATGTAAGACATATAAAGCAATACAACTCCAGTATAAGCTGACCCCTCATCGTTCTTAAAGACTATACGTTGCGTGGTTTATATATTCTGGAAACCCGACAAATCACAATCTTGTTTCACGTTGCAAAGGATTGCTATTTCGAGTCGAGAGGGATCGGCCCTTGCGAAAAAGAAAATTTAATATTTCGAATGCCTGCTGCATTACGAATGCGAGTATTTCTGGGGAGAGGGAAATTTTTGGAATGTTTGTTTTTCTTGGGCTGAATGATATTGAAATGGGTCAACAGTTAATTTCGTGTCTTATATCGAGAGGCTGAAATGTCGGTGACATAGGTATTTTAATGGAAGAAAAGAAGGGTGTGAACATTTAACATAGTTATATACTTGTCAGCGTTTTCTGAAGTAAAGTGGTTAGTCAGTCGAACAAAGACTGTATGCACGAGTAATTTAGTTTTAACTGTCTTTTCAAATACAACTACTGTAAGTATCCTTATTGTTTTACAAAGATAGATGTTTGCGAAACTATTTATGGTCTCACAGTTTCCTGATTCTTTCTCTTATTTCATTGTTTTCTTTTCTACTAGTTAGGTACACTCTATTCTTTCGTCAATAGCATGTTTAAAGATTTGAAAGCTTTTCAATACCTTTAGTCCAAACCATTTGAGTTTCTTTGTCATTCTTCTTTGTTTCTTATTAAAGAAGTCTGACAGCGTTGTCTTTAAAAAGGTCTGTAGGAAACATTTAATTTTAAATGTCTCCACTAGTTGTGATTTCTACTTTTTTTTATTTGTGATTTGTACGTCTGAGAGGCCTGGCACACCCTGGACAGTCAGCCCCGCAACCACCATAGCATAATTTAGCCTATAATGTTAATGTTCCCACTGCTGGGACACAGGCCTCCTCTTGATGACAGGGAGTGGCCCAGTGCGGGTTGGCGGATGTCACATGTCTTCGAATGTTTCTTCTAGGACATGCCGGTTTCCCTACGATGTTTTCCTTTACTGTTTTGAGAGCATTGTATAATTTACACAAAATAAAGTGCCCGCTTGGGTTCGAACCCTAGTTAGTACCTAGTTCTTAACCCTTCCGAGCTTATCTAAAACCCTCTCACAAACTCTATCGTCACATTGTTGTTACGCAGATTCGGTCGTCTCGTAAACTGTGTACGTTAACTAAATAATCGGCTATCCGGAATAGGTCCGAGCCATTGGCCGGGCGGCGGGCGGTCATCACTCGCTATTGGGTCAAAGGTTACGAGTTTCGGGTGTCCCGATTAGTTTTCGCATTGCCAAAATTGTCAACAACATAGACCTTCTTTAGGTTCGATGAAGTGTTTCTTATCTTTAGTTTAGAGATATATTCTAAAGAGATATTTGGTGCATCTAAACTTAAAATATTAGACTTTTGTATGTTCGTTTGTTACGCTTTCACACTAAAACGGCTGAAAGGATTTGTATGAAAGGCACATGTATGAACAACTTTTACTAAGGGACCAAACTTGATATCGCGAAATAAAAACCAGCTGTTCTGCGCGCACACTTGTGCACTATAATATCTCCCGCGCCGAAGGCTAGTCTCTGTTGAGATTGGCCGCCGCGGCCGAAATACGGTCTGGAGGACTTTCTTTCTCATTTTCGTGATCATCGCGTGGTAATCGCATGCTACTGACTGACGTCATCACGTCAACGCCGGCTGTCGCTGAAAACTAACGCTGGGGCTCTGTCTCGTATAGGGTCTTAGCATTATGCTGAGCGATTGCCGTTTTGCGTAGATTTCATTCATTCTTTCTCCCAAATTGTTATTTTGTTTTATTTTTTGTTTGTGTTTTTATTTTTATGCGCCATGTTTGCCGCAAATAAACGTGCTTTCTTTCTATCATGATACTTTTTTTAGGAAAAGATCTATTGAAAGGCAAAAAAACTCACGCACACAATAATTGTCCCATTATATGTATTTAACAGTTTGAGTAATTTATGTGGCCTACCCCAATGTCCTTTCTTTAGTACCTATTGTTCGTCGAATCGTTGAGCTCCTTAGGTCTTGAGTTGAGCTGCACGATTTCTGACAAATGCGTGCACTGACTGGAGAGGTCCTCTCAATCTGTGTGGTTCTTTCCTCAAAAGATCACCTCAGACATCGATCTACATGGTCTTCATATATTATTGTATCTGCTTAGATACTGGCAATAATGTTAACTTAATTCACTGACTGTCCTATTTAACAAAATACTTTCGTAGGGAGATGGCCTGAAACACAGGTTTAAATAAACCTAGATCAGGCGACGCACTAGATTACCTTCAGAGTTTTATTTTTGACTGTAATCTCATATTTCTCATACCATAGTCTATCCTTTTATAATCCTATTATAGGCCTAGATTAATATAATACTAATGAACCTTATGTACACTTTTTGTAAACTTATTATTTCAATAAATATTTTATTATTATTATTTAAGTATATTATTACTAACCTAACTGACCAAAATTATGTCTGGACTTTTAAAACAGACTGTGACCTCTGAGTTTGTTTCGGCCTTTCTTCTCAGAGTAGGTAATCAGATAGGAAACATCTAGTTTAAAAAAACATGATTGACGTGTAAAAGTGTTTGTACAAACCTACTTACAAAAATAAAATCATTTAGCTTCGCGACTCGTATAACACACGTTTAATTTATCTTTATAGCGTGCCAACCTTTGATTTTCATTACAAAAATAACAGTAACATTTATACAGCTTTCTTTACGACATATAAAAGTCGTAATGACCTGAAATTCCTTTTACGTGTGTATCTGTGTGAAATGTGAACTTCAATCAGTTCGAACGAGTAATTGCGAAAATGCGAACTCGAAAGCCGACGCCAATAATTGGATCCTGAGACATTTTCCGTCAATTTTGACATTGTTAGTCTAATAACTATATTCGAATAACAGTAGTTTGTATCCAATTTCTCTTACACTTACGTGGCTTACATAATCAGCCTATAATGTTCCCACTGCTGGGACACGGGCCTACTCTCTGTGAGAGGGAGTGGGCAGTAATCCACCACGCGGGCCCAGTGTGGGTTGGTAGATGTCACATATCTTCGAATTTTCGGTTCTAGGACATGCCGGTTTCGTCACGATGTTTTCCTTCACCGTTTTGAGAGCAGTGGTGATGATATGATTTACAACAAGTAAAGCGCCTGTCTGGGTTCGAACCTACGACCTACAACTTGTAAGTCGCGGCCGTCACCACTTGGCCACCACTGCTCTCACGAGGCTTACCAAAACCTAATTGACTGTCCATTTGGTCTTTGCTGCTTTTCTGGCAAAATTTGTCCTGTTATCCCTGAGTGGCTCGTGGCTAAAGTAACAACAGCCGCACGGGCAGTCCCGTATCGAATGCGTCTAAAATTGCTCCATTACTTTTCAGTTTTGGGCAGTATAATGATTTATAATGTATGGACAAGCGTGTCTAGTTAAACATAACCTACGAACAATGTCTCCCACAAATGAGCATTGTCCTTCATCATAATAATTACTTTTCTCCTCTTTTATAAGTGTTATTTGTGGAAGACAATAATCATTTCTCCATACGAAACTACCTTTTGGAATGGATAAAGTTAGAATAGGTTCAACAAATGCTTGAATACTGTTTTTTGATTTATTATAATAATAATTGCCATTTATTTCTGACAGAATCCATAAAAAAAAGTCATAATAAACAATTTTTTGACGTGACAACGTCTTAAATTAGGTTGCGACTGGGAGTCACTTATGAAAAAGTGTAACGCTCGGTAACGTTACGATGAGTCACCGAACGAGAGAGAGGCCCGCCGAATGCCTTGCGTCTCTCTCCCACTCAACTATGATCGGATGATCGGTCGTTGTCACGTAAAATCTTCGCCCGTAAAACCGACTTTACAGGCAACCATTTTTTTTTGTAAATTTTGACGTTCAAAAGTGCCTTAGATTTGAAATAAGTGATTTGACTTTGAATAAAATTCTATGAATGGCATTGCAATGGTTCGTGTTTTACGAAATTACCCCGCAGCTTCATTTCCCGACAATGCTTAATTTAATTTTGCCCATCATATGAATCGGAACATATTTAACGTACGTAAACGTTCGCCCCACCGATAAATCTCATAAAACGCATCGCAGTCTTGTGGGGATATTATCATAATGACATTACCCGGATACGGAAGGGGAGGTAAGAGCCCTTACCTATACCTAAGTAGATACGTATAACCTGAAAACGCGATTCAGCGTTTCATCTATTTTAAGTAGGTACGATGGAATGGAATTAATTATGCAAAATGTAGAAGAAGAGCTACACGTGTTAGGGATTAAACGGACAACGGTGTCGATTCCCTTGTTCACAAACTAAACTAAATTTAAATTCAGTGCTTCATTTTCTTTCTATTTCATTAGGGGCTGATTTTTCAATTGACAGATTATTTTTATTCGTGGAATTAAAGTGACGTCTAACGTTGGAAAAATCAGCCCTAAGAAAAGGACAGAAGATAAATTTTAGTTTAGTCCTGTCAGATTTATCAGCGCCTGACACTACTCCATACAAGTTTAGACGTGATTAAAAACTTGCCTACTTATGTTAAGTACGTCAATTTACGTCAGGCGCTGATTAATTTGACAGGACTAAACTAAAATTTATCTTCTGTCCTTTTCTTAATGAAATAGAAAGAAAAAGATGCACTGAATTTAAATTTGTTTAGTTTAGTTTGTGAACAAGGGAATCGGCACCAAAGATATGTAAATGGATGTCAATTAGAACTATCTTTTAATTTGGGTCTTAAAAGCCCGCTTTCATCACAAATAGCTAAATATATTTACTGCTAAACGTACCTTTACAATACACCTTTCTGTTTCTTTTAATCGGTTGAAGATGAGGGAGATAGAATTATCATTCTCCTGCCCTTGTATCCTAATTGATTTGGGGTCGACGCAACATGTCTTGTTCTTCCATACTTCTCTCTTAGTCGTCATATCGGTAGTCATCCCCTTAATTAACTTAAACCCCTTATCTGCCCCGTTGGTCTCGTGGTTGCAAGTGCGACTGCTGAGCGTGGGGTCCTGGGTTCGATTCCCAGGTTGTACAAAGTGTTCTTGGGTTTTCCATTAGGAATTTCTTAGTAACAGACCGGAGTGGAAGTTGATGGTTTATACCCTCGTGGCTCGGAAAGCACGTAAAGCCGTTGGTCCTTCGCCTCATCTCTCCTCGGTCGAACTATGAGTGAAGGAACAGAGAGTGCACATGTGTTTGCGCACACACCTGTGCACTATAATATTTCCTGCGTACTTGGCTAATCTCCGTTGAGATTATCCACCGTGACCGGACACGGTCTCCCGGGCTTTAGTCACCCTATGAGTCACCCCCTTTCTAACCATATCACCATTCACACAGTCCATCCATCGTTTCTTTGGTTTTCCCCTACTCTTATAGCTATCGACGCTCATATTCAAAACATTCCTCACGACATTTTCCTCATTCTTTCGTATCACGGAAAAATAAATCAATTTTAAGATCTAAGGACAAATTTTTAAACTTGATTGTGATATGAGCGGAAAACTTGGCGCGAGAAAAGTACGCGCGCGTTTCCACATACCGTACCTACTCTTCTAGTCCACCACAGATGGGTAGTTGGAAGTTTTAGTTTATTATATGTATTGAATTATTTGCATTGAATTTACTTAGTACGTAGAATAATAACAAAGAAATAAACACAGCACGTGTGTAATAAAATAGACATCTTTTTTGACATGCGTCGTCGTAGTAAACAAGTCAATAATTTTGAAAGTAATTACAAATTGCAATACTAATTAAAAAGACAGTAAAGGTAAATATTAATCAGTTTTACTTGAAGTAAGTAACTAAATTAGCAGCAATAAAGTCAACCTTAGCAATTTAAATAAAATTAATGAATAGTTCAGTTTTACGAAGAAACCCTGAATAAATTTGTGTAATTTGTTTACAGTTTTACAAGTTAATTTATGTTTGCGTAAATAGAAGCCGTTCTGAGAAAATGTCTGGAAAACAGTGAAGACATCTGGAATGTGTCTGGATACTTTTTTTGGTATTTGATTATATTTGAATCTATTTGAATGAAATAAACATTGCTATTTAACTTTTACTGCTGCTTGTGGCTAAATAATAACTGCTCGATGAAGCGGTTGGTTCGTAGATGGGTAACCATTCATTACATCTCGAGACCACTCCGTCTCTCGAAAAGAACGTTAAACCATTGGTCTCAGGCATATATATTATATTTATAGGGTCTCAGGTGTCATTCGTTAATAGGTCTTTGACAGTCGTTAGATACGGGTAGTCAGAAGTCCAAAAGTCTGATAACAGATAAACTCAAACTCAAAGCATTTATTTCAATTAAACCTTGTACAGGCACTTTTGAATTGTCAAAATTAAATAGTCTGTCAGTTAGTCAGAAAATTGAAGCTAGTTGCCCATTCCAAAACATAGATCTCTATGAAGAAGAACGGGCAAGAAACTCCATGGACACTCTTTTAAATCAAGATATTTCAAAATCCTGGGTACAGTCAACAACAAAAGTAGATGATCAAAATCAGAAATTCAATACCTACTAATGAACGGAGTTTGCGTCAGAACTCTGCCACACAGCCACACAGTCTCTGCACATAGCTCAACAACAACAACAGCAACAGCTCTGCCATACAGTTCTGATGCAAACTCCGTTAATTAGTAATGAATTTCTGATTTTGATCATCTACTTTTGCTGTTGATTGTACATTATTCATGTTGCTTCTATATGTGAGAACAATGTAAAAAAAAAAGACACAAGAGACAATTCAAAATATAAGATTATAAATAAGCCTTGGCAGTTAAGAGATGACCAGTCTCAACATGACGCGTGGATCAACACCATCCAGCTCAACCATTTTCGTAGGGAACCGAATGATAAACAGAGATAAGTACAACAACAAGTTTGTGTATGATTGTAAAAGGTAATCTGTAGAAAAACAGATCCGATAATATAAAATCTACTGATAAGCTACTTCCAAACCACATAGAGCCAGAAAAATGCAGGATTTTTGGGAAATCTTCATGTAGGTGAACTGTGGAGTGCAGCCAGCATAAAAACAATAAATCCGCGTACTAAATATTTCCACCGATTTAATAATAAAAAGTTATGAAACAGATTTAATGCTAGTTCTATCATGTTAGGTACCGGTTTATTTCGTACAATATTCTACTTATTGGTTTTTCCTGAAACCGGGAGTTTCATTTCCTTCCGGAATTGTCGTGAGACGCGAGTTCAGGATTACCCTTGATCGATCTGAAGCAATAATATTTGTGGTTGTACTGAACCAAAATAAACGTTATTGTATTAGTATTCTATGATGTGATTTCCTTATTAAGTAGTTTATAGGATGTTTTCGGAAGGATATTTAAGGATCGTCTGATGACACATCTGCAGACGAGTAAACGATTATTTATTTGAGTGCATAGACTTATGGACATATGGATTATCATAATCAGCGTGGGAGCTTGTGCAGATCCCGTCAAGTTATGGGTATTTCGGAATTATCATTTGCGATGCAACTATCCCGACTTAAAAAAAAAAAATTAAAGTTAATTAATTCATCACCACTGAACCAAACCAAAAATTCGAAGACATGCGACATCTACCAACCCGCACTGGGCCCGCGTGGTGGATTACGGCCCACTCCCTCTCACAGAGAGGAGGCCTGTGTCCCAGCAGTGGGAACGTTATAGGCTGATTATGTAACTCGACTGCGCGACAGCAAGGTTATGTTTTTGCTGATGTTCATAGGTGGCAATAACGACTTACTCCCGATGGGATTAGATTAGATGGGCCGCTGACTGGTTTGCCATCCTCATAACATGAAAACCTTACCTTTGCTGAACTGGGCCTTTTTGGCGCAGCCGTGAGGCACTCTTTCCTGCTAACTTTTTATATCGGACTTTACACTTTTTTTTTTTTTTTTTGATATTATGTATCAGTGGGCCTAAAAAGGCCACACGCACATCAGGCGGTTTCAACGCACGGCACGGAAGGGCCTCAGACGCCTCGATATGTAAAGATGGTCACCCAACCATGGAACAACCGCAGCAAGCGTAGCTTAACCTGATCGCTGGACCCGTATGGTTGTTATTTCTTAGCCCCCTTCCTTTTCGCCGATAACCAAATTATTTTGGGTCACGTAACTCACGTTCTATCGCGTTTGCTTGTCGACGAAACTAGGTTCTGGCGCAGATCTGATTATGTACACATCATTTGATGCATCCCTCCTTCGCCCTCTTATTTGACCCAGAAAATATTACGGGGCAAATAGCTAGATGTTTGTTGTAGATACACATTGACAGGTGGAATAAAGCGCCGTTGCTCGATAAATCTGTTTATTTCTGACTTGTTTTAACCGACTTCAAAAAAGGCTGAGGTTATTATGTTCAGCTGTATGTTCAATTGTTCATCGATATTTTTGTCAATTGTGGACTGATTTTGAAAAATCTTGGGCGGTGGTCCCATTCTGTCGGCACTCCCGGAGTGCCACTGTTTTTTTTTTATACCCTTCGAAAAGTTTCTACGCTATCTATCTAGATGCAGCTATCGGGGTCTAGAATCAAGTGCTGAATTCATGATTACGCGTAGTTTGCGCATTGATATCTTTGGCACCCTGTTACTGTATCATCATGATCTATAATTCTGACTTACCCGCAACCGACAACGGTAAGACAGATATTTGGCCGAAAATACACTCCATATAATCTTTTACCCGTATATTTTTGAAAACTTCGTATACTTCTTGTTCAGGGAAAGAATTAGGTCGATCATCAAAAAATTTCATTTCATCTTTGTTTGAGTATGTCGTAAGAGGATATTATGGGAGTTGTCAGTGTGATCAAGGGATAGATGAGCGGAAGCATCCCCTCGTAAAAAAGGAACAACTCAAACGAAATAACCGTTAAACTTTTTAATCCGCAAACATGACGATAAAGCTGTCTGTAGGAGAGATTTTATGAAATATGTAGATTCTAATTTTATTATTATCATACTGCATGGTAATTGCGTAACTTTGCTCACAATCCTAAAGCTATTCATTTTGACAATTTAACAATATTCATTGCGATAAAGAGATATGAGGAACAGGCTGTAAAGTTCACTCATCCTCCATAGAAAAGGGAGAATCCTCCGACCAGACGGGTTTTGTGTCTGGTGGGAGTGGTGGGCTACTGTACGAGGATTGATGTCGGGACGTTCTATAGCTAGTCGCGTGGTAAACTCTGCTTGCGCGATGCAGGATTTTTGCGTGACATCTGTATGATGCGTAGTTCGCATGTGGCAGTGTAAATGCCATTGCACCACAGTGTTCTTAACGGTGTTGAGGAGGTGAATTTTTCAAACATAAGAAGCAATTCGAAATCATGTGACATCTACCAACCTGCACTGGTTCTGCGTTGTTCATTATGTCACTTTCGTTCCAACAATGCTGATTATGCTTATGCTTTTAAGAAGGAAATTTCTAAACCATTGCGGTTTAGTAATTTCCTTCAAATCCTTTGGACTGACACACAAGCCAAATCGCCACTTCGCCACCATTACACAGGTCGATATAAATCGCAGGATTTTGCATCAGACAGTCGACCTTCATACAGTGGGCGATCGCCTGCGACTGCGCATTTTCACGGTCGATTTAGTCGCCCGCCGCATGTGACCTATTGCCACACTACAATAGTTGAAACCTATTTTGGAACTGGCGATTTTAATCACCTGCGGTCTAGCCGAATTGCCATTTGTACAGTCTTACAACCAGCATTGGCAGGTCTTCTTCTTCTTCTTCGTGTCGTTGGCACAACTCTATTATAAATCTTGTTTTCCCAAAACTTTGCCACTTCCACAGCGTTGTCGGTGCAGTTGGCGGGTCATTTCCTAGGTAGCATCGGGATTATTGTGAAATTCAGAACAAGCTGGTAATTCTTTTTAAATTAAATTCAAAAAAGCCTGCCTAGGCTTAACATTTTCACTTGATAAGATTCCCTTCTTCATTACGTCTTCAAGATTACGGGAGCCGTTTTTATCTCTTACAAAACGGCGTTTCTCATTAGGAGAGTCCGTTGGACGTTCCGGATTACGTCTAATGTCGAGCCCATTAGCCATAATCCGTGACGCCGTAATACTGATAGGTGATAAGGAGGACAGTGCTTTTAATGCAAAATTCTTATTTTAGAAACATTGTTGCGCAATCAGGCAAGGATTATCTTGGAGTCTATGAAAGAAAAGGCCACGACCTGAGTTTGTTTCGGCTTTTCTTGTCAGGGATCGGGAGGGAAATGTCGACGCCATCTAGTTTCAAAATTGACCAAAAAAAAAACGTGTCTTAGATCTACTTTACAGAAATAAACCATCGCCATTTCATTTCGTTTCCCCTTTTTTCAGAAAAGCATGTAAATTTAGGACTAGTGTAGATACGTAAGAATATGAGAATCGTTTGCACTGAATTTATTTCGTTTTATTTGTGTTTTTATATCTGGATGTCATATATTTTGGATAAATTACTTTGCTGTAATCAAATGCTTTCACTGCATAACTAGAACCTCATTAAAACGCTCGAATTTTAACTAGTGACATTTAAACGTCATAAGTAATTATCAAAACGGCTACACTCAAAACCACGGATTATGCTCAAAACGGTGACGCCAGCACATAAAGCTACCCGAAACTGTAAAATTTTCCTAATCAACTTTAAACCTTATACTTTAGCGATAAAGTTGAAAATCTATTACAGAAATTCGACAGATTGTAGCAGCTTGATGTGCTTGCGTCTGTACATGAAGTTCTTATAATAAAATATTTAGTAGGTAACACACATTTGGCCAATATTTAGCACTAGCAGCGCCCCGCGGTTTCAGCCGCATAAGTGTCGATCCCGTAGGAATATCGGGATAACAAGTAGCATATATGTTAATCCAGTGTCAGCTACCTCCATACAAAATTTTATCAAAATTGGTCCAGCCGTTTGAGCGTGATGAAGTATCAAACATATAAACACACACTCACAAACTTTCGCCTTTATATTATTAATGTGATGCAATAGTACACAAGTGTTTACATTTAAGATATTAATTACTAGGTAACTACATTTTGATTCTATTGCGTTAAACTCACTGAAAAAGGGTTACCCACTGTAAACTTCCACCATAAAGGACTACTAATGCTAGCAACTTCAAAAACAAAGAATTTAACAAAAAAAATTCATGTTCCAGGGTGTCTCCTTCATTGGCTGGCATCAGCGGACCCGGCTGGAGCGGGTGCTGATGGTGGTAGCCGCGGTGCTGTTTGTGGTAGTACTCCTGACCATCACCCTGTTGCTGACGATGCGAGGACCCACCTACTTGCCCGTGCCACCCTGCTATCAGCCTGAGAGCAAAGGTAATTGACTTCAAAACAATGATATCTTCATTACACTACCACTTTACTTCATGCCCCCTTGCTCTCATTGTCTGATGGGGAATCCGACACGACCGGAGGGAGATCAGGAGCCATCGGACAATGAGAGTGAGGGAAGAGAGTGCACCTGTGTCCGCGCACTCACATGTGCACCATAATATCTTCCGTGCCGAATGCGGGTCTCCGAGTCTCCGCTGATATGGATCCTCATGTCCGAAATTTGGTCTGGAGGACGTTATCTCATGTCATTCATTCCAAAAAAATTCGCAAGTGGTTCGGAGTCACAATTAAAGTGCTCTTAAACTGTGCCACCTCCCATAGGAAAAATTCAGAGATGATGGCCAACCTTCAAATCATTGGCGAGTTAAAAGAAGAAGGATTGTCTTCTTATTCGCCATTTCTCGAATCGTATGAGGATAGCTCATACCATGATAAAGATCTGTCAAGGTCGCGGGTAACACGTGGTCGAGGGTTATGAACCGTGAAAAGTGGCAGAAAAGAATGGAGGCCTATATCCACCAGCGGGTAATTACGGGCTGAAATTATGATGATGGTGATGGTAAAAATATTAGGTTGTTGGTAATTGGGTTGTCAGTCCAGAGTGCGCCGGACGAGAAGTCTATTGGGGAGCAGTGGTGGCCCAGTGGTAACGGCCGCAACTTACGAGTTGTAGGTCGTAGGTTCGAACCTAGACAGGCGCTTTACTTTGTATAAATTATTTCATAACCAGTGCTTTAAAAACGGCGAAGGAAAACATCGTGAACAAACCGGCATGTCCTAGAACCAAAAATTCGAAGATATGTGACATCTACCAACCCGTACTGGACCCGCGTGGTGGATTACGGCCTACTCCCTCTTGCAGAGAGGAGGCCTGTGTCCCAGCCCCAGCAGTGGGAACATTATAAGCTGTTTATGCACTTGTGGAATGGTGAACGCTATTTTAATGCACTCCAGAACTCATAATGATAGGTATAGCCAACAATGTTAGCCAAATACACAAACAAAGGAATGCTTGATGAATAAATTGATAGTTATTGTCTGGAACATAGCATTTATTTATGATATCATAAAATTGATTACCTATATCTATCCGAAACGCTACAATGTCGGGAGTTGTGATGTTGTCTGTAATAAAGTTACAAGTGCCAATAAAGTTTTGTGGGTTTGATAGTCAAATACGTATTTATAGGGGACCATATTTCATGGTTGGCTAATATTATTTTTAATTAGCATGCATTCAGTGACAGACAACGCACGGGTCAAGAAGCATATAGGTTACTTATTTATTGCACAAAAGTTACTTGAGTCTGGATGTGTTTCCCGGTTGATGGCAATAGGCTCGCCCCCTATTACATGGGACTTAAACATAACTGGCCACATGTGAGTGTACTATAGTTACACCTCTGACTCTGCGTGATGTTATGTTATATATGAAGAATTTATAAAAATTTCAGTCACATACGCACGAGTGACACATGCCACTCGCAGCTCAAATACACGAGGGGCATGTCGTCGACGGCTGCCTCCGACATTCGTTGACGATTGTGACGACCCGTGTCGCTCGCTTGCATCCATACGAGTACTAAAAAGGATGAATGTTTTTATGGAAGTTCTTCATTATGGCGGATGGGAAATTCCATTGGGCAGACGACTTGTATTTTGTAATTTACCACGGCATAAGATACATTGGAAGATGAAAACTGTATAGGTACTAAAGCTACTTAAGTATTTAAAGAGTCAAAAAAAGCTAGTTCAAGTTAGTTGCTAATCACTTCTAACTTCTCTTTCAGACCACATTGTATGCCTAAAAGGGTCCTGCATATACACAGCAAGTGAAGTGATCAGGGCACTGGATGAAACACAGGATCCTTGTGATGATTTCTACGAGTTCGCATGCGGAGGCTGGATCAAGAACAATCCCATTCCTGAGGGGAAATCCAGCTGGGGCATCTTCAGCAAGATTGAGCTGCAGAACCAGTTGATCATCAGATATGCACTTGGTAAGTCAACTTGAATTTCAGTTAGTGCTCATGCACACGAACGACACGTGTTGGCGACAGAGGCACCTGCATCCGCCGACATGCATCGACAGCAGCCGTCGACAACCTGTCGCTTGTGTGTATATGCACACTTAGCTGTTCGGAATATCGGATAGGTTATAGGGTTTTTTGAATTAATGAACCCCCATTCATGGGCCTCCATGGCTTAAAGAAGTCGTTAAGCGAGGTTGTGGTTGTAACTAGTACTGTATGAAAATTGCTTCGGATGATCAGCAGCCCAAAAGTCTGAAAACATGTCTATAGGAATTAGATATGGCTCTAAGACCATATCAGCCCTGAAAACGTCCAACGGCATCGGGAAAGACCCATGCGTAGATGTCGGGACGAACTTGACGCCTATGTGAGGGATTGGTCGAGTTGAGTAGAAGCCCTGCAGTGGGCTGTGGAGCAAAACAGGATGATTATTATTATTAGTAACAGCGATTTTGCACTGTTTTCAAAACGGGTCGAATCGAGAATATTCTATTTTTTATGCTGAGCTGAGGCCCTTTTGGCATTATAATCTTTGTTTTCTGTTTTTATAGTTTTAAGGTATATTTATTTTGCTGTAATGCCAATAAACGCATTTTTCTTTCTTTCTTCGAAATCAGATCGAGCGCATTGCACAAACTACGTACCTATACGAAGATGTGTATTTTCTTGGAGTCGAATCAGATGTAAAGTAAAAGCACCCAAACTGGGTCGCGGACTCGCGGTACTCAAATGACACTCGTTCACGTGGAAAAGCAAAGGAGTTTATTGCGAGGGGGATGTATTTCTGGTTCCTTGTATCCTTTAGGGAATATTTTATGACGATTTATAAGAAAGTTATGGATATACTGCTTCCGCCAGCTTTTATGCGGCTTCAAAAAATACACTCACGGAATTGGCCCAAGCGTAGTTTGTAGCTTATTGTCGAAATTAAACACGACCGACATGGTTTTTGTTTTATAAAACTTAGAGGATGGTCTAATACCTAAATTTAAATCACTAATTCCGAAAATAATGTGTAATTTACGTTGTTGAGCAGACAGAGGGGCCCGTGGCTAAATTATAACAGCCGCACAGGTCCATCGATCAGGTTAAGCTACGCTTGCTGCGGTTGGTCTGTGGATGGGTGATCTTTACATACCGAGACCCCTCCGTGCCACGGAAAGCACGTTAAGCCGTTGGTCCCGGCTGTCGTTCGTGGATCTTTGACAGTTGTTACGGGTAGTCAGAAGCCCGAAAGTCTGACAACCAGTCTTACCATGGGGTATCGTATTATCCAGGAACTGGGTTGTGGAGGTCAGATAGGCAGTCGCTCCATGTAAAATACTGGTATTCAGCTGCATTCGGTTAGACTGGAAGCCGACCCTAACATAGTTGGGAAAAGGCTAGGCAGATGTTGTTGAGCAGACAATTTTTCGAACATAAATGAATTAAATATTATTGAAGCAATGGATTAGCAATATCCATCAAAATGATTCAGATTGTGATTCATAGTGTGTTGCGCAACTAAATGATAAATGATAAACGATTTATTTTCTGTAAGTAGGTTTGTAAGTACAAACACTTTTACACGTCAATTATATTTTTTTTAACTAGATGAGGTCGGCGTTTTTTGAGAATATTCTGAGAAGAAAGGCCGAAACAAACTCAGAGGTCACAGTCTCTTTTAAAGTCCAGACTATATCTTGGTCAGATCGCGATCGTGTGAAGACTATGTAGATTGGTGTCTGAAGTGGTCTTTTGAGGAAAGAACCACACAGATTGAGCGGACCTGTCCAATCAGTGCACGCATTTGTCAAAAATCGTGCAGCTCAACCCAGAACTTCAGGAGCTCAACGATTTGACGAACAATACCAAAGAACTAGGGTGCTGTTTTCAGAATATTTATTTAACTATCAGGAAAACGTTAATAAACATTTATTTTCTTGCTCGGTTACACAACCGAAACGTAAAGATGTCGTCCACGATCCTATGACGGGGTTATGACATTAAGATAATTTTCATTGTTGTCATACAATAGGTATATTACATTATTACCTACTGCTTGCGTCATCGTAGAACAAACGTAGGAAAATGCCTACGCGCCATGAAAAATTGACGTGAAACTATCACGTAGGTAGTTTCGTAGACAGAGCCTTATTAACGCTCCCGCCAACAGACGCGACGCGACACTAGTAGAACAATTTCTACAAAAACTTCGTGGAATTTTCTACCAGAATCATGTCGCACAGACGCGTCACGACTTTCTGCAGTAGCCCTTATGAAGATATGTGTTGTGTGTACGTTTTAATAATTGTATGACAATTAATTTGTTAAATTTAGTTATAAGTTGTAGAGTTTGGGACTGTAGAGTTGGTAGAAAAATTAACTAAAACAATGTAACAAGTTAGATAGATAACCACAATTTTATATGGCAGTTTCTAATGAATATGCACCTAAATAGTACACATATCTAAAATAAAGGAAACCAGTTATACAGGGTGTATTAGAAAGGTGCCGTCATATTTTAGGCTTGACTGTCAAACTGAGCCGCCGCGCCGTTTTGGATTTACGTTTCGACCTCACTATCAGCACCCCCGAAAACCATGATAACGAAAACCATGAAAAAAAAATCGCAGCCGCCATCTTGGATTTACATTTTGACAGCAGGCTTCAGCATCCTTGAAAACCTTGAACACTAACTTTATCTTATCTTTCTCAGTCCCTTTCTTTTATGAATAACGCTTTTTCGTTACGTGACGATTTCTACCGCCTCTTACCGCAAGCTGCGTGAGAGAACCTCGTTCCTATAATAATCAGTCATCCCATACATTTGGTTCGAGTAGGTATTGAAGTTTTGCATGGGATTGTTGATAACTTTTTCTCGATTACGATGTCGATCCTATGGAAAAAGTTGTTCAGTTTGATGGTCTCTACTACACCCTTGAATATTACTACACCTTCCTGATACACGCTGTATACTAAGTTTTACATAAGATATTAGTAAGCTATTGTAAATTATAATCGACTTGTACCGTTTATCGCTTTATATATGTATGAAAAATTAGATCTTGGAAGTTCTGACTTTGTTCAGCCACAGCAAAATACGTTGCAGAAGTTCAACTTCTCTGGGCGCCAAACACTAAGCCAATAAATTCAATAAGATCGATTCGAGTGTTCGAGACTGTGGCATATACATCGCGAAAGACGCATCACACTGACGTCACGCAAAATCCTGTATCGCGCAAGCAGATTTTACCGCGCAACTAGCATTATACACAACGTCGCGACATCAATCGTCAGGTAGTAGCCCACCAGATACAACACCCGCCTGGTCGGAGGATCCTCCCTTTTCTATGGAGGATGACTGAACTTTAACACACTGTTCCTCATACCTGTAGACTATAAGATCATCGATTTCCGCGCCAAGAGTAATAAAAAGATAAGCTGCAGTTAATTCAGTCATCCAAACATGACAATCTGTTAGCTGTCTAACTTTGGCGGATCACACACTTCAACGCGCCACGCGACGTAGCGCGGGAGACGGAACCAAATTCCCCGCACATTTAAGAATTTTCCAAATCGTTCTAAGCTAGTACTCGGTTAAAAAAAATACAACTGAATACAGAACCTCCTCCTTTTTTTGAAGTCGATTAAAAAGAGACTATCTTCTTTTAAACTATATTCTATTACCTACATAGACGCAGCAGAGCAAAAAGGCCACTTAGGCAGAATCATAAAATGATCACATTATGAATCATAATGGACAGTTAACTGTTAAGTTAATCGTATCAAATCCCATTGGTGAAGGATTTAATAGTTATTTTTTTTTGCCTGTGCTAAATACCAATCAATCCAATCCCAATCTCTTAGATTATACTTAGATTATACATACGCGTATACGTAGTGAAGCGAAAAAAAGAAAAACACGGACTGTCTTCGCCTTATTATGATTAATAATGTTATCCTTTTATGATTCTGCTAAAGTGGCCTTTTTAGGCCCCCTGAACCAGGAAAACCAAAATCGTTTTACTCATTGCCTTTCTGAACATATTATTTCATCTTCTAAGTACCATCATCTAATAGCAACGCAAACTTCACCGAAATCGCTTCAGTATAACCACAAAATATAAGTGTGAATATTTGTTTAGTTTGTTATATTGTTATTATGTGCCTTCATGGATTTTTGACGTCTTTTCATACGTAATAATGTTATATGTTAGTTAAATAAGAAGTACGATTGTAGTCATTGTTCTCGTGAACAAATATTAGTAAAATGTTGTAGGTGAACTTTAAAATTGGTCTGTCCGTAGATTTCAATATTTGTATAGGAAGGCATTGTGCTAAAAACTGTATACACTCATCTCCATATCAAGCTACAAGTTCCAGTATAAGCTGACCTCGCTTTGGTTCGGCTGTTCGTACAGCAAGAGGTCAGCTTGTACTGGAAAAGGAGGTATAGGTTAATATACCGTGATAAGTATTAAATATTGACATACGAAAAACGCAGTGTAATGTACGGAAAATCAATGATGACAAGGGGAAAATTTTAAGAATCCATCTTCAAATATGGCGAGGCTCCACCCCACTGACCTCTATAATACGAGTACTTGTATGATGGAGGACAGTGCTCCACCTACATCTACTTCAGTGGATATAGAGTCTACATTCACATTACATACTACCTATTTGGACTTATACCTGGCGACGTAGACGCGTACCTACGGGCGGCGTACCGCAGGGATTGGACCGAGGCGGCCCTTGAGGGGAATGCTTGGAAGGATTCGGGGGAGGTCTTTGCTCAGAAGTGTGTAATGGGACAATGAAGGCTAATATTACAAAAATTCCAAAAAATACGGTTAAAGATATTTAGGTATTTCTCAAAAGAATTACACTTATAGAGAAAAGTAGCTTAAAATAAAATATTGCTTCACGTAGTTGGTAATTTAACATTATAATAATACTCTTATTTAATAATTTCCGCATACCAAAGAAAACAAATCAGAAATAGGTAAACTCAGATTTTTTATTTTCTTGACCAAAATTACAGCTAATACATACCTACTAAGTAATGTCATATGTTGACAAAAAGGTCGATCGCAGTTGTGAAAAATCAGAGTTTAGTGTTACACAAAGAACAGCAGAGGGCCTAAATGTGGGCCTAAAGTGGGAGTTTGACCACCCCTTGAGAACACAAGCATGATACTCAACTTATACTTATTTCCTCCCCAGAAAAAGTAAACATCTCAAACACAGCCGACGCGGAGGCCAAAGCCCGTATCTATTACGACGCCTGCATAGACACCAACGAGACGATTGAGAAGCTGGGCGAGAAGCCCCTAGTAGCCGTGATCAAGCAACTGGGCGGCTGGCATATCCTGCCCTCCACCATGACCAAGCAGAAGTGGGACCTGCAGAAGTTGGTGCAGGATGTGCAGAATACGTAGGTTTAATTAGTAATTTAATAAATACACCAACAGCATAATTATATACATATTATAGCATTTACGTTAAAGTCTACTTGGACTAAGTCAAAATTAACTTGGCGAAAGTCAACTTGGCCAAAGTCAAAACTAACTTGATCAGTGCCAAAGTCAACTTGGCTAAAGTGAAAGTCAACTTGGTCAGTGCCAAACTCAACGTAGTCAAAGTTAAGGTTAACTTGGTCAAAGTCAACTTGGTAAGCTTGCAACTTTTTTAATATATTTACTCACAGTCGATGGGAAACGCATATAAATTAAACATTGATAGAAAACCGTCGGATAACTCACTATTTTTGGCGGTTTTTGCAATTACAATTTTATCCTAGGAAAGTTACTGCAGGATTGCTATGTTTCAAATAGATTCTATATTTATTTCAGATTCAACCTGGGCGGGTTATTTAACTGGGCAGTAACGGAAGACGACCGCAACTCATCGAAACACGTCATTGTGGTTAGTATCATTATTATCTATTTTGTATGAACATTCCTAGTTTAGTTTGTCAAACTCTAATAAAGACTTAATGCCAATTAGCCCAAGTTCGCACGGATAAAAAATTATCGCGGCCGGATTTATCGCGCACTAGATTTTAAACTCTCGGTAATGAGAATTCAATAGAGCGCATGCCTCCATCCATTTTTTTTATTTTTATTTTTTAATGGGCCCGCTCTTGACCTCGATCACGCCTGATGAAAAGCGATGCAGGAGGTCTATGATGCAACGAGCGTGCCCAGAAGATGCCTAAGGCACTGGAACTCCCACGCATCGACGAAACACAGCAGGCTGCTTGACCCCGGACTCCGGTGAGAGGGTGGTCGCAGACCAGGCGGGCGTTAGCGCTACCACCGCAAGGGAAGAATTGGCCAGTCAAATAAGGTGTTGGGTGTGACTGTCCAGGATGCGCCGAGAGCTAGGTTCAGTTGAGTAACTGGCGGAACAAACTGCGCTACACGAGGAGGCTTCTTCATGCCTCTCTTCATGTCCAACTCTCGGCGCTAGCTGAGCGTTAAAAATCCAGTGCCCGAAAAAAAATCACCGCGGGAAAAAATCGCGGGCTTACGATCTATTAAAAGTCGCAAGAATTCGTTGTGGCAATGATTGGGGGGGAGGCTTATGTCCAATGAATGTCTTTTGGCCGCTAAGATGATTTGATTAATTGCAATTGCTGCGAGTGATTAAATTTCAAGGCAACGAAAGAATAAAATCAGTGGTTGCTTTATATTTATCAAGATAAGTTTCATAATGCTCATAGCATCTTCATATTAGCCGAAAGACATCCATTCCAAGTAAACCAATTACAGGCACTTTTGAATTGTCAAGGGGTCGGTCAGTCAGAAAGATGAAGCTTGTTGCCCATTCCAAAGTGTAGTACTAGGTACCTATGGAGAAGTACAGGCAAGAAACTCCACGGACAATCTTTTAAATCAAAATAATATGGTTACAAAATATTAGTAAAAAAATTGGACGTAAGCCCTCATCATCATCATCATCAGCTAGTTAGGATTTGCAGTGATAGCCAAATTATTGGCACCCCCTTTATACCATCCTTTTATTACTTCCAGCTCGACCAAGGCGGCCTGAACCTCCCAACTCGAGACAACTACCTCAACAGAACAGCCCATAAAAAGGTCCTCGACGCGTACCTAGACTACATGACGCGAATATGCGTCTTATTAGGAGCGAACAAAACTGAAGCGAGGACCCAAATGAACAAAGTCATCCTCTTTGAGACGGAACTGGCGAATATCACCACCCCCTCCGAGGATAGGAGGGATGAAGAGGGGCTGTATAACCCTTATACGATAAGACAGTGGCAGAAAGAAGTGCCTTTTGTTAACTGGACTATGTTCTTTAATGATGCGTTTAAGTTGGTGAACAGGACTGTGAGTATGTTTGAATATTTTGTATGTACAGTCGACTGTACAGTCACAGTATAAAGATCTTACAGTATTTCGACTTCATACAAACGGACGAAACGCGAGCTATACCTACGCGCCTCGACCTCGGAATGCGCTCGGTATGCAGACAGTCGCGACTGTGCCGCAGTGACGAACGGACGGTGTGTTGTTTTTTTAACAATAACCGCGCGATGATTTCACTAAAAATAAATTGAAGTACATATTTAATATGACGAGTAGGCTATATTGTACTGTTTTTGGTTGCATGAATTCGTCAATAACGCATCCAGAGATAACTTTTTTTAAATTACCTGGAAACTCTGAAAGGTAAGACTACATAATAATTTTACTTACTAGTAGGTAGGTAGGTACATAATGTGTGTCTTTTTAATGGATAAGTATTTCCTTTTATCTCCCGAAAAAAAAAGATGTCTGGATTAATAAATAAAGTGAATAGAGTAAAGGAAAGTGATAGACACGAGTGAAATAGGTAGTTATATGCGGTTCATGAATCATTATACGGTAGGTACGCTTGTGTTAAAACCTCGGCGCGGGTGTTTTGTTTTGTTAGTTTGTATAATTCAAAGTAAAGATGTGGTTTTTGTACTGTGTGTATGAATTATTTATGTACACACAGTAAAATACAATAACAAAACTAAATGGAAACACAAAGTAGGCAAATGTAATTAAAATGCTGGAGGCGGGCAGCCCTATCGCATGTTTACGTACCGCGCGGCTGTAGGCATTTATTTCAAGGTTACGGCCGAGTTACAATACTGTATGATCTTTATACTGTGGTACAGTCGTGTAGTTTTATTCAGACTGACAGTGGCTTGGTTAGAGGTGTGGCTGAGGATTGGCTACTGATCTACGAGTCGCATGTTTGAAACCTGGAATAGATAAAATAATGTTAGTACCTACTCGTATAGCCAACTGATAAATTGTCCCCATTCTGCCTGATTATAAACAAATCGATGATATTGAAAAATTCATCGTGCCAAAAAACTTAAAAAAAAATATTTTATAAAATCTAAGACTATTAAGTGATTTCCAGATACCGGACACAGAAAGAATAGTGGTATACGCTCCAGAATACTTCAAGAATCTCACGAAAGTCATAAAGAAATATAGCAAGACTGAAGAAGACCAAAGGTACGCTAATTCTTCCTTAATCTGATTTTACGCGTAGATCAAGACTGCGCCGTAGATCTAGTTATTGCCACCACGACAGCTGACCATGAGGTCCTGGGTTAAATCACTGGGGCAAAGCATTTGGTAATGGGTTTTTTTCATCAAAAAATTCTCAGTAGCAATTGCGAAGTTTTTGACAGCTAGGATATTCAGTATATAGCTGTCAAAAACTTGGAAGGTGAAAAACCAGTGGTGTCGCGCAACTTAGGAAAGACTACTGGATATAGAACAGTAATCTGCGCCGAAAAAGCACCGAATAGGGCTGATGATGAGGGTTTCGTGACGGTGCAAAGGAGGAAGTGCCGATCTAGCGAACAATAACCGGTGCGGCAAAGCTCCTACGGAGCCCGAAATCAGCTTGCGTGCCGCAAAGCCGAACACACCGGTGTACATCTCCCAGCTACACTACACCACTAAGGCGGAGGACATCGTGGAGTACGTGCGCCAGAAGACGAGGTACACGCCGAGGGTGCAGTTACTGGAGTCGCACCGCAACGTCAACATCAAGGCGTTCGTGGTGCGCGTGCCGAATTGCTATCTGCCCGTCGTCATGGAAGAAAACTTCTGGCCGTAGGACGTGGTGTTCCGTCGCTTCCCCGGACAAGTACCACAGAACTGCTCAATAGTTGGCTAGTGAAGTACTGTTTTATAATAAAAATATGTTTTTTTTTTTAAGTATGTGCCCACGTCGGCTTCGCCTGAAATTAATAAATAAAACTTCTAATAGAGCTGGCATAATGTAGGTGTACGAACACTGCCTACATCTTCAGAGAATACAGTCGTGATCTAATAATTTGGAATCTATATTTTCCTTTTTAGAACTCTAACCAGTTACATGATGTGGCAAGTCTCTCGATCCCTATCGACATACCTCTCTAAATCCTTCCGTGACGCCACCAAGATCCTGAGGAAGGCACTGTTCGGCTCTGAAGGCACTGAGGAGTCTTGGAGATACTGCGTCACTGATACTAATAATGCTGTTGGTAAGTTCATCATCCTCATTTTAATGATTAGAAAAATCAATGCTGAATGAAGATGGCACCTAGGCTCATAAAAATTGCCACCATACCAGGGCAAAAGAACGGAAAAATCGCGTCAGTCATCGAAAATAAATCCGGACTCACTCTCAACAGTGGCCCGTTGAAGCAAACTACTTATATTCTAGTCGAGTAGAAATATTTATAGCATGAAAATACCTGCCCTTCTGCTACTTTTGAAACCTTAACTACCATTAAATGGTGGCATACCGTAACAGCCCCATTTTTCATCCAGGTTTCGCAGTAGGAGCCATGTTCGTCCGAGAAGTATTCCACGGCGAAGCGAAGACTCAAGGAGAGATCATGATCAACAACATCAGGAACGCGTTCAAGAGGAACTTGAAGAACTTGGACTGGATGGATGCGGAGACCAGGAAGGCTGCTGAGATTAAAGCTGATGCCATCACTGATATGATTGGTAGGTATTGGGGTAAGCAAATGTATGCGTTTTCGGAAGGGGAGCTACACAGACATCTTTGATAGATTGAAGATTTGAGGAGTCGGGAATTGTTGGTTACTAATTGCGCAAAATCCAGGGCAATTTTTAAGTTGCTCGTTTATATGTGTTGATTTGGGAGCGGTATTCCGTGATATTTTCAGGTACTGCAACAATACCGATTTCAGCTGGTACCGGTACCAGTTTCATGCTTGTGTGTCCCAGTTCAAAGGCTTTGGTGGTGCCGGAAAAATATTAGACATTTGAAAACCTTAAATTTGGTTTCCAAAGTGGACCTCTCATTAACAATCCCTCCCTAAAAGCTAATTCCACCTACTCCGCAGGTTTCCCCGACTACATTCTCCACAAAAATGAGTTGGACAAGCAGTATGAGGAACTGGAAGTGAAGCCCAACGAGTACTTCGAGAACAACATAGCTTTTAACGTGTTTAGTTTGAAGAACGATCTCAATAAATTGGATAAACCTGTCAACAAGACTAAATGGGGTAAGCACATTACAGTAATTTGGTACCAGGATTTTGAAGTGAATAAGAAAATGAGCGATGAAACTCCAATTAACTCATCAGCAGTGATTTGCTCTTAACTATTAGCAGCACTAAAATTTAAACAGAAGTTTGAAGCGGGGCAGACTGAATGCCGGAGGAAAGGAAATTGGATTTTGTGGTGTAACTTGAAAGAGCTCTGCCTGCAGTTTCGAATGAGGTGGCGATTGACTTATGACGATTCTTATAATTTACGGCTCGTTATTAGTTAAAATTAAGACCCTTGTATCTTTACCAATAATGAAGCAAAAACTTCATAGCTTTGCATAGTAGACCTTGCCATATGACAGTAGCTACCACAGGTAAAATAAGCTTACGAATCTATTTATTTAATGCCCAGTTATGCAATAAAAAATGTTACCCCAATGGTAACATTTTTTCAAGCTATTGTAAAAATTTTAAGTTGTACGTTGATATAGCAGTATTGGACACTCTTCTTTTTTATGCTCTCTTCGTGAAATCATCATCAACAAGAATTAAACTCTATAATTTTAAACTCGTTTCAACCATACCGTAATGCACTTCACGTTAAAAAGCAAGCATATAATAATTACCTCCAAAAATACCTTGTTTCTAGGCATGACACCATCAACAGTGAATGCATACTACACTCCAACAAAGAACCAGATTGTCTTCCCTGCCGGTATACTTCAGTTACCTTTCTACGATGGAGACAACCCCAAGGGAGTGAACTATGGTGCTATGGGAGTGGTGATGGGGCATGAGCTGACCCATGCTTTCGATGACCAGGGGAGAGAGTATGACAGGTGAGAGAAATATTGACAGATAAAGGTAATATTGCCAACTGTAGGTAATATTGCCTGCTTTGGTAATAGTGCCAAGTTTTGAAAGAAGGTAAGAAAGAATAACGTTTATTTGGACACAGTTCGTGAAACACAAAATACAAATTAATAATAATGTTTCAAACAACAATAGTGTGTGCCTCACGGTTTTAGTCATTTACCAACTGTAGGTTTTATCACCTACTGCTGGTAATAATGCTACTTGAGGCTAAAATTGCCAGCAAATGGTTTTAGTTTCTAATAATATTTTTCTTTAATTAACAGGTTTGGTAACCTAAACCAGTGGTGGAACAATGCAACGATAGGCAGATTCAAGTCGCGAGCCAAATGTATTCAGGAGCAGTACTCCAATTACTCTGTTGAGGGACAGCGTCTCAACGGAAAGCAGACACTTGGTAAGACCTTATCATGATGAGTAGGTAATGTTAGGACTCGTGGCCATGCAAACGTTCATAGAGGGTTGGAATTTCGACTAACTGGACCTCACCCGGCGGCCCCTGGTGTACATAATAAAGAGTATTCTATTATATTCTATTCTCACCCTACTGCGGAAGCAAAGCTCTCACAAAGCGTTATTTGGGGAAGGGAATTTAGAAAGTGTAGGATCTCCTTAATTCCAAGCTCAATTAATGGTTTGGAGGGCAAGTTAAGGGACTTGATTTTCAGTAACTTCTGGTACCTACCAGTAGCATACATTTTGCTACTGGCTACACGTCGATCTGGTGGAACTTCTTATATTATGTAGCTCATAAAAAGGGTGAAAGCAGTAACTCCGTGATGCGTGAGAACGCTGCCATCTTGTTGAGAATCTCCGTCAAGCCTCGCCTACAATTTTCTTTCTGAGAGGCGTCTTTTTTTGGCACAGAAGTACTATAATAATGCATTTATGTATTGCAGGTGAAAACATTGCAGACAACGGAGGCCTGAAAGCGTCATTCCACGCGTACTTAGACCACGCCAAGGCTGCCGAAGTGAACCTAACTCTACCGGGATTGAAGTACAATGATCGCCAACTGTTCTTTATTTCTTTTGCTCAGGTTAGTCGACAGTTATCACCTACCACCTTACCTTCCCAGGATAGCATAATATCTCGCCTGTAAAGATACACACGGTGGCAGGGACATCGAACCACAACCTGTTTGCCTGGATTCAGTACATCATTCTAGACCTCGTCGGTAATTTAAAAAAAGAATGAAAGAACGCGGGAAAGGAGTCCCTGGAAGGACTCGGGGGAGGCATTTGCCCAGCAGTAGCAGTATAGACTAAAAAAAAAAATGCTGTTCCATACATTTTGACCGTGTGGGTCACTTCTATGAAACAGCTGAGTATTTTTTCTGTTTCTTTAATTAAATATATTCCTAGCTAAATGATTTTTTACATTCCAGGTATGGTGTTCAGCAATGACCAAAGAATCTACAAAGATGCAGATTGAAAAAGATGACCACACCATTGCTAAGTACCGAGTCATAGGCCCCATAGCCAACTTGAGGGAGTTTTCCGAAGAGTTCCACTGCCCCATAGGGTCTAAAATGAACCCCCGAGACAAGTGTGAGGTCTGGTAGAGATCTGAATGGAGGTTCAGTAGGGGTCAATAAGTTTTGACGGTAAATGGGACAGACCGGTCAATTTTAGTGAGATTTTAAAATGACGTGTCCCGAGTAATAGTACTGCTACTCGGGATTTGCGTTGACCGAGTAATGTTAGATAGTTTTTCAGATGGCATAAGAACGGAAATATTAAAATTGATTACAATAGTGTGTCAGCATAATTTTAAGAAGAGTTCACACGCAGTAGTGAAATTGAGTATTGATTAGGGACCTACTAAAATTAAAAATAATTTGGCCCGTCTGTTTCATTCACCAAACTAGTCTTTATTTAGCACGGAGTAGTAAGAATGACATGCGATATTGCAATTTTCTGCAAAAGAATTATGTTAGGCTGGGGTCTATTCGCGACCGAAGACGCGCGACGGATGAATGCTGTATTCCTTACTACGCGGCTGCGGTCTCACTCGCACGCCGCCCGCGACGGACTGTGCGACGGCGTAAACGAACGTTTTGGCGTTCACACGCCAAAACGAACAGACGACGCGCAGATGACTCGCGTATACGCGCTTCAAACGAGATTCGAACCCAAAACAATCAGCATCAGTCTATGGCGCCGAACACGCACGTTCATAATAACGCACGTCATCTGTGCGTTTAAAATACGCGCTGCTTACGGCCTAAGGCCACTGACGGACGTCTGACGTTTTAAAGAGACCCTAGTCTGAGAGGTTAGAAATAAACGTTTTCCATTGGACGATGACTGCGTCGCGGTATAAAGCTTATCACCGATTGGCCACAGAGCATTCTATTTCTTACTGCTTCGTAATTAGGGTTGCCCATCCTAAAAATGTTGATATTTATTATACTGTATGTATATATGAGCTTAGCTATTGTGTAACACGGGTAGGTATATGAGTTATTAGTACCTAACGCGTTTATATAGAACGAAATGATTTTATACATATTGGATACTAGTGCGGGGGTTAGTTAGAATAATTATACAGTTCACACACAGTTACAGCCTTATTCACACTACAAAAATGTATTACCTATACAGAGCCAAATTAAATTAACTAGCGAAACTCCGTTGACTTGAAGGACGAGATGGATCTAGACATGATACCTACTGATAAAACAAAAAAAATAGGAGTCAACTTTAAAAAAAACTGTTTTTTTTGTAAACTTTACAGAAGTGATGTTAAATGCTGTTATGTTCTAAACAAGATTGAACAAAAAAAAAATATTTTCTCAACTCAAACTTTAACTGACTATCAGCGGACGTTACCATCATCATCTGCCTAGCCGTTATGTTGGGGTCGGCTTCCAGTCTAACCGGATGCAGCTGAATACCAGTATTAACAGCGGACGTTACCATAAAAAAAATGTTTTATCAAGTTTAGTTATCGGCACGTCACGTCTGGGGAGTTGCGCTAGCTAATTTAATTCGACCCTCTATATCTAAATTTCAACCAAAAAAAAAAAAATATGACATCAGTGTGTACAATGCTTTAAACATAGTAGGTACAATAACCAAACGTAATAATAAATAACAAAGAAATGAATAATTAATTTATTTTGATAGGCAAGCAGTCACTGGGTGATACCAAGTGCCAAACGTTCACCATGATAGTCACTGTAGTTTCTGCTCTAGGACGCTTTCTATTGTAAGAAATGTTGCAGCGTGAAAAATAAACGATTCATCAGACGTTTGGAAGAGCCAAAATAATAATTATCGTAAAACTGTAACTTAAAATTATGCTAAATGTTCCATGATGAATAAAACATTTGTTTTATTAAGAAGACAGGCGTGACACGCCGCCTCGTCACGACTGTGCGTTTTGACTTGAAGGTACAGTCAGCATCAAAAATAAGTGTCATTATTTTCAAATAACTATAGGACAAGTAGATTTGAGTGAGTTTGCAGCAATAAAGTTCATCAGAGTTTTTGCAGCGCCAATTAAGCCATCGAACCGCTAACGGCCGAACCCTATTTTCAGTTAAAGACAGATCGCTACTGATGGTAGCCAGAATAATCATAACTGCCAGTATAATAAATATAACCATACATATTGCTACTGTTATATATAGATTATTGGGACGTTAAAACCAGAGATAGATAGGTTTTTCTACCTCCTTTATGCCAAAACTGGTGATAGGTAATTGGGTTCGGCCGTAAGTCGCACTGCAATATTTCTAAGATTGAAAGCACTTTATAACCACAAGGATTTAGTATGAAGATAGCTGTTAGTAGGTGCCTGAATGCTTTGATAAAAGATTGCATTATAGAATGACGTTTAATTACAAAACTATGCTGAAATATTGATAAATTAAAATATATGATTTATAATTTATCAATATTTTAATTAAAATTGAGAGATCCTGGGCAAATCTGAGTCTCAGATGCAGCCCCAGATAGATAATAATATTATGCTCGATATATAAACTATAATTAAGTTCCCTATTTCCTCCTCGACTTGCATATGTATTTTTAAGGTGTGTTCAAAAATACACCTTTTGTTTTCTGGTTTTAGGGTACATTATTTAGATCTAATTAAATCTCGCATTGTATTCTCTATATTCCTTGATAACCTAGTTGTTTAAAATGTAAAATTAAACTATTTATTGCGTGTGCGTGTCTTAGGAGTTTAAATCCCAATAAATTAGGATTTTTTTTTTATGAAAAGGATACCTAATCAATTTTATTTTCTATATTTTAATGTAGTTGTTTGTCCATCTAATTACTTTTAAAGCCGTGGCGCAAACAAAATCATGTTTATTTCTTAATTTTTGTACTTTTTCTTTTGAAAATTCTTTTCTCATGTACATACTACATAATTTAAGTTTAAGTTGAATTTATTAAAATGTGCAATGTGTAGACATAATGTACTTATTAAGTAAAATGGATCGTAATTTTAGTAGTGCCATCTATTAGTTTCAAATGTCAACTAAAGTCTCGAATTTGCTAGGTGACCAATGTCGCGCGGTATTGCTAGCCACCACGACATTGGGTAACATTGTCAAACTCAAAACATTTATTCTGATTACATTAGGACGAGTTGGTACACAAGTGAACAACAAGCGTTACAAGTTTGTACCGGCTTATCCCTAAGAGGTTACAAATGACAGGCACTTTTGAATTACCAAGAAGTCGCTAGTTGCCCATTCCAAAGCGTAGTAGGTTCCTACATTGCTCGACGATAGTTACAGTAGCGGGTCCGCACAGGACATGGGACATACCTATTGCCGATTTGAAGGCTGGATCCACCACTATCGTTGCAATATCATATCTACATTGCACAAATTCCGAGACGTTTGTCACCCAGCCTAGACGAGCCTTAAATTAGTTCAGTAGACAGTTTTATTAAAAAGATGCTGGTCATTTTTGATGTTTTATAAATAATAATCATGCTTTATTTGTATCTTATTAGAGATATTTGTGTGATATGTAAGATAATGTGCGTGTCAGTGTTTTCTTAGGTACAGTCGGCGTCAAAAATATGTGTACAGTGCACTTTTGAAAAACAAAATCAATAATATTTTAGTTTTTTTTCTTCTATTTTATTACTTATTTGTGTACGTGCACAGGTTTTTGAGCGGATTGTACGAAATACATATTTTTGTATATTTTACATAGGTAATCGAATTTTTATTTTATCGATGTTTTGCTTTAAAATGTATGTTAACCAGTAGTTAGATAGCTATTTGTGTGTATTTTAAGAGCGGGAGTACAAATGAGTGTGAGGTTTCCGATGTTGTTACCAGAGCTATGATTGCTTAGCTAAATGAATTATCCACCATTTATAAATGTGGACTTTATGAGCAAATTTTATCTATTTAAAGGTATACCTACTTCTTTCCTATTAATCCAATCAATCTAAATTAAATATTACAATATTCGGCTTTGACATATATTTGATATTACTCCCTAATGGGATAGTCATGTAAACTAGAATCATAGACAACTGGTAAATGGATCATATTAAAATTGGCGGCAAAATTAAAATAACGTAAGATGACAATAAACTTCTTGTCTCTCGATGTCCCCTTTATGTAAGAAACGGTAAGTAACTTTTATATTGGAAATCATACATAATTCCATACAATCGCCATTCACATACCTACTATAAGCTTTACAAAAATTTTAAATTATTTAACGCGACATTATAATTCAAACAAATATAATTAAAAAAAGCTATTGTTTTAAAATCAATTATATAAGATTAATACTTATACCTAATATTTTGACTATAAAATCAATCACAAAATATTTTAAAAACTTCGTTATGAGTGCTTTATGACGACACGATATGGTCCGGCTGAAGAACTTACCAAAAACTGATCGGATACAACATAATTATTAAAAAGAAAAAATAAAGAAATTAAAACCAATTAAACAAAAAAAGGCCAAACCACGTCGTATCTTCTAAAAGTACTTTAGATAACAATTCCATATCATTAGAATTTCTTAGATTGTGACCAAAATAGTTTTAGCTATTTATAATATTCACGCCCATAGACCTGAAATAATTTAGTTTTTTAGTATAAATATTACACAAAATAACTTCCAATTAAACAAAAATATGTAACAGTATTATGAAAATTTAAATATGATGTCAATAGCTCTGGTGTACAATAGCCTGTAAGCAGCTTTTAACGACACGTACAGACGCCAGCACATTTTCCCAATCAACATTGAACCTTATGCTTTAGCGATAAAGTTGAAACTCTAGTAAAGAAAATTTGACAGATTGTAGTAGCTTGATGTGCTGGCGTCTGTACAGTCTGCAAGAAAAGTTCATTAACACTGTCACTTTTATACTGAACAATTTGCAGTTTTTTGTTTGGTGGCCCAGTAGAAACGACCGCGACTTACGTGTTTATAGATCGCAGATTCGAACCCAGACTGGCACTTTGTGTAAAATATTTCATCACCACTGCTATCAAAACTGAAGGAAACCAGCGTGTCCTAGAACTAAAAATTCGAAGACGTGATTTCTCAGGCTATTGTGTACCAGAGCCTTAATATTAGCAGTATTATAAGCAGAAAAACATATTAAGCAGCTGCATAATAATAAGATTGCCAAAGTATAAAATAGTAACTTAGATTTTCGTTTAATTTTAATACTTATTTAGTCACAAAACACTTACATTCGACCGAACAACAATGATTTTATGTGTTAATGACTGATTTATATTTATTTTATTTGTCGAATGTGCTTGAAAATAAAGTTGTGTTTTGAAACTTTCCAGCAGATTGTTTTATTTTCTTAAATGATTACCCCAGATAACCTCCACATTTCAGATTTAGGTAGGTACTCAAACAAAGTTACATAATATTCCACAAACGTCTATTGCTATTAAATTACAAAAAAAGGTGTGTGTGGTTGGCATGGTAGCAGGCGCTCGCAAGGGGAAAAGCTTCCGGGGTGCAGGGATAAAAAAAAAGTGGGCTAAAAAATATAAAAACCGGACAAGAGCGAGTCGGACTCGCGCACCGAGGGTTCCGTACCATCATATGTTTTTAAATTTTCATCGGCGAGGCCTATATTCGTTAGAGAATTTTAACACTGCGCACTGCGGTGTAGAATATTGCAGTTTTAGGTCAGCGCAGCTCTTGACCGATAGTGGAACTAGTAGTGTAACTTTACAAAAAAAAACGAACAAAAAAAACAAAAACCAAAAAACTATACAATACAGATCCCAAAGACACCGAAATTAAAGTTATTTCATAATTTTGAGTTAATTTATTTTTGAAGTCTGTTTAATTTTTTTTAAATTACTTTTTTTGATCGAATAAAATTGACGAAACGACCGAATGAGATACTGAAATCTTCGAAAAATAAACAAGTGTTTATTTCTATAATACTTTTCTACCAGCATATTATATTACGTTCTACTGAAAACTATGAATCTCTAATCTATCACTCTAATCAATTAATATATACATATGTAAAGGTATTTGTATTCTCATACACTCGCTCTTGCATTCTATGTCGACGGAGCCACGCTTCGCGGGGCTCCTATTTCTGTGTAAAGGGCTTAAAGTAACCTAACCAAAGCGAACCTCGGGGTGCCCTTCGCTCGCTCTTGTATCCTATGTCGACGTAGCCCCGCTTCGCGGGGCTCCTATTTCTGTGTAAAGGGTTTAAAGTAACCTAACCAAACCTAACCTCGGAGTGCCCTTCGCTCGTTTATAAATATGTTTTCGGAAGCGGAATCAGGGTGTTAACCATTATGACACCATGCGCCATGCATGCAAGCAAGCATTCTGCATGTAAGCAAGCATGCAGCATGCAAGCAAGCATGCAACATGCAGCAGGCATGCAACATGCAGCAGGCATGGTTTCTGTCACGGCTTCGGCGCTACGGGACTCTGGCGCGGCGGTCCCATGCGAGCTTAAATTACACTCTAGGGGTAGGGCAGACAAGACAACGTGGAGTCGGTTTTGCAGCGATTCGTTTCTGTCACTAACTTTTGTAACACAACATATTGACTTTATAAGACAATATTTTAATTCACGAAGCCACGAAGGCCTACAAGTAGGTTTTATGGCCTGCGTGGCTTCGTGAATTACCCTATCCGAGTCGGAATTATATATTATAAACGATATACCTAATGATTTTCGATTAGATAAACGTTATATCCAATAACATTATACGAAATAAGTTTTAGAGTACCTATTTATATGATAATTATGTGTAAGGAAATTATACCTATCAACAGTTGGTATATCTCACGTTTATTATATCTTGTGAACGTTAGTGAAATGAAAATATACCAAATAACTTTATATGATATGGGACGCACCCACTTTCTCCACAGGCCTTGTCGACGATACCTACGGGAAGACAAAGGTAATAATATGTCTTCTTGATTCTGATTTTTCTGATTGGCATCTTGCAATATCTTTACCATGTCCGGGTTATAAATTGAGGCCTCAAACTTTTAAAGTAAGCGACTACATGCTAAAAGACCATGGTACCCGTGTGGGGCATGGACACTGACCTCTATCATACAACTTGTATGATAGAGGTCAGTGAGTATGGACCATTTAGGGGGCGTTAATTGCTGGGGGAGGGCAGTAAGGACAGGCTGGATCGGATCTAGTGATGAATGTCCAAAGCCATAATATGTACTTTTGTATCATGTGATTGGTTCCCCTTACGCTTCTACAGATGTGTAAATATCAAATCGATACAATTCTTGTATAATACATCAATAATAGGTTATATTTTTTGGAGGCTGACTGTACTGTGAGTAGATTGAAGAATAAAATGTAAAACAGAATGAAAATATATATTTGACTAAATTGACACGTGAATTTGTTATACTTACTTTTTGGAATATGATTTTATCTATCGATAGTGATTTTGAACCATGAAGTAAAATAAAATTAATCATTGTGAAGCAGAAAAAAATAAAGCGTCAGCGTGTGTGTAGTGTGCACCATCCTTATCTGAATTAAAGTGGTTCAAAAATCAAAATGGCGGACCGAAACGCTGCGTGATACCGCATTGCTGCGCTTCTTTTGAAATATTGTTTTGATTTCCGAATATTTCCGATCAACATTCAATGTTTTGGTCGCTAATGTCAAATTGGATCAAAATAAATTGTTTGAAACATTTTATTCGTAAGTAATTAAATATTTATTTACTTTAGACTTAATAAATGTGTTCCTTGAAATATTGGCAACGCAATGAAGCCCTATTGTTTTGTTTAATGTTCTATTTTTGTAGGTCTTTACAACTTTACGAAAACTTGTAATTAGACAGCTAAACCCATTATTTTGATTGCAATACAAAATACTACATTCTGAATGATATCTAGGCCTCCTAAAGTGAGGCGGTCATTTCCAATGACATTTCAAAAACTAGGACAAAATAAAATGATCGTCACCGGCGATTTGCAGTAACAAACCTACGAACATACTTTTTAAGTAAAGTATCTGGTCCAATTTATGTGTTACATTATGAGGAGATGGGCTTAGAAAGATACGGCTTTATTTGCTCGACCTCAAATCATGACCCCAGACCCCTTAATGTTTACTAGACCTAAACATTGTAAAATCAATGCTTTCCTAGGCTTATTAACAATTTCATCATCAGTATACCCTTTTGAACTAGTGCCAGCTTCTGGGTTACTTGGTTTTTGCTGGAATCTAGTTACAAATGTTTTTAAAATGACAACTCTCTCACCAATAGAAGTCCTGTGTCTCAGCAGTGGGAACATGATAGGCTGATTATTATGAACCTACTTACTACAATACAATTGATGCATTACAATACAATTTAAGTACTACACACCTAGATCTAAAGAGAGCTAACTCTAAAATCTCAATTTTTGAGGTATGCATACCATCGAATTTCCGTAACTTACTACCTAGCGACCAACAAAACAGATTTAAAAATAGTTCCATTACTCAACTTAAAAAGTATTGATCAATACAGCAAACTCCTGCAGTGCATATGGACATAGTAATCAGTTTTTCAACTTTCCTGAAAAAAGTGTTTTTTTGAGTTAATTGCGGTTTAGATCTAGATGTGCGACATTACTTTAATCATTTGCTGTGATTGTTTGTTTTTAAATAAACCCCCTCGTCTTCCAGTCCTGGGATGCCACTCTGTCATAGCCTAAGTCTGCGTAACCATTACCATTATTATTGTTTTAATTAATTATTTAAAATTAATAATAAGAAGTAACCTCTTCAAACCATAAAATAAAAAATAATTTCCTTTTCTAGGAGGTGTGCAAATCACTAGAAAAAGATGGATGGCTCTATAGTTGTGAAAACTGAGATAGGGTCAAATGGAGAAATACTGCTTTTCTATGTTGACGGTAAGTTCTGATAATAATAAAGTATTTATTTCACAAAAACATCGTACTTTGCACTGTATACATTGTTTGAAAATAATATTTACATTATTATGCAATAGTAGATTCTATCTTTTAAACTAGGACTAGCCTGTATCTTAAATGATGAAATTACATTATTGATTTGGCATTCAGCTTTGGACTGATAAAGGCTGATGTTTATTAATTCTTCAATCGAGGTTCATAATCATAATTGTATAGAATCAAATTCTTCAAAACGTTGAAAGAAAACATCGTGAGGAAACCGGCATGGTCCTAGAAACAAGAAGGCATGTGACACCTAACAACCCACACTGGGCCTGTGTGGTAAATGACATTCCAGTCTCTCTTGAAAAGAGGAGGCATAACATAATCATGTTCCCATTCTGGAACACAGTGTCCCAGAATGGGAATATGATTAGGTTATGTTATGAATTATGATGCTGATTATGTTATGCTAAGTTCTTCTAACTTAACAGACAGCTGTGCTGATGGGGAGTTGTTGCACCACTTCTTCCCATCTAAAGCACTAGGAATTGATGAAGGATGGACGTTTTACGGGTGTCTTATGTAACACTGATGTTCAAAAAGTGCTAATTTTCAGCTTAATTTGACTAAATTACTTTGCATTTAATTAATGTAATAAGTAAGTATAAAAATGGGACAAGTTTGTGCAACCTTGCAGTCTGCAAAATTGTAGATTTCAATAGATTTGATTTCTTACTTTCAGAAAACGGTGGCAATGAAGAAGGAGTACTAACAACAGTTGAAAGTATAGAAAATCAAGCAATACAATTGCAACAGGATAACTCTTATGTCATACAAGATGTTGCAGACGACTCCAATGAAATCAGCATTGATCAATCTGCTTCAGCTGACAACTGGACCGAGGATGAAACTAAAAGACTCCTTGTGTTCTATAATGATAACAAACAGACTTTCATATCCGGAACAACGAAAAAGAAACACCTCTGGACTGTAGCATGCAAAACCATGCTTGTCGGTAAAAATCCATACTCATGTGAAGCAAAACTCAACAGCTTACAAGCAAAGTATATCGAAATTTGTGGTCACATACAGAAAGGAGTCTACGTAAAGTGGCCATACTTTGAACTATGCCACCAAATATTCCATGATGATACCCCGATGATTACTGTTGAAACCTTAAATACACCAGAACCACAAATAATCAAAGTTCCAGCTTTAAAACAGAATTTTGATAATGTAATGGTTGTAAAGAAGGTCAACAGTCGGTCAGCGGCTGATGAGAAGGTTGAGACGATGCTGAAGTTGTATCTGAAATACAAGAAAAACTTCCAAGCAGAGTATTGGAGACGTGGTATATGGGAGACTATTGCTTTAGAGATAGGAGAGGATGACGGAGAATACTGGCAGAAACGGTTCTTGAACTATAAGCAACATTACCTAAGGCTGATCGACAAAAGACGAGAGAGCGGCTCAGAGGGCATCAACTGGCCCTATCTGGAACTATTCGACAAAATCTTCGAAGGCGATGAAGATTTCCATAGAAAATATCTGACCGAAGAGTACAGATTGATAGAAAACCAGGCAATAGCTGAAGTTGAAGAGCCAGCACCTAAAGTTGAAGATTGGGACACCACCGAAATGACCGTATTAGTCAAATACTGTTTTGACTGCTTTGAAGAATTTGAAGACAAGACAATTCCCAACAATTTCCTTTGGAACGAAATTGGCCGTTTATTAGACAAGACTGCTGATGCCTGTAAATCAAAATACGAAGAATTAAAGAACGCACATTTAGACAAATACGTAGAAGGGGGTTATGACTTACGGACCAGAAAACCCATTGCAATACTATTCGACAATATTATATCTAAAGAAATTGAGAATCAGATGATGAATAGTGGTCGAAAGCCTGAGCAACTAGAAATGTGGAAGACAGAGGAATTGGACGCACTAGTGCAGTTCTTCTATGACAACATAGAGATGTATAAAGACCTTATTTGTCACTTTGTATGCTGGGCAGGACTTGTCAAAAAGTTGAAAAGGAACCTGCATAGCTGCAGGAGCCAATGGGAGGATCTTTTAAGCCTTTACAAGACAATATTGAATGATAAGAAAGAGAATCCTGATATGCAGATCGATTGGAGGTATATTGAAGTCTTTGATAGGATATTTGACTACGGCATGGATACTAATTTACTTTCTGGGTATGAAACGTTGAAGGGATTCGCACAGAGTCGGAAAAATGATACTGGGAAGGTTGGTGGTAAGTAATTTAAACTATGAAAGATTTTCCAATAAGAAAAAAAAAAGATTGTCTATGAAGACATGGCTATGTTTAAAAAAAAATAGAACTAGTTTAAAGGCATAAGAATAAAGAATTGAACTATGTATAATGAGCAGTGGTGGACCACGGTGTAAGTCGTAGGTTCGAATCCTGACAGGCGCTTTACTTTGTGTAAATGATTTCATCACCACTGCTTTTAAAACAGTGAAGGAAAACAACTGAGAAAACTGGCATGTCATAGAACAAAAAATTCGAAGATGTGACATCTACCAACCCGCACTGGGTCCGCTTGGTAGATTATAGCCGTGACATCTACCAACCCGCACTGGGTCCGCTTGGTAGATTATAGCCCACTCCCTCTCAGAGAGGAGGCCTGTGTCCCAGCAGTGGGAACGTATGTATGTATAGCAGTGGTAACATATGTATAATTCTTTATACTTATTCTTTTGAAGCAGTTTTATTATTTTTGTTGAGAACAGTGCCTATTTGTTTTAATATAAGTAACTTACTCATTCACTTGAAATATTTGTATTTCCAGTAAAAAAAGTTAACATCAAAATGGACGACGCCACCGAAGAATTCACCGACGATGAAGAGTCTTATGACGAGCGAGGCTTCACAAAGCGCACAAAACGACGCTCAGGCGACTCCAAAGCGTTCAAAATCCTCGAATACTACCAGAAAAACAAAGACAAGTTCTCAACCACAAATAGAAACAAACATTCTCTATGGGATATACTAGCTAAACAGCTTGGAATTTCAGCTACTCAATGCGCTCACCGGTTCAGAAACTTAAAGCAAGTTTACACCGCATACGTCCAAAGAGAAATCAACAAACCTGAAATGCCAATACTCTGGCCTTACTACGCTCTGTGCAAAAAAGTATTTGGTTACAGAGCTATTAAATCTAAACTTAAAAACGGAAAACTGGATTCAGATGACAGCGAAGACTGGTCAGCGAAAGAAATAAAACAATTAATAAACTATTTCTCACAAAACTACGATGATATTAACAGTAATATCGAGGACACGACGAAATGGTCGGACTTGTCTGGTGAAATAGGAAAAGGCGAAAATTCTTGTAAAGAAAAGTTTTTAGAACTTCGCAAATCTTATAGGAAATTAAAAACTATGAGGAGTAGGAATCCTGATGTAAAGATATCTTGGAAGTACTTTAATATGTTTGAGCAGATTTTCAATGCTAAGGAGAATGGTGTAGAGACTATGGAGGTGGATGATGAGACCACGTACATGGAGATACCAGCGGGCTCTGATGAAAAGAATGAGCAAGAAGGTTAGTACTAAGTACTTATTATATTTAATTTATTTATGTAACCATTTATGTACACACATATATAGGGTGACTGGTAATTAGTGACCGATACTTATACACGTGATTTTACTCATCATTATGAACAACTTTTACTATGGGACCAAACCTGAAATCGCGAAAAAAAAATCAGCTGCTCCCTACATTTATGTTCGTTTAACCCGTCAAAATGTAGGGAGCAGCTGATTTTTTTTTCGCGATTTCAGGTTTGGTCCCATAAAGTTGTTCATAATGATGAATAAAATCACGTGTTTAAGTATCGGTCACTAATTACCAGTCACCCTATATAAACAGACAAGTAAAACAGAACAGAAAAATAGGTACAGGTAGGTAGGTAGGTTTACTTCTCTTTTAAGGTTCTGTACCCAAAGGGTGCCAACGGAACCCTATTACTAAGCCTCCGCTGTTCGCCCCTCCGTCTGTCTTTCAGCGGGCTGTATCTCATGGAATTTATAGGTAGATAGTTCAAATTTTCACAGTGTGTATTTCTATAGCTGCTATAACAATCTAAATATATAAAACTCAAAGGTGACTGACTGACTGACATAGTGATCTATCAACGCACAGCCCAAACCACTGAAGGGATCGGGCTGAAATTTGGCATGCAGGTAGATGTTATGACGTAGGCATCCGCTAAGAAAGGATTTTTCGAAATTCCACCCCTAAGAGGGTGAAATTCCACGCGGACGAAGTCGCGGGGGGAAGCTAGTTAATAATAAAAATGAAATAAAGTTCAAAATAACAAGGGGTTCCCAACCAACTAGTTCTTTGAAAAATATGTGTGTTAAATATAGTATGGTGGTACGGAACCCATCGTGTACGAGTCCGAGTCGCACTTGGTCGGTTTTTTGATATGCTAATAATAGACCAAGGATTATTGTTTCCGTGTAGATAAGTAATTCAGTGCTGTCATCATTTCGATTGTCAATAGGCGTTTGCGCATCATAAAATATACAGTGGTCTTTTAAAGAAAAATAATGATTATTGAATGAAATTATTTTATATCAGTTCTTGCCTGTAAGCTGGTGTATTTATAGGCACGAAACTAAGTCTGAAACTAAACTATTTTGTTTAAGATCCTAGTCCTCAACTAATTATGAGTACTCAGACCTTAAACAAAACACCTTAGTTCAGATATCATTTTTAATAAAAATAATGAAAATTACAAAATTATATTAAGATTTAGAACGACCCGTGGCTAAATAATAACAGCCGCACAGGTCGATCGATCAGGTTAAGCTACGCTTGCCGCGGTTGGTCTGTGGATGGGTGACCATCTTTACATATCGTGACCCCTCGGTGTCTCGGAAAGCACGTTAATGCCATTTGTGGATCTTTGACAGTCGTTACGGGTGGTCAGAAGCCCGAAACTCTGACAACCAGTCTTCCCAAGGGGTATCGTATTACGCAGTAACTGGGTTGTGGAGGTCAGATAGGCAGTCGCCCCATATAAAATACTGGTATTCAGTTGCGAAGCCGGCTAGGCAGATGATGACAAAATTATATTAAGTACTATTTTTGTTGAACATTTTATTTGCAATTCACATTTAACTTTATCTTTAATAATTACTTATATAATCTCTTTTACATTACAGAAGACGACTACCAATGCATCATAGTTATCCCAGAAGGGCAAGATATATCGCAGATCGAGAACGCACAAATTATAATACGGGAACATCCAATGGCTCAAGAAGAACATCTAATGCCAGAAGAAGAACATCTAATTCTTGAAGACGAACACCCAGTCCCTCAAGAAGAACATCCAATGCCTCAAGAAGAACATCCAGTACCTCAAGAAGAACATCCAGTACCTCAAGAAGATCATCCAGTACCTCAAGAAGAACATCCAGTACCTCAAGAAGAACATCCAATGCCTCAAGAGGAACATCCAATGCCTCAAGAAGAAGTTGTCTTCCCAGAAACTACAAAAGAGGTGAAACCTAATGTTAAATGGACGAAAAGAACTAAAAAGAGGCTACTTATCTCATATATAAACTATATCAGAACACATAAAGGGAAAGAAATTAATGCAAAAGAAATGTGGGCTGAAATAGCTTCAAAACTACCCAATAAAACACCGCTGTCTTGTAGAAAAATGTTTGCCAAACTCAAGGCTAATCATAAACAAATTGATGAGCTCGACCCTAATATGAAGAAAACTCCTTATTTCGCGTTGGTACAGAAAGTCATGTGTCTAAAGCCAAAATTCACTAAAACAGAACAAAATAAGGCATTAAAGGATGGGAAAATTTACAAAGATGTCACTTTACCTGATGATAAAGTGGTACAATCACTGCAGTACTACTTAGAGAACATTGAAGATTTTGTCAGTCCAAGATTTGAGAAAAAATACCTGTGGACTGAACTAGCAAATTACGTTTGCGAACCAATTACTAAAGTTTTCAACAAAATCAACTATTTAAAACAAGCTTACAACTTGGATACTGACGAAGTAGCAGGCGTAAAGACGCCATTTGCAGAATTCTTAAAAGAAATCTTTGCTAAAGAGATAGCTATTAAACTGTTTTTAGAAAACCAACCAAAACCTGTGATCGAGGAGTCAGGAGTTGAGGAAACTTGGTCTGATGAGGAGACGGAACAGCTATTAGAATGGTATCTAAGTAATTTAGACAAATTCAAGAACCCTAAATTCGTGAGAAGCTACTTATGGATGGAAGTTTCTAGCATGCTGAACAAAAGTGCTATAACTTGTTCAAAGAAAATGTCTGAAATTCGGACACAGTATAGAAATATGGTGAGGGAAAGACCTGAGGAATTGACTGAATGGAGGTTCCTTGATCTGTGTCAGAAGATATATGGAACTGGAAAGAAAGGTACCCCAATGAATAGTAATTAATGTGGTATAAAGTTAGCTCAGGTTCCTGCACTTGATTTTAAACTCTCTGCTTAGCGCAGAAAGTTGAAAATCCAGCAGAGTGCTTTCTTGACGCACTGAAATGCGCTCTGTTGGATTCTAAATGCTCGGCTCAATACTGAAGGTTGAAAATCCAGTGTGTGCAAAATAACCCTTACCGGGGGCTTAGTTTAATATTAGGTCAGGCACGAAACCTATTTGGGTAAGTAATGATTGTTAAAGCAATACAAATATTCCTTTTGATGTTGATGTGTATGAGCACAATTGGTATAATGCGCATTTGAGGACTACATAGCTTTCTAAAGATAAAGATTATTTATTTGTCCAAAACATGAGTATACACACATGGCATGCAAGATGTTACAATAAAAATTATCACAGTCATGTTTTGCCTTAGCGGCGTACAAATATCAATACTTAGCTAGGTTTATTACATATACAAATATACAAAAATATATACAAATATACAAAAATAATAAATAATTATAAAATAATTAACAATCCAAATTATAATTAAAAAAATTAAAATATAATAATTAAAATTTCGTGCGAATAATTTTGTAAAACAGTTGCAAACATGACTTGTTAATTGATGATGTTCAATCCGGGCAAGTACTAAGTACTTATGTGACTTTTTAAATTCATATGCACTTTCTTAATGAGTCGTGGTGGTCCAGTGGTAACGTGGTGCCGCGTGGTGTCGCCGTGGCTCCGACTTACGAGTGAGTTTGAACCCAAGTTTCAATTTATTTTGTGTATTTAATTTAATCACCACTGATCTTAAAACGCTGAAGGAAACCATCGTGAGGAATCCGGCATGTCCTAGAACCAAAAACTCGAAGGCATGTGACAACCCACAACCCACACTTGAAATGTGGGTACCTAGTTATTTTTTTAATAGTTGATCTTACGTTCTTAAATGTGCCTTTTCCCAGTTTTTAATTTAATAGCAAGGTCTAAAGATTATAATATCGATCTTTAAAAAATATTGCTTAGTTTATGTACCTAGATATATTAGATAACTACCATAATCAGTCTGTAAATAATCAAGAAATTATGTTAGCATTATTAAAATGTTATTTTAGTGTAAGGTGGAGTATTATACTGGTATTTAATAAATAACATGCCGTTAATTCAGTTTTTAATTATGAATCCGGTCCTGTTATACCTTCCTGCTTTGATACCTAGCTAGCTTTGATACCTACCTACCTTTGTAGATGCTGCCACAAACCGTGGCGGCATCTACATCGCCGCATTCGAACTACGCATCACAGTGACGTCACTCAAAATCCTGCATCGCGCAAGCAGAGTTTACCGCGCACTAGCATTATGTACAACGTCCTGGCATCAATCGTCGGGCAGTAGCCTACCAGACACGACACCCGTCTCCCTTGGAGGATGAGTGAACTGCCCTCTACCTCATACCACTTCTGTTCATATTCATAGTGCTGTAACTTACCATTCACGAAATCGTAATGTCTGTCCAATAATACTAAAATGTTTGTCTATCTGTAACCTATTCAAACGAGCGTTGGAAATTTGACAGATGGGACATAGAGAAGGACATAGGCTACTTGGCTACATGGCTATTCGTCCTGGATATTTCCAATGTTAATAAAAGGTGAATATGAGATACACGCAGATGAAGTCGTGGGCCATAGCTAGTTTTTTACAATGAGCAAGCTGACGGCAAAATTGAAACCTAAGTTTTTTATTTTTTACTGACTCAAACCCACCCGTGCTACTTCAGTTGCCTGTGCCAGGGCCACGGTAACTCTTTCGAATAACTCGCGACCCTGACAGGTTGTAACTCCTTACAAACCAATAATATTATCGAGAATATAATAGAATAAAGATTAGCCAGGTACATAGGAGGTATTATAGTGCGCAAAACACTGGTCACAATATAAACTGCACAGGTGCATTCTCTTAGTGCTTGGCCAGACTGGCAGCGTGGGCCGGGGAGTAACGCGCGCGATCTGACTGTCCGCAGTCGAGCGCGGCTTCGTTCTGAGTGTGGTTGTGTCCAGTGTTTGTCAAAGTATAATATGGATGAAGAAGACTTATGTTTACTAGAAAAAAGCTTTGAACTAGTTTGAGAAACCCGGTCCCAGCGCGGGTCGCCCGCGCACTCACTGCGGCCACTTGTATGAACGAGCTATGGCGTGAGTTGCCCGCGCGCTCCACGTGCCAAGGAGCCAGCGCCGCTCACCGCGCCCGCGTGTCAAATATGGACGCTCAAATGAAATTCTTATGTTTGAGTACGCCGCGCCGTGCCCGCCCCGCGGCCGCGTGTGCAGTCTGGCCAAGCACTCACACTCTCTCGATCTCTTTAAGCCCACGTTCGCACGGACGTAAAAATATCACGGATTTGTTTTCGTGCACTAGATTTTCAACGCACTGCTTAGCGCCAAGAGTTGAAAATCCAACAGTCATGTCTTTGCGACGTGCTCTCGGTTGGATTCTCAATGCTCGGCTCAACCCCGAGAGTTGAAAATCCAATGCCCGACAAAATCCAGATTTTTACGTCAGTGTGTACGTGGGCTCACTCTCATAGTCCGATGGGACGGCAATCCGACACGACCTTAGAGAGATCAGGCGCAGGACACACGAGACAAACGGAGCAACCGAGATTCTGCAGCCATCAAAACTTAACCTACTTTGGCTCGTCAAAGATGATAAAGAATCGATCACCGTCAATATAGTGTGGTGTGTCAAATAGCAACAAGTGGCGCAAGGCCGCGGTGACGGTAATCCTGTTATGAAAACCGGACATAGGCTGCTGGTATGTTGACGCGTTGAGCTGTCCCTAATAGCGGGTCGAAATTTCTGTTTTTGGACACTGCCTGGGAAGGACGATATCTATATCTATATCACATTTATCCGGTGCCAGTACCTATACTGCGTTCGCAATTTATTTTCCAAACATGTAAACAAAACTGGTTTTTGGTATAATAAAGTTCAGTTTGCGCTACAAGTTCAAAAAATTTTAACCAACTTCAAAAGAGGAGGAGACAAACTACGAACCCAACGACACCGACTTCCGAAATTAAAGTTATTTTTCACTTTGCATTGTTTTTTTTTTGTAAAAAAGTTTGTTATTACTTTTTAATAGTACCTACTAACTAGTCATTATAAAATAAACTTAATTTACACTCGCGTAAAGTTGATAGGTATTTGTCTATCACTTAGTATTTGCAAAGTTTGAAAATACTAAGTGATAATGATATAATTCGCTCTCGTAACCGCTTTCCGCTCCCCGCTTTCAATGAACCCACAGCCTAACTACGTTTCACACTTCAGCAAAATTGGCTTCAATACCGCTGAAGGCAGTCGCGTTTGCTCGACATAGTAAAAAAATGTCTAACGTTTGTGTAAATAGGCTTCAGCCTTTTCGATTAAAAACATTTTTGTGACAGTGAATTTTTTAGTGAAAAAATGAGAATCAAGCGATTTGTGTTAAAACTGTAACCGTGTAAGAATAGAGTTCAAAATAGCGATTAATTTGATTAAATACTGTGTGTGCTATTTACCTTGAAACAATGAACAGCCAGCTCTAGGTACATGACGCGATAGGGATTCTATTTCAAACAAATCAGTCGAAATTATGGTTTGCCGTACCCTGTCATGAAGTCGTCATTTTGTCAGGCAAGAGGGCTAAGTATTTCTATCTCAACAGGACTTGGATCATTATCACATCAGAAAGAATTTGGTACCCAATTGCAGGAGGTACTTAGGTAAATGCAGTTGCTATGTTATCAACGCCAAACGGGAATACTTTAGCCTCTTAAAAGTACCCTCCTTGTTATCTAAACAGTAGGTAGTTGGGGTGCATACAGTTTTTTTTTTTTTTTTGCTGAATGTCCCCGCTCTTGGCCTCGAGCACGCCTGATGGAAGGCGATGGATGAGGTCTATGATGGAACGAGCGTGCCCATAGAAGATGGCACTGGAACTCCCACGCATCGAAGAAACAGCAGGTTGTTAGATTGGACTGTATCTGTCACAAAAAATAAATTTGGTTCAAAATAACCAGAGCCACCTGTCACAATGTGAGATGGGGTTCATCCAGAACCTATCAACGAAGATACGGACCCGGCCGAAAGTACGTCAAAACAAGTAACAAATTAAATTTTTCGAACGTGCAAATACATCGCGAATGGGGACAACTGTCAAATCGTGTTTTCATTCATTCTTAGTTCGGGCTCCTAACTAATCTTATGTCTGTAGGTGATACAGAGTAAGAAACGCCCGTAATGACCGAAACTACGGATATTGTGATTAGATACGGAGTAGGTATACCCCCTGAAATCTTATTTGATGGTGTCACTGACTCTGGCTGGCTCTGCCAGAGTCAGTGACACCGCAGTCGCCAAGTCACAGATTTAATCGGGTCTTAGTTTAGGAGATATAATGAATTCAATTAGTAAGGTATAGTCCAAGAGCTAGTCGAAGTTTTTTCGTGAACTATTCGATCTAGCTCTTGGACTATACCTACACATATAAACCCTAATATCTTTTGAACCAGTGACCGACAAATTCTGATATTTGGCGACTGATTCCGACTAATTGGCGACTTAATATGGGAGAAAACAGATCTTCGCTAGGTGCCCTAGTTTTTGAGATATAAATGTGGCCCTGCTGGGGAAACACTCTCCAGATCGGCCACCTATAAACCCTTATAACTTTTGAACCAGTGACCGACAAATTCTGATATTTGGCGACAAATTTCGACTAATTAGCGACAAATTTTTTGTGCTATCAAAATTAAAATACCTGATGGTGGCTCTGCCAGAGTCAGTGACACTGTTTGATGGTCATAGACGGCTAAATCTATGAAACCCAGTATAGACTTCAGCTCTGACAAAGGTTATCTTGCAGACAGACATTTATGAACCAGAAATTGAACCTTTTTGACCGGAAATAAATAACGAATAACTGTAATTCAGCATTCCACCTGAATATTCAGGTATTTAGACCAATATAACATAAATTAGCGATACACGAGTGGAGGCCGACATTCTCACTATATTGAATTGTGGCACATTAGAGAATGAAGCCTTACAACGATATATGGATCCACATAAGTACAATGCAGTCTTTTGCTAAGGATTATACTTAGTTTAATATTATTGAATTGAATTTGTTGCTAAGCGCAAATCTCGAGAACAGCTGAACGGATTTCGCTAAATCTTTTTTTAGGATATTTCTTGAAGTACGAGGAAAACGCAGAGAAAAATTAAATATATCTATGGGAGTAGGGTAGGAGTAGTGTAGCAGTGGTTAGAAGTAGGGTAGGAGTAGGGTAGGAGTAATGTAGGAGTAGGGTAGGAATAGGGTAGGAGTAGGGTAAGGGGTAGGACACCACGCAAACGAAGTAGCGCCGGACAGCTAGAAATATTTTATATGGCAAAACAACGTTTGTCGGGTCAGCTAGTAATATTATAAAGAGATAAAGTTTGCGAGGTTGTTGGGGGTAATCTTCGGAACTACTGATTCGATCCCGAAAATTCTTTCACTAATGAGAAGCTACATTGTCCCTGAGTGTCATAAGGCTATGTTATGTGCCACGCCGTGTTTTTGAACTTACCTACCAACTCCCGACGAATCGGACGGGCGACCTCGCATCGGATGAGGCCACCAAATTTCATCAAATGCGACGGTTCCCACAGCCTCTCGGTATGCCCAAAAAGCCTTTGTGTATCGCTTGGATCCACGTTCCAGAGGGTTATTTTAGTGTAGGTACACCTTTGCTTAGCCCTTCGGGAAAAACAGCGTGTGTAACTTAGTTATGGGAATCACATAAGTGCGCGCGGACTGATAAACAGGCGTTGAAGGGTACAAAAATAGCCATCTATGAAATACTTGACACCTGCAACGCCTTGTAAATGGATTACACTTGTACGCGAGCGTAAGTCTTCAATTATAATAAAACAACAATGTTGTGTAGTTTACAACATCAAGGGCGGCTGTAACTACCTACCTACCTAAGCCTGCAAGCGAGGTTAGGTGGTCTCTTAGTCTGAAGTGAATGAAATTGACTGAAAAATTATAGTAAAAAGATACACTGGGTTCGATTTTTTCGCTACGTAGCGAGGTAGCGACTGAATAGGGGCTCCGTTTGAGTTCAAAAACAGTTTCGCAACTTTGCAACGAGTGAAATCGTAACAATAATAATACCTTACCTACATCACGCCTTGATTTCGCCGAAGGATTGGTACGAGGTACCTATAGTAGGTACAATCGGTGACCAACATTGTCTGACCCACCCAACATTGCCTGACCCACTAGAAGTGGGTTAGATAATGTTGGCCACCGACTGTACACGTGGACACCCATATTTCCCACCCATGTAATAGGGGACGAGCCTATTGCCACCAAACAGGCACAAACCCAGACTGCTGGCTGCTACTGAGGAATTCCAGATAGAAAAACCCAATAACATTTTGTCCGACCTGGGAATCGAACCCAAGGTATCGACAGTAATTATTTCGAGTAAAAGATGGATCCCGATCAACCCAGTCTTACGATTTCTATAAACACGTTCTTAAATGATGAGTGATTATATTCTCTTTGGTCCAGACAGAATCTTGAAAGGGAATTGATTTTGAGTTATGTATGTCGTGTATGACGGTTACCTGTGTTGGGTGTTAAATGTTATCCAGGATCGCTGTATTACCTACTTGGCTTAACTAAAACTACAAAAATGCTTCTGAACTCACAGGAACAAATGACAATCTCAAACATGATATTTTTAAAATGTTGCTCAATTAGTTATAATTAAATGAACTAAAGTGAAGTGTTAAAATTCAAGATGAAAATGGAAGTGAATGTTTTAGTGACTTTTCTAATGACTATCATAAACACAAGTGAGGCTGGCAGAGTTCAAGCTGCTGTCAATTTTCTGTAAGTATTAACTTTGTCAATTTTTCCATTGAGGCTAGGCGTTACCGTCATGAATGCTAGTAATAAAAGCGCACTGTTGGATTTCAGATCTCGGTTTATTCAATGGTTGGGTCATGCCGGTTTTGATGTACCTACTCTTTCAGCATACTCAAATGGACTCGGACCGAACTCGACGACCTGGGGGTCTACTCCGAAGCGGTTAACCACTGTATCGGCCGAATGTTCGGTGATTTTCTGATTCGAATATTGTTGTCCTACTACGAATTAAAAAAAAAAAAGGTAAAAAAAAGGGTTAAGGGTTCTAAAAAGGTTCGGATTGGCACAGTTTGGTCGGGACCAATAGTCAATATAAGAAATTAATGGTAGTAGAAAATGACCGAACATTCGGCCGATACAGTCGTTAACCGCTTCGGAGTAGACCCCCTGGATAGGAAGGTCAGTACGCTGATGACTGCAAATCGAATGCATCACCCACGGTCATCGGTAATGAGGCTGTATATCCCGCGAAAGTGTGGAGGTCGAGGCTTTTTAAACGCTAAGACTCTCCACAATCGCGAGATATGCAGCCTCAGGGAATATTTCCTAGAAACCGATGTGGGGATGCATCGGGATGTAGTCGCGGTGGACAAGGACCTCACCCCGCCCTCCTTAGGTAAAGAGAAAGTTAAAATCTAGCAGCACGCTTTTAGTTAGGCGTTTATCTAAAATTCTAAATGTCATCATGTTACATTATAGTTTGGGTGAAAACGGCTATTACTCTTCAAATGAGTAAGATGGGCCACTTAGTTAACGACAATACTATATTACCTACCGCTACCCAACTGCGGCAAAACCCAAATTGAGAAATATTTTTCAATATTCTAAACCGATCCCGTTTTTTTCTCAGCGACTATTCGCCAGAAAAAAACTAAAACACGAAGCTCCAATAACTTCTAATCAAATATTTTCCAGAACAAACGCCACCTACCAAGAAATAGAGCTGAAGGGTGAATCTAGTCTATCATTACGAGACATCCTACCAGAAAAAGCGAAGTTCTACGATAAGAACCGAGCCCCCAAGCTACAGGGGCAGCCGACCATCGTCTACTTCCACGTCACTGTGCTTTCCCTGGACTCCATCAATGAGGAGAGTATGGTAAGCACACTTTAAAGCTTCTTATGTTATCTTGTCAAGGAGACGCAACTGTCACATTTTGAACCTTATGCTTTAGCGATAAAGTAGAAAATCTATTAAAGAAATTTGACAGTTTTTTTTTTTTTTTTAAACGTTGCCCCACACTAGGAATTTCTCCTGTATTTTGGGTGCGTTTACAAACATTTAAACTCACATACACAAACAGCCAGACCCGGAACAACTACTTGTAGGTCATACAAATATTTGTTCCGTGCGGGAATCGAACCCGCGACACGCAGCGCAGCAGTCAATCGCTTTAACCACTGCGCCAACCGTGCCGTCTCCGCGAGACGCCAAGCACATAAAGATTGTAGTAGCTTGATGTGCTTGGCGTCTGTACAAAGATATTTTGGCGTGGCCAAAATCGGAAGTACATACCTATCTCCCTACCGTGATAGTAGTTAGTAACCTTTATCAATGCTCGTACCTACTCGCTAATTTTTCAATGAATGGGGTGGTGCGAACACGTCAGTTCAGCCGCACCTGAAAGCTACTTTGCTCAGTCCTGTGTTTGTGCTGTACTCTACCGACTCCAGAAAAACAAGTTGACCAATCACGAGCCAGATCACATCGATGCTTACCTTCGACCGAGATGTAAAAACAAAATATTTTGTTTTCAAACCAAACCAGCGCTGGGGCTCTGTCTTGCATAGGGTCGCAGCATAATGCTGAGCGATAGCCGTTTTGCGTGGATGTGACCATAGATATCCGGATGTGACGCATGTTTCCCCCAACCCTTTATTGCATGCATCATGTTTACTGCAAATAAACGTATTTTATTTCTTCTCGCGTAGGCATCGAGGTAAACCCACAGCAGCCCACGATGAATTGCATTGAGGTATCCTTCGGCATGTGTGTGTGTCTATTAGCATGCATTTGTTTTACATGGAGATGACATCGAGGTAGCGAGCTAACCTGCGATCGCGAGGTATCGCAGTAAGGCATCTTCGGCATGTAATTACCCTTAAGGGCAGTGCCGGATTAAGACTACTTGATGCCCTAAGCAATCCACGCCTGTAGGCCCTTCTATCCACTAGTCGCCTCGTATTTGTCCAAAACATCGACGATTGACTTGTAAAGATTGGCGCACATCTCTAGCTAGAGTGACTTTTGGGTCTTTTAATATCTTGCTGATAAACAGCCTTGCCTTTCATGTGCTAGCAAATACTGTTTCGGTGCTGTTTCTTGCGTTATGGTGCCCCCGAGACGTGATGCCCTAAGCAATTGCTTAGTTTGCTTATGGGGTAATCCGGCACTGCTTAAGGGTACTTAGTTGGCTCCAATCGGGTGTGCCGCATCGCAACGCAACGAATAAATTCTCCTTCATCACTTTCGTACATTTTCTATGATTCAACAAACACTACAGGCGGGCCGCACCGCGCTTATTTGTATGAAAATGCGTTGCACTGCGGCCCGTTGCGGAAGTATGCCACCACCACCACCATCTTAAGAGCTGTAGTGATAAATATATTACACAAAGTAAAGCGCCTGCTTGGGCTCGAACCCACGACCTTACAACTCGTATGTCGTGGCCGTTGCCACTGGGCCACCACTGCTCCAATGCTGTAATGTGCGCTAGGCTTAAAAGCTTAACCTAAACCATACATTTATTTGTGAATTCCAGACCTACGTAGCCGACATATTCCTTGCCCAATCCTGGAGAGACCCTCGGCTTCGTCTCCCGGAGAACATGCACGAGGAGTACAGGATACTCGATGTAGACTGGCTGAACAAGATCTGGAGACCTGACTGCTTCTTCAAGAACGCGAAGAAAGTCACCTTTCATGAGATGAGCATACCAAACCATTATTTATGGTTGTACCATGATAAGACGCTACTTTATATGTCCAAGTAAGTATAAAATCAGCGCAGAAGCTGAAGTTCTTCTTTACTTTATAATATAAAAATCAATTTCCGTTCATTAGTCTCGCAAAAACTCGAAAACGGCTCGACCGATTGTGATGAAGCTTTGGTAATAAGTTGTTGTGTGCGCACTGAAGAAGGTTTCTAAAAACTCATTAAAAAGGCATTGCAACACATGCCAGGCATGAGATATTCTACGATGATAAAAACTGAATACCTACCTAAATTCGAACGCCTTTGGGGGCTTTTTTTTCCAGGATGGAAATCATCAAATGACCCCTCCCACTCTGGGTGGAGCGGAAGGGAGGGTCAGATTCTTACTGACTAAAACCCACCCGTGTTCCTTCCTTAGCCCTTTATGTTCCGGGCCAGCGGTAACCCTTTCGGACAATCCCGCTGACCACGCCTTTGAGTGCTTCTTATTGCTTTAGCTAGGAAGGTATCGCGGCGCAACAATTTATAGTCTTATCTTCTAAATTGTGAGTACCTTTGTCAAGCGTCAGTCCCCAATATTTAAGTATAACAGGCAGTAGTGATAACGAGTACAAGAACAGTTTAAACCTATGTTTACGTAGTGCCATGAACGTAAGGGCACAGCAAAAATACGAAAGCAGTCCTCTCTCAGGTTCTTCTAGCTTCTGCATTCATCACTATGGTTCGTTTATCGTTCGTATCGTTTGCTATTTCCAGATTGACCCTGGTGTTATCATGCGCAATGAAGTTCGAGTCGTATCCTCATGACACGCAGAGCTGTTCTATGATGATAGAAAGCTGTAAGTTGCAGATTTTATACTACGTTCAGCCAATTCAGTGTTTCTTCAATCTATTCATGTAAGCCTAGTTGATGGTCGCGTACAGTGCAATGCTAAACAAAGGCGTGACTGAGAATCAGTATTAACTTCACGTCTAAACGCTGAGGGTACGGTTAGGTTAGTTACAAGCATGCTACAGACATCTGACTTGCATGTTGCCAGATGATAATTGAACGCGTTCAGAGCGAGGTAAAGCTAAGTTTAACGAAGAAGACGCACCAGGGGGCCTAAAAAGGCCACTTTGGCAGAATCATAAAAGGATAACATTATGAATCATAATGGACGGTTAACTGTTAAGTTAATCGTATCAAATCTCATTGGTGAAGGATTTTTCAGTTATTTTTTTTGTCTGTGCTAAAATACCAATCAATCCAATCCAATCCCAATCTCTTTGATTACACCTACGTAGTGCAGCGAAATAAAGAAAACCACGGACTGTCTTCGCTATATTATGATTCATAATGTTATCCTTTTATGATTCTGCCAAAGTGGCTTTTTTAGGCCCCCTGGTGTTGCTCGTATTTTCAAAAGTAAAGGCGACATAATCCCAAACATTCTTGTCTAACTTCCAGTATCGCATACTGTTCATGACCTGGTCTTCATCTGGAACCTGACAGACCCGCTGGTGGTCAACCCGGACATCGAACTGCCGCAGCTTGACATCTCTAACAACTACACTTCTGACTGCACTATTGAGTATTCTACGGGTAAGATATCAATGGCGACCTACGCAAATTTATGCAAGACCAAATTACCTAAACGCTCATTATAGGTGTAGTGGGTATAGGTATGTGTAAAAAAGCTTACAAAGATCAATCAACAGCGTCTTTATTTTTTTATCATTGTACAGTCAACAGCAAAAGTAGATGATCAAAATCAGAAATTCAATACTAATGAACGGAGTTCGCGTCAGAACTGTGTGGCGTCGAAGTACTACTACTTAGAATACTTGCTACGTAGAATACTTCTAAATCACTTCGACGCCACACAGTTCTGACGCGAGCTCCGTTCATTAGTATTGAATTTCTGATTTTGATCATCTACTTTTGCTGTTGACTGTACTAGCTTTTGCCGGCGGCTTGGTCCGCGTGGATGTCTGAAGTTATCCCACGGGAATATTCTACGGGGACAAAAAGTGTCTTTCTCCAGGGTACCATCTATCTCCTTGCAAATTTTATTGAAATCCTTTTTTTTTTTCGGATGGGAAATCATCAAATGAGGGTGGAGCGGAAGGGAGTGTCAGACTCTTACTGACTAAAACCCACCCGTGTTCCTTCCTTAGCCATTTATGTTCCGGGCCAGCGGTAACTCTTTCGGACAATCCCACTGACCCCGCAATCGCATTGAAACCATTTCAGTGGTTTAGGCGTGAAAAGTTAACGTGTATACAGACAGAGTTACTTTCGAATTTATAATATTAGTATTAACAATACGATTTTTTGCTATGAGATCACTTTAATCCTGTATGTATCTTATGTGCATCTTTGCTTTGAGCGTAGAATGTAATCGGGCCGAATAAAAGTCGCTTATTTTTTATTTTTATTAAAAAAAAAAAATTATCGTCAATTGTCGTCGTCGTCGTTAAACAATCGTTTATGAGTAAAGGGGTTATTGTTTAAACGTACACACAACACCTTTGAAAGGGAATCATACCCAAAATAAGTAGGTATGGTTATTTATCTTTTCCATTTTCCCAGGTAACTTCACGTGCCTCGCCGTGGTGTTCAACCTGCGCCGGCGCCTGGGCTACCACCTGTTCCACACGTACATCCCGTCGGCCCTCATCGTTGTCATGTCCTGGATCTCCTTCTGGATCAAGCCTGAGGCTATTCCTGCGAGAGTCACGCTAGGAGTCACGTCGTTGCTCACTTTAGGTAAGATTATATTGTCATGTGGATGTTGGTGAGAAGTAGACCATCAGCATTCTGTGTTCAAGTAAATAAGACAGAGAAGTCAGAAAGATGACAGTATACTCCGTTGCATGCCAAAACTTTCATCTCAGATTCAATTTGATAGTTCGATAGTCAATATGATAATTTAAGATATAGGTATGAGAAATATTGAAGGTATTATAAAGCTCCTAAAGGCAAATAAAATTGGCCAAAGTAGTAGTAAAAACAATAAGTTTAAAAACTAAAACCCGACTACTGAAAAGGATGAAACAAGAAAGTAAAGAAAGAAAAAGTATTTATTGCAACTCGTACAGGAAGATCACAAACTAAAATAAACACAGTAAAATAAAAATCCAAGTTATATAAAAAAAAAGTAACAAAAGGAAAATGAAACAAGTCCTATACCAGGCCAAAAGGCTCCTATCTCAGCATGAAGTTGCGACATTAAAAAAAAAAAAAATGAAGTACCTTCCCGTGGTCGCATGCCATTGCACTAACATACTTATAAGCTATGGTAGCATGCGACCACGGGAAGGTACTATCTTATTTCATCCTTTTCAGTAGTCGTGTTTTAGTTTTTCAACTTATTTTTTATTCTTCCATACATCTTCATCTCTTTCCATTATTCAATATTTCTTCTTACAAGCTCCTTCTAAGCCCTTTTACAACTTAAAGAACATTCTTCTGTCCCAGCTACTCAAAACACGCAATCTCAACAAAGCCTACCTCCGGTCTCCTACGTGAAAGCCATCGACGTCTGGATGTCATCATGTTCAGTCTTCGTGTTCCTCTCACTCTTCGAGTTCGCCGTGGTCAACAACTATATGGGTCCTGTAGCCACTAAGGCTATGAAGGGGTACTCTGATGAGGATCTTTCCAGGGACTTGGATGCTTTCAAGGTTTATTTTGTTAGTTTAGTTGCTGTGTGGATTTTCGCTAGTTCGCTAGTAGATTGAGTTGATTTTAATAGTGAAACAGCCGAAAATACACTGATGATGACGGGCGAACTTATTTGATCCAAGATGGAGTCGCTCCCAGGGCTTGGAACCGGTACCAATAGAACAGGTTCTTGCTTTTTCGGTACCTGGGTTCCGGTTTCAGGTAATTGAACCATAGCGCTGAAGCCTATACCTCTGGTAATTGCGTAACACACTTTCAGTAGCAATGGGTTTGATTTTGACAGTTCAACAACATTTACATTGTTGAGCAGAATTTTTTTTCGAACATATATAGCGTTATGTGGGAAAAGTTGAGGGAGAGACAAGTGCCAGCGGAACTGTTGCGTATCTTCCAGTATTGGTATTACAACCAGACGAACACTGTGAGATGGGCCGATGGGCTGTCTGTGTCGTATGGGCTGGAGTGCGGGGTGAGACAAGGAGGGATAACGTCATCATAACTGTATAACCTCTATATAAAAGATCTAATCGTTGAGCTCGGCAGCAAGAAAATCGGATGTCGCATCGATGACGTCAGTGTCAATAACATCAGCTACGCTGACGATATGGTGCTGCTGAGCCCTACGGTTAGAGCGCTTAGAGAGCTGCTTACATGTTGCGAGGGCTCTGCTCAAGAGCATGTTTATAATGTTAAGAAATGCGAGTTCTTGGTCTTTAAGGCTGGCGGTGCTAAATGTCCTGAGTATGTGCCCCCGATCAAACTAAATGGGTATGACATATTGCGAGTGTACCAATTCAAACGGCCCTATGACCAAGTGGATATTGAGGGGGAACGTAGGGCTCTGGTAGTCCGATGTAACATGTTGGCTCGTAGTTTTGCACGCTGTAGCAAGGCAGTCAAAATAACGATTTTTATAGCTTATTGACAAGTGTTTTACACGTGCAGTCCGTGGACCAACTATACTCAGCGGTGTATCAGCGCCCTACGTGTCCAATATAATAACGGGTTCAGGATGTTAATGGGGCTGCCCCGTTTCTGCAGTGCATCAGGTATGTTTGCACAAGCACACGTCGATGGCTTACACGCCATCGTCAGACAGATATCTTCCTCTTTACTCTGCAGAGTGCGGGGGAGCTCCAACTCCATCCTGAAGACCATAGCGGGGAGTCTCTAACAACAGCCTTGTTTCGTAAGTTTACTAACATAGGTACAAGTTATCTTTTTGTTTACTAACCCATATGGATGCTGCTTATTGGAAATAAAGATTATTTTATTTATTTATAGCAATAGATTAGCAATATATTTAAAAATGATTAAGATTGAGTTTGATAGTGTGTCACGCAACTTGGGTGCTGGAAAGCCTCAAAATGGTAACAATAAGGTTGTTTTCTTTCCAGCACATATTCCCAACAACAGTGGACACCCGGGCTAGCACATCAGCCTCCATCCCGCAGTACGAAACATTCTGCAACGGGAGGGAGACAGCAGTATACATCGATCGTTTCTCTCGTTTCTTCTTTCCATTCTCTTTCTTTATACTCAACGTGGTTTATTGGTCTACTTTCTTGTGATTTAGCCGTGTTTGAAGGTAGTTTCAAGTCTTATTATGTACTTATAACATATATTATATACAGGGTTATTGGTAAAACATTAACAACCTCTTATGAGGTCATGGTACTCATCATTAAGGTACAATTCCGAGATGGGCTGCAGACTGCAACCGCATCCGACAATGCGGCTAGCGGCTGCGGTTGACCGCAGTGCTGCCTGCAGTCGCGGTTGCTTCTATTTCCAAGCATGGCGGCATGCCGCGGCTGCACAATGCATAGAACGATGTCACTCCAATACCTTTGTGCGCGACAGAATGTCGGACAACACTACCGATAGTTTACTAATGTGTCTTTTGTTAAAAGAGGAAGATGATGACGATTTGTTGTTACTTTATGTCAGAAAAAAAAAGAAATGCACCTGATCTTTTTTATAAAAGTCGACATTTTTGTACGTGTGAACTCTCTGCGGTTCGCGACACCACTGGCGCTGCAGTCTGCGGTCGCTGCACGCCGCGGCTGCAGGCCGCAGTGTTGCCACGCTCGGAATCAATTTCATAGAGATTCATAGTAACCAGTGGTGTCGCTTGCAGTTTGGAGTTGCGGTTGGCGGTCTGCAGCCCAGCTCGGACTTGTACCTTAATGAACAACTTTTACTATGGGACCAAAACTGAAATCGCGAAAAAAAATCAGCTGTACCCTACATTTTGACGAGATTTATTTGTACGCATTCTACGCGTCTAAGCATGGCAATGTGTCATTTTGTTTATTCTGCAGTCGACAAAACGTCCTCATGCTACGTGTGCTGATTGGACATAGAAACAAACCCTGGTATCCTATTCCTAATTAATTGCTTTAACAATACTTATGTAGGTACTAAGTTCTAATAATTAATACAATGTTATCATAATGATAATTTATTAAGAATGATAATTCATCATCATCATCATCAGCCTATAGCAGTCCACTGCTGGACATAGGCCTCCCCTAATGAGCGCCATAGCGCCCTGTCTTCAGCTTGACGCATCCAGCATCTGCCTGCAGTCTTTCGCAGATCGTCATCCCACCTGGCCGGAGGGCGTCCCACACTACGTTTGCCGAGTCGCGGTCTCCACTCAATGATAACTCAATGATAATTAATTACTAAATATTGTTAATTTAAACACACTAATATTATAAAGGCGAAAGTTCGTGAGTGTGTATGTGTTTGTTACTTCTTCACGCTAAAACTACTGAACGGATTCGAATGAAATTTGGCACACATATAGCTTATAACTAGGATTAACACATAAGATTAACACATAACTTTTTATCCCGATATTCTTACGGGATCGAGATTAATGGAGGTGAAACCGCGGGTCGCTGCTAGTTGTAAGATCATTTTAATTAATTAAGTTTCAGTTGGATTGTATAAAACTACTAGTCATTCTTTTAATTTCAATTAAATATTATTAAATATATGAGTTTTTTAATTTAAATGATCCCTAATATTATTAGAATAATCGATGTTTTAATATCTTATAGGTACTTCACAGACTTTGATGCAGAGCTAGGTAACTAGACCAGACCAGGCCCTTCTAGACATGGCCCTGCATTGTTAGACTCACACTCGTGGAGTTTCTTGCCGGTTCTTCTCCATAGGAAACGACCAATTGGAACCGTGCACCTAGCTTCTGACGTTTCATAAGTGCCCATGTAGGCTTATGTGAAATAAAATATTTTGATTTTGATTTTGACATAAAATCCTAATAATATAATGTTTGTACCTACTTTAAAAAAGACCTTGACCCCTGAGTTTGTTTCGGCATTTCTTCTGAGATCAGTCAGCTAAGAAATGCCGGCGTCATCTAGTTTAAAACATTGACCAACAAAGTATTGACGGCTAAAAGTGTCATAAAAGATCTACTTACAAAAATATACATTTCATTTCATACATATCTGGGAAACCAACATAGCCCGAAGAATTGCCTAACTTAAGTGGCAGTGGGCAGGGCACATTGCTCGCAGAACAGATGGCCGATGGGGCCGAAAGGTTCTGGAGTGGCGACCGCGTACCGGAAGACGTAGCGTTGGAAGGCCTCCCACAAGGTGGTCCGACGACCTTGTGAAGGCCGCAGGAACCCGTTGGCTGCGAGAAGCGCAGAACCGGTCCAAGTGAGGGTGCTTGGGGGAGGCCTATGTCCAGCAGTGGACGTCTTTCGGCTGAAATGATGATGATGATATCTGGAAAACACTAGAATTGCATCCCGGAAAATTAATTTAAAATACACTCCGAATAAAATATTCCTACGTTCGTACACGTCATAAAAACCACAGTGTTAAAAAAAACAAGCATGATTGGTTGTCTCACGATTCATCATAAAATTATGACACACACGCGGAAAGAAGAAATATAAACAAACAATCCTAAGACAGGTTATTCCCTTTTCCTCACAAAACTATTCCACGAGGTAAATTACCTTTCCCTAAGGCACAATATAAATACTCGTTTCAATGCAGTTTCGACATCACTTCAAGAAAAGTCATTCAAGATGTGGAACCCTGCATTAATATTAGCTGTGTTAGCAGTGTTTGTAATTGAATCATCAAATTGTGACTTCATCCAGCGACCAACCAGGCGACCACCTCCTATACCGAAGAAGCTACCATTTGGATCTTTGGAACGCCAAAGACCTCGTCGGGGTACTTATGACCCGCCTCCATATTTATACGAAGGAGATATCCCAAAGGCGCCGTCAACTGCAGATCATCCGTTTCTTCCGTCAATAATTGACGATGTCAAGTTCAATCCTAATACTAGAACTGCTCGAAGCTTGAGAACTCCTGAGGGTTTCCGTCGAACTGGACGCCGCCCTTCCAGAAGAAGGAATACGTGGAGGACTCTTCCAGGATATACGAGGCGAAGTGCGAGGGACCTTAGCCTGCCAGGACCTGACTATGAAGTGCCAAGGATACCACGACTGCCGCTGACCAGGTATCCCTGGGAACGAGAGCAGTTTGATCGTGTACCTGGCCATTTAAGAATATAGGGGACACCTATTTTGCCAATAATACAACACAGTCATACAAAATATTAGTGTTTTCAAACCAGTTGGAAAAAGTGTAAAAAAAAAAATGTTATTATTCCATCGTTCTGTTGTTTTATTCTGTAAAATAACACAAACAAAAATGAGAAATTTGATCTACATAGGTATTGTTATTTATTTTATTTATTATTATGTTATTCACCGGTTGACGTCATCACTGTAACGCCGGCTGTCGCTGAAAACCAGCGCTGGGACTTGTTCTCGCATAGGGTCGTAGCATTATGCTGAGCGATGGCTGTTTTGCGTGGATGTGACGCATATTTTCCCACCCACACACATAACAAACACATAGGGAAGTACTCTAATCGATTTGGAACTTTTAAGTTCGAGCCATTTGGGATTGATACACTAGGGCCATGGGGACCGAGTGCCCACTTAGTTTTTCGAGACATCACCAAGCGATTGGTCGACTCTTCACGTGACCAGAGGCTGGCCTATTTTTTCGTCGCATTGCCTTACAACGTGGCAATGCTGCCAGCCTTTTGGGACACTTTTCCGGTTGACAGCGATGCGGACGAATTTTTTGATGCCCTTTGATTATTTCTCCTCCGTTTTGTATACTTGCATAATATTATTTATGTCTTTGACATATATCTCGGGATCTTTGACATATATCTCGGTTCCCGAACCTTTGGAAGGCGTATCAGGGGCCGAAGCCAACTAGCACAGGCCCCACAAAGCCCACAATTTTAAATGATGAGGAGGCACCAACCGACGCTTATCCCTGTATGCAAGGTTGGGCAATGCCCACACCAAAATTTTCTTTGCCCACCCTATACAGATCTACAGTATTGAAGAGTTACTAAACCGTTTCTCCTTATAGAATCCCATACATTGACCGCCAGTCAAGGCCCTTTTTCTCAAGAACGCGTGGAGGTACCTATATAAAGTTGAAATAAATAATACATATATATGGATGTGGGATTATTTATTACTAGGCGTCATAAAAGATCTCTCATTAAATGTCTGTGGATAGTTCAGCTGGAAGGCTGCCTCCCCCTAGACAAAATCCCTAGCTACGCCAGTATGTGCACCCAAGGACAAAATATATTGGGCTAGGGGTTTGGGTTGCTATAGTAGATTGGTTACCTTGAACTATGGGAGAACTGTCCCCTGCCTGATCAATGTTATATCTACATAATTATAATATACACGGATAAAATGGCAGGGGGTGTCTTGCACACTCAATAATGGACCCGCACATAGTGTCGTAGCGATAAGCTGGAGCTGAGGTGTTTATGAGGAGTGGAGAGGTATTCCACGGCTATCAGGACAATCCCGGAAGTACGGTCAAGATCCTTACCAGCATCTTTCTGGCACTTCCTTCCTCCGAGCACGTTTGATCTTGCGAATCAATAGGCGGCCAATAAAGGTAAGAAAGAAGAGGTGGGACCTCTGGTTCCTCGTCATTATTCACTCTAGCAGGCCAATAAAAGCCTTATAACTTTTAAATTAGAATTTATCTTAGGGAAGTAGGTAGCTATGTGTCCGAAGTAGCTTTTTCTTTTCGGATTGGAAATCATCAAATGACCCCTCCCGCTCTGGGTGGAGCGGAAGGGAGTGTCAGACTCTTCTAAAACCCACCCGTGTTCCTTCCTTAGCCCTATAAGTTCCGGGCCAGCGGTAACCCTTTCGGACAATCCCGTAGCTGTGGCCGCTGTTTATTACGTTGCCAACTCATAGATTTTGCCTACTTGCCAGTCTGCCTAATAAACTAGGCTAGATAATTATGCACCGAACCGTAGACATTATTCAACGTTTGTCTGATTTCGTCACCGTTGCAGCACTGACTTCTAAAAAGGCATCCTAGATACCACAATAGGTAGTCTAGACCATTAGGCATACCATTCTTTGTGGATAGTCTGGAACTTAGCTTTTGTTAAGGAGAAGCCAATTTTAGTTGACTAGTTTAGAATTACCGAGCTCAAGAAAGCATGATGAGGAAAATTCAAATTCATCATCATAAAAAGAAAGAAATAAAAATAGGTTTATTTGTCACAGAAACACTTCATAATTTCATGATTCTAAGTCAACGAGAAGTACCCTATAGGTTTTGATTCCCTTGCAAGTGTCAAAATATTCGGCATACGGAACATAAACGCCCGTATCTTTTGATTGCGTTGACTTAGAAGTTTGATTTTTTCAGTGCTTCAAGGGATAGCTGCCCTGAGTATTTGATAATAATTTCAACTTGATAACTCCACGCGTTCCTGAGTAAAAGGCTCTTGACAAACGGACAACGAAGTGATCTTATAAGGGTTCCGTTTTTCTTTTTGAGGTAGGGAACCCTAAAAAGAGTAAGAAAGAAAGCTAAGCATATACGAAGTAAAAGCGCGGGCAGGCGATGCCTGGCTGGCGGGTCGGGACAACAAGAAATTTCACGCGGACGAAGTCGCGGGCTGAAGCTAGTATCAGATAATTTGGGCTGGCATAATGTCAAAATTAAATAACAGGGACAGTCAAGCAAGAAACCGTTAACATCCCAATTGCAAATTCCTAATCCATTGCTTCATACGTTTGAGAAATTCGTCTGCTCGACAATGTAAATAACGCAATGAATGTTGTCGAATTGACAAAATGAAAGATATTGTAATTGTTAATGATACCCCGCGGGTCCTTGGGAAAACAATAAAAAATAACTGAATACGATTACAATTTTGTACCCAAAACTTGTAGAGATGCTATCAGCTTCCAATATAAAGGTACAATGGTATCCAACATTGAACAATACAACAAAGAGCCGCACTGTTGCATGCAAAATTATTTCATAGGTACTTAAGTACCTACCTACGTAGGAATGCTAAAATAGTACCTAGGTAGATCCTATGTCCTAACCCATGTCCTGGTCTATCCGTGTGCCAAATACAACTAAATATGTTTTGCCGTTTAGGGGTAAAATGGTAGGTGCCAAACAGACAGATAACAGACAAAGTTACATTTAAAATATTAGTTTGAATTCGAGTAAGTGCCTCGGAAAGCATGTTAAGCTGTTGATCCCGGCTGTCATTCGTGGATCTTTGAAAGTCGTTACGGGCAGTCAGAAGCCCGAAAGTCTGACAAGCCGTCTTACCAAGGGGTATAGTATTACCCTAATAACTGGGTTGTGGAGGTCAGATAGGCAGTCGCACCGGCTGTATTGTGTCTTTTAGTCTGTGCTAAATAAATGTATTTTCTTTCTTTTTTCTTTCACCATGTAAAATATTGGTATTCAGCTGCATCCGGTTAGACTGGAAGCCGACCCCAACATAGTTGGGATAAATCTAGGCAGATGATGAGGTAACTTAGTTTACACTAAGGCGATAAATACACGATTTTTTTCAAGGATTTAGATTTGTTCATTTGGAAAATGTCAATTTTTGATTTATGTAACAGTAACTGCACCTCCTATTTCGATTTGTCGCAAGTCTTCAATTTAATCCTGTATTATATGATGTACTAGCTTCGCCCCGCGGTTTCACCCGCGTAAATGTCGATCCCGTGGGAATATCGGGATAAAAAGTTATATGTGTTAATCCAGGGTGTCAGCTACCTCCATACAAAATTTGATCAAAATTGGTCCAGCCGTTTGAGCGTCAAGAAGTAACAAACATACACACACTCACAAACTTTCGCCTTTATAATATTAGTGTGATGTGACTAAGATGTTTCCATGCCACCATATACCACCCCTTAACAACCAAACGCAACGACTATGAATAGATTGCCGAAAATCGCATGACAATGTTCTATTAGCATACAACGGATCGTCTAGACTAGACCCTACGTGGTCTGCATTCCTGGTACAACTCACGTTGGCTATGCATCTTTACTTTAATTGATGCCGAGTGCATGTTGAGGGCAATGGCCTAGTGACGTCAGACTTGCCAAATCTTGATTGGGGATTGCAAAATTGTCATATCAGTCGTTACATAGCATAATCAAAGCGGAGGGGCTTAATTGTGGCTAAGTAATAACAGCCACACGGATCGATTGAAAGACAGGTTAAGGTACGCTTGCCTCGGTCTGTCGGTGGATGGGAAGACCCCTCCGAGCCTCGGAAAGCACGTTAAAAAAGCCGTTGGTCCCAGCTGTCATTCTTGGATCTTTGACAGTTGTTACGGTTCGTCAGAAGCCCGAAGGTCTAACAACCAGTCTTACCAAGGGGTGTAGATTGTAGTGTAGGAGGAGCCCTGACTTACGAGTTGTAGGTCGTGGGTTCGACCCCAGACAGGTGCTTTACTTTGTGTAATTTATTTCATCACCACTGCTCTCAAAACGGTGAAGGAAAACATCGTGAGGAAACCTGCATGTCACATTCACATCTTCCAACCTGCACTGAGCCCGCGTGGTGGATTACGGCCCACTCCCTCTCACAGAGAGGAGGCCTGTGTCCCAGCAGTAGGAATAGAATATGCTGATATTTATGTTATGATATAAGAACGTATCCGTCTGTCTGTGGCACAGCAGCTCCTAAACAGATTCACCGAATTTAATGTACAGACGCCAGCACATAAAGCTACTACAATCTGTCAAATTTCTTTAATCGATTTTCAACTTTATCGCTAAAGCATAAGGTTCAAAGTTGATTGGGAAAATTTGACAGTTTAGGGTAGCTTGATGTGCTGGCGTCTGTACATCGACTCGTAAAGGATAAGATGCTCTAAATAGTTTTTTTTCAGACTTTTGCTTTACACTCTCGTCCTGAAAATAAAAAAATACGATGCTTCCCTCTGAAGAATTACGACTCGGTCAGCAATTCCTTTAGAAGCCGCGATCGTTATTAATTTAACGACTGATCGTTAGTCGCAGTTCGTAAAGTTCTAGATATAGATGCAGTTTCACTGCTTTTCACTTTCATAAAGTTTGGTGGAGGGATAACAGCTAACATCTTATTCTAGACTACTAAAGGTAGTCTAGTCTTATTATAAAGGCGAAAGTTTGCGAGTGTGTTTGTATGTATGTTTGTTACTTCTTCACGCACTTTGGTATGGTAGTAACTGACAACCTGGATTAACACATAGGCTACCTACTTTAATCCCGATATTCCCACGGGATCGAAACTAATGCGGGTGAACCCGCGGGGCGCAGCTAGTCATACATATACTGAAGCCCTCTTTCTATGGGGATAGGCAGAAACTACAAAACGCCACCTGCTACGACGCTTTTTTTTTTGCGGATGGGAATTCATCAAATGACCCTTCCCGCTCTGGGTGGAGCGGAAGGGAGTGTCAGACTCTTACTGACTAAAACCCATCCATGTTCCTTCCTTAGCCCTTTATGTTCCAGGCCAGCGGTAACCCTTTCGGACAAGCCTGCTGACCTTTCGGACAATCCCGCTGATCTTTCGGACAATCCTGCTGACCACCTGCTACGACCCTTAGGTACATACTACTTTTGCCTCGTTTACGTTCATACATCTGGCAGGCCAGATACGCAACTGACCTTTTTGAAGGACAAAACCAATAAGGCCACTATAGGGCTTCCTCTCCCGCCATTTTCACTCACATCTGCCTTGTACAGACGCCAGCATATCAAGCTACCCGAAACTGTCAATTTTTTCCAATCAACTTTGAACCTTATGCTTGAGCGATAAAGTTGAAAATCTAGTAAAGAAATTTGACAGATTGTAGTAGGTTGATGTGCTGGCGTCTGTACACAGGTACAAGGACGAATTGAAGGAGGAGGGAGATGAATGAAAGGCGACTAACAAAAGTGTTAAGTAATTGAAGACAAAAACTTATTTTCTTTATGAACTTTAGTTGAGGTCCTCAATACACTAGTAAAATATCTTTTCTAATATAAACTGGAACAGCAATTTGATAAAAAAAACTGTTATACAAAAGAAATAATAGTTATTTAATTTAAAATTATTAATTTGTCAACCCGCACTGGGCCCGCGTAGTAGATTACGGCCCACTCCCTCTTACAGAGAGGAGGCCTGTGTCCCAGCAGTGGGAACATTATAGGCTGATTATGTATACAGTATGACTGTTACAATAAAATACACCCTAGGCCACTTCCTAGAATTCCTGGAGAACAAACTCTTTACTTATTAGATCAAAGCTTCAGAGAGACTTAAGAGTAATTACATGCCGAAGATACCTCAGTGCCATACCTCGCGTTCACGGTTTAGCTTGCTACCTCGATGTCACCTTCATGTAAAACAAATGCATGCTAATAGATACGCACACACATGCGCACATGCACAGATAGAGAGAGCAAAAATCGCATGACAGGCAGATGGAAATATCATTAGCAACTAGGGATAGTATTACTCAAGCTAACACTATTTCTAAATCAGGCGCTAAGCGTTTGTAGACACGAACCTTCTCCACAGAAAATGAAACTTGAAGCAAGTGTGGAACTCTCTGCCAGTGTCGGTGTCCTTTTCCCGTCAGGCTTCAAAGCAAGAGCGAATAGGCATCTTCTGCGCTTGCTCGTTCCATCATAGACCTCGTCCATTGCATTCCATCAGGCGAAATTGAGGTCAACAGCCCATTTTGCAATAAAAAAAGCAACCTTCATTGTGTTTAACATTTCCTTACTTTACCTACTAGAAGTATTATAACTGTATGAAAATTAATTTTCAATTACTTAAGATTTTCCCCCCGCTCCAGCTTATCTGTTACACTAAATCTCTTTCATCGACTCCTGCGCAAGTAATGTTCTCTGAATCCGCTCAATGTGACGTTTATTGCTCATTACACCGCACAGGGGTAACAAACCTTTAAAACAAGAGTTAACACAGTACTGTTTATAGACTTTTATGACGACGCCCATTTTGTATTTTAGGTCTTCAACTGTTTTAGCTATTATAGTGTCACGAATGAAGTATGTTTACTAATGTTTTTGAACTCATCTACACACATCAAAAGTGTCTAGGGATCAACATATATTTTTGCAATAACTTTTCTCCTGATTGATATTAATTAAAATTTTCTTTAAGGATTCATCAAATAAAGTGTTTTCGTTTGTCACAGTAACGATAAACCAAGTCACCTTTGCATTAATAAAGAAATTTGCCATTTTCCTAATAAAGGGATTTTTGACATTTGAACCACTAACACAAAAGTTCGAAAAAAAGACTGAAATAACAGTTTTCTTTAAAATTTTATTGGGTAACTTAAACAATTAATAATCCGTGTTTCTACCGCGAACACTAACAACACAAGAACATCGGTTTGGCATACTCAAAATGAGTTCATCCAAATCACGCTGTGGAATGGCCGCCCATGTTCGTTGCAACAACAAAAAAAGGTCTTCTTGCGACTGGATACCCTCCATATTCGGCAGAGCTCTTCTCTGTAGCATATCCCATGCATGCTCAATCGGGTTCAAGTCTGGCGACTGAGCAGGCCAGGGCAGGACATTGATGTTAGCTGCGGCGAGAGTCTGTCTTACAACTCTTGCGGTGTGCGGTCGTGCATTATCATGCATTAACTGAAATAAGGGACCGATTTGCACTTGTAGAGGAACGATGACGTCTGATACAATCGTCTCAGCATAAATTTGAGCGTTGAGGTTGCCTCTGATCCAAATCAACTCAGTTCTTCCGCCGATCCAAATACCCGCCCATACCATGATGGTTCCACCACTATAAGGATGGACTTCCTGGCAGGATTTTAATCGCTGTTGGCGTCCAGGGGTTCTCCAGTGTCGTATACGTCTTGTATCCGGTCTCATACCAAAACGAGACTCATCAGAAAAGCACACGAAACGCCATTGTTCTTCTGCCCAATTTCTGTGTTCAAGAGCCCATTGATATCGAATCCTACGATTGTGCATTGCTATAGGTGGTACCCGTAGCGGTCTTCGGGAATGAAGGTTCACTTCATGCAAGCGGTTTCTGACTGTTTGGTCGCTAATTAAGTTCCCTGAAGAGTGATGAAGCCTCACGGCTAACATCATGGCGGTTATTGTTGGAGCTCTTCGAGTTAAGATTTGAATGTATCGGTCTTGTCTCCGTGTGGTGCAGCGATACCGTCCTCCATGGCGCTCAGCCACGGTACCAGTGCTTCGGTAACGTGTCCAAAGTCGACTGATAACACTCTGACTTGTATTCAGAGCTAAAGCCACAGTACGTTGCCGGGAACCAGCTTCTATCATTCCCACGGCTCTGAGCATTTCTTCCCTGCTTAAATGACGTCGCCGCTCCATAATAACGTTGGTTTTAATCAGTAGTAGGGAAACAGTAGCACTAATAATGTCTTCAATGCGTTGTATGTTTTTATAGGGAAAATATTGACAGCTGATTTTCATCTTTTACTCGAATTTGATTCACAGTTCCTGATTCAAATTATGAAATGCACCAAAAAGGATCCATATAAATTTATAAAATCATAAATTTATTACAAAGCCACATCTCAATCTCAAGAAATCCGCATAAAAATGCTTGATCCCTAGACACTTTTGATGTGTGTAGTTACCTAACTTCCGAGCACTGGTAGACCAGTGGTAATGGCCCTGATAGATTTGTAGCATGCATGGCATAGCATGCATAGCTTAACATGCATAACCTAATATTATAAAGGCGACATTTTGTGTGTGTGTTTATATGTTTGTTACTTCTTCACGCACAAACGGCTGAACGGATATGGATAAAATTTGGTATGGAAGTAGCTGACAACCTGGATTAATACATAGGCTACTTTTTATCCCGATATTCCCACGGGATCGAAACTTACGCGGGTAAAACCGAGGGGTGCAGCTAGTCTATAATGTTCCACTACTGGGACACAGCCCAAGCAGCAAAATTATCCTATAGTGCAGATGTTATAGGCCTCCAGCACTTGTAATGTTCTCTTAACGGTTCTAGTATTTGCTGCCACGCTTATAATAGCAAGCATGGAGTTAGTTGGGCCTTATAGTATATCTGATCTTATACATTAACTTGTAGTTACTTATAGGTTGAAATTAAGAGTAAATGCACTCAAGAGTAGATAAACTGGTAAGCTATACTTATAACTGCTAACAAGAAGCATTATAGAACTACTATAAGTAAAGTACGGCAATAAGAGTGATAAACAGAACTAAATATACTGGAAACTATTTGAATTTGTTACTTGGTTTTATAAGGCTTTACAAATTCACTTTACAGAACAATTATAAGTAAAATGGAGCGGTTTTATAGTGGTATAAATCAATTTGGTTAAAAAATCTTAACACGATTATAAAGGTTTAATATAATATACTTAGTATCCAAAACTATATCCGTGGTGTCCTGTACAAGAATACAGTGGTTTATAATGGTCTTGCAAATGCTATTAAGGTGTCGGTTGCTAGCTTTGTATTTGGCGAAGAACGAATCGTAGAAATAGAAGGATCCGTACAAAATAGTTACTGTGAAAATTTTAGACAAAATGTTTATATTTTTGTTTTTATTTGCTAATATTTTACATATTTATTTATATCTGTAACTGCCCGTGACATCACAGCGGTCCCTATCAGAATACCAGCGCTGCGACCTTTATTTTTTTTTTTAAATGTCGCAGCATCATGCTGAGATAGGAGCCTTTTGGCCTCGTATAGGACTTTGTTTCATTTTCCTTGTTACTTTTTTTTTATATAACTTGGATTTTTATTTTACTGTTTAGTTTAGTTTGTGATCTTCCTGTACGAGTCGCAATAAATACTTTTTCTTTCTTTATATTAATAATTCTGCACAAAACGACGTTTTGTCGGTAAAAAGCGATTTAAATTTAGACTTAGAAGATTGTATTATAGTGAGGAACCTGTGCAAGAAGATGAAAGCGATATTGAAGACTATTACAATTTTCAGCTACATCGATGTTAGAAAATGAGCTGTATAATACAATAATTATACGACATGCGACATGAAATTCTTTATTGGAAATTTTGAATAAGAAGATTGAAGATGTCCTACCTAAGGATGCCCGTACACTTCTTGACACTAATAAAGAAAATCTGGATATTACTAATTCAGCACGAAGAGAATATTGGCATAATGGCCTTATCAAATGTTTATAAAATTTCTTTAAATACAAAATATTCGAAAATCCCTTTTAGTCAAAAAGCGATCGACGTCCAGAAACATTACCATTTTCAATGCTGACACCTAAAAAAAAACATTAAAATAAGACATAGGTACATAATAGCAATATAAAATAACCATCCGGTTATAGAAATATTAGCGGAACTCTAATTCCAAACAATATGGCCAAGCAATGGTTCTGACATTTACCATTTTTGAACAAAGTACGCCTATAACGGTTTCTTAGTGTATTTGGGAAAACCAACTTTGTCAAAATGGCGACTTTTCGTTGTATGTCATACTGAAACCAACATTATTTTAAAATTCAACTTAATGAAAACGCTAATTTCAAGGGGCGTGTAAAAATTTTGATAAAAAACTTATTATACTTCATCGAAAATGTAGGTGCGCCATGCACATTCAACACATTATACATCTTGACTTATTGTTAACTATCACTCTACTCATAATTGATATTCTAGATAATATTTATATTATGAAATGGATGCATATCTTACCTTTATCAATATTAATCTTTACAAATGTCATTCACCAATTCACAAAAATTTTTGAGCTTGTAAGAGATTCACTGTGTACGTTATTGTCGTGTTTGGTTCCATTATGCGCTGATAGGTAGCTTCGCGGGAGCAAATAGTTTTACGTAGTCCAACTATATGGTCGTTATTGGCCAAAGTGGTGTTCACCAAGTCTACTATAGATATTTAATAAGGTAAAATACACCTATAAATTGGGCCCTTTTCCGTGGTTATAATTGCTTACTATTCCGTTATAGTCCTAATGAAATGGTGGTTCCAGGACAATTACTAGACCACATTTTGCTGCTTGGGAGGCCTCCTCGCTGTGAGAGGGAGTTCCATAATCCACCACGCGGGCCCAGTATGCGGTGGCTACTGGCTAACATGTCTTTGATTTTTTTGTTCTAAGACATGCCGGTTTCCTCACGATGTTTTCCTTCACCGTTTTGAGAGCAGTGGTGATGAAATAATTTACACAAAGTGCCTGTCTGGGTTCGAACCTACGACCTAGAACTCGTAAGTTGCAGCCGTTTCCACTGGGCCAATGTCCACCATATTCGAATTACAGATATTATGACATGATGACAACTCAAGGTGTAGGACGTTGGTTCGAACTCTTGTACAGACACCAGCACATGAAGCTACCCGAAACTGCCAAATTTTCCTAATCAACTTTGAACCTTATAATTTAGCGACAAAGTTAAAAATCTATTAAAGAAATTTGACAGATTGTAGTAGCTTGATGTGCTGGCGTCTGTACATTGCGCCATTTATTTCATCTACACCTCTGAAAATGGAAAAGAAAAATCATGAGGAAACTCCCATATTCGAAAGTAACTCTGTCTGTATGTTATCTTTTGACGCCTAAACCACTGAACGGATTTCGATAAAATTTGGCAGAGAGATAGATTGCATCCCGGGGAAGGGCATAGGATAGTTTTATCCCGATATTCCCACGGGATCGATACTTATGCGGGTGAAACCGCGGGGCGCTGCTGGTATAAGGCCCGCGTGGTGGATGAGTCCCAGCAACGGGTATAACGTAGGTAATTATCATTCTGCCTAGCATACTTCCTGATGACGACAAAAAACTCCCCCCTTCCCTTTCCCCTTCTCTCTCTTCTTAGGCTTCTCAAATAGCACGCGCATTTGACTCGATCCTCGACTACTTTCTTCCAGCTGTAACCAATCATCTTGAAAGATCGTCGCTTCCAGTAGCTTGAGGGTGACTGAGGTGTGTTCCCCTTTCGTAGAATTTTATCTGTGGCAAAATTCTATGAAGTCATTATATTTCCAGTTACAATTAATGGTTTTTTTATGAGTTACTAGCTGCGCCCCGCGGTTTCACCAGCATAAGTTTCGATCCCGTGCGAATATCGGGATAAAAACTATCCTATGTCCTTTCCCGGGACTCAAACTATGTCTATATCAAATTTCATCGTAATCGGTTCAGCGGTTTATGCGTGAAGAGGTAACAGACAGACAGACATACACACTTTTGCATTTATAATAATGATTGTTATTAGTAAAACGTCAGATATATTACGATAAACTCAAATGTCAACTTATTTGTTTGTAATAATGAAGAAAACGAAGTGCAGTAAGTATAGTTACTACAATATTTTTATAGCTTTGTTGATAAAATGACAAGAACTAATATAAAAGTAATGAGTATCGGGTCAACAGTTTTCGAGATTAAGTGACAAAAACAAACAGATAGACAGAATATTCTTATGTAAATGCATTTTTATTCGAGTGGAATCATTCCCAATCTCACGTAGGGGTCGTGTCAAAAAACGCCTCTCGTAATCAAGGACTCCCCGGCTCCCCCTATTAATTGCGAACTGGACCAATTGCGAATTGCACTAATTGCGAACTGGACCAATTGCGAACTAGACCAATTGCAAACTGGACAAATTACCTACGAACTGGACCAATTGCGAACTGGACCAATTGCGAACTAGACCAATTGCAAACTGGACAAATTACCTACGAACTGGACCAATTGCGAACTGGTCTAATTACGAACTGGACCAATTGCGAACTGGACTAATTACGAACTGGACCAATTGCGAACTGGACAAATTACGAACTGGACCAATTGCGAACTGGACCAATTGCGAACTAGACCAATTGCAAACTGGACAAATTACCTACGAACTGGACCAATTGCGAACTGGACTAATTACGAACTGGACCAATTGCGAACTGGACAAATTACGAACTGGACCAATTGCGAACTGGTCCAATTGCGAACTAGACCAATTGCAAACTGGACAAATTACCTACGAACTGGACCAATTGCGAACTGGTCTAATTACGAACTGGACCAATTGCGAACTGGACTAATTACGAACTGGACCAATTGCGAACTGGACAAATTACGAACTGGACCAATTGCGAACTGGACCAATTGCGAACTAGACCAATTGCAAACTGGACAAATTACCTACGAACTGGACCAATTGCGAACTGGTCTAATTACGAACTGGACCAATTGCGAACTGGACAAATTACGAACTGGACCAATTGCGAACTGGACCAATTGCGAACTAGACCAATTGCGAACTGGACCAATTGCGAACTAGACCAATTGCGAACTAGACCAATTGTGAACTAGACCAATTGTGAAGTGGACCAATTGCGAAGTGGACCAATTGAGAATTGGACAGTTGGACATTTTGCGAATTGGACATAATGCGCCCAAAGGATATCGTTACCTGCATATAAAACTCGATATCGTGAAGGAACATTACCTACTTGTTGTTGTGATCTTGTCATCATAGCTGCAATAATCTGTAGTCGTCATTTATTTTCGTTGTTTATATAATACTAGCTTCTGCCCGCGACTTCTTCCTCGTAAAATTTCACCTTCCCGCCATTCACCCTCTTAGGGGTGGAATTTTGAAAAACCCTTTCTTAATGGATACCTACTCTTCGCAAAGTACACACCCTCCAAATTTCATGTTTTTAGGACCAGCAGTTTAGGCTGTGCGTTGAATTTTATATATATTTAATTTAATAGATACAGTCATCTGGAATAGAACTCAGAAGTCAGGACCTCATTAATTTTATAAAAATAATATTCGCAACACATTTCAACCAGCCTAATCTAGAATAATGCCAGCAAATTGAATATTATAGTATACTTACTTAATAACAAACACTGTATGAAATTAATTAGTATTATCAGTGTGTCTGTCTGTCACTCGTCGATTTCCCGCGTATCGGCCTGTCAGAAATGATTTATGTTCAAGTAATAATATTAACATTCATTTACGCCTTATTTAGATAAAGGCTATTGTGATATCTTTTGTTCTATTTATAATCTGTTGGCTTGGCTGCCGGTTTTTACCGAGTTCAGGGAGGAGGTTATGATTTTTTTTCCTAACGATTTGGTTACGTATTTCATTGCAAAAGAAGGCGGGATAAGCCTATTTCTGTACCTACATGTTGACTTAGCAAAAGTCGGTCTGTAGAAAAAAGTCTGTTAAAAAGAAATCAAAGTCAAAGCCTTTATTTCAAATAGGCACATAAAAGGCACCTTTGAACGTCCAAATTACAACAAAATAGAATTTTATAGTAAAACTAGCCGCCCGGCGCTACTTCGTTCGCGTGGTGTCCTACCCTTCGATCAATAATAGTACTAGATGAATGATTAGGAACAAAAATAAGTCGCTAAAGTGGCCACGTTTGCACACAGATAAACATTTATATTTCTTACTACGAACTGTAAAAAAAAGTTTAATAATATTAACAACTTCAGATTATTATAAACCTTAACACTCTAACATTAAGTTTAATTACGATTGCAAATGGGTAATATTTAAGTCCTTCTGTCATCGAAGCAATAAATTTAAAATGTGACTTGAAAATAAAAAGTCATTTTTATAATAACTACAAAAATATTTATTCTAAAATGAAACTTAACGTCTAAGCAATAAGGTTAAAAACATTTTGTTGACAATTTCGTACTTACTCGAATTTGGAACTAGACGTAGTTCTTGGAATTACATTTCAATGCTTCAATGTTTGTTAGAATAGTTGGCGCGTTGTCGCAAACATTGGCCAAACAATCATAATATTTGCTAATTGATTTATATTTACATTTTAATTGTGTTACTATTTTATGAAAAACATTTATTGATAAAAACTTGCCGAAAAAAAGATATTCGTTCCAAAATCTTAGTGTTACGGTGGTTATTTACACAACTTTTGAGCGCGCACTGAGGCATTTTGACGTCTTAACATTGGCTATGATTGGACCATACTAATTTGAAATAAGAGCACAAAAGTATTGTGCTCGTATTTTTCGGGCCGTTTTTGAAGCGCTTATCGGGCATCTAGTACTATTATTGATCGAAGGTCCTACCCCTTACCCTACCCTACCCCTACCCTACTCCTACCCTACTCCTACACTACTCCTACCCTACTCCTACCCTACTCCTATCCTACTCTTACCCTACTCCTATCTTAAAAAAAAAACTGATAAAAAGTATTCTATGTCCGTCTTCTGGTTCTAAGCTACCTCCCCACCAATTTTCAGCCAAATCGGTTCAGCCGTTCATGAGTTATAAATAGTGTAACTAACACGACTTTCTTATACAATACCTATAGATTGAGACAAATCAAGGTAGAATTGTGAGATGAAGCATCTGCATAAGCATCAGCTGGTATTCAGCTGCATCCAGTTAGACTGGAAGCCGGACAGCATGGTTGGGAAAAGGCTAATAGGCAGGTAAAGAGCAGGCCTCTTTACCTGTCTAGCCTTTTCCCAACTATGATGTGTAGGTATGCTGTGCTGCTGTGCATTCAGTAATAAAAAAAATATGATGATGAGGTATGTGGGAATAAAAACATGTCTAGAATGTAATGGAATGACTAAACTTTTTATCTGTTGCACTTGCACTTATTTTTTTATTGATTTATGAGGAGGTATATGTAAATATGAAGGGATCCTGCCGTTTTGCCGAAAAGATTTTGCCAAAATTTCACTACCCAAACAAATTTTCGCAACCTTTTATTATACCAATGCAATGTTTGGAATAATTTTAGTATGCACATTTTCATTTGGTCAAATTTTTACTTGGCAGAATATTATTAAGGATAATGTCATTTAGGCATTTGGTCTTTAATCAAATGATTTATTACGGCAAACAATCTTTAGACATTAAACGTTTGGTCAAACGATTTGTTATGACAAAAAATATAAAGGCATAAATAAGATTTTTTGAGAATTTTTTTTTTGGGAATTAAATAATTAAAAAATGCAATTTTATTTTAAAATAATCATTTATTTAATACAAAATATTTGTAACTTACTATTTTAATTTTTTTGCAATGGACATTATCGAGAACCGAATTAATTAGTTACGAGGTTAATTATTTTAAAAAAAATGCTTAGGTTAGGTTAGGTTAAAACTGTGACCTCCTACGCACGAGCCGAGCGAGCGAAGCGAGCGGTGCCGCGGCAGCGGCCGGCGAGTGCCAGAAACGACTAAATTATATAGAAAAAAAATATGGAAAAAAAGAGATTATTTTTAACAGGCTATCGAGAACCGAATTAGTTAGACGAGGTTAATTAGTTAAAAAAAAAGCTTAGGTTAGGTTAGGTTAAAACTGTGACCTCCTACGCACGAGCCGAGCGAGCGAAGCGAGCGGTGCCGCGGCAACGGCCGGCGAGTGCCAGAAACGACTAGATTATATAGAAAAAAAATATATGGAAAAAAGAGATTATTTTTAGCAGGCTATCGAGAACCGAATAAGTTAGACGAGGTTAATTATTTTAAAAAATACTACCAGAATACTTAATATTATTATTACCTGTTTAGAATTTGCCCCAAGTGGAAAAAACACCCTTGTAATAAAACGTCGTCAAAGTTAGATCTTATGCTTGAAATGGCTGCCTTAAAACTGCGAAAACTGACGATACTAAATATTTGGCAAATGTAATTTTGCGTAAAATGAGTTATTCCAACTGAAATATTTGACTAAATAAAAATTGGTAAAAGTACTAGTTGGTAAACAAGTTATTGTTTAAACGTTCACTTGCCAAACATTAGGTTTGGGTTACAATTACTTGTGAAGAGATTTTTTGCTAAGTAATAATTTGGCAAATGAAATTATGCGGAAAATTGTTTGGGAAGTGATAATTTGGCAAAATCTTTTCGGCAAAACAAGGGAGACCCAAATATGAATCTTTACAAATAATTTAAATAATATGGGATGTTGATAGGACACCTACTCGCAACACCTACACCTACTGCTTTGACACAGGCCTACTCTCTGTGCGAGGGTCATAATCCACCACGCGAGCCCAGTGCAGGTTCGTGGATCATGTCACATGTCTTCAAATGTTTGGTTCTAGGACATGACGATTTCCTCACCATGTTTTCCAAGTTTTTTTTGAGATAATTTACGCGAAGTAAATTAAAGTAGGTACCCCATGTCAGGGTTCGAACCTACGACCTACAACTCGTTAGTCACGGCCTGGTAAGCCGTTACCACTGGGCTACCACTGCTCCAGCTGACAAAAAACCACTTGACAAAATAATTACAACAATCATCAGAGTTGACCAATCATTTACAAAAATCAGTCACCCTCCAAAGTTCGACTCCAAATTCGGCAAAACAATCAAACATCAAAAACTTAGTCACGTAGGCACTTCTTTCTTTTTATGCAGCCACCGTCTCTGTCTGCTTGCCGTCTGGACAGGAATATGCACAAAAAGTACCCAAGACCTTGAAACACGAATTTGCATCGACAACGACTCTGGGGCATAGCAACTAAGCTCATGCATTTATACAAAGATTAAAACTGCAGATAGCACAGTTCTTTGAAGGCATATATCGCTGAGTTTAGGAGGACAAAAGGCATTGTTAAATAGTTTTTTGATTGTTATCTGAAATAAATGACTTTATAGGAAAAAAAGAAAGACATTTTACTTAGCCCAGACTAAAATAAAAATTGTAAAGTGTGTTGTGAGAAATTAGCAGGAAAGTGTGCCTCGCGGCTGTGCCAAATAGCTTGATTTTTTCCATCTACGGGTGTGTTTATCAACTCAATTCCTATATTGATTATATTATCTGTATTCTGTCCAGGACATATCTAGTAGTTTCCGGTCACTGACAACTTGTCTTGTTGTTTTGTCTTGTCTTGTGTTGTGTACTTCCGAGCGAGACATATGGAAGGGCATAGTCATCACTACGCCCTTCCATATGTCTCGCTCGGAAGTAAAGATGTCCTGTCTGGCTTATGTCATATTTAAATATTGTATTAATAATTTAATACACTATACAACAAGGTATTCTACAAAACAATTACAATCTTTGGTCGAGTCTTACTGCTATCTCCATTCGTGGAGAAAAGAGAAAAAAAAGAGAAAATAGAGATCTGCTCTCTGATTAATTGATAAAGATCTCTCTCACACATACACAACCCCTTCATATTCAGGGTCAACTTGACAGACGTGATTATCTTTTGTTTTATCTTGTTCGGATATCGATATCCATTGCGTCTGCGGAGTTTAGGTAGCTAATTTATAATCGTATTAAAGGCGTAACGAATGTTGTACAGCTGAAACTAACTGGTATCAAGTCGAAGCACCCTGTACGGGTATACATAGATCGTAGATAACATGACATTAGCATAGACTGTGATGTCAGATTATTTTAATTGAGAAATTGGTAAAACTTATGGATTAGGTTTGTCAAATGCGTACAAAAAATGTATCATGGTGTCACAAAAGGACTTCTTTTTGTCGACATCTTTTTGGAAGTGTGGACAAACGAGATAGAGATTTTCAAGCGTTTACTTACTTGGTTAAAAATTACAAAGTTCTGCTATCTAGAAAACTTAAACCAAGCGTGGTGAATTGGTGATAACTAATGATGACATTACTAATCTTTTGTTTTTTTGGTACCTAATGCTTAATTCAAGGTGACATATTAATAATCCCAATAATAGGATTACATGTTCCCATGAGAGAGAGTGGGCCGTAATCTACCACACGGACACAGTGCGATTTGATGACATGGATGGTAAGAGATGGCGCATGTCTTCGAATTTATGGTTCTAGGCGTAGGTTCTAGGACATTTCCTCACGATGTTTACCTTCATCGTTTGAGAGCAGTGGTGAAGAAATTATATACACAAAGTAAAGCGCCTGTCTGGGTTCGAACCTACCTAAAGCAGGGTGACAGATCGGAATAATTCGAACAGTTTCAGTTAGGAGCCCCGTGGTCAGGAGTACAATTTCTTCATAGGATTGTCATTATGTGTTAGGCCGCACACGATCAATACCAAAACCAAGGACTCTTAAGATCACTTTATTTTTGGCCCTTTTTCGAAATCTGAAGCTCCTGACCACGGAGCTCCTATCTGAAACTTTTCAAATATATTTTCGGTGTTCTCTCCTCATGCCACACCCACTCGGCTATCAACTTTTCGCCCTGTGCTTGGTTAGAAACCTTCTGGGCTTACCCTGCCATTACTATTGACCTTTCATTGACAGGACTGGCCTGTTGGTCTAGTGGTCAGTGACTATGACTGCTATGCCGGAGGTCGTGGGTTCGATTCCCACCCAGGACAAATGTTTGTGTGATGAGCATGATCATTTGTTCTGTGTCTGGGTGTAATTTATCTATATATGTATGTATTTAGAAATATATAAGTATGTTTATCAGTTGTCTAGTACTCATAACACAAGCTCTGCTTAGCTTGAGACTAGACGGCGTTGTGTGATAGTTGTGGAATATATATACAGGGTGATTGGAAGATGGGTGCAAAGCTTTAAGGCGAAGATAGTACAGACAATTTAGAACCCTTTAAGCCATGGTTGTCTTAGACGAAGTCTTACAACTTTTTTTTTACCAATTTATTAAGATTTTTTTCAAAAATTCCTAAAATTTTAATTAAACTATTTATTTATGGCCAAATTGAATGATAAACGAATTCATTTTTATTGTATTTAATTAAAGTAATGTGTAAGCAATCTAGCAAAACATGTTGTAGGCCTCTGTGTCGTTAGATATTTTTTTTACAGATATTTAAAGTTCATAACAAATTTTAAAATTCATAAATACTTTTTGTAAACCTTATTTTAAAAATAACGGAGCTTGCTTTTTTTGTTCAAACCTTTTTGAAAACACGCTTGATAATCGCTCTTTCTTTTGAGGTAACATTTACGCAGATATCTTACAAATTATTGAAATTAGAACCTAAAAACCAATTTAAGGGAGAAACAACATTTGAATTAAATTTATTTATGTTTCATGGTCAAAATGTTGTCCGTGATTCCTAATACAAGCACGGCTCCGTCTTCTCACTTCTGTTGTTGTTATTTTCAACATCATATCTCCAGCTTCATTGTTTCAAACTCTGAATTCATTCTCTCTGTCAGTTCTTCTCTCGTGTTTATTTCAACATTCTTATACACCAGCTCCTTGGCCCGGCCCCACACGAAAAAGTCCAGCAGGGTCAGATCTGGTGAGCGACCGGCCAAGGGATGGGTCCATCTCTGCCAATCCAGCTGTCAGGAAAGCAATTATTTAAGTGTTCCCCATGTGTTGTGTGGGTTATGAAAGTTTGTAATGCCCTCCCTAGAAAATTTGCTTTCATCCGTCCACAAGATTGATTTCAAATTCAAATTTTCTAGGGAGGGCATTACAAACTTTCATAACCTTCATGAATGGGCCGCCAAAGACAACAATCCACATTTTAAGAAGCAGGTGTCGTTTCAGAGGAAATTCTCTGTCAATGTTTGGGCTGGAGTAATTTGCAGGACGTTGATTGGGCCCCACTTCTTACCGGAGACTTTCAATGGTGAAAATGATTTGCACTTTCTACAAGTGGATTTACCAGAGCTGATAGAGGAAACCGGTGTCCCGATATTCGCAAGAGACAGTACAGTCATCTTTCAGCAAGACGGCTGTCCAACGCATTGGATGTTAAATGTAAGGGAACACTTAAATAATTGTTTTCCTGACAGCTGGATTGGCAGAGATGGACCCATCCCTTGGCCCGCTCGCTCACCAGATCTGACCCTGCTGGACTTTTTCGTGTGGGGCCGGGCCAAGGAGCTAGTGTATACGAATGTGGAAATAAACACGAGAGAAGAACTGATAGAGAGAATGAATTCAGAGTTTGAAACAATGAAGCTGAAGATGATGTTGAAAATAACAACAACAGAAGTGAGAAGACGGAGCCGTGCTTGTATTAGGAATCACGGACAACAGTTTGACCATGAAACATAAATAAATTTAATTCAAATGTTGTTTTATTTAGACTGCCTAAAATTTAAAATTTCTCCCTTAAATTGGTTTTTAGGTTCTAATTTCAATAATTTGTAAGATATCTGCGTAAATGTTACCTCAAAAGAAAGAGCGATTATCAAGCATGTTTTCAAAAAGGTTTGAACAAAAAAAGCAAGCTCCGTTATTTTTAAAATAAGGTTTACAAAAAGTATTTATGAATTTTAAAATTTGTTATGAACTTTAAATGTCTGTAAAAAAAATGTCTAACGACACAGAGGCCTAAAACATGTTTTGCTAGATTGCTTACACATTACTTTAATTAAATACAATAAAAATGAATTCGTTTATCATTCAATTTGGCCATAAATAAGTAGTTTAGTTAAAACTTTGGGAATTTTCGAAAAAAATCTTAAGAAATTGGTAAAAAAAAAGTGGTAAGACTTCGTCTAAGACAACCATGGCTTAAATGGTTCTGAATTGCCTGTACTATCTTCGCCTTAAAGCTTTGCACCCATCTTCCAATCACCCTGTATATATATTGATTATTTTATTTGATTAAGGACTGATTTTTAATCGACAGATACTTTTTATTCGTGGAATAAAATTGACGTCTGACAGTTTTTGTATGGATTATTAGGTACTTCTATAAAATTATCTGGCCTTGGAAAAATCAGCCAGATCTCAAATCTGTCTGTTAATTTAATTACATAAATGACATCAACATCAAAAGCTTCAAATCCACAGAATAAATTGTTAGAAAAGCATGCGTGGGGTCGCCCGCATCGTCAACCGGGTTCCGTTGCAACACAATAGGGGTACTTAGGACCACACGGAAAACCCCCGCTATGTGGGTGTTTTGTGCAAGCACATATTCATGATAATTTACTGGGGCAAGCAGGGAACTAAATAATTTACTCCCATACAAGGCAGTACTTTTTTTTGTTATTGGTTGGTTAAAAAACATGCTGGCCCGCAGGTTTGCACGATGTACAGACTCCATCACATCAAGCTAGCCGAAATTGTAAAATTTTCCCAATCAACCTTGAACCTTATGCTTCGATAAAGTTGAAAATCTATTAAAGAAATTTGACAGATAGATTTGTTTCATATATTTGGTAGCTTGCTGTGCTGGCGCCTGGCGGTTGTACGAAGCCAATAAAAGTAACGCTTTTCAAAGCTTGGGAAATCAACCAAATGGGAATCGAACCCAGGACCTCGTGTTCAACTGTAGCGCTTGCAACCACTTGACCAACGAGGCAGTTATCCAAACATCACTACATTAGAAAATTTCTTCAATCTCTCACAGCGAGTTACTTCGGTGACTTTATCAAGCTAAATGAAGCCGGAAGGATAGCCGAACCCAGGTGAAACTGTCGTTTCAGCACACAAGATTTTATACAAGGTGGATACAGTATTCGGCTCCACCTCGTATTATTTAATCAATTAAACTGTAATTAATTTGTAATTAATTATGATTGTGATTTAAATTTTACTTTCGATTGTAATTTTTATTTTTATTTTCATATTTATTTTAACTTTGATTTTAATGCATAAGATGATTATAATTTAATTCTAATTGAATTTTTGGTTTAATTTTAATTTAATTTTGATTTGACTTTATATATTTTCACAGTATTCTATATTGCATTCCATAATTATGTAAGTGTTATATGATGGTATTACAAAGTAAAAGATCAATTTGGACCCTGTCGGGCACAGCAAAATAGGAGAGAGGAAGAGGGCTAAGTAGCAGTTCAATATTATTATAAATTATTAGATGTGCTAAATTTTTACAGTACGGGGAATCTTAAAAAAATACGTTAAGCTTTCCCCGTTCCCCTGCGCCCGCGCACTCCCCGCCGGGAACATTGTCCTTCGCTAGCCTTGGCTCCGTTTTATCGCGCCAGCCATCAATCAGGGCTGGCAGGAGTACGTTTGTTTTACTATCTACAATTGATATTTATGATCACCATTATATTGGACTTAATATCATGAGGGTAGGCAGATGTTTATTCAATTTGTTGACACCCCTGATAATCGTTAACGGTTTTACAGATTGTAATTTTGTGGGGAACGGATATGAATAAGCATCTGTCAAATATGACAGATATAGTGAAGATTATATGGTTAATGGTGAAAGAACAGTTGTTTCAACGAATTTTGAAAGAAATGCAGTAAGGGAACAGAAGGAAAGAACGACTGATGATAATGAATACACGAAAGTTACATAAAAGAAATGATCACACCGGTTACAAAAGTTTAATTCTTTAAATCAACTGACCACACAGTTTACAAAAAGAGGAAACGTCAGATTGCCAAGTCCTTGAATAAATCAAATGATTTATTGCCATCTAAATCAATCAATTGAATTCGACCCAAATTCGGGCGTGGCCGTCGAAACCGAGTTGACCCATTTTTTGAAATGTTCGTCTTATTACGGCTCGCGAAAAAAATAGGGTCAAAGACCGTATGAGAGGACCATATGCGGTTCGTCGTGTAATGGAAAGATTGAAGTAATACACACATAATTAAAAATGATTTGTTGTGAGAGGGCGAATGACCCTATTTCTTAGTAGTGTTGGGAGTTTCTTTATCGATATGTGGCTCAGGAACACCGCTGGTGTCATGGCATTGACTGGCGTCAAAATTCTTGTAAATTTAGGTCTTCTTCATATCGTATTGATGGCAAAAAGTTCAAACGTCTTCGGCCCAAAATTCAGCAGCGGGAACTCCGCTCACTGACGCAGTCCTAATATCACTAAGTGCGCAAGTCGCATTCCATGCAATGATTGTGTTATAACCCAAACCCATTTTTCGATAAACATTATCATTGGCGAAAATGTTTTTTTTTTAAACAATTGATTATATTTAGGCCTCACGTCGAATTAACCAGTCAGTATTTTAGATGGGGATGGGAATCCTGAAGAAGATACTGATCAGAGGGCAAAACAAATAAGGTCCTAAAGGAAGCAGTCTTTAAATATCAAAAAGGACGAATGAAATAGACATCAAACCGCATCAATTGATCATACTTCTAGTTGCGTAAATCATTGTTTAGAGACACATTAGACAATGAGGTCTATGTCCTAACAAAGATAAAATCTGAAACAGAATGACTGAAATGGACAAACTCTTGAAAGGTGACGTCAGCGTACATCATTATCTGAAAAATAAAGAATTAGAGTAACATGCAGATCTCGAAGGTATAGTGGATCCTAGAGAAGAAATTACCATTACCGAAAGATTGATTAAATCATCACAACTGAAAGACTTAGATGATAATGAGTTGATGATTAACAAAGACAACCTCAAAGTAATATAAAGATGGAATTATCCATTTATCAACTCTTGTTCTTGCAAAATTTTCAACAGCAAACAAAAGAAACATCACTCCCTGACGCGCTCGAAAAGCATCCCTAAAATAATGTAAAAATAAACCAAAACCGAGTGACTTATAGCACAGCTGCAGACACCCAAATTCACTAGACATTGTGGCGACTGTAGACGGTAAATTAGATGTCATCACTACATCTCCTCTCTTACTCCCACAGCCAATATTTATTGAAGAAAGAAAGAGAGAAACAAAGATCCCTGATAAAGTTACTATGAATTTTATCAAGCTACCAGATCAGGACATGACGCTAAACCTGCTATGATTCGGTTGCTATCTTGTTGCTATGCCAAATTTTAATTGAAGCCAATTACTTGTTTCTATATTGCCTACACGTTTGTATTTAGTACAGTAACTTTTGTGTAGGGATATGATTTCATGTGGGTTTTGTTAATTTATTATACTATACCGCTGGTCCTGCGCCTGATCTCTCTCCGGTCGTGTCTGATTGCGTCCCATCGGACTATGAGACTGTGGGAAGAGAGAGTGCACCTGTGTCTGCGCACACACTTGTGCGCATATCTCCCGCGCCGAAGGCTAGTATCCGTTGAGATGGCCGAAATACGGTCTGAAGGACCATTATTATACACAAAAAATGTAAGGAAAGAAGTTATTCGCACTAAGCGTTTTCAAATGTCCTTTATAATGAGCCTGTGCGCATTATAAAGGATTTCCACACTTTTGCTGTCAAAAGTGTGGAACTCTTTAACTGCGTCTGTTTCCGAGCGCATACAACCCGAATCTCTTCAAAGTGAGAATGAACAGGCTTCTTCTGGGTAAGCTCACTCCATCGTCGACTTTGTCTCTGTCACCTCTGACCTAAACTAGTCAAGAGCAAACACATTTCAAGAAAAAATAAAGATACAGCATTGTTAGGGTTTCGTACCCAAAGGGTAAAAACGGGACCCTATTACTACGACTCCACTGTCCGTCTGTCTGTCTGTATCCTGTACCGGCTGTATCTCATGAACCATGATAGCTAGACAGTTGAAATGGTCACAGATGATGTATTCCTGTTGCCGCTCTAACAACAAATACTAAAAATAGAATAAAATAAATATTTAAGGGGCCTCCCATACAACAAACGTGTTTTTTTCCGGCGTTTTTGCCTTGTGGTACGGAACCCTTCGTGTGTGAGTCCGACTCGCACTTGGCTAGTTTTTTGTATTGTTTTAAATCTAAGATTCTGTTTTTGACGCTATTTTGATCATCTGGCTTCATGGGCGCACTTCATGCTATAAGTCTTTTGAGACATCAGCTCTGTTTCTCCAGAATACTGGGATTAAAAGCGCTAGTTGAACATTTTAATCCCTGTAGGTTCCCCTAACTAAAGTTTCACCGTCATGGGAAAAATGATAAATCATTTTATCGACATATCGACAACACCCCCCACCTACTGCGATCAGGCTGGTAGTGACCGCAGCATCCGGCACGGCCGTGGGAATGGAGTCGCTTCCCCCACACTCTGGCCTCTCTGAACTGGACTCCACTTCTTAAGGATTAAGGACCTCTGAGGTAGAAGGTATGCAAATAAAGCATTTATTTGAGAGCGATGAACTGAGGACCAATGCTCCCAACCTGCTGACTACATGATGCACCTAATACACCCAGTACAGCTCATGACGATAAGTGACACGTTATAAATAGTACCTCTACTAAACCTGGGAATTTTTATCAAAGAGCTAGTTCGAAGCCCTTCCAAAGACTCATTTCTGTGGCGGCAAATATAACAAAAAAAATGTTTTTTGGTCCTTCCCGTAATTCATAGAGAATATAACCTTATCTACGAGTTCTGGGAGATTTCATCGGAAAATTACTAAGTCACGTTAATATTGTAGTATGACACATCACCTACTTAAAAAATATTTTTTTCAGTGTTTGTAATAAGAAGCCACTAACTAATCGGATGTTGTAACCTCATTTTACAACGATCTCCTTGTATTCTCTCAATAAAAAGCTGAAATCTGTTATCTTGATATATCTGGGCCTTTTTCATCTTCTCATCGTCATACAGGAAAAAAAAAAAAAACAATGCGCAAACTGTAACTAATAAAGGAATTGATCTTTTGATCCGCAAAGGTAGTTAATTTACTGATAGTAATAATTACTTACTTACAGGATAAAAATTTAACGCAGTGCGCTAACTATAACCATGAATTCAGCATATATGTATGATTGTAGATCCCCAAAAGTAGACATTTTTCGTCGGTTATTAAAAAAAAATTAGATGTTTCATAGAAAAGTGCATTATCTACCTACGCGATCAAAATCTATGGAACAACAATTTTTTTTTATAACCTCCATAAAACTTCTACGCTAGAATTCATGGTTTAACTACATTTGCGGATCAAAAGACCAATTTCTTTAATAACCCTGTCGCTAGAAATAAACGACAATTCTGGACAAAAATAAAGAGGGCAATGACCGTCACTTCCACATGTTTTGGCAAAAGATCATAATAGTCGTTACATTCGCCGCTAAAGGCGGGACACACAACAGTAACAATTGAGGATCAAACGTCGCTACGCGTATTACGTGGTTTCTCGTAGAAATTTGTCGACTCAAATTTTTTCATCTTTACACATTTGCCCGATAGCTAAAAGCTTAAGTTACTGCGAAAACTCCAAATTATAATCGCCTAACCAAGAATAGAATACTCTACCTTCTTTCACTTTTTTATTTTTCTTCTCTTTTTTCTCTTCCTTTTCTTATTTACTCTTACTTTCTTTATTTTTCAAGAAATGTATTCACTTACACAGACTGATAATTCAGGTACAAAAATATAGTTTGCTTCATTTTGATGAATTCTGATTTTAGAAGAAAGAGATATGCAACATAGCTAGAAGTGAAAAAAATTCAAAAATTAAATGAAGGCTGGCCTATTTTTTGGCATCGCCATACAACGTGGCAATGCTGCCAGCCTTTTGGGCACTTTTCCAGTTGACAGCGATGCGGACGAATTTTTTAATGCCCTGTTTCCTTCCGCTTAGCTTTTTTTTCTTATTTTATATACATGTACATCAGCGGTGCCCATACTTTTTCTTAAGGAGATCGACCTAGCAAAATATTATGACTAAGAGATCGACATTTTATCCGTATAACCCGCCAAATATTTATCAAGAAAAAAATTTGCATAAGTAAAACTACATTGGGTGCAAAGTGTCAAATCTGTTTTAAATTTTTAATCATCCAATATTACAAAAAGAAATTCAAAGCTGATGTCGAAGCGTGACATTGGTGGTCTTCCGCAAAATGTTCGTAGTTAGGAATATTCTCAGTTAAAGCTAGACGCAAGCAGGCTGTCATTTGTGAGACGAGTACGATATTTTGATTTTATTACTTTCATATGAGAAAATGCAGACTCGCACAGATATGTCGATGCAAAAAAAAGCAGTTATTTGCAGTGCTATTTGCTTTATTAACGGATATTTCATTTCGGATATAGATAACCAGGAAGAATTATTGTCGCCAGCTCTAACTTTTAAGTTGATATTGATATCCGAAATGAGTTTCAACATTTCATCTTCAAGTGCTGTACGTTCCATGTTGAAAAAATCACTACTGCTAGAAGATATTTCTTTATGGGTATGACATGAATGACGTAATATTCTCAATTTTATTAACATCTGCAAAGCGTCTTTAATAATTTTAGCTATCCTCGGCGATCGACCTTAAAACCTCTCGCGATCGACCGGTCGATCGCGATCGACCGTATGGGCACCTCTGATGTACGTACTATTATTTATTATTTCAAGTGCTAACCGACTTACAATTGGGTAAATACTATCTTCTTTGAAAATAAAAAAAATACATTAAATTCGTGAATAAACTCTCCGGAATTTATGTTCTTGCAGGAATGACTGCAGGCACTGATTGCTAATAAAAGCAGGAGTCCATTCAACTTATTAACTTTTGCCAGGTTTGTGAATTAGTCTCCAGATTCATGATTTAGTGGCAATCTCAGTACTTTTTAAAGAAGGTTATGTAAGCACAATATTTCTGAAATTAACTGTCTATTCATTTGTTGTTTTTGTAGTTAAAAATTATCTACATTTGATCATTAATGTCCGATTCCTATAACTTAGGGACTGTTATTGGTCAAAATTATGACTCTTGTGTCTTTAGCAATAACGAAGCAAAGACCATAGCTTTGCATAGTAGACCCTCCCCTATGGAAGTAGCCATCTCAGATAAAATTAAGTTACGAATCTATTTATATGCCCAGTTTGGCAATAAAAAATGCTACCATTAGTAAGCATAAATATTCGTTTTTTTTATAAGAACCGACCATTATATTAATGTAATCAAATTCATAAAGAAACGTCCGTGTATCTAACTCTTCCTGATCTTCTGAGAGGTCAAACTACCAAAAAGCTAGTCCATCATCATTTCGCACATAAATTTCGACTCCGGAACTAAGGACCACTCTGCAAAGGAATCGCTTTAACTAGGTCTTTGTACGAACCGTTTACAAATGGACGCTGACGTGCCTCTCACAGAATCATTCAACACCACGTTATCTGGTAGCGGTGACTTTAAACTTAGGTACATATTCGCTTCTAACCAGCGAAAACACAATGATTTGTCCCCGAAAAAACCACGAAATCACTTCCACGACACTTATTTTTTTGGTCCTAAGGTCCAGAATTGAGTGCTGATGATTTTTGCACGTGATTCATTTGGGTGGTTAGCGTCATGTAAGTATGTGAGGTCCGCAATATTGGCCGTAATTGTTCAATGTAGCTGTTTCGGCGAACGGGTGCCAGATCTCAGTACGTTGCAAATTTTGCACGTTTCCATATCGATCCGAAATTGGGATCGATTGAAAAGGCCAGTTCACAAGGTCTGTTCATTGATTGATTTATTGAACGAAATAAGGTCATTGGGGTCATGATTGGGAAAACTATTGTTAAGTATTTAACGTCATTTCAAAAAGAATCCACAGAGTAAACCAGAAACAGTGATCACGTTCGAACTATTTCAAAAAAACCTGAAGTTCTGCATACCTATATTACGTTCAAAATGTTCAGGTCAAATGTATTAAATTTTCATATTACGTGTTAACGTCCAGGATTCCCGACGCAGGGCAGTCATTATCCTCGCTGGTTCCCTTCCCAAGAATGGCGTAAGAGGTCAGGAAGGGGTAATAAAAGGTGGATGACTTGGAGAAAGCAGTCGAATATACAGCATGTATGTATATGAAAGATGATTGTGGTCATATATAAGGACACACCATCAAACTAAACAACTTTCTCGGTGGGACCACCTTCACCATCTCTATCGTAATCGCGAAAAAAATATCAACTGTCCCATACAAAACTTCATTATCTACTCAACGAAAACGTATGGGACGGCTGAATTTTTTTTCGCAATTACGATTTTGGTCCCATGAAGAAAGTTATTCAGTTTGATGGTCTGTAGGATGGACCTTTCATCAGAAAGGTTTATAACATACTAGCTGCACCCCACGGTTTCACCCGCATAAGTTTCGATCACGTGGGAATATTGGGATTAAAAGTAGACTATATGTTAATCCAGGATGTCAGCAACCTCCATACAAAATTTTATGAAAATTGGTGCAGCCGTTTGAGCGTGAAGAAGTAACAAACATACAAACACACCCCCACACACACACTCACAAACTTTCGCCTTTATAATGTAAGTGTGATTAGTGTGATTTACATAACATATTTCTATATAAACAGGTGGGCAGATGAATGTGCCTTGGCCTAATCCAGAAATCACGGTTGGTTTGCAATTAATTGCCAAATCTGAAAATTGGTCCTTTAACCCTTTCGCTTCTATAATAAAATCACTTTCTGCACGCTTTCCCGATTATTGAAGCTTTTGTTTCTTGTTGAAATGTTTCCTTCCAGAAAATTGCTCCAGGAACGAGTCATCCACTAATAAAATAACACAGTTTTATAAGACGGATTGTTTTATAAAGCTGATTCATTTAAAAAACCTTGTCTTTGGAGTGAAAGATTTGGGCCTCGATATTGTTAATTGTTCTAATCTATGCAGATAGTTAACAGGCATCCCTATGTGCGCACGTGTTAAGTGAGCAAAATGAAAGGTTCACTATACGAAAACTAATAATTTGACGACCTCGTTTTTGTCTTTGACGCAATGCTAAAGATTTCCGCGTGATGATAAGATAATAGAAGGTCAGTCTGCACAGTATTATTTTGTCCGTTGCCGAAAAAAGTCTTCGATAATGTTGGCACTTTGTTGGTATCAGCCAGGATTGTGGGAACTGCGAAAAAAGGTGAGTAAGCATAAATGTTATATTCTATATTATGATAATTTTTTTATCTACAATAATTGGTTTCCATATTTTTGGGTTGGATTAGATCCCCAGCTGGGTAATTGCGTAACACACTATCAGTATCAATGGCTTTCCATTTGACAGTTCAACAACATTCATTGCGTTATTTATTTACGTTGTTGAGCAGACAATTTTTTCAAACTTATACAAGGTGTAACGTTAAATACGCAAAACCTCTTAAGGGGCCATTAGCTCATCATTATGAACAACTTTTCACTATGGGAACCAGGCTGTAATCGCGAAAAAAAATTTTGTTGTTCCCTACATTTATGCTCGCATAACTAACAACAACATTAACATTTTTGTTGAGAAATCTTTACCCTTCATTTGGGCCCCCCAACTAATTTTGATACAGGGCCCCCCTCCAAGGCATGCTACGCCACTGATCATACCCCAGATGAAGAAGTTACCAATTGACAATAGACCACATTTAAATAACTTATAGCTGTCTAAATAAACGGTCCAACGATTGTATCGTCTAAATAAAAGTATCACAACAACATGAAGGATAATTGATTTATACGGAACCGTTGTGGACGATCACGTAACTGCTTTGATAGTGACGACCTCTATTGTCTGTCTAAGTGTCTAGGTTAGACGTTTCGGCACTCGGTGCGTCCTACTTGACAATTTGGAGTTTGAACTTCGTACACCAGCATTCTAATTGCGTAACATACTATCAGTAGCAATGGGTTTCATTTTGACAGTTCAACAACATTCATTGCATTATTTGCGTTGTTGAGCAGACATATTTATCAAACATATGGAGCAATGGATTAGAAATATGCTTCAAAATGATTCAAATTGAGAGTAATAGTGTGTTACGCAATTAGGGTGCCGTTATACAGAATCTTACTCAAAACTCAAGCAATACTTGAGACTTGTCTATAGCCATTTCATTGGTTGAAACTAGTTTTATGTAACTGCCTCGTTGGTCTCGTGGTTTCAAGCGCGACTGCTGAGCGTGATGTCTTAGGTTCGATTCCCAGGTCGGACAAAGTGATATTGGGTTTTCCATTAGGAATTTCTTAGTAACAGTCCGGAGTTAGCGAAAGCACGTAAAGCCGTTGGTCCTGCGCCTGATCTCTCCCCCGGTTGTGTCGGATTACCGTCCCATCGGACTATGAGAGTAAAGGAACAGAGAGTGCACCTGTGCACACACTTGTGCACTAGTGCACTCCAAAAATATCACCTGCGTAAATGGTTAATCTCCGTTGAGATTGGCCACCCTGACCGAAATCGGTCGGGAGGCTATTATTATTTAAGTAATGCTTGAGTCTTGAGTAAGGTGCTGTAATATGGTCCTCAGTGTCGCTGCCACAACTGTATTTCAGATCTATGCAGTTGGCCCAAAACTTCGCCAGTATAAAAAACTCAAAACTCCGCCAGTCGGCGTCGTCGGTGGCAGCGCAGAGGTCACTTTTAACGGCATGTTTTGGGACACAGAGGGCAGGATAGGATGGGGAGCATAGTTTGCGACATAGCTTCACATCCACACCCTGCTGCCATTCCGTCGAGGTAGCCCCCCCACTTTACAAGGTTGCAGTTACATCTTTCCACTTGTGTGTCCACTTACAGTGAGAGAATTTTTGGTCCTTCGTTCCACATGTTAGAAAGCGTATGTTATTTATACAATCATATAATTTTCGCACTGCTGGGACACAGGCCAGGGTCTCTGTTAGAGTAGTTTTTATTTTTATCCACCACGCGGGTCCAGTGCGGGTTGGTGAATCACACATGTCTTAAAATTTTTGGTTCTAGGACATGCCGGTTTCCTCGCGATGTTTTCCTTCACCGTTTTTAGAGCAGTGGTGATGAAATAATTTACACAAAGCAAAGCGCCTGTCTGGGTTCGAACCTACGACCTACAACTCGTATGTCGCGCCCGTTACCACTGGGCTATCGCTGCTATATACACAATTTTAGGCAACATTTGGGTAAGTTCGAAAACATACATTACTTTATGGTTGGTGTACTTTTCGTAAATAATGATTATCAATTACCTCATTCCGGAGTCCTTTTCATGTGAACACAAAATATCATAGAGTTTCGCAATCACTTACACGTACTTAGAAATCAGCACGTGGGTAAAACCGTTTAAATTAAATCCATTATCAAGACTTTATCACACAAGTCAATAGAACCACTGTTCAGAAATATTATTATTACTTTTCCTGCTAGGACCTTTGACGCTAAGCTCTTAAGTGCATAAAGACCAATTGATTATGCAAGACCTTGACTTTACTATCCTACCAGGAACATTAAACAAGCACCCTTCTGTACTAAAGTAACAGAAGGGTGCTTGTCTTTAAGATCGAGCGCATAATAATTAATAATTTATGCGCTTGCGCCGATCGTAAAACTCGTCTGGGACAGTGTTGATTACTTTTAGATGCAGACGATGTTATTTTAAAATTATCATGTTTGGTGAGTACATAGGTTTGTGATTGTTATCCATACTAATATTATAAATTCGAAAGTAACTCTGTCTGTCTGTCTGTATGTTAGTTACCTTTTCACGCCTAAACTAATGATCGGATTTCGATAAAATTTGGCAGAGAGATAGATTGCATCCCGGGAAAGGACACAGGATAGTTTTTATCCCGATATTCCCACGGAATCGACACTTATGCGGGTGAAACTTATGGTGTTACTCAATAAGCCGCTAAGCTGAAGTGGGGCTGAGCTCGTCCTCTTCTGCTGTATGCCCAGTGATCTGTGGGCCAAAATAAGAACTACGTGGTGCCTTGACACAGCCCGAAGACGTCGCGGCAGACCCCGTAGAAGCGGGACGAGCTAGAGAAACCAAACGACCAGTAGTCCACTTTAGCCCTGAATCGAAAGAGCTGGATCAACAGTGGGATGATGGAGGCTAACAGTAACAGTAACCCATTTATGAGTTTCTTTCATCTAGGATCTGCCTACCACATATTCTTAATTTCTCCGATTTGCCGCAGCTTTAGAAAAAGGACCAAATATTCCGTCAAATAGAATAAAAAAATTTGGTCTTTGATCGAGAAGCAGTCACCTTCCATTCAATATCATTCCACTCTTAAATATATTCCCTCACAAAGAAACCCTGATTTAATTCATATCACATTACTGATAGGACCATAAAACAAATCCCACGTAAAAATAACCAACTCTTTTTATCCTACCCAATCATGATCATCCAAGAAATCTGACAAAGGGTCATTGTCACACGTTGTGTTGTAGTGAACGACCGCGCATATACTCGTAGTCACAACGTATGAGTACACTCCTGCGCAGCGAGGTGCGTGCAGCGAGACGACCTGACGCGCGTAGTATAGGGTCGGCACAATTTTCATCTTTTTTTTTCAAAGTCAATAGGTACACTTTGTAGTGATATACTTACGATTACTTACTTATTAGTTTATTACTAACAATAATAACATAAAGCCATTCGTCACACAAACACAATGTAGAAGAACAACCATGTATTGCAAGAGCATCTTATCCTTTCCCGAGTCGATGTACAGATGCCAGCACATCAAGTTACCCGAAACTGTCAAATTTTCCCAATCAACTTTGAACCTTATGCTTTAGCGATAAAGTTGAAAATCTATTAAAGAAATTTGACAGATTGTAGTAGCTTGTGCTGGCGTCTGTACAAGAAGCGTGCAAAGCATTACTTACATACTAGCGGCCCGCCCCAGCTTCGCACGGGTGCAATATTTTTTTCGAATTCCGAAATTTTCTTTCATGCAAACCTTGTCCTGGCTATTACCGAACACAACAAAAAAAGAATTATCCAATTTGGTGCAGTCATTCGGAAGTTATGCGCGTACAGACATTTCGGTGACTTTGTTTTATACTTTGTAAGGATGAAAAATATCTAGAATGTACCAAACCAAAATATCTAACCAGCACGGAGCACCCTAAATTGCGTAACAGACTGTCAATCACAATCTAAGGACACTGCTGATCTATTATCTACTTCATAAATTATGTTCGAAAAATGTGTCTGCTCAACAACCTAAACAACGCAATAATTGTCAAACTAATGAATGTGAACTGTCAAATCGAAAGCAATTGCTACTGTCAGGGCATTACGCATTACCCCGCAGAAGAAAAAAACTGGTGCTTTTGCTGGCAAAACAATACCTAATTACATACATACATAATCAGCCTATAATGTTCCCACTGCTGGGACACAGGCCTCCTCTCTGTGACAGAGAATGGGCCGTTATCCACCAGGCGGGCCCAGTGCGGGTTGGTAGATGTCACATGTCTTCGAATTTTTGGTTCTAGGACATGCCGGTTTCCTCACGATGTTTTCCTTCACCGTTTTTGAGAGCAGAACAATAATTAGGTGTAACATAATGTGTCCAGAAGGACCAAAAATTATAATGACAAGTCAATCATTTAATTTATTGACACAGATAGTCACACATAATCGATTTAATTGATTTTCGGTAACAGCTGCGGTCACATTGAAAGATAAAAATATGTGTAGGTATACAGGTATAATTCGGATGATAAGTCAGTTTAATCTGGCTCAAAAGACAGAATAATAATATTTTTTAAATTATTGTGGGTTATCTTAACGTACCTACTATGACGCGTCGGGTTAAGATAAATGCAGGACCGGAGTATGCTGTTCATATTTATCTATTTATTTTTATTTTATTTTATTTGGGATACAAACTGATGCAATAACAAATATATGTATATAAATAGTTCAACAAAATCCAGAAACAGTTTCCGCACCTACCTACTCTCTCTTTCACGTATCTACTCTCTTTTTACATCACAATCTCTATCGCTCTCTTCCCAAGCTTTAATTCTACGTGGTGAAAAGCTAAAAGCCAGCTTTCTACATCTTCTCTTTCGGGATCTCCCGGTTTTTCATTTCATGTTAGGAGATTTCGCATTCTACGTCGTTCGGATTCGACGTCCATCGTATCTAAGATTTATTAAATTCAGTCATATCGAAAACAAAAAAATGAATTGTACAGACACGCAATTCTTCCACCAATTAAGACATCTTTGCCATATTTAGCGTTGAAAGCACAACTTTTCACCACTTCATGGCAACATGTACAATTAAACAAATTTAAAAATTAAAAAGGTAAAATTTATCTATACAGCCCACGTAAAACCGACCTTGTGACCCAAAAAATTGAGTTGAAAATGCGAATGTGAAATAAAATGTACCTACATGACTCAATTTTGTAGTGAACCCACGCATTTTTGTTCACTACGGGTCGGGTTTGTGTTCAGTTCGCATCAGTCTCGTACTGGCCGCTAGCATGCGCGCGCGTCCCAATTTTCAATTATGGAATCCGCGTATTTCGAATTTTCGAATCGAATTTCGAACTCGCCTGGACACGTTCCGTTCGCGATACATTGCGTGTGGTGTTAGTTAATGTTAGTTACGTGTCTTTGAGAGCGGGCAATCAATGGTGAGTTTGATATTTGAAAAGTTTATTTATCGAAATTCTTTCATACGAAAATGTGTAATGAAAATTCTTTAAAGTCATTTTTGAGGGGTTTTCCGGTACTCTAATAAGGAATATTTCTGTAATTACCCACAGCTATTTTGAGCTTTATTCCATTTAATTATCTGAAGAATTTTGTCTCCTCATCGTGTATACGGGTGTCAAACTAAATTAGAAATATTAAAAACATGAAAATAAGGCAATATTATTTTAAAGTTGTATCCTAACTTCGAATCCTGCGATAAGTATACCAACATTTGCTTACAAATCCTTTGTCTTAATATTATGAGCTTGTATCTCGGTCAGTCAACAGATCAACAATAGAATTTAATTTATAGTAAGTATTATCTATAGGAACTTGACATTTCCCTCTAATATCTTAAACCCAATATCGCATTTGTACATTACTAGCTTCTGCCTGCGACTTCGTTCGCGTGAAATTTCTTGTTCCCCGACTAACCCCGTTGCATCGTATCGCATCGCCCGTCATTCGTTTTCGCTTAGAGTTCTTTCTGACATTCGTTATTTTGCTCGGCTCCTAAGGGCCACAGCGTGATGTTAAATAACCTATAGCCTTCCTCAAGAATTGGGCTATCAAAAGCAATACGATTTTTTCAAATCCGACTAGGAGTTTCAGAGATTAGCGCGTTCAAACAAACAAACATACCTACTCTTCGCCTTTATTCTTAGTAATTAATAATTATTTATTTATTTGTTAGAATATTGTTGTAACAAAGGTGTTAGGTTCACTTAATAAATAAACACAACGTTACACTTAACGAATAAATAAAATAAAAATATGATGTCCATAATATTCTGCAGTTTCCAGCGTACAAAAAAATCAAAGAATTAAAATAAAAGAGTATTAAAACAATGTCAAAATTAAACCATACAATGTCAAGGATAAGGAAGACGTTAACTACTATCAAATACAATGTCAAGGGTTATTAATTATAATGTCAAGAATGATTAAATACAATGTAAAAGAAAAAAAAAAGTTTTAAAATTTGTTTTTATAATTAGTATAGTTAAATGATTCTCTCTCTCTTTTTCTGTATTTTCTTTCTAATAACTTAAACCTAAAACCTAAAATATTTTTTACAAAAGTTTGTACTGTGCCAGTAGGTATTGGACATAAATAGTGTTATCAGTCAATACTAGCGTTAAACTGGAAAGCCCAGAGATATCGGCAATACATTGTAATTACAATGCCGCACAGGTCAATCGATCAGGTTAAGCTACGCTTGCCGCGGTTGGTCTGTGGATGGATGACCATCTTTACATACCGAGACCCCTCCGTGCCTCGGAATGGTCCTGGCTGTCATTCGTGGATCGTTGATAGTCATTACTGGTAGTCAGAAGCCCGAAAGTCTGACAACCAGTCTTACCAAGGGGTATCGTGTTACCCAGTAACTGGGTTGTGGAGGTCAGATAGGCAGTCGCTCCATGTAAAATACTGGTATTCAGCTGCAGCCGGTTAGACTGGAAGCCGACCCCAACATAGTTGGGAAAAGGCTAGGCAGATGATGATTGTAAAAGATACTCATTAACTAAAGATAATGGAGTTCATTATGTTCCTGGCTTTCCGCCACGAAGGACCAGCTTTTACACCAATTCTTGTATAAGCGTCAGCATAAGCATAATCTGCAGCCTATAATGTTCCCACTGCTGGAACACAGGCCTCCTCTCTGTGAGAGTGGGCCATAATCCACCACGCGGGCCCAGTGCGGGTTGGCGGATGTCATATGTCTTAAAAATTTTGCTTCTAGAGGGTGCCGGCAGCATTGCCACGTTGTATGGCAATGCTGATTCTTTGGCCAAAAAATAGACTTCTTTTCATGGGGTTTTTCGAAGTCACGAGTTTATGTCCACAAACTCTTGAAGCCTCAAAGACATTATCCGTCAAGAATACTTGACCTACCTATACCTAGTCAAAAGTTCTGGCAAAAGTGATGGAAAATGCCATAAATCGGGCCCGAATGGCCATAAATTCTGGCAGCCAATTAGCTGATATCATTTTCTCTACCTAATTGTAATAGAAATTAAGACATCAAATAAACAATCCAAAAGCAGAAGCTAAGATAACATTCATTAAAAAAAAAACAGAATATCGGGTCACAACTTTTGCGCCAAGCAGGAAGATTTTCTTATCACCATCCACTTTTTTACAGGGTGTTCTACCCATGAATATGAACAACTTTCACTATGGGACCAACTCTGAAATCACGAAAAAAAAATCTGCTGTTTCATACATTTTAGTCAAGTAGGTATTGAAGTTTTGTATGAAACCGCTGATTTTTTTTTCCACTTCAGCTTGCTTACTCTGCAAGCTGTCGGTAACTCCGGTTCTTAAAATAATCTATATTAAGACAGAATCTGTGTATGTTAGTGGCATAGATAAATAGTTGATAGAAGAATACTCCAACGATCTATATTTAATTTTGTGGAATCGACCAGCCACGTGTAAGATCACGTAAGATACTAATATGGATCGTTTGAATAATATGAATCATGAAAATCGACAAACAAGGTGCGCATTACGAACCAAATATTATGGCAATGATTTGCAAAAAAAAATTGTAACTCATCATCTGCCTAAACTGTTCCCAACTATGTCGGGGTTGGCTTCCAGTCTAACCGGATGCAGCTGAATACCAGTATTTTACATGGAGCGACTGCCTATCTGACCTCAACAAGAAGAACCCAGTTAGGTACTGGGTAATACGATACCCCTTGGTAAGACTGGTTGTCAATTTTCGGGCTTCTGACGACCCGTAATGACTGTCAAAGATCCACGAATGACTGTCGGGACCAACAGCATATACCTTTATGTGCTTAGATAAATAAATATTTATATGACTTTAAATACAAGGGTTTTATAGTGTAAATTGAAAATTATTCAAGTAGTTCTAAATAAGCCATAATATGCGTTTCCTAATATTAACATTTCAGTAAGAAAATTATTTTACTGACAACTGTTATGTCCGGTTTCCTGGCACCAACTTCATCTAGTTGTTGCATTCGCAAAGTCCAAAAATTTTAGTTAAATTCTGAATTGAATTATTCCCGTTTTTAGGATTCCGTACCAAAATGGTAAAAACGGAACCCTTATGGTGAGACTGTCTGTCTGTCACAGTTGGATATCCCAAGAACTGCTAATGCTATCAACTCGAAATTTGGAATAGTTTTAGATGACGTTTGCCCAACTATTTTCAAAATAAGAAAAAAATAAAAATATATGTATATTTTTTGCAACAGGGACTGAAAGGGGGTCTGAAAAATTCGAAGTGGGGCTACTAGGGCATGTGGGGTATCATAATTATGAAAAAGCGCAGCGAGCGCGCAAAAATGTAAAAAAATACCGTTCCTCCCCTTAACTCCGAAGTTTGCGAAGAGAAAAATCTGAAATTATTCTATGTGATAGAAGTTTAATGTAAAGATTACAGGAAAAATAAAACGAAGTCTTTATATAGCACCCTTTTTCAGAAATCATCGATAAAAGTTACATTAGTTCCACTATCGGTCAAGAGATGGCGCTGACATAAAACTTCAATATTCTACACCGCAGTACATCATCATCAACTCAGCCTATCGCAGTCCACTGCTGGACATAGGCCTCTCCCAGACTGCGCACCGTTTATCACCGCAATACAACAGTGTATTGCGGTGATAAACGGTGCGCAGTCTTAAAATTCTCTGACGAATATAGGCCTCGCCGATGAAAATTTAAAAACATAATATGATGGTACGGAACCCTCGGTGCGCGAGCCCGACTCGCTCTTGCCCGGTTTTTTTTAATACCAAAGTCACCTTTCAAGACATCGTCAGACCAGACCCACATGTCCGTATGACGGTAACATCAATGAATAATGATTACTTACTACGAAACGAATATTCAGCGAAAATTGCAGAGGTGCAGAGCTATTATGATGTCACCCGATTAGTCATAGCGCAACGATCATTGATAACGACTAAGTTCGTTCCATATGAACCACACAACACCTTTAGACGTGTATTTTATATAGGGTGACGGGTAATTAGTGACCGATACTTAAACACGTGATTTTACTCATCATTATGAACAACTTTTACTATGGGACCAAACCTGAAATCGCGAGAAAAAATATTTGCTGTTCCCTACATTTATGTTCGTCTAACTCGTCAAAATGTAGAGAACAGCTGTTTTTTTTTCCATAACCAGTCACCCTTTATATCAATAAACTAAGCCTATCGCACACCGGAAAGGCCTATGTCCACTGCTGGACATAGGCCTTTCCTAGGCTGCGCTAAAAGCAAAATCAATATTATTTTATTTCACATAAACTTTTAAGGGCACTTATGAAACGTCAGAAGCTATGAAAACGGTTCCAATTAGTCGTTTCCTATGACGAGCCCGTTTGAAACTCCACGATTACTCTATTAGAAATAATTGTATTTTACAATGTTTTCAAATTACAGTGATAAGAAGTATGGGAGGATAGTGTAGACCTGTCAACGGTCAAAAAGGCCCGAAAGTCTGACAAGCAGTCTTACCAAGGAGTATAAAGTAGTATTATCCGGTAACTGGGTTGTGGAGATCGTGTAGACGGTCGCTCCATGTGGAATATTCGTACTCAGCTGCATCCGGTTAGACTGGAAGCCGACCCCAACATAGTTGGGAAAAGGCTAGGCGGATGATCATGAGTTCGGGAAAAATTCGCAAGGCTTAACTCGAATTGTGCCGAACCGACCCAAACATGATTCGGCATCTACCCTCGCTTGATGCCGAATTTGAATGCCAATTGGCATGAGCCGAATGAAAGCCGGTTGTGTGTAGTAATTGCTACAGCAACCCGAACCCCTTGTTACGCCGATTTGAATGCATTAAATTAATTAGAGGCAAACCTTTTTCCGTGAAGAATCCCGCATCTAAATCGCATTCAATTGTTGTGGAATATTGACATTGATATAGCATAAGCATAATCAACCTATAATGTTCCCACTGCTGGGACACAGGGCTCCCCTCGATGAGAGAGAGTGGGCCGTATCTAGTCCACTACGCGGGTCCATCAGTGGGGGTTGGTACTGTTGGTAGATATGTCACATGTCTTCGAATTTTTGGTTCTGGACATCCCGGTTTCCTCAAGATGTTTTTCTGAGAAGTGATGATGAAATAATTCACACAAAGTAAATCACCAGTCATAATCTCTCTAATTTTAAGAACATTCACAGTCTGATCTACTGAGATCAGACTGAAAATCTGATCTGAAAATTTAGGGATTTTAGAGGTATTTTTGAAACATTGAGACTGCTCAATGTTTCAAAAATACCTCTAAAATCCCTAAATTTTTGACAAGGTTTTTTGACAAGCTTTATTGGCATAATATGATATATTTCTGTGGCAGCGCAGAGGTCACTTTAATTGCATGTTTTGGGACACAGAGGGCAGGATAGGAGGTGGAGCATGGTTTGCGACATAGCTCCACAACGATACCCTTTTGCCCCATTTTACGGAGACTCCTCACCGGAGACGGGTCAGGGACTTACTTCCAAGTGGACCATCCTTATCTCTTTCTCTTTAAAACTAAAAGTCAAAATCCCTATAAGAAACCCCGAAAAAATATTAATTGTTCATAAATTAATGTTCGTGCAGAATCTTCGGACTCGCGTTTGGCCGGGTGTTTTAGATCACGGAAAGTGGGAGTGACCGCTTAGCAGGCACAGTGAAGGTTTTTATCATTGACCAATAGCAGGAATCGGGGCGTTCCCACTCAATGTCCTACACTGCTGTAACTGATAATGATATACGTTAATTTTATTACCACTCAGTCGCGTTAAAAATAAAATATTATCATTCCTAAAAAAAAGTGTCACAGATAGGTAAAGTTATTTATCAATTATTATTGAATGTGGCAATCCGATTGTTATTATTAGAGCTAAACATGCATTTGCTCTCCTAAAAATTGTTGAGAGGTCTTTGAGAATGCGCAAATTTTTTTTTGTCTCATGCTTTTTTCTAGATTTTTGACCAATCTGTCATAACAATACGAATTAAAAAAATATATATATATACAAAACGAATACTTACTTACTTTACAGCACAGCAGCTATCACATTGGGTTTTCTAACTCATCTCGTGAAAAATTGCACAGACTGTGTAGGTAAGGTCCACTTTTCACGGGATTGACCATCAGAAAAGAATTGCCATAAATATATTTAGTATGCAATCGGTTTTATAGAAAAATTTGCTAAACTCAATTTTTTTAATTTGCTAGACCAAAATGACAGCTAATATATACACCAAATAATGTCATGTTGACAAAAAAAAGTCGACCGCAGCTGTCATTTTAGTCTAGCAAATAAAAAATCAGTTTACCGTGCCAAACGTCCGGTTCATATGCGATACTTTTTTTTTTTTTTTGAGGATGGGACATCATTAAATGACCCCTCCCGCTCTGGGTGGATCAGAAGGCGGTGTCAGACTCTTACAGACTAAAACCCATCCGTGTTCCTTCCTTAGCCCTTTATGTTCCGGGGCAGCGGTAAGGTAACCCTTTCGGACAATCCCGCTGACCCCTTCATCATGACGTGGCAGTTTGCTACTCCAGCAAATCGTCATTACAGTTTGAGTTTGAAATTGGTAATTACTTTGCAATGTGGTATTTTTAGCTCTGCATTTGCTAATGGTTCAACGCAATTTTCCAACGTTTTAAAAGCAATCCTTTGATTTCTGCGCGGTTGATGGCAATAGTATCCCTCCTTTTTACAAGGAACTTGAACATGACTGCATCGTCTTCGTTGGTCTAGTGGTCGCAAGTGCTACTGCTGAACATGAGGTCCTGAGTTCGATTCGCAAGTCGGACAAAGTGTAATTGGGTTTATCCATCCATTTTGGGGTCCAACGCCTCCTTCTGGAAACTGTCGTGGGGTTCGTGCAGTCCCTGCATGGGACGCCCGTGTGAGTCATGACGGCCCACAACGTCGCAATATTGCGAAGGCCGCAGAGAGCGATCTCTCGCTTCCTGCCGTGGCCTAGTGCATGGTCAGAAGCGCAAACGCATGGGATGCTGTCGCCTCTTTTTGTAAGTTGGTGATGCTTGCAAAAGAGGCGGCGGAGAGGGAGAGTGAGTATATCTCTCACACCACCTGCACCAGAAGAGCAGCCGGGTCTCAAAGGGCGCTTTACGATCTCCGGCCACATTAAGGAGGGGCCTGCGGGTGGCGAAACTGTTGCTGTATCGTCGCTCAAACTGTCAGGCCAAAAGAAATAGCACGCAGTGTTCCGTGCGCTCCTTTACGTGCGGTCATGGGGCCCGCTGGGAATAGCGGGCTCCTGACAGTCGGTCAGGAATAGTGGGGTTTTAGTCAGTAGGAGTCTGTTATAATCCTCCGTTCTCTCCAGACGGAGAGTATCCAATGAGGATTTCCCCACGGAAAAAAGTTGCTCCTCCGCCTAACCATTTGAGGGTTTCAGGCGGGACGTTATAATACGATGTTATGTTGAACATTACTGACGAAATATGCGTGTTCACCCGCTCTAGGAAGCACCGGCATGACGTTAGGTTTATTCGTCCCCAATGCACTAAGGTTTTACCTGGATTCTTGGACATAGGAAAGATTTACACATTTCTACATCCCTGCTGCATAATTCACCAACCAAGAGCACGTGGAATTCTTACTGACACGATGGTAAATAAAATAAATTATTCTAAACTTTAACGTTGAACTACATTCGAGAATGCTTTCACAAATAAATTACGAGTTGTTTAGCTAATACATCTTCGTGCTGGATTTTGATGAATAATTTTGTAAAACTACGCACTTCAGCAGTTTCTAGGTGCGTGTTTCATGAAATAGATTGAATGATTTCCTTTGAAATTCAGTGCGCTTAAATGTTTTACAGCAATTGGTGTTTAGAATGCAAATAGTGATTTGCCAAGCGTGGGTTAGGTAAGCAGTTGGTGGGTGTTTTATTTTAAAAACCAAAAATCTTTTTGGTTGGTTTAACATTTTGAAATGTAGGTATTAATTTCAGGGTGTGGAACCGTTTTTAAATTATAAGTACATATTAACAACTAACTAGCTTTTGGCCGCGACTTGGCTTGCGTGGATGTTGGAAAATATATAATATATACATATTCCCGGGATTGATGTGCGAGGGTCCAGTTATGTGCAAACTGAGTTCATCGTTTCAAAATCAAAATATTTTATTTCACATAAACCTACATGGGCACTTATGAAACTTCAGGAGCTAGGTGCACGGTTCCAATTGGTCGTTTCCTATGGAGAAGAACCGGCAAGAAACTCCACGGTTAAAACTTTTTAAAAATAATTGGCTTTTACAATGTTTCCAAATTACATTAGGTATGACAGCGTAGGCCTGTCAACAAGTACCTACCACCAGGTACTTGATAAAATAAAAAATGGTCTACAGACCTACCGGTCGATTCTGTAAAAATCTCACCGTGAAAACTTAGGTGAAGTGAGTTTGTTTTTGCTAGGAATTGACACTATTGACAGCTCACTCCACGCTCACTTCACCTGAGTTTTCACGGTGAGATTTTTACAGAATAGCACCGCTAATGTCTACAAGGCCTACAAAGTCCTCACATTTACAAAATAAGAATCTATCAAAAGGATAAATAAAAAATAAAAATCTACTAAAACCAAGTGATATGATTCGCATTACAACCACTAATAAAGAGATGAAAAATTTGAATTGTCTGTATATAATGTCAAATAATAAAGAGATTAAGTCAAAAAAGTATGTAAAAAAAAAAAAAAAACAGTAATTTGAGAGCAGTTAATAAACATTTACTTACATAGTTATGCCGTCAATGAGGAGCCAGGGAAGCCACATGTGCAGAAATCAACGTAGGTAATCTTTAATCTTATATATGTTAATCTTTTTTGTTAAGGACACGTTTGATGAGAGGGTTTTGAATTTTCCATCGCTAAGTTCTGTAACCGGCTTTGGCAACTTGTTATAAAAACAGATGCTGTTTACAAGAAATGACTTGCTAGTTTTAGTTAATCTAAATTTAGGTAACACAATTTCATTTTTACTGCGTGTATATAGGAAATCGCTTCTTATTTTAAAAAGTCCTAAGTTTTTGCGAACATACAAAATACTTTCAAAAAAATACGTTGTGGGTGTAAACCCTATTTATGGTCCGACTTTTGGGGAGGCACTCCACAGTATTAAATCAGTTTCCTAACCAGCCTAACCCGGATATCGAGCCTAGCATATTATTTGTCTAACCTTTTCCCAACTATGTTCACATCGACTTCCAGTCTTACCGGATGCAGCTGATACCAGAATTTTACCATGGACCGACTACCTATCTGATCTCAACAACTCAGTTACTGGGTAACACGGTTGGTAAGACTGGTTGTCAGACTTTTAGACTTCTACCTACCCGTAAGAATAATAGCCGCGACTGACGGCTTAACGTGATGACTAAATGACACTGAAACGTGGTTGCTCACAATGGGTCAAGAAGGCTTAAAGTCACCCAAAGGGCAATGGAGAGGGCTATGCTTGGAGTTTCCCTGCGTGATCGAATCAGAAATGAGGAGATCCGCAGGAGAACCAAGGTAAGCCCGAAGAATTGCCAAACTTAAGTGGCAATGGGCAGGGCACATTTCTCGCAGAACAGATGGCCGATGGGGCGAAAGGTTCTGGAGTGGCGACCGCGTACCGGAAGACGTAGCGTTGGAAGGCCTCCCACAAGGTGGTCCGACGATCTTGTGAAGGCCGCAGGAACCCGTTGGATGCGAGAAGCACAGAACCGGTCGAAGTGGAGGTGCTTTTGGGAGGCCTATGTCCAGCAGAGGACGTCTTTCGCCTGAAATTACGAGGGTGATAATGTCTTAACGTGCTCTAGGGAACTACTACGCTTTGGAATGGGGAACTAGCTTCATTTTTCTGATTGATCGACACCTTGACAATGCAAAATTGACTGTAATTAATTTGATATGATAAATGCTTTGAGAGCAGTGGTGGCCCAGTGGTAACGGCCGCGACTTACGAGTTGTGGGTCGTGGGTTCGAAGTTTCGAACCCAGACAGGCGCGTTTTGTTGTCAAAATAATTTCTTCACTACTGTTCTCAAAACGGCGAAGAAAAACATCGTGAGGAAACCGGCATGTCCTAGGACCAAAAAAATCTATGGCATTTGACATCTACCAATCCGTACTAGGCCCGCGTGGTAGATTACGGGCTCTCACCAAGAGGAGGCCTGTGTTCCAGCAGTGAGAACATTAAAGGCTGATTACGTGGTTTCCTAACCACCCTAACTACGGAATCCTAAGACCCAGATAATTCCAGGCATTCTAACATTAGCTTTACCCAAAACCACCTGTTCTGTATCAACAAACCTGCAAAACTTAATCGTAAACAGTCGACGACGGATTTATACACAACCTGTCAAAACTGCGAACATTTCTCAGCGTACCTACGTCGATTAGTTTAGTAGGTAAAACTAAAATATTATCGTTAAAACATCGTGGTTGATGTATCCGTGTAGTGGGAGGGGTCGGCCTTCTTTATCTAGATGAACGAACTCTTTATTTTTAGATGAGTTTTTAGCACCTGTTCGGTTCGCGAACTTTAAACTGTGCCTAGTGCGAAGTGGTAGTGTGGCTTACCAGGTTATGTTAGGATCGCTGAGCTACTGAATCTTCCAAAGGTGCTTTGTGCTTTTAAAGTTGTGATTTATATTCGGGGTAAGCTTTGTAGATAAAGTGAGCGTCTTTGAAAGGTATTTACTTTTCATAAGTGCAATTTAAAATATGGTTTTTAATTTATTTTTTAAATAAATTATATTTTATTTTAAATATCGTTCAGAAATTATTTTTTTTAAATTATTTTAAATAAATTCTCTTTTTATTTTAAATATCAAGTAATTAATCACATCGGCGTTTGTCCGTCGGATAGGTTGAGAGGTTTTATTCTAATTTAAAATACTTTATGAATTTTTAAATATCTTTTAATGACAGCTCATTAATAATGGCCTCTGCTAATATACAATGTCTATTTAGACCTTTGGTTAATAAATTTATATTATTGCAAATACGTGTTTCTATCATATTTTCATCTTTACAGTCCACTAATATATTCAAATCCGCTAGCTATCATTTTCGCGCATGTAAATTATTCTTATTTAAACTCTTTATCCTGTGTTATTAAACAATCTAGGAATTTGCACTACTTATTACTTGCCATATGACTAAGTTCGCGAAATATTTTTTTCATGATCAACCTTGCTAACTGTGAAAGACATCTTCCATGCCAAGTTCACGTGTAGGTCAGTTCATTCAGCTGTAAACAGAAGTTTATTACTTTCAAATCCATTATGGTCGCTGCACGTGTTCAAAATAATATAACTTAGATCAATGGAGGGGCCCGTGGCTAAATAATAACAGCCGCACAAGTCGATCGATCAGGTTAAGCTACGCTTGCCGCGGTTAGTCTGTGGATGGGGGACCATCTTTACATACCGTGACCCCTTCGTGCCTCGGAAAGCACGTTAAGCCGTTGGTCGCAGCTGTCATTCGTGGATCTTTGCCAGTCGTTACAGGTAGTCAGAAACCCGAAAGTCTGACAACCAGTCGCTCCATGTAAAATACTGGTATTCAGCTGCATCCGGTTAGACTGGAAGCCGACCCCAACATAGTTGGGAAAAGGCTAGGCAGATGATGATATCTTAGATCAATGATTAAAAAATCTAAAGTCATCAATTCATCATGCTTATTTTTAAGTAAGATCTTATTCCGTTGGGAAGCGGTAAGCGATTATAGCGTTGGTAAGGTATTTTTTTTAAATATTTTTATATTTATGGTAGTAATTAAAAGTAGACAGGAGGAGTAGGAGGAGAGTAGTTATTTCAATAAATAAAAAAATATAATACAAAAAATAAAAATATATAAAAAAATATAATAAAATTAAATTGTAAAAATTAATAACAAAAAATATTTTAAAAATAGCTAGGTACCAGTACGTACCCACATCTCAAGTTTTGTTACGGGCATATTACGAGGAGAAAGGGGCTGTGAGCGTGATAATGATATAGGATGTGAGAAATTACAACGAGGACGGAGGGGGCAGTCGGGGTCGATCCACTTTAGGATACGGACTTGCTAGTCCACGCTAGTTAGATCCGATGATCAATTAATATCATTAACTAAAGAGATTTCCGTTTACATTAACTTAATAAGCTTGTGATGATATATTTCTTTGTTCTGTTAATTAGTTTTAGAACTAGAATTTAACGCGTATGTATTTACATTTTAGGTCACTTCTGTAACTTTTCTAGTAACTTATCCTACAAACGATTTATTTAAAACTATAATACTGCGCCTTCCGTAAATATTTCACATTTAATTCTACATTACTTACCCAGCTAAAAGTACTCATTGCGATACGCAATTATGTGTACTTCGGCTTCTTGAGAGCGTTTGACCTGACAAGCAAAGGCTAAAATAAGAGATCCGTGTTCCGAAAGTAGGTATGCGGATCAGATGGGACCGGCCTTATATTAAAACGTAATAGTTCAGGATTTGCCCATTTTCTCAACTGTACCTATATCTATTGTTGCGCGCCACAATTAATACCTGGTACATGGTTGGCATGGTAGCTTAGACCACTAGCGCCATCTAGTATCGAGTAGCAGAACTAGTAGAGTCAAGATCCTTCTAGAAATTTCGATGCTAGAACTTTCTAGAACTATCGACATATGGTCAATCTGATCATCTGATCACTGGGTAATCGAACATTCTAGATGTTTCTACAGTAGAAGGTTCTAGAACTATCTGAGGCAGTATATAAGGCCGGTACGAGCCACCACCCGGAGTTGGATAAGGATACAAGAGAACACATCGGAAGCGATCTTCAAGCGCGACTTAGAGCGATCAGTAGGTAGAGCAATAGGCTATTTGACAATGTAAAAAATAAGGTCATAATTATTGACTCGTATAGATTATCGCTTTTAAAATCGATTTGCATTAATTTTACTACAAAACAATGTATTATTTATAAAAAAAAAACTGGATTCTGGATGGAGGTCTGGATTGTCTGAACTTAAGATGACGTCATGATTTAGTAAATTTTTGTCTATCGTTGACAGAACAGATGACTTTTGTCTAGTATCTCGACCGTTTCAACGTTTGTTTACGTGAATCTTGACGTCACGACGCCATATTGTTAAAGATAGCGTTTTGGCGGCTTATTTAAACAGTACATTTTTATTTACTATTTTTTAAAAGAAATACATTATGCAAGTTGAAGTAATAGGTTTTTGTGGGCTCGTTAGACACCATTAAATAATCTGAGATGTTTATCAGAAACCAGTCAAATAGCCTATTGTGTTTAATAATTAGTGTGTTTAAATTGTTATTAGTGTTGTTTAATTAAAGTGTAATTTTTTGTTATTAAATCGGCAGTTTTTATTGTCACGAACCCCAAGCCCGTAACACTATTTAAAAAAATAACTATTTTAATTTCACATATTATATTTTTAAAATAGGTAACATTTTTTTTAAATAACTATATAATTTACATTTTTTTTAATTAGCTGTCTCATATATGTTTTTTTTTTTAAATAACTATTTCATTATTTACTTTAACATCGTACAAATGCGTTTTTCTTTTCTTTTCAGATGTGGGCTGACGACACAGGAAGAATTCAGCTTCGACCAGCCATCATTTATCATAATTAGGATATTTAATTTGAAATGTGATCATATATCAGTTAGAAGCTAGATCGTATGATCTTTGAGATATAAGATCTTAGTTTATACTGACGAAATTATTAAATTCTTAAGTTTTAAAATTAACCCTTTTTTTAAAACATTATTAAAATTTTTAAAGAAAAACAAACCCTACGTACTAATTTTTTTACAAAAAAATAATATGTAACTACTTAAAAATATATGTTTTTAAGCAATTTGGTATAATATTTCTTTTTTTATTAACATTTAAATCAAACGTAAATGGTGATGTATGATTTTGGTGATTCCGTGGGTATAGTTGCTAAAGTGGCGGCTTTAGTTTATTATATTCCATGGAGGATCCATATGCATGTGGATGTATGAAATAGATTGTGAATATTATTAAATATTGAAACATTATGCCTTAAAAAATGCGGTTTTAATATTTAACGTGGCCTGGAGTAAGTATCTAATTACGAAAAAAACTAAGTAAGAAAACGCGCCAGGCCTTTTAAAGACGTGTGGAACATTAGGGTTAGATATCTATATAGAATATGTTATAGAGAATAGGTATTATTTAGTTTTTATGATAGTCATTAATTGAGGGTACTTAAAGTTATTCAAAGCACTTACTGTATGATATTTGACGGGCATCAATGTAGGTTTTAACTAAATTATGGGCTCGAACTTAGCATAACCCAAACCATTGGACATTTAGCACCTCTAAATTCCAGTAATAAGCCATTTTTTTCTAACCAACAGACACTCGGCGGCACAGTCACTTCAAGGGTCTAAAAGTGATCAACTTCAGATTCACAAACAAAGTACTGCAGAACGAGCTAGATGAAGCGGTCCTGAGCCTGCACGTCCAGGAACTGGAGGCACGGAATACCACCATAAATCCTGAGGAGCCGTTCACCGTCAGCCTGCAGGTCAGCAGGGTCACGAGAAACAACCAGGGGAGTAAAGCTTCTGTCCCTTACACCGATAACTCGGTGAAGATGACCAGAAAAGATCTAAGAGCTGGGAAATGGCTGAAGATTAATATAACCACAATGGTTGCGGAGTTTTGCAGACTGCCGCGAGAGAATTTAGCAATAGTAGTGAGAGTACAAGACTCGAAGAATAGGATGAGTTTGGTTGTGCCGCATCCTAGCTCTGAATCAAATAATGCTTTGGTGAGTATTATAAAACCTGTTTTTAACCGATTGGGAAGACTTGAACTCGACGGCAGTGCGTCGGATGGTTAGTGGGCACCGCATTCAGCCAATAGGCCATTAGCATCGCAGATGCGATGCCGTCTCAAAGACAAATCTGAAATGTCAGCCCACATTCGCACTGGATTTCCAACTCTCTGTGTTGAACCGAGCATTGAGAATCCAACAGAGCACATCTCAGCGCGTCAAATAACACACGGTTGGATTTTCAACTGTCGGCGCAAAGCAATGCGTTGGAAATACAGTGCCCGAAAAAAAAACGCCACGGGCTAAACGTGCGCGTGCGAACCTGTAGTTACGTCCCTTTACGTGCACCATATAAATTACAAACATAATTATAGAAACCTGGATGAGCTCCTTTACAAAAGGCTACTTATAATTTTATTATTAAATTTATTATCTCTACCCCAACTAAGTATTTGGTCACGGGCCTTATTCGTGAATTGCGAATGCAGTCACCATAATCTTTATATTTCAAAAGGCCACTGTTGATCTCGATTGCCGATATCGCCCGAAAAAAAGCATGTCAAGAAGATAATGCTGAATTTTTTACTTATTAATTGGGCACTGAAGTTATCAGACAACAATTTTTATTAAATACTGAATGATGCAATTTTTTTTTTTTGCTTTAATTATTTCAGTGTAGACCGGCCGCGGTGATGATACATTTGACCAATTTTTTTTAGCCGATTATTATACGTATTATACGAACCAGTTATGCTCAATACCTAAATTACTTTTTTTAGTGCTCACACACACGGTAATGTAATAACTTCCATCTACATATCTAGATATTTAAACAATTTTTGCACTATTTGTGCGTCATGACGGTTATCAACGTTACACTCAATATTTCACGAAAGTAAAACGTCACGCGAAATGATAACAGAGTTTTTTCACCATGTGCAGCGTACTACTTCTATTGACCTTGGCCTGAAGGCCTGAACCCTAACTGCGTAACAGACTGTCAATCAGAATCTGAATAATTTTAAAGGAAATTATCTCAGATTGTAGAGTAATAATAGTAGACATAATTATTGTAAAGTATCGCTATTGCCAAATTGGGTGGCTAACATAGTTTTATTGCCCGGAGAAAATTCATAGGCGCTAGATGTAAAAATGACACTTTTAAGGAAAAACTGCACCTTTCTGTGTTCTGTGCTTAACTAATGCTTGTGTTCTGTACTTTACACTATTTCTAATTACTCTAAAATCCTAGATAAACTTACATATTTTGCGCCAGGCTTGAGGCAATTTTGGCGGATCTCCTTTGTCTACTCAACAAAGTAACTAACGCAATAAATATTGTTGAACTGTCAAAATCAAAGCCACTGTCAGTGTGTTACCCAATTAACCCGCTGCGCTGCCCCGCAGTTATGCTTCACTGTCAATGAATCAAAATAACTGGGTTTTCGTCTCATTCCAGATGCCATACATAGAAGTAAGTCTAAGGGACAATTCACACAAGCGAACACGCCGAACCATCGGCATGGACTGCACGGAGAACTCGAAAGAAGCACGCTGTTGTCGATACCCCCTTGTAGTGAACTTCGAAGAGTTTGGCTGGGACTGGATCATTGCGCCGAAAATCTACGACGCTAACTACTGCAGTGGAGAATGTCCTTATAGCTTCCTTCAAAAGTATCCACACACTCATTTAGTCCATCTAGCCGCTCCACAGGGAAGTGGGGGGCCATGTTGCGCTCCTCGCAGGATGAGCAGCATCACCATGCTGTATTTCGACCATGATTATAATATTATATACGGGACTATTCCCGGGATGGTCGTGGAAAGCTGCGGGTGCTCATAGCAACGTTTTAGTATAGTTTGGGCTCCAAGATTGACAACGGTTTTTTTACTACGCAGTTTGAGGTTATAGTTCAAAAGAGAGTTCTTTTTTTAAATTCTTATCAAGCCATTTTTGTATGTTGTGCCTATTTTTGTAATGAAAGAAATCTCTTGGCTAATTGCTTTATTTTATCATTATTTTTTATCTAACCTTTGTTGATAATACCTATTGACAGTGAAATTATTTAATTCATTCACGAATTTGCGTCAAGGTCGACACTAAAAAAAGAGTTAATTCCGCGTGATATTTTTATTAGTAGATTTTTTTATCTTTTTAATTGTATCTCTTATTTCATTTTTGTATTTAAAAATATACATTTGAATGCAAGATATCTTCGGAGCCCTAAGTGTGGAGAGTCTGTAGCTATGTGATATTCGGTTGAAGACTGCAAACCTTTTTGTGTTGTGTGCCGTGAGTGTGAAAAATGTACATTTTTATTTTACGTTTGTACCTAACGTCTAGTATAAATTACTCAACCTGTAATGCCTGGTTCAGACGAAGCTAGTTAGTGTTAGCTGGTTATATTATACCAGTAAATAATGTCACTTTTAAAGAGTCAGAACATAATTATGGATAAAATAGCAACGTTAATACCTATTAGGTACTTACTTTGATAAATACAATCTGTAGTAGTTTGTTTCTTTTGCTGCATTAATTATTTGTTTATTAATTTCTTCATACCTAAACTGAGATATGCCTTGTACCTATGTCAGTCTAGTTTTTTTTTATTAATCAGGTTTTCTTTTGTGAACCTAGCCTCGTTTGAACCATCGTCTCATATTCTTATAACATCACTTGTAAGTAGGTATCACCCATTTCGAGTAGGTATATTGTCAATCATCAAATGACGTTTTCGACCAGTCAAAACATCGACCTGTCAAAACATCTGTCAGTGTTAGATATCTGTATACTTTAGATATCTACTACGCTTGTCGCTATTTATTAATTAACTTCTAAAACGAGCGATTATCAGTTTTAATTAATTATTTTAAATCAATAATCGTACTTTTTTTTTCCAACGAAGTGACCCCTTGACGTTTTTATTAAGATAATAGTGTAAAGGTTCAAGCGATAGTACGGACGCCAGCAGGTCAACCTACCCGAAACTGTCAGATTTCCCCAATCAACCTTGAACCTTATGCTTTAGCAATAAAGTCGAAAATCTATTAAAGAAATCTGACAGATTGTAGTAACTTGATGTGCTGGCGTCTGTACATTTATCGTTTTATTTTTTATATGTAGCAATGATCAAGTAATGCTATAAGTTGCGTTTCAAAATAGCATTTATTTTTTTATATTGTAAGTCTTACTGTAATCTGCATTCACGATTTATTTGCCAAAAATGTAAACAAAAATATGAGTTTATGGAAAAATAACTTTAAATCTTACACAATAAAGTTCAGTTTACGCTACAACTTCAAACATTTTTATAACTTTTTCAATAGTGCCTAGTCACTCTGAAATCAACTTAATTAGCTTTGAAATAAAGTTGATATTTGTTTAACTTGAAATAATATTAATTTGAAACATAAGTTTGAATATATTTTAGACTTGTTCATGTTGAGTATCGCATTTCACAGTTCTCTGTTACCGTGCATGGGCATTATGTTAAGATAAAAAATGATAATAATGCATTGAATTCTAGGAATACCATTTAGGTATTCGTTCATTTTGCGATAATGATGAAATCAAAATATATTTCGTCAACATCTGACCCAGTTTGATGACCCAAAATTGTATTTAAAATGTCAAGGAATCGTTTAGGAAATGTATTGCTAGAATTTTAAGAATTTACTGATTTTAAGTACTACTTAATATAAGTTGCCCGTGAAATGCATTTGTGTTTTCTGCCTTCACGTATTTTTCATCTTAGCGTAGTCATAATCACTTTTACCATCAAAATTTAATTGTAAGTAGGTAGATCTATGTAATTCGATGTAATGTAATACGTACTTTTGGAATTTCTCTTTTGATATGATATTGTTTGGATCTCGTTCAAAATTATATTTTTATAATAAAAATACATAGTTTCTTTTAAGATTCTAGCGGGTGGTGCTTAAGCGATAGTTGCTTTATTTATAAAACATAATAAATATTATTGTATCAGTACCTACCCTTGTAATATGACGTATTATTTTGGCGTAATCAATTTTTTTAGATATTTTTTTCGTAATGTAAGTTTTTTAGTAAAATTAAAACGGGCGTAGAAATTTTCAAAAATTAGATCTCATTTTAAGGCAATAGTTCTATTGAGTGCCTTTATAAAGATCTCCCAAAACTTTTGGATAACAAAATAAAGTTTTTTATAAACATTGTAGGGTTAAGAATTTTGTGTTAGAATCTATTAGGCGTAACTCGTTTACTGTCAAAAACACTAACATTTTCACGTTGATAAGTTTTTTATAAAATAAATTTTCAATTCTTTACGATTCGTATTATTTTGTGGGTGTAAACTCTTTAAGAAATATATGTCTATGAAAACTTATTTTGTGTCTGATTTATTTCATAACCAGTATGATACACTTTTGCTGCCATGTTCCACGTAGCTAGAACGTGGAACATGCGCCGGCGCATCGGCGCTCCACCAAATGAAGCTAAGCGACAGATACTAGGCGCTAAATAAGAAATAGTACTGAATTTCAGCTATTTATTTTGAGGAGGATGTGTTCACTTTTACGCGCGTATCATAAACTGATTTGATTTAAAAAAGAAGCGTTTAGTTTTGAAACTGATTCTAAATTCGCCGGAACAGCGGAGTAGAAAGAAAAATCATTCCACTATTATTTCTATGTTTAATATCAAGCAGGAGAATGAAAAGCATAATTGCGAAACATACTGAATGATTTTGACGGATGTTGCTAATCCATTGCAATGTTCGAAAAATTTGTCTGCTCCACAACGTAAAAAAAGGCTACTATTGAATCTTACGTAAAGCTGAGAGAACAGGTGGCGCCACCTAGACACCAGGTAGGTAAACAAAGCTAACTGTCAACAGCGCATTTTTGTGGCAAATATTTCGTTTTTTTTTTTTATATTTTTCATCATCATGGTAGGTACCTACTTAGTAAATAGTTTTCGTGAAAAACTTCAAAGAAAGTCAAAGACCCATTTATCAACAAAGATGTGATGTGTACGTAACACTTAAATTAAAACAATGTTTATAAAATTAAAACAATGTTTATATTGAGACTGAAGAAGGGTAAAATAAAATCTCAAAAATCATATGCGCCGTCCTCACAGAACGACCACTCTTTATTTTTATAAATTTTAATTTATTTACACATTTTCCTTTTTTCTACTTTACATTTATGACGTTAACGTTTTTAAAATACATTACAAAAACAAAAAAAGTAATAATATATAACATAAATACATGAGAAATGTACACTTACGTTAATTCAGACGAATGGGAAAAATTGATGGACTAGTATACCCAATTAGAAAAAATAATCATTCCCAAGAAAATTTTTATCATTTACTTTCCCATTAAAAAAGTATTTTATAAATTTTCGCCTACATGTATAAATGTTTATAAATTAATTGTATTATAGTAAAAAATGGCGGAAAATTTATCAAATACTTCAGTCTAATATATATTGCTTCACATTTAAAAAATACATGGAAATCAATGTTGTTATTATTGTACTTTTATCAATTCTAATCAAACAATTCCTTATCATAAGGGGGTTGACGGTTCTATTTGACGTTTCTTAATTAAAATTACGTACAACAGTTATGTCTATAGTTAAAAAGGAGGTTTAAAATGCAGTTGCGCAAACGATCGACAAAAGTTTTGCGCAGAAAGGACAATTGATGTGAAATTTTGTTGATCTTCGGCGCAAATTATTAAAAGTGTGGTCTATGATAAAAACTTACATATTAAAGTATCTATCACCATTCGAAAGCCAAATAGAATCGCCAGCACCATCCTATTAAAGTAACAGGTATATCCATGGCATTAAAAATCTACATTACGTAGAAATCATATTTTTTGTCATTTTTTTTTTCATTTATTTAATTAAACGAGATATTTACTCTAAGTTCTAATGTACAGAAAGTGCACAACATCAAGTGGTGTCAGTCTATAATAGGTTTAGATGGATGGATTTTCTGAAATGTTGATAAATTATAGCAATGATAGTATTACAAAGCTGTGTTAGGGCACGCACTCACTATGACGGGCCGCTTCGTGCCGTATCAGGTCGCTTTGGGCCATAGCAGGCCGCATTGGACGATAACAGGTCGCATTGGACGATAACAGGCCGCAACGGGCAGTAGCAAGTTGCATTGGGCCATCGTAGGTCTCATTGGGCCGTAGCAGGCCGCATTGGACGATAACAGGCCGCATTGGACGATAACAGGCCGCAATGGGCAGTAGCTAGTTGCATTGGGCCATCGTAGGTCTCATTGGGCCGTAGCAGGCCGCATTGGGCAGTAGCAGGCCTCAATGGGTTGCACAACAGCTCAACTAGCGAGGATGAGGTTTTTGTCCCCCTCCGTGACAAATTTTACATAGCTAGTATGCAGCGGAATATGTTACTGCGGCCCGGTATAATGTGCGCTTACCTTTATGGTGGTATTTTAAAAACTCCTTTCTGTGGCAGTGGTAAATGCTCGTATTTTGTGCAAACATTTTGTAGCTCTATTTTATTGTTTGAGTTTATAGGTAGTTATGTTTACAAATTTGTGCTAGTAGGATATATTATTCACAATTAAAAAGATAAAAATCCTATAATAAATGATTTCTATAAAAGTAATGATTTAAATTATCGAAATCACTAAGTACGTTAGTTATGTCTTTCATGGTTTTAATAGCAGTCTTAAAAAAAGTACCTATTGTAATGTATCTGGGAGTTTTTAAAATACCACCTCTTACGGATATTTCAAACGAAAATCGACCGTTTGATGTAACAGTTAAGCTTTAAAATTGTACATATAAAAGCATACGAAACGGTACTATATGGCAGTGATACAATAATGGCTAAAAGCGAACCTAAACTAAACAGAACAATTCGTCGTTGTGTTTACCAAAACGAAGATTAAAAAAAAAATGATTTTACTACATCAACAAATGTGTGCCGTTTTAAAAATATCTTGAGTTCAAAACAGGGAAAGCAAAATCAATTCCCACGAAAGATTATTAAAATAATGTATTGTATTGATAGTTAAAAGACTGCATTGACAAAAAAGTATGTGTGAAGGTTAAATTTATTTTATAATAAGCGTATTTTATGTCATAAGAGTCAACGCGTATTTGCATTGCTAAAGTCAAAACACTGTCTAAAGTCAGAAACATACAGACTTAAGTCAGAAACAAACTGCCTAAAGTCAGAAACATACAGACTTAAGTCAGAAACAAACTGCCTAAAGTCAGAAACACACTGACCAAAGTCAGAAACATCCGCTAAACACAACAACGAACTGAGACATCACAGATATCATTCCTACAGTAAGAAAACATGTAATGCGACAGAATGCCATGATTGTTACCCAAGTAGTAACGATAGTAAGGTCACACTGGAAGTAAGTACTAAAATCTAGTACTAAACGCTAACCATTATATACAAAATTACTATCCAACTCGCAAGAGTACATGGTCGCGACATAGAATCTTGAGCCATTATATTTAAATAGGATCACAGTGAAAAAAGTGATTTAAATTTAAGTCACTATACTATATATTAATGTCCATGTTATGGCAAGTTTCTCTAATTAAATCTTAAGTGTTTTCTAAGACTTCTAACTGTCTAACGCCCATAGAAAAATTCCCTTTTTTTTCACTAGTTTTTTTTTCTGTACAACACGCGAAGTCGCTAACACATACTTTCACAGTCTAATCACAAATTCAATTGCACTGTTTAAAAACTGGGTTGCGACACAGTCCTCGGGTTGCCACTTTGCGGCTGGTAGACGTCGTAGGAGTTGTGTGGCTCCAGATGGCAGACCACATTGTTTTCTCCGTTGAGAACAGCTGCTAAAGCCCTCATGTTGCTCTCCTGAGGCTGGTGGTACGGGTGCATCAGCCTCCCACTCTCATAGTGCCTCTGGTCGTAACGTTCCAAAGTATCCCACTTTCCGTACTTCCCATAATGCTCCTGCTCATGGTGATGCCTCTCTCCAGGGCTGTAGGAGATTAAAGGGCGGTGATCGCCAAAAAACTTTGAGCTGGACGACCCGTGGTGTCCAGGGTTCTGACGGCAGTTATCTGGCCCGGAATTGTCGTCTGACATGTCAGACATTAGAGTCTCGTTCCTCTCGATTTCCTCGTAGACGGGATCGTCTTGTATGACGCGGAATTCTTGTTCAGACCCTCGCCTGTACATCCTGCCTTGTTGATTCGCGATTTCTGAATATGTGTGGTTGACATTTTGGCTTCCGTGGTGATGATGATGTTTCCTGCGGTCGTCTTTGTAATGTTTCCTGAAGATCATTTCTTGGCTGCCTGGGGAATGTTGGGACATGTATACGTGTGGGTTTCTGAAGTCGTGGTTGTAGCTCCGAGTGGTTTGATACCCTTGAGGATGGTGCAGAGGACTTTCTTCGTCTTTTATGGCGTGTCGGGGAGAGGGGGGCGCGAGAGGCACATCACACTCGTAAGGGCTGTGGATGTGGTTCTGCTGAGCCAGTTGCCTCGACAACGTGTCGTGATGCGGAAGAGTCGAAGAGTTCACCGGATGGTGCTTAGAAGAAGTGTTCTGTAAAACAAAGAGTAGTGTTACAATGGAGGTTTAGGTGCTGTGACGTAAGACAGCTCAATTTTTGTTTGTTTGGAATAATGCTGAAAATACTTTAAAGAACAGAGTAACATTTTGTAACTTTTTAAATAAACATTAAAGTGGATTCTTGAATTTTGTATGTCGTGAAGTATTGTCAGTTACTTTCTGACATATCATATTATTTAATCATACTCACTAGTTAGAATTTTTGTATTATGTACAAGCATGTAAAATATGCAGTTAAGGTTATCTTTAGTTTATTAAAATTCGCTATAACAAGACAGTCAGTATGGTAGTGCTAATCTTAGCTAGACTAAGTGCTATGAAGTGTTAACATCCTTATACACAGTGGCGGATGTTGGAGTACTTGCTGATGAAAAACGGAACGAAGTAGAAAACAAAATGGATTAAGAACGCACAGGATATGAGCGACTGACAGCCGAGCAAACTGTTATAATGCCGCAGTCAAATTCTATCCGTTTAGTAAGATACATTATTGAATTAAGTTAACATTTCGTTTATAATTTTTTAAGTCAACATCTTAAGTTGACTTGATAAAAAGCTTATCTATGCCATTTAGGTGAAGATGGTATCCAACCATAGTAGACGTTTTTTCCTCAACACATCTTATAAAAGTTTGGTTCAAGGAGTAAGTGCATATTGGTACTCCATTTGTATACTAGTATGTGACATCAAACAAATAACACTTTTGATAGAAGTTTAATGATAGACATTCAGTGGTTGTTAAATGGCCATGATGGGCGACTGTGTACAGGAGGTATACGGAAGGAGATGGGTAGGGCTATATGCAGTGAGGTGACGTCATGCAATGTCCACTACGGTTATTCTCATGCAGTTAGATTAGGGTGATTCTTTACGATTTAATAAGATCTTTGAGTTCACAGTATGGACCGTCACCAAATGGTTTATAATATAGGTAATGAAGTTTTTAAATATTTTATTATTTACATAATACCTGAAAATAAAAATCCTGTGGAAATAGACAAAATAAGTTTTAAAAACCTTATTGATACATCAAATGTTATTTATTAGATACTCGCCGGAACTTATGTACAGTCAGGTTTGGTAAGGATACCAAAAAATTATAACCTACTGTTTCTTTAGTATGAAAAACAATATAACTTAAGGGTATTTACTTTACTTTAGTTTTTATTTCCTTTACTTTTTTTTAGGGGATTTTGACAACATACACAGCCCTGTTTTTAATTCACCTATAAAATGATGATTTAACTTTTTGTAAGTAGGTAATTAAATAAATCTTCAAAAGTGTAACCCTTAATTGAATCGTTTACCGTTCGAGTTTACCAACCTTGACAACATTAAACACGAAGATCTTACCAAAACGCAAAAACAACAAAAAAAACATTACATCAAAACAGGAAACTACGAGCGACAAGCATTTTTACAGCCCTCCCCTCACCTTCCAGACGTTAGCGTTCGCCATTACAGCCCACTCGTTCGCGCCAATCGACGCCGCCATTTTGTTAGAAAAACAAGATGGCGAACGAGACCGCAAGTTCTGGTACTCATTAGGAACCTCTATATTGTTCCTGTAGCTATGCATCGACGCGATACTTTGAGTGTGGGATGTAGAATGAGGTATATTCTGTGGAGTAGGCACACGTATCGATCTTGCATCGTCACTTGGTACGTAAATCGGTGCTGACGGACGAATATTCCATCGCGCCGCCTCTGGTTGCAAGTTGTAGCTCTATATATAAAGAATTGTTCATATATTACACATATAATTATATTCTAAATACATATACTATGCAGGATAGACGACAGAATGACTAATGTATGCGTTACGCATTGAGAGATAGGATTCTTCGTATTTCCAAACTGAATGTTTAAATATTTTTAACTTGTTAGTTAGAAATATTTTGATCCCATTCAGAGATGCTGTCAGTATTAAGTATAACCACCACACCACTAAAGAAAGAGTGTTAATAGACAATTTGAAATGATTATTAGTGAAGCATTAGAGAAAGGCTTTGAGAGAAAGAAGAAAAAAACAATAAAATTGGACTTACCGTAAAAAAAAAACATACAAACATGGAAATATGTTAGTGACATTTTTACACACAAAAAAAAACATGTTAAAACAAACAAATAAACAAATTGAGCTGTCTTTAACCAATTAGTGACAAAAGCCGTGGTGTCTGGTGGTATGGAATCGAAATTTTCGATCAAAAATTTTGGAAATACCCTATCTCTGTTTGCGTACGCACCTTGTTGGCCATTTTGCCGGTATCCATGAGGGTATCTCCCGCTACCAGGGTTGACAGGGCTCCTCAGTTGCGTCATGGGTGCTGGGGGTTCTCTTTCAGGGATATTATGACCAAAATTCGCCGCTGTCGCATTGAGACTAGGTCCAAAATTGGATGAAGGGCCAAAATTGGGAGTTTCTTGGGAGGTTCGTCTATTTCTATTTGAATGATAGCTGTGTGCCGCAGCCGCAGCGGCTAGTGATGCGACAGCGGCGTTGTTGACAACGTTGTTGTTGTTATGGTTGTTGTTGTTGACAACAACGTTCAACGTTTTGATGATTAGGTTGTTTGTTGTTGACGCTGACGCTGTAGAGAGCCCGGATGTACTTGCAGTGCTCTGCTATAAGGTGGAATTTTTATTTATTTGGGGTATACTTGTGACATATCTTAGATACTATAAATATATGTTATATAGGATTTTATATAGATACCAACATAAGTGATTTTTTTAAATAGTGCAGCTATTTAGTGTTTTAAGATAACATCAAAAAGGTTAGTAAGAATCAATTGAAACTGATCCTGAAATGTATTGGACAATTTATTTGTTATTATAATTTAGTTCTGTATACCACCACCATTAACATGCATCAGTGTTGTCCCGAATATCGATATGTAACATCTATCGATGTGTGCGCTTGCGAACATTTAGGGAACATAAAATTGTAAACAGACTTATATTTTCAAGGGCCTATACTACCTCAAATAGCTTAACATGATCCGCCGTTATGTCGAAAGTACTGCAGCATTCATTTTGAAATAAATATATGGTTGTATGGTTGGTGGTCTTTTGGCGAAAACACGATTCCATAAAATGTTCCCGATAGAAAAAAATTACAAAGTTACCTCCAAACCGAACAATAAACCGCTAGTTATAAAAAAAAAACTCCAAATTAGATCATGAAACTTTGCATAACAACTGAACTAAATATAAAGCAGGTACTTTCTTATTTTTTTCAAATTACCATTAAAAAGGAAATACCTAAACTATTGGCACTGCCTGCCGCCCAGCACCGCATTCTGTCTCGCTCTCACTCAGTCCGCGAGCAGTATTGTGCGAGCGAGATAAAGAGTGAATTTTAGCTGAGGTAGTATGGGCTCTTAATAATAAATTCCATTTTATTTTCAATATTTTAGTACTCTCACATAAATTTGTTAGCAGCTTTTACCTGTCAAACTTGCATACAAATCTTTTTTTTTGGCTAACAAAAAAAAATCTATCAGAAACAAGAAGTTGTCTCACTTAGCCACTGAAATTGTTTGTAGCCTTCCTAAGTGCTCATATACACGAGCGGCATAATGGCAACGGCAGAGATAACTGCAGCCGGCGACACTAGCCTGCGTCAGTAGTAGACGCGTCGACGACTGCCGTTAACATAGGTATCTACAACCGTCGACAACGTGCCGGTCGTGTGTATGAGCACTTAGTATCAGTTCTCAAGTTGAAAAAATTATAATTATACTTTTAACACAGACCAGATTCACAATTGAAAACTCTGACCAGAAAATCATCATCTGCATCTTTTCCCAACTATGTTGGGGTCGGCTTCCAGTCTAACCGGATGCAGTTGAATACCAGTACTTTACATGGAGCGACTGCCTATCTGACCTCCACAACCCAGTCGCTAGGTAATACGATACCCATTGGTAAGACAGGTTGACAGACTTTCGGGCCTCTGACTACCCGTAACGACTGTCAAAGATCCACAAATGACAGCCTGGACCAACGGCTTAACGTGCTTTCCGAGGCAAAGAAAATTAATAAGTGACAGAAATCACAAACACAATAGAATCTCATATCGTATGCAAGTTTGACACACCCATATCATTCCCCAATTATAGTCATCGTCTTTCAACATACCGTAACATCCCTGGGGTCGACGACATCGTCAACATCAGCGGTACTTTGGTGATATCTCCGACTCTTGACGGACCCCTGTCTGGTGTCCATATGATTGGAGGAAGAGGCTGTGGGGCCGTTGTTATGCTGAAGAGTCTCTGAGGGTTGGCCTGTGAAGTGCAGGCAGCAGGACAACCAGGGGTGGCGGCGACCGATGCGGGCGCATTCGTTGCGGAACTGAGGATTTTAGGGGTGAAAAAATAGAAAAAGGTCGATAATATTGAAATAGAATGTGTCGAATAATTTACTGTGCCATTTAGTTGGAAGTGGCAGACTTTGTGGAAAAAACTTTGAGCATATTAACTAACTAACTTCTGCCCGCGGCTTCGCCTGCCTGGTATGTCGATAAAAAGAATGTCTTTCCCCAGGGATTAAAGTATCCCCATACCAAATTTCATCAAAATCGGTGTAGCCGTTTCGGAGATTAGCCGGAACAAACAAACAGACAGACATTTTTTTTTATGAATGTGTAATGTCACTATTCTTCATACTGTGTAGACTTTCCGCTTTTCATAATTGTTCGTTCGTTAGTTTAATTTTTTCTTTAAGAGAAAAAGATTAAAGGGTAGTGATGATGATAATTCTTACCTTATCATTCTGCAAACAATGGAAGATGAAGATAACAAGTCCCTGTAGAGAGTTGAGGATCGTGAATGTGTACGCCATGGCGACGGTCTGCTCGCTCAGGTACAGGAGTCCGAATGTCCAGGTCAGGCCGAGGAGGAAGGCTAGGACTAGTGAACTTTTTAGCCAGACCCTGGAAGAAAGAACAAGGGTGTTACAGAAGAAGTCATAATGGTGTTTTGAATTTTAATTTTTTTCATAGTTACTTTTAAATTAAAGCTCATCTTAACATACAAGGTTTAGGCTGCCTTTCCACCAGAGATGGGCGAGGATGCGTAGCGAGGGATGTGTGTGAAACCAACCAATAACATCGCTTCATTTTTATAGCTTGAACTAAGTTAGCGTTGGTATTGGTTAGGTTCACACACATCCCTCGCTACGCATCCTCGCTCATCTCTACTGGAAAGGCAGCCTTACCCCCCCCCACACAGAGAGGAGGCCTGTGTCCCAGCTGTGGGAATATTATAGGCTGATTACGATAAGGTTTACCACGTTGTGAATCACAAGCAAACGGCTTTTATGCACATTGTGAAAAGGTTACATTAAAGATGGACTCGCGGTCATAAATTACACTTTTTTTTTTCTTGTATGAACAATGACGACAGGTAGAACTAGATTATCTTAACGGCGAGGGCTTGGTAGGTAGAAAACTTTCATCAGTTTATTTTTAAGAGCGTTCGCCGTACGGCATTTCATACAAACGTTCAAACGTTCGACGAAATGTCTTAATTTAAAAAAGACAACTGGAAATCTCTGTTTCTACGGAAAATTTTAAATCGGTCTAATTTGGCTGTAACACTATTGTTCGAAAATGTTCATAAGTAACTTTTTAGACCGTTGTATCTTGTTTATGCGTACAAAATTTAATTAAAATCGGTTCATTCATTTCGAAAACAAGGGCTTGAAAGTTTGTATGAAATGCCGTACGACGTAAACGCGGGGTTACCAAATAGGTACTACTGCTCAGTAAGCAAAATGATCAATTTTATGATTATAATAGTAGGTATACAACTACACTTAAGGTATCAAAATTGATTCAAGCAAAGTTACCCACAGTTTACCAATTATGCGCTGGCGCATTGAGTACAGGTTACAATCTATCTAGTTAATTTTCATCTTTTATCAGTTATAACTTACTTCATCTTGTACAGCTTGGCGTCATCCTTGGCTTTCAGCGACACGGTGGAGTGAGTGCACATCATGTAGATGACCATGATCAGACAGATCCAGTTTGCCTGGAAACAGACAAGGTTATAAATCCCTTCCTACTTAGGGCTGATTTCACCAATCAGTTATCCGTGGATTAAAATTGACGTCTGATAGTTCTTGTAAGAAAAAACTGGCCACACACCAAACAAACAAACTGGACACGAAGGGTTCCGTACCACAAGGCAAAAACGCCGAAAAAAACACGTTTGTTGTATGGGAGCCCCCCTTAAATACTTATTTTATTCTGTTTTTATTTGTTGATAAAGCAGCAACAGAAATACATCATCTGTGAAAATTTCAACCGTCTAGCTATTACGGTTCATGAGATACAGCTTGTTGACAGACGGACAGACGGACAGTGGAGTCTTAGTAATAGGGTCCCGTTTTTACCCATTGAGTACGGAACCTTAAAAACTGTCAAAACTTCAAAATTTATTCTTAGGGTAAGACTTATTCTAGATATAAAAGTTTTCTGGAATTCGCCCTTGAAATTAAGTTCATTAGGTACAATTAGGTATACTTTGGGAAGAATGCCACTAGGATTTTACATAAATAAAAATGGTACGAACAGCGAACTTATCGCAAAAAGAAATTTCTTTCAGATTCTATGGAAATCATCGCATCTTCAATCTTTTCTATGTATTTGATTGGGGCATGTACAGACGCCAGCAGATCAAGCTACTACACTGTGTCAAATTTCTTTAACAGATTTTCAACTTTAGCGCTAAAACATAAGGTTCAAAGTTGATTGGGAAAATTTTACTGTTTCGGGTAGTTTAATGTTTGTCAGTACTAAGACTCGGAATAATTTCTTAAAGGCCATAGTTTTGTGTGACTATTGAACCGATTTGAGCCCACGATCAGTCAGTAGCGACAGTAGCATAGGAGACTTGGCTTTCCGCGTCGGTTTTTGTTCGGCTGATGTGTCTCAATTGGACGTTGGCAAGACCAAGTCAAACTCTTAAGTTGAATAATATCAACCAAAAAAAAAAAATATCAAGAAGTTTTGTAGTTGCATAATGCTCCTATCAAGTTAAACTGTAAATAGAACTTAACAAAACTCAAACTTACCACCAACACCAATATAACGGGCCCGACGAAGCTCATCATGAACCACCTGTCCGTGGTGAGCCAGCAGTGCCGCTCGGTGCCGTAGCCGGCCGGGTACACCGCCGCCGACACCAGCACCACCAGCGCCGGCGCCAGGTACGCGCATGCGCAGTACCAGCGCGCGCGCGGGTGCTCCGGCTCGAACACTTCCACGAGCATCGCGTACAGGTGGAAACCTGGGAGGTTTAGGGGTTCGAAGGTTATAAATGGGAGATGCTGCTTTTATAAGATGGACTCTAATATTTGTACTTAGACCAGACTGAAAACAGGCAAAAAAAACTTCAGAAGACGTAATTTTCATGGCACTTAATCTGTTTTCAGGAAAGGTACAGATTAAAAAAAAGGTAAAACTAAAGATTTGGAAATTACAGCAGGATTTCGATCATGAACATGATCAGTCTTTCAGTGACTGAAGGTCAGCAAAAAAAACTATCTTTAGGAGTCTCAGTATACATACCTTCAAGGAACATCCAAGCGAAAGCCGCCAAGAAGAAGTAGTGCAGGAGTCCAGCTACAACTCCACAGAAGATCCTGTTCTGGGTCTTGTCTATGCCGGCGAGGAACACTATCTCCGCGACTAGCAGGCAAGCACACAGGTTCTTGTGGATCAGCGCGCGGTCTGACTGCTGGGCAGAATGACGGGTTAGATATTACGAAATAGAATTAAGTACCTATTAGAATAAAATATAGACGTTTCATTAACAGGTTGCGCATCGATAAAACTCGATATTTTCTTCCTATATTTGGGTACAGCAAAACAAAGATTTGATAAAGTAAGAGTCACATTTCATAACTTCCAAGTAGGTTTTAAGAACACAGAATAGGTATCCCCATTCAGAAGCTACAAACTAAAATATCCACTTTATCGTTAGTGTTTCTTTAGACAAAAATCTCACTTTTGCATATCTAAAGTTCGAGAAAACTATTTATTCCCAAGTTAATCGAATCCTGGACCCGTAACGAAGACAATTGCTTAGTCAATGTGTGATTTAAATCATCATCATTGCGTTCGGAGCTAGACCTACTGCAGTATATCATCATATTTCGTCATTCCTCCCCTTTTGAGTTCCATAAAAAAAAAGTTATTTAAGTAATACATACCTTCCCGTTCCTAAAGCAAGTAAAAACAATAATGGCTGCCGCTAAGGCCACCGTGGAGATCCCGCAGCCGATGTACGTCAGCGTCTGCAGCGCCAGCTCGTGTGCCGCGCTCAGCGTCACGCCGTGCACGTCCATGAGGATCGCGAAGTTCGTGAGGTGTGCGCATGCGCAGCCCGTGTGGCTCGCGTTGGTCCACTCCACCTGGCAGCCTTCGGGCGACCAGCCGCTGTAGGAAAAGTAGTTGGGTTAATAAAAAAAACTGGAAATACTACTGAAATAAAGACTGCAATGATAAAATATATACAAGTATAATATGGAATTTATTCAAAATAAACAGTAGTTGGATTTTTTTTGTCCTACTTTATTTTTTGTACCTAAACAGCCAGCCTTTTAATTAACATAATTACTGTGTACAGTCTTGAGAACCTCTATACCTATTAATTTCTTACTAACCAATGAGTACCTAGGCATTGAAGGCAATATTTTTTTATATATATTGAGATAAGTACTTCGAAGCCTAATGTTTCGTCAAACCTTGGGGCTGTTACCCTGCAGCCGGACTTCTCCATAAACCTTTTCCTTTTTGCCTTGGCAATACTCGCAGCCAGACAAGAAACAAAAAAAAATGTTTATTTAATTAACTCATGTAAATAACATTGATAAGTTTGGAGTCACCTTTTAAGCAAAGATTTGCTTGTATTAGGCGGTTCCAAAATCACAATCTCATACTCAGGTAACTAAATCTAAGGCCGCTTTCCGAATTAGCTATAATCGCTCACAGCACTCACATCATCTAACATGCGTTCCGATTTAGATATTACGATTATGCCAGCTGAGAGCTGTCAACAATTTGGAACACTCGTGAACGCGCTCACAGTGCTTACTCAATGTAAAAACGATATTATTATAGTATTTCTTTGTATAAACACCACATTTCTTCTTCAGTTCATCTTCTTTGGTTAGGTGGCGACTGACAGCCAGAAGCACAATTTCGAAAATGCCACGTTAGTTTAATTTAAAGATGATGCAACTCAAAACAAAACACACAATGACACATCCTCACACATACACACTGTAATTTTTGACAGCGCTCACGGTGATATTATTCTAAGGCATGGTCGGCGTTATCGCAAGATGGCGCATGTCATGACGTCATCTATGACGATTCACGGGACATCGATATCGCGCTCACGCTAATTCGGTACGGGTTTAAGCACGCTCAAATCGATTATTTCCCAACTCGGAACGCAGGGTAAGATAACTTACTGCAACGTATAATCCCAGAAGACGCAAGCTGGGTTGGTGACATTCTCAGTCTTGATATGCTTCATCGTGATCTGTACCATCTGCGAGAGCTGGATGTGACGACCATTGCCTAAGCTGGCTGATATCACCTGTGAGAAAAATATGACAAAGTTTTAAATTATTTTAAGGAAAAAAAACCTTAAAAGTGACCAACTTAGGGCCATCAATGGTCATCAAGTCATGGATTACCGAACGTTATTTTGAAATGATCGTCGAAAATATTTTAATATCTAGTCATCATCATCATTTCTGCCGAAAGACGTCCACTGCTGGACATAGCCTCCCCCAAGCACCGCCACTTCGACCGGTTCTATGCTTCTCGCAACCAACAGGTTTCTGCGGCCTTCACAAGGTCGTCGGTCCACCTTGTGGGAGGCCTTCCAACGCTACGTCTTCCGGTACGCGGTCGCCACTCCAGAACCTTTCGGCCCCATCGGCCATCTGTTCTGCGAGCAATGTGCCCTGCCCACTGCCACTTAAGTTTGGCAATTCTTCGGGCTATGACAATCTAGTACAATGCAATATTCTGATAAGTAAAAAGTGGTTTAGCTGTCAGAACCATTCCTGCCTTACTGCTTCATTTTAAAACCAACTCACCTTGGAATTCAGCACTCTAGTAACATTTCTTTTCTCCCTCTCCGAGTTGATGCTGGTAGATGAAGAGGTGCCGCTGTCAGCTTGGAAGGTAGAGAGGAACCGAGGAGTCTTGCCAAAGGTCGGCGGCAGGATCTCCTCGAGACGGTCGAAGGCGAAGAATACGATGCGGACTAAGTCGTTTTGGCGGTTGTCTGGAAAAAGATGGAAATGTTTACGACACAATTTAACCATTGTGACCTTAAAGTCTACACTGGCTATCAACCGAGAAGATAGGTACTGCGATAGTGAAGCTTCATCTCATGGCCACACTTCATTGTCCCGCGGTTTCGCTTTTTTTGTCGGTGTCCCAGGAAGATTTAACTCCTGTCTAGGAACCCACAGACAAAATTTCCTGAGGGTTAGTTAGGTTCTCAAGATAGTTAAAAGTATTTTATTTCTGGATAATTTAATACCGTACAAAGCCTTGATTTCATCCGGCAAATAATTTTTTTTCAATTCCTTTATAAAAAACTAGCTTCTTCCCGCGACTTCGTCCGCGTGAAATTTCACCCTCCCCCCATTCACCCTCTTAGGGGTGGCAATTTCGGAAAACCCTTTCTTAGTGGATACCTATTCTTCACAAAGAACACACCCTCCAAATTTCATGTCATGTCTAGGATCAGCGGTTTAGGCTGTGTGTTGATATATCAGTCAGTCAGGACTTTGAACGAGACAGCGACTGACTCTATCGATTGGTGCTATAAAAGTACAGGATGCTATTTTTTCGGATTTTAGTCGATTCGATTCCCGGGTGTGGTAAGCGTATTTTCAAAAATCTTTAAATGCAGTTTTGTTTCTATTTAAAAATAAAGGAATGTTTCCTTTGAGTAAAATTTGCTGTCGTCAAGATTTAGAGTACTTACCCTCCAGGTACGCTTCAAAAATTCCGCCCTGTATATAGATATGATATTTGTAACGAACTGCTTGTAAAACTCCAATTATGAAACGTGTACTCACCAAGTAAAGCCGCTTTCGGTATGGTGATGGTATCCTCAGACCCCTTCCACTGCTCTTGTGCGATGGTCGACGGAAACGTCTCGTCTTCTACATTCTTTACCTCCAAAACCCTTACTGACAGACCTGCAAATTATTAACGAGTTTAGTTTTACATCATTCTTTAACAACAAGAAAAGACCCTCCTTTTGGGCTCTGGCGCAGTAGGTTGAGATTCTTTCTAGAAAATGTGACGTATTGGCAATTCGATCCAAACTTCGAATAGATCATTTGCGTCCATTTGCTTCAGGTGTTGTTTTTGGAATAACAAATTAATCTATATTAACAAGCGCACACGCACGCATCGTCGTGTGAGCTATTTAATGTAGTTCTCATAATATGTATACAGCTGTGTATTTATTTTGTTTATTGTATTTCTTGGAATCGTTTTACTTGAATAAACTTCAGTGCTGTCTTTTTTTTCTTCCACTTTTGATCACTATCAGACTAAATAATAATTAAACAACCATATACTTACAAATATTCTTAACAATCTGCAGAATAGTCTTCTCCTTAGTAACAGCATCAGCTAACAGAAAGGCGTTCTCTTCGAGTTGGGTAAGCAGAGCACTGGCCGCCCTGCTTTGGGCCTCAGAACTGAGGTCTGCCCAGGAAGACCTTTGACCTTCCTCCAGCAGGTTGGATCCTGGAGAAAAGTGGGGCAAGTTAAGCAGGGTCGATCCTGATAAGGGTAAGCAGAAAAGCGGTTATAGTTTGAAGCGGGAGCCAGACTTTTTTGGAAAACTTTTTTGTTTTGTTGCAAATTGGTTTGAGTGAGTTACTGAGTGAGATCACTCACTGTTGGTGAAATTTAAAAATTAGTAAGTGACTTTAATACAATAAAAAATCGAGCTCCAATTTTGGCATAAAGCATTTGTGTATAATAATTATGTAAAGAACAAAAAACCAAAAGCAGATCAACATCAAACGCAGTATTTTAGGATCAGAGGACAATCATTTGATACATCTAAATACGTAGAAATACATTTATTTTCTATAATTAAATTTTACAGTATTGCCAGCATAAGGGCATGGATCTATTTTTTGTCAACTCAATCATCTGGGCAAATAATCTGGGCAAATAAGTATGTAGTTTTCGTGGAGCCCAGCCCAGGACAAGTCACAAAAAAAATCCTTGTGTCGTAGTCAAGACAAGATATCGCATTACAAAAAGCTTATGTTCCCGTCTATCACACTAATATTATAAAGGCGAAAGTTTGTGAGTGTGGGGGTGTGTGTGTGTGTGTGGGGGGGTGTGTGTGTGTGTGTGGGGGGGTGTGTATGGGGGTGTGTTTATATGTTTGTTACTTCTTCACGCTCAAACGGCTGGACCAATTTTGATAAAATTTTGTATGGAGGTAGCTGACACACTGGATTAACATATAGGCTACTTTTTATCCGGATATTCCCACAGGATCGACATTTAAAACGCGCTAGTTAACACTAAAACAAAAACTCACCAGTCTTAATTACTCCAAGCAGCATATCAGTGACAATAGCTTCTCTTTGTCTGGGGTCTGGGAAGGTCTGTACGTTCTGCGACATGCGCTGTGCTAACTTCTTCATAATGCTGGTCGTGGTCATCATATCGCCCCCGTACAGGGTCTTGGAGGATGTTACCTGGAAGAGCAAGGTTAGGTTAAAATGTTTCACTAATGATCACACTAATATTATAAAAGCGAAAGTTTGTGAGTGTGTGTATTACTTCTTCACGCTCAAACGGCTGGACCAATTTTGATAAAATTTTGTATGGAGGTAGCTGACACCCTGGATTAACCTATAGGCCACTTTTTATCCCGATATTCCCACGGGATCGAAATTTATGCGGGTGAAACCGCGGGGCGCAGCTAGTATTTAAATTATATCTACCACTATTTAAAAAAAAAAATTAAATAATTAATTCAAGATGGTCTGAAAGCGAAGTTAGATGTTTGCATAAAATATTACCGATTGCACATTATCTTTTTTGTAAGAGTGAAAAAAGTGATCTTTGGAGTTACTGATCCGATCACCAAAATTCTTGCAAAATACCTCAGGATAGCTTTTATGCCAGAAAAGAAAACACGGTTCCAGAGGGATTCTCCATGCAGCTAAAACCACGGGGCGCAGTTAGTATAAAATAAATTGTTGATGAGTCTTCAAGACTGTTAAAGCTGCAATACAGGTTTGTATTGCAGCTTTAACAGTCTTGAAGAACATACCTGTGCTAAATCATTGCTGATGCTGAGCAAGGACTCTCCCTCCCTGACCCTCGCTTCCAAACTGTTAAGCCACACTGACCGGCATTCACTCAGGTCAGGAGTAGCGCCGTGCCATTCTGGTATAGCGTCAGCTGTTGAAAGAAAAGATTATATAAATTACCTATAACAAGATAGGGTACACTACCTCATGATGTCCTCCGAACCCTCGGGGCACCCTGATCTTACACAGATGTTCTTAACAGACCAGGAGATGTACTCAAATTCCGGATGACAGCCATCAGGGCCAACTCACAATGGTCGACCTGAAGGACTAAGTGCGGAAACCAAACCCCAGAACATAGACCCCATGATCTCGTCCTTTTTATGGTAAAAATCCAAAATGGTGTTTCCAGACTTTCCAGGTAGGTATCGCACATGAAAGGTTCCGTACCCAAATGGTAAAAACGGGACCCTATTTTAAGACTCCACTGTCCGTCTGTCCGTCTGTCACCAGGCTGTATCTCATGAACCGTGATAGCTAGACAGTTGAAATTTTCACAGAAATTTCAACTGTCTAGCTATACACAAATACTAAAAACAGAATAACATAAATATTTAATGGGGCTCTCATACAACAAACGTGTTTTTTCGGCGTTTTTGCCTTCTGGTACGGAACCCTTCGTGTGCGAGTCCGTCTGGCACTTGGCCAGTTTTTTTTTTTTTTTTTGTTCCGAGCGGAAATATGTAGAATCTGCGATACGAAGAGTAGCGGCCGCTGTTGTATCCATACGTTAAAAAACAAAAGTTAATTTACATGGAGCAACTACCTTCTAATCTCTCCGAATATTTAATGGTTAGTTTAGCTATTTGTGGTAGTTTCGGATAGGTAGGAACATAAATAAACAGGATACTAACTGTACTGTATGAAATCGCTCGCAAGTTGGTTCAGTTGGTTGCCAGTTGCTTCGCCGAGGTTGCTGCCACCGCGGTAGTCGATAATGTGTTCTGGAGAGTCGCCGTCACGACCTATACCAATAATATTAACTTACTTATATTACACTTTAACGGAATTACTTTGAGGTTTGGTTATGTTCAGTCACGAGCACCAATATGTCAACACTTGGCAACTTTAAATTGCGATTTTTTCACGAAATAACGAATGCAACGTTGAAATACGACACTTTACATATACCTATGGGTTCGAAAATACTATGTACGTTCCTACTAATATAAAATTTCATTCATAAATAAAGGAGAAAATCGCCTTTAAATAAAGCCAAGTGTATACATACTTTTGCTCGTGACTGTTCACATATAACCTTAGGGCATCACGTCTCGGGGGGCACCATAAGGCAGAAACACCCCCGAAACAGTATTTGCTAGCACATGAAAGGCAAGGCTGTTTATCAGCAAGATATTACAAGACCCAAAAGTCACTCTAGCTAGAGATGTGCGCCAATCTTTACAAGCCAATCGTCGATGTTTTGGACAAATACGAGGCGACTAGTGGATAGGAGGGCCTACAGGCGTGGATTGCTTAGGGCATCAAGTAGTCTTAATTAAACTTTTCTTAAACTTTAGTAGCTTAAGTACTATTTACAGACAGTGACTGTCTGTAAATAGTACTTAAGCTACTAAAGTCACAACTAGCTATTAACTTATGAACGTGCTTACTGAACAATACAATATTTCATTTTTTTTTCTATTTCTGTCTATTTGCTTAACCTTTTGAACGCCAGAGCATAAACGCACGCGCGTGCCCTCCACGCCAAGCCACAATTTTAAATATTTAAGGTATACAAATAAAAACAAACAAAAGTAATGATTTAATTGTTTATTTCGTGATAAAGTGCACCGCATTTTTTGTCGCATATTTGTGTCGCTAGCGTACAGGGCACGCGCTTGCTTGTCACGTATATGTGACAATGGCGTTTAAAAGGTTAAAAACTAAGACACTACATCACATCACACAACATTTATGATTTAATTTCCCATTTCAGCGTTTGCCATGTTATCACTTAAAGTGTCTTTTTGTTTGGTCCAAAACCCCTTCTTTACGCGACCATCATTGTAATAAAACCTTATGTTAATAGTGAAGAAAGTAAAAGAAGTATTACCTTTAAGCAGTGCTTCAGAACCCAGTCTCCTTAGCAGCTGCAGCTGCCTATCACTCGGCTCCAGCCCCAGGTCGTGGTAGTTCTCTCCTGAAGGTAGACCCGTGCCGCGCCGTCGGGGACGCTCCTCATCAGTGTATTGGTGAGGAGTTAGAGTGCATCTGGAAAAGGTGGAAGAGGGTTAGATTTGAGAAATCATCAGCTTTGTTGGGACAAGGTTTCGGGTATACAAGACGTGGCATGGATCCCGCAAACCCATGAGCTAGGAAAACCAATTTCCTGATTATTAGCTGGTAGTGGCCGAGAATCGAGCTCAACGACGTGCAATCAGAGATGTCTATTTCTAGCAGTTGACTGCCATTTATGCTGATGAAATATGCTAGATCACAGTTTCACAGTAAACGTTCGTGGATGTTTGACAGTCGTTACGGGTAGTCAGAAGCCCGAAAGTCTGACAACCAGTCTTACTAAGGGGTATCGTATTACCCAGTAACTGGGTTGTAGTGGTCAGATAGGCAGTCGCTCCATGTAAAATACTGGTATTCAGCAACATCTAGGTAGACTGGAAGCCGACCCCAACATAGATGGGAAAAGACTAGGCTGATGATGATGATGTTCAGTACTACTACAGGTTAGAGTAACAGATTCAGAATTTAAACACTTATGGTACACATACGGTCTAGCGTTAAAAACGAGTAAATGGAGTTACCCTGAACTCCTTAGAGCATGATCGAAGACACCTAAACTTCTGTAGCTTATTACATAGCCCATAAAGGTTGTAATATTAAAATGTATACTCACTTCCACCTGGCCAACCCCGTGGCGCCTCCTGGACAAGGCTGCACGGCATAAGTGCCCGCTATTGTCCAGTTCCAATTCAACCCTCGAGCACTGACCTGAGGGCAGAATACGCGACGGCCGATGTTTGGCGTTGCTATCGTTGCTGTAATAAAAAATTGTGAAGTGATTAATATGTGGATTAATACAAGGAGCGTTAAGTAGAAGGTGATGATAACTTTGTGAATAAATTCCATAAATAAACTTCATTTATTAACCTTTTGCCAGCACATCAAGCTACCCGAAACTGTCAAATTTTCCCAATCAACTTTGAACCTTATGCTTTAGAGATAAAGTTGAAAATCTATCAAAGAAATTTGACAGATTGTAGTAGCTTGATGTGCTCGCGTCTGTACAACATAAAAGTCCTCAAACTCCAATTAATCAAATATTGATCGAATAAGTTTGTTTCAACTTACGTCCTTGATACTTGATTAAGAATGTGGAAAACGACTATTAAAATGTTCTATTACACGAGATGTTTTCTTTTCATATTTTTCATTGAGTACATTATTCAGTACTGTAGTCGGTCTATAAAATAGATACTAGCTTCCGCCCGCGGCTTCGCCCGCGAGGTATGTCGATAAAAATTATCCTATGTCCTTCCCCGGGATGCAATCTATCTCTCTGCCAAATTTTATCGAAATCTGTTCAGTGGTTTAGGCGTGAAAACGTAACATACAGACAGACAGAGTTACTTTCGAATTTACAATATTAGTATGGATATTTAAACACTCTCATTCACACAAGCGGAGTAGCTTAGTTACTATACTCTATGGAGTAGCTGCTGTCACTAAAGTCATCTGTCAGTCACGAGGAATGGCGGGAAACAGAGAAATGGCGGGAAACAGAGCCGGGACTGCACGATAGCACCTTGGTGTGTGGTAGTCAGCCAGTGAAGTGATATATTCAAAATAAATTCGAAACTAACAGTAGAGTGCAAAACTATTTATCAATAGTCTGAAAGTTATATAAAAACTTACAAAATGTTCTTTCAAAGTCATCCACGAGGTCAGTTTCGGGTCTATCCTTAGGAGAGAGGTGTATCGATGGTGTTGGCTCCGAGTCTTCGTCCTTCGCCGGCCATTCTAGAGTGCCTTCTGTTACTGCTGGAAAATAAAAAAATAAGTATATCAGAGTTATTATTACCACCAACCCTTCTTGACTCTTGAGCAAGCTTGGTGATCGTGCCTTCTCTGTAGGTACAATACGACTGACGTAACTTGGGGGGCCTGAACTTTACGCAGAAGGCTGCGCAGTAAGATTTTTTAGGAACCAAATGGTGACATGAGGCGAGTGAGAGTGAGTGAACATGCGCGAAAGTTCTTAGTGCCTATGTTCAGGGCCGCCAAGTTACGTCGGTTGTGTTGTACCTATGATTAAAAGACTATCATAAATCACGCCTGTACTCCTCAAAGGGGTACAGTACGACCACATTGTTTAGATAATACTCCTTTCCACATTTTAGGCAGGTTTTGATGGTAATATAAAAGCTTAATTCAATTCTTGTCTATGTCGTGATAATATAATCAAAGTTCTTAGAAAGTTTGAAGAATGCCCATGCCGCCAAAAATATAGAACACAAGATTTAAAATTAAATGAACCATAGATAAAAAAATAGAGTAGCACCATAAAGTATGAAGAGTTGAATAATATTATTTTTATAAGCGTGCATTGTGAGGGTTTTTAGAACCGAGTGTTGCCAGCTTGGTGACCGGAGTTTTATGCCTGAACACACGTTTCTCCAGTTTTGTTGACATTCGCATGTAAGAGGCGAACTTCTTGCCACTAGCCGGACACAAATAATGAAAAATCTGAAAATCCCAGTAACACTGATCGAACCCAGGAGCATTCGCACTTGCGATTGCTAGCCAAAGGAGTCTGTTAGTACCAGAAAAAAAGCTAAAAACATTAAAAAGTCTAGATTGTTACTTTGTTCATCGTCCTTGGCTGGCTTGTCATTCTTTTGGTTATGTTCGGGCTCCACAACCTTGCGTTCCTCTTTGACTTCAGGTATACTGTCCCGGGGGCTCTGAGGAGGTTCTCTCTCGGATGAGGAGTCCGGCTGCCTTGTCGTAGTCTTCTGAAAGAAGTTAGTGTTATGAGGAGTTGCTTCGAAATTATTTCATACATTAATTGGGACGAAAATACTGAGGTAGGTACAGTCAACAGCAAAAGTAGATGATCAAAATCAGAAATTCAATACTTATGAACGGAGTTCGCGTCAGAACTGTGTGGCGTCGAAGTACTACTACTTAGAATACTTACTACGTAGAATACTTTTGAATTACTTCGACGCCACACAGTTCTGACGCGAACTCCGTTCATTAATATTGAATTTCTGACTTTGATCATCTACTTTTGCTGTTGACTGTACCTCTAAAGCTGGTCTTTGACATTTTGGATACCTTTCTTTACGAAAGGAGATACAAGGTATCCAAACTACTTTCCTAAACTAATAATTATAAAGTGAAAAGATTAGTTTTTTGTATGTTTAGTGTTTGTTACGCTTTGACGCTAATACGGCTGATGGATTTGAATGATATTTGGCATATGGACAGAGGATACTTTTTATCCCGATATTCTCACGGGATCGAGCTATGCGGGTGAAACTGCGTGCAAAGCTAGTGTTAATTTTTCTTAAATTAATCAATCCTAAAACTGTTCAAATGTTAAACAAATCCTTATATCTCTTCGTTCGTAACCTCAGATCACTATAATAAAGTAACACCTCACCTTAGAAGCCACATCCCCAAGTTTCACCTCAGGTGGCAGCGTAATATGAGGCCTGAAGGTCGGTGGCGTGATAACTGTGGGCTTCTTCCTCTCATTCTGCTGTGTCTGCACCGGGTTCTTCTGAATAGGAGGCTGGGTAGACCTCCAGACTGTCGGCTGGGATGTGATGAGCCAGGGCGGTGATGGGCGGTTGGTTGTACTTGTTGTTGATGCTGGAATTGGAAGACATTATTATTGTATACCTAATTTGTAACTGTTTTGGGTTTGTGTGGGTCATGTAGTGTATTTCGTAAATTCGGATCTCATTTCGGGTTTTCTTATCATATGTATGACAAGTTCTATTTTTCATTCTCATGTTAGCTATTGTGATTTTTGACGAAAAAAATACATACATTCGAATTGAGAACCTCCTCCTTTATGACGTCGGTTAATAACGACAGACACTTTTATAACTTGACATGAGTTTTGATCACAAATTAAATTAGTTGGGGAACCAGTGATTAAAGATGCATATTTTAACCTTTTGGCATACGTCAAAAAATCAAAAACGTGCCCTCGGCGTCAAAGTCTGTCATGTAGTCGAACCGTGGTGTGCTGGGCACATTTTGGTTTGTCATCTATACATGACAATGGCGGTCAAAAGGTTAATTCAAAGAGCAATTATAGTGCTTAGCAACAAAGAGAAAATGCTGCACTTTTTCAGCTACCTATTGTTTCAGTGTGGTTAGTTGAAGTGCTCGGTTCGGTAAAGTGCTGTTGAAGTCAGTATTTTGAGTGGAATACCTAAATTTTTTATTGTAATGCCAAATAAACAACACGCGATTTTAGTACATACGCCAGCACATGAAGCTACTACAATCTGTCAAATTTCTTTAATAATTTTTAACATCTCTAAAGTTTAAGGTTCAAAGTTGATTGGAAAAATTTGACAGTTTCGGGTAGCTTGGTGTGCTGGCGTCTGTACCACGCGAGGCAATTGTTTCTATTTGTCCTTCAACCAGCCAGAGCGTCGACAGGTCTTCAAGAACTCCATGTTGAGTAATTTTAGGGCTATTTTTATGATTATGTATATTAATTGATTAGGCAAACTTACCGGGTACACACTGGTAATGCGCCTCAAGATATTTGAGCGTGTTGGGGCAAGGGTCACCAAACATATTCGTGCTGGCCAGTATACTGCAGTTTTGGTGCATGCTACACCTGGAAACAGAAAAAATACGTTTAATATCAATTTATATAGCTATATAGTCAGTGTTATTTTGGGCCACGAAAAAAGCTGTTAATAGTGCCCTAGTAAATGGGCCTTTGTCAGAGATGGGAGAAGAAGGTCGAATCGTTGAGCTCCTTAAGTTCTGAGTTGAGCTGCACGATTAGTGACAAGTGCGTGAAGTGACTGGACAGGTCCACCCAACCTGTGTGGTTATTTCCTCAAAAGACCATTTCGGATACTAATCTTTAAAAGTGACCTCTGAGTTTGTGTCGGCCTTTTTACTCAGAGTAGTCAGATAGGAAACGCCAACCTGGCTAGTTTTGAAAATATCAAACCTACTTACAGAAATAAAATCATTTATGATTTTATCAAGGACCTACAAGAATCTACAATGTAGGCCGTGAGCTTACGTACTTACGTTACGTTTACGTTAAATTCCTTTTTTTCAATGATTTTATTTGGACTAAGTACTACTAATTTAGATAGAATTCGACGTACGTCGTCGTCGACAAGACGTCCAACACAAATCCAATCTAGCTCACAAGAAATAAAAAACTGGCCAAGTGCGAGTCGGACTCGCACACGAAGGGTTCCGTACCACAAGGCAAAAACAAAGAAATAAAAAAAAAAGTTTGTTGTATGGGAGCCCCCCTTAAATATTTATTTTATTTTGTTTTTAGTATTTGTTGTTATAACGGCAACAGAAATACATAAGTAATCTGTGAAAATTTCAACTGTCTAGCTACCGCGGTTCTTGAGATACAGCCTGGTGACAGACAGACGGACGGACGGACAGCGAAGTCTTAGTAATAGGGTTCCGTTTTTACCCTTTGGGTACGGAACCCTAAAAAAACTTGTTTTTTCTTTTACTAATCTACTTACTTATTTTTTTGAAACAAAATGTAATATTTTTACAACCTTTAAAATATAAACACAAGTGTAACGTGTGATGCCGACAATCAATTTAAGCGTCATTTACATGAGTGAGAGGGTTTGCGCACTTTATTGGCAATCTCGCGGGCGAACGCGATCAACTTACAGGAATATTTAATTTTGGGCAATTTTCAGCGGTCCTCGGCAATCCTCGGCTCCTTCCGGACGGCCTCGGGATAACGATTTGTTATTATCCCCCGTGTTTAAGTTAAAATTGTGTTATTTTAGCTAAATTGAGGGGTTTACAGTTGGTTTAAAGTTGGTGTGATTATAATTTCTATTAGATGACGCTTTTTTCCATTTTTAACACCGACACGTTAAAAGAGGGGTGTTAGATGTTTGACGTATCCGTGTATCTGTCTGCGGCATCGTACCTCCGAAACGGCCGAACCATTTTAATTAGTTTTTAATCTTTCGTAACTACTCGTATCGATACTCAAAATAAACACATTTCTTCAACACATACATAATATCACGCCTTTTTTGTTGCAAGGTGCACGTATAGTTACACGCCCAGTTCGCCAGTTATGTTGTCCCATCCAAAAGGGGTGGAGCCTATTGCCATCAACCGGGCAGAAATCCAGACTCCGGACTGCGACTGCGAAATTCCAGATGGAAAACCGAATAAAAAAAAATTCGACCCGGGAATCAAACCCAGGAGCTCAGGCTCACCAGTAGCGCTCGCGACCACTAGACCAACGAACCAGTCCACAAAATTCTCAACAGAAATACGCAAATAATACATAATAATACAAAGCAAATTTGGACTTTTATCACATAAAACTTAATTTGCCATTATGCTAATCACATTAGCTACCATTTCATGTTAATTCCCTTGTAATGAATATCAATAAGTATAAAGGTGAGTATTGACCAGAACATCACCATAATCTGCCTAGCCTTTTCCCAACTATGTTGGGGTCAGCTTCCAGTCTAACCGAATGCAGCTGAATACCAGTATTTTACATGGAGCTACTGCCTATCTGACCTCCACAATCCAATTACTGGGTAATACGATACCCCTTGGTAAGACTGGTTGTCAGACTTTCGGGCTTCTGACTGCCCGTAACGACTGTCAAAGATCCACGAATGACAGCCGGGACCAATGGCTCAACGTGCTTTCCAAAGCACGGAGGGGTATTGGTTTGTGAAGATGGTCACCCATCCACGGACCAAACGCGGCAAGCGTTGCTTAACCTGATCGATAGACCCGTGCGGCCGTTATTACTTAGCCACAAGCCCCTCTTAAACCTCTTCAAACCAATATCTTAAATGTAATTATATAATTATTTAAACCCCCTTCGTTCGCATAACTAATAAATCAAATACATAAGTAATTTTACACAAACCATAATCCCGTCAAGAATTCATCCCAATATGGAGTCAGTTACCACAACCCTAAAGCGTTCAAATCACGGCTGTTATTTGCTAATACCCATTTAAATAACGCTACGTTATTTTAAGCGCATAACTATAAGCATAATTTAACTGTTATTTAAGAGCCTATACTACCTCAAATGGCTTAGCATGATCCTCCGTAATGTCGAAAATTCTGCAGCATTAATTTTGAAATAAATATATGCTAAAGTTGAGGATTAATGTAAGGTCTTATGTTAGATGAAAACACGATTCCATAAAATTTTCTCGATAGAAAAAAAATCCAAAGTTACCTCCAAACCGAACAATAAACCGCTGGTATTCAAAAAATACTTCAAATTAGATCATGAAACTTTGCATACTAACTGAACTAACTATAAAGCAGGTCCTAAGTTAGTTAATTTTTTTGAATTACCTTTATTTTCACCGTAACAAGCAAATACCTAAACTATTGGCGCTGCCTCCCGCCCAGCACCGCACTCTGTCTCGCTTTCACACAGTCCGCGAGCAGTATCGTGCGAGCGAGATAAAGAGTGAATTTTAGCTGAGGTAGTATAGGCTCTTAAGACTGACATGAGCACAGATTATAATTTTCAATAACACCGCAACAATTCTCGCGGCGCCATTTTGCAAAGTTAATAATGGTGTGGAATTTAAAATGGTCGCTATTTTGGATCAGATAGCTGTTTTCGTGTAAGAAAGAAAAAGTACTTATTGCGACTCGTACAGGAAGGCCACAAACTAAACTAAACATAGTCAAGAATAAAAAACCAAATTATATAAAAAAAGTAACAAAAAGAAAAATGGAACAGAAAGTCCTATACGAGGCCAAAAGGCTCCTATCTCCGCATGATGCAGCGACATTTAAAAATAAATGTCGCAGTAAGGCCCGCTGTGATAATTACCCGTGATAATTACAGAAATAAATAAATAATAAAATACCTAGATATTATGTAAAATATTAACAAACAAAATATTCATTTTTAATCTGCGCCAGACGTAACTTCATTAGGTACTTGTCTATGCCGTGAGTGTCAGAGGCACTCTGTGGCATTGCTACGTAAAGGGTTGATGTAGGTGTTTAGTTTTGAAATAAGCAATGACATAACATTGTGACATCACGCATTCACACCTGTATTCCAGGGGACAGGCAGAGGTTTAAGGAAAGCCCACATTCTGTTAGATATGTTTATATGATATGTTTGAGGAGCCGGTGGATAAATAACAGCTGCACAGGTCGATCGATCAGGTTAAGTTACGCTTGCCGCGGTTGGTCTGTGGACCATCTTTAAATTCCGAGACCCCTCCGTGTCTCGGAAAGCACGTTAAACCGTTGGTCTGCTGTCATTCGTGGATCTTTGACAGTAGTTACGGGTCATCAGAAGCCCGAAAGTCTGACAACCAGTCTTACCAAGGGGTACATACATAACGTATTACTAAATAATTGGGTTGTGGAGGTCAGATAGGCAGTCGCTCTATGTAAAATAATGGGAATTAAGTTGATTTCAGAGTAACTAGCACTGTTTATAAAGTTATAAAAATTTTGGAAGTTGTAGCGTAAAGTGAACTTTATTGTGTAGGAATTAAAGCTATTTTTCCAAAAACTCTTATTTGTTTACATGTTTGGCAAGTAAATCGTGATTATGTTCTTACCTGCTATGTAGAACTCGTAAGCTCTTCGTGGACATGCAGTTGACGCTCCAGTCGGTGTTACCATGGTCGTTGCATATCGTGATGGAAAACCTTCCATAGTTTGCCCTGATGAGGTGGATTACTGAACCTTCCCTGCAGCCAATCTTCAGGGTCTTTCCTTCGCAAGCGTACGCTGTTTCATATCGTGGTTCTGTTGGAGAGAAAAGAGAAATTGGTTAGAATAGGTTGCAAATCACAAAGGACTAAAATGTAGGTAGTCCGAATTTTAGACAAAGGACCAACACTCGAAATGTCGCTGTTGATTAAGGGAAAAACAGAAAAATAAGTACCTACTAATTGGTATTGAGTCTTTAACCGGTTGAATGGCGTAATTACATAAATAATTAAAAAACCATTGTGTCTTGCGTGGATCCACGTCACACGAAGGGTTAAAGGTTTCTTGTTTTTGAACGAAGATTGCGAAGGAAATATCGTAGGTACAAATGTAAAATAAAGTACAGAAATAGATACGAATCTACGAGGATTTCACTTATCGAACTTCTTATAAGTTCGATCCATCTCTAAACTTCAGACCATTGTACGTAACTACTTTATGTCTTAACGTAAAGTATCAAAACTACATTGTATCAACTGGTTCAATCATTCTTTATTTGTTTTAAAAAAAAAAACTATTTTTTTTTCCATAAGCACACTTGTTTTTTTTTCAGCTCACTTTTGACATTGGCAGAATAGTCGACATCGGCTTTGCTTGCCATTTATTAAAAATAGAATAGAAAGAATCAAAATAAAAGTTGTAGTAAACGCCCAGAACTCAAGCAACATTAAAAAAAAACTGAGTAAAACAACCCTTAAACAGGGTTCTCACTCCATCATACACAGGCGCTCATTTCGGAGTGTGAGTCGGCGAAAACGAGTAAACGATCTGTCAGTGCCGTCATTAATTTAGCCAGATTTATTATACAAGATCCTTACAATATGGGCCCTATTCAACGAACGTTGAAACTCATTCAACATCCACCGCCTGTCTAGTTCGAGGCAAGTTAGAAGATAGACGAAGAAACGAAGCGATGTAGTCTGCAGAGCTATGGAGGGGCTTGTTTTTCGTACACCGAAAATGAATTCCGAAATTGATTATGAAATGTTGAGTCGACACTTTTTGTTTTATCTTCTGTAGGTGTTTTTAGATAAATGGGTTCGCGTAACGATCCGGTCACAATATCCGTGATTGGTCTAATTGGATTTATTTACGAATGAATGGTTTCGATTGTGAAATTGTTTGATTATTTTAATTAGGGTTGTTTTGCTGTGATTGGAATTATGGATGGTGTTTTTGTGGACTGAATTAATTATAATAGTAAGTATTGTTCGAAATTTATATTTTGTTACAGCTTAGTGACGAGTGATTTTGTGAATAAAATTGGAGCTTTAAAAGTGATAATAACAGCTATTTAGTACCAGCCTATTGTAATGTAATGTAATATGTCTAGGTAATTACATATACTATTTTAGACTGAATAATAATTATGACTAATAGTCATAGCGAGAAGCGTCAACTGGAAATCTCAAAATCGTTAATTAACTTTAAATCTGTCCTACCTAGGTTTAACTTCCCATCACTTTAGAAAGGAGAAGTACATAGGTGGAATCTTTAGAACAAGTAACAAGTAAACAAATATCAATCAAAAACTTCACGTAAAGGATCTTCCCGTATCTTAGGTGACACATGATCGATATAAATAATAACAAACGCAATACATACGTCACTAGCCGCAATAATCGCACGAATACGTTGCTATTAATCAAAAAGAGTTGCCAGAGCAATTTATTGTTCGAACAGATTAACGATAAGCCTCATGTCCTCGCAAAAAATTCTTCCTTTAAACATTTTCGATGAAAGTTTTCGACATACGGAAAAGTGACGGTTTTATTAAAAAATATTGCGACAGTTTAACTTTAGAATAAGTTGAGACTTTTGCTATTGCTTCTGATATTCCGAATGGTAACCCGTTGATGCCTATAATTCTATATTCATAATACAATACGAATTCGGAATTTGGAACATAGTAGCATAATATAGGTATGACTAATAGTCATATATTATGCTAAAATCAGCTGTTCCCTACATTTATGTTCGTATAACTCGTCAAAATGCCTAAGGGAATAGCTGGTTTTTTTTCGCGGTTTCAGATTTGGTCCCGTAGTAAAAGTTGTTCATAATGATGAGTACAATGACCTCTTAAAAGGTTGTTAATGTTTTACCAATAACCCTATATTTCGCGAATAATAGTTGTGTTTATTAGATTATAACGCAATTTATTGCACACATTTTAGCAAATTAAATAAATAGCAAAATTATGTAAATTTCATAATGGAGATTTGTGTGTGGTACACTCATTTTGAGAACAGATGTTATGCAAATATAAAACGAGTTTGTGCCAAAAATAAATTAAAATAATTATAACAATATCTTTTATTTAACAAAAATCTGTCCAGTGTTTTCTGGTTTCGATAAATACATCAAAGACAAACTGTCATGCTACCATTTAATTACCTAATCAAAGTGACGTTACCTTAGAACTACGATATTTTATCGATAATTATACTTATCCGAATTCGTCGTCATTTCTGTCTAATGGCGATTAATTACAACCAATTTGAAACGGATCTATTTTGAAATTCGAATCGTCCGCGTTCTTATTACGAAAATAAATGTCTTTCATTTATTATTGACAAAACAAAATGTTTAGATGTAAGTATCGAAACATAATTATAGAGGAACGTAGTTTAATTATAGGTTCTTAGAATACTTGAGTAGGTATTTCTTTGACCATTTTAATGGCCAATACAATTATACAATGACATTAATGGAGTCTTTAGTGATGACAGTTGAAAGTCACGTCAATTTAATATTCGTAAACGTTTTTTGAATTTTCAAAGCAATTGTCTACGAATGAATAATGGTGCTTGCATTATTAATGGGGATAGTAAGTTTATTTACTTAAGTATGTTGTTGTTTGACTTGCAGGAATGGTGATAATTATGCAAAGTTAGTATAAGGCAAGCTTTTGTTTAGGAATTAATCTGCGATATTTCAACATGAAAAAGGTAAGTACGAAAAGACTGTGAGACAGATTAGCTTAACTTAAGTTTAACTTCATAAAAACACAGGAATTGCTTCTTTGTCTTAGTTAAATTTAATAATCTCCAGTGGCAAGCCTGACCAAAAATAATGTTGCTCTAAAAAATTAGCATTGAATCTATCGACAACTCAAAAATCAAACTTGACCCAACACTACAAAAACACGCGAAACTGCACTTAACGTCGATAAAACTAGATATATCAGGAACTATTTTAAATCACTAGAAAATAACGGGTCGTATCGTGGGCAGAATCGCTAGTCACCCCCTTAATAGTAGGCTTGAGGGGTGAGTAATAAAAATGATTTATTTGAGATGTCCAGTTCCCACTTGGGGTTGAAAACAATTTGAGTATCCCTTGGTGGATGATAGGGTATTTCGTGAGTATTTTCAAAAATGTTTTTTTCTTAGATGTCAAAGTACATATTTATTACTTTTTGGGTCGTGGATTTAAAATGCCTTTCAATATGTGAAATATTTACAATAAACTTAGTGGTTTCTGGTGGATGTAACGTTAAACTAGTCAAATCAAATCAAAATCCATTAATGATAAACGGCTCTGAAAAGGTCTTTTTCTAAAACCCTAAATCACTAATTCTTCAATTTCAATTTATTTTCTAATAAACTTCTTCTACAGCAAGCCTAGCAAAATAAATATGTATTTCGAATTTTAATAAAACATCAAAAGAAAATCACTTTTATTGAAACTCCTTTCTCAGAAACGTTGCACTGTAATTTAATATCAGCATATAATTAACTCTGTGTACACCCAGCTTTATAACTATAACACAAATACTCTTTTGTATTCCACCTTCTCCTTTGTACAAACACCCTTATTCACACACACACATACACACCTCACTCACACATAGCAATATAATTACATCGCTACATTACAATTCCTTTTTCAAAGCCTGTAATTACCCGGGTAGGTTGTGCAAACTTATAATTTTCTCACCACGGTTCTTTTATTCACTTGTGTTAGGGTTTAAAGTTGTTCAATTAAGTTGTAGAAGGAAATTGTTTACTGGAGCCTTGTTGGGAATACGTGAATGTCATTTGATAGTGATGTTCGCGTCAATTGAATTTCTTGTTACTTATTTGAATCGAGTCGGGCGGGACGGAATCGAGTTCAGGAGTGGCAGGTATTCGTGTTTGAGTTGCGTGTCGGACCAGTAATTTGTAAATACATACGGGGTTAATTGACAAGCAAAATAACATGAAGCAAAAAGTATGTTTTTTTTTCATTCACGGTTTTGCTTGTCAATGTATAAGCAATGCCGTTGGATGCGAGAAGCACAAATCCGGTCGAAGTGGAGGTGCTTGGGGGAGCCCTATGTCCAGCAATGGACGTCTTTCGGCTGAAATGATGATGATGATGATGTATAAGCAAACTCAGAACAACTACAACACCTAAACAATCTTCTTCTAAAAAAAAGCCTAATTAATTCGAATCAATATACCAAACGAATCCCGTCACTACCTATATTCATTTGATATCCCACCTTCATACAGGGTGGATGCCCCAAAAATGCTCTCCTAATATTTAAGCAAAAATATTCACTATTTCCACAGCAGTAAGTCCAAAATTGTGGTTATTTAATATTTTGGCTGCAGATACAAACAGTATTGGTTTTCCAGCGAGTTTAATTCACTACGTCATTAATCGAGATCAGCGTTGGTTATTCTAGGGGATTATATGGAATTTTATTAACAGAATTTCTGGTCAGCGGATGGTAGGTATTAGAGTGGAAATAATTATGCAGATAGATTTTGTGGGTAAAATTTTAATGGTGACTGCGATAATGGAGTGTGCAGTAAAGTTGCAATATGTATTGTGTTTTAATAGGTTTTAATGCCCTAAATATATGCCCTATGTATTTATTATAATTATGGAGTAATAAGGTTTAAGGTAAGGTCCTTTTAGATAATGAGGTCAAATAATAATAATTTTGATAGATAACTTGTTTATTTGTCCTTGACTTTTTTTTCTATTTTTTTTTATTACTTATCCTACTAATTACATTAGCCGAAATTGTTTTTAAATTATAATTTTACGAAGTGATCCACGTTCGGTAGCATGGCGACAAATTGAAAAGGCCTTTTTATAGTATATTTTACGAGATCCCCGAGGATGTGACGTTTCATATATTTGAGAAGAATTTTCCATCGCAATTTTAGTGGCAGGTGACTTGGAAGGCGAAAGCACGTTATATTATTTACATTGCCAATAGAAAGAGAATTTTGTTTCATGTCTCGCTTTGTTTAGGAGTGGTTTGGGTAGACGTGGTTTAGGGAAATGTGAAACTTTGCTTTTATATCTACTTTGGGATAAAATCGAAAGGTTCTTCCAATGAGGATATTATGTGCCTTTATTCCCGTAGTCTGAAATAAAATTAAGTTTGATTTTTTTGGATGAATTTTTAAAAGGTTTTCCTTACTTTCCCGTTTCCCCAATCAAAACCATAAAAGTAACAGTACCCATACCAAGAACAAAATTGTTAACCGTTTAGGACGTCAAATAGGTACGGTCCGCGGATTTAATTACAGGAATTTGCATATTTTCTACCAAAAACTCTACGGATAGACCAGGTACGGTCAATAACTGGGCATTTTACCGTACCTTTTGATTTCGTTAATGTCCTTTTTTATGAGTTACAGAAAATGTGATGCAGATTAAACAAAATTTTGGTGGAAAAATAAGTAAAATTAACAGTACATACATAGTAAAGAAGCAGCTGCAGTATAAATGCAGCATACAAAACAAAATCTCAACAACTAACTCGGAAATCTTGAACAAAAACCATTCTGTAACCCATCCATCGGAGCCAACCATCCACCTGAAGATATCAAGACGAACTGAAGTTGTAAAAACAAAAATCGAACGGCCACCATTCGAAATTTAAAAGATTTAACCGTTCAGCAGTAAAATGGCGGAGTGGAGCGAAACGCTGAGCCCGACTGACGTCCCGGGCGATCGATTCTCAAACCGAAGGAGACATTTTACTACTTGTTTTACGAGTTACAAAATCGCGGCCCGATTTGGCGGTAACATAAGGAAATACGGACGTAACTTGCTGTGTTCTGATAAAAATAAAGCCCCGGAGATTTGTAGCCGGATCCTCTGAGCAACACATAGTGGATGAGAATGCTTGCATGTTTTAGGTTTATGTAGATTTTCTACCGAGTTAGATATGAGGTGGGAATCAGAGTTATTCTCATGTTTATGTTGCAATAAAGTGCTGAAACTGTCAGTTGTTTGTGCCTTGAGCTGAATCACCTGAAGAGTGTTCAGGTGCTCATAGAATATGAGATAGATTTTCTACAGCTTCAGAAATGTTATTCTTATGGTATTCGGTCTCTTTGTCACGTTTGGTGTCATATATATTTAGGAGACATCTTTTTTAGGGTTCCATACCCTAAAAAAGATGTCTCCTGTCATGGGTCGGGGGAACAAAAAATTTCACGCGGACGAAGTCGCGGGCAGAAGCTTGTAGGCTAATAAAATGGCTGCACATAAAAAAATCTTTATAAAGACATGCATCAAGGCAGCTTCCGCCTATTGATCTTAAAGTGGCCTCTACAAACAACTTCGTTTCAATATTATTTCATTGTCAAACACGATTATACCAACTGGCTGGACACCATAACCTAATTGAGACATCAGCATCATACACCCTATTTTCATATGAATCTCCCAATCTTACTCTCAGAAAAAACACCTTTAAAAACTTTGAAATAAAACCTATAATCCTATAAAATATTTTTAAACAAAACTGCAATTCAGAAAGTGTTCCGAATACTACTTTCTGTTCACAGATTTAAGGTGTAAAATTGGTTGTAGCAAGAAAACAAAATGTGATTTCAGTAAATCGTTGGCCAACTATTGCGACAGTGTTCGAGGGGCGAAGCAGAGGTAGCAAACCCTTAGGGCTTTTTTAACGGCTCCTCAGATATTATGCACCCCTGATCACGTCTCGTATGAAGTTGCTTCCTGTATGAACGGTTTCATTTTTCTTTTTTTTCCCGTTCTTTCTTTTGTTTGCGTGGAGACGGATAGAGTATAGCTGGTCATTCGTCTGTTATAATCGCATTTCCCGGATCCGCCTGTCTTTGCAAGCATGACTACGTTTTATGATAGGAGTCTACCAAAATATGGGAAGGACCCTAAATAAGCTTGAAGACAAAAGATGAATACAGAATTCCTTTTTTCGGGACTCGATTAAAATGTTAAGTCAAACGATATTTTCATAATAACATCACGTGTCTGATTCCCCGTTAGGTTAGGCAGAGCTGTACGTATAGAACACCCAAATTTCGTCAGTTATGTCTAAGTCCCATGTAATAGTGGGTGAGCCTATTGCTATCAACCGGGGACAAATCCAGACTTCAGGCTGTTACTGAGAAATTCCTGATGGAAAAATCCAATAACACTGCCCAACTTGGAAATCGATCCCACACCTCCTCAACAATAGTACCTGCGACCACTGGACCAACGATGCCGTCAAACGATATTTTCATCGAATAAATAACGGTTTAATCGAGTCGATAATTATAGAATCGATTGAAAACAATATCGATTACTTATGGGGTAAGCGTAAAGGTAGCCCGCCAAATTCAATTTTTCTTACGTATCTTGCAATTTGCTGGGCAATTTTAAGTTGTACGTTGATTAAAATATGATTCGTGACCGTAACAAATATGTATTTACAGAATTATAATCATTAGAATAAGTAATACAACTTGTTAAGTTAATATAATCCTAAAATGTCAAGATTTCATGAAATAGTAATTCAATAGGAGTAAGTTGTGTTGATGACTTTAATGATTATAATTTTGTAAATACATATTTGTTACGGTCGCGAATCATATTTTAATCAACGTACAACTTAATACTGACCAGGAAATTGCAAAAAACGTAAAAAAAAATTGAATTTCGCTGTTGTTTATCTACCTAATTGGTCGTTATAAAAACGTTTTTTTTTACAAAAACAAACGACTGTGTGAAGTGTCAAATTACTTAGAAAACTTTTGACCTTTTCGGGTTTTTTTATTATAAATTCTGTTCTGAAGTGACTTTATCAGATTTTTTACTTGCTTCAAATTATATTTATTAAAAAAATATTATAAACATCCTAATTGGGAACCTCTTCCTTTTATCTATTCTAAGTTAGATTTCTACCATTAACACTTTTCCCTAAGAGATTGGTGGTTGGTGGTAGAAATCTAACTTAGAAAGATATATTAATGATTCCAATGATTATAATTCTCTAAATATGTAGATACCTGTTATTGTCGCGAATCACATTTTGATCAAGATACAATCTGACACTGACCTGCAAATTGCAAAAAACGTAAGAAAATGTGAATTTCGCGGTCTACCACAATCCATTCACCTTAAAGTCTTCTTTAATTTCTTAACAATTACCCAGAAACAATAAAAAAAACACGTTATAGTCTTTTCCACACTATCCCGCCATTGCACATGACTCGACTTCACACCTCCTTCCAGGGGTGGTGCGAATTGCAGGGGGTTTGTCATTGCCAAATAAGATTTTTTCCTCAATCTACCCTCGGGCACGAGGGTCCGTCCGGTTATACAATTTGTGATGTAGCACCGTTTTCCGTGAGGATATGAGGCAAGGAGTTTGTGAACGTGTGTACGGACGCCAGCAGGTCAACCTACCCGAAACTGTCAGATTTTCCCAATCAACCTTGAACCTTATGTTTTAGCAATAAAGTCGAAAATCTATTAAAGAAATCTGACAGATTGTAGTAACTTGATGTGCTGGCGTCTGTACATAAGACATTTCAAAAGAATATTGACTTGTTTTAACCTTTTCCGTCTAAAATGATGTAGGTTTCAAAGCATTTTTGTTAGAATTTTATTTAATTCACAGTGTCTATAAAACAGACGCTATTAGACAGGCAGTGTGATTGCGTAACACACTAGCAGTAGTAAACGGCTTTAATTTTGACAGTTCAACAACATTCATTGCGTCATTTACGTTGTTGAGCAGTCAAATTTTTCGAATGTATGAAGCAATGGATTAGCAATATCCTTCAAAATGATTCAGATTGAGATTAATAGTGTCATAGTGTGTTACGCAATTAAAGGGTGCCGTATTAAATAGACAGTGGCGCCGATTCTGTAATTCACAAACTAAACTAAATTTAAGTTCAGGCATCTTTTTCTTTCTATTTCATTATGAAAAGGACAGAAGATAAATATTAGTTTAGTCCTGTCAAATTAAGATACTCCATAGACAATTTAGACGAGATTAAAAAAAATGGCTATTAAAAATACGTCAATTTACGTCAGGCGCTGACTAATTTTTACGTACGCAGACGTATTTTTAATAGCCAATGTTTTAATCTCGTCTAAAGTTGTCTATGGAGTATCTTAATTTGACAGGACTAAACTAATATTTATCTTCTGTCCTTTTCTAAATGAAATAGAAAGAAAAAGATGCTTGAACTTAAATTTAGTTTAGTTTGTGAACAACAGAATCGGCGCCAGTGCCTTTCAAACAGACGCTGTTAAAGAGGGCCTCACTATTTTATTTTGTCGTATAATTTGATTCTATTGCGAGTTTCAAGTCTCTTATTGTTTTATGACAGCAATTGTTTTATGTTTGTCATTACAACATAAACTTTATTTATGTAGCCCCAAAGTTCACATTTGTGTGAATTAAACTTGTATTTGGTATCATGTTCTTTTATACAAGATGTATGATACTTGATACTTTTATCCCATAACTGTATATGTATGGTGTGTTGGTGTCCCAGGGGGTTGAATGCATGCACCGTCAGTTTCGGCAATGAGGTGAGCAGTTTTTTCCGTGTTGTTCGGGGATTATGTGCAAATTCATTGTGAGGGAGTGATATCAAGCATGGCTAATGATACTAGAGGTATTTTGAGCAACTCTTTCAATAAAGCAGGGTAAAAGGCACACTTAAGCCATACATTTTGAACGATTTCTGTTATTTACAGTTTGAAAACTTCTGACCGAGAAGAAACTCTTTCGTTGTCACGATAACTACACACTATTGTCTACATTTCTTTTTCATTTCTCCTTTTGCAGGTCTGCTGGAAAAAATCTTAAGATATAAGCAGCACCTTTGTACTCAATGCTTATAATGTCGTATTTGTATCCATTTTACAGTGTGTACTTAAATAATACAATCAATAAAGATCAAAAACCATCCCATCACACAAAAAACCACAAAACGTAACATCGCATAACAATTTTCTCAGACCACAATTCTCAAAAAAATAAACCTCATATCAGACACAATACAGTTCCTGCGACGCTACTATACGACTACTGCATACAACTACTAAAAAGAAAAACATTACCCTCTTTCTGGGGCACTTGGGTAAAAACTACCGGGCCGGTAAAAATTCACGTCTTTCGCTCCCGGTCATAACTTACATCCCTACAAACTGTACATACACCCAGGTGCCACCTACACAGAGTCTTTGGCTGAATTACTTTTAAGTGTTAAAGGTTTTGCGGGATCCCCTACAAGAACGATAAATAAACCGAATCTTGCGATACAATGTAGTGCACTAAATTCACGTGGGTTCCGTACGGACCCTTAGTTTAGGGGTCCCTTCGTGTCGTGAGTCTATTGTCAGCGAATATTGGGTTTTGAAGTTGCTCTTATTGTAAAGGAATGCTGGCTGTAAAGTTTGGGCAGTTTAAATACGGGCAGGTACTTAAAAAAAAAGACGTAGCTTTAAAAAGGAGGGGGAAAATTTTAAAGATTGGATTTGATCAAGATCGTTAAGTCGCACTACGACGTTTTTCTTGTGAATGCTGTGTTTCAATTTCTAAGAGTTTTGCTATAAAAACGTATATTATGACGAATTTGTAAAGGCTGATTCGGAATATCATCATCTGCCTCGCCTTTTCCCAAATATGTTGGGGTCGGCTTCCAGTCCAACTGGATGCAGCTAAATACCAGTATTTTACATAGAGCGACTGCCTATCTGACCTCCACAACCCAGTTACTGGGTAAGTCAATACCCCTTGGTAAGACTGGTTGTCAGACTTTCGGGCTTGTGACTACCTGTAACGAATGTCAAAGACCCACGGATGACAACCGGGACTAACGGTTTAACGTGCATTGCGCGTCACCCATCCACGGACCAACCGCGGCAAGCGTACGACCCGTGCGGCTGTTATTACTTAGCCACAAGCCACTCTTGCTTTTAAAAATGTATATAAGTTTAACGAATTTGTAAAGGCAATAGATTTTGAATATCAGTTCCACAAAAATCGAATACGAATATAGGAGAAAAAACCGACTGAAAATTGCATAAAAATGATTCTAACATCGTTAGTAACGCAATGTTTGTATTTGGAACTGCAAAGTTGCAGTTTTCCAATACTTTTTCAAATAACAACTAATCATATTCATATCATAATCATAATCAGCCTATAATGTTCCCACTGCTGGGACACAGGCCTCCTCTCGGTGAGAGGGAGTGGGCCGTAATCCACCACGCTGGCCTAGTGCGGATTGGCCGATGTCACATGTCTTCGAATTTTTGGTTCTAAGACATGCCGGTTTCCTCACGATGTTTTCCTTCACCGTTTTGAGAGCAGTGGTGATGAAATAATTTACACAAAGTAAAGCGCCTGTCTGGGTTCGAACCTACGACCTACAACTCGTAAGTCGCGGCCGTTACCATTTGGCCACCACTGCTCCACACTACTAACTAACTATCATATACTAACTAATCATATTAACGAACTTTAATTCCAGTCTTACTACAGGAGGGTAATTGTGTACTTAACACACTATCAGTAGCAACGGCTTTCATTTTGACAATTCAACAACATTCATTGCATTATTTACGTTGTTGAGCAGACAAATTTTTCGAACATATTATGAAGCAATGGTTTAGCAATATTCTTCAAAATTATTCAGATTGGATAGCGTGTTACGCGACTTATTTTCCAATAAAAAGTAATTTAAAAAAATTAAACCGACTTCAAAAAGAAATTAACTCAAAATTATGAAATAACTTTAATTTCGGAAGTCGGTGTCTTGGGATCTGTATTTTAGTTTTATGCCACCGACTTCCGAACTTAAAGTTATTTCATAATTTTGAGTTAATTTCTTTTTGAAGTCGGTTTAATTTTTTTAAATTACTTTTTATTTCGTAATTTTTAGTTTTTGCACTAGAATTTGACCAAGGTTTTGGGATGTTTTCCCTTTGACACTACACCCGTAGCTCGTATCAACAAGCCAGGCCGTCACACTTACACGTATTAGTCCATATTTTGAAAATTACTGAATCGATCTTGATGAAATTTGCACTGTTCCCTAAGTCGAAGTAAATGTAAGCCAATAAAAAAAAAATTGTCACGATCCGATTAATAGTTCCGGAGATATGCGTGGACAAACATACATACATACATACATACATACGTCTATAAAATTTTGTATATTTGTTTGGAAGCCCTAATAGATCATCATATGTGAATATAATGCAATTCCAATAATATTACATACATACGTATCGAATTGATAACCTCAGTTTTTTTGAAGTCGGTAAAAATGTAAACAAATACGAGTTTATGGAAAAGTAACATTAATTCATACACAATAAAGTGCAATTTACGCTACAACATCAAACCTTTTTATAACTTTTTCAATACTGCTAGTCACTGAAAACAACTTAATTACCATTACAATAAAGTTGATATTTGTATAACTTGAAATAACATCATTTTGAAACATAAATTTGAATAGATTTTAAGTACCTATCCACCGGTATGAAAGAAGCCTAACAACGAAGCTAACCGCAAGTGTCAGAATTCTTTGCATGGTATCATGTTGCGACATTCTCTACTGCGACTATAGCGTGCGAAAAAACGCAGTTTTTGCAATAAAAGTAACCGCAGGAATCCCTGAAAATTGCGTAATACTTTACTAAGGCCTGTTTCTCGTAAACGTTTTGGAAGAGTGACATATTAAAATACGAAAAAAAAAAACAAAAAAAAAATTAACTTAAATAAAGTAAAAAAAAAAAATACCTAACTTTAAACTGGTATTGAAACACTTCAATTAAAAAAAAAAAACCTTCAGGTAAATTGATAAACTCCTCCTTTTTGAAGGTAAAAATAATTATTGAATAAAAAATCTATAGGTACTAATATTAAAAGGAGGTAAAATTTGTGAGGTGGTATATAGTTAGGTACTGTGGTGTTCCCCCTTGTGTTGTGCTTCCCCCTTATAGTACCCATTTCAAAGCGTAGTAGGTACCTATGGAGAAGAACGCAAGGAAGGAAAACACTCCATAAACATAGAACTCACATCTGTTCTATGCAATTATACAATACAAAGGAAATTGAGTTTATACAATATAATACATTTTCTATGACATTTCCCACAGGTGGTAAAACCAGGCATAGTTTTACACAAAAAAAAGGCAATATTTGTGTTATACTACCCTCGGTTTGTTCATAGTTTGGTACCGTCGAGTTAGAGCGATTTTTTCCCGTTATTGAATTCCTACCCAATCTAGTATCGGTTTCAGATACCAGGAAAGTGGCGAGGTGGTGTTGTAGAACATTGTTGGACTTGCAACTATGTCACCTATAGGTACATATTTTCGTCACAAAGTGGTATTTCAAAGTTATTTATCAGGACCAGTCGGTATTTCCATTTATTCTTTATCCTACTATCACACTAATATTATAAAGGTAAAAATTTGAGAGTGTGTTTGTATGTTTGTTACTCAATCACACAATAACGGCTGAACGGATTTGAATGAAATTTGGCGCACAGATAGTTTATAACCAGGATACTTTTTATCCCGATATTGCCACGGGATCAAAGCTTATGCGGGAAACCGGATGACCGGGGACCGGATGTTTGTTACTCAATCACACAAAAACGGCTGAACGGATTTGGACGAAATTTGGCACACATATTATCACATAGGTATAGTTTATAACCTGGATTTACACAGGATACTTTTATACCCCGTGGGATAATTTCTGTCATCCACGCGGGCGAAGCCACTGGCAAAAGCTTATTTTTAACTAACAGGGAATATATCTAGTAGCAACTTAGGCATCTGCATAAATGGTTAGATGACTAGGTCATTGGAAAATGTAGTACTTAAATTCATTTTGGTCGGCAAAACCTTGATAATTATTGTGTAAAATAGAAGGGTGAACGGAAAATGCTTTCCTTCAGGAGTGGATTGAAAGATGATGATAAAAATAGTAGATCACACATTAATACCAATCATGAAACAAAAACAAAGCTAAAAATATCAATAGGCCCAGTACCACAGCCTACCCCTCATGGGACCTAACGTGATGCAAGTGAAACAAAGCCCGAAACCCTGGCACACACGACCGCATAATTCCGGCCAGGCTATGTTCCTGACCACCGGAGTCAAGTTACGACCACAGGACACCCAATACCAGTACAACGATCATGAAAAAAATGCAGTATGACAACAGTGCTGGTACATTTATATTTTGTATGGCGTGGGTGTTCTATCATAATTGGAATTCGGGTAATAGGAGTTGTTTTATTTTGTGGTACTTAAGTCTATTTCGATAGTTCAAGGATTTTGTCGTTTGGATAATATGGGAAATAAATTGTATGTTAAAAAAAGCTTCCACGTGTGACATACTTCAATGTACTTCCCTGGTCACCCAATTACTGTTACTTAATGGGGACGCGCTAGGGTAGCCCGCGAAATTCAAATTTTCTTACGTTATTTGCAATTTGCAGGTCAGTGTCAGAAAGAAAGAAAAAAAATACGCATAAAAAGAACAAACACAAGTCAATGACACAAAAAATAACAAGTTGGGATAACAAGCGTGGATGTGGTGCATGTTTTCCACATGCATCACATCCATAACGCTAAGACCCTATACAAGACAGAGCCCTAGCTGCCCTAGCGGGGATTTAAAGCGACAACCTGCGTTGACGTGATGACGTCAACCAGTGCAGCATACGATTAGATATAAATAAAAAACAACATTCAAACTAAGAAATATAAGAAGTCAGGTTGTCCCCTTTCCACTTGGATGTCTGTACTTCTGTAGTCAACAGAAGCAAGTCCAAGTGAATGACTCGGCGACCCAGAACCGACATCTGGCGAAGAATGACGAGGAGAGCCGACCCCAAATGAAATGGCTAGGCAAAGAGAGAGTGGCTGGTTGTATGTTGATTAAAATATGATACCGACCGACCGTAACAAATATTTATCTCATCATCTGCCTAGCCTTTTCCCAACTTTGTTGGGGTCGGCTTCCAGTCTAACAGGATGCAGCTGAATACCAATATTTTACATGGAGCGACTGCTTATCTGACCTCCAACCCAGTTACTGGGTAATACGAGACCCCTTGGTAAGACTGGTTGTCAGACTTTCGGGCTTCTGACTACCCGTAACGACTATACTTATGTAAAGATGGTCCCCCCATCCACAGACCCACCGCGGCAAGCGTAGCTTAACCTGCTCGATCAACCTGTGCGGCTACAATTATTTATCTATAGAATTAAAATTTTCGAAGAGAGGAGATCGTTTCGAAGAGTACTAGACTTGTGTCCCAACAGTGGGAACATTACAAGATTGTAAGACTATCTTTGCATTGTATAAACTCAATTTCATTTGTATTGTATAATTGCATAGCACAGATGTGAGTTCTATGTAATTACTATAGCTTATTTTACCATTTACCGGGTAATATGTCTTTCATTGACTCGAATGTGCCCTGGCGGCTGATAGTATGTCATGCTCACACAAATGTCTCGCTGACGGTGGCGTGTATGTTGGATCATTTAGCTCCCTTCAAAATGGTTGAGCTGAATGGTGCTGATCTATGCGTCATGTTCGTGAACGGGCGCCGTCAGTTGGGGCTGGTCATCACTTAGCTGCCTCGGCTTATTTTTAATTATTTTATTTTTGGATTGTTGTTTTAGTACTATTTGTTGTACTCTGGACGCTTTTAACGCATACGTCTTGTTTATTTTTACATCGTTCTCACATTATTTAATTATAAATTCAAAAGTAATGATGTAACTAATATTTTTGTAAAATATAATTTAAAAAGAGTGTCCATGGAGTTTCTTGTCCGTTCTTCTCCATAGGTACCTACGCTTTGGAATGGGCAACTAGCTTCACACTTTTCTGACTGACCTACTTCTTGACAATTCAAAAGTGCCTGTAAAATGGTTTAATTGAAATAAATGCTTTGAGTTGAGTTGAGTTGAGTTGAATTACAGGCTGATTATGTATTTGTTATAAATTTTTTTTTTCTTCGCCCTACTTGGGCAGGCTATGGTCTTGGACCATACCGCCTCGTCTTCAGTGTTTATTGTCCTTCTTGACTAAAAGTAAGGCCAAAGCCTCGTTGTTATCATAAAAGATCATCAATACACCTCTCAACTCTTTCTTTTTTTTTACAACCAGCCAGTTACCATATAATTTTGTTCCGAACCTCGTTATTTTTACCGAAATCGATATAACTCCCGAAAGATTTCCAATACCCGAAGTGTGAATCGAACCTATTGATTGTCGCGCATCTGTCTACGCCACAAACCGTACCTATTCTAGCCCTAGAGCCCCTGAGGACCAGAAATTGAATTACCAAATGCTATGTAGGTACTTCACGTCGACACACGACAACCGCCCGAAGGCTTTTATTAGGGGAAAAAATATTATTTCACACATTAGTACGTGAGACGTGAATTTGTGATGCAAGACGCGACAAAAGGGGCTTATTTCTTTTTTTTCTGGGCTTTTTTTTCCTCTGGGATTTGTGTTGTGTCATATTTTGTGGAAGAGTCGACATTGTTGTGCGTAGGCGTTCGAGAAAACTTTCGATCACTTATACAAGGTTTCGAATTTTCGATCGAGGTGAAATATGAATAGGAATCATTGCAAACAACACATCTATACCAACCTACCTTTGTGAGACTCTCAATGAACCCATGTAAGTGTAAAAATACTTTAAGTATTTAAAAAAAAACAACAGCGGGTTAAAACACAATCCCAAATAATTGTGTTCCCGCCACGAAAACCGTAAAAGTTTCTTCAACGCGAATCGATACTCGGCAAACTCGATTACGTATCGGTTCGTTCCGGTTCTACGCTATTTAGTGCTGGAACACCGGTTCCACTGTTTTCGAATCGTAACTCAGTTAAACGTTGTATAAAGCGAATCTTCTTTTATTTCGCCAATCATTCCACATTGAGCAATTATTGTGGGACTAATAAAATTGTGGACAGCCAACGTTTCTGTCGTTTGGTATATTTTTTTAAATAAAGAGGTGATTTATTCGTTAGTGCTGTTAATATTCAAAGGACTGTATTTATCAGTTATTTGTGGGACATTTTATTGTTTTATTAAATTTATTCATTCAAGTCATTTTACATACTTATATATATATATTTTTTTATTATTCTCTCTGTTCTGTTTTTTTTTTCTCATGGTCTGGCAGTTTGAGTAATTTATGTGGCCTACCCAAATGTCCTTTCTTTGGTATTGTTCGTCGAATCGTTGAGCTCCTTAAGTCTTGAGTTGAGCTGCACGATTTTTGACAAATGCGTGCACTGACTGGACAGGTCCTCTCAATCTGTGTGGTTCTTTCCTCAAAAGACCACCTCAGACATCGATCTACATGGTCTTCATATAACCTGACCAAGATTATGTCTGGACTTTAAAAGAGACTGTGACCTCTGAGTTTGTTTCGGCCTTTCTTCTCAGAGTAGTCAGATAGGACAAACCACAACCTACTTACAAAATAAAATCATTTCATTTCATAAACCAAAGTATTGAGGTATTCCACTCAGAGCACTGATTTGAACCGCACTTGGACGAACCGCACCCGAGCACTTCCACTAACCGCACTGAAACAAAATTTTGTAACGTGCGGTAGATCGTTGGTATTTATAAGTTTGTATGCTATTTTTTTACAGTTATTTTGGTATTTACTCATAAAAATTGATATATTATCAATTATTTCCTATGTGCAGTACTTATTACGTATTCAATATTTAAGGGTAGATGTTAAAAATAATTATGAATACCAACGAACTAGTTTGGCCGTAAAAAAATTGTATTGTGCTTTAAATTTAATAAAATAATCACGAAAAACTACTAGAAATGCGACGTACCGAGCCCGCGCGGGATGAACGCTCGTAACTTTTATTTCAATAAAATTATATATAAAACCATAACTCGCGTGTCTTCTTGTTGACTTTATTTCATTGTATCCTCATGTCACACACGTATCTACAATAAACGAACACATGGTTATTATTTATCGATGAAATCACAAAAAAAACATCAAGTCTTCAAGGAGAATTTATTCGCAGCCAAGATTTGTTTAAGGAAACGGAAATACGTGACTCAATCGACATTTCGTTACACTTCACAAAAGATGATTTCCAAGATGGCGGCATGTCACGTCAAAAGGGCGGTTGTCTTTCCCGCCACTTCGCTCGGCTTACGAAGGTAGAGGTACTCATTCTTTTTAACCGCACACGCAATTTCCTACGCTTTTATTTTTCGCGAGCCCACCGTAGCTGTCCCAACGCCATTATAAATGATATTTGCTCCTGTAATGATCACTTAATCGAGGTGAAAGAAAGTAATTTGTTTGCCGCGTTGTTCTCTAAAATACTTTTTTTGAGGCCATGGCATTTTGTGTTTATGCTTAATGCTAGACTCTTTGTTGAAATATGAGCGTGATAAGAGGAATTTCGTTCGCTATAATTATAATGGCTGTGGGTTATTTATAGTGAAAGAACTCGTTATGTTTTAATGGTGACCACTATATTACTCTGTGGGCGTGCCCGACCGTTATACTAAAACAACCCTATTTTTATAGTTATTTAAACATCGGACTGCATTTTTAACTTACATTTTACTAAAAGCACACGTTTATTATCTCGCTATAAATATTTTATGGCATCTTACAAAATCTCACTAACTAAAAAGTTTAAAAAAGAAGGGTTCCGTACCACAAGGCAAAAACGCCGAAAAAAACACGTTTGTTGTATTGTATGGGAGCCCCCCTTAAATATTTATTTTATTCTTTTTTAGTATTTGTTGTTATAGCGGCAACAGAAATACATCATCTGTGAAAATTTCAACTGTCTAGCTATCACGGTTCATGAGATACAGCCTGGTGACAGACGGACAGTGGAGTCTTAGTAATAGGGTACCGTTTTTACCCTTTGGGTACGGAACCCTAATTACAGTCATTAGTTAAATACCTATCTATAAAAATTAATCCCGGGATTACGACGAGGGCAGAATTTTTAAGGTAAGGCTATCGTTGTATTTGTGTAGGATTATGTTTACCAAATATTTTAAGCTTGAACTTAGGTAATTAAAACCGTAACAGAAACCTCAGAACACGAAAGCTTTTCTAACTTAAAATAAATCAAAACTTAGCAAAGCTCTCTTACAGACTAGTTTTCACGGATATTTAAATATCAGGCTAACGTTCAGAGTAGAGAAAATCCTCGGCTTGCGGAGAAAATTTAAAAAGCCAAGTGTGAATGTAGAAAGCAAAATTTATAGTACAATTCTGTACAATGATAGCCAGATTAGCTTGTCCTTTCAAATCGGATCGGAATACGAATTCAAGAAGATATATCCGCGGAGTTTGCACAAAAGAATTGGTGCGATATCGCGCGCTGTCGTCCTGCGGCGGCCATCTTGACACTACGTTCCCGCCAAAACGTTTGAAATTCGAACATCTCTCTAGGGATGTGTCACTTTTGAAACGTATCCGTTCGATTCTGAACATTTATAACCCTATAGCGACATTTTACATTTTAATATTCACATTACAAATAAAGTGTTTCTGTTAGTCGTTTACCAATTACGTTACATCATGATTTATTTGATTTCGATGCCGTTATCGACTGGGGAAATAAAATAATTTGTTTGTATTGGGTTTATCCAATTAACGCTCAAAAGCCGACAAGTCAAATAATGTATTTACATGTGATAAAATCTATTAATAACTGTAAGTAATCCTTTGACTGTGAAAAACCAAAATCTCGTGACATAATGTTATGTGTCATAAAACAATTAATCATGAACTTAGTTTTACTACAAAATGGCATTAATAAAGCTTGCCCTTTCATTAGTAATGTCAAATGACGTCACAACATAGGCGGCGTAACTCAAACTAAAGGTGAAGCCAGACGAGCGTAACTTTTTGAGTTGTAAGTCGCGTAATTTCTGCTACATTCGGTTTCATACAAAAATCCTTTTTCGTTCACACGGCGACGCAAAATGAGTTGTCTGCCGACTCACGCGCACAATCCCGGCTGAATTGAGTTCGCGGCGAGAGGGGGACGAGGGAATCGACAATCAAACACGGAACGCGTGGAAGTCAATATGTTAATTTCTTTGTCACAATGTTTCCTCTGCACTGATGGCTAGTTTCATGTTTGTGTCTGATTTAGTAAAAAATCTGAAATAACGCGTCACAACACAAACAATTACACTGGTCTGGCTGGCTTTACCCTTATCGTAAAAAGTTGCGTACAACAAAATAAAGCGCTGAAAAAATCTGTATCGGAGCGATAACAGCATTCCTGGGTCATGTTACGGGCTCGCGTGACTTGCCTAAATAAAAAAAAATATATACCGGCGAGCAAATTTGATACAGTGGCGCACTTAACTCTTAATATCTTTATCTAAATCGGACCATAAACAAGGAGGACAAATTTCACGGGGATCCGGACAGTCCGGACACGACAACACTAATGTTGGCTGTTGAACGTCGGTTCATGTTTCTCGTTTGAGTAATGTTGAGTTTATGTAATCTTGAGACGAATACGTATTTTTTTATAGGAGAAATGTTTTTTTTACACGTTTTAAATTATTGTACGCGTCTTTTGCGTTCATTTCTCTTCACTTAAAACAAAAGATAACGTCAATACAACAAAGATTTGCAATCGTCCGCCATTTCGATTTGCGAGCGAAGCACTAATGCGACTTATCGCAAATACAAATGAAAATTCTAATGTATACGATGAAAACGATACAAGATATTGGGGATTAGGTACATTTTCCATTTCTTCCGCTATCATTACCTGTTCAAATCGCCCGTAAACTTAGTATTATAATATACTTCGACAAAATATCTGCACATTTCTACGTAATACGATGACTAGCAGAACTCACGCATCTGTTACAAGCTTTTTATTAGAGCAATCTACAAAAAAGGGAAAAACGGACCTCATTCAAGTCCTTAAGGCCCGAAGAAAATCTTTTTACAAGAGAAAAACAAAACTATACAAGCTATTACCCAGTCTCCGCCAGCGTACCAACCGGGATAACCTAAAAACGTCCGATCCGTCTGGCGACTGCTCCTATTCGATTTTCCCGCCATTTTAACGTAAATTCGCCATTTTATTGAACTCATTTTGGTAGATTATGTAAGTTAATGCGCATTTTGGTCCGCCACGCGATTTGAACGGCCCGATAAGCTAGTCTGCGATTTCAGAACTGTTAATGCGTGTCACGAAGTATTTTTTCAGTCGTTTCAGGGATTTATTTCATGACTGATATCTTCATTAGTCTACAAGGTCACTGGAACTTTACGACTAGGGTAAATGTTTATGACGTCTGCTTATTTAGGCAGGTCAGTTAGGACCTTAGGGCAAAACTAAGATCATAAGTCGCATTATCGTTAATGGAGCTGGTTTAATTAAACCTTCGTATGCAGTACGTGGATCCACGCGAGACACAACGCAATGGCTTTTTAATTGTTTCTGTAATTACGCCATTCAACCGGTGAAGAGTTCGTTGGCCAAAATGCTTTATTTTAGTCATAAGTAAACCCTGATTGGTGTAAATATTGGTTCATAACTGAAGTCTGAATCAAAACATTATAATTAGAGCGCATAAAGTGTAACAACCTCATTTGGAAACCTTATTACACAAAGTATCCAACATTACAATAATCGCTAAACAGCTCTTGTTTCAACGCGTTTATTTTCACAAAAATCAATTTGGCACATTCACGCGAAAGAATCGCACACTGCCAAGACTGCCATAATTACCAACCGGAGGCGGCAAGATTGAAAAAAAGAACAAAAACCAAAATGGCGTCGATTCTCCCGGAGCCGTGACTCTGAACATTTTGTCTCTGGTCACGAATATCATAAGCTTGGGTCGTGCACACGCTAAGGGTCTTTTGGTGTGAAAATACGATATAATTTTGGGGAAATAATCAGAAACGGGTTCGCGTGCCCACGGGGCATTACAGGGCCCCACCCGCGGCATGTTAATGTTGCCAGTACGTATAACCACGGCATGTATGTAATGAGCCGAGGAAAATTGTGTTGCCATAAAAATAATTGTGTTTCCTACCACCCTCTTGAACGTCACTCGATTAACTTCGCGCGCACTAGTTCTGGTGATATTTGCATATTGAGGATGCTATGGTACGTTTACATTTGACATGCTTTGATTGCTTTTACAAGAGCTAAGGCCATCGACACCTTGGCTGTTATACTGTTAGATAGATACTTTTTATTATCATCGTTGTTAGACGTAAAGTCGAATCCATGATTTTAATCGATGACATTTTAGGGTGGGTTGTATCAAAAGCTCCGTTATAGTTTGCGTCAAAGTTAAATTTAATCGTAACCATAACCATAACCATAGAATCTACTATCCGCTGTTGCACCGTCATATATTTTACATGTTTTACAGTTAAAGTTAAAAGGGTGACAAGTGATAAGACGTCATATTTCCCCAAAATGTACGTGGGTAATTTTTTGACAAGGGCAACACTTCAAGCTTGTTGTCATCACGCTTTCTTTGTTTGACACTAGTGATGTTACTCAGTCATTAACGGTCAGGCACTCGATTGTCTCTATTATGTAAATTAAAAACACAAGAACAGAATCATAGCAAGATCAAAAATACAGTAACCGTTCTATATTGGTAATGTACCAAGGTGTTTAAGTCAGTGACTGAAGGAAGGGAGGCCTTTGCCCTGCAGTGGGACAGAAATGGCTGATAATAATAATAATTCGGCTAAGATTGGCTTTGTTCGACTTTGTAAAGAGCTTTTTGTCTTACATTCCACTGATTATCAGATTGATCTGATAAAATCAGTGAAGATTTAATGAAAAATTACACTTTATTATCTGACAGCACTAACCCACAGAACATGTATTTTCTCTTATTAAAACTCTGTGACTCTGTACATTACAGTATTATGTATTACCTGGTTTATTATCCAAGAATGATAGTTAACTAGTGTGGCAGTGTTGATGATATTTATCTAATCGCAACTAAACCGAGTGGCACATCGAGAGAAAATGGACTCGATTCTTTATTTTTTTTTATTTGAGTAACGAGTTAAATAAAATCGAGCCGCATCACTATCTGACACTGTCAGAAAGACAAGACGTAAGTGATAATAACATTCATTTTATTTTTCCGTTTCTTTCGAATTGCATGAAATTGATATTTCTGTTTTCCTGTATGTAATTGAAGGATTGTATTATTGGAAGATGCATTACAGCATTTACTCCAGAAGGATGTTGAGTTAATTGTTCAGTAAGATTGCAACGCAATGTGCGAAAACATTGCCCGAGACTGCTGCAGATGTGCGGTAACTTGAGAACGCATGGATTCACGAACGCAAATCAAATCATCTGTGCAGTTTAACGAAAGTGTGTATAGACAATGCAAGAAAGTATTGAAACTGTTATACATTATGGAGATTTGGATACAGGAATATGTGCTGAATAGGCGATTTTCACAGCAAACGCATACTGTGCCTGATGAATGCGGGAAAGAACATTATTTTGCAGTGGATTCCAGCACACCAAAAAGAACAATAATAATATTAGTTAGAATACGCTTATAACACCGAGCTGCTCTTGCTGGATGCTATTGCAAGGTTGCAACTGTTTGGTGGGCAGACGTTGGTATAGTTGGCTGTTGTGCACATGTAATGTTGAGCATGCGGTATTTATGTATTTTCATCGGTGGAGCGACCTGCATATTTTTTAGATGAAATATTACCTACTTCTAAGTCGTGTGACGTTGAAATTAATATAAGTAGGTACCTACTTGCAGAAATAAAAATGCTTTGTTATGTACAATTTATGTGTTTTTTTTTTAACGTTTGAAAACACCCCTACTCGCTGAGCAGTGGTGTGTCCGTCGTAACAGATGCGACTTACAGCTTGTAGGTCGTAGGTTTGAACCCAGACAGGCACTTTACTTTGTGTAAATTATTTCATCACCACTGCTCTCAAAACGGTGAAGGAAAACATCGTGAGGAAACCGGCATGTCCTAGAACCAAAAATTCAGAAGAATACGCAGAAGCATACGCTAGAGCTTAAGTTTCTTTGGCAATTAAAGCAACACACTGAAGAGCAACAGTGAAGCTAGAACTAAAAATAAAAAAACTGAAATTAGAAATCGATATTCTTAAGTAAAATATTCTCAGGGGTTTCTTGTTTTCAGCAAGGGAGGACCCTTGCTGAAAACAAGAACCCTTGGGAACTAAAAACCCGGAATCTGTCCAAAAATTTATTCTCATCACACTTATGAAATCGATCAATGCGATGGTGATTTTTTTTCTCTTCCTAACTGGCAAATCGGATTCACTGTCACTATCATCGCTAGAAGAGCTTTATTCCCACAATATTTCGCGGAGTAAAGACATACCTAATTTGTTTTAATAGGTACTTTATTCAACAACACAATATTTTTATAGGTTACAACTGCAAAGCAGATGACATTACAATGACACTAACCGTAACTATAGCCCTTAACCGGCCGAATTTGGTCGATTAATGTTATAGTTATGTGTGACGTCATTTTAACAATTATGACAAAACTTAAATCGATGCAACCCGAATTTCGCTTAACCGGAGATTTGACGTCTGTCAAAGCTTTGATTATAGTTAAAAATGGCTTGTTATAGTTATTTATGACGTCATTTTAACAATTCTCAAACCGATGCAACCCGAATTTTGCTTAACCGGAGATTTGACGGCTGTCATGAGATTGGTTATGGTTATAGTTAGCTGATGCAACTCACTCTTAGTTATGCATAGTTTAAGGTCTCAGCTGTTTATGCTAACAACATAAAGATCATTTGTTTTTTGAAGTGAAAACGTCTTTAAAACGGCTCGTGGGAAAAACCCATTGAACTCGGGCCACTGCTGCACTGTTACCGTAAGCGACACCGCGCGTGTTTTGTTTAAAAAACGATTAAAAAAATAGCCGCTCAGGATGTGTTCAGCTGTCCTCGGGATGTACTCGGTTTCAATGTCATATCCGATATGTAAGTGAGTGATGGTAAAGTAGGTATTCTGTTTGTGTTTTGTTTTCACTTCTGTCTTATTATCCCGTCTGAATCAAATATCCTCAAACCAAAAGTAGGTAATGAAGCGATTAGTAATTCGTAGTTATCAGCACCTATGCGTGCACTATCAATCATAATTTGAATCATTTTGAAGGATATTGCTAATCCATTGCTTCATATTATGTTCGAATTTTTCTGCTCAACAACGTAAATAACGCAATGAATGTTAATGAACTGTCAAAATGACAACCAGCTCATTTACTTCTCGATAACTACTAGTTAACTACGCTACTTTTCAACTCTAACTAAAGGGCATTGCTTTCAATAAATCGATTTACCAATTTATAGTTTCCTAAATGGCCGTAACACGTACATTTTTAGTGTTTTCAAGAACAAAATGCGTGTATTTTGGTATGTTTACAGTTCATTTTATACTCCCTTTAGTTGCAGCTCTGTTTTGTGTTACAATGAAGGTAGATACGTCTGTTTGACGTAGGAATGCCCTTTGTAGTCTAAGTTTGGCTTCTAGTATATTTTCTTCTGAATTATATATTTTTTTTCGGGGTTAGGTAAGTATTGTAAGGCCAGCTTTGTTACAATGTTTTTATGTAAATGTTAGTGTCATAATTAGTGTTTGCATTAGTACGAGTTTGTTTCAGCCTTTCTTCTTAGAGTAATAAACTTATTTATCAGTTTTTTTTGTCCACAGAAAACTAAAATGGAGCTACCAAATTCATATCTAAAAAATAAAGTAGGTAGGTATTATAGAGAAGTCCTAATCGAAGCCTAATAATAATAAAGGAGCTTCAAGACTAGATTGAGCGCATTTTTTGTCTTCTAAAATACATATTGGTTTTTTATCATCTAAAAGAGTTTTCAGTATATAAAGTTTTTTTTTTTTTGGGAAGACCAACGATGGATGGACTTTGTAACACATGGTTAGACAGGGTGTGACTACTGAGATGACGACAAAGTAAGAGAGAAGTCGATATTATGGAAGAAGACGACATGTTGCCCAAATAAATTGGGATAAGGGGATAAATGATGGATATTGTTCTCCTTTTCCCAACTATGTTGGGGTCAGCTTCCAGTCTAACCAGTATTTTACATGGAGCGGCTGCCTATCTGACCTCCACAACCCAGTTACTAGGTAATACGATACCCCTTGGTAATACTGGTTGTCAGACTTTCGCGCTCCTGACCAGTAACGACTGTCAAAGAACCACGAATGACAGCTGGGACCAATGGCTTAACATACTTTCCGAGGCACGGTAAAAATGGTCACCCATCCACAGACTAACGGCGGCAAGCGTAGCTTAACCTGATAGATCGACCTGTGCGGCTGTTATTATTTTGCCACGGGCCCCTCTTAACAAACTTGACAAATCATTCATCTAGCCAAGAAAATCTAACACCTACCAACAACCAACATAGTGTACAACCATCATAATCAACCAATGAGGGTTTTCGTGAAAATTTACGACACCAGTTGGCACCACTTTGACAAGAGTTCTAATCAATATAAAATAAAATATAAATGATGACGTTCATCATTCGATTCATTCATTCGTTCATCATTCAGTCATGACTAAAGAAAATATAGGCTCTTTGACAGATGACTGGACCTGACGTGTCAGTGCTGCCACCTAGCGAACGTCATTTCAGAAAACCTTCATTTGATCGCTCGGCATGCAACCCTTACGCCATTACACGCATAATGATAGCTTTCATATCAAATAGTCGGCGAAGTAGATACCTAATATTATGGGATACGGAAATACGGCTGATGGTTGAAAGATTAGGTTCTTACCCGACTACGGCGAAGCAAAAAGGAGGGTTATGTTTTTTTTTGTTTGGAATTGTAAGGAGGTACATACCGTGTTAATATCGTTTTCAGACTTTGATTTAGCTGGTGTGTGTTAAAGTTTATAATGTATATACTAACTAGCTTTTGCCCGTGGCTTCGTCCGCGTGGATGTTGGAAAATATCCCGAACGTACCACCGGGATTAAAATTACCATTTGTGTTAATCCAGGTTATAAACTATCGCGTGCCAAATTTCATCCAAATCCGTTCAGCCGTTTTTGCGCCAATCCGGTATATACATCCAGACAAAAGAACAAACATTCTTCGTTACCATTTTATTACATTAAATGGATCGTGAATTTAAGGGTCAACTAATTGTCTTTAATTTAATTTAACTTGGTAAAGGACACGTCAATGAAACAATAAGCCTAATCAGCAAGCTCATTAAAGACAGCTATTTCGTTTCGCCTGCCCATACATTATACAGGGTTATTTGTAAAACACCAGCAACCTCTTAAGAGGTCATTGTACTCATCATTATGAACAACTTTTACTATGGGACCAAACCTGAAATCGCGAAAAAAAAAACAGCTGTTCCCTACATTTATGTTCGTATAACTCGTCAAAATGTAGGGAACAGGTGATTTTTTTTTCGCGATTTCAGGTTTGGTCCCATAGTAAAAGTTGTTCATAATGATGAGTACAATGACCTCTTAAGAGGTTGCTGGTGTTTTACAAATAACCCTGTATACTGAAAAATTCATTGCTTCATTATATAAAAGTCCTCCAGACCGTATTTCGGCCACGGCGGCCAATCTCAACGGAGACTAGCCTTCGGCGCGGGACATATTATAGTGCACAAGTATGCGCGCAGACACAGGTGCACTCCCTCTTCCCTCACTCTCATAGTCCGATGGGACGGCAATCCGACACGACCGGAGAGAGTACAGGCGCAGGCCCAACGGCTTAACGTGCTTTCCGAGGCACGGGGGTATCACACCGCTAACTTCCAAACTCCGGGCTGCTACTAAGAAATTCCTAATGGAAAAACTCAATAACACTTTGCCCGACCCGGGAATCGAACCCGGGACCCCACGCTCAGCAGTCGCGCTTGCGACCACGAGACCAACGGGGCAGTCCATTATATACATACACTAGCTGGGGGAAAAATCGATTAAAATATATGACAACACACATATAACACACACACATAACACACACACACATATAACACACACACACATATATAACTATGATAAATATCTCCTAAGATATTCATTGAATTTTTTTCAATCGACAGATAATTTTTATTCGTGGAATAAAATTGACGTCTGACAGATTATATATGGAAGAACTGTCAAAAATTCAAAATTATTCCTCGGATAAAATTATCTGGTGTTGGAAAACTCAGCCCTATATCAGATATCGGAGTAGAAAGTCGTAGAATTCGAGCCAAATCCGATACACTTAAATACCATCAATATTTTAAACATAGAGCAGACTATAATCATGAAACTTTTATTTTCTTTTGACTGTACTTACCTGTCAAAAAGAGTAAACTTACATAATGTGGATAAGACAGAGATTCAAATAGAAGACGAACTAGCAGAGGGGTGGAGGGGTGGGGTTCAGGGGATCAGACCGGAATAAATCGAATAAAATATTGATGGTATTTAATTTAAGTCTGGAACAGTCTGATGGCATATCAGAATATGCCGTCAGACGGGGTTCCAGATTTCATATCTAATATAGAGAATTGGGATTCTACTCTAAAGTTTACCCAGGCTAGGAGACTGACTAAGTAAAGGTCTGAGTCACCTGTCGACCTCAAAACTGCATTAAGTGTGTAACGTCTGATTGCCAAGCTGCCAATAATTCTCCAAAATAACCTAGCATTAACTTCGTGATGAGGATAAAATTAACTTGAAACTAAGTTGAGTGAGCTAACTTCGTTTCAACTTAATTTAGAAGTCTACTTATACGCTGGCATTTCGATTTTGAAGTTTCTAACTCTGCTACAATTATCTTACATGGATATGGTATACAGGGTTATTGGTAAAACATTAACAACCTTTAAAGAGGTCATTGTACTCATCATTATGAACAACTTTTACTATGGGTCCAAACCTGAAATCGCGAAAAAAAATCAGCTGTTCCCTACATTTTGACGAGTTCTACGAACGATTTATTATCATTTACGACCTCCAAGAGGTTGTATATGTTTTACCAAGAACCCTGTATAGATATGGAATGATATGTCTTGTGTGTGTATAGGTGCGAGAAAACCTGCAGGGTAATTGCGTATTATACTAAAAGTAGCAATGGCTTTCATTTTGACAGTTTAACAACATTCATTGCGTTATTTACGTTGTTGAGCAGACAATTTTTGCGACCATATGAAGCAATGAGTTAGCAATATCCTTCAACACATTGTTAATTATAATAATTGAGTCCACAGATTAAATTAAACCGCACTTCTACCATAATTAGCACAATAATTTATATTGAAGCCAATATTAATTCAGTTCAACATAGAAAAACAGTTATCCTAATCAAATTAATTAGGAAAATACACACGAAATAAACAAACAATAACTTATAAATTAATTTCCTTTTGATTTGGTCAACCCTGTTTCACCGCGTCGTCGGGTCGTAAGATCCCGAAAACTTGCAATAACTGTAATAAATTACAAGGCAATCCAAGTTGGTCTAATAAGATGTTTTGAGAGGATTTCATTGGCTCCCCACGCGGTAATATTTGGTGTAGAAGCTTGTATAGAATGTTGGGTAAACGTTAAATTAATTGAGTTTACTAACACTTGTGTTAAACTGTTCGACTAGCAAGTTTAATGTCCCTAGTTTCCAGTATTCGAAACTGACAACGGAAATGGCCTGAGAATTTTAGGATGTTTACTAATATATTTATATCTAACTAGCCTGTATTGTCTCACTGCAGGGCAAAAGCTTCAACAATCCAGACGAAGAGGGCGGGACGAGCTTGTCTCCTACCATAAGGGACTGGCCTGCCAAACAGTAACTTTGTTAGTTTGTTACCTTTTCACGCCTAAACCACTGAACCGATCATCCTGAAATTTTGCATTTACGTTGTCAAGTGTACAGAAACGGACATAGGATACCTTTCATCCCGAAAAAAAGTGCTGTTCCTTAGGAAAACAACAATAACGTTATTATCATAATAGATGGCGCCACGTGTCTTTCGAATCAAAATACAGGAAATCGTCTGTCGTGTCAGACAGTGTCATATAAACTAATATATTGTATATGGTAGACCATGACCTGGATTAAGACCTAGGATAATTTTTATTTCGATATTTTCACGGGATCGAAACTAACGCGAAGCTATTTTTTATTAAATCTGTCATATGTTTTAGGAGGTAGTCATATAAAATACATCTTTCATGGTTAATGTCCATATTATATAACAGTGATATAAATTTTACAAAAGAAAGCGCGACTACAGAAAGATATTTTTCGGTCGTAAAATCTCAAGAAAATATTTTAACTCTACCCATTTTACACAAGACGCCATTACATACCTTACATCAAACAATCGACAAAGAGAAACACTCCCCACAAGTGCACTAGAAAATAATTTCGCTGGAATTATTCACGAAAAAAAACCCCATCAGACGAAAAATTATACCCCTAAAACCATTAGCTCACATACTGTGGTGCATTGAAGCAAAGTGGAGTGGGGGGAAGTGAAGTGGGGGGCGAGACAGGAAAGGGGGATCCAGACTGAGGGGGAATAATCCCGTAATTATCGGCTTAACTCTAGACGACATTTGCAGGTGGTAGCAGCGTTCAGGTGTACCTTATGTAAGGTTTAGGGTTAGGTTGACAAATGCTGCACACTGATAATTGATTTATAGGAGCTTTTGGTACAGGTTTTGGTCGCTTTTGAAGATTTGCGCGGTATCGGATTCGGTATTTGACAGCGAGTGAGGGGTTGTGTGGGCATAATCCTGTTGGAGCTGATATGAAGAATAATATTGGTGTTACACTTCGATTGTAGGGGTGGGTTTGTTGATATTTTTTTTATTTTCCCTTTTATATTCTTTTCAGGGATCCTGTTTTACAATTTTTTGGGGATTTTTCTGTTGACGTGTAACGACTTTATTTTTAGCTGACAAGGATAAATCTAAAGCTTGTTTGTCACAGTTTCGGGGAAATATCTGTGGATTACTAAACCTTACTCGGAACATATTGATTGTAGAAACCGAGGTTTATTTGTTCTTAGAGGTCGTCTCCTATCATTGCAGTTCTAAAGTGAACACGTATTGCAGACATTCATTTTAGCCTAGCTCAACCCAAATTGCTGGAAATCTTGAAAGATACGAGTATTGTCCTTAAGTTTTATAAATAAATTCAATTAACAGGAAACAAATGCAAAAACTGAGCAGTCGTGGCTCAGACTTACGAGTTGTAGGTCGTGGGCGCGAACCCAAGCAGGCGCTTTACTTTTTATAATTTATTTCATCACCACTGCTCTCAAAACGGTGAAGGAAAACATCGTAAGGAAACCGGCCTAGAACCGAAAATTCGAAGACATGTGACATCTACCAACCCGCACTGTGCCCGCGTGGTGGATTACGGCCCACTCCCTCTCACAAAGAGGAGGAATGTGTCCCAACAGTGGAATCATTATAGGCTGATTATGTGTTATATAAATGCAAATACTGTCTAAGTGACTTCCAGTCCTGAAACAATGTATCTTTGTGGGAAGTAATTTCTTTTTATTAAAACTTGAGGCTCCTACGCTGAGAATTACGCAGACCCGGCGTTGTTTGCTTTTCATAAAGGAATCTGTGATTTTAACTGCCCGAGGGACAGACGTTGGATAGCTTTCCGCCGAATTTTGGGCCGTTTTCGGTATATTTTGGGCGCTACGGCTAAATTTAGGCGTGACTTAATAACGTGTTGCCGGACGCTACGCCTTGTTTTGGCACGGTTGGCCTAAGCTGATGGATTTGTAAAGGATGGGTTGTATTTGTTGGTTAATTATTTTCATATTTTGCAATATTGGTTTGTGTTTTCTGTAGGTACGAAGTTTTAATAAGCACTTTTGTTTGATCTGCATATAATGTTCCCGCTGCTGGGATACGGTGAGCTGTCATTCCACGTGATGCCAGGGCTTGACACTATTGACAGCTCACTTCACCTGAGGTTTCACGGTGAGTTATTTACGGAATAAACCATCAGACCTTTGTCTTTGCCTGACAATATATAGCTTGATCCTATATACAGGGTTATTGGTAAAACAATAACAACCTCTTATGAGGTCATTGTACTCATCATTATGAACAACTTTTCCTATGGGGCCAACCCTGAAACCACGAAAAAAAATCAGCTGTTCTGTTCCCTACATTTATATTCGTATAACTCGTCAAAATGTAGGGAACAGCTGATTTTTACACATAGGATACTTTTTACCGACCTCCACACCGGCTGCTCCAAGCCGCTGGCAAAAGCTAGTAGGTACTATTATAAATCCCAGAACTGCAACAGCAATTAGGGAAGGCAAGTGTCTAATCGGCAAATAAAAATCTCAGAGAAATAAAGGCACGTTTCCACAGATTTCCTCTGAATGTAAACTGTGCAAATGACCATACTATCACACGTTATGCGAATAAAGTCAGTTGTAAACATTTGTTCGTGACAAGTTCAACACTAGAGCGGATTGTCTTCTGAAGCCTTTAAAATACATGGAGATGTAAGCTGAAGTTTAAACCCCTACTATAATATTATGATGTTTGGAAATGAAAAACCGACTTCGTTTTTCCGTGCTTTTAATTATACAGGGTTATTGGTAAAACATTAACAACCTCTTAAGAGGTCATTGTACTCATCATTATAAACAACTTTTACTATGGGACCAAACCTGAAATCGCGAAAAAAAATCAGCTGTCCTACATTTTGACTAGTTACCTATACGAACATAAATGTAGGGAACAGTTGATTTTTTTTTCGCGATTTCTGGTTTGGTCCCATAGTAAAAGTTGTTCATAATGATGAGTACAGTCACGAGCACCAATATATCAACACTTGGCAAATTTAAATTGCGATTTTTTCACGAAATCACGAATGCAACGTTGACATACGACACTTTACATATACCTATGGGTTCGAAAATATTATGTTCCTATTAATATAAAATTTCATTCAAAAATAAAGGAGAAAATCGCCTTTGAATAAAGCCAAGTGTATACATACTTTTGCTCGTGACTGTACAATTTTTTAAGAGCAAATAAAAAATGTTACCATTTAATCTAATTGGCGGCATGGTTCTGTGCTTTTTGCAGACTGCCCAGGAGAGTTATAACTAGCAAATAGGTGCATTTAATGATGACGAAATTAGAGTCATTTTACGTTCAGTCATTTCGAATTAGACATTCACTGAAGTCGGACTGTGTAGGCAAAGCTTGCCAAACAGAGTCAGAAATTAGAATTTACCTTTCCCAAAAACGCTCAACTTTTCTCTTATAATAAAGCCATAAATATAAAGCCCGTGACACATGGTAGGGGTTTCGCAAACAATTGGGGCCTGAAATAATTTGTAGGTTGGAAGTTTTCAGACGCGCCTGACAGGCCGGATTCACGCTACGGCCTGAAACCGCTGAAAAGTGATGTTGTATGGCAAACAAAAAATGTTGAGTGACGACGTGTGCTCGGTTTGACGTTGTCATGTTTTAAAGATTTTCTTTAGCATTTTTCAGAGATTTTTATTGGTGATAGAAAGGTTTTTTGTTTTTATTATAATAACTAGCTGCGCCCCGCGGTTTTACCCGCGTCAATGTCGATCCCTTGGGAATATCGGGATAAAAAGTAGCCTATACAGTGTGAGTCTTCATAATGTGGACATATTGAAATGAGGGTAACTAAGCTTAATTTTATCGACGGAAAAAATATTTTAAAAAATAAAAAAATATTCAGCTACCTCCATACAAAGTTTTATCAAAATTGGAACAGCCGTTTGAGCGTGAAGAAGTAACAAACATATAAACACACAACAAAAAGTAATTCTTATCGTTTGTTTTTCTTTTCGATTTTGAAAAAAAACATTATCCTAAAAACTAAAAGTTAAGCTTGGTCAGTCATAAAAAAATATATATATATATACGCGTTGACTTTAGAACCTTCTCCGTTTCTTCGTCGGTTAAAAATTATAAAACATACGTTCTCGTATCACCCTGTATAAGCAATTAATATTATCCATTAGTATAAGACGACAGACGTTAGTCTATGAATAATCAGCCTATAATGTCCCCACTGCTGGGACACAGGCCACCTCTCTGTGAGATAGAGTGGGCCGTAATCTACTACGCGGGCCCAGTGCGGGTTGGTAGATGTCACATACTCACATGTCTTCGAATTTTTGGTTCTAGGACATGCCTGTTTCCTCACGATGCTTTTTTTCCTTCACCGTTTTGAGAGCAGTGGTGATGAAATAATTTACACAAAGTAAAGCGCCTGTCTGGGTTCGAACCTACGACCTACAACTCGTCAGTCGCGGCCTTTATCATTGGCTCACCACTGTTCTCTCAACACATTAACTATAGAAAATTCGAAATAAATATTCGATAATCTATCGAAACCAAGCCGTGCCACAGTTAAAACGATTCTCATGTAACCGTACTGGATAACGTATGGTCTATCGAATTTAAATACCAGATTTATATAGTCTGTGTTAATATTGGACAACTGACAATTGAATCTGTACGCTATGTTTTGAGACACAAAGTCTAAAATTGACTGGTGTAACTTCTATGGTGTTTTTGAATATTGAGGCAATGGAATTGGTAGTCTATTATTAGAATGTTAAAGTTAAAAATTGTGTGGTCAAGTTGAGATGACCAGAGGAATGGCTTAGTTATGTCATAGTAGATTGTTGTGGTTGCTGTTGAGTAATGTAAGGCCAAGAATTGGATGGGTGGGCGTTTAAGTATGATGGAGAAGGATGTACTTAACTGTAAATATTGAAGAGTTATGCTTCCATGATAATTTTTGAGAGAGGAAACAATAATACTTCAATCAGGGACTTTGGAATTACTTTCAAAGTTTACTCTAAGAGAAATTGAAATGGATCGAACATTCTAACCGGTTACCTACCTACTTTACGTTTGTTCTTTAAGTTTTTCGTCATACTTATCCATCTTGGTCCTTTTTCTATTAAAATGGTGGCGTCATGTCTTACCTGCAAATAAAAGAAAAACATAATTAATTCATGTACATGTATTTAACACTACTTATAAAAAAACTGGCCAAGTGCGAGTCGGACTCGCACACGAAGGGTTCTGTTACCACAAGGCAAAAACACTGAAAAAAATCACGTTTGTTGTATGGGAGCCCCACTTAAATATTTATTTTATTTTTAGTATTTGTTGATATAACAGAAACACATAATTTGTGAAAAATTCAACTGTCTAGCTATCACGGTTCATGAGACAGCCTGGTGACAGATGGACAGTGGAGTCTTAGTACTTAATAGGGTCCCGTTTTTACCTTTTGGGTACCTACGGAACCCTAAAAAAAAGATACCAAAAACAAAAAACTCTGTCTACAATATGGTGTAATTGCTTTAAAGCGTTCTAGTGCGTGTGTAATATCTTTATTAAAGAAGAAATTAGATTACTTAGTGAGATTCTATAAATACGTATAAGTACGATCAAATTACTTTCTCAAGATCGAAATTACTTGTATACCTACGTGCTAGCTAATTTATATGTTGAACCCACTTAGAGTAAGCTTTCGTATAACTAATTATATATTTATTATATAAAACGTGAGATAACTAAATGAATAAATAACCAAAAACTCTTTCACGTAGGTACCCAGGTAGCGTCAGCAGAAAACTGTAATCGAAAATTCAGATTAATTAAGATTTTTTGTGCAAAACGTCTATCACGCAACAATGGCTGTGTTTATTATGTCGAAAGAATTGTAGAAGATTCTTATTTTGCTTGATTCTCATCCATACTTACTATACTTAATATTATAAATTCGAAAGTAACTAACTCTGTCTGTCTGTCTGTATGTTACCTTTTCAGGCCTGAACCACTGAACTGATTTCGATAAAATTTGGCAGAGCGATAGATTGCATCTCGGGGAAAGACATAGGATAGTTTTAATCCCGATATTCCCACGGGATCGACATTTATGCGGGTGAAACCGAGGGGCGCTGCTAGTATTCAATAATTATACATAGGTAATGCAAGGCGCAAAGGTCGTATGTCATAAATTCGCAAAAAAGAAGATCGTATTTTACCAGCTTCATCTTAATAAAAAAGTTGATAAAAATAAAAATCCATCCAGCCGTAATGATGCTTCTAGAGTATAAAGAATCCCACATACAAAGATACATAGATACGCGTAAAAATCATAATCCTGACTTTGCCGTTGCCCAGTCGGGTAATGAACAAAAACAAATGAAAAACTAAATAAAAAAAAACTAAAAACGTCACGAAAAGGTATAAACGTAGACCGAAGATGCAAACACACTACATCATATTAGAAAAGTAAACAAGTACGTATACATTAAAAACCCTAGTCCCAAACAAACAATTACTCATTCCAAGTTTATTTTACTTAATTAAAAAGCACTCGCAAATATGTCACAGAACATCCACGTCGCTATAAATAATTGTCTCAGGCTAATACATATTAATGATATCTTAAAAACCTCCTCCTACATTAAAATACATTATAATAAAATGGAGGCAAAAGCAATGTACGAAACATATTTTTCATATTCAAAAAAGGAGAAAAAAACTCTTTAGTCACACGACTTTCAACAGTGTCGAGTCCTTTATCGACCCTTTTAATCCGAAACTAATGTAAATTAAATGCCCAAACTAATACTGTTAAACCGAAGACATGAATAAGCTTGGTGCCGGATTTTGTCTGCGTGAAGTTATTGTTCTAACATAAAATATATCCTAAGACACACGGCAATCCTGTAGCTTCTTTTTATTGAAAGAGTTTTCGGAATCGGAGCAAGCAGTTCCAAAGATTACATCCTAGATACAAACTCACAAATTTTACCACTTTATAATAGGTATTACTAGCTTTTGCCCGCGACTGCGTCCGCGTGAAATTTCTTATTCCCCTGACCCGTCGCGTCGCATCGCATTGCCTGGCCGCACAATTACTTTGTTTTCACTTAGCAAAGGATGGCTTAGGCTATTTTACATCACGCTATGGCCCTTTTTTTATTTTGCGGATGGGAAATCATCAAATGACACCCCTCCCCCTCCCGCTGTGGGTGGAGCGGAAGGGAGTGTCAGACTCTTACTGACTGAAACCCACCCGTGTTCCTTCCTTAGCCCTTTATGTTCCGGGCCAGCGGTAACCCTTTCGGACATTCCCGCTGACCCGGCAGGCTTCGTCCCTAAGGGGCCCCTTCAATTTATGCTGACATCTCTTTGAGGCGCGCGTGGACGCTTATGACCCTGAGCCGAGCAAAAGGAACAAAAAGTCAGAAAGAACGCTAAGCGAAAAGGAAGTGACAGCGCGGGCAGGCGATGCGATGCGACGGGGTGGCGTTGCATCGCGTCACCTGTCCGCCCTCTTTCTGACTTTTTTTTTCCTTTTGCTCAGCTCCTGAGGGTCATAGCTTGCTGTTAAATAGTCTATAATCTTCCTCAAGAATTGGGCTATCAAATGCAAAAAGATTTTTTCAAATCCGACTGGCAGTTCCGGAGTTTACCCCCTACATAAAAACTCTAAATTTTTACCACTTTATAATATTATAGTATGGATAAATCAAATCTATTTGAAAATGCGACGCATTACTGTGACCAAGTCGACTTGTGTTTCTTACGTTCACAAAATTGGCCTATATTTTAAACAACACGTGCAAGTCGTGTCTCTGCATATTTATGAATTCAAATCGACACAAATTAATTAGGTACTTTCATATTATAATAATATATGTATTGTTACCTTACTAATTTATTCACATTGAAAATAATGTCTTGACAATAACCCTTTAGTTACAAAAGACTCCATACAGAAAATTAATTCGCTTTAACAGTATTACTGTTTCGCTTTATTGAAGGCAAAATGACAATGACAGCAATGATTTATCGACCATTTAAACATGTCAATTTCTTACGAATAAAAGCCACAAGACGTATATTCGCGCATGTATCAATAAAACGGCTTTTTACACTGCAATTCAATAACACTATGAAGATGTACGTTATAATAAATAATGTGACATGTTAAGAGAACCACTTTAAATTCACCTAGCCACGATAAATCAACTAGTATTAATTAAATTCAACTTTTTTTGTCAACGCTACAAAGAGCTAAGACCTGGCCGTACATCATAATGATGCATAGCGTCTACGCCTTTCATACATTATTAATTACAAAAAGGGTGAGAGAGACAACAAATTATAACACCTGCATGTAAGCAAGGGATGGCGACAGTAGGGATGACCAAGTTGCTTCTGTAGGCCAAGTTTTGCCAAGTTTCGGACACTAGGGTTGTGACAAAATGTCGAAAACTAAAACTCTTGACATGTACCCGTTTGAGTTCTGGATAGTTAAGATACAGGGTAGTTTTATGTGTATTTGATGGGGTTTGTCCCTCCCAACATTAATTTAGCTAAGATGTTTTGCATCGGTGTTTAGTTTATGTTTACTAGCAAACAAGTAAAGGACTTGGTCCAATAAACCGTAGTATAGATGGCCGTTTATTGAATAAGACCTGGGAGTTAATTGCGTAACACACCATCAGTAGCAATGGTTTCATTTTGACAGTTCAACAATATCCATTGCGTGATTTACGTTGTTGAGCAGACAAATTTTTCGAACATAATATGAGGCAATGGATTAGCAGTGTCCTTCAAAATTATTCGGATTGAGATTGATAGTTTGTTAAGCAATTAGGGTGCAGAAACCGTATGTGGTCAACTAAGAGTGGACGCAATTTGTTGACATAATTGTCCAGCTAACTTCAGTCATTTCAGTAATTTTTATTTAAGTTTATTCTTTCTTTTTACCCGACGGCACCCGAAGGAGGGTTATGTTTTTCGTGTATGTATGTATGTATATTTCTTTGACACGCTCTGTAGCCTAAACGGCTTGATCGATTTTTACAAGATACATCACACCTTTATTCCTCAAAGGGTTAGACTCAGATGCGCCTTTAGTACACCCACATTTCGCCAGTAATGTTTAAGTCCCGTGTAATAAATAGGGGCGAACCTTTTGCCATCAACCTGGCACAAATCCAGACTCCGGGCTGCTACTGAAAAAATTTAAATAGAAAAACCCACTTTGCCCTACCTAGGAATCGAACGCAGGACCTCTTGCTCAGCCTGCGTCTACGACCATTAGTCCAACAAGGGCAGGCATTCATTCATTAAGCCATTTTTCGTCTGCTAAAAATCGACTAAACTAAACACCAAAACTGCCACAACACTAGTCGTCAAAAGAAAACGTGTACGTTAATGAAGCCTGGTAAGCAATAAATAAAGAATTTTCCGCCATCTTGAATTTTCTGTTATTAATAGAAACTGTTATGAGATAGTTATTCGGGTTATTCTTTTGGTAATATTTATTGGTAGTTTGTTTTACTTGAGCCCAATATGGCGTTGTTCACGAGAATTCTTTATTTACGACAGAAATAAGCGGTTCTTCGGTTTAGTGCTGTAGGTAGTAATTATTTCGTTGTTTCCGAGTCGGTTTTAGTGCTAACGTGTTTCGTACTAATTAAATAACGCAGTGTTATTTCGTTTAGCTCGGTTTTACGTCATGGAGATAAATTATTTTGTTAATCTTGTTTAAACTTCTTCTGATGGAAATGGGTTTCTATATTATCATCGATATATGTATAAGCATAATCAGCCAGAAGTACGAAATTCCGATAACCAGTCTTACTAAGGGGTATCGTATTACCCAGTTTCTGAGTTGTGGCAGTCGGATAGCTGTATTCGGTTAGACTGGATCCGACCCCAATAGAACGTGTAACAGAATAAACGCAAGTCCTGAAAGTAGTTCGTTCATAATTGATTACTGAATCAATGTCGGTAACATTTAAGATAGGTATTTTTTTTTAAATTATGTATTTTGCCATACTGATCGCCGATTGAGCCAAAGAAAATTAAATCTTATGCCAAGGCAATAAAACTCAATTTTGAATGCATAAAGTTATGATAGGGTCAACACAATTTACTTAATAAAAATAGTTAGCTTTAAAAAAAAAATTGTTTTGATCATTGTATTATGCTTTTAACTCAAAACTCTAATTGGGGTGTATGAGGTCTTGCGTTCATTATGTTACGCATTGTATAGTTGGAAAAAGGCTAGGCAGATGATGATGATATAAGCGTATAACTTTCTCACTGCTCGGAGACAGGCCTTTTCTCTGTTTGTGGTGGGAATGGGCCGTAATCCCCGGTTAGAGGTTGTCACATGTCTTCGAATTTTTGGTTCTACGACACGATTGATATATTGTGGGGTCAAAACCACCATGCTTGTTACGATTCGTGGTGAAATAGGAATCCTACCAATTACTATAAATGTGAAAGTTTCAAGATGTTTGTATGTTTGTTACCCAATCACGCGTAAACCGTTGAACAGATTTAGATGAAATTTGGTATAGAGTTAGTTTGAGTCCCGGGAAAGGACATAGGATAGTTTTTATCCCGATATTCCCACGGGATCGAAACTTACGCGGGTGAAACCGCGGGGCGCTGCTAGTTTGCTATAAATTCACAGAAGAAAAAACATGAAGCTACCTCTAAAAACTTCCTTTTTACAATAAAAACTGTACTAATATATATACAATCATTTTGATTTTTTGTCAGATTATTCTACAAGCAACATACTAAAGAGTGTTTTAATTTTTTAGTCCAAACAATAGATTTTTTGTAAATAGATAATTGCTTCATATTTTGCAATAAATTACCAGCGTTGTGTCATCGCGCTTCTCTTTCTTTTCCATGCAGTCCGCCAGTGACCGCGCTTTAGGTCATGTAAGCCCCTTAAACCGAACAGCCATATTTTCGGCTGCGTACTGTATCTACATAAGTAAGGGATGCATTATAAATTCATGCTAAGATGGCCTAACTCGTTATGGCGGGTAGTTCACAAACGCCATAGTTCAATTAGTTTGAAACTGTGTTCTACACAGAGCTGTCGTACTAGAAGCGTTAAGCACGATTTAATGTGACGTAATAATAGGTTTTTTTTTTGCCCTTGGGAAATCATCATAATTATGACCCCTCCTGAATAATAAGATCGTCCAACAGCATCATGGAAGACCCAGGCGTAGATGGTGAGACGAACTTGACGCCTGTATGAGAGATTGGTCCATATTGGCTCAAGATCGAGTTGAAAAAGGAAAGGAGATCTTTGTCCTACAGTGGGACAATACAGGCTGATTATTATATAGGTTTATGTATATGTAAAAACTATCCTATGTCCTTCCCCAGGATGCAATCTATCTCTCTGCCAAATTTTATCGAAATCCCTTCAGTGGTTTAGGCGTGAAAAGGTAACATACGAGAGACAGACAGAGTTACTTTCGAATTTATAATATTAGTATGGATAATAATAGGATGCTGACTAAATGAAAATGGAAGATTATGGAATGTGAAACAATTTCGAAAAATAGTGTTATAGCCAAATTAGGCCTATTTTTTTATTAAATTTTCCGTAGAAACAGAGATTTCCAGTTACCTATCGTTTTTTAAATAAGACATTTTTTAAATATTCTTAAGTAACTTTTTAGACCTTTGTATCCTGCTTGCATATGATGTTTCATTAAAATCGGTTCATCCATTTCGAAAAACAAGGGCTTGAAAGTTTGTATGAAATGCTGTACGGCGTAAACGCTCTTACGTATTAAATATTTTATCACTTCCATTAAACAATTCATATCTGACACTCTGTGGTCACTTCTTTGTTGTTTGTAACTTTGTTTAAATTTTAAATTTTACTTTTAGTTTACTAGCAGCTTCTGGCCAATGCCTTTTACCTTTAAATATTATGTACAGTACACCTATAATTTGTAAACATTAGCAGTTATATCTTTCCTAACTACATTTGTAAACCAATGTTTGTATATATCTATACTAATAACAAAGCTGAAAAGTTTGTTTGTTTGAACGCGATAATCTCTGGAACTCCCGGTCAGATTTGAAAAAATCTTTTTGCATTTGATAGCCCAATTCTTGAGGAAGGCTATAGGCTTTTTATTTTATTTTTTATCACGCTATGACCCTTAGGAGCCAAGCAAAAAGAAAAAAGTCAGAATGAACGCTAAGCGAATACGAAGTGTTGCAACGGGGTGGGGGTACAAGAAATTTCATGCGGACGAAGTCGTGGGCAGAAGCTAGTAAATAATAAAGTTAAAGAGTTTTTTCTTTGAACGCACTTATCTCTGGAACTACCAGATGGATTTCAAAAATGATTTCTGCATTTGTTAGCCCAATTCTTGAGAAAGGCTATGCCATCACGCTATGATCTTTAAGAGCCGAGCAAAAAGAAAAAAGGTCAGAATGAAGTAATAGCGGGAATAGGCGATGCAATGGGGTGGGTCGGGGAAACAAGAAATTTCAGCTGCAGCAAAAGCTAGTAAATCAATAAATAAACACTAGGCATCCAGACAGATGGGCCAAAGTCGTAACACAGTGGGTGCCTGAAGACGAGGGTCACCGAGCCAGGCCTAAGAAACGCTGGCATGAAGATTTGGAGTCGTTCCTAACCGACTGGACGGAGAACGCACAGCACAAGGAAATGTGGAAGAATGTTGGGGAGCCCTTTGCCCAGCAGTGGGGCAGTACAGACAAACCGGCCGCCCAATAATAATAATAATAATAACGAATCTCATCCAGTGCTCTCTTATTCATTCATATATCTATGAATTGTGTATTTTGATGTTGTAGCTTTTAGCCAAATTGAAGCAGCCATCGGCTCAACTCGGATCCTACAGCCGGGAGAACGATCAGCCTAACTGGCCGGTATTATGGATGAAGTTTATTGTACTGTGCAGTTCGCGTGTATGTCGAAAAACAAATTGGATTTTCGGAACCCTAATTATTTTTCTAAAATAACTATTACATCAGCTATCCGCCAATGAAAGTCACGTCAAAATCAGTCCAGCTGTTTCGAAGGTTAGCCCTAACAGACATTTTTTCAAATTGTTTTTGTACATACACCACGTACCTTACCCTTTCATTAGGTATGCATTTAGTAAAAAACCGGCCAAGTGCGAGTCGAACTCGCTCACAAGGGGTTCCGTAACATTATCTCTTAAAAACGGCAAAAAAAATCACGTTTGTTGTATGGGAGCCCCCTTAAATATTTAATCTATTCTGTTTTTTAGTACTTGTTGTTATAGCGGCAACAGAAATACATCATCTGTGAAAATTTCAACTGTCTAACTATCACGGTTCATGAGATACAGCTTGGTGACAGACGGACGGACGGTTTTACCCTTTGGGTACGGAACCCTAAAAAGCTATTATTTTGACATTACAAACACTTACTTAATTTTTTTTATCGGAGTTTTAAAACGAATCTAAAATTGTCTAATCGGATTATTTCTAATTATGTCCCTAGTCAACCTAAATACGCACACTTTAAAGACCAAACCGTCCAGAACCAGTGACTCCAAATTTTTAGGCCAACACGATCAAAGCCTTCATTCAGTCCTACTCCTAACAGGAATGTGAGCAAAAAAACGCCTAAAATAACTCGGAAGGGTATGTCCGGGACATTTTACACGCGACCTGTTCAACCCTTCTGTAGTGTCGGTTCGATGTCCAGGCGAAATAGAGCGGGAAATTCCTGCCCAACCCCCCCTCCCCCCCGCCCTTAGATGATTGTGTTTTGCCATGCGTGGCTTAAAGGGTAGCTCACCATTTTTATGCAAATTATTATTGACGAGAGAATGCTGAGTTTATTACTGAATAATGTAGCAAAAAGTGTGGCATTGTCTTTTATTTTCGTATGCTGAAGGAACAATTATATATTGACGCTCGACAAAACTGTCAATTGTAAATAGTCAGCCAAGTTCTTTGATAATTACATTAATGATTTATTTGTTAGTTCTAATGCGTCTTTACATTACATAGTATAAATTCCGGCTGTCATTCGTGGATTTTTGACAGTCGTTACGGGTAGTCAGAAGCCCGAAAGTTTGACAACCAGCCTTACGAAGGGGTATCGTATTACCCAGTTCCTGTGTTGTGGAGGTCAGATAGGCAGTCGCTCCATGTAAAATACTGGTATTCAGCTGCATCCGGTTAGACTGGAAGCCGACCCCAACATAGTTGGGAAAAGGCTGGGCTGATGATGAGTATAAAACAAAGTAGCTCCCGCTCCCTTTTAACTTAGATCTTTAAAATAAGCAACGGCAGCAATAGATAGAGTGATTCAAGAGGAAGGTTTATATGTATAATACATGCATATCATAGTAGAGAAAAGCCGAGAAATTCAAAGATTTGTAATGTGATGTCGTAACAAACATATTTCTGTGCGCTTACATTGCAAACGCTGGCTAAACCTTACGAGATAGATAAATTATTTGAATTTGAACTTCTCCTCTGGCTAAGCTATTGCAGCTGAACTTACCTAACTCATCAGTTGTTTTTTGCCTTTTTTAGGCCAATTGAAAACGCGACTAGAAAGTCGTTGCGTTTAAAATATTCGAAATCAAAATTCCAAATACCATTTTCGTCTCCATATTAAAATACAGTGACCATGTTTTCGAACGTGACAATTCATCTTATTTGTGTATTGTTTTTTTCAAAGACCACAGATAAAATATATTGTTTTGTCTCCTACACGTTTTTGAACTACCATGATAGATTAGATCGGGTTATAAGATCATTGACCATACGGTTATTCAAATCGTAACACTTTAAGATCTATCTATCCATCATAATTAACTGCATACATTATTATTTTGAATAGTAACGGTTTTGATCTGATGGCTGTGCTTCCGTAATTTGTGTCACGGACGGACCATTTGATCAGGACATACAAGGTGTTGATTTGCATCCTCGTCAAATTTCAGGAGGTTGTCATAAAAGACATTTTAGTACTTTATTATTTTAGTACTTAGTAAAGTAAAAGGCGTTTGTTTGTGTGTGAAAGCGTGGTTATAGGCTATAAACAGACGGGCCGCATTTAAATACGGCTGGTTCACACTTACGGATTTCCAAAAATAAGAAAAAAAAAAAAAACGACTCATTTTCTTGTTGATTTGGGTCGAGAATCATTAGCATAATTACGTCCTTGAATTTGACTAGGATGCAAATCAACACCTTGTATTTTTGGTTTATAGATGTTAAGACTGTTAATTTTAGCATTGTGACATGGCCAAAATAAACATCGTCTTTATCAGTCGTCGTATAAAAGGAAGAAAAGAAAGAAAATACATTTTTTTAGCACAGACTTAAGGCACACAATATAACAGAATGGGACGTTGTTCAGTTGTTTTATATAACGGAGCTGTTTTGTAAAACCACTAGCGGTTTTGTAAGACTGCGGATTCTACAATTCACCGACATAATAGCTGATGTTATAATGAGTAACTTAGGCTACTTTTATTTTAGAAAAAAAAACCTATGAAATCCAATATGCACACAAACGAAGTTAGAAAAGAACTCAGCAATATGAACATATTGGTAAGATGATCATAATATACAGGGTTATTGGTAAAACATTAACAACATCTTAAAAGGTCATTGTACTCTGGTTATTGTGAGCTGGACTCCCATTTGGTGCAACCTTGAGACGCACACTGCACTGTGTACGTTTCGTTACCTACTAATTTTATTCGTCATAGTCAAGTGTCACTTTTATTTCGCTAAGTGTGTTTTTCATTTTGTTTTTTTTTTATCGGCACCTTGTTTTTATATTTTATGTAGTTAGTTTGGTTATCATCTTATATTGTACTTTTGTGTGTTGTGCTGTTTTTTTGTGTGCGCCAAATAAATGGTTTATCTATCTATCTATCTACTCATCATTATGAACATTTTTTACTATGGCACCAAACGTGAAATCGCGAAAAAAAATCAGCTGTTCCCTACATTTTGACGAGTTATACGAACATAAATGTAGGGAACAGCAGATTTTTTTATACATTACATAGTAAAAGTTGTTCATAATGATGAGTACAATGACCTCTTAAGAGGTTGTTAAGGTTTTACCAATAACCCTGTATAATACATCACACATCCTATTGCCAATAAGTTCAAAACAAAACAACATCGACATGACATACTATGTCCCAACCTCAAAGCCAAGTAAACTGAACACCGACCAGTTCTCTCATCTCAGCATGGTTTTAAGCGTCACACCATTGATCATATGCTGTAAACCTTGGGAGTTTAACCAAGAGTGATGACAGGAGCACCGCGGTAACCGCACTGATTTACTACTGTTAAACCGGATTGTGTAGTTCGGGGTTACTGGCGGTAGGTGGCGCTAACTTGCTGGCGGATTGGTTCGATGAAAGACTCACTAAACGATAGATGGTATTTTATTTATGTAAATTGAAGGTAAAAAAACACTTTAACACGTCAAAAGAAATAGGTAATAATATTTAAAAACTAATAACTTCTCCCGCTCATCGTGTCAGACTTTTACTGACTAAAACCCACCCGTGTTCCTTCAGTTGCCTGTGCCAGGGCCACGGTAGTTATTTCAAACAACCCACGACCCTGGCAGGCATCGGCCCTAGGGGACCCCAACAGTCTGTACCCTAATTGCGTAACACACTATCAATCTCAATCTGAATCATTTTGAAGGATATTGCTGATCCATTGCTTCATATGTTCGAAAAATTTGTCTGCTCAGCAACGGAAATAACTAAAATAACGCAATGAATGTTCTTGAACTGTCAAAATGAAACCCATTGCTACTGATAGTGTGTTACGCAAGTGCCCCGCTGTTTTCAGATCATGTAATTCATGTTTAGTGATAGATAAATAATTTACTTCTTTACATTTTAGGGATATTGTAGTAGGTGAAATAGCATTTTTTTTTTTTTTTTTGAATGAAAATGGTAAAACAGAGATTATCATAGAATCACTACACCGTAGCTTTAACAATTTTTATGTCCATAAATTATATTTAAGAAGGATCAACAGTAGAAGAATTGTTCAGTAGAAATTTAATATTCAGTGGACTAAATAACATCGTTTATAAATAAAATGTTTGGTTTTTGTTTCTTGTTTTTTTTTTCTTTTTTTTTTTAGCCGTTTATGTCCCAAAGGCCTCCTTATTCTCTGTTTCTTGATTACAATTTGTTTATTTTACAAGTGGTTATTGTATTGTGTTTTGTTTTTTATATTCTTGTGTTTACATTTTTTTCTTTTTAATTGTATTTTAGCTAACCTACTTATCTATGTATAGGTTATGTGCTTGGGATTCAATATAAATAAAATAGATCCTTACGCCAACAGATTATACACATCTCTCCAACACACAAAACATTTTATTACGTATACCCGACACTAGGCGATATCGCTCGACAACCTTAACAACCGTATGTCAGATATTTAAGCCGAGTTTAACGACCCTTTGAGCTTTGTCATGGATACTTGTACAGTCAACACCAGATATAAGATATATTAGACTTATAGCGATTAAGTAGAGTGTAGAGTGTACTTAAAAGTTTATAGGAGGGAACTTGATGCTTTTTGTCTTGTTTAATTGAAATGGGTTTTGAAGAAGTAAGAATTTAATTGTAGTTAAAGTAAGGGTTTTAAAATTAATTAATCTCATTAAATATTATGGGGGGCAGATTAGACTTTGTGATCATAGATTAATTAATTATTTAAAATGTTAAATGTAAAAAAAAAAATCACGGGGTAATTGCGTAACACACTAATAGTAGGCATGGCTTTCATTTTGACAGTTCAACAACATTCATTGCGTTGTTTACGTTGCTGAGCAAACCAATTTTCTAACATCATGAAGCAGTCAGTGGATAAGCAATATCCTTCAAAATTACAGTTCAACAACATTCATTGCGTTATTTACGTTGCTGAGCAAACAAATTTTCGAACATTATGAAGCAGTGGATTAGCAATATCCTTCAAAATGATTCAGATTGTAATTGATAACGTGTTACGCAGTTAGGCTGCTGTTTTTGCATCGCAAGTTGTGTTCTTGTGTTGCAAATAGGTCCAAAACATGACATTTACATTCTGATTAACCAACCGTACCCTACATAAATAAAAATGTACAATTACTTACTAATTTTTCTTTAAAAAAAAAAATACGAAAAAATTTTGCTGTAAACAATCATTTTTCTAGTTATTATTTTCAGAACAACTAACCAAATAAAAATGCTTAAGTACCTATTTAAAATGTCACACCATTCCGTTTCAAACTTCAACATAACAATTATACACAATACCTTACATTTATCTTCGTATGACATCTGGTTGCCCGACTGTACATTATTGGAAATAGCTACATTGTTGTTCCACCATTGTATGTTAACGCCGTTCGGTGACGGATAAGCAGTGAGATCCGTCCCCAGCATTGTTAGATGGTTTTTAGTTAACATTGGTACTGTAGGGGGAATTACTTATAATAAATTAGTTTAGTTTGAGGGGAGTTTCTCCTAGCACTCTACTCCATACTAACATACTCTTTATGGGGTTTACATGACCTAAAGCGCGGTCACTGTCGGACTGCATAAAAAAAAAGAAAAGCGCGATGACACAACAACACTGGTAATTTATTGCAAAATATGAAGCAATTATTTATTTACAAAAAATCTATTGTTTGGACTAAACAATTAAAACACTAGTATTTTAGTAGAATAATCTGCCAAAAAATCAGAATGATTGTATTACCTATTTTTTTGACGATTTATAAATACAATGTAGGGTTTCTGTTTTTTTTTGCGATTTCAGGTTTGGTCCCATAGTAAGTAAAAGTTTTTCATTATGATGAGTACAATGACCTCTTAAGAGGTTGTTGGTGTTTTTCCAATAACCCTGTAGATATTTTACAAAGGTTGACACAATGGGCGGTTTTATTGCTAAAAGCGATATTTTAAAGACAACCTTTGGATGGATTAAAGAAAAGGAGAGACAATACTGAAGGTTGTCTGTGGTGTACCATTTACATAGGTACAGCTCAAGCCTAACCTTGCCCGGCCCATGGGTCGATCGATCAAGTTAAGCTACGCTTGCCGCGGTTTGTTTGTGGATGGATGACCATCTTTACATATCGAGAGCTCTCCGTGCCTCGGAAAGCACGTTAAGCCGTTGGTCCCGGCTGTTATTTGTGGATCTTTGACAGTAGTTACGAGTCAGAAGCCCGAAAGTCTGACAAACCAGTCTTACCAAGGAGTAGGTTTACCCAGTAACTGGGTTGTGGTGGTCAGATAGGCAGTCGCTCCATGTAAAATACTGGTATTCAACTGCATCCGGTTAGACTGGAAGCCGACCCCAACATAATGTAGTTGGGAAAAGGCTAGGTCCAGGTCCAGGTCCAGGGCCAGCAAGATGATGACCTCTGTCTAACCTTTGGGGGATTACAGGCGATATTATGTTAATCTGCGTTCGCGATCTAATTGCCAAAAATGTAAACAAATATGAGTTTTTGGAATAATAACTTTGATTCCTACACAAAAAAGTTCATTTTACGCGAAGACATCATGTGTGTCATCCACCAACCCGCACTGGTGGATTACGGCCCACTTCCTCTCACCGAGAAGAGGCCTGTGTCCAAGCAGTGGGAACATTTATGATTATGTTATACCTAATGACAGTTGTAATAGGTACGAATTTATTTAATTAGGTTGGCTAAGTAACTGAATCTGTTTGTAATTTCACAGTCTATACCCTTCAAACAGAAACTCAGCAATGTTTATACTTGAGTAGGTATCAGAAACATTCCCTTCACAATCATACCTTCACGAAAATAGTTTTTCTCACAATTTCTCCTCTCCATTTAATTCCCGACCTTCGGTCCCTTTGTGCGGTCCTCCCATAAATCCCTCCTGCCATCGCCATTCACCGTCATTGTTGGAAACTTTCCTCTCTAGAATCAGGACCTGATAAGCGTAAGGTAATGAATAGTACCTATTGTTGGATGATTAATTTCTTCATTAACGTCCTTTACACCTTCACGCGAACTTGGGTAAGTTGGAATGGCACCATTATGTGTAATTACTGAAATTAATTGTCTTATCTCTTCAGTTTTTGGAGGTGACTCCTTCAGGTCTTAAGTTTTGGCCATTGTTTACGAGTGTGGTGATATTCTAAGATTTGGTTTAATGGGTAAGGCTTTCATCATAATTTTCTGGGGCTGGTTGAAATGTCACGCCAAACTATTCCAAACCACTGCAGCTGCTGCACAGTCACGAGCATAAGTATGGCTTTATTCAAAGGCGATTTTCTCCTTTATTTTTAAATGAAATTTTATGTTATTACGAACATAGTATTTCCGAACCTATAGGTTTATATAAAGTGTCGTATTTCAACTTTGCATTCCGTTATTTTGTGAAAAAATCGCAATTGAAAGTTGCCAAGTATTGACATATTAGTGCTCGTGACTGTACCTAAGACCAGCGGGGTGATTGCGTAACACACAAACAATTGCAATGCCTTTGACAATGCGACAACATTCATTGCCTGATTTACGTTGTCGAGCAGACGATTTTTTTTAACCTAAGAAGCAATGAAGAAGGATTTTTTTTCAAAATTCTCAGTGTTGTGAAAGATAGTAGGTATGTTACGTTATTAAAGTGGGGGTGTTGAACCTACACCAAAAAAGGGCTGAGACAATGAATCTCAACGGGTATCGGAGCATATTGATATACCTACCTGTTTGGGAAAATGCAACAGAAAAGAAATTCGATGAGCAGGAATGGCAGTATACAACATAGGTTTAGTCTAGCCTAGATCACCACAACTATATTTGAGCCAGGAATTTGAGATAACTTTCAAGTTATGAATGAACTGAATGCCATACTCAATACAGTTCAAATTCATTTGCAACCAAAAACTTAGGACCTCTAAGTTACAAATGGTCACTCAAAAATCAACTTAGAATACATTTCTCTAAAGCAGATAACTTGATTGAAGTGGCGACGGAATGTAATTATCTGAGATTATGAACACAGTACCAACCCGCATTGGGCCCGCGTGGTGGATTACGGCCCACTCCCTCTCACAGAGAGGAGGCCTGTGTGTGTGGGCCTGATTATGCTTATGCTATGAGCACTGCTTTATATTTTGTTTAGCAGAATGAATCCGTCATTCGTAGAACAAAAGGGCGCCCATGCAAACCATACCACAAAACCTGCAGTTACTAAATAAAGTAAGCAATAACTCTTGTGCCACGCTAAAATGGAACTGGGCTGGACACATCTGCCCCATGTCAGACGAACAATGGGCCAAACTTACGACCCAATGGGTCCCACTTAATGGCAAACGACATCGTGGCAGGCCCAGACGGAGATGGCGGGATGAGCTGGACTCCTTCAACAAGAACTGGTCCTTAACAGCTTTGAACAGAGAGAAGTGGAAAGAGAGTAGGGAGGCCTTTGCCCTGCAGTGGGACATCACAGGCTAATAATAATAATAATAAACCGGAGATTTATTGTGAACGACGGCACGGTTGACATCTGTCGGGCATGCCACCGGCCGGGAGAATCAATCAGGCATATTATCTCCGGGTGTTCTCGTCTAGCTAACGAAGAGTACTTGCATAGACACAACCTTGTAGCCAGGATAATCCATCAGTAACTTGCTCTGAAATACAACCTTGTGGAATCGGAGGTGCCGTACTACAGGTTGCCCGACCCAGTTCTCGAAAATGGTAATATCACATTATATTGCGATCGATCCATCATCACTGACAGGACTATTGTTGCCAATAAGCCTGATATAGTGGTGGTGGAGCGATCAGAGCGGCGCGCAATGATTGTTGAAATAACCGTCCCGCATGATGGGAACCTCGTGAAAGCCGAGAAAGATAAACAAATCAAGTATCTTGACTTGGCTCACGAGGTTGTCGACATGTGGGATGTGGACTCAGCGATCATTGTGCCGATAGTCGTGACAGCCAATGGTCTAATAGCCAAGAGCCTCGACCAACACTTGAGGAGGCTCTCGTTGGGCAGCTGGATCAAGGGCTTGATCCAGAAAGCGGTACTTCTGGACACGGCCCGAATAGTTAGGAGGTTCCTCTCTCTGGAGCCCTGACCTGTAGCTTGGACCCTGTTCCCGATACCGGTGGGCTACAATTTTTTATATTTTTATATTTCTTTATACTAATATTTAAAAATATAATTTTTAGGAATTTAATTGAATAAAGGAGATAATAATAATAATAACTCTTGTACCACAGAAGCGATTTTTCCGCTTCTAAAATTCAGTTCCTGTTGACTTGTTATGTACCCAATAGAAACACAGTAGTGGTGGCCAAGTGGTAACGGCCGCGACTTACGAGTTGTAGGTCGTAGGTTCGAACCCAGACAGGCGCTTTACTTTGTGTAAATTATTTCATCACCACTGCTCTCAAAACGGTGAAGGAAAACATCGTGAGGAAACCGGCATGTCCTAGAACCAAAAATTCGAAGACATGTGACATCTACCAATCCGCACTGGGCCCGCGTGGTGGATTACGGCCCACTCCCTCTCACCGAGAGGAGGCCTGTGTCCCAGCAGTGGGAACATTATAGGCTGATTATGGTAGAAACACAATAACTTGGTGTCAGAGCTTGCTTTCTGGGCGTTTGCCAATATGGTTTTATTAACACAGATGTACAGACAACAAAAGAGTTAGGTATGCAGGATCGTCGGATATAGTTGAAGTTTAGTAAGAAACCGATGGATGTTGCCGACTGAAATTTAATTTGATAAATGTGCTGTTTGTTTTCTATTATTAAAATGAAATTTTATTCGAAAACATCCATCGGTTTCTTACTAAACTTCAACTATATCCGACGATCCTGCATACCTAACTCTTTTGTTGACTGTACATAGTTTATAAGGCTGGAAACTATGAAGGAACACTGTTAGAAAACTAACAAAGACGGTACAAGTTGTTCTTGCTCCTGACATTACTAGCTTCTGCTCGCGACTTCGTCTGCGTAAAATTTCGGTCCCCAACCCATGCATCGCATCGCATCGCCTGCCCGCGCTGTTATTTTGTTTTCGCTAAGCGTTCTTTCTGGATTTTTTAGGGTTTCGTACCCAAAGGGTAGAAACGGGATCTTATTACTAAGACTTCGCTGTCTGTCCGTCCGTCCGTCTGTCTGTCACCAGGCTCTATCTCAAGAACCGCGATGGCAAGACAGTTGAAATTTTTACAAATTATGTATTTCTGTTGCCGCTTTATCAACAAATACTAAAAACAAAATAAAATAAATATTTAAGGGGGGCTCCCATACAACAAACGTGTTTTTTTTCGGCGTTTTTGCCTTGTGGTACGGAACCCTTCGTGTGCGAGTCCGACTCGCACTTGGCCAGTTTTTTATTTTTGCTCAGCTCCTCAAGGACATAGCTTGAATGAATGAATGAATTGCACCGATCCCAGTGTGGTTAAACCAGACTCGAACAAACGAATGAACCCCAAGATTCGAATAGCTGCTGTGGCCACATGTTCAGCGACCATTGCATATCAAGGAGTAGACCGGGGGACGCGGTAATGGTAGGGAAGTAGCTTTATATCTATCGTAATTATTCCTTATCCAATTAAATACATTAAATACGTTGTGCATTTCATGGAGATCAAAATTGCGCTTTAGAGCATATCATTACAATTAATATCTTAGAAGATATCAGAGATTTAAAAAGCGGGAGCAGAGCGGTTGGCGCGGCGGGGCGGTACGAAGTCTGCCGGGTCAGCTAGTAGGCTTTATTACATACAATACCAGTTATCGTTTCGTGGGTTTTTCTTTCTATATAACAACCGAGCAATCAACGACAATTTCCTCCTAAGTATTGGTGCGATTCAGCTATATTCAACCCTTTATTGACTTTAAGAAACAAAAGGAACTCAGTTGTTTTGGGGCGGCCGTAATTTATTTTATGAGAACCTTTGAAAGAGGGCTGAGAATTGTCGGGAGAACCCAATTACTGTGATAGTCTTCATGTGAATGTGGTAGTTTGTCTTTTGTTTTTTATGGAAAGTGATATTGATAGGTCCTTTTTTTTGCGGATGGGAAATCATCAAATGACCCCTCCCGCTCTGGGTGGAGCGGAAGGGAGTGTCAGACTCTTACTGACTAAAACCCACCCGTGTTCCTTCCTTAGCCCTTTATGTTCCGGGCCAGCGGTAACCCTTTTTTTTTTTTAAAAACAATGACAAAAATAATATAATACTTTACAAAGTAAGCAATTACTTTGTAAAGTATTATATTATTTTTTCATTGTGAATGTGAAGACGATGTGGGTCATCTCTGTTGTTAGTTTTTTTTTTTTTTTCTTGGTCTGGCAGTTTGAGTAATTTATGTGGCCTACCCAAATGTCCTTTCTTTGGTATTGTTCGTCGAATTGTTGAGCTCCTTAAGTCTTGAGTTGAGCTGCACGATTTTTGACAAATGCGTGCACTGACTGGACAGGTCCTCTCAATCTGTGTGGTTCTTTCCTCAAAAGACCACCTTAGACATCGATCTACATGGTCTTCATATAACCTGACCAAGATTATGTCTGGACTTTAAAAGAGACTGTGACCTCTGAGTTTGTTTCGGCCTTTCTTCTCAGAGTAGTCAGATAGGAAACGCCGACTTCATCTAGTTTAAAAAAAAACATGATTGACGTGTAAAAGTGTTTGTACAAACCTACTTACAAAAAATAAAATCATTTCATTTCATTTCACCGTGCAAAGCAGGGTTGGTTCGCTAGTAAAATAATAAAACAATTCAAACCAAAACTCTTCAACCGTGACATATTTTGACAAATATTGAGTAGAAACTTCTTACAATCAATCAACGGGCCCCTTCGTAAGGAACCCTAAATGAGGTCGTTCACCCTTAGACTTGTTGGTTCCGCAGATTTAGGATTAATTACCGGTGGATGCAATTCGTTACGTCATTCGGTCACCCCCACTGGTAATGACTAGGGATATGGTTGTGAATGAAAAGTATCGATATTGAGCTTATTAATAGTATTATCGCAAATGAATTAATATCTAGCTATTAAAAAGTACTACACAATCTATTTGGACGGGAACCGCGATCTTACCCTAGCTATTTTTCGGAAAGAAATTTGGTCTTACTCTAGAAAAAAACAGCTTTTGAACGCGCTAACTTCACAGAGAAACATGATTAGTACTGAGAGATAAAACCGATACTTTCCGTTAGTTCCGATTGAAAAGCATAAAAAAAAGAAAGAAACATTGTTTATTTTCACAAACAAAACGCACATTACAAATAAATAAAAAAAGACATAAAATATACACATACAACGTAGTCAAAAGCCTCGTACTCAAGTATATAAAATGTTGACAATTTTGTCCATCGCTTGATGTCAGTGCCAGGGACCAAAGACAACACACAATAATTGACATTGACAATACAAATTAATCCGTGATGCGCCCGCGACACTGGCATAATAATGACAACAAAACAACAACAATCCAAACAAAAACAAAATGCCAAGTATCGACTACGACATATCGTAATATGTATCGATACTTTTGCCGTCCTTAGTAATGACTGGTTGTCGTAAAACAATTGATTGATCGCGTGCGCTGATTTCGGGACAAGTCAGTAATTATGTATGGGAGAGTGCAGATGTGTTCTTGATGATCTTAGGGGATAATGATTTTGTTATTTTGAACAGAATCGATTTTCATACGATTTATTTACTAGAGAGAGTTCTGACTTCAGCAATGGTTCTGAATCTTGTATCTTCTTTCTTTTATCATCATCGCCTTTACCCAACTATGTTGGGAAGTCCAGTCTAACCGAATGCAGCTGAATACCAGTGTTTTATAGAAGGAGCGACTGCCTACCTGACCTCCACAACCCAGTTACTGGGTAATATGAGGCCCCTTGGTAAGACTGGCTGTCAGACTTTCGGGCTTAACGACTGTCAAAGATCCGCGAATGACAGCCGGGACCAACCTTACCTTCATTCTTTTCTAAGTAGGTACTAAGTACTATTATTAGTTTGGGTCAAAAAGATTGAGAGTTTTCTACTCCGTATCACTTACGGATACGGACGTATGATAAGTTCGAGTCCCGAACTAAGAATTAATGACAACACAATTTTGACAGTTGAACCTTTTGACATGTATTAATTTAACACTTATTTGACGGAACAAACACTTTCGGTCGGGGCCGTATCTTCGCTGACGGAGTTAGAGAGAACAGTCAAGATGCACACACACCCTACACTATAAACACATACACACACCCCAGTTTCATATTGTATAGTCAACAGCAAAAGTAGATGATCAAAATCAGAAATTCAATACTAATTAACGGAGTTCGCGTCAGAACTCTGCCACACAGCCACATAGTCTCTGCACACAGCTCAACAACAACAACAGCTCTGCCACACAGTTCTGACGCGAACTCCGTTAATTAGTATTGAATTTCTGATTTTGATCATCTACTTTTGCTGTTGACTGTACACCCCGCTTTATATTGATATATAATAGATACCTTTTCCTACTTTATGGTCTAACATTTTCTGTGTTAAACAAGGAAGATTTTTAATCTTCTCGCACCATCCCTTCAGTGATTTATCTCTGGGGAAGTTGCCGACTACTCCCGACGATTCCCGACTATTTCCGAAAGCACGCGAGTGTCCAGGTGTGAAAGATTTACGGTCCATACCTATTACAAGTATGTATTATGTACCGGTCAATTAGAGGAGTTGTAAGGACCGGTAATTTTAACGAAAAGGTTTTACGGTTGCGGTTAACGGTTAGTGGCGTAATTATCGGTTTTTTGTTAGAGTACCTCCTACCTAGGATGGTTTTTGCCGAGATCTGGTCGGATGCTGTTGAAAATGTAAAGAAGTAGTTAAGTATTATTTTACCGAGTGAAATTATATCGAAATTATGGCTTCTGGGGTGTATTAAGATAAGACCAACTTTGACCTGGCTGCCATGATTTTAAGTCATACTTACATAACTACCGAAATACTAACCAAATATTTATCCATACACAATTACACGCACAAGAGTCGAAATAGGCCCCATTCAACCCATAAAACTCAGCATGGAATTAATCAACTTTAAACCCCATCTAAAACAACATGTCACCGCCAGATGTCGCCACCTACCCTGCGTAAAATATAACGCAAATATCTCTTTTAACCGGACGGTTTTTAACCGAAGTCCGGTTTTTAAGTGGCGCCCCACTAGTTACGGTCCCGAATGCAATTACCACAAGTGACTGTTGAAAGTGAGGGCCGGACTTCAATTGTTTATATAACTTTATAGTGCGGAAATCATATTTTTATTAGAATGGGTTTTTTTATTGATATAATACGAGTAAATGGGTGTGTTTAGGACGGTTTTAAAATGTGGGTAGGTAATGGAATAGTTACAGGTGTCATTATCATTTCAAACGAAAGAAGTCCACTGCTGGACATAGGCCTTCCCAAAGCACCACTACTTAGACCGGTCCTGTGCTTCTCGGATTCCTGCGACCTTCACCAGGTCACAGATCAGGGTGGTGGGTGTGTTGTTAGGGCAGGGCACATTGCTCGCAGAACAGCAGGCCGTTGGGGCCGAAAGGTTCTGGAGTGGCGACCGCGTACCGGCAGACGTAGCGTTGGAAGGCCTCCCACAAGCTGGACCGAATACAGGCGTCATGTTTTGTAATTTTAAATGCAATGCGCTTTTTAATTGAAACTTACCGCCTATATTTATAGTATAACTGTAAAAAAGTAGCATGGCAGTACTATCAACACTATAAAATCAATTAACCAATTAATTCAAATCGTACCGCTTCACTGCAACAACTTGGTAATTACCCGTTTACAACAGTAACCAGAAAATATCAATTAAAACCGATTTGGATTAGTTTTACGTGAATTAACACTAATTTAATCATGCTGATCAACTTTGAGCGATGCACCGTTTAATATTTGACCCAAATCCCAACAGATGCATTAAATATGGTAATTTGAAGTGTTTGAGGGGAGGGGGCTTAATAATCGACAATCGAGGGGCTTATTTGTAGTTCTATAAAGTTAAGCTGCCGAGTCAGTCCGAGGATGGGTGACCAATGCTCGGTTCCTATAATAGGTTAGGTAATACGGGTTGGTTTCCGCTACTCCACGTCAATGCGCGTATTTTGCGTACGGTCGGTGTTCCTATAAACAAAAACCAATCGTTTTGCTTTCCAATTGCAGCATTTTTTTTATGATTTATTGCGGTCTGATCCCTGAACAACAACCCGACATTGGATCACAGGGATCGAATCTTGATTTCATAATAACAATAGTTCAGAATGACGCACATAATCACCACTTTTACGTAAGTAAATAACAATTACCTAATGAATTAATAAAAATAACAAAATTATATCCTAACTTAACTAAAACTATTCACAAACTAACATATAGCGTCGAAAAATGAAGCAGTAACCAGCGGTGCTATTCTGTAAAAATCTCACCGTGAAAACTTAGGTGAAGTGAGCTGTCAATAGCGTCAATTCCTAGTTAAAACCAACTCACTTCACCTAAGTTTTCACGGTGAGATTTTTACAGAATCGACCGGCTGTACCCTTTTATTAAATAGGTAATTGCAGGTAGGTGCCTGTACATTTATTTGAAAGATTCCTTATTGATGTGGCCATAACATCATCATCTGCCTAGCCTTTTCCCAACTATGTCGGGGTCAGCTTCCAGACTACCCGGATAGTGCTAAATACCAGAATTTTATATGAAACGACTGCCTATCTGACCTCCACAACCCAGTTACCAGTTTTGATGTGACCATAACAAACCCAACATATTTTTAATATTTCCAGTAGTAAGTTGATAAGTTTTCCATGGAAAGTGCTAAACAGTTTTATGTCAGGGCGTGAAATAATTACAGAAATGGGACTCGTACATTGTTTTTTATGTGAAAAATATGGACATTTTAAGTATTTGGGATGGTCGTGTTATTATGCATATTATAGTACCTAATACAGTGTGATGTAGGGTTGAATTCTATATGAGACAAGATAAAATATCTTTCAAATTCAGCGTAGCTTTTCGTGAAAGTGCTCTTTTTCATTGTATAATTTTTCAGCTTTATTCACACACTTTATTTTTTCTTTTATTATAATTTTATCCAAAAAGAGGGGCCGTGGGTAAATAATAACAGCCTCGCAGGTCGATGGATCAGGTTAAGCTACGGCCGCCGCGGTTGATCTGTGGATGGGTGACCGGAAAGCACGTTAAGCCGTTGGTCCCGGCTGACTTTCGTGGATCTTTGACAGACGTTACGAGTTATAGTCAGAAGCCCGAAAATCTCACAACCAGTCTTACCAAGGGGTATCGTCTTACCCAGTTACTGGGTTGTGGATTTCAGATAGGCAGTCGCTCCATGTAAAATACTGCAGTATTTTACATGGAGCGACTGCTGCTGATGGCGTACCATGGTATTCAGCTGCATCCGGTTAGACTGGAAGCCGACCCCAAAATAGTTGGGAAAAGGCTAGGCAGATGATATTCTTTTCTTTCTCTTTAACCACGCAACATCATACGCCAAAAGAAAAGCCTAACATTCCTTACAACCGTAACTCACGTAAGTCTGTGTAAGGTAGTTACTTCACCCAGTTCTCGCGCGAGTAATTAGCGCAAGTAGCTAGCCTACAATCAAGGCTGCTCGTCGCCGCCTCGTTGCGCTGTGACGCTGACTACTCGACTCAGGCGCAAAGCATAGGATGCAGCGATTTTTTATGCTTTCTTTTAAAATGCGAGTGAGATTTCTGCCATAACGAGGAAGTCCATCAAAGCACAGACTTGAATTTTTGAGATGGACGATAAAGAGCGTTTAGGTAATGCTGCCAAATATTCGGTTCGGTAAACTTTTAAACGAACATTCGGCCGATTATTCGTATTCGGTAAAACACGTTTTCGGCCCATCGCTATTTATTTCTATTTCAAGACGACAAAACCCTGTTATTAGAAGTTAAACTCAAGAAAATGTCTCGCATTTTCACTAATCTTACATAACATTTTCCCAAAAATAAACCTTCACACATTTTAACAAAGTTTAAATTCCCAATTATAAAAATGCTATTTCAAAACGCCTACGCTTGTCACTTAGCCCACGCCTTATCTACCCTCCGAGCAGACGATACGGAAATATAACAGACCAAATATACTGGAACTGTGACTACACATTCATCTGCCCTCTTCATTATCTTCATCTGTATCGAGGGGTATTCATCTTACGAAGTGTTGTTGAGCTTCCATAAGAGCCTGAAGGTCTATGTGAAACAAAAAATATGTGTGACAGCGAAGGAGCAGGAAAATACCCCGAGGTTTGGAAAATCTTAACAGTTGTATTAGAAATGATTGATGACCATTTCTTTTAAGAGCGTTTACGTACGTAAATTTTCCATAGAAACAGATTTCCAGTTATCTTTATTTAAATAAGACATTTCGAAAATGTTCTTTACTCTTCTTTCTTTACTTTTTTACCGACTTCAAAAAAGGAGGTTATCAATTCGATACGTATGTATGTAATATTATTGGATTTGCATTATATTCACATATGATGATCTATTAGGGCTTCCAAACAAATATACAAAATTTCATAGACGTATGTATGTATGTATGTTTGTCCACGCATATCTCCGGAACTATTAATCGGATCGTGACCATTTTTTTTTATTGGCTTACATTTTCTTCAATTTAGGGAACAGTGCAAGTTTCATCAAGATCGATTCAGTAATTTTCAAGATATGGACTAATACGTGTAAGTGTGACGGCCTGGCTTATTGATAAGAGCTATGGGTGTAGTGTCAAAGGGAAAACATCTCAAAACCTTGGTCAAATACTAGTGCAAAAACTAAAAATTACGAAATAAAAAGTAATTTAAAAAAATTAAACCGACTTCAAAAAGAAATTAACTCAAAATTATGAAATAACTTTAATTTCGGAAGTCGGTGGCATAAAACTAAAATACAGATCCCAAGACACCGACTTCCGAAATTAAAGTTATTTCATAATTTTGAGTTAATTTCTTTTTGAAGTCGGTTTAATTTTTTTAAATTACTTTTTATCTTTACAAATATTTCTGAAAGTCTTCACTTCATTTACTGATACGAAATGTAGCACGAGTGCCAGAAATTGTTAATTCATCTGGTTACTAACTCTCAGGACCCACTAACGTATCGTTTCAAAAATGAATAATGAATTATTCATCTTTAGAAAAGAAATATAGCTAGATATTTGTATTCTTGCAAGCTGTCAAAGACACGACAGCGCTCTACACCTCATTCATACCCCAACCGCAACCCCACTGTAGGAGGTGGGAGACCAAGTTAACTGGTAACTAAAGTATCTTTGATTATCGACTCGAATAGGCTTTAGAAAACCGTCTCGTTACTTTGAACCTATTAATTAACCGTATATTTCTATGCTTTAGTGATTGCTTGTTATTACTGGAATAACTGCGGTTTTCAACGAGAGAAGTGTTAATTATTAGTAATAGGTAACCGCATGGTTGTGTTGTAGGTTCGAAACCAGACAGGCGCTTGAATTTGTGTACCTAAATTATTTCATCACCACTGCTCTCAAAAACGGTGAAGGAAAATATGGTTAAGAAACCGACATGTCCTAGAACCAAAAATTCGAAGACGTGGGACATTTACCAACCCGCACTGGGCCCGCGTGGTGGATTACGGCCCACTCCTTGAGAGCTTGAGGCCTGTGTCCCAGTAGTGGGAACATTATAGGCTGATTATGATAAACCTAGTAACGCTTTGATGTGAGTGTTTCTGTGACAATAAAACAATATTTATTTTGTTTCCTTTTGAATATAGGATTCCAAGCTAAGCAGTGGCGCATTCAACGAGGAATTCTTCATAAAATAAACACAAACTTTTCCGTAAAACAGTCTTATAATAGACCTTTTACATCCTCTGAATCACCATACCAAGCTATTGTGCAGCGACCTTTAACAAAATGCCGGCTCCACATATGCCAATCTAAAAATGTCGTGGTATTTGCGAAGAGCCTATAACTACATAAATATAGAGAGCCTACAGGCTATAGAACCTATTCTATCTACTTTTGATAGTATATTCAGGTCAAAGTGATCAAGTGTGTGTGTGTTTTACTGTCTGGCTTAGAAATCTTTCTTTTATCTTTTATGACGTCAGCATAATGGTAATCTTTTGTGAAGGATTTGGATTTTCGTGTCTATATGTCATTTTATTTGATTGGGTTGTTTATGGTGATGCATGAAAAAACTTTTAAAAACTGTAAAAAATATAATAAACGTATCGTAGGGGCTCATTGTCAGATAACTTTTATCTGAGGAACATGTCAATCTGAATATTTCAGATAAAAGTAATCCGACTTAAATAAATTCAGCCCTTACTGACATAACAGTAGTCTTCATAAAATGAAGTGGGTGAATAATAATTATGTAAAAGATTATTTTTTGGTGAAATTTGTCCCAAAACAAAAACTATACAAGGTCAAAAACTAAAGATGGAAAAAATGAACCTGGAACCATTAGGAACAAAAGCTAAAACATATACCATCTTTGTTCTCATTAAATCAGCAAAAAGCCCTGCCAATAATACACACTCTATCCAATAAAATAGTTACAAGTTATAAATACATAGCCCCAGCACATAACACACGACCCAAAAAAAATGTCAGCCGAAAATAATAATGAGCAAAGTTCCCCAATTACTAGTAAGCATAGTTAGTTATAGTTTGATGATAGGCCGAGAGAAAAAACGGCAGTAAACTTTCACACGTGAGAACTCATGTTAACACTTGAATTGGAACAGTTGGCAAATGTTACACATTTAACCGAATTTATTATTATTACCCGGGTAATATAGTTTGATAAATGGCACCTAGTGTGAACACGGCTTAATGTTGAAACTTCTTGTTTTGTGATTAATTGGTACTTAGTTATTTAGAGTGGAGTTTAGGCACGTTTAGATTAGATAAAAGTACCTTTAATTATTTAAACGATCTAAGATAAATAACCTTTATAGCCAGCTTTAAAAATATTTGTCGAAAGCTACACGAAATGTAATTAGTCCGTTAGTTAAAACTTCCAACAAACATTGAACGTACTAAAAAATTCAAGCACATTACACAGCATTACCCTTGTAAAATATTCACACAGTAATTACACCTAATTTAGAACAGCAATACTCGTCTCAGGCTCTCATATGGGCAAAATTCCCAAATGCACTATAAAACCACTTTTCACGAGGTGACACCCCTATAAAGAGCTTTCCCGCGTTAGTTAAAAACGAAATTAATTCAAATATGGCCGACGCGTGGGATTTAACCGCCACAATTTGTATTTCGAACATAAATTGAATTTAGAAATAGTGAGAGACACGACAAACTATCTAACTAAATTTTCTGCTCGAATAGATTCGATTGCGTTGCTATTATCTATGCGATAAAGACGAGAATCGCTCTATTTTTCACTTCGTTAAGAGCAAAAGGATTGTGCAACTGGTTGATTGTTAAGAAAAACACATGGGGTAACACCGTAAGGGCTCCTAACACAATTAATATCAATTTGTACATTTGAGGGAGCCTGTACAGAATGGTTAATTTATACAAAGCAAAGAATGCAATGTTACGAACAAAAATAAAATCAAAATAAACGGAAAACTTCGAGAGCGTACGAATTAATAATTAAAAAGAAACGTTGGCTGTCTACACCTCGCTTTTTAGCGATATTTAGCGGAACAAAAGCTTCACCTTGCGCAAAACAAAAAAAAGGGAAGACACTAAGACTCGTCGGCATGACATTCACGAAGAAATAATTAACAAAACATACAGAAATGAACCGAGAAGAAGTGCGCCGACGAAATCTAATTATTTTTCCCGCCATGACAGCAGGATTCCCGCGCTTTTGGCGCGTCCAAAATGGCGACGAAAATGGCGGGCGAATGGATCCCGCGGTGTCAACAACGTAGCGACATTATGAAGCAAGGACACGGTTGCCGACAGCCACTAAGCCTTCGAGCCTCTTATTTATATTTAGACGTGGGAAATATAGAGGTTTGCAGGAAATTAATTCCCATTTTTTGCCAAGAATATTGTTTAGTGTCAAGACTTGCCCGAGATGTTCATTCGTTTATTACGGATTATAATAAGCTCTTCATATGTGCTTGGACTTATGATTTGGACGTATAAAGCTGGAAGGCTTCAGTATCTTTAGATACTCTGAAGACATAACGAGCAATAATTTGGAGAGAAGAGAGTTTTTCTTATTGTGCCTTTTATTATAAGCAATTAGTGCCTTTGATCATTAATAGTGCTTTAGTTGGAGTAATAGGCGTCCCAACGGCTCCTGTAAAACATTTCTAAAGCGATGTAATCAACTAAAATCGTTGTACTAATCAACTGTAACGTCCTAACAACCTCAAACGTCCAGTGCGACTCCAGGGAGGTCCTAAAAGAAATTGCTCGCAATTATTAAAACAATAATTCTCTCGTGCTGCATTGAGCCGGCTAAATAAACACGAGACTCCTTCGAATGTCCTCTGAGAGTCATTCAGCGTCGCAGAATGTATTAATATGTATGAGATCCTAACCGATGGTGTTTATCGCACCAACTTTGAATCAAGTGTGTTTGGTAATAGAAAAAGTTATTCTTTCAGAGCTTTTGTTTCTGAATTATCTCGGGAGGTGCGAAGATGGGAATTTTTGGGTGTTTGACATTCTGCGATGAGTTATGTATGAATTTAGGGTAGCTGGTTATCATGATTGGTATACGAATACTTTGGGACAAAAAGGCAACTCTGTGGAATCGAAACGCTGCAATAAAGTGAAGAATAAATGAGACCCTTTTTATATTTATTTCTTCTTAAGACAACTGTAGTGTGGGACGCCCCCCGCTATATGGACCGACGACCTTAAGAAGGTGGCTGGGGTAGACTGGTTGCGGATAACAGAGGACAGGGTATTGTGGCGCAGCCTGAGAGAGGCTTATGTCCAGCAGTGGACTGCGATAGGCTGAGTTGATAAGTTATTTCTTCGGGTCTCTAAATATTTGTTTAAGTACATAATATTTTGGGTTGTAGGGGCTGGTGAGTCTATTTAGCTGTTGTCAATTCAGATCTTTTTAACTTACAGGATGATAACAAAATTATCCGACTGTTTCCAGGAATTGGGTGTCAATCAAGCCTAACCTATTTGTTACTTTGTAAATGCCTCACTTCAGAAGTTCAGAGTTCGATTTCTATTAAATAAAACATGTGAAGGTATATCAGGTTGATTTCATAGAAGTAAAAATGGTAAACGTTTTCACGGGATTCCCAGAAGTTTCAAGGTAGGATACATTTAATGAAAAGGTATTTCCCAAAATTGGGCTGTTAACGCTGTGTTGTTTGTGAAAGTGACATGTTTCATGGAAACAACGCAAAAATCGAAATTGAACGTGAAGTTTGCATAACCGTAGATTCTGTCCATTGTGATTTTTGATGACGACAAAGAAGTGAAATCATTTTAATTTTGTATATGACATACACAAAGAAACACACGACACACTCGGACACAATGTGACGATAATAGCACAGATCTCGTGCCATGAGACAGTGAGGCCGGGTCGCGGCAGACCACGTAGGAGATGGTGGGAGGAGCTGGATAGGTTCCGTCAAAACTCGAAGGAGGAGGACACGCGAGCTCACGAAATATGGAAGGAGTAGAGGGAGACCTTTGCCCAGGAGTGGGACAGCGTAGGCTAGTAGACATAATATGTACAGGTATAAGAAATAACATTATTGTACTCATTGAACTGGTCGAAGTGGCGGTGCTTGGTCCCAGGCCATGTCCAGCAGTGGACGTCTTTCGGCTGGAATGTCCATATGATGATGATGATGACTCATTCAATCACGCTAATATTACAAAGGCGAAAGTTTGTGAGTGTGTTTGTATGTCTATTACTTCTTCACGCACAAACTACTAAACGGATGTGGATGAAACTTGGTACATAGATAGTTTATAACCAGGATTAACACATATGATAAATTTTTTCCCGATATTCCCATGGGATCGAAACTTATGAAGGTGAAACCGCGGAACGCAGCTAGTAACATATAAAATTGTTGATACAGCTTTCAAATACCTTGAAAGTAATAAATCACTAAAAACACTCATCAAAGTAAAATTTCCCGCCAATCAATCAAACAAAATGGCCGCCACGATTAGTACAAACGCATTACCACCAAATGCTCTCCGCGCGGTCGGTGAATGTGCCCTTTTGTTCTTTAATTCGGTGATTTGATACAACGATGGCGGGGAAGTGGTGATTTGCGCACAGTTTAAATAAAACATTCCTTAATGTGAGGATGTAAATATCTATGTTTTGTTTTGGAAATTGATAATACTGTATCTTAGATATTTTCATTTACACCACCTACAAGGGGTACCTACTTGATTTAACAAAAGAGGTGGTGGTGGTGAATTATCAACAGTTTCAATCGCCTTAATTGTGCCGTTAATGTTTCGTATTGCTCAAAACATTGTTATGACAGCAAAGATTCTTGTCCAAATGCCCACAGAATTACATTTAAACAGATGGTCTCTGCGGTCTTAACCAAGGGTTGACTATCCCTCTTTAACTTATCAACCATTATCAAATCTTAATGAAGCGTATCAGCATTCTCCAACATCAAACCAGGTACTCCACTTCCCGTCATGTACTTACTTACACAAAGCGCAGTCGGTGGTGCTTTAACAAAAGGAGCCATCACAGTTTCCCCTAAATCTATGGTGTGCACTCACCCCCTATAATTAGTAGAGAATATAAATGCATTTGAGTGCTAATGGACGTTTTATGCCACCCCTCTCCACGATCCAATGACCGGGCTTTCATTAGTGCAGTAATAAGTGTTTTAGGCGTTTCAATTGGTAGTTTGTTACTATATCTTGTTTATAAAGGCTGGGTTGCTATAGGGATTGTTTGTAAAGTGATTGTGTCTAGCTTCTGTGGGAAGGGTTGCCAGTTTGATCTCCTGGTCATATTGGATAGATACTCACATTTTTGTTCGATGTCTGTAGATTGATGCGCACAATTTTGTATTCAGAATTAGGAAACTAATTTAAAAATCACCGTCAGACAGCGTCGGTCTGGTATTATTGCTCAAATGAACCAATTTGGCATGACCGTGAGGCACATATAAACTTAATATATATTTTTTATCATTTTAATTTTTGATTTTGTTCAATTGTGTGTACCTAGTCTCCTGCATATGGTGATGTGCCAAATAAACATTTTTCTTTCTTTTACTTCTACTTTCTTTCTAATTGGCTTTATGAGTTTAAATAAGTCTAGTTTTAAGTCATCAAACTTCTCTTTGGCTCTAATAATGGTCTATGTAGTTGACAGTGAAAGCCACATAGCCATTGTAATTCTTTTTGCATTGAGCATAAATGTATTCGTCAATTTCAACCACAGAAATATCAAGCATTCAAACAGCAAACTCCCGATATCTCTCCCCACACCGAGAAAAGAAATAAAAACACAAGAATAATTTCGAACATTTGCATGAGTTCGAGTCCAACGAAATACTCGTGTTCTTCATACATTCGACTCCGAATTAGCTTTTCGACTTTGCCAAAGGCGTTTCTAGCATAATTCATACCAAGACTTGGGTTCGTTCACATACTAACTTTACTAATTACAGTTCTAAAATAGATCTTGAATTATGGGCGTATAAAATTTTATTGGTCCCTTATCTTAGACATGTTATATTTTCAGACTTGCGAAAGCAGTGTAGATTGAGATATTGCTACGATTTTTCAAATAAGTTGGAATCTGGGAGGTCTGATGATTCTAGAGACTTAAGCATAATTCTGACGGACGCTTAAAACTTTTGCTTCCAGTATAAAATTTAAACTTTTGTTTTGATATCCTTACTATATATACTACTAGCTGTAATACTAGAGACAATAAACGTTATTCTTTCTATTCTATAGGTTAACAGGTAGTAAATTAAGATGTGGCAGAGTAGAAAAAAAGTTTCTTTGTCAACTCTTCCATATATTGATATCCAATCAATGATATGATAAATCTTAGTGTGTCGATCACTTGGCTCTCGTACCTATACCTTTTTAATGACAGTATGGTGTTCATACATTTTAGACTAGCTTCTACCTGCAACTTCATCCGCACAACCTATGGCCCCCGGGATTGGCAATAGTGTAGCTTTCTATCAGTGTAAGAATGTTTGTAAGATCACTAACAGGAGCAAAAGCTTTAATTTTGACAGTTCAACAACATACATTGCGTTAATTTTAAGTTGTTGAGCAGACAAATTTTTTGAGCATATGAAGCAATGGATTAGCAATAATCCTTCAAAATCATTCAATAAAGTACCTCTTACAAACAAAAATTTTACATTCTATTAATATTCATTTTGAAGTTGAGATATCTTTCCAGAAAATATAGAATATTATAGTATTCTATTAAATCTGTATTCAAGCTGACACTTCAATTAATATTGTCCCAAAGATTGCAGGTACGTGGGTAGTGACAAAATGCGAACTCTACGCCTACGAGGCCTATTCAAACGTCCCCCTTTTCTAGATCTTACGGCCTACACAGACTTATGAGCTGTTGTTACATTTAGCACCATTTTCACTTTCACGTCTGGAAAGTTACCTATACTTATGAATTAGTTATGTGTTCCATTTATAGCTTGTTACTTCCGTAAGCTTTTTTTTCTTTTAAGGTCAAAGCGCCAGGGTAGCCAGTCACCCTGGCGCTTCGACCTTAAAAGAAAAAAAAGCGCGAAATTAAAATTTTCTTGCGTTTTTTGCAATTTGCTGTTGAATGACTACCCTATTGAATGACTAGTCATACAATATACATACATGTAAATGTATTCAACATAATAAAGCTGAAGAGTTTGTTTTTTTTTTTTTTTTTTGTTTGTTTAAACACGCTAATTCTCTGGAATTACCAGTTAGATTTGCAAAATTTTTTTGGCATTTGATAGTCCAATTCTTGAGGAAGGCTATTATGACCCTTAGGAGCCGAGTAAAAGTAAAATAGCCAGAAAGAACGATAACGAAGTAATAGGGTAGGCAGGCGATGCGATGCGACCGGAATGTTCGGAGGAACAAGGACGAAGTCGCGGGCAGAACCTAATCCATACTATCCATACTAATATTATAAATTCGAAAGTAACTCTGTTTGTATATTACCTTTTCACGCTTAGGCGTATTGAAATCCGTTCAGTGGTTTAGACCACTGAACGGATTTCAATAAAATTTGGCATAGAGATAGATTTCATCCCGGGGAAGGACACAGGATAGTTTTCATCGACATACCTGGCGGGCGAAACCGCGGGACGCTGCTAGTTCGAACATAATTATGGAGCAGCATTTTTTTCTCAGGATTTCAGGGGTGGTCCCAGAGTAAAAACTGTTAATTTCCATTAGGAGTACTAAGACATACTATAAAGGGAGTGTGGTCAGTCATTCAAGTATGTTCCTCGTTTATCCTAACACACTGTACAAAGTCTTAGAAACTTCCAGTTTCTCGAAGGATGACCACAAAAAGTTTCATACGGAATAATTCTAGCAGACTATGCTGTGTTTGATTCAATTAATGGACCTTTGTTTGTTTAGGACTATCTGCTTATTGACCAGCATGACGACCTTGGACGATAGCTTTGACTTATTTTCCGAGTATGCGCTGAAATATGGAGAGATTTCCGGATAATGGAAGACGAGATAAGTGAATGGCTCATCATTAGGGTAGATATCATCATCCCTTTGAAAGCATTTAGTGCCAAACATGAAAGGAAAAATTGATTTATGTGAATAAAATTTATTCCTCGAATAAAGTTATCCGATGTGAAAAATCAGTCCTTAGCACTACCTGTTGTTTTCTATTTCAATGGTACAGACGCCAGCACATTAAGCTACCCGAAACTGTAAAATTTTCCCAATCAACTTTGAACCTTATGCTTTAGCGATAAAGTTGAAAATCTATTAAAGAAATTTGACAAATTGTAGTAGCTTGATGTGCTGGCGTCTGTACCATCCACAGCTTTTAATATCCCATTGCTGGACATAAGCTTCTTTAGATTATTTTTATTTATTTAAATTACAAGATTTATCCAACGATTCATCTCAAGACACATTCTTTGGAATCTTCCACATTTCTCCATCGCTGTCTCAAAGCACACAATCAAACAACAAACCAAACCAAACAACTGGAAACGAAACATAATCTACTAGGAACACATGGCAACAGATCTGTCACTTGCTTGATTAATGAATAGTCCCCTTTCTCCCCTCTTTCACCCCGCCGTATCAGATCGTAACCCCGACTCAACTCCGTTTTGATGTCGGTTTTCAAATTTCCTTAATTATGAAGGCGAAATCGCTTTAACCCTCGATCAAGGTAGGTACTGGTTATTAATGTTAGGAGCAGATGGTTGGCTGTATTTATATCTTGAGATTAGCGATCTGAAATTGTAGGTCATGTGATACCGTGTGCTGTTTAGTGGGTGTATTTTGTAATGGAAGCGCTGTACTGTAATTTTCTTGACAGAAATAGACCTTTAGCGGTATCTACAACGGCACATGCCAAGAACGCGTCATACTGACGTCACGCAAAATCCTGCATCTCGCAAGCAGAGTTTACCGCGCAACTAGCATAGATACAACAGCCCGACATTAATCATTTGGGCAGTTGCCCGCCAGACACAACACCCGTCTGGTCGGAGGATCCTCCCTTTTCATATAGAGTATGAGTGATCTTTACACCCTGTTCCTCATAGGTCTATAGTGCGTTCCCACTTTTATGATCGATGTTGCAAGGGGCAATACGATGATATTAGTGACATCTAGGGGTGGATTTCACCAATGTAAACTGAACGCAATTAGCACATAAACCACATAAACCACGCTGAGGGTCTGTCAGTGTCATTATTGTCTATGGAATATTGACACTGACAGGTCTTGGACGCTGTTTAGACTTGCTTTCGCGTTCAGCTTCATTACTGAAATTGGCACCTAAGTGCCAATTTCACCAATGAAACTGAACGCGTACTAATACCATGATAATGTGTCCACCATTTTGTTTATCAAGCGTAGTGATAACGGCACCCATGCTAGTTTTAAATTGTCTTTGAGTCTTGTAGTCTCGTATGTTATAGTGAAAAAGGCAAAGTTAATTCAATTTAAATACAATGTGGTTTGACTTAAAAACCTACTATATTTCCAACGAAAGTTTAAATTAGATTATTCGCCCCCGCCTAGATCGATCAAACTACCCACATATAAAATTAACTAGATCTCATTATGCACAATTACTACGAATGTTCCAAATTTAAACACGTGTTGATACGATTTACCCCTTTCAAAGGGTAATTACACTCATTACCCTTTTGAACAAAAATAACGAGAGAATTCACATTACATCCCCTAGTTAACTAGACCAATCAGTGTCGCTATCGTCGGAATTGTCCCTGATTTATGTGTCTGCGCATTTTACCGAATTTAGCCGAAGTCTGTCGAACAATGCAATGTTGGTCCGATGCAATGGCGAAGTCGGAAGTGTGTGTGTACGCACACATTCACAGCGTGTTTCTACACTTTTTAAAGTTACCATAAGTAAAGTGCGCATTACTTTGTGAGATAAAAATACAATACTGTGGTATTTTCTTGTTTAGTAAGTTTCTACTTACCTACACATCCTTGACTCCTTGAGGTCATTTATTTAAACTTGTTTAGTCTAATTACTTAATTCGGTGTTTTAGTTAATCAAATCAGGAGAAGGAGACGGTGAAACTTCTAGGTACATACCTGAAACAAAAAATAATGGAACATTAGTAAAGATTCTTTGAAAAAAGAGTGTTTTGAGTATGAATGTGGATGGCATGGAAGAGTAGTGGAAGACCAAAGAAACGATGGATGGACTCTGTGAATGTTGATATGGTTACACAGGGTGTGACTACCGAGATGACGACTGATAGAGAGGTATGGAAGAAAAAGACTTGTTGCGCCGATCCTAAATATATTGGGATAAGGACAGGGTCTTACCCGTCGAAATCCTATGTTTATTTCACGGTCAGTAGCACGAGCATAATCAGTGCAGGTGGTAGATGACACATGTCTTCGAATTTTTGCTTTTAGGCCATGCCGGCTTCCTCACGATGTTTTCCTTCACGTTTTGAGAGCAGTGGTGATGAAATTATTTATTCAAAGTAAAGCGGCTGTGTGGGTTAGTACCCACAACCTACAACTTGTAAGTCGGAGCCTACCACTGAGCCACCACTGATCCATACACGGTCAGTAGATAAGTTAAATTCTAAAATATTCAACAATAAAACCCTTGAAAAATTGACTGAAAAATCAAGCCTTCTTAACTTAGCTACAAGAAATATCAGCTAATAATAATACCCAACAACCCTTCATTATTTACCCTTCCAGTTTCAATGTAAAAACTGAACTAACATAACGCTACAAAACAAAATGGCGTCGCATCCGGCCGCACCGGATATTGACGGGTAGCATCGAATATTCCATTTTATATCTATTTTAATTATCGCTGGCTAGTCCCGCGCCGTTGAGCGCCTACCTATACCTAGGCACCTGTCCATTCAACTCTCTGTATGTACCTACCTAGAACCTTCGTTTATTTTTTTATGTTTGACTAGCTGCGCCCCGCGGTTTCACCCGCGTAAATGTCGATCCCGTGGTAATATCGGGATAAAAAGCCTATATGTTAATCCAGGGTGTCAGCTACCTCCATACAAAATTTTATCAAAATTGGTCCAGCCGTTTGAGCGTGGAGAAGTAACAAACATATAAACACACACACTCTCCCACTCACAAACTCTCGCCTTTATAATATTATAGTGTGATGTTTGATGTAAAAATATGGGTTTATTTTTATACTACAACAACTAAGTACTAGATATTTTACGATTTTTTTTATGGGTTTTGGTTTATGCGAGTAGATTTTGGTGTTCAACAATAAAATACATGATAGGCAAATAATGTTAGAGTTGCCAGTGCAGTCACAATCAAAAATAAGTGACAAAACCGGTAGCCATTACATTACGCGGTTGCGTGTTGTTTTGCCGTTTTTTTGTAATAACTTATTTTTCGCTTTAAATTATGTCTAATCTTATTTTTTTTGCTTTGTCCTATATATTTATTTATTTTCTGCTTATAGCCTGTTTTTGTAAATTCAGATAGTTGCCGTACACGGACTATTGCTAGTCTAAACATATAGAAAGTATATTCTTCGTTTTTGAAATATTATTTTTCAAATATGAAACAAACGAATTCGACCGAAATAACACGATATGAGCCGAAATCCTACGAATACGCAACTTGATATGAACGGTTTGGTGAAGATATAAAAATGCAGACAAGTTATACAACATTGTTTTTAGTATATGCGAAACCCGAAAAACGTGTCTAGTATTTTTATGTAAAGAATCTATGTACAAAATTTTAAAACTGTATCATGAAAAATCACGAAGTTTCAAGCTTGTTAAGTTACCTGTTTGTCCGTGCAAAAACATGCTCACCCGCGCCGCTCGCGCCGCGCCGTCTTGCGCTCATTGATAATAGTACCTAGGTACCTAACCGTTCCACGCGGAAATTGGGTAACCTACTTAGTGTCGCTCGGTGTCTACCTTTTAACCTTTTTTAAATATTTTTGGGACAAAATATAACATGGGGTAAAATGATGAAATGAAATGATTTGAAATGATGAAATGATTTTATTTTTTGTAAGTAGGTTTGTACAAACACTTTTACACGTCAATCATGTTTTTTTTTTTAACTAGATGAAGTCAGCGTTTCCTATCTGACTACTCTGAGAAGAAAGGCCGAAACAAACTCAGAGGTCACAGTCTCTTTTAAAGTCCAGACATAATCTTGGTCAGGTTATATGAAGACCATGTAGATTATTGAAATCGATTCAGTTACTTATTCTGAACAAACTATATTCAGGTTTCGCTTATACTAAAAATAACGTTATATAGTCCTGTCACTCCTGTCAGTGATTTGTTTTAATTTTATTGTTGGTTGCGCCATTTTCCTTGTTTTCTTTTTAATGCTAATTGGAATGAGAGAAATAGTATTGGGATAAAAATAATAATGTTTTCTGGCTGTAATGTTGGACCTTTTTCCGACTTCGTCATAAGTTCATAAGTTTTTCACGAGTTCTCACTGAAAATAATCATCTCAATTGATCATTGTTTGTTCGTTAGTGAAAATGAATATCTTTTTGGAATGTTTCTCCTCGCATTCAAAGTCGCTAAAAATATTTTGCTAGACCACTAATTGTCATTGTGGTCATTAGGTTATTTGTAAGAGTCAGTCCCAAGACCAGTAATTACACAAAAGCCTTAGAAAAAATATAAATATCATGTTCCCATTCATAAACTAAACAAGTTCAAAGATCAGTAATTCCATATAACCCTGAGAAATACTGGGGTTTCATTATAAACGATGATTATTATTGAGTATTCTATTCTATTAAACAGTCGCCAATCACTACTTATCTTTAAGCAACGTTTATGAATAAAGGGGAATATAAACGTCATATAACTATAATTGCCCCATTAGAATGACAACCGCACGCAAAATCTAGTTTCCCTAACACGATAATAACACAATGAGTCACCATTACATGGAATCTTAGCACATATGCGACGAAAATTGACAAAATCTAAACACACATGTGGCCTTAATCCAGCCGTATTACCCCGTATCGAATCGCTGGCATTCGTACAAAATATCCTCGGAAACACATACAAGAATGAACCTTATCTCAAGGGTCTAAGAACCAGGAAAGCTTGATGCGTGTAAGTAATTAGATGCAGGATAAATTTTATTAATGGAGTTAAACAGTTGGTGTAATAAAAGGAAAATATCTGCGCACATTAACATAATATTGCGTATTTATAACCCCTGTTTTGAAATTGTAATGTCTTTTCATATACAGCTTGGCGTTGTCAGGTTGTGCCTACGGGATAAGGTCCTGCTTTATGTAACATTCAAATGTCTTTGTAAATGCTTTTGTTGAAGTCTGTATTACTGACTTGGAAGGTACTAGCTGTAATACAGGTCCTATTGTACGGATGAACTGAACATTTTCTGACTTTAACAACGACCGAAATTTAACAGAGAATTTATTGTTGTAAGTAGTGACAATTAGTCAAGTTATCTGTGACAAATAGTCAATACACCGAAGCGATAGAGAAAATCCACAAAGTCCATTTTTAGGGTTCCGTACCGTACTAAGGGTCCGCTGTCCGTCCGTCTGTCACAGGGCTGTACCTTTCGAACCGTAATAGACACTTGAAATTTTCACAGAGTGTGTAGGTATAGGTACTACTAATATATTTCCTTTTAATATTTAACTTTTTTTTCGCCGGCTGATTGACACTTCACATGACCAGAGGGCTGGGTCGTTCTTTGGCCAAAGAATTCGCATTACCATTAAACGTGACAATGCTGCCGGTCTTCTGGGCACGTTTCCGGATGACAGCGATGCGGACGAGTACTTCGACGCCTAAATATCCTTTTGTTTTTGTATTTATTTATAAATAGTTAGTCTTTTAATTTAGTACCTAGTGTAAACAGTTAGTTAAAGAGATTATGAAAATAAAATATTTTTACAAGAACATACCTACCATACAAGAAACGGGTTTTTCGGCGTTTTTTTTACTAAAGCATTCTTAAAATGAGAGTTAAAATCTTTTTGGTGGTACAGAACCCTTCGTGTAGGTACTAGTCCGACTCGCACTAGGCCCATTTATTACTCTTTAATCTGCTAACTTCACTTAAAACCTAGTTCAAATAGATAAAACTCACGTATAAAACAAAAACCGATCAAACATTATAGAGTCGATAATAAAACATGCCTGAGTACAGTAAGCCACGTTAATTGCTTTGTAGGACGAGCTCGAAATTACATAATATTTCAAAGAGGGCCCCGTAATCTCCGAATTACGCATTTTATCACGAAGTCGATCGAAAATAACGGTAAGCATTAGCAGATTGAGCGATTTTCGTTTTCGAATATAGAACTCATTAATGTATGGATGAAAATAAAATTGCGTGTGTGTGTTGAATTTAATTTTTGAGACTTATGGTAAAGCCGAGAAAAGGGTTGTTTGGTTTTTTTTTTAAACAATTTTTTCCCTAAGTAAAGACTATTTTTCTTTTTTTTTATGCTACTATTACCATTTATTTCTGTCAAAGAAACCACATTTATAGTTTTATTTATTTTGTTTATTTTCTATTAGTTAGTCGTCAGCCGCACGCATCTCCAAAACGTTAAACTAAGAAAACTTTAACGAACTTAATTCACAGTTTTATTCAACTCCCAAATAAATTATTAAACCCCAACGAACATAAACTTGGTAATCCTATAATTATTTTCTAAATAAAAACAAAACACAATTTTCTACCATCAAACACAAGGAAATTATTACTTGTCATTGAAAAAGCGTCACAAATAAAAAATTCATGCGATAATAACACTTCCGAGGCTTCGACTTCGAAAATTCTTAATAGAACATTCTAAACGTCAATTTTATAGTTGACACTTACGTTTCCACCCGACTGTACCAGACTACCTCTAACCGCGTCACGCCCTATATTAGCTGTCTCAACTGCATTCTCTGTGAATTTTTAATGTCACACCGACGTTTATGACAGCACGTACAATTTCATATATTTTATGTATAAGCTAGGTTATGTCCGGGAGCTCGCTCCTGGGAAACAAATTAGTTCCATGTCCGTTTACGACTTATCTACATTATACTGTCTATATCTATTTCTATACATATAATAAAATAATAGTAACAAAATCAAAACTGTGCAATAAATATTTTTGAAAAAAAAAATTGCATTTTTGCCCATTTGCCTGTTTGTCTAGATTGGAGCCAAAACGGCTGAACGGATTTGGATGAAATTTGGCACGCAGATAGTCTATAATCTGGATTAACACGTAGGGTACTTTTAATTCGGGCGTAGCCATGGGTAAAAAATAGTAGAATATAAGAGTTATATTGTGTTTGTATATTTAAAAGTCATTCACTAATACACAACATTAGGTACCTACTAATCTGGTGTAAGAAACAGGTTGACGCCGAAATATAAAAATAAATCTTAGGTATTTTTCGAAACACTGGAATTCCAAATAAGATTTTTTTTTTAATGCTGTCATTTCGCTCACGAAAAATAATATGCGTTTTAAAATGCCAGTTATTTCTGTTGCCGACTATACTCGGAAAACAGAGAGACACTTTAGATATTTTTACGTAAGTTTCCTAAATTTTGCGCAGCGTAAAAATGTCGTTGTTCGCCGCTCTCAAAATATGCATATAAAATGCTCAACGTTAATTTATCCATCAAGTTATGAAGCTTTTAGGATATTGTTGCTGAAAAATGTTTCAATGACGTGTGAAAATTACGAAAGAATATTTTTGCGGAACTATTTTTGTGGCGCTAGAAAGATTTTGGACGGTTTTATAATTATTGTGCTGGTGAATTTAATAAATAATACCAGACCATTATTGTCCCACTCCAGGACAAAGACCTCTCCTCATACAGAGAAGGCACGAGCATTGATCACCACGCTTGCTTAAAAGCTCCTACAAACAGGCACGACACGCGATATAATCGCGCACGACACAAAGGCACCGCTCGTTGCGCGACTTTGCGTCGCGCGCGATTTTATCGCGTGTCGCGCCTGTTTGAAGGAGCCTTAAAGGGGGTTGGCGATTTCACACTTATATTAAGAACTAGCCGCGCCCCGCGGTTTCACCAGCATAAGTGTCGACCCGTAGGAATATCGGGATAAAAAGTAGCCTATTATGTTAATCCAGGGTGTCAGCTACCTCCATACAAAATTTTATCAAAATTGGTCCAGCCGTTTGAGCGTGAAGAAGTAACAAACATATAAACACACCCCCTCACCCCCACAAACACCCTCACATACACATACACACTCACCAACTTTCACCTTTATAATATCTGATTTTACCAAAGTCAGATAACTTTAATCCGTGGAGTAAAATTGACGTCTGATCTGACAGTTCTAGTATAGAAAAACTGTCAAAAATTCAAAATTTATTCTCAGTATAAGACTTGTTTTATGTATAAAAGGTTGGTGGAATGAGCCCTAAGTAGATTAAAAGTTACAAGTATTAATATAACAACTTCTTACCAAGTCGCGACGTTTTTCCCAGGAAATTGAATGTCAAACATTCTTCTATAAAACAGACCACCTTGTCGGAGACATCTTTACTGTTTTAATTAGTTTTATGTTAATTAATAAAGGAGATATATAACCAAGTCTGGGTAATTTTATTTATTGCTAAATTAATGCTGAAAAATGAAAATTAAAAATTTTGTTCGGTTATTTAAAAAACATGGCTTTTCATAACCATCCATCCATCACACATACCATGACCATCCTTTCCATTTTGATCACGTAGGTATTGCATTTTTCTATGAAACAGGAGATTGTTTTTTTTTTTTGATAACTGACGAAAAATATCTGCGCTAGAGGGTTTAGAATCATGTGCTGAATTCATGGTTTCAGTTTGCGCGTGTCGTTGTGTTAGATTTCAAAAATTGGACTTTAAAAGTATCTTTCAAGTATTTTAATAAAGAATTCAAGTACCTGCTGAAACAAAGAAAGCAATGCTCAACAAACTCTTATTCTACCCTACTTAATACGAAAAAAAATCCAACACTCAAAGACATCACCCCAGCTAAATTAGGCGCAAGACACACTGTAATTCCAAATGCAAATTGCACGAGAAATACTTACTGATGAGAAGAATGTGGGAGGGAGAGAAAAAATAAAAGAAGCTTAAATATTGGGATGCGTTGATAATTGTCTTTGAAGTTGAGGGTAGTAGGGGAAAGATATTTGATCTACTGTGACTACAAAAGAATCAATAACTGTCATCGCTAAGAATCCTGTCCCGAAGGACCAAATTTTCTCAATGTAAAGAATAGTCCTGCATAGCTATTCACAACCATTCGATACGCTTCCGTACCTTATCGAACATGAATGTTATCGTAGGAGTTAACATTCATTGCGTTATTTAAGTGTTGAACAGACAATTTTTTCGAACTTATGAAGCAATGGATTAGCAATTTGCTTAAAAATTATTCAGATTCCCATTGATAGTGTGTTACGCAATTAGGGCGCTGTTTGCTGTCGGGGCAAGGAATATCAGGTTATCGAAATGAAAAAACATTTCGATAAACTGTCAAATGGTTGTGAATAGATGCTAGCATTTTCAGTCTTAGCGAAAAGTAAGGGATTATTTCTGGACAGTAGAATAATCTGTCCATTGAACTTGTTTCAGAACGAAAGTAAGTATTAATTATTTTATGAAAGATGGCCTCAAACTTTGAAAATAATTTCTAAGCCTCGAATTAATAGATGTAATAGAATAACAGTTTTTAACCAGCTGTGGTTCAAATAACTATGAAAAACTAATATTCTTTAGCTTCAATAAATTACTTTACTATTGCTATATTTAGTTTCTAGAAGCTTCGAATGGATCATTTTTGTTAAAAACAATTTTTCGTAATTGCATTTTGGTGAGATGGTTGTAACTTGTACATAATTGATTTATTTATTATTGGTGGAGTTTAAAACATCATTAGGAGTATTGATTCTGAATGAATTTCAATTTCAGTTAGAAAAATCATTTAAAATGATAGCAGCCAAATTATTTCGAATACGTAGATAAAGGCATATAATAAAAACTGGCCAAATGAGAGTCGGATTCGCACACGAAGGGTTCCGTACGACTACGCAAAAACGCCGAAAAAATCACGTTTGTTGTATGGTTTGCCCTTAAATATTAATTTCATTCTGCTTTTAGTATTTGTTGTTACAGCGGCAACAAAAATACATCATCTGTGAAAATTTCAACTGTCTAGCTATCACGGTTCATGAGATACAGCCTGGTGACAGACGGACAGTGGAGCCTTAGTAATAGGGTCCCGTTTTTACCCTTTGTCAAAGTCAACCCTAAAAACGGACGGTACGGAACCCTAAAAAGTAGGTTCTTAGAATATTAAGACCCAAAGTAGACCCATATCTTCAACTTAAGATGATAAAACCCAAAGACTAAAAACTTATCTACCTAAAATACAGCCTTTTCTCACAAATAAGAAGTCAGCCTATTATTATTACACTGTAGAGCACAGGCTTCTTATCTCAAACAGCCCTGTAAAAACAACCTTACAATTTGACAAAATAAGCAAAATCTAGGCACAATTTACAAGCCAAAACTTACATTAGCTCAGGATGGCAAGATAATTGATAAGCATTTTTGTTAGAACCCTTGACCTGCCACCCTAATTGCGTAACACACTAATAATCTCAGTCTGAACCATTTTGAAGTATATTGCTAATCCATTGCTTCATAAGTTCGATAAAATTTGTCTGCTCAACAGCGTAAATAACGCAATAAATGTTGTTGAACTGTCAAAATGAAAGGAAATCTAATAAAGTAACAACCCTATCTCTAAAAATCCATTAACACAATTTAAGGCGAAGATAAAAATTTAAATAGCGTCGCATGTTGATTGATGGCCGAATGAAGCCTTTTAAAACTGCAACCGCGTTGTCACAAACCAAAGTTCAATTTGGTATTTCATTGTTCGTTTTTGTGTCTACCCTTAACGGATATGGCGAGAACGGGGGACGCATAAATGAATCCAATTTATTTCCTTTTTTTCTGTTTTTTATTTCGCTATATAAATTGAGCAGGAATGGGGAAATTGTGAATTTCACAATGTACAGTAATTTATGACGCTGACTGTACTTAATGGGTTTGTGCACTGTGTTAATTTGTTTAATTTTTTTTTTTTATGTTTTTGTGTTAAGTTTAGATTTTTGTTTTTCTCGATTTCTTTTTATTTTAGTAGGTACTTACTTAATTAATAAAATGGAACTGTAAGTTGAAATTAATGAAAAGTTTTGAAAATACCGTCGTATACGTCGTATCAAAAGTCAAAAGAGTTATAAAAGCAATATTTATTTACCACTATGTTTTCCATGACATGGTATATTTTAGGGATCCGCAATCGTTAAACTAACTCCACCGAAATGAGTATATTCTAGCAAAGAATTCCTTTAAGAGTTTCGTAAGTGCCTGAGTCCTATTAACATAAGAGATGTCTGCTTCTTTATTATAATGAACACATAAATTATAAACTGTTCCACTTTGCAAGACTGAAAATATTTTCCTTAATTTACGTTTCATATTTTAATTAGATTTTTAATAAGTTCACTATCTTGTAGGTAAAATCTGAAACCTTTAAAAAGGTCAGATAGCGAACTTATTGTTATTGGTTGGCCCATTATGCAATAAAAAAAAATCTGAATGATTTTGAAGGAGAGTCCGAAAAATTTGTCTGCTCCACAACGTAAATAACGCAATGAATGTTGTTGAACTGTCAAAATGAGAGCCATTGCTACCGTTAGTGTGTAAAGTAACCCTGCTGGTCCATGCGAGTCTCACCCAGAGTTACCGTAATCAGCCTATAATGTTCCCACTGCTGGGACACAGGCCTCCTCTCAATGAGAGGGAGTGGGCCGTAATCCACCACGCGGGCATAGTGCGGGTTGGTGGATGTCACATGTCTCCGAATTTTTGGTTCTAGGACATGCCGGTTTCCTCACGATGTTTTCCTTCACAGTTTTGAGAGCAGTGGTGATGAAATAATTTACACAAAGTAAAGCGCCTGTCTGGTTTCGAACCTAAGACCTACAACTCGTAAGTCGTGTCCTTGACCACTGGGCCACCACTGCTCACCCAGTGTTACAGGTAAAGGTAAAATTCCAATACGGAACCATATTTCCCACCCACAGAACCCATATTTCCCATATCGGTACATGAATAATTCCGTTTTGCGTTCCCCATGTATTCAGTTTCCCTTTTAATATTCGTTTCGAAGATAAATGTTGGGAGACAGTGCTTGATTGATCGCCTGTTCGATTACCAGCTCGGACAGAGGTCGATCTGGTCGATACAGGCTTTTTTTTCTGTCTAGCTGCCTGTTTTGGATTTTACATCGATTAGGGGACTGCGTTTTGCTGTTTTCTGGTTTTTTTTTAACGGAGATTGTAGCTGCAATGCATGATTTGTTGTGTGGTATTTGTAAATTTCAGATTTTCTTTACAACAAGTCGTGCGCCCGGTAAGTTTCCATCGGCAAAAAATACGAACGTGCATAGAAACTGTCATTCCCTATTGAACAATGGTTCAGGGAATTAAAGTTCTTTGGGAATGGAAGTTTCTGCTGCTGTACCAGTGGTGGCCCAGTGGCAACGGCCACGACTTACGAGTTGTAGGTCCTAAGTCGCGGCTGTCAACAACCAGTCTTACCAAGGGGTATCGTATTACCCAGTAACTGGGTTGTGAAGGTCAAAAATAGCCAGTCGCTACATGTAAAATACTGGTATTCAGCTGCATCCGGTTAGATTGGAAGCCGATCCCAACACATTTGAAATTATGATTTGAAAAGGACCACACTTGAAAATCTCAAACAATACATGATAAAATATTCATTGTACAAACAATTGACACTTCGTATACATAACTGCAAGATCTTAACATATAAAATAGTTCCTAACTGCTTATTATACTTGGTATTCTGCTCAGCCCCAATACCTGCTCGCTTGGTATGAGGATACGAATTTTAGTCTTATTATAATTGACAATATCTATTCCCAATATGAACTAACATACTCAAGAACAGTATGGTATTAGAATTGTACAGAAAAGTGAGAAGGTCTACATATGTATATAAATGTTATCTGAGAATTCTTCATAATAATTAAATCAGCCTATTTTTTAAACGACAATCATTTTCATTTATTTTGTTAATATAGATATGGACACAGATACTTTTGTCTAAATATGTGCACTATGCTTGCCAATATACATATACGGCGTACGAAATTAACACAAGCAAGGTGGCATGTCAATAGATTACAATAAAAATAATTAAATTTAAAATATGTCAGGAAAACAGGTCACTACAATTCATACATAATAAATAAAAACATTAGGGTTTAATAAGCAGGTCGGAATCGTCATACCTCTGTTTATCTGTAGTAAATTCAGTGATGGAGTAGTAGCATCTTTCTAAAATCAGCCTATAATGTTCCCACTGCTGGGACATAGGCCTCCTCTCGGTGCCAGAGAGTGGGCTGTAATGCACCACGCCCAGTGCGGGTTGGTAGATGTCACATGTCTTCGAATTTTTGGTTACAGGACATGCCGGTTTCCTCACGATGTTTTCCTTTACCGTTTTGAAAGCAGTGGTGTTATTTGAACATTTAAACCCAAAATTCTAACTCTAAATTTCCTGTTACATTTGACAATTAAGGTTAAAATAATCTCAATTTTCGTCAGTCATTTTTCAATTACAATTTAATAGTATTATTCAAACAATAATTGCTGGGAAAAAGTAGTAAGATATAAAGTTGGAAACTTTTTAATATCTACATTATCTACAGATAAATGTGTGTTTAGTGACTTATTGAGTAAGAATTTAATCTGAACTGGGATTGTTTACACTTTTGTCAGTTACTTTAGGAACAGACTATAGACACTATGAATGTACGTAGACCTTTTGAATACCTTAGTCTATGGCACTACCTAGAAAGCGTTCAAGCATCATATTGGTACCTACACACAGCGCTGTAGCAAACTGGATGCAAGCTGCATGCATAATGTTCAGTTTGCATGCTATTATTGCCTGTATTACTCGGTCAATAATAAGGAAAGACACGCAACCAGCGAATTTATATGAATTGCTATTGTGAACTACATTGTGGATGACTGGATGTCGGATATAAAATATGGGAATACTAGCTTCCGCCCGCAGCTTCGCCCGCGAGTTATGTCGATAAAAACTATCCTATGTCCTTCTCTAGGATACAATCTATCTCTCTGCCAAATTTTATCTAAAACCCGTTCAGTGGTTTAGGCGTGAAAAGGTAACTGCAGACAGACAGAGTCACTTTCGAATTTATAATATTAGTATTAGATGTTAACGGGTTGGTTTCATTATTGTGAAGAAAATATTTCATTATGTTATCCTTGTAAAGCACCGCTGTTGATTGGAATGGTCAGATTATTTCATTCCAGCCATTCTGAATTCAATAGCATTTAATTTTGTTTATAAATTTTGCAAAGACGATAAGAAACAACCCTTTGGACTATAGTAGGTACACCTCTATCTTCAGTAAAAACAGGTGTGATGTTCCGTGCAGATTCTTTCAGTAGGTAAGTATGAATGACCACTTCTGAATGAATAGCTGCTGTAGGTGAATTTATAGTTCTTATTATAATGACATCAAAGTATACCAACGTCATTGCGTAACACTTGCATAATCAAATTAATCAATCACACACTTTCAAATCGTTTTAATTTTTTTCTTGCACTCGCTTATATTCTTCTAACTTGTTCTTTTGTGTTTCTTCTCTGCGTCATGTTTGCCGCAAATAAACTTTTTTCTTCATTTGCAAATCGCCATAGCAGAGCTGTGTAGCGGTATCTACAACGCCACATGCGAACAACGCGTCATACCGACGTCACGCAAAATCCTGCATCTCGCAAGCAGAGTTTACCGCGCAACTAGCATATGATACAACGGCCCGACATGAATCATCGGGCAGTTGCCCGCCAGACACAACACCCGTCTGGTCGGAGGATCCTCCCTTTTCTATGGAGGATGAGTGAACTTTACACCCTGTTCCTCATACCTCTATAGTTGTAATTTTGATAGCTGCATCATTTGTAATGTTTATTATATATACACTTAAACCATCCTACCATTGCAAATATTGTTAAAAGTACTTCTTTATTAGCCTGCATACATTCGCTGTTAAACCATCTAATATTAAATGCATTCATTAGGTCTCTTTTAAAGCCAACCGCAGGAAGAAACATTCGGACCTCATTCCAAAGACCACAGGGAGTGTTGCAGGCAACATGAACCCACATTTAATACACGATAAGTCTGATTTTTCAGTGGCATAATTCTTGCAATGTGTAACATACATAACAATATGAGTTAACATGCGTAGTGACTATAACTTAAGACTGGGCAGCCCACACGTAACTTTGATAATAAATTCCACCCACTTCTCCAATGTTGGGTACACTCGACAAGGCTGGCTGTGGACCTTTCACCCTTATGCCCTTAGTTATAAGGTTGAAAAGTGAACATTGCCGACTGTATATCCTATTTCGTGGAGTACTTCTAGTTTTCTTGATTTAAATAAGGTTTGTAGGAGAATTCGGGTTGAAGGACTAATGAACTGGCGATAAAAAGATAATTTGGTTCGAAAACAAAACTCATTAAACTTATTTCTTAATGGTTATACTTAGTTGTTCCTTGGAGTTCGACTTATCGACCACATAAGCAACATGATACTGCGCTGTAAGACACAAATCGCAGACGTCATTCAAAATGCAGCCAAGCTCAAATACCCAGGTAAGACCACCCAGCATGGGTTCCTGAAAATGTCCAACCCCAACGGCATCGCGGAAGACCCAGGCGTAGATGGCGGGACGAACTTGATGCTTATCAGATAGATTGGTCTATATTGAAAAAGGAAAGGGAAGCCTTTGCCCTGCAGTGGCACAATAGAGGCTGATTTCATATACTTCAATGTATACAAGTTTAAGTTGTCAACCATTCCTAAAACTAAAAACAATCAATGGTTGGATCTCTGTCCCTCTTTTTTCTTCGCCTGGTTAGTCATAGTAGCAAACAAAATGAGCTGATTCAACTTTTTAATCATTACAAAGTTTAACCTTACCGATTCCCAGCAAGGACATTTCGAGAATTCGTGAATTGAAAAGTGCTCTATTAACATCTGCAGACGATAATCTTGGAAACTCTATTGTATGCAAAAAAACTTCTTTAAGGACTTCAAAATAGGTAACACCAATTCTGTACCTAGTTTTTAGATATATTCTCAAAGAAGTGTGAAAAATTTCTTCATCATTACCTAAAGTGGCAACAGGTGTTCTAAGTAAAATTATATAATAACAGTACCTTTACCAGAATCCTTTTCTATTGGAATTTCTGAAGGTCAAAGGGCAAATAGTTGAACTTAGTTCAATGATAGGCCCAGTTTCACTTGCTTCTGTCTTCTGTTTTTACATCGACTGATCTTTTGCCCTTTATTCTATTGTTCCAGTCGCTTCATGTCAATGTCGTCCGTAGAGAGCTAAGTCTGGACTATAAATACAAATACAAAAACAGATTTTAAGATGAAAATAGTAAAGATTTATGGGTCGTAGTTATGACTATTTATAGAGCATGATAAATAACGTCATAAATTCATAATGCGATAAACTGGAGTCTCTTAAGGTCGCAGAGGTGAAAAGGAATAAGGAATTGAGTTTGTGGTGGATATTCACTAACGCAAATAAGGAAAAATAATACAACATCGACTTAGAAAATGCAAACAATGTATGTCTGCACACTGAATACAGTGTTAAAGAGTTAAAAAAAGCTACCACAAATTGTCCAGTTTTCTTTTAAAATCTACTGCAGTATAAAAGGCTAACTCGTAAATCACGCTTCAAAACCAAAAGAAAAAGGGTAATAACAGAATTTCCCTAAGTTTCCCATATTTTGCACAACTCCACAACTAAAACCATATATTTGGAGTGCAGACAATTCATTTTTCAAATAGCGGACCAGTGTGGTTGGGCAAGTTTCAGTCGCGGAACTTCTTAGAAAGTTGTTCATGAACTTTTGATATTCGTAGCCGTTCGGCCAAACCCTAGTCTTGGTTAAATTTTATAATTCGACCGCATAAGCCGCTTTAAGTTCGGTGGTTTAAATACAGATGGATAACTTTACAGGTTAAGCTTTATTAGTGGATAAGTAAACAGAAACTTTCCAAATAATATTGGTTTTAGAAACAAACTTCGGAATTATGACTAATTTTCTTCTCACCGAAAATGCCAGAGTGATATTTGCTCCAAACTCGATTACTCACTTGGCATATTACAGCAACAGCTCTTGTTAAAGTTATTAGAAATAAATCAAAACGTCTAAACGTAACTAGTAGTTGTTAGGTTGTAATCGCAATTAATCATAAAATATCGAATTATTACAAATATTGGTACAACATTAATCATTTTGCAATTATACCTATTGATAGTTAAGAGACAGGTACTCATTATTTTAAAATGTTGTGTGAAACTAAAGAAATATCTTCATCATAGATAAAATAGTTTATTGTAAACCAAACGAGTAGTACCTACATGCAATGCAATTTCAACCTTAAAGGCACCTTGAGAACACTTAAAAGAATTAAAGACGCTATCCAATACAACAAATGGCCATGTTACAGTTCTAACACACATGCAAATGACACTGCCATTAATGTTATTCGTTGGTTTCTCGCTTCCAAACCCCTGTATATTCCTCTGGCGACTGTAATCCAATTCCAAGAGAATGTTTCTTACAACCGCAGTGGAAACGGAAGTCAAGGAGGGGTGCAAAGGCTCGCGGTTTGCGGATGTCTCGCAGGGAGGCATCCTGAGCCCTGGGTCACGTAATATATAATTTGGTTTAATTTAAAGCGTACCATGTGTTTAAAAAAGATGTTTTCAAAGTAAGTAAATGTTCTGTGAGTAACAGGTGTTTTCGTATTTTTTTTATATAGGTGTGTTCGATAGAATACTCTTTATTTTGTACCTACACCATAAAAATGTAATTGATTTGACAATGTTTTGATTTATTGTTATTGTGTGTATTTAGTTAATATTTTATTTTCGATTTACTATGGCTGGTGGAATATCTGCGTGCTAACCTCTATCTACGTATCCACTACATTAATATGTTGGTATCGCATCTTTAATTTTCGTTATATTTAAAGAATTCTCTTTAAATATAAAAAATATAGCTTTCATAAAGACTCATACCAAAACTTAATTGCACAAAAAATTTAAAAGAAAGAAAACACGGTTTCCATTTCATTCAAATCAAGTCAATGAAAGTACGATTCAATTCTGTTTACTTAAGTAAGATGTTATTTACTTTTCAATTCGCTTTCATTAATATTGCAGTCGAGAATATTTAATTAAACATCAAGTTGTTGGTTGAAAGGAATTGGCCAATGATTCCGATTGCATATCGACTCGATGCTCAACTGTTTCTAGAATAATTGTTTGCAAGGTAGTAACATAGTGATTTGTACTATGGCAATTATTGGTTTAGGAACCTAGATATAAGGATCATGTCTCTACCGGCATGTGTTCGGGATCCCACATTTACCCCGTCTGCCTTCAAAGCAAGAGTGAACAGGCATCTTCTGGGCACGCTCGTTCCATCATAGACCTCATCTATCGCTTTCCATCAGGCGTGATCGGGGTCAAGAGCGGGCCCAATTTCTTTGGGGTCAGCGCAGCAGGTCTTTTTCTTTTTATACTTCTCTATTAGTCGTCATCTTGGTAGTCTCCTCCTTTCTAGACATGTCATCTTTCACACAGTCTATCCATTGTTTCTTCCATTCACATTCATATTCAAAAGTTTCCTCACGACATTTTCCTCATTTCTCCGCATCACATGGCTATATCGATACAAGTTAAATTATGTTAATCTTGTCTTAACTTACAATATTTAAACTTCTTTAGAGAGACGACCTTGAAATCCTATTGGAACATACAATTCGGTCATCTAGGTTCAGTCAAATCTGAAAGCTGTCTTTGAAATTATCACACAACTTTAGCTGCCTATACAAAATTTAAAAAAACGAGGCTCAAGTCATTATCATCAACTACTACATCATCAACTATAACACCAGCAACTCCAACTAGCATCAGCAACTATTCCTTTCTATTTTCAATTGAAAAAGATGTCTAGACGTAAAGTACCTAATTATTAGGTACAATAACCTAACTTTCAAAACAACATCTGCCAACGAAAACCTCAAACTCAAATGTCACAGCGAAAACCACTACACACACAAATCAATTCTTCAACCGAAATTACTCATATAATTTATCTCACTTGCAATTTAAACACAATCTGTCATCTAAACGTACCTGTACACACAATTTGTGTACATAGACCTGTGTTCTAAAGCACACAGCGGCCCCTTTGAAGATTACACAGCTAATTAGTAGCACACAGTGATGTATTAATTTACGGGTGGACGATTTCTCTAGCTCGCAAGTGAGTTCGAGTGTATAAACTCTCTTGCTTTTGAATCGTGATTTATATTTGTGAAGTCTTGAAATGTTGGTTAAGTTATAGTAACACATGATTGTGAGATAAATTATGATCTGAAACTAAATAGTTTTGTTAACAAGTCTAACATTAGGAACTAAATTGAGATTGTTGGTCTTGGAAACTAACGTTATTCAAACTACAATGACGCCATATGCATAGTAGTAATTAATTGAATTCTAAACAGTCTAATAAAAGAGATGTTAATGTATAAAAAAGACAAACCTTTGTGATTTGTGTTTGTGATATTCTCATATTGTTTGTTTTTGATTTTATGTATTTCGTTTTCTCTTTTACACACGCTGTCTACATCCCTGTATCTACTTTCCTATCGCAGGTATGCTGGAAGAGATTTCATTAGAAATAAGCTTCACCTTTTTACCTGTGTTTCTGTTCTTTTCTTCTTGTTTGCTTACATAATATGTGTGTACATAAATGATTAACAAAATAAAATAAACAAACCTTTCAAGCAAAAATTAATGAGGAAATTGTGAACTATTTAGTAATTGGTATATAATAGCAATAGATAAAAGTACGCAAAATTACTTATTCTGATGGAAGCGAACTTGCTATTAGGTACAGCAATACATGATATATAACTAACTAATGACATCAAAACAGTACCAGATTCTGTAAATGATAATATAATAATAATTTAAAAGGCAAAACAAAATATTTCAAACACAAAAATGAGTATACCGCAAAAGTAATATCAAACTCAAAACTCTTTCAGGTTGAGAAGACATTAAAACCGTGTTGTTATAACAAAATACTAGAACCACGAACAAGACAAACTGAAAACAAGTGTACTGGTTAAATTTGAGCATGGAGAATTTTGTACAATGCTGTACAGTCAGGCGCAGATGCTTCTGACCGCATCATTCGTGAAAAAGAGACGAATTTTGCAGTAAGTTAAGCGGTAGTTTTTACTTTTTAACCAGAATAAATTTCCCAGCATAATTTTCACATAAACCAAGGCAAAAATATTTGTGTAATCTTTCCCAGTTCTACGTAAAAGAACAAAATAATCAATACCTTTACGTATCCTGCGATTAAATCTCGTTTATGATTGACAATCTAGACAGTTAAAACTATTGGCTTCCTTTCATTCCAATTGCCATGACACAAATACAAAACATCAAGTCGAACATAACTAATTTGAAACGACAAGAATTAAATCATACGAACTTGTACACAAAAACAAAATAACTTTAATAATACCACTAAACACTCCCGATCACACAACACAGCTTCCTTTTAATCACATAAATATATAATTTAAAACCGGCGATACAAAGTTTAAAGCTAACTAAGACGCATAAACAAGTTGCGGACACAAGTTGCGCGGTGGGTAGGTATATTATTTATCTTGTTTATTGTGCCGACTGTACCCGCAAAGTCTTTTGAAGTACCACGGATGTTTACTGTCCATTCAGTACGAGATCCTGTTTTCATACAGCACAACTTTGTATATTTCAGTTTATTTCAAAATATTTCAGTAGTTATATCTCTGGAAGTTTGTATGTTTGTAGATGTTGGTGATGGGATGGTAAATATGAGGTTTAGATTACTCATGTTATTGTTGTTTTAGTTGCTAAGGAGATGTTACGTAAGGTAAGATAAATGGGAAGATTTTCCAGTCTTGATTGTGAGAACAAGAAACTATGCGACACGTCCACATCGTCATCATCATTTCAGCCGAAAGACGTCCACTGCTGGATACAGACCTCCCCCAATCATTGCAAATTAAACCGGCTTTGTGCATCTCGCGTCCAGCGGATTCCTGCGGCCTTCACCGAGACGAACATACCTACACACAAATGCAGAATACAAATAATTATCTGGAAAGTACTTCGCCTAATAAACACAAAACAATTTTCCTCGAAGAATTAGGACAAGATCATCCCAATTCTTCCAGGAATCTTGTTTTATAACAAGGTTCCTTATTTCTTCGTAAAGCAATAATATCAAATCTTACAGTGTCTTATCAAACAACCTTAGTTATATTAGAATTATAAGGCCTTGAACCCAGCCAGTCATAATAAACAAATTGTACCCTACAAGAATTCCCAAAGTTACCAAAATATTTACCTACAGACATCTGATAAAGCTAGATACAAAAGGACGACGTTATCTAGAATTAGTTTCCATGAAATTGAAGAGAAACTCTATAGGACCCTCTGCGGCAGTCTCAAGAAACAAACAAGTTTCTAAATCAGCGAAACCATGCGAGGAACTTTACCGGATTAATCTGGTTTCGACCGGGCCGTCCCGGTTGTGATCCAGTTTCGTCCGGACCGAACTGGTTTGCGCCGGCTATATCTGATTTGAAATAGCCAAACATTTAGGGGCTCGCTTGTATCGGGAAACGGTAAAGTCTGATAAACGGTTTCATTTAACAGATGCTAATAGTTGTTTATATAGGACATAGGTCCCCTCATTATGAGGTATTAAGATGCCTCGGGACAGTATTTTGTGAATTTAGTTTATGTTGTAGTGTAATGCAGATTTTGTCAGGAAATTTAGTCTACATAGTGAAACAGACGATGAAATAACCCCATGTTTAAATGTAAAATCCTTGAAATTTCCGTACGAACGTGAACCAAAGAAGAACCACAAAACCATATTAGCAACATACTAACAGGTTAACGTACGAGGTTTTCTCGAGCAATTTTTGCTAAACCGTCATATTATGGTGTAGTAAACTGATCTAAGCAAGTTAAGGAGCTGTTAATATTAGTGTAATTCCCGTCGAGTTCGCTCAATGGCTGCGATCCCTTATACTTAAAGCTATTAAGTTGAACCACAATCTCAGCAAGTTTATGTTCTAATGGTACCGACGAACTAATTGGTTGTACCTTATAATTTTGAACGAGCCGGTGGCACGCAATGTGGTGGTAACATTCTTTTGCGTTCGTATGTACGATGTGAGTTTTCTTTCATTGTGCTTTGTTGGATACTGATTTGTCTAATGCGCTCTTATTATTGTCTACTAGGATGGTTATATCTTCAAAACTGAGTCCTATATTATATTTGGTACTATCCTAAACTAACCCTTCAAGGAATAAAAGTATGATGTTATGTTTTGTTATGAGTGCAAGAAGTTTTTTAATCACAATACCTGACCCTATTAGTGGCCTTAAATAGTTTAGAACAAAAATTATTTCAGCAATCAATAAGTCAGGGAATGTTGAAAAAGATCATAATAATAATACAGTGGTATTTCACGAGGAGAAGTGTACAATAGCAAAATATACAACTGTGCTATTATCAAGACAAAATATTACAGAAAAGGTTCAATAGCCAATAAGAATTTTAAAGCTTCATAATATTAAATATATCCTGTTCAAGCAATTTCTGTCTCATAAGATATACTTAGATACTCGTTTTGCTGGCGGAAGCCTAATAACCCTTACCTTTACGAGCCATTGGAGAAATACAAGCTATGGAGATAATAATTTATGTAGAAATCGCTATCTGTATCATCCGACGTTATTCCTGTATCAGATTTAAAAGGAAACTAGTTTAAATTACGTTATAATTTCTGTCGCAAGCATCGGGATTTATAAGGCACATTATATGATTTAGCATAGATAGAGAATGCATCATAAAGAATTTTTTTTTTCACTATTGGCAGCTGTTTGTTATTTTAACAGCAGATCTTCTTCATCAACATTAAAGTTTGAAAATTGAAAATACAATATCCATTACCGTTGATATTATAAATGTCATTATAGCTATCATTTGAGTACAAGAAATTGTAGATTTAAATAGATTTCAGTAACAACCAGATGATTGATTATCGGAAGATTGATTAACCTACTTACGTGTAATTTAGAAATGATTTGCCTCACACTCATTGAATCATTAGCAGAATTAATTTAGAGTTGCGAATTACATTACACTAACAAAAACATGTATGGACTTTTGGAGCAATTGAAAACCACATTCTGGATTCAATACGAGAATTAAATCCTTTTCAGATGGATTGACCGACTATTAACCAAGACAGTCAATTTAATCTCAGTTTTCGACCACTCTAAGCCCGTAACCCAAACAGCGGTTGTAAACCCCCCTAGACCTTGCATGCGGGTCTTAACAAAACAGCCATGGAAACCCGTGGTCTATTGTTAACTGGCCCCAGGAGTATCCTTGCAGTGATCACGGCGATAGGATTACTGGATGTGATTGACGTTTGAAAGTTGTTAGGTCGTTACAGATTAAAAGTGAGCTTACTATCCTTGTTATTTATATTGGGGTAACAAAGGGTTCAGAAAGCAGTTCTATTTCTTTGGGATGGTTTTCAAGGTGAATAAGATAAATATAATTATGGACAGTCTCATTGACTTATAATATTGAAATCATTGGACAGTCTGCAACTTTTTGCTTATACAAAGTTTTGGTTTTGGGAATGGCGTTTGGGACAACCCATACAGAAATATATATATTTTTAATTACCTTCTAAACTCGATCGATTTTAGAACAGTTTATTTTAATAACATAATCAATCAATTAATGACTAAAAATATTTTACTTACTTCGTACTTCAAACATACCCACCCTTTCGATACTCGTCCCAAGGAACGTTTATATGAATGAAACAATCTTCTAAATCTTTGTAACAAAGTAGAAGTTTTGTAAACCAATGACACACTAAATAAATGAAATGCAAAGTTTAAAACGGCGCACATAAGTCCATAATACAATCAAATACTTGAAACAGAAAGCGAGTTAATTCGTTGGGTGATAGAATGCGGGTGTGCCTCAAGGGACCATGTCGAGTGCGTTGATCTGTCTGGGAGCCTGACGTTTGATATTCTTGGAAACAAGTTTATGGTCTGGGAATCGGGTTATTAGTATTGTCTTGAAGACTTCCAGATAGCTATTTTCTGCTTCGTTTGCTTCTAGTTGTGAAGTTCGTGGCGTGAATCTGTTGTCACTGTTTTTGTGACTTCTGGAATTTCGTGTTCTTATCTATAAGGAAAAATAACTTTCTAGCCAAAAACTTGCAAGTAAAGATACTAGTTATAACAAGCTTACAACTAAATTAGTTAATTCCGAAAGGGAGCCTAAATATAAAAATATAGAAGCTCTATAAGTTTACTCACTAAACTTTTGATAGATGTTACCCCAGAAACAATTAATTTAATTTAACAAACAATTTCATCCAATATCCAGGGTGAAACAATGTAACACCAACTGTTCTGCTCATCCAAAAAAGGCAACTAGCGATGTCGAAACAGACAACGTTCTCAAAACTGGGTCACCAGTTCAAAACAAGAGTCGTGGCGAACTTTACATACCACAAAATGTTCACATGCTATCGAGCTAGCAACATTTTTATTAAACCATTGGCTTTTGTCTGCGACTCCTCTCTAAAACTCAATTTTTTATCGTTCTGGTGCGAAAATCTAATAAACTATGCTCTAGTGCATTCGTGGTGGCATGAAATTTGATAGTAGGTTAATGGTATGTATATCAGAGTCGAGAAAGAGATGGCGGGATGAGCTGGACTCCTTCTTAAAGGATTGGCCGACAATCGCAGTAGACCGAGAAAAGTGGAAAGAGGGAAGGGAGGCCTTTGCCCTGCAGTGGGACAACACAGGCTCATAATAATAAATAATAAAATATCAGAGTCGAAAAATGCTTCTGTCAATCCTATTAATACTTACGTAGCTTCTAGATAAACAACGAAGAGAGATAGAAAGATATTTCTAACCACATAAAAGACAAAAATCTTCAAGATAGGGAAGATTATGTTTATGAAAATGTTTAGAAAAGCCTGCCTACAATATTACTACATACATTTAAATAATACATAGGGAAACCTTTGTAAAATGCAACAGGAACTCATATATAAGGAAATTGAGCAGTAGAAACTAAAATATAGCTCTTAGTAAAGCTCCAGCCGATACACAAGGCAGTAAAAATAAAATAGAGGCTCTGTTCCTACATAGTCGTATCGAGTTTTGAATTGGTAAATTCTACCGACTGAGAGAGTTTCGAGAGGAAATGTTTAAGAGAAGAGATCATTTTGAGTTTGTTATGCGATACCCAACAAATTCCTAGTGTCCAGCTAAAATCTTTGGGTTATCCTTAAAATGGTTTAGATTTACATTACGTCTTATACTGTTTCTTTCTACTGTAGGCTGATGATGATATACTTTTTCTTTCTTGACATCAATCATACTACCATTCTAATGCTACTAAAATCAACCTTATTCTTACATTCTACAGAAATCCTAAAAACATTAGACACTAACATACATCTTGACACGTTAAAAAGACAAGCCAAGTCGCGCCAGGGCGTCTCTTTTCCAACGAACGGAATTCCCTCGGCAATGCCCCTGAATCGTCGAGACGTGCCGCTATTTCCACAAAATCAATAGGTAAGACATTTGAACCCCTTACACCACTTAAAATAAATCTTGGATGATGGATAAGGCGGTCGAAATTTTGGAATGGAAAGCAAATTCGATTTGGACATGAAATCTTTTGTAATCTATTGAAGACGACGTTTTAAGTTTGAGTCTTTAAATATTTTGGTAACATAGCTAATTGAACAAATGAGTTATAAATATTTTTTGCTGATAAAATGAAGAGATAACAATTTCTGATGCTGACATTTATGTCAATACCAAATTAACTAAGATATTTTTTTCTTACGATTATTGAAAGCTAAAGCAGGTTTATGTGGTTCGTTATGTTTATATGGTTTCATACTTTAAAAATACTAGAACTATAATACCAGCTCCAAAGATATTTTCCTAAATCAGAGTGCACTTCAGAACGCTACCATACGGATTGCAAGTAAATTCAATACTGGCAAATATAGACTTGAATTTCTCGAGTTAGGAGTTACCATTGGGTAATATAATGACATTATACGATTTGGATATGTGGAAATTCAATTTAGCTATTTTCGCCTTTTGGCGTTGGCGAGTTGTGTTATTTTCAGATATTTCTTTTTATTTGGCGTACAATGTAGAACGAAAAAATTTCCTGTGTACGGAATGGGAATATCTCAATCTAAAATCACACTAATATTATAAAGGCGAAAGTTTGCGAGTGTGTGTGTGTTTATGTTTGTTACTTCTTCACGCTCAAACGGCTGGACCAATTTTGATAAAATTTTGTATGGAGGTAGCTGACACCCTGGATTAACATATAGGCTACTTTTAGGGCTTGTGGCTAAGTAATAACAGCCGCACGGGTCTGTGGATGGGTGACCATCTTTACATGCCAAGGCCCCTCCGTGCCTCGGAAAGCACGTTAAGCCGTTGATCTCGGCTGTCATTCGTGGATCTTTGACAGTCGTTACGGGTCATCAGAAGCACAAAAGTCTGACAACCAGTCTTACCAATGGGTATAGATAGTCTTACCCAGTGACTGGGTTGTGGAGGTCAGATCAGCAGTCGCTCCGTGTAAAATACTGGTATTCAGCTGCATCCAGTTAGATTGGAAGCCAACCCCAACATTTTTTTTTTTTTTTTATAACGTCTGTAGTCGATAAATAAACTATTCGATATAGTCAATCTATTTCAAGTCTAAATCAAGATAGGCGTAGGATTGAATTTCCTATTTGAACTTTGAAGTCATTCAAGTATGAATGGGATAGGTTCAATACCGGTGTTCTAGTTTCGACTTAGGTAATCGATTTCATGATCTGACTGAGAGCCTGCTGGTTCTAATACATCAACTTAAATATCATGCTTCTTATTTTATAAGGATAGGCAGAAATTGTCGACAGCCATCCTTACTCCTATATTTATGATTATGACTCTTGCACTTACGACTAGCTTCTGCCTGGGACTTCGTCTGCGTGAAATTTCTTGCTCCCCCAACTCACCCCGTCGCATCGCATCACCTGCCCGCGCTATTACTTCAATTTCAAACTCCTTAGCTTCATTATTAGTATAGATAGATATGTACTCTTACTTACGACTATTGCTATGTAGTACATTACAACACAAGACTAAAATGACATCTACATAGTTCCCCCTTTGTAAAATTATTCTAATGTAAGCATTACCTTTCGTTATGCCTTCCGGGTCTACAAGGCATTACTCAGTCCCAGCATGTTAATCATTGCTAACTTAACTACTGGTTGCACGTAGCTCCAGTAGTTCATTTTCGATACGTCAGGTGGCGCCAGTTATGCTCGGTCACAATTTATTACATTCGCGTGGGTTTTCTCAAGTTTCCTTGTGTGCTGTGTGTTGTGCAAGATTTAATTTGTGGACGCGCGTTTTGAATGACTGTTAATTTGTATTCATGGTTTTGTTGATTGCTCTTCTTGTTTAAGTGGACATGGGCTGATATAGCTTCTGTTTCTATTCACCAAGTTGTCTTGGTGTTTAATAGAAGCTATATTGTCATCATTGAAAACCTGCTGTCATTCGTAGATCTTTGACAGAAGCCTAAAACTCAAACAGTCTTACCAAGAGGTATATCGTGTTATCCAGTAATTGGGTTGTGGTGGTCAAATAGGCACTCGCTCCATGTAAAATATGGTATTAAGCTGTGTCCGGTTAGACAGGAAGCCGACCCCAACATGGGAAAAGGCTAGGCAGATTGATGTGAACCTTTTTACCCTCGACGGTACGGGGACGGTATATGCGTTTGGGGTGAGAGGATGTGTGTGCAAACCAATGTTGCCATTTATCTCCAAAACTACTAGTGCGATTTTGATGAGGTTTTCAGTGATGGGTTTGGATTTGATTGGTGCATGTTCTTAGATAGGTGTTGCGGTGACAACTCACCAGGGGGCGCTGCAGTAACATTTGTTTGTACAAACCAATGTTGCCATTTATCGCCAAAACTACTAGTCCGATTTTGATGCGGTTTTCATATCTTCTCTTCATATGTATAATGAACCCATGCTCTTTAAAAAGTTTGAAATAAAAAGCAAAATCATTATTTTATCCTTTTCCAATGATTATGATCGTTAAAAATGGTGAGTATTACTTCTCCAAACGGCTAACTTTTTTAAACAATAATGCAGCATACCATGTACTTATATTCTTTCCAAGTTTCCTCAAAACACGACAGACAGAATGACATGTATTCTCAGATTAAAGACGAAAACCATTAGACAAAGTCTTTCACATAAATATATTGCTAAAGGTTAAAAGCTCAACAAAACAAAACAAGAGCAACACAAACGAAATAAATCATCAAAAACCATATCAGTTTTATGAACAGCAATACATTCACTATGAACTGTTAACCAAAAATTTTAATATTAATAGCTATCATCAATACATGAGTTTTGTAACGTCTGCATCGGAAACTATTTGATGTATTCATTGGTGTTTCGAATTCAACAATTTTATTGTCAAATCGTTCATCAAAATGGCCGCTCATAATTCCGTTAGGAGTTGGTAATGTCAAATTAAAAGTTGGTGATGATGGATGGCTTGGTATGGATAATATGGATGGAAGGGGAGATTAAGTTAAGGGATCCTGAAATATCATAAATAATAATCAGGGTTGTGATCCTGAATGCTTAAGTTAATATGATGGTTAGCGATAAAATGATGCGCTAACCACGAAGCTGTCAAAACTTCAAATGAAGAACGTCAGTGTGTGTTTGAATAAGCATAATCAGCCTATAATGTTCCCACTACTGGGACACAGGCCTTCCAGAGTGGGCTGTACAGTCACGAGCACTAATATGTCAACACTTGGCAACTTTAAATTGCGATTTTTTCGCGAAATAACGAATGCAACGTTGAAATACGACACTTTACATAAACCTATGGGTTCGAAAGTACTATTTTCGTAATAATATAAAATTTCATTCCAAAATAAAGGAGAAAATCGCCTTTGAATAAAGCCAAGTGTATACATACTTATGCTCGTGACTTTACCAAGCGGGCCCAGTGCGGGTTAGTAGATGTCACAATGATGGCCTCAAATGATATATTCATGAAGTAGTAATTCAATAGGGTAGGTAATATGAACTTAGCGAGTTGTATTGATGAATTTTATGATTATAACTAGCTTCCGCCCGCGACTTCGTCCGCGTGAAATTTCACCCTCCCCCCATTCACCCTCTTAGGGGTGGAATTTCGAAAAATCCTTTCTTAGCGGATGCCTACGTCATAACATCTACCTGCATGCCAAATTTCAGCCCGATCCCTTCAGTGGTTTGGGTTGTGCGTTGATAGATCACTATATCAGTCAGTCACCTTTGAGTTTTATATATTTAGATTGTAAGATTGTATAAATAAATATTTTTTACAGCCGCTACTTATATTGAAATCAACATAGAACCTGATACTGACCTGCAAATTGCAAAAAACGTAAGAAAATTTGAATTTCGCCTTAAACTAAAAAAGGTTCTACGTCTAGCAGTGGACTGTGGTAAGCTGAGATGAAATAGAATCACTTATCGACTCACCATTTTACAAAAAGCCTGGTTAGGCGACTAGCAAATCCGAATTTAGACGTTGAGAACCAACAAATTCTAGACTAATGGCTAACCTAAAACTATATGTTTCCTCAGTTTAATATAGTGGTACGAAAACAAAGAGGTTTCTCGTTAGTAAAACAAAAGCAGATGGTTTGAAGCAACTAAGAATAAAGAGCCGAATCAACATATTTAGTGTTCCCTCCGAGAGTAATGTTCTACTAGAAACGCCACTGCGAATAAGATACGTGTCCCATATTATGCAGGGAGCGTTATCTTTGCGAGATTTTCCTTATGGAAAAAGGTTGGAGAGGTTGGAAAGTGTCAGGAAAATAAGGTCAATTGTCTTGTCCTGTTAACTTACATGCATGAGTGGTTAGATTGTAAAAACGAAGTAAATCTTTGACAAAAGGAAGGAATAAAGTGGGTGATCGTCCCGCTTTATTTTTCTTTGCAAATAAGTTTACTTTAATTTACCTTGCCTTTATTTTACTTAAGAAATTGCGACTTTTTTTATTCATTGCAGTGAATTTGGCACTTATTTTCTATCAGCTTTTAGAACTAAGATTACAGTTTTAAATAACATGACGGAACGAATCTTATCTTAGATGTTTATAGTGGAAGGCACACGGCAGCCATTCCAAGCTAAAAGATGTTAGTGGAAAGCGATGAATACGATAGCCACTCCAAAATAAAACGTTGACATTTTTAAAAGATCTATTTTAGAATATGGAAGTACTTTTTTCGGCAAGGATTTTTTTTACTTGCGGAACTGCGCTCAAAATATCTTCTATCTGCACACATCCGCACCTCATCTAGTAACTGAGTACCCTCTACGTAGGGCCTGTTTGCGTGTTTTCATGCCAAATTAACCAGACAGCTCGCCAGTGCAAGGGTTAAGTCGGCTCCTAAATAGCTAATGTATTTAGTTAGAATCCCGGAGTAAAAGGTTTGAATTCATAATTTCCGGACACATACTATCGCTTAGACTTATGTAACGCTAATTTAAATGGAGTTTAGGGTTATTTCGAGAACTTTGTTTTTAATCCGGAATACAATGAAAATGTAGTGTTTCTGATGGAAAGAACCCAGTATTAAGCATTACAAAGGATTTGGGACCTTAATACTATATTTATTAGATAAGTAATTGATTAATTGGGGAAATGTGGGAGTATAACCTTTTAGGGAAAACAGGCTTGATTTCATTTTGTTCCAGTGGTTTCTGGATCTGAAAATAGACAAGGATAAAATAGAAATGAGTTCCTTTCATCTGAGGTTTCATCATAAGAAATCCGTTGGGAATTATCCAGGAAATTGCCTTGGGCAATTGGGATAGATCTAGGTGATGTTATTATTCCTGAGAGGTTGCCTCTTGCAATGTAGATAGGTCTAGAAAAAATCCGTCTAATTTGAAACCGTCTGTCCGTCCGTCCGCCCGTTCATTTAAGGGAGATGCGCAAGGTAGCACCCAAAATTCAAATTTTCTTAGGTTTTTTTGCAAATTGCAGGTCAGTGTTAGGTTGTATATTGACAAAATATGATTCGCGATCATAACAAGATTTACAGAATTATAATCAAATAATCAATACAAACCTACCCAGTTCATATTTCTATTGATTGATAATTTAGTCATTCAAATTGCAAAAAACGCAAGAAAAATTTAAAGCTTCCCCTTTAAATAATCATCGTTTAGTTACCAAAAGCTGCCAAAAATAAAGAAACAATAAGGAAACTTTCCGTTATGATAATTAATATGAAAATATATTTTTACGAGTAGTGTAATTTACAAGCTTTTTAGTCATAACTTTTTACGTACCGATAAAGTTAAACAAAATTCTTGGAAGAAAAGAAAATGAAATGTAAATTACGCTTTGCATAAATTAGTTTCACTATCGTCTATACATCGATTTAGTTTTTCAGAGATTTCTTATGTTATCGTGATTAGGCTTAGTCCTAAGGTATGAAAGATTAGCGGGTCTCTAAAATATATTGCCTCTAAAAACTAAAGACTACATGAAGGTATATTTATGAATATTGAATGATGGGTACCTTATCATCATAATCATAACATTCTCCTGCTCTCACAATTTATTTGGGGTCGGTGCAACATGCCTTTTTCTTCCATACTTCTCTATTAGATGACATCTCGGTAGCCACTCCCTTTCTAGCCAGGTATGGTAAAACACGGACTGTCTTCGCCATATTACGATTCATAACGTTATCTTTTTATGATTCTCCAAAGTGGCCTTTTTAGACCCCCTGTACATTTTACGACCCAAAAATCGCTGTCGCTTATCAACAACACCAAACCCAATTATACTTTACTAAGTTCTAATATTAATGTGCCTTTGGCGTGTTCCCGTACCCGCTTAAACAGAGATTAAGCGCAACTAACACAGTTATATATAAATACTGAGTATATAAAACTTAAAGAAACGTATGATTTATGAGCGTTGAGATTGCGTACAGCAGGCTATTGTAACTTACGACACAGATTAGAATTATTGTAGGTTTTTGGGTAATGTACGCATTGACCGGGTAATGTGGATATTAGGGGTTGAAGTGAGAAATTTGAGGATTTTATGGCACTACGACCAGCACGCATTACTTAAAACACTTTTAATACCCAATTTCTGTGCCCAAAAAGCGGAACGTTTGGCGAAGGAATCGTAGCATTAATTTGTTAATTCCAGACGGGGAAGTTGAAAATACTTTCAAAGATGAAGCGTCAGGGTAGCCCACGTCATTCAAATTTTCTTACGTTTCTTGCAATATGCAGGTCAGTGTCATGTTGAATGATTTATTGACTTAGAGATATTAATATAATTTAAAAATAAAAAAAAATTACAATTATATAAAACTTGTACAAATATTGTTAAATTTTGATTAAAATATGATTCGCCAACGTAACAAATATGACTACAGAATTATAATCATTATAATCATCAATACAACCCTCTAAGTTCATAAAATCCTATTGATTTATACGAGTACTTATTTCATGAAATAGTTATTCATTAATATTTTGTTAATCCCCCCCTTTAAAAGCTTTATTTACAAGATTGCTTTGATGTTTAATCATTGTGATTCAAATGTGGTAATCATAATTCATCACCATCATAAGCTTACAGCAGTCCACTGCTAGACTGGAGATTCCTATGAATCTCCAGTTGCACGCCATTTAGCTCGATTCTCGGCAATTCTCATCCAGCTGCTACCAGCCACCCTGCGAAGATCGTCGCTCCACCTAGCCTGAGGGAGCCGTACCTTACGTTAGCCGATACGCGGTCTCCACTCAAGAACACGTCTACCCCAACGGTCATCGGTTCTACGGCTAATATGGCCGGCCCATTACCATTTCAGCTTGCTTACCTATTCTTCATAATAATCCAACACTAAAGAATTTCACACGTATAATTCGACTGACAGCCACTACCAAACAAAAACGCATCTACCCACAATTCGATATTCGAATCCCGATTGATACAAAACATTGTCTCACTGAAGACAAGACTCTCCCCCGGAGTGAGGATGTAGTAATTAAAATTAATCCCCTTCGGCAACCACAGGCAGAGTTGGGGCGATATTGAAAGGTGTGATTTGAGTAATACAAAGAGGTCCCTATTTATTGAAAGTAGAATTTCAGACGGCTTTCGGTTCTTTCAATAACACCTTAGGAGTTGATGAAGCGAATTTTTTTGGGAAAAGGTCGGTAACAAAAAGGCCGTTTTTTGTTTTCTTCCTAATTCTGTTGTCTTTTGTTTTTAAATTTTGTCTAATAAGAATTGAAAAGGTAAATTCCTTTCTTGTCTTTCAGTGAATTGAAATGTTTTTGTTTAAAACAATTAGTGTTTTGCTTTCACAGAAAATTGTATCTTATCTGCTCATGAAATAAGTTTATTTTTATAACATTTTTTTGTAAAAGCAGCAGTTGCAGATTAACATGTAAAGTGACCTTTTTTATTTTCGAGAAAATAAATCGAAGTCAGATAACTCGTCAATATTGTTTTCATGCTCGAATAATTTCGCTTCGAATAAAAATAGTTCTCTAACAAGCTCAACTGTAATTGGAACATCAAATGCAGTACAAGAAAAAAAAATACAATACAATAAAAACGCTGAATAAAGAAATTGGCTGAAATACAGTAAAAAGTAACATAAAATACACGGGAATTTAAATATAACCATTAATTTGGCTGGTGTACGGAACTGTCACAGCGAGAGGTATGGTCAGCAAAATACTCAATGGAAATCTTAATTAAAATTGTGAAAAAATGAGAACGAAAATGTTGAAGCTTCTTCTCTTTCTCGATAAATTCTAGTAACACGTATTTTTTATGATTGCTCGAAGGATATTTCTAGGGAATAGAACATTGTTTTCCAAGAAGTAAAAATACTCTATTAAGTTAATATCGCGAGAAACAGTAATATAGAAATAACTACACAGAAACATTTAACAATCAGTAGATTACTTCAGGCAAGTAAATTTTCATTACACAAATACAAGAAAAATATTTCATATTTCAAGATGTCGTCAGGACATTTAAGAGTACTACAAGAAGGCAATCATTCGTAACAAAATGTTTGCGAAAGACGAAATTCTGCAAAAAATACAATACACACATCAAAAATAAATTTTCCAAATAACTCTCATTAGTTTTGATACTCGAAAAATATGTGAAATGTGTTACGTTATGATGGCTCGTTGGTTTGAGAGCTTTTAGGACCGATTCTTGGAGCAATGTGTGAATTATGTATACTCTGTTATCACAAAATGTACTGTTATTCTCGATTTTTGTCATTCTTGGGTTTATTTCGCTGAATGGCAATCTTTTGGTAATATTGCGTGAATGTGGCTTCTTGGTGAATTGTTTACTTAAAGCTTGAGATAAGAATGTTTATATTCTGGTCTCAATAACGCTTTACTAGACCATTTGTGTGTAATACTTTCATTCACAGAGGCCTATAAATCAGCCCATAACGATAAAACTACTCATAAGAAAAACACAAAAAAAAACTAAAAGTTATACACAAATAGCAACCAGAACAGAAGCAGCAATATTAACCGAAAATATGTCTATTATAACAAAAATAACACAAGAACCCTGCTCCCAAGCGATATGAACACAAAATTTTCGCACACAAAAACCCGATCTCAATTTTCATTAAAACAATTATTTCGTTCGCCTTTTACGTTGTCGCTACACCTACCGCTTTCCAAATTAAACTGCCTTATTAATAGATCGGAGATACGTCGCTTTTGTCTCCCCTACTCGTCTCACGGATTTAATAGAAAATTTAAACAAGCCCCGTGGTACTTCGGCTCCTGATTAAAACGACTAGGCTTCAGTCGCGACCAAATTAAAATCTTAGAACGCGTGGTTTTGCTGGCGGGACATAGAGGTGGCGAGGTGAGGGAGCTATTGAAAGATCTGTTTTGTTGGTGTTCCTGTAGAATTTAGAGTGGTTTCTAAAGGCTTTGTGGTTTTACTGATTTATCGGGAATGAAGTTTTCACGTATTTTACCCATCTATTTTCTGACGGTAAACATGTGAAGGCGAGGGAAGCGAACGTACCGCGGCCGCGGCCTTCGAGCACCAGATCCCCTATTTTGTTGCTGAAGCATTTGGGTTAGATGATATAACCTCATCTGGTGGTATGTTTCCTGATATTTACTTAATATTCATTACAGAGCTTTGGCTGAAAATGAGTAAATATGAAAATTAGGTCAACTAAACCATATATAAAAAGAGCATTATACGAATTGTAAATTATATGTCCTCCTAATGGTAATTACAGCAAAATAGGGTTATATGAAATATAACATTCGATCACATGAAATTAGGTTAAGTATAGATACGTTTTTATAGCATATAACAATTATATCATATGAACGTTATTTCAAGTGATATTATACTATCTGTTATTATGCCATATATTACACACCCTATAATTTTAGCCTTTACTAAGAAGAAGAAGGGAGCCTTAAATCGTGCACAGTTGATGGCAATAGGCTCGCCCCCTATTACGTGGGACTTAGAACATAACTGGCGACATGTGGGAGCACATGTAAGAAAAAAAGAAAGAAAAAAGTTTATTTGGACACAGTTCGCGAAACACAAAATTAAAAATTATGTTTCAACAACAATAGTGTGTGCCTCACGGCTGCGCCAAAAAGGTTTCATTTCAGCATTAATGCCAGACAGATGCTGTCTGACGCTGGTTCTCTAATGAACCTTTAGGGAAAAGTGACGGGAAATGTCTGCCTAACACTTTGAGGACCAGGAAGCGTTATGTTATGTATGTTAAGAACGGAAATAGGACACATGTTTCTGTATTGTCTGGATCAAGTCCAAGACGACCTTACGACCTTTTCCAAAGGGGAAAAGGTCGTATCTCCTGGACTTAATGGTAGTCTTGTTGACAACCTGCTGCGAAAAAGCTAAGTTATCTTATCTCTAATCGTTCCTCTCTGATGAGAGAAAGCCCAGCTTTCTTGGATTGTGCCCAGTTTTCTTGGAGTCTATCAAAAGTTAATTTATTGATAACTCTTCAATAAATAGAAAGTTTGATAGACTATCATTATAATCAGATTATTTTTAGATCGATTTTTATGTAATTAATAACAGCTTAGTTTGTACAAAGAGATTAAAATTCCATTTAGGCTCAAATGTCTAAAATAACAGCAAACGTAAGACAATGTTGAATTAGTTATTGAAATATCAGATATAATATAATAAAAATATCAGTGCTGAATACAAATTCAATAAAGTGTCAACTAAATTGTGTAAACGTAATTTAATGCAAATTAATATTCTAACATTTATTGCAAAGTACGTTTTGAATGCATTTTCTCCTTTAATACAATTACTTAGCAGTGTATCAAAATTTGAATTTGGACCTTTCATGTTTGCATACGATATTATGTCGACAGCAAATAAAATATAATGTGCTTTTATTCTTCGAATAATCGCTTCGAATAATCACTCTTCTGGAATTTATTCGAAGTTTTGTGATTTTACCAACATGTATGCCGATGTAACTGCAGTATGTTTCACGAATCATGTCGCTCATCTCATGTCGCTTCGAATAATCACTCTTCTGGAATTTATTCGAAGTTTTGTGATTTTACCAACATGCTTGCTGAATTTAACTGCAGTATGTCTCACATGTTAATGTTATTTGAATAAGAGGATACTCTGTTTCGTCGTTTAAGTGAGAATCCTGCGGAATCATCGTCTTATTCGAACTCCGGCTCCCTGCAGATTTACGACGTAAAACATTAATTTACATTATGTGCTAGGCTTAAATGAACGTAATTATATTTATGATCGACTCACCCTCCGGCGTAAAGATTGCAAGATTATGAGTTTGCTTACCTGTAAAAGGAATAAAATATAATTAATACTTATTTTATTTATTCTAATACTGCAAATTAATGTTGTGAAGTACCTAATTTATCTCTTCATGTCTAAGACTGGATCATTGTATTTGTTATTACTATTAAATAAAATAAATTCATATTATTACAGGATGTGAACAGGAATACAGCAATCAATTATCGTAAATTAAATATGTCGAGCATAAGCATTAAGTGTGGACTTAACAAGCTGTTAAACTGGTCAATCGTTTGAAAAATGCGTTGAACATTTTTTTTATAACACTAATAGGAATCATAAAAGATAAAAAAAAAAACTAAGAAATAATATTCTAATGAGGTACTCAAAGAAAACACTTAGAAAATAAGACATTGTGCTTAGATTTCCTAAGGGTGCTTAGGCTTACATAAAGAAGGGGGTTTTCGGTCCCGACTCCCGGTACAGGTGTGGTACAGGTCTCTGCAGGTTGATCTTCGGAAGGAAACTGTTACATGTATTACCTGTTCCTTTATGTAAGTTAATGTGGTACTATTTCACCTGCACCGATCGGTACCGACACGCACAGACTCGCCTGCACCGGGAAACTGTTTCATTATGTAAGCACCCTAAGGATGTGAGCGTAAAAATTCCTCACTATGCAGACTGTATTAAAAATATCTCAAAACGGTGAAGGAAAACATCTTGAGAAAATGTCCTAGAACCAAAAAAAATCGAAGACATGTGCCATCTACCTACTAACCCGCACTGGGCCCTTGTGGTATCAGCCCACTCCCTCTCGAAGAGAGGAGGCCTGTGTCCCAGCACTGGGAACATTATAGGCTCATTAGGTACTCAATACTCAATCATTTATTGCATTCCAGAATGTATAAGGTATATGCTTAGGTGGTAGGTAACATTTGTTGTAACAATCCTGGACCCTGTCGGGCACAGCAAAACAAAAATTTTTTGGAAGAGGACTTATTTATACATGCAAACTAATTAATCTAAGTGCAATGTAAGGTAACATTTTATTAATTATTAATTTAATCAGAAAATTTTATTATTAATTTATATTGTTATGTCTGTTCTATGGATTTGTCAATTAAATATTCATTTATGCTATAATGCTGATTATGTATAAGCGGTATTACCTACACTTCTACCTCTACTCCTTCAAAATTTACAAGCATAACTTTACATTTAAGTAGACCACAAATTCATCCCCACAATACATTTAATTTCCACAAAGCTACTAGTAAATCATGGTTATATTCCAAAGTATACATTTATACATCGTTTCGTTTAGGCCGTCTTTCTCTGTGTTTCAGAGTTTTTTCAGAGAATCTTGAATCCCGCGCGTGCCATCAGAAGTAATATAGAGAATATATCGTACAATATATTTTGCTCGCTTGATGTATGAATGTGTGGGGCTGAAGGTGAGAACTGTATTTTAAAAGTGTCGTTTTTCACCTATAACGATCTTTGTGTAAAGGTGTAGGTATATTGTGCAATTTGGAATCGTAGAAAAAAGGATATAGTTGTTTAACAAGACTTAAACCATAAGCTGGCGAAATTACATATTGTCTTCTGTTGTTTTAAAAACTGATTCCCTTTGTAAGCCAACTTAAAAGAAGGATTTTTTTTACTGTATTTTGTTTAGCAAAAAGTAAAATTGCCATGTTTTAAGTAGGTACCTACTTCATTGACAGGCAAATAAAGTACCTATTTATTAAGTGAATGGGTAAGGGTGGGCAATATGCAATGTTTTATTTTTTTTATATTCAATCAACTTTAATTTTGAATAAAATTTAATTATGGTTGGGTTTATAATCAATCTTCTTCTATACATATAATAAATTTGTAGAAAAGTGGTGTCTGTACAATGGAAATATATAAAAAAAAAGTAGCAGGGGTTGTTATTATATCGATGCCGAACCCGAAATTGTAATTAATTTTTTTTTTGTCTGTTTGTCTGTTTGTCGGTTTGTCTGTTTGTCTGTCTGTTTGTCTGTTTGTTTGTGCACGCTAATATCAGAAACGGCTTATTCGATTTAGATGCGGTTTTCACTAATATATTGTAGTAGGCTTCACTTAACATTTAGTGTTTATTTCATGTCAATCGGTTCATAAATAAAAAAGTTATGTCAATTTAAAGAATCACGGCGAACATTTGTTAAGGTATTCTATCAGAGTACGTACACGCCTCGGGCCTGCGCGTCCGATCTTCGGAACTACTGGACGGATTTGAATGATTTTTTTTTGTTGTATAGTTATTATGGCTGGAAAACATTCAGGCTATAATGTTTCTTGGAAACTTGAACACCTGATGCAGAACCGAAACAGACCAGCTTAACCATAAGAGATACAAAAATGGTACCATAGCAAAAATTGTTCCACGTGATGAAGATTTTCTGCTGAGAGAATAAATTTGAAGATCTGGAACACCTGATGGGGAACTCCAAGAGCCCAGCTACACCATCTATACATATAATAAAACAGTAGAAAAACTGTGTCTGTACATTGAAAATATTAAAAAAAAAAAAATTGGGGGGGGTTTAGAAACAGTAATAGGGTACGAATCCGAAAAAAAAATTCTGTCTGTTTGTCTGTTTGTTTGTACAGTCACGAGCAAAAGTATGTATTCACTTGACTTTATTTAAAGGCGATTTTATCCTTTATTTTCGAATGAAATTTTATATTATTAGAAACATAGTATTTTCGAACCAATAGGTTTATGTAAAGTGTCGTATGTCAACGTTGCATTCGTTATTTCGTGAAAAAATCGCAATTGAAAGTTGCCAAGTGTTGATATATTAGTGCTCGTGACTGTACACGCTAATCTTCGGAACTACTGGAAGGATTTGAATGATTTTTGTTTTGTTGTATAGGTATTATGTCTGGGCAACATATAGGCTATAATTTATCTTGGAAACTTGAACACCTGATGCAGAACCGCAACAGACCAGCTAAACTATAAGAGATACAAAAATGGTACCATAGCAAAAATTGTTCCACGTGATGAGCATTTTCTGCCGAGAGAATAAATTTGAAGATCTGGAACACCTGATGTGGAACTCCAAGAGCCCAACTACACCATAACATATATAGGAATGACGTCTTAGCAAAAGTTGTTCGGTCTGATGGGCATTTCCTGTTGACTTATAAAAAAACTGGCCAACACGAAGGGTTCCGTACCACAAGGCAAAAACGCCGAAAAAAACACGTTTGTTGTATAGGAGCCCCCCTTAAATATTTATTTTATTTTGTTTTTAGTATTTGTTGTTATAGCGGCAACATAAATACATCATCTGTGAAAATTTCAACTGTCTAGCTACCGCGGTTCTTGAGATACAGCCTGGCGACAGACAGACGGCAAAAACGCCGAAAAAAACACGTTTTTTTGTATGGGAGCCCCCTTAAATATTTATTTTATTTTGTTTTTAGTATTTTTTGTTATAGCGGCAACAGAAATACATCATCTGTGAAAATTTCAAATGTCTAGCTACCGCGGTTCTTGAGATACAGCCTGGCGACAGACAGACGGCAAAAGCGCCGAAAAAAACACGTTTTTTTGTATGGGAGCCCCCCTTAAATATTTATTTTATTTTGTTTTTAGTATTTGTTGTTATAGTGGCAACAGAAATACATTATCTGTGAAAATTTCAACTGTCTAGCTACCGCGGTTCTTGAGATACAGCCTGGCGACAGACAGACGGCAAAAACGCCGAAAAAAACACGTTTTTTTGTATGGGAGCCCCCCTTAAATATTTATTTTATTTTGTTTTTAGTATTTGTTGTTATAGCGGCAACAGAAATACATCATCTGGGAAAATTTCAACTGTCTAGCTACCGCGGTTCTTGAGATACAGCCTGGCGACAGACAGACGGCAAAAACGCCGAAAAAAATACGTTTTTTTGTATGGGAGCCCCCCTTAAATATTTATTTTATTTTGTTTTTAGTATTTGTTGTTATAGTGGCAACAGAAATACATCATCTGTGAAAATTTCAACTGTCTAGCTACCGCGGTTCTTGAGATACAGCCTGGTGACAGACAGACGGACGGACGGACAGCGAAGTCTTAGTAATAGGGTTCTGTTTTTACCCTTTGGGTACGGAACCCTAAAAATCGAAGATCAGAAACATCTGATGTGGAAATTAAAGCTATCACTAATTTCACTGTATAAAATAACATATGCTGGGATTATAAAATAACTTAAGCTGGGAGTACCTCCACGCGGTGAAGGCGGTAACACTTGGACTGATTTTCGATGACGATGGTATATCATTGAAAATTTGACTCTACTGGCCAAAACTCCCATTTATTTTTTTATTTTATCGAATAATTATATGCCTTCGGGCTTATGTTATTTGAGTGTTTAATTTCCTTTTCCATTTATCTTCGTGACACGGTAGCCTACCCGGTAACGCAGAGGAGCAGTCACTTAGATTTTAATTGATCAGGTATCTTCTTCACAATAAAACTATAACCATGCCTAGAAAGAGGTCAAATCTTTCCCAATGTTCCAAAGGGGCTAAAAGATTGAGGATCATAAGATCCCAAGAATCTACCGGAGAGCGTCAGGAGAGACTTGATGCTGTTCGAGAACATCAGGCTGCAACTCGATCCGTGGAAACCTCTGCGGCGACTGACCGCTGATTGTGAACGACATGCATTGCGTCGCGAATCGGAAACGTTTACCGATACAGAATCACGCTTGAGTTTTCAGCGTATTCGATCATCTACTAACAGGGGGCCTAAAAAGGCCACTTTGGCAGAATCATAAACGTATTTTGCTTTTTTTCGTTGCAAGAGATTGGGATTGGATTTGGATTGGTATTTAAGCACAGACAAAAAAAAAATAACTGAAAAATCCTTCACCAATGGGATTTGATACGATTAACTTAACAGTTAACTGTCTATTATGATTTATAATGATTTGATGAATTCCTTTTATGATTCTGCAAAAGTGGCCTTTTTAGGCCCCCAGGTCTTTTGAAACGAGTGATGAACGTGATGCGCGACTAACTACTGATAGAGATTATCTTACACTGTCCCGAACACGCACACAACAAAATTTTCATAATCAGTTAGAAAGTGAGAGAGAAAGAATTGCTGGAGTACGGCATGAAAAGACAAGAAGAGCGCAACGAACGTATGAATTCTGATACATATCTGATCATATACAATAATGCCTTTCAAATGACATATTTTGGTGCGAAGCAGATTTCAGAAGACCCATTTATGCCAACATTCAAAGTGCAAGGCCAAGTTTACCAGCTTATTGGTTCATTATTGCCTGAAAATGACGTCTCGAATCGTCTCGCTCACCCCGGTGTTTTCCAGTACAACGTATCGCTGGCATAAGCAACAGCATCCGCGTACGAAGTCGCGGGCAGAAGCTAGTTCTAAAAATAAAGTAAGTACCTAAGTTAAATTAAGTAAGTTACCCAATAATAGTTATCAAACAATAACTTAATTACAAAACTAGTCACACTTCACAAACGACCTCAAAATGGCGGCATCATTATTCCAATTAAGATGGCCGCCAGACTCCTTGAGTCGAACGTGCTGTCTGCCTTCAAATTGTTTATTATCTGCCTTTACGTAACAAGCATAGTGGTAATGAGACATTCCTATGGCTTTTTATTAAATTTCTTATGGGGTGGAATAATTAAATTCTTGGTAAAGCTTTGGGAATGAGTGACGAGAATCTTTCTAAAATTATGAAGTTGGGGACTCTCTGTCTGTGCTAGCTACACTCAAAAATATAATGTTCTTGTCTAGGTTGTTGGCTATATTGAATGCCAAGATAGTCTAAAACAAAATCTAGACATGAGTGGAGTTTCAGGTACCTAAATTCTGCAAGTGTCCTGATGATGAATTGTAAGATGAATATAAGATTACAGCTATTTATATGATTTCTCTGTGACTTATTGAACTTATATCCCACTCAATAGAATGAAAGAAAGAAAAAATATTGCACCCATAAAATGGTAAAATTTCAAATTAAAATAAGCGCCTTGCACTTTAATATATAACATCGACAAATGTACTTTAAAGATAACCCCACAAAACCTGCTGGTTAAGCTGCACCTAGATTAGCTCTGTTTCACAATGCCACCTGGCAAATCCAAAATAGAAAAGAAATTGTATGAAATGAAATGCCTTGCGAAATCAGTGGGTGAAACAGGCCATTATATACATACATACACATACATAATATATAGACATGATAAAAATATGCGTACTTTGTGTTTGGTGTTCTGTGAAAGAAAGTGAATTTATTTAAGTTTTTTTTTTTTTTTGTTAGCCTAGTTTGTGTCCCACTGCTGGGCAAAGGCCTCCCCTTTTTCCTTCCAAACCTCCCTGTCTATTTAAGTTTATTATGTTTAATTTCTTTTGTATAATTTAATATACGAGTACCTACATGAATACTCAACACGTAGTTATAAAAAATAAAATACGAAAATAGTAATGGTTTGGAAAAATGTTAATTAATGTAATTTTGGTGTTGTACAGTTTTAATTAACTATAAATAAATTAATAGACATTCTACGCCCGATACTTACAAACAAAATACTTTAAATATTAACTCATCCCATTGTAAAAGCCAATAATAGTTTTCAATACTAAAACCAGCAACATTTCTATATTATACAAAACGTATAATAAGTAGCTACTTAGCTTCGCCAGTCGATCGTCTACGAATACATTTTCCCTAGTCGATACAATTTTCGATACCGTGAGAAGCGAAACAGCTGACATATTTATGTTTAACTAGCTGCGCCCCGCGGTTTCACCCGTATAAGTTTCGATCCCGTGGGAATATCGGGATAAAACGTAGCCTATATGTTAAACCAGGGTGTAATCTACCTCCATACCAAATTTTATCATAATTGGTCCCGCCGTTTGAGTGTGAAGAAGTAACAAACATTTATAAACACACACACACACTCACAAACTTTCGCCTTTATAATATTAGTGTGATATTAAATCTATTACCTACGTATTTTGTGTATTTTTATTTATAAACTAGGTTCTGTCAGCGACTACGTCCGCGTGAAACTTCTTGTGTACCCACCCCGTCGCATCGCATCGCCCAGCGGCGCCCGCGCTATTATTTTGTTTTCACTTGTGTTCTTTCTAACTTTTTTTTCTTTTTGCCCGGCTCTAAGTCTTTTCGAAAAATAAGGGCTTGAAAGTTTGTATGAAATGCCGTACAGCGTAAACGCTCTTAAGGTGAAATATGCTAAATCAATCACTGATATAATACATAATCAGCCTATAATGTTCCCACTGCTGGGACACAGGCCTCCTCTCTGTGAGAAGGAGTGGGCCGTAATCCACCACGCGGGCCCAGTGCGGGTATAAATAGTAACACACACAGAAATAGGAAAACGAATACCTATACCTGTTCAACCTCTAATACCTATAAAGAGGGAACAGGGCGTGCGATCCTCCATACAAATGTACTTATTCCACTTTTTTCTTCCTGAATAATGCCTCTAGAGCATATTTTTGTTTTTTATAAAATCAAGGTCTGCTGTAAACACGTCCCTGTCATTTTCTTTTTTTCAGCCACTTATTAGTAAAGAAAATGACTCACTTAAAAGGACAAAAAATGCCCTATTTTTATTACCGCCATAATTAGAGGACTACCACACAAATTAGAAAAGTTTTTAACATTAAAATAAATGTTAGGAACCTACACATACTCTTTCTTAAAATGTTAATGTAAAAATTAATTGAATCGGTTCAGTTTTCGAGGAGAAAAAAGGGGAATAAAAAAACGTCGATCTCGTCAAAATATTTGTGATAATTTCGGTCTGAGCTGTCCCTATCACACACTACGGGGACAGACTTGAGGTAAGGCGACGGCAATAGTTTCTTCAAATACCTATTTTTCAAATTCCTCGCAGGCCAGGCATTCAGTGGCAAAATGTAATAAAAACACGTTATTTACATGAGCACAAAGACGTTTTAATCGTAGGGTTCGGCGACATAGCCTGTTTTAGTGGTAGTCCTATGAATGTTTTATAAACGAGGGGTTTAAGGCATAAGCGGATAATACAGCAACAAATTTTGTTTTTTTTTTACAAAAATATATTATCAATGTTATTTATGCCTGAAAGATTATGTTTTAATGCTTTTCGTAGTCAATTAAATGGTTGAAAGCCGTAATTACAGAAACCATTCAAAACCCATTGTGTCTCGCGTGGATCCACGTTCACGAAGGGTTAAAAGAGTTTCTTGGTTCCATGTCCTCAACGTGGGCCTACCTTAAACCTACTGGGCTCAAACTAAATACAAGTCAAATCAACGTGCTTGCCAGGAAAAGATGAAGAAGAATGTCTTTTACTGCCTCCTGAAAATGTATCAGGGCATTCTATGATGGCGAATAACTGTGACCAAGTCAGGTTGCACTAAAAAAGTTAGTGACGTAGCAGGTTATTCTGTCATAACCTATATTTCTACAGCAGCCACTACAGCTGCTGTTCGGGTTGTATTAAGAGAACCTTCAGAAACATTGTATAGATAGAACTATAGATAGAACCATAGAGAAAATATATATAGAACCATAGAGAAAAATTACATATCTATTCTGTGGTAATACCTACTCAACTTCGCCCGGCGAACTCAGCACAGCCGCGCTAATAACCCCCAAGCCAGGGTAATCTTTTCTTCATTGCTTAAGCAATTCTCATACACACCTCACACCATAGAGAAAGAAGCTACTTCTTATTTACTGCTAACTGCTTATCCCTTGGACTCAAACAAGGAAAATGGCCGTAGACTTTCCGTTAAATATTAAGCAATGGTTCTGGAATAACGGCTGTTCTTGACAGTGATTGCTTTTCAAATAAAAAAAACAATGGGTTTTGTCTAGGACGGTTTTGTTTTCTTGCTAACTAGCTGGATAAAGGGTAATTCAGGAAATACCCCTTCTGGTTTTTTGATAGGCCAATTCATGTTGAAAGGCTGGAGGAAATGGTATTAGGTATATATTTTACATCGAGTGTTCTAGAAACATTATCAGGTGTAAAAGAATGTTTCAACACAAACGAAGCTCGAAAATAAAATCATTATGAAAAATAAAGGAACTATTATGTCATCAACCACTTTTTCGTTTGTAAATTGCCTTTAGTGAAGAAAATTATACGTTACCACCAAAATATAAAATGATATCTCACACAATTGTGTGCAATAAAATAAAGTCACCCCACAATTAAAGGGGGTAAAAACCAAAATCGAAAATTAATAAAATAATAATTACAGCGCGGCAAAGCAATTCACGGTTTCAAGATTTCATTTTAGATTAATAAAAATTTTACTGTCCGTACCGTCAGACCGGCGGCCATTTTGTTGACGTATTATTAATTCAAGATGGCGGCCATAAAATCCGGTGGTAACGCGGCGATGCCCTTAATGAGGGACGATTAAAATTGCTTCAGGAATGGATATTGGAATGCTATTTTTACTGGATTAATTTCATATTTTGCATGATATATTTTAATGTGGGTAATTGGGTTTGTAATTTGTCCGTAATGGCTTTTTCACCATTCATATCTTCATAAGTAGCTATAGGTATACCTTACTGTGTTACCTACGTACGCCATTTTGTTTTTTTCAAACAAATTAAATACGAGATCATTAAGTTTATGGCTCGATTTCTTTTGTTTTACCTTGTTACAAGTATTATTAAATGCACGTCGACGGCCATTGGCTACTTCATCTTTGTGTCCTTAATTAAAATAGAAACTTGATAACGCGATGCAACAAAAGAAACTTATTTCTAAACAGGACACACTAAAGGACTACACTTGAAGTACAAAATCAAATATCTTCCTTTGATATCCCATTATTCTCATTCGCTAAATGAACTTAATGAACAGGGCCAATGTAACTTAATTGATACTTTATTTAATAAATATCAACTTAATTGATACTTTATTTAATAAACATCAATTAATTGAATAATAAAATATGTAATTATAAAGATTGTAAAACTCTTGGAGTTCGAAAATCTATTATTAAAGGGGTTTAAATTAATTTAAAATGTTATTCAATTTAATTGTACGCTATATGTTTTCTTACGTATAATTTCAATTAATTTGAGGTCGTTTTGATTATCGGTTCCCATTATTTTAATTTATAGCGTTTTTGAACTTTGGTGTGTTTTTAATACTTACATTCGCTTTCTTTTTACCCACCAATTAATCAATAGCATTAAGGCTCAAACAGGCGCGACACGCGATATAATCGCCAGCGACACAAAAGCACCGCTCGTTGTGCGACTTTGTGTCGCGCGTGATTTTATCGCGTGTCGCGCCTGTTTAAAATGTAGTCGTTCTAGGGACTAGTTTATTAGACAATGTGACAGGACAACCTGCATCCTAATTGCGTAGCACACTATCAATCACAGTGTTGATCATTTTGAAGGATATTGGTAACCCATTGTAACATAAGTATGTTGTAAAATTTGTCGGCTCAACAATGTACCTAAATAACGCAATGAATGTTGTTGAACTGTCAAAATGAAACCAATTCCTACTGTTAGTGTGTTACGTAATTACCCCGCAGGACAACTGCCCTATTCAATTCAATTCAATTTATGTATTTTTCAAGTAGGTACTTATCATGACTTATTTGTTAGTAAAATTAATAAGATGCTGTAAAAGCTAGAAAATCAATTGATTCAAGAATAATTGTGAGCAGCAAAGAAAACCTTAAAAAGGCATTTGTTATCAAAAAAATAAAATGACGGTTTATAATTTAAATAACGCCTACAATAATTTAAACGACATGTAATGATGTAATCCATTAAGTAAACAATTAAATTACATTTACGAAACCTAGCTTTTAATAAATATCGACATTAATAACGTAAGCGGAGTTTAAAGCTCCAATATATCACAGAAATAAAGTCGTCAGAGATTTGAATAAAAATTTAAAATGGTGGCGCGTGTAAAGGTAATAAAGATACGTACACACGTGTGACGTGCGCGGGTGGAGATTGATCGCGGTTGTATGAAATATGTTTCGTTTAATAGAAGCTTAGTTTTGGTGGATATGGTATTTTTGGTGGTTTTTCGAAGTTGTTAAAAGCGGTACAATCCTTTTTGAAAGACTGAAAATATTTGTTGCGTTTCAAAGGTATTGTGGTTTAGAAATGCATGATAGGTAATAACGTCAGAACTTTTACAAGTGAATCTAAGCTTTAAGTGAATATTGTTTTAACTTGTATTACCTACAGTTGACAACTTGACTTTAGAATATATTATTGTGTGTGAGATTTTGTATGCAAAGGAGTATTGTGGAAAGTTCTGAAGGCGTGTTTAATGTACACTATGAAATACCTATGTCTTCAAGTTTTTGCCTACGTATTACAGCTTAAACCAGGGATCCCCAAACTATTTTGGACAAGTGACCCCTTTTCCAAAATGATCTGTTACCTCAGACCCCCATGGCTAGCTCACCGTCCGATCAGGACCAGGCCCGTGCCGGACGGCGCGTACGTGTTCCACGCGCGCCTCAAAGAGATGTCAGCATCGAGGAGGGGCCCCATAGGGCCGAAGCCTGCCGGGTCAGCGGGATTGTCCGAAAGGGTTACCGCTGGCCCGGAACATAAAGGGCTAAGGAAGGAACACGGGTGGGTTTTAGTCAGTAAGAGTCTGACACTCCCTTCCGCTCCACCCAGAGCGGGAGGGGTCATTTGATGATTTCCCATCCGCAAAAAAAAAAAAAAATGACCCCCATGGCTAAATTACCTACGCTCAAACTCATTATCTTGCACAAACTTGTCCACACTGACTTGCCGAGTTTTTCATCTTGTACGAACTTGAGACTTTACATTAGGTACTACAACAATGCTATTTCCTACAAAAATATTAATTATTCTTAGTACACGTAACACAACATAAACAATACAGTACCTACCTACCTATCTTAAAAGTTTTAAATAAGTACTTGTATTAATTTAATAGGGGTCGATTTTTAGACCTCGCCGACCCTCAAAATCAGTTTTCATTTATGTCGACCCCTAGGAAACCGATATCGACCCCAAGGGGTCGATATCGACCACTTTGGGAATCCCTGGCTTAAACAGTAGCTAAACTGATTTAGCTACCGTTTTTTTGTTATTTGAGTAATTGCATTATTTCTTTATTGATAACTAGCTGCGCCCCGCGGTTTCACCCGCATAAGTCTCGATCCTTTGGGAATATCGGGACAAAAAGTATCCTATTTCCCAAGTTCAGACATTTTAGCGTGAAAGCGTAACAAACAAACGTGCACAAATTCAAATTTTTCTCTTTTAATCTCAGGTTTAGAAGAAATAGTTTAACTGTCCAGACATCTAATCAAACTATTGACTGTTATCAATTATCAAGTTTGATGTCTTAAAAATTAAGACATCAAAGTTACAAAGGAACGTGGCATACTTTTCTCTGCTCATATGCCGCATCCACTCTCATCTACCCACAACTGTCACCAATAAATTAAATACGCCACTAATGAGTTAGATTATGATGGTCCATAACCACAGTAAAATGAGCCACAATCTTCATTACTGTGTGTGGTCTCCCATTGATTAATTCGTTTTTAAACCCGACCCCCACGAACTTCGTTTAAAATCATTTTGTATTGTTCAGCCATTTTTTATTTGTCGCTTTTGGGATGAGACCGTCATCCACGTTCATATGTTGAATTCTGTTAGTTGTGTTTGATGTTTGATAGTAGGTATGTTAAGTTTTGTTTACTTTTTAAGTGTTTCGTGAGAGTATTTAAGTATCTACCTAAGTTTTTGAGAGAACGCTAGACTGGGTAATGTGTTAATTCTGTTTGGTAATACATTATTGTCGATCCCGCTGAATACACCCCTGTAAATAGGTGTATTTAATTAAAAGTGCAAAATAAATAAAACAAATGTGTTACAGTTTAAATTAATTAAAAACCTCATTATAGAAACGACGAATGGAAAACTATATACAACGTTATTTTTAGTATATGCAAAACCTGAATATAGTTTGTTCAGAATAAGGAACTGAATCGATTTCAATAATTTTTACCCCATGTTATATTTTGTCCCATAAATATTTAAAAAAGGTTAAAAGTTGGACACCGAGCGACACTAAGTAGGTTATCCAATCTCCGCGCCGAACGGTTAGGTACCTAGGTACCTACTATTATTAATGAGCGCAAGACGGCGCGACGCGGGTGAGCATGTTTTTGTACGGACAAACAGGTAACTTAACAAGCCTAAAACTTTGTGAATTTTCATGATACAGTTTTGAAATTTTGTATATAGATTCTTTACATTAAAATACTAAAATACACGAGGCTTCGCATATACTAAAAATAATCTTGCAGAGGAAATGAGTGTCATTTTTTAAGCTTAGTAGCTTCTGCCCGCGACAACGTCCGAGTGAAATTTCTTGTACCCCGACCCACCCCGTCACATCGCATCGCCTGCCCACGCTGTTACTACGTTTTCGCTTAGCGTTCTTTCTGACTTTATTTCTTTTTGCTCGGCTCCTAAGGGTCTTAGCGTGATGTTAAATATCTATAGCCTTCCTCTAGATATGTCTATCAAACGCAAAAATATTTTTTCAAATCCGACAGCTTGTTCCAGAGGTTAGCGTGTTCAAACAAACTTTTCAGCTTTATTAATAGCAATAGATAGATTAGAACCTGCCTATCCAGCGGATACTAGACAGCAATGAACTTTTCCATCCATTTTTTTTTTCAGTCTATTAAAAAATCATTATACTTATCGCCAATATTCGTCATAACTTTTAAGTATCTATCCTCCACTAGTTTTATCTTCACTTCACACGTCATTTAAGCAACCAATTAAAACCTTTTCGAAAGTTCTGAACTCCATTCGATAATAGAGCAAAGGACTCGATATTTATATCCGCGAGCTGTCGAATGCTCGCTAAAACTTAAGATGACATATATTAGGCCTAAAAGCTGAACCATGTAAGCTATTTTGAGCGATATTGAGAGCCGCAGACTCTGGAAAGTTGGCAGAGAAATATAGCGTTTTATTGAGGGTATTTGAGAGGCTAAATAGCTGGAGCAATCGATTTGAGAGGCATCTATGCAATATTGGGCTGTAATTGCTCCACTGCTGTAAAGACTTTTCTAGAGAACCAGGAATGATCAACACACTTGCGCACTGAGTATTTTGATTTCAAACCATGTCTACAGTATACACATTACAACATATTATTTATGCATAATCAGCATTTATTGTTTCCACTGCTGGGAAACAGGCCTCCTCTATATGAGAGGGAGAGTCATCTTCATCTGCCTAGCCTTTTCCCAACTATGTTGGGGTCGGCTTCTAGTCTAACCGAATGCAGCTGAATACCAGTATTTTACATGGAGCGACTGCCTATCTGACCTCCACAACCCAGTTACTGGGTAATACGAGAGGGAGTGGGCCTTAATAAATTCTGGATTGGTTATGCAGAGGTGTATATATAGTACACCCAGATTTCGCCAGTTATGTTTAAGGCCCATGTAATAGGGGGCACAAATCCAGACTCTTGGCTGCTACTGAGAAATTCCTGATGGAAGAAGCCAATAACACTTACCCTTTTTTTTTTTGCGGATGGGAAATCATCAAATGACCCCTCCCGCTCTGGGTGGAGCGGAAGGGAGTGTCAGACTCTTACTGACTAAAAACCCACCCGTGTTCCTTCCTTAGCCCTTTATGTTCCGGGCCAGCGGTAACCCTTTCGGACAATCCCGCTGACCCGGCAATAACACTTACCCTGACCTTGATATCGAACCTAGGGCTTGATGCTCAGGAGTAGCGCAGAACAGGTTAAACTGTCACTGATTTTAAAACTGGGAATACTGGTTATGTGTCAGTCCTAAGTACTCACGGTTATACCACTGCTTTTAAAGTGGTGATGGAAAACATCGTGAGGAAATCACCATGTCCTAGAACCAAAAATTCGAAGATATGTGATATCTACCAACCCGCACTGGGCCCGCGTGGTAGATTACAGCCCACTCGTTCTCGATGAGATGAGGCTTGTGTCCCAGCAGTGGGAACATTTTAGGCTGATTATGCTACATGCCCATACCATGACAACCGAGTTCTAAAATAACAATCCAAAACACAAAACAGAAACACTAATCCCACGTTTCCCATAGAGACAAAACTTCCCAAAAATTTCGCAGACGGCTTAATCCATCGGAATTAATGGCGTGGAAGTTAAAACTAACTAATTTACGATAACTAACACGATGGCCGTCGAATAATAACGAATAACGAGCCAGGTTGCTACAATTGCCTAAACATTGTAAAAGTTTGTGAAGTCTCGACGGCTCCATTAGGCTCGTACCAACGCGTTCTAGTCCGCAGTACAGAGTAGTTTAAAGACAGAGGATGCAGTAGACATGTGCCTGTTTATTTTATTGTGATCTAAAGTCTTGAAATGTTATGTATAGTAGGTTATCTGTTTCTTTTTGAGGGATGGTCGTGTCTTTGTGCTTGCAAAGTAAGCAAGCTGAAGTAGCTGGCCAAGTTTGTCGAAGGACCAATGGTCGGTGGAGCAGACGAGTCCTGGAGTGAAGATCGCGTATCGGCAAGTGTAGTGTGTGACGCACCCCAGCTAGATGGACCTTAACAAGGTGGCTGGGACAGGCTCTCAGGCCTCTGGGAGAGGCCTATGTCCAGCAGTGGACTGCGATAGGGTGAGTTGAAGTAATGTCTTTAAAGTGACTGAATTACTTAACATCCAAATTAATTTGTTAATAATTGTAGCTAAAGCAAATGTAATTCTTTTGAAAAAAAAAATGTCTATGTCTTAAATTCATACATAAACTCACACCTTTTTCCTATGAGGGTAAACAGAAAATACAGAACCCCACCTGCTACGATCCTTACATACTCCTTTTGCTTCGGTTATATTCATACAACTGTGAAATATGGTAGCGCCATCTATGTCCTTTAACCAATTAAAGTCGTATGTTGTCTTTCGGTTCATTTTGGACCATCTTTATGCAAAAAAACAAGACCCTTTTTATCATTTGCTGCCTCTACATTAACCCTACTCTGTGCATCCCCAAATAAAACGCGGAAACCAATAATGTTGATAATACTGTGCCGTGCGAACTGACACACGGCGTGAACTTGCACAAAACGAATTAAACTTTTATCTGATACCTAATAACGTACTCCATTTATGTTTAATTAAAACCTGTCCATGCTTAATCGGAAGGGAACTTAACTAGAATCGTTTTCCCCCTGTATGAAAACACGTGTTAAAAGTTTTTCCAGGAAATTATTTACTCAGAAGGCTAATTCCCGTGATCTCGTCGCAATCTTATCTTAGCAACAATCAAAAACTTGTCAAAAATTAACGTGAACGTTCTTAAAATTACGAGAATTGCCCCTAAGTATTCTTTGTATTAGAGGTGTAGTTTTTTTTTTTAATTTTTGAGCTTTGATTTCTGCCACTGGACAACCCTGTGTATTCCCAGATTCCCACGTTGAAAGTGACCACAGCAATAACCTCAACCACCAACTCACCTAATATTTTAACCCATAAAAGTTTTCACAGGCTTTCCCCATAATCCTGCTGATGCCACGGCTTAAAAATTTAGTTGGAGTGTCTCCCTCCCCTGAGGGTGCTTCCCGTATCGTCCGAGATCGGTTTTGGTACGATAAATGTACCAGCGAGTGGGGAGTTGCCATTGATTGTATGGGGTAAAACAGGGTAACCTTGTTTTACGATTATTGTACAAGTTTTGTGTTACATTTATCGCGGGTGGTCATTATTTTAATTGGCAACGTGTTTGGGGTGAGAAAAAGTTATTTTTTGGTAAAAAAATATTTTATGGTAAAAAACTATTTTATAATGAATGAATGAATGAATTGCACCGATCCCAGCGTGGTTAAACCAGACTCGATTAATCGAATGAACCCCAAGATTCGCACTAGCTCCTGTAGCCTCATGTTCATGGTGCTACAGCGACCATTGCATATCAAGGAATAGACCGGGGGGCGCGTTAATGGTAGGGAAGACGTGCCCGTAGGATAGGTAAGGATTTAAGAGCCTACCGGATATGCATCCTAGAGTAAGCATTGGACTAGTGGAGAGATGGGTAATTATTATCTATGGATGGGCATCTTTTATCGACCTTGCCGCTTGGTTGGTTCAGGTCGAGCTTCCTCGGTGCGTCTTTTGGCGAGCTTCTTCTGCTTTCTCGGTTCTTTTGTATGTCATTGCTCAGCTGTGTTGTGTTAAATGTTGCTGTTTTCAATGTCTTCGTCGGAAGTTTCGCTACTATCCGTTTCCAGTTTTTTGTAAATCTCGCTAGCAGCGATCTTGATTTTACTTCTATCTTCCGCTGTATCCATCCAAAAATTGGTTCCCTTGTCGAAGTACTTCATGTCCTCTTTTAAATTGTCGTTCCATGTGTAAATAGGTCGGCCGACCTTCTTGGATTTGGTCTTGTACTGCAATGCTGCGTGCAGTAGATGTGGTTTGCGGCGCCTGTAGACATGTGCGAGGTAGCACATCCGGTGGTTCTTGATGCGTTTGGTTACTGTTTTTCCGTCTAAGATTTCATGCATTTTCTTTTGTCTTGGTTTATTCCTAGAGTGGTTAATCAAGTCTCTCATGATAACTCGCTCATATCTTCTGAGTCTTGACCTGTTAGCTTTGGTAAGTGCCGATACTTTCAGACCATGTATCATACACGGTACGATCACCATTCGGTACATGAGTCTGGCTAATTTCCAGTCCATATTTGAGTTATTTATGAATGGTAGTAATGATTTGGCGTTTTTCATGGCCTGTTCGCAACGTTTTTTTATAGTGCTTTTTCTGCTTAATGTAGATGTTTTGTATGTACCTAGATATTTAATTTCGTCACATGTCGGTATACTTATTCCATATGGTAAAAAATTATTTTATAAGGTAAAAAATTATTTTATGGTAAAAAAAACAGTTGGAGCGATTATTGAATTAGGTTAACTTCTTGATGTTAAGTTTGCATCTATAGACTGGTAAGCTATTAAGGAAAGAGGACTTGATGTTGTTGAAGTACAGAGGTACCTATGTTTTACACATCAGAAAAGTACAGTAAAAAAACCTCAATTACCGCAGTTGTAGGTCGTAGGTTCGAACCCAGACAGGCGCTTTCATTTGTTAAAATTATTTCATCGCCACTGCTTTAAAAACTGTGCCGGAAAACATCGTGAGGAAACCGGCGTCCTAGAACTAAAAATTTGAAGACATGTGGTATTTATCAACCCGAGCAACTCCTCGTGGTGGATTACGGCCCAGTCCCTCTCACTGTGTCCCAGCAGTGGGAACATTGTAGCATAATGGCTGATTAATGCTTATGCTTAAATTAAACCGTAGCTTTCAAAATTCCAAATAATTCTTCCTTAAAAACCACTTCACTCCCATTCTAATTTCTAAGCTAAATTAGAAGAGCGCACGTGAATACGTACATAATTTACAACCTAATTTCTGCATTCAAAATAAACCACAATTGGGCGAAAACGAGTTATTCCGGTCTGAAATCCCCTCCTACCCCCCTCGATCCCCTGCTTGCTCGTCTTCTGTTTTAATATCTGTCTTATCCACTATAAACTTTCTCATTCCGGTTAAACTAACATCCAGCGCTCTCTCGCAACCAATATAGCAATTACCTAGAAAAACATACAACAAAAAAAAAACGAAAGCGGCCATCTTCGTCCACATGGACGGTGTGAAGTGGACAACAAACAAAACTCAGTGAAAAAGGCAGAGAACACTCCCGACGGAGCCATCGCAATAAACACGACGTATCGGGGGGAAACGGGAATGTGCGAGTGGGGAACATACCTAGGTACAGCTGACCATACACATTGTTGTGGTTAGATTAAATTAATAATAATCGTTGAGCTCCTTAAGTCTTGAGTTGAGCTGCTCGATTTTTGACAAATGCGTGCACTGACTGGACAGGTCCTCTCAATCTGTGTGGTTCTTTCCTCAAAAGACCACCTCAGACATCGATCTACATGGTCTTCATATAACCTGACCAAGATTATGTCTGGACTTTAAAAGAGACTGTGACCTCTGAGTTTGTTTCGGCCTTTCTTCTCAGAGTAGTCAGATAGGAAACGCCGACTTCATCTAGTTTAAAAAAAAAAACATGATTGACGTGTAAAAGTGTTTGTACAAACCTACTTACAAATAAAACATTTCATTTCATTTCATTATCTATACTACGCTTTGGAATGGGCAACTAGCTTCATATTTTCTGACTGACCGACTTCTTGACAATTCAAAACGCCTGTAAATGGTTTAATTGAAATAAATGCTTTGAATTTGAGTTGGACTAATATTATAAAGCTAAAGAGTTTGTTTGTTTGAACTCGCTAAAACTACCAGTCGGATTTGAAAAATTCTTCTTTGCATTTGATAGCCTAGTTCTTGAGGAAGGTTATAGACTATTTAACATCGCGCTACGACCCTTAGGAGCCGAGCAAACATAAAAAAGTTAGAAAAACTTAGCGAAAACGAAGCAAAAGCGCGGGCGACGCAATGCGACGCGACGCGGTGGGTCGGGGACGAAATTTCACGCAGACGCAACAATTGGAAAGATAGAGGTATTCGCTAAAAAGAACAACTCAGGCTATCAAGATGATATTAGAAAGGAAAGAAAAGTAAGAAAATTCGTTTATTTGCGATTAGGTAGAGAACTCATAATGCCGCAAACGTTTCTGTATAGAAATGTAAAGTGAATATTGTTGTAGATAACCAATAATTAAAAAGAATAAGGGGATTCAGACCGAAACGACAAAGTTTATAGTGGATTCATATCATCATAATCAGCCTATAATGTTCCCACTGCTGGGACACAGGCCTCCTCTCTGTGAGAGGGAGTGGGCCGTGATCCACCAAGCGGGCCCAGTGCGGATTGGCAGATGTAACATGTCTTCGAATTTTTGGTTCTAGGACATGCCGGTTTTATCACGATGTTTTCCTTCACCGTTTTGAGAGCAGTGGTGATGAAATAATTTACACAAAGTAAAGCGCCTGTCTAGGTTCGAACCTACGACCTACAACTCTTAAATCGCGGCCCTTACCACTGAGCCACCAATGCTCTCTATATGGGCTTATGTCAATGTATTTGGGCTCGATACAGGTTTTTTTTTCAGCAGCAGGGGATCAGATCAAGCGATCCGACCGGAATAACTCTATGATAATGACATTCCGATTTTTAAACAAAGCTATCAAGCATTAAGTAAAATATCTCTTTCTCTAGCTCTAATATTACAGATCTTGACGACAGATCAAAAGTAACTAACTAGGTAGGTAATGGCCGTACATCAGAAATTCTATCGACCACAGAAAAACTTTTTAACAAAAAAAAAACCGACTTCCAAAAAAACACTACAAAGTGAAAAATAACTTTTATTTCGGAAGTCGGTGTCTTTGGATCTGTATTTTAGTTTTTTGCCACCGACTTCCGAAATAAAAGTTATTTTTCACTTTGTAGTGTTTTTTTGGAAGTCGGTTTTTTTTTTTGTTAAAAAGTTTTTATTTCTCGCTTTTTAGTGTGTCTGTTTATAATGTATCTAAGTTACAATAGCCTAATGCCAACTTGCTCATCGCCTTTTACAAAATATTGCTTTTCCCGATGCAGGGACGTTAATTGTTGAAGAGTTCTCCTGGTATTCCACCATCAGCTCCATTTCACCATTCGCATTGTGACGAGCATAACTTGCTTAGCAACCATATTAAAGTCAGTAATCGAATCGCAAACCGGGAAATATTTATTATTGAGTAGTTCCGGTGGCCATCTGTGGTCTTCATCATCGGTTCCACTTCACCAAATGATGCTTTCCGAGAGCAAATGCACGAGTTACTATAAAAAATACCCAAATCGCTATAGGTGTGCCTATAATACTTGAAGAGTTCCTTCGATTTCTCCAAGATCCCATCATCAGATCCTGACCTGATGACAATGGGACCACCTGGAAAGTATACTCTTTCAAACAAAAAAATAATTTTTGAAATCGGTCTAGCCGTCTCCGAGTAATCGGGGAACATACATAAAAAAAAAAATAAAAAAAAAGTTTCCGACGAATTGAGAACCTCCTCCTTTTTGAAGTCGGTTAAAAAATATGACCCCATTCCCATTCATAAGCAAAAATCACCCAAATCTATGACCATGACCGCGAAAAAACATTTAATAGGCCCATTAAAATTGGAAAATTCATTAAATAGACTTTCGAACGCCAGAATGGCCGGGTAATATATAAAGAATCACTGAGCCGTAAATTCGTTCATAGCCAATGTACCGAAAAGATTTCACAATGAAAACTCACTTTAGGAAAGAAATAAAGAAAGAATAGAAGGAAAGAAAAATTCCCATTACTATTTACTGCGTCCTAATTTGCGTTTTTCGTAATTGAATGTTATCAAAATGGAACTCCGAGGAGTTTTCTTCACAAAAATTTATGTCCTAGTTTCACAAAGTTTTTCTCTCACAATTACTTGTTTGATTTGAACGAGAATTACTTCTAAAGCTGAGTAATTAAGTCTCAAAGTTGAGTGTAATGCGATTGTGTCAGGGAAGTATTTTTTTATTGTCTTTAATTATTCTTTTGTTTAATGTTTGTCCGGATTCCTCGGATTCGTTGGAAACATTATATTTTTATTAATGAGTCCTTGTTTAATATCTTTGTTGTGGAGTCAAGAGCTTTTTTTAAGAGGATCAGCAGACAATCGCTAATGATATTGACTTAACTGGCGATTATCGTAATGTAACGGTAGGTAGGTAATAACAGCCGCAAGGTTCAATCGATGAGGTTAAGCTACGCTAGCTGCGGTTGGTACGTAGATGGGTGACCATCTTTACATACCCACCGTGCCTCGGAAAGCACGTTAAGGCGTTGGTCTCGGCTGTCATTCGTAGATTTTTGATAGTCGTTGCGGGTAGTCAGAAGCCAAGTCAACCAAGAGGTATCGTGCTACCCAGTAACTGGGTTTTAGAGATCAGATAGGCAGTCGCTAAATGTAAAATACTGATATTCAGCTGCATCCGGTTAGACTGGAAGCCGACCTCAACATACTTGGGAAAAGGTTAGGCAGATTGACTGAAGAGAAGGCAGTAAGGTAAATACAATATAGGAAAGAAAGAAAGCAAGTTAGCAAGTTTCTATAGAAAGTTCATCACAGGAATTTCCTCAATACCCACTCAAATATTCGAACCCATTAACTCAAGAGCAGTAAAATATTCCTATCGCAAATATCGACCAACCTTTCAATTACTTTACAACTTTTAAATTATTTTACCTTCAGAAATAAGTGTCCCTATTAATAGGTATACTATTCTTATGAAAACAATGTAGATACAAGTTAAACTCTTACACATAGCAATAAGCTCTACAAAACAATCAGATAAAGTAAAGTTGAAAACTTCACTCCAGACATGTAAATACAGACAGAAATAAAGCCGTCTATGACGTCATCAAAGGCTGCCTCTATACGAAAAGTCTGAACCGTCACAAAGGCACACAATAGAAAATTTTGCCAACAAAAAACATTAACAAAAATCTCAACAAACAGGTGTACCTATTTCACAATGTTATAAATATAAGCATTGTTACAATTGTCATGCAAATAGTTGACACAAAAAATGGGAAAAAAACTATGGAAAAGAATGGGGTCACTATGCAATACAATTCCGACTTCATTTACCATCTGCTATGGGCTAACAAAATGGATGTATAAAAATGAATTTTGAAAACGGAAGTTGTGAAACTTTGTGCTCGTGTTATTTGAAGCATCCATCACGAGTATAATGGAGGCGGGGAAAATGAAAATATGTTTATGAAAGTCTACATACATTAATGAGCATTTCGTCTTCATCATCATCTCAGCTTGGAATCACCCAGTGCCATATTTATTATTCATCTGCCTAGCCTTTTCCCAACTATGTTGGGGTCGGCTTCCAGTCTAACCGGATGCAGCTGAATACCAGTATTTTACATGGAGCGACTGCCTATCTGACCTCCAAAACCTAATTACTGGGTAATACGATACCCCTTGATAAGACTGGTTGTCAGACATTCGGGCTTCTGACTACCCGTAACGACTGTCAAAGATCCACGAATGACAGCCGGGACCAACGGCTTAACGTGCTTTCCGAGGCACGGTATGTAACGGTCACGGTATGTAAAGATGGTCACCCATTTACAGACAAACCGCGGCATTCAAAATGATTCAGATTGCATAACACAGGATCAATCGATCCTGTGTTCTAGAAATGATGAAAATCGATTGAAAGATTTGACTTATTAGGCTAAATGTGAAAAAATGTGTCGAAGAATCGAGGTATCCGAGCACTTCCACTAACTTGTTTTTTATGGAGGTATATTTTCGGCCTTCTAAAGAGTGATGAATGTGATGATGTTTATCCGTTTTCTAGGTTTACTCGACCTTTGGAAGATAGTATAATTATTAATATGTTATCTTCCAAAGGTCGTAATTCGATAATATAATTACCAAGAAGATTAGTGATAATTATAGCATTAATAATAAACAGACGTTTCGATACTACGAGTGATCTTGTCACTTCAGTCGCCCCTTACGACCTCAAAGAAGTTTTATTTTTAGAAACTATATTCGGAGTAGGTAAGACAAAAATACTATCCCTAAATATTTAACTATTGCTGCCTTGCTAAAAGAATTTGGAAGCTCAATGTTTATGTATGTTCGTTGCTCTACCACACTGTAACACATCCTAATTGCGTAACACATTATCAATCGGAATCGGTTTCATTTTGACAGTTCAACAACATTCTTTGCTTATTTACGTTGTTGAGCAGACACATTTTTCGAACATATGGAGCAATGGATTAGCAATTTGCTTCAAAATTATTCAGATTCCGATTGATAGTGTGTTCGCAATTAGGGTGCTGATTTGGATGACTTTGACGATATAAATATAAAATATGAAATGATTTCCTCATTTAGTTAGGTATTCAGGTCATAAAATCCAAAGAACTTTTGCCCGCCAGCATGGCTATTCACAATACGCTTCCGTACCGAATCGAACATAAATCAATGTTACCGTAGGAGTTCTCTAAACGCTGTTCCAAGTCCAAAACCCGAAAATTTTGTTAGTTTAAATGAAGTAGAAGACGTAGCGTTGGAAGGCCTTCCACAAGGTGGTCCGACGACCTTGTGAAGGCCGCAGGAACCCGTTGGATGCGAGAAGCACAGAACCGGCCGAAGTGGAGGTGCCTATGACCAGCAGTGGACGACTTTCGGCTGAAATGATGACTGATGAAATGAAATAGACGACGGCTATTCTTCCGACGGCTGCTTGCTGTCGGGGGCAAAGCAAAAACCAAAAACCGAAAATCCGGTATCGAAATGTGCTATTTACGATACGATAGCCTGTCGGAATACTATGTAGGTATGTTTTTGCTGCTGCGTTGCTATGCACCAATTTGAAGTAACAAGGCCTACGACACATTCCAGCTTTGGTTTTGCAGAAGTCTATAGGCAACAGTGACTATCAGGGAAGCAGCCTGCTTGGTTGCCATTTGCCATTAATAACATATCATCAAAACCAAAAACCGAAAATCCGGTATCGAAATGTGCTATTTACGATACGATAGCCTGTCGGAATACTATGTAGGTATGTTTTTGCTGCTGCGTTGCTATGCACCAATTTGAAGTAACAAGGCCTACGACACATTCCAGCTTTGGTTTTGCAGAAGTCTATAGGCAACAGTGACTATCAGGGAAGCAGCCTGCTTGGTTGCCATTTGCCATTAATAACATATCATCACGACTTATTTCCCCAAAGGGAAGGTGTACCGTACACCAACATTTCGCCAGTTATGCTTAAGGTCCGTGTACCTAATAGAGGGCGAGCCTATTGCCAGCAGCCGGACATAAATCAAGATTCCGGGCTGCTACTGAGGAATTCCAGATAGAAAAACCCAATAACACATTGTCCAACCCGGGAATCGAACCCAGGAGCTCATTGCTCAGCAGTAGCGTTTGCAACCACTAGACCAACGACGGAGCAGTTTGCCACCAATCACACTAATTAAAGGCGAAAGTTTGTAAGTGGGGGTGTGTTTATACGTTTGTTACTTCTTCACGCTCAAACGGTACACCAATTTTGATAAAAGTTTGTATGGAGGTAGCTGACACCTTGGATTAACATATAGGCTACTTTTTATCCCGATATTCTCACGGGACCGACACTTACGCGGGTGAAACCGCGGGGCGCAGCTAGTACTAAACATAAAAAGAAGAGTTGGGAACATGCTCCGTATTTTTCTTGTCGCGTGATTCGCCTACAAGTTCCAGCTTTGAGAAAACTACATTGTTTTTACGAGATTAGCAATGAACTATGTACCATAAACTTGGTTTCTTTTGCCAGCACATAAAGCAAGTTTTTCCTCTCAGTTGACTTTTACGACTGCCGCGGAAAGATGAACATTACGATACAATTTTTTGCACTACTTTTTATCCTCAATATACGAAAATCTGTAAGTAAATGTTCCCGGAATGATCGAACAGATATTATATCATGGCGTGTTTAGATCATTTGGTTTTGCGATTGATTCTTGGTGATATTATTTATCAGCTCAACATTTACTGGGAAAAAGTCTTCCATACCTTTTTCCTCATTTATTGCCGATCGAGCTGACAGCTCAGTTATGCAAAACATATCAATCGGACACTTTTTTTTTTGTCCATGGGAAATCATCAAATGACCCCTCCCGCTCTGAGTGCAGCGGAAGGGAGTGACTGACTCTTACTGACTAAAACCCACCCGTGTTCCTTCCTTTTGTTGCCCTTTATGTTCTGGGCCAGCGGTAACCCTTTCGGATAATCCCGCTGACCCGGCAGGCTTCGGCCCTAAGGGGCCCCTTTAGTTGATGCTGACATCTCTTTGAGGCGCGCGTGGAACACGTGCGCGTCGTCCGGCACGGGCCTGGTCCTGATCGGACGGTGAGCTACCCATTACTCTCCGTCCGCAGGCCCGCGCCTACGGTGGCCGGACCAATCGGACATTTAACAAGTAATTTTCGCATTCATAATATGACAAATATTACAAAGAATGGTAGGTTTGTAGGTTTTAATGGTAAATGGTACAAGATTATATTGGTCAACAGGTGCATAAGGGCAATTCTCGTAATTTTAAGAACGTTCAGTCTGATCTCAGTCTCAATCTGTCAAAAATACCTCTAAAATCCCTACATTTTTGACAAATTTTTGACATTGATTGTCGCTGAGATGAGATTGAGACTAGATTTTTAACGTTTTTATGGCTTGAATACCACGATTAAAACCCCGTTAGGCCTTTTGCTTCTAATAGTTTTAATACCCACACAATAGGTATACTACACATTAACGTATGGGCTATAGAACAGCCCTGCCCCTGACCAGTCTTACTGTGTAGACACGGCCCATAAACCCGAAATAACCCCCGAATAAATCAAAACCCCAAGTCAAAAGAAACATCAAAGCTCAAATCGTGTAGAAACACAAATTCAACACGATTCAAATCAGCAGAAACTGTATTTTTAATTCCCCGCTAGACATGAAAATCACATTAAAACAGTCTGGGATTTACACCTCTCGGAAAACGGTTCAGTAATTCCGGAGCTAGAAACGTATAGACGGGCAGACGTGCGAAGATAATTCAGTGATAAACGGACAGGAAGACCCTTTCATTAGCGCTGATTGTGAGGACGAACAAGGCTTTTATTTCCTTCTATTTTTAGACGACTTTAAAAAGAAGAAAACGGTTCTGTGTATGTATGGAGAAGTAAAGCAAAAGTTGATTGAAATAGCGACTTTTAAAATCATATCCGTCTTAGGTTTAAAAAACGTCAGGTAGGTGCACAATTTCCTAGTGCTCAAAAATAACGTATTAAATTTTAAAAGAAAAATGGGCCTATTGTCACAGAAACACGTGCATACAAAAAGATAATAAAAATTCGAATAAAAAAGAAATAGTCGACAGTTGCACGTATGACCGTGACAAGATGGCTTCCACTCAAAGTCAAAGTCAAAGTCAAATCATTTATTTCAAATAGGCACATTAAAGGCACTTTTGAACGTCAAAAAAAAACTAAATAGAAATGATTCTAGTCGCCCATTCGAAAAGGTAGTTTTCGTATGGAGAAGAATGGGCAAGAAACTCCACCGTTACTCTTTTAAAAATGTTTTACAAGGTCTTGTATACATAATAAAAATTATATGTGAACACGATGCACCCATAATAAAATTAGTCTACCACAAAAGGTAAAAATAATTAAAAATTAAGCAATGACAGGTAAATCAAATAAGTGATAGATACATGGTGCTCACATATTTACAAGTTATTTAAAAAAAAAAAAATGCAAAAGTAGTTGAACTTTAACAACTCAGCATGATGCTGAGCATTTCACGGCACTGTACTATGATTTGTATAATAACGTGGTTCAGATTATAAAGAAAAACCCACGAATTTCAGAATTTAATGAAACTTTCTTTCATGTATGATTTGATTCCAGTTATTTGAGTTCTGTCAAAAATATTGTATTAATAGACACTAATTATATTTTGAAGCAGATTTCGGTTTCAAGTTTGGTTTCAAAACATGTTTACTTTCATTCCTCCCAAGATTGGTTTCCCAAACTCATCTTTCCAACCAATATTTGCTATGTCAGCTTGGTGCTGGAGACTTGCTCGTAAATATTATGCCAGCACATGAATAAGATTCAGTCTTTATTAACATTTTCTATTTGCTTCTAAGACCCGAAATAGAATTACTTTTGGGCCCATTTCGGCGTAATTTCCAACCGTATCAGGACGAACTTAATGAGCTCTTTCGCAGCGTTAAAGACACGTGCAAGTTAAAAGGTAGAAAATGGCGAACATCAAAATCCACCTTATTTCCATAATCGAATGAAACTCGACAATCAATGAGGATAAAGGGAAAGAAATATACTATTAGAAAAAGGGAAGCACTCATTGTATCGGCAAATAATCTTGTTAACGGCACATTTCGAAAATGAGAACTTTAGCTTATAAACCTTACATTCCTTTTTTACTAAACGGATAGAGGGTAAACAAGAGAAATGGTTTTCTAAATGAAGACAAAGGGATTCAACTCGAATTGTATAAAAGAAAGCCTGTGAAAAGTGACAAAAATGATATTTGACAACGCGACCAGGATTTGCTTCGTAACTTTTTTTTTATTAAAAAGGTTTTGTGTTGGTTTTGAAGGAAATGTGGACTAGGTTATTATGGGCGGATCAAAAGATTTCTGCTGGGATAGAAACATGGGTATTATGAAGCGTTTTGTACTACGACAACAAGTTGAAAGGTTTGACTTGAATAAGAGCAAAAAAGGGTTACAAATTTTTGGAGTACAAAAGATGTTATGCTTAAGACCTAAATAATTCTCTGTTGGTGTTCAATTTAAGAAGTAGTAGCTAATAATAACTATTTTCTACTTAATAAAACTTGGCAAACAATATTCGCAACCTAACCACAGAGGAATTTATTTTCAACAAAACATAATATAAACATTTAATTATCCAAGACATGTTGGAAGTTTCGTTGGTGCCAAGCTGAAACTACTTCATTACATAGTGTAACAAAGTTGGTAATTTTATGTGCCCCAGATATGAACTGGCAAAGTTGACCCACTGAAGTTATTTAACTACTTAAACGCAGTGAAAACATCGTGGGAACCGCATTTCCATATCAATCCTCCGACGTTTGCCGACACGACCGCCCCGTGACTGGCCCAAAAGCTAAATGACTGTAAGAATCCATCCCAGTTTCAATTTATCACCGAGAGATGGCGTTGAATGTATGAATGAATTGAAAGTTAGATTACACAATTTAAATTCCCCCTTCATGCAAAATAGGGATGGAAAGATGAGGTCTGGGGGTGTAGAATACATTATAGTAGAGAAAGCTGGAGGGGAGGGTGAAATATTTACCTCGCGGGAGTTTGGAAGTGTGTGCGTCGAAGCGGAGCGAAATCTTAATGGATTATGATATGATTGGACTACTCGGCTTACCTGCAGATTTTTGCAAGTCTTTTTATCCACAATCCGCCTGTAGATTGGTTTCTATAGAGTATTAAACGTATTCTGACGTAATGGGACCTTTTTTATTCGTCCCTTTGAATCGTGGCGAGCAATTAGGGAAAATAACAATTTAATTTTTTCAGGCGATGTCTACAGCTAATCCAATTCGCTTCGTTTTTTTTCGTATCCGATCGGCTTTGGGAGCCGACCGATTAGCGAGATGAATGTACCGAATTTTGAAAGGGTTGGTCATATTATTCTGTTTTCGATACGTTTTTAAACAAAAACATATTTCGTACGCCATTTAGAATATGTTGCGCAGAAAGCATAGTTGTTAAAAAGTAGCAGAAAAGTGAACAGTAATGAAATGAAATGTTTATTTCTGAAGTGGACCTATTAAAACACAGTTACACGTCAATATTTTGTTGGTTTTTAAAATAAGATGGCGCCGGCATTTCCTAGCTGATAGATTCCTGAGAAGAAACGCTAAAACAAACTCAGAGGTCATTCAGGTCATGGTCTTTTTTAAAGTAAAACATTTTAATATTAGGATCTTATGTGAGTTTAACAATGCAGGGCCATGTTTGGACGGACCTAAGTAAGTAGTAGGTGGTTTACCTCAAGGTCCTATTCTAGGACCAGATATGACTTGAGAGACCGAAATAGATTGAACCGACCTTACGTAAGTTTAAAGGACGAGATCTCTGACATTTACTGCCGAAAACAGGCTGAAGTAACATGTAGAGTATTAAGACAGCTTTTAGATCTATCTAAATAGTCACAATTTCTTTTTCGCTCTGGTCGTTGAGGTTTCAACGATATACGTTATTACTTCCGTTGTTGTAATGTAATTTTGACGTTTAAAAAGTGCTGATTCTAAGTCTCAATTAAATAAATGACTCGGTAACTTTTTATAAGCTTTTATTTAACTTGCAATATTTGTATGTATGTATGATAGTTTGCTTAGGTCTAATCTTGCAAAGTTGCTACTGAAACATTTTAAAACAGTTACCTGTACCGATTGAACTATACGTTTATATACGTTTAGTTTAAATGACAATGTATGGTTAGCTAAGTGACGTCATTCAAATCCAATATGGCGAATAAAAATGGAGGACTAGTCATTTTAATTTTGGTCGTCTAGTTCTACAAAAATGAGTTCCTGACATACAAAAACATTGCCCTGAAAGCCCTTTACATAGCTACATCATATCGGCGACAAATAAATGTCAAATGTAGGGTACTTGGAGGTATTTTTGACAGATTGAGATCAGACTGAACGTTCTTAAAATTACAAGAAATGCTCTGTAACTATGACAGTAAATTTATCAGTGTTAGCAATAGTTTTCTATATATTTATCAGAATGTTGTTCAGAACTATCGGCATGTTGTTTTAATATCAGATAGTTCAACCTTCCTTGTTATTGTTTCCTCTAGTTTCCAGTGTAAGCACTAAGCAGAGAGGTAGCTCAAGGAAGGTCAGTGAGTAAAGTGGTTTGCGGATTTTCTTGGTATCCCTAGATCGTATGTATGCTTAACATGAGGGGGCAGAGTTCGATTTCAATATAATTCTGTACAAAAAACTTTGTACAATTTTACTTAAGTATATCATAATCAAATCATCACGCCTGTTTTCCTCGTAGGTTAAAAGCAGAGGTGTACCTACCCATTACAATTGCAATTTTCTTTTTTTTTATTTGAAATTGAAGATTATCTAAAACTCGAGTTTCCTTATTATCATCCTGTTATTTCGGTATCATAACATCGCGCCTGTAGACCCTGAAGGGGTAGGCAGAAGTGCACCCATAGTACACCCACATGCCGCCAGTTATGTTTAAGTCCCATGTAATAGGGGGCGAGCCTATTGCCGTCAACTGGGCACAAATCCAGACTCCGGGCTGCTACTGAGAAATTCCAGATAGATGAACTCAATAACACTTTGCCCGACCTGGGAATCAAACCCAGGACCTCATGCTCAGTGTAGCGCTCACGACCACTAGACCAACGACGCAGTCCTAATTATTAATCCATTAATATCATCATCATCATCTGCCTAGCCTTTCCCAACGAAGTTGGGGTCGGCTTCCAGTCTAACTGGATGCAGCCGAATACCAGTATTTTACATGGAGCGACTGCCTATCTGACCTCCACAACCCAGTTACTTGGTAACACGATACCCCTTGGTAAGACTGGTTGTCAGACTTTCGGGCTTCTGACTACCCGTAACGACTGTCAAAGATCCACGAATGACAGCCGGGTCAACGGCTTAACGTGCTTTCTGAGGCACGGAGGGGTCTCTGTATGTAAAGATGGTCACCCATCCACAGACCAACCGCGGCAAGCGTAGCTTAACCTGATCGATCGACCTTTGCGGCTGTTATTATAAAGCCACGGGCCCCTCCAATTCATCAATATATTAATACAAAATCTTTTACAATACTGACTCGTAAACTTCCCTTTTATTTAAATCGCTGGCAACTTCAGAAGTCGCAAGTCTGCAAGAGGTCCTTGAAAGCTGCAGTCTCGCGAGTCATTCCTTGTACTGTTTCTATATGTATAGCTTATACATTCACGACTCGCGTATAAAGGAGCTTGGTAGAATTAATTACCATCGTTTTATACGATGTATTTTATTTGTAAGAGGTTATTTACTGTACGTGCGCTATTTATGCTGAGTCTTGTGTGGAAATGTTGCAATTTATTTTGTGTTTACAAATTACTAGAAAATGCTTGTGGCAAAATATATTAGAAGTACTAGTAGCGCCCCGCGTTTTCACCCGCATAATTGTCGATCCCGTATGTCCTTTCCCGGGACTCAAACTATCTCTATACAAAATTTCATCTAAATCGGTTCAGCGGTTTAAGCGTGAAGAGGTAACAGACAGACAGGCAGACACAATTTCGCATTTATAATATTAGTATGGATTGAATTACGTAAAGTCGGCAGTGCAGTGACGGCCCAGTGGTAACAGCCGCGCCTTACGAGTTGTAGGTCGTGGGGTCGAAACCAAGCAACAGATACTTTGGGTACTTAAATTGTTTCATCACCACTGCTATCTTAAGTAAGTGTTTAGGTAGGTACAGACTGACTTTTTTATTAAGATGATACAATTATTTACATGACTAAGGGCTGACTTTTCAATCGACAGATAATTTTTATTCGTGGAATAAAATTGTAGTCCGACAGATTTTGTATGGAAGAACTGTCAAACATTTTAAATTATTCCTCAGATAAAATTATCAGGCGTTAGAAAAGTTAGCCCTAACACCCATAACCAGTTATTATCTAAGAAAATTACAAATATTTGTATAACCCAAGGACGGTACGGGGGGCTGTGCTGGCGCCGCTGCTGCGGCTGCTGAGACCCTCAAGCGGCGCAAATACTGTAACCATAGGGGCAACTACAGCTTTGAGCCGTTTGGGGTCGAAACGCTCGGGTCATGGGGCCCGAGTGCGCGTCTCCTTTTTAAGGAAATTTCACGTGTCCAGAGGGCTGGGTCGTTCTTTGGCCAAAGAATTAGCATTGCCATTCAACGCGACAATGCTGCCGGTCTTCTGGGCACGTTTCCGGATGACAGCAATGCGGACGAGTACTTCGACGCCTAAGTGTCCTTTGTTTTTGTATTTATTTGTATAGTAAGTTAGTTAGTCATTTAATTTAGTAAATAGTTTGTTAATAAAGAATACAAGGATAGATATTGGCATATAGATACTGACAGTTTGGCGCTAAAACGATTTTTTGCGCGCCTTAAACTTCCGTAAACACAAAATTATTCTAAATACAAAGAAATATGTTAATTCAGATTAAACTAAACATGCTAATTGCTAAGCTTACTCATACGAGGTAAATCTTTTGTTCCATAAGTAGGTAGATAAAACTTGGGTTTTTTTACATCTATGTGGTCGTAAATACTGAATATTACTCACCTTTTTCTTTGTTAGTTTTGTATTCGTTTGCACTTGTGAATGAGTAAGGATCTTGGTCAATGTTTGTAGTTATTGTTAATCGTAAACACGGTAATTTCAAAAGTTACGGTATTTTGTACGGTTTTGAGCTTTCTCTTAACTTTTGTATTACTCATTTAGTAGCTATTTGTGGTAGGTACATTCTTTATGGTAGGCTAGCGACCCGCCTCTAATTCGCACGGTTTTTACGACTCGAAAAGACATAGAGATTTCCCTATTATTTGTAAGTTATATGTATTAAACCTTGCGGAAAAACATTGTCTAAATTATGGTAAAAGTCCCATCAAGATTTTGATGGGACTTTTACCGTTGCGTAGTTTAGAAGAACAACGTGGTCACAGACAGACATCTAAAGTGACTTTATTTTATAATATGAAGAGACACCTCAAATGATAAATATGAGAGGGGTCCGCTGCTAAATAATAACAGCCCACAGGTCGATCGATCAGGTTAAGCTACGCTTGCCGCGGTTGGTTCGTGGATGGGTGACCAAGACCATAAAGATGGTCACCCATCCACGAACCAACCGCGGCATACCGAGACCCCCGCCGTGCCTCGGAAAGCACGTTAAGCCGTTGGTCCCGGCTGTCATTCGTGGATCTTTGACAGTCGTTACGGGGAGTCAGAAGCCTGAAAGTGTGACAACCAGTCTTACCAAGGGGTATCGTATTACCCAGTAACTGGGTTGTGGAGGTCAGATAGGCAGTCGCTCCATGTAAAATACTAGTATTCAGCTGCATCCGGTTAGACTGGAAGCCGACCCCAATATAGTTGGGAAAAGGCTAAGCAGATGATGACCTTAAATGATATATAAAAAGCTGAATAAATTGAGCACATTAACAAATAATTTTAAACTGCTGTAAAATTTGCTTTGCAGGAATTGATATCTCGGATAAGCCAATCAACTTCCTTCCTATAGAAGTATTTAGACATGTCATAAACACTAACTTAGCACCTATGAAAGCGAAAAATAACAAAGGAAGTCGCTAAAAAAAATCAGACATTAAAAAATCTTCCTTATTTGTTAAGCCTTTTAAACCTACAAATAGAATCTTGCCAAAAAACTGTCACCCACAAAGGACTACACTAACCGGTTTCTTTTTACAAAACTTGATAGATTTTTGATAAAGCAATTCTATTCGCAACAGGAGGTGCGCACGCTTCTACATCGTTGCTGAACAAGTACAATAGTTTGACTGCGTTTAAAGTATCTTTTAAAGGGGCACCTAGAATAATTCTATCTTCTAGTCATTTTTGGCGTTCATAAGTGCCTATAAACCTACTTGCAGCAAATCAGATTTCCACCCACCCACTACCCACCATCTGGCGCACAGCTACCAATGCAACGGCTAAAAAGCAGGCACAGGTTCTTCAAATCGACAGTGCCTCTGTCTCCCTCCTACTTATTATCTACCACCAAAGGAGCATCTCTCTGCAGGGTGTAACCTTCCATGGTCCACTTGGAAGTCCCTGAACCGTCTTCGGACACCAGTGAGAAGATGTAAGTACAACCTGGTAAAGTGGGGCTACCTTGACGGAACGGCAGTAGGGTGTGATTGTGGAGCTATGTCGCAGACCATGTTCCGCCTCCCATCCTGCCTTCTGTGTCCCAAAACATGCAGTCAAAGTGACCTCTGCGCTGCCACTGACAACGCCGTGGAAGTGGCAAAGTTTTGGACCAACAAGATATAAAATACAGTCGTGCAAGCGACACGAAGAAGAATACTTGAAATAAATTAATTGATTTTGTAATGGCCAGTGTAAACTGGCTTGGTGTCCATTCCTAAGTTCTTGTTATAAAGGCGAAAGTTTGTTAGTATGTTTGTTACTTCTTCACGCACAAACGGCTGAACGGATTTGGATGAAATTTGGCAAACATATATTTTATAACCAGGATTAACACATAGGGTACTTTTTATCCCGATATTCCCACTGGATCGACACTTTTGTGGGTGAAACCGCGGACCGCAGCTAGTGCTATAATATACAACTAAATAAATACTTAAAAGAGACACTCACCTGAACTCCTGGCGTGTGAATTATCAACAATCACTTGAAACACTAATAACAAAAACATGATAGTTTTAAAACTACTAAAGCACCAGCATCCTTTACTAACCCTCTCATTCACTACACTATATTCTTTACATTTATTGTCATAACTATTACTGCTAAGTCTTTCTTTATATCCTCTTCTTTTATACCCTCTATCTTCTAGAAGATATTTGAGGTCTTGTAGACTCTTCTTTTTTGTCGTTATTGGGTTTCCAGAAGGTTCTAGAACCGGGTCTAGGTTTGGGTGGCCAGACATGGTTGGTGGTGGTAGGGTCTTGCTAGAGGTGTAGTGGTTGATTGTGGTCAAATTCCGGGTTCATCTTGGGTTTGCATCTGTAACAAGGAGAAAATGTCGTTAGTAAAGATAATAATGAAAATGTATATCAAAGGCTGCTAATAATAATCCTCCAGGCCGTATTTCGGTTATTGCGGCTAATCTCAACGGAGACAAGCCTTCGGCGCGAGATATATTATAGTGCACAAGTGCGCAGATACAGGTGCACTTTCATAGTCCGATGGGACGGCAATCCGACACGACTGGAGAGTGGACCAACTTCTTAACGTAAGTTCCTCCAATACTTCCAAACTCCGGGCTGTTACTAAGAAATTCCTATTGGAATAACCCAATGACACTTTGCCCGACCTGGGAATCGTACCCAGAACCCCAAGCTTAACCATCGCGCTTGCGACCACAAGACCAGATTGAAATCTCTTAATCCGAAAATTTCAGAACATCATTCAGTCGAAAGACGTTCGCTGCTGAACATAAACCTTCCACAGAATTACAATTTAGATTAAAATTTGTAGGAACATACAATGTCCGGTAAGTACCATATGGTAATACATTCCACACGACTGCAAAGAAGAGTTGCAAAAACATGTCTTGAATGTTTTATTAAAGTGTTAATTTAACATTTAATGTACGAGTACGTTCATCAATAAAATCAGCCGCATCTACGCTCACACGAGACGGTCGTTATATTATAAATTCTTTACTGTGTAAAATGCAGCACATTTTTATGTTCAATATAACACCATTATGGTAAAGCCCATAAAATATTGCCTGTAAGATTATTAAACCTAGGCGCGATGATTGGCAATCCATTATTTTTTTATTGCTTGTGCCAAGCAACACCGCACCCACACAAACACCAGTTCACAAACACCAAACAAAAACACTAACAACTTAATAGCGTAAACACACCAACAATCGGCCGCCAATAAATTTCTTACACGAAATAAGAACAGGACGGGATTATTGGGACGAAAATAAGCACAAAACGGGAATGCTGCCGACAATCTAATAAGCAATTCATCAAGGGATGTGACAGTATGTGTTATCGTGCGACGTAAGCCGTGGTGTGGGGAGGGGGGGATGCATTGCAGCCACCTGCGGCCCAATGACAAAGATAAAGACTGAGTAAGATGAACTTGTTTCTTAAAGCCGGATTAAAGACCGGACAAGTCTAGTCTTCTCTCCTAATGAGTCGGTTTTCTTCGTTCTTCGTCAAGTTTTCGATAACGAAGGGTTTTTTTTTTTTATATTTATTCTTCGCTGAACTCTTGAGCACGTTTGAGCAGAAAGGTGTTAAATTGGATAAGATTTTGTTATTGCTTAGTTTTTACGGCGTGCTAACTTTACTAGTCTGTAGATTTATGTCTGGTATCTTCGTAAATGTGGACTGTCACTTTTTATTTTTAGTACTTTTGCTAGTTTTTCTACAGGTTAGATTTATCAACATTCCTGATGTACATAGTTAGCATAGTTGGTGCAAGTTTAATGGTATTTAAAGAATTGATGACCCAACAACAAATTAATGAAAGTAGACTGAGTTTTATCCTGTTAAAAGCTTAGACAATATTTTCAACTATACACTTTTAGGGGTTTATTTATAAACGTTAAGTGGTTAACCAATCGCTACTCATTACTTAACTTTAAGCAACGTTTTTGAATAAAGAGGTTAATGTCTAATGCGTCTGTTATTTTACTAGCAAATAGGTAGTAGTTCCTACTTCCTACATCCACTTATCTTACAATATTTCAGAGCAGCACACAGCAATTTCTAAACAAACAACAAAACAAACAGCTCCCTCCCACCAATAGTTAAATAACTACTCCCCATATATCTTTAGCACCGTAAAACGTGAAATTCCGAACTGTTTACACACAAAACAATACACAGCAGAACTGGCCGGTTCAGGTGTGCCAATCCGGGCTCAAAGCTAGCTCATTAATCTTCCCAACTCCTGCTGGTCCACCGTGGTAACGAATAATGGAATATTTCGGTTCCGACGGTATTTGTGAATTTTGGAAACTATAATATCATTGGAATTGGTGATGGTAGTCAAACAGGAAATTTCCACTCCATCTAGCCTATTTTTTTTTAATATGACATGTAAAAGTGATTCGAATATCCTATTTACAGAATAAACAATTCATTTCGAAAATTTTGAAGAAGATAATTGACAATTTATTTCTAATAGTTAATAATTAATTTAGTGAAGAACATGAATCTAATTCAAATGATGAAGTAGAGATAATATAGCCCGTTTTTCGGCCAACGGATAATGGAATACTTCGGGTTCGATGGTAGATATTTGCGAATTTTGGAATCTATAATAGGTATCATTAGTTATGGAAATATTTGAAACCGGTAACGGTGATATACATTCATGACGGATTGAACAGCGAAGGGAGCAGAGAGATCTGAATGTCTATGGGGGAGATATATACCTTGTATTACTATTATGTGCCAGTAGTGGGACTTAGGTTAAAAAGCATCGATATTAACAATTTATTTGAAGCCACTGCACTGTTCATAATAAATCTGGTAAAGAAAATGAATCTAATTCAAATGATATAGTACATATAGCAGATTTGTCGGCCATATATTCAGAATCGGACTCTTAATATCCTGCATAAGTTATGATAAGTGAAACTATAGTGCCCCTAAGCCAAGTTATTATCATAGCTTTCAAAGTTGCAGAATTGAAACCCAACAAATTATCGCTGTGCTATTTAAGATATTGCCAACCCTAACGCCGCAGGCAATGCTGTTCATTCAGTAAATAGAACGAGCGTGATAATAATGACAGCAGATCTTAATCTATAATCAAATATTCTTCATAATAATGAGCAAATTAATCTAAAGTCAGTAAGGATTAGACATAAACAAGCTCCAAATGCAACAGTAGAAAAACGTTTATTAAAAAAGGTAAACATAAAAAGGGTTGTAACAGAGTAAATGTCAACATTACACACCATTACAGAAAAATAAAAGGGAATAGCCGATCACGGGATCAATGAGCCAGCGATGAGAATAATTCTCACGTCTCGACGATATTTCTATGCTTAACGACGGCAGGAAATTCGTTCGGACTTGTCCGACACCCCGGGTCCGTAGATCGTAACTGAAAATTGTTTTAGCCCCCCGGGACATGCTGAAGTTCAGGTGGACTACCCACCCTGAGATCTTTCACAGGTGCTATCATGAGTTATTGTACACGTTTTATTAGAAAAGAGAATTTTATTGGTTTTCGTACGAGTTTTCTTCAATGCTCTTGGGGAGTTACAGGAAGTGTATCACTTGGCTATATATATTTTTAGTGGTACCTTATACTATTTTATTCGACATTAGTGTTAACAACACTCGCAGATTACTGCCATACCTACTTATTAGTTTCTAATTTATCGGTGTGCACTACGCAGTTTTATAAATCGTGATGAAATCACAATATTTTAATTAAAACCATATCATGAACATGGACTTTCTCACTTCATCCAATAAAGTTGCTGAAAAATATTTTTTCATAATTCTGTACTGTATCTGGGTTTTTTAGCTCGTTTGAATTTAAAATCATCACAATTTTTCCCCCCCAACTTTAATTAAATTAAAATACAATGCAAAAATTTTAAATCCGGTAAAACGAGCTTGTTGCGGATCGAATTAAATTTGAATAAGTGGCTTCAGACAGGTCTGAAGCGCTGAGAAGAAATATAAACAGTCATTTATCGTAACAATCCTGAGGTCCATTCCTCTTTAGCCCTCTGGAGGGAGGTCGAGCTCAGGTGCGGGGCTGCGGGGAGTGAACGCTCCCCCCTCTTGACTGATTGTTTGTTATGCCATTCCCGGTTTCACAGTTTGTTTTGCAAAGGAATTTGCAGTTGCAGCGGAGTCGGACTAAAAACTCAACGGGTCATCAATTTTGGTGTAAGTGTTGCTGAGATGTCTCTTTTAAGGATTGTGGAAATCCTTGAGTAGTGGTTAGAACAACTGTGTTCGTTTCTGGTGGTGTTTTGCTCGTTACCGGCGCTAAGTGGCTGGATTTGAGTAAGTAACAAGAATGTTTAGACATTTGTAAGACCTGACGAGATGGATAAAAATCATTACAAAACCGGCCAAGTGCAAGTCGGACTCACACATGAAGGGTTCTGTATCACCGTACAAAATTTGCTAAAAAAACACGTTTCTTGCATGGAAATATATAAAAATAAACCTAAAAATTAAAGGGGATCTATCTACCTTTATTTTTTAGGTTTATTTTTTGTAGTTATAACGGCCAAAGTAGTACACACTCTGTGAAAATTTCAACTGTCTACCTATTACGGTTCAAAAGATGTGACAGATGGACGAACAATGGAGCCTTAGTAATAGGGTTCCGTTAGCACCTTTTGGGTACGGAATCCTAAAAAACGCAAGAATAAATACAATTAATGCTCAATAAACTCATTAGTAAAACAAATCAGCTAAAGACATAAAACAGGACAAATGACACAACACTAAAAAGGCAGCATTGGAAAAAGATCTTCACATACAAATTAATATTGAACACGACAAAAAGAAAATGGCTGCTCATTTTTCACGTACGCAATTAAACGTTAGTAATAACAACCAAGATGGTCAGTTATTCTTTAAAAGGAACGTTGGTTATGTCCAATCTAAATTTAGAAATGGCCTGAGCGGAATGGTCAGTGGATTCTAGTGGATATGGGCAAAGTTTGTAGAGGAGAGCGGGATAATTAAATAATAATAATTAGTGTTTTGAAAGGCTTTGGAAATAAAACGAAGTGAAATGTGAAGTTGGCAAACTTAAAGCTAATAACGGAGTTGGGATAGTCACTGAGTGGAGTTAAAACTTCTGATAGTTACTTTGTGGATGTTTTTATACCGAGACGGTTACGAACAAGATTTTATATTTTCCGTACCAATAGTTTTTAGCACTACCAACTTCATCATTCATTATTGTCATGGATTCTTCCGATATTCTTTACCTTTAGCACTGTCACCAATTTCTAAATGAACATTAACCACAATATTCATAATATGTCCATCATCAATTCTCACATAACACCCTCTACCCTTTCAAAAACCTACTTCTTCAATTCAATCAATTACCAAGATCGCATCAGCTAAGCCTTTACACCACACCCCATCTAACCAGTGTTGCGTCGCAGGCGGGGTTAAAATTTCATGGCCTTAAACAGGTCGGGCCTGGTCCTACCCTGTTTACAGGCAGAGGGACCAAGTGCTGTACTTAAAGAATGTTTCCACTTAGTGCTTAGGAAGTCGTTTTTGCATCATCGCTGGAGAAATGGCTTGTTCGATACTTTTAAGAGAATATTTATGGGTATCAATGTTTTGTTGGATTGGTGCGACTTGTAGATGACTGTCGCTTTTTTTGTTATTGTTGTCAGGTTTAGTATTTATTTCTGTGATTTCATGGTTTTGAATGATAACATTATCGTTACTAACTCTAGTATCATTAGTATCTTTACAATTAGTACCAACCATAACACTCACAAAATCAGGTATTTATAGATATCTAAATCTATTTGGATTTTCAGATCAGAATTATTCTTAACATTAACTCTAACATTTAGTTTCCTGAATTCCAAAGCCATTATATTTATATTAAACAAGCTATCTACAAAATAGAATGGTAATGTAACAATTTCGTTGGAAATATTGGCATATTCAAGCCGATAATATTAAGCGTTCTGTGGCACTGTACCGATTTCCCTAAGTGCGATAAGGATCTAGAATCTAGACCATTTCCCGTCCATTCTAGACTAAAGCAGGAGCTACGAAGGAAATAGAGTACTGTGGCTTGCTTACAATATTCGGTTATATGATATAGTATTTATGTGTCTGGATCCTAGCTATATTAATGATAGATCTGGGATATTAGGTTTAGTGTAAGATATATTAATGTTGACTGTACAAGCAAATTGATTCCCTACCTAAATTCGTTGTGATAGCCATTTCACACAACTGTCAAAGAATGACAGTTGTGATTTAAATATACGGACAAGTTAAGTTGTTAGTCAGTTTGCTCAACAATTAATTTCCCTCACTATACAAGAAGCTCTTGTAAAGTTAATTTGTTAAATCAATAGGATCGCAGCAATCGGTATTCTAGGTCGTTTATTGCGGTCAATGTAAGAGGTAAAGATAAACAAAATGAAATGGGTAGAAATCAGTGATTTTCCACTTAAAAAATAATTTACAAAACTTTTAGCACAAAAATTCAATACCTAAATAAAACGTAGTGAATAAAACTACATTCAACTATTCAGTGAGGTGAGATCCCCAGTTGTCGGCATCGTAACTCCGCGTCGGCTACAATTTGGCGAATGCATTCCCCCACTAAATCGCCGTTCAAGTATTGAAGGCGCTGTGAAAATTTCATACGCTAAGTGCCTATTCGCGTGGTGTCTCGTTAAGGAAATACTCCACCTCATGTTAGCCTCAAATCCCTCTTAGTATAAAAGGTCATAAGTTTAGATGGAGTGGTCTATAAAGTTTTCACATTATTGATTGTTACCGGTCTTAAAAGTTAACTGTTAAACTTACGATCTTGTTATTTTATTATGAGTTTACGTACTCGTGACATTTGTAGATTATTAAAAAAGGTATATCACATTCTTGCTAGCTTGGTTTTCGTAGTTGAAAATGGAGAAATCAAAAATGAATTAGCTATTTCTACTCGCAGATTAATTTGTGTAACCCACAAAGATAATAAATTCACAGTTCTGTAATGAAAGCTATCTGTATCTGATGTCCCAAGAGTTCTGCTTCATCCTAATATTCCTAGTTTTGCCTTTGCTACAATTCGACTTGTTTAGTACCCGGTTCTTGTCTCATTAGCAAGTACAGAACCAGTTGATTCATCCTAGCTTGTTTCTGGTATTACATGAATAGACAATGCGTCTGCCTTCTGAGAATATTTAGATAATCTTATTCTGGAGTTATCACGCTAAGACGGTCTCGGGAGGTTTATTTTTGGAATCTAGATATATTTTTCCGTCTAGACGAATTTTGATTTGGGCCTCTTAAGTGTGTCGGACAGCTGTAAAGTACGGTGCCTTTTCATTATTATCATCTAGCTTTTTTTTTCTAACTTTGTCAAGATCAGCTCCTAGTCCAACCAGATGTGACTGAATATCAATATGAATACAATTCAGCCAAATGAAACAAAATATTATAATTTGTGGGAGTGCCATTAAAACCGCATATCAAATTAAAACGGTGCAATAAATTATTTTTCTCACAGAAATGAATTTTACCGGGACTATATCGAGATTAAAACGAAATGAATCGGACCGGGTAGATTAATGACAGCCCAAGTGTAAGGTTCTCAGTTTACAGTTACGTCCGATGATAAGCATTATACGTCAGCCACTTTAAATTTAACATGCTCTAGGATTACAACCCTTAATTCTATTACATATAGCTCAGATTTCATCGCATTCATAATTGTTTTATGACCTTTCTTTTAACCTATGTCATTGGAAAATGAACCTTCTACCTAAGCGTTAAAGTTGACATAAGTGTTAGATAGAATACTTTCTCATTTTTATAATACCGCCAGTATGTGTATATGCTTGATTTATATCCTCCTTTGAAATATTATCGGTAGTGTATTCATCAATCTAATTATAGAGCGACTTTAAGTAGTTCTTATCTTTATTGTGTTTGACCCATGTTTTATTTGTATAATTAAAATTAAGTTTAAGATGTAGGTTAATTTATAATGGGCTCTCCGATAGACAGTTGTATCTGGTGCGACGAACAGACTGAATTCACTTTAGTTAAGTCTACGATCAAGACTATAAAATGTAGCTTGGGCTTTTCCCAAAAGGAGGTTTAAAGAAATATATTGACATATAAAAAAAACACCGCAACACCACCATCCATAATAACATTACCAACAAAAACCTACTTGACGCACATTAACAAATTCAACATTAATTACCACAAACGAAGGGAAAATAAAAGAAAAGCTAGACTCATTAACCACTGGTAAACTAATGGGATTTGATGGGAAGGCGAGCAAAAACGCGAACAATCCCCGGAGGCACGGTTAAGCATGATTTATAGTGGCTCCCTCTGTATGAGAGCGAGTAAATTGTAAAATGAAACACACCTGACTCTGTTGATGACAATTGATGATTAATTTTTTGTTTTGCATATTGAATAGGGAATGAAAATGGAGTTTTTGATGGAGGGGCTTTCTTTTTCTTTGTGTTTAATGGTGTTAATTCTTCTTATTTTGTGATAATTAAGAAAAGGGGGGATGATGAATGGTGTAGCTGTACATCTATTTGCATCAGCATGTGATGATGATTTACCCCTTTATTCATAACCGTTGCTTTATGTTAAGTAGTGATTAGCGACGGGTTTAACCATACATTTTTGACGTTTAAACGTCAGTTATCTTTAATAATCGTTTATGACCCCTAGATGGCTAATTCTTGTACTTAAAAAACGTCCAAATTCAAGTTGCCATCTCATTTCAGCGATAATCAATGTCAAAAAACTGTTAAAAACGTACGTAAATTAGGGGTTCTTTTGGCTGATTGAGACTGATATTAGAATGCAAACATTCTTAAAAATACGGGAATTGTCTGTCTGGTTTAAACATCTTATACGTAAGTTGTAAAGTATAAAAGAAAAAAGCACTAGTGATTACAAAACCAGTTTCTTTAAACGCGACCTTGACGATATCCGAGGAAATACAATTACACGAGCAAGCAGTTGGATAACGAAGACGAAGTGCAAAAAGGAAATAATAATTTTACTTCCAGTAGCAGAAGTTTTTATCACGCGGACATAAACAAGGATAAAATAATAAAAATGTTTCGTTCTAAAATCTAAATAAACAATACTCTTTCACACGTTTAGCTACCCAGATTAAGCAACAAAGCGTTGCATAAAACAAAACAAAAAGGAAACTATAAAATGCATACCTACAGTCCGCCGCAGAGCATAAACCACGAAAAATTTCATATCGTTGTGATAAAAACTAAAATTCATATTTCTGCATCACACTAAACCGCAGTTGTACTAAAACTTTATGCTCAGAAACATAAACACATAAATTGTACGTTGTATAGTAAAAACTGGATTGGTATGACGTGGAGAAATGCGGTGTACGGGTGAAACACCTGGGGGCCCGCCGGACAACAATTGTGCCGTTTACCTTAGCGTTCTTGGTCATTTGCGGGACGTTGACGGAAATGGGATTTGTGAAAATATAATCGACGTATTTAGTTGGACGACAATTGGGACTTTACCCTTGTTTTTTGTTACGTTTATGTGAGGGGAAAATTGTATTATTTTCTCACTTATGAGCTTATGACACTCGGTTTCAATTATTTTGGTGTTTGGACGTATATTCATGAACATTTTATTACAAACTGACTGACCCGGCGAACTTCGTACCGCCCCGCAAGCCGCTCTGCCCCCGCTTTTTAAATCTCTGATATCTTCTAAGATATTAATTTTAATTATATACCGTAAAGGGCAATTTTGATCTCCATGAAATGCACAACGCATTTAATTTATTTAATTGGATAAGGAATAATACTTTATTGTTTAAAATAGCTAACATATAAACCTTCCTCTTGAATCACTCTATCTATTGCTGAAACTGCATTAAAATCAGTTGCGTAGTTTAAAAGATCTAAGCTTACAGACAGCGGGAGCGACTTAGTTTTAGGACATGCCTGTTTCCTCACGATATTTTCCTTTACTGTGGTGATGAGATAATTTACACAAAGTAAAGCGTCTATCTGGATTTGAACCTACGACCTCTCGTAAGTCGCGGCCGTTACTACTATTATAAATGACATCAATTATATGAAAAAGATAGAAAATACTTTTATTTGCGGCAAACATGACGCATAAAAAGAACACAAAAAAAAGTTGGGAGAAAACATGCGTCACATCCACGCAAAACGGCCATCGCTCAGCATAATGCTAAGATCCTATACAAGACCAGCGCTGGTTTTCAGCGACAGCCGGCGGCGTCAACCAGTGCAGCGTACGATTAGATATAAATAAAAAAACAACAATCAAAATAAGAAATAAAATAAATAGGTATACATTACAAAAAGTGGTATAAACAAGCTACCAAGCTGCTAACAAGCCAAACAATTCTCTCTTTACCACAATATATTTTCGTTTTATCAAACCCAGCCTGTCTAGAATCTACCGCTCCTAATTTTGTAAGCTCATTAATCAGTGTAATTTCTTAATGAAACAGTCAGAGACAGCTAGGCTACAAGGTTAGTCAAGGCCTTATCTTTATTAAACCTTAGTTAGGTGTAAAACGTTCATCATTCATTCTTATTTCCCAGATTTGGTGTGCCATGAATGGCTGATGCAACCGTACAATATTTAACACACACTAATTTCTTGTATGCCCCTTTAATTTGAACTTTATTTTATCTTTATTTTTTGCAGTTATAACGATCAAAGTAGTACACACTGAAAATTTCAAATGTCTACCTATTACGGTTCAAAAGATACAGCCCTGTGGCAGACGGACGGACAGCGAAGCCTCAGTAATATGGTCCCGTTGGCACCTTTTGGGTACGGATTCCTAAAAAAGCGATGTGCTGTGACGTCATAATCTCAAACGGTGTCTAGTTCAGTATGTGGGGTGAGGTGAGGCCAACGATAACACTGTCGAAGTGGCCGAACTCTGGTCGAAGCTTATTTAAAAACCATCCATACGATGAAGAAGACAAAGCTTTAAAAACAGCACAGAAGTCAAAATGCACTGCCAAACTATCACCAAATCCCACCAAGTAACAAACTACCCAAAAACTTAATAACATCACGGAAAAATGGACCACAAATCTCTTTACATCGTAAAACATCTACGTGTGCAAAAGAAAAAATATATATACAAACAAAAAAACATGGGAACTCGGCAGTAGAGAAATATTTGAGTCATTTAAATATGTATAAAGCTGCCACATCAAACGGATATCATTTCCTCGAGGATCGAAGGTATTACGTGGCTAACGTCGATATTTTGTGGGACTATGGGACGTTCTTGTAAATCATTTTCATTTTAGAAAAGGATTTTTTTCTCGGTTGTCTGTTGTGGTATTTTTTTTGTACTGAAGGCTCATTTTTATAAATTATGCATAGGTTTTGAAGATATGTGTGTTTTGCCTACTATAGAAGACTAGATTTGACAAGACCCTAGTAGTTCTTTTAAAGCTCCTGGGTTCTTGGCTAGTAAGAAATTTAGCCTGGATGAAATCGTGACACCAAGTATACTAGTAACAATTAAATTAGACTGTTTAAAAAAAGAAAAAAAACTTAAATAAGACTGTAAACAGTCTAATTTAAGCGTGATTGGTACACTAGTGCCACGATTATAGTCTAATTTAAGTGCTACTGGTACACAAATGTCACGATTAGAGTCTAATTTAAGTGTTACAGGTACACAAGTATCACGTTTTTATCCAGGCTAGATTATTAGCCACGATCCCAGAAGCACAATCGATATTCTATCGATATTCGACATTCTCATCTCAAGTGCAAATTTGAGAATGTCCGTAGCACAACCACAATGTTCGGCTCAAAAATAGTTCAAAGCCAACCAAAAACATGACCTTCCATTAAAAGCAAACTTATAAGTCAATCACGAAGTTCAGCAATCAACCAATCAATATTCATGGATGGGACAAAGACCAACTTCTATCGTAAGCCCTATAGGCAAATAAGCTCATATCGTCATCAAAGGGATTTTGTCGAACGAAACGACGAATTCGGGAACAATTCCTATTGGCAGAGGATAAAAGAAATAATTTAGGTACATTATTTTTTTCTTACGGACAAAATGTCGAGTAATACTTTCTTCCGTTTATTGGTTTTATAGGGAAATGTTCAGAGAAATGCTTAAGCAGAGCATTGTTTGGTTGTTGTAAGGATCTTATAAATTGCCGATGTAAGGGTCGTGTAATCAGTTTTTTATTCAATATTGGTTTCACTTGTAACGGTTCCTTAATTAGTAAAGAAACGAGATTTCTTTATTATAATTTTATGTTGATACTCCATCCATCATCGACGCTTCTAACGAAGTTAAAAAGATTAGGTAGCTGTCATTTTCGTACGAAAAGACCACACAGAAAAACCAGTACAGCACACTTCAACATTACACAAACGACGTGAAAACGATTCAGCAAAGGTAAATTCAAACAATTCCTCGAAACGCCAAGTAAACTGGAGGTATGTGTGTTTTATATTGAAAAAACACGGCTGTTTGCGCTTTTGGCGACAAACATGAAGAATTGAATGCGTCCCGGCTGCCTACATATGTATATTAAGTTTATATTTGTTCGGTTAGACAGTGTTCGCCGCTTGGTCGTGTTTGTCTAGTAGTGTTAATAAAATCATTGCATATGAGAGCGTATGGTTACATAATTTACACATGAGGGTTTTAGAAAATTAGCATTTTCAAACTAGCATGTTTGTTAATCGTAGGTGTATATAGATCTTGGAAGGAAATCTTTGATCTACCAGTTACGAAATTAATATTATTTCAGAAAGATTTTTCAAAGTTACAAGAAAATGATTTATTTGACATGAAATTATGTCAACAGATTTTTCTACTCCTACGCTGTTTTCTTTAACAAGGACCAATGACCAAATTAAAGACGCCCTTTAAAAGGACAAGTTCAATATAAGTGGAAAAACTAAAGATAATAAAGTCTCACTATCTAATTTGAACTCTGAAACACGTTTTTATATTTGTCAAAAATAATTCAGTAATAAAAAGAATGGTTCTAAAGTACGAAAGCTTAATCTTAACGGACTAAGTGTAAAAGCAACATCAATAAGAATAAACATGGCATGCATACTAATTCTGAAATTGAAACCTAAATCTTTATTTTAGGATAAACTCTAGCGTTTTAAAAATGACTGCAATGCGGGTTGCATTATGCAGGAGGCTTAACTTGAGTTTTCAGATAATCAGACTTGGATGATCTAGTTGTTAGATGTCATATGTCTTCGAATTTTTGGTTTCTTCACGATGTTTTCCTTCACCGTTTTGAGAGCACTGGTGATGAAATGATTTACACAAAAAAAAAAGCGCTAGTCTCGGTTCGAATCTACGCACATATAACATGCAGGAAAACAATCGAAAAACGGGATTTTGGAATCAAAAATGGAAATAGTCCATACTAATATTATAAATGCGAAAGTGTGTCTGTCTATCAGTTACCTCTTCACGCTTAAACCGCTGAACCGATTTAGATGAAATTTGGTACAGAGATAGTTTGAGTCCCGGGAAAGGACATAGAAGACTTTATCCCGATATTCCCACGGGATCGACACATATGCGTATGGTATATAATACACGTGATATTTTCTATGCCATCTATCTTCCTGTGGAGTATAATCATTTTATAATTTCGAAACGATATATTTGTTTCATAATTGGTAGAGTAAGAAAGTAACAATATTTTTGTTATTATGAATGAGGACATCTTTTTTCTCTACGTGTCGCCTGGCACGACTTTTCTCAGATCTTGTTGGCCCATAACTTCGCGACTTCCACGGCGGCGGCGTCACCTGTGGCAGCACAGAGGTCACTTTGACTGCATGTTTTGGGACACAGAGGGCAGGATAGGAGGTGGAGCATAGTTTGCGACATAGCTCCACCCTGCTGCCGTCACGTCGAGATAGCCACACTTTACCAGGTTAAAGTTACATCTTCCCACTTGTGGACACATATAAGGCGATAGTTTAGGGACACGAGGACACCAAAAACACAGATTTGAAACCTTATGAAGAGACCTGTATGAGTAGTCACGAAAATACTATACAAGAATCCTTTGTTACCACGATTCTTTTCAACATTTAAGTCCCAAACCCCAAACTAAAACTGCAAAGTCTTTTAGCCACCACTTTTGTAAACCATTTCAATAAGATCCACAAATCACTATTTCAAAATTCCACCAGCACTCTTATTTAAAAGGCACAATTGAAATTCCCTCGCAAAACTTTTCCAGTATTCCTTGAAAACTGAACACATCTACGTTATCTGAGTGTAATATATGCGTATCCCAGTTGCAAAAGGAATTTATTTCGTTTGCTTTTATTTATTGAGAACCGTTTGCAGGTAGCACTGTTTCTAATGTTGGAATTTGCGCGCTAAGTAATTTACGTGCAGGATTCATTACGATGCTACTACGATTTTCTTGTTACGCTGTGTAAATTATGCCGCTTTGTTTCAGTAGCTTGGCTTTTGAGTTGATTTTAATTTGTGCCGGAGGACCAGTTTGTAACATCGTTGCAATTTTGGTTTCTTTTTCTACCACCTACAATTAGGGCTGTTTATTCTTTGTAAGAAATGTGAAATCCTCTACAATTCTTTATCGTTGTTTCTCGATCGTGTTCCCAGTATTCGCAAATTTATTGTATATTTTTAGTATGACATACCTGGGACTAATCAATATTAGAATATAAGTTTTATAGTTTTGCAAATGAGTCCTGGAGTGGAGACCGCGTATCGGCAAGCGTAGCGTGGGACGCCCCCCAGTTACGAAGATGGACCGGCGAACATAAGAAAGTGGCTGGGACCGACTGGATGCGGAAGGCGGAGGACAGGGTGTTGTGGCGCAGCCTGGGAGAGGCCTATGTCCAGCAGTGGACTGCGATAGGCTGAGTTGATTCTAGTTTTGTGTATAAACTACAATACACACTGTCTTGTACTTTATACAGAAAATAGTTGTCAATCTATAGGTATATATAAAATTCAAAGTCCTGACTGACTGATATATCAACGCACAGCTTAAACCGCTGGTCCTAGAGACATGAAATTTGGAGGGTGTATTCTTTGTGAAGAGTAGGTATCCACTAAGAAAGGGTTTTTCGAAATTCCACCCCTGAATGGAGGGAGGGTGAAGTTTCGCGCGAACGAAGTCGCGAGCAGAAGCTAGTTTTACTAAAATAAGTATCTAAGGATTTATTAATGTAAAACTAGTTTGAATGCCCTGAACAGGCTAAATATCGACTGTGCATAAACCACCAATTTTTACATCTGTTAAAATCTATATTTTTAACAAAATTATTGTTATTCTTAATCTTCTACGTGACTGCGTTTCTTCGTCCTAGCATTTAGGGTGTTTATTCTGGGTGCCAGGCAGCTAAGTTTCGAGTTACGAAACAGAACTTTATACATACATTGGTCAGCACATAGTACATATTCGTGCACAAGTGCTTTATTCTAACTTGGTACGAGCACAAACGCCTCAGTTGTGGAAATAGAACACAAACATACATTTTCCGAATACCAGCTGTTTGTTGCTCGTGAGAAGTATTATAGCAATCTGAAGTACTACACAATTAACACAATTCAAGGAATAAAGAGTTACTTGAACAGTAAGAAACTCTTTATGTAATAGGCAATCTCCACACGTCACGATCCAACACTTCTGTTCACGACTGTCCCAATCCCAAGTCAAATAAGGAACAAAGTACCTCGCAACCCCGTGTAAATTAGAAAGGTAAGTACCAACAAAACCGATTTAGTTTTCAAGCAAAACTCACCTTTAAGAGCCAACGTAGGGCAATAAATAAAATTCTGTTTTAACGTCTCACGTTCAACGTAAGAAACGGTTGCTTTATAGAAGAAAAAATAAACGATTTGCTACACCCTCGAGCGTCTTCGAAAATTTTTACGCGAATATACTGTTCACTCGTTACTTCGCGTAAAAACATTTTGTGTTGTGAATAGGACGTTTTAATGCAAACGCTATTCACCTTTGAATAGTACTCTTTATGTAATCATTCGGTGAATTAGTGTTGTGCTTGTTAGTCGATTAGGAGTGCTGACTTTTGTCGGTTAGTCGAATTTCGAAGTGGTTTAAATGTCGTTATTTTTAGGGTTCCGTACCCAAAGGGTAAAAACGGGACCCTATTACTAAGACTTCGCTGTCTGTCCGTCCGTCTGTCTGTCACCAGGCTGTATCTCATGAACCATGATAGCTAGACAGTTTAAATATTCACAAATTATGTATTTCTGTTGCCGCTATAACAAAAAATACTAAAAACAAAATAAAATAAATATTTAAGGGGGGCTCCCATACAACAAACGTGTTTTTTTCGTTGTTTTTGCCTTGTGTTACGGAACCCTTCGTGTGCGAGTCCGACTCGCACTTGGCCAGTTTTTTTATCATGTAAGTAGTTAGCAAATGGTCGCTGCATATTTTTTTGTGATATTAATCATGAACTGGAGCGAATTTAAATTATGAAACTTTATAAGGGTATACCAATATTTACTTCAATAAAAACGTTTTCATTTGTGAAAAGCTGCGTCAGTCAAGCCTTTCCTAGGCAGATTTAAATAAGCTATGAATCAGTATTGTAGAAGAAGCATACACCAGACCATCGTCAATAATTTCTAGGCAATACCGACGTCTTTTTTGACAGAAATAACGGTGAAAGAACCACAAACTGTCCGCGGCAAGTTCAGCTTACCCTCGATATAACAAAAACGTGGTTGTTATTTAACAAAGACCCCAATTTCTATTATACTTCGTGTGTATAAAACCCAAGGTACCTCACCTACTTAAAAATTTGCAAAATTCATTAATTCTTTGAAATGTTTCATAAAGCGATCCCGGGGGATGGCAAACTTTTACGTACAAGGTCGTTTAATAACGTAACGTGCAGTTTTATCGCTTCCAACTTTACTTACAAAATAAACTTTCTAATTATTATTATGAAAACCTCCACCGAAATCTGTTGAACGCATAGATATAGATACACCTAGATAACGCAAGAGCAAATACTTCGCGTACCAAAAATCGCACCAGCTTACGATAAAAAATCATAAGCCGCCACTTTCGCGCTCAGTCCTATGTACTGCTGGCTGGGTAAGCGTGAGCGAGAGCGCGAGCTTTTGATGTCATAGTAGGTAGTCAAAAAATGGCACGCTTGGTTTTCATACAGTTCGTGATACTTGCGTTATCTAGGTCTATCTATATCTGTGGTTGAACGTTTCTTGAATTTGACGGGTTCATTTGGCAGGATCGCCATGTCAAATGTTGTTTTAGTCGAAACAATTACTTAATTATTATTTTATATTTTATGGTATGGTCAAGTGATGCGGTGGAATGAGGAATATGTTGTCAGGAAAGTTTTGAGCATGAACGTGGATGGTTATACGAGAAGAGAAAGACCAAAGAAACGATAGATAGTGTGTGAAAGTCTGATATAGCTAGAAAGGAAGTGACTACCGAGATGACGACTATGGATCCACTTTTTTATTCAGTAGATAAACCTAGCTCTTTATTTTGCTAACTACTAATACACTTGAACGAATGTAGGTAACAGCAGTTGTAGTCCATATTCCATACAAGTGTCTGTTTTGTAATCGACTAAAAACAATCGAAGTTGTCAGTCACATCACTAAAGTTATTTCTGAATTCAAATGGATGAAACGTAATGGACATTTGGAGATGGATTTATGTCAGGACACAAAACCTAGTCACTTTTTGAATATACAATATAACTATGAAAATATCAAAGGCTACAAAATACTGGATCTCAATTGGATTATTCACTTAAAACCATGTCTCTCTCCCCAACAAAACAAAGACATAACGAAAAATGACGTAACAAAGCTGACAAGATACATTCAAATGCAAAAATAACATTCTCGTCTCATCCCTGTAACCTCACAGTATAACGTAATGACAGCCCTTACATGACAATTCCATTCGCGCAGGGCTGTCACTCATTAGCATATGTACATAAAGAGTCGCTCATTGGCTGGGCCGCGGGCCGCCATGTTTGAATTGCAGAAATTCCAGCCGCCATTTTATTAATTAAAAACTCTCGCGTTTTTTCTCTTGCCACAATTATTGTTTGTGAAGTTATCTTAATGTTTACTGCGTAGATTTTAAGGGGTGGTTTAATGATATTCGAGGTGGTATTGAGGTGTTATGTAAGTGATATTAGAGCAAGAATCACGACAAAGACAGGTGAATATATGCTGTATTTTAAAAACATTGTTCACATCGCGAATTTATCCTTTGTAGTGTAAAATGACGTGTGCTCGCATGTCAGGAAAGCTTTTAAGTATGCAGTTGAAAGTTCGGTCAGTACCCACATGCTTCAGAAAAATCGAATGACCTTTTTCCACACTTTCGTGGAGGTTTTCTCTAATACAATAGTTAACAGTTACGAAGATTTAAAAGGTTTTGTAATCTTTTACAAAATATTTTAAATCTTCTTAACTGTTAACGATTTTTTTATTGCGAGTTCATGTTGTAATATTGTGGGAACGTTAATAGTCGTGGGTGGTCTATATAGCATTATGTTCGTTATTATAGTATAAAATAAACTTCTAAAGCGAACGCTTAAAACTTGGAGATGAGTTTCTTTGTCCAATTAAGTAATGTTGGCGATTTATATTGAACATAAGTTTTTGAGTGCATCATTTCTCTGACAAAAGCACTTCAAATGACATAAAAACCATGGCATTTTTACATTCCACATAAGAAAAGCATTCCATTGTATAACATTTTAAATATCGAACACATACCCTTAGTAACGTTCCGTTTTTAAAATATGCGCGATTTTTTTCATGTCTGGTGTTTAAATTTTCTAAAAAAAGAACGTTAAAGAATATAGATGTGACGCAAAATAACGTATTCCACGGTCGTTTTACGTCCGCGAGACGGTAGGACGTAGTGAACGCGCGAAAGCTTTTCCTTTCAAGTAAATAAAAATAGTCGAATATATTGAAGTCCCGCGGGATGGCCAATAACTTCAGTTGGATTTGGCTCTGTGTACGTATGGAAATTCGGCGCACCGGGTGCGTTTAGACAGATCCCGGGATGGACATCGATAGTTTCGGTGCCAACTCTAGCCATCAATCGAGAATGGATCGTATCGTTGTAAGTATTGCTTTTTAATTAGAGTTAAAATGTTTTTATAGCATCTGTTGATGTAGATTTTTAAATTACAAAAAGTTTTGATAGGAATTTTAAGTTCACTGATCTATGAATTCGTTTAACGTTTACGAAACCTTTTAATGTAAAAGTTATTTGCTCTAAACGCGAGCATTTTCAACTTGTTGCATTAATTACTATTAAAATTTTATGAACACAAAGGCAAAAACAACTTTCCAAAATATTTTCTACAGAAAAAAAAGAACACTATAAAACTCAACAATTACCTTTAAATATAATCGCGGTATCAGTATGATCAGTCAATAACATCTTACAATTTTCTTTATCGATAAAAATGCTAATGTCGCATCCCTTCGCAGGGGGGATCTCGGGAGGTCCTAGAGGAGGACCAAAGTGATTGCATTGGATGCCTCCAAGTCTCCAGTAAGTAGATTCAGATACTGGTGCTTGAACAATGGCGCTTTCTTGACTTTATTCTGAATTTTGAAGCATGAACTCCTTAAAGATTTGCGAAGAATTCGAAGATATTTTAAGAGAAAGTGTTGAAATATTTTTTGGGCATTCCGGCGTGAAAATATTTCGGAAGGCGTCAAGTATTTTAAGATATCTTTTGGAATATTGAAGGAATTACTGCTGCCATACAAAATGAATAAACAAAGGATACAACCGTTTACACCAAAAGCAATAAAACATAAAACATTATCTTCTTTCGATGGATACGAATAAACAAAACGAATGAATCACAAACAAATAATAAACAAACCATATTGAAAAAACAACACGCAACGAAACACTTAAAACAGGAAACTTTTAACAAATGCAAAAAACTGCGAAAAGGAATTAAGCAAATGTTACCCGTAACTTGTTAACTTGAAGATCGATCGCATTATTGAAATAGCGCCCTAGTGGCACATCATGGCCCATTCTACACTGAGGGGATGGCGTTGATCAAGGATTATACCTGGGATCAAGGGCTCAGGCAACTCAAAGTTATGATAATGTGAACCCTTGGAAGCTTTACGCAGCTTTAAGCGGATCCAGGATTTGCTGAATCCAGGTAAAGTTGTAAGTTTAAGTTTGAAGTGTTTTCCGTGAACTTGATTAAGTTGTAAATGTGAGGAAATGTTTTGGGAAGTTGTGAGTTTATGGTGTGTTGAAAATAAATCGTACCTACTAGTAGCGTATTCCAAAAACCAAAAAAATTACAATATTCTGATTAAAAGTAGTTACTATATTCCAATTTGATTATCTATAGACAAAAACAAACGATTATTTATCAACATAATATAATAAACGAAAACTATTAGGAAATATTTCATTCAATCAACTCAGCCTATCGCAGCCCACTGCTGGACATAGGCTTCTCCCATGCTGCACCACAACAGCCTGGCCTCGTGTGACCAAATACCGTTTACAAGCAATTGTGGTGTGCTTAGTAGGAACAAAAATCTGATGTTGAAATTTAAAAATTTACAAAAAATTTGATCTGATATAGGAAGACGCATATTAAACTGAAAACTACACACAAACACAAGTAAGAAATCCTGTAGAAATCCAATTGTTGACAGGTGATCAAGCAAAAACCTGTGCGCCCCATAGCAACAGTTCCCCTCCGAAAAGTTTTACAACTTGGCAAGCAGGTACGATGTTTTTCACTCCCCAATCCCTACATCCCTTATATATAAACCTATCCTAACGTACATAGCCCAGAATTTCGCCTTAATCATTATACTACAAAAGCTTCGTAAACCTCACATTTTAGTCCATAAAAGATCTCTCCGTACGTATTTTCCAAGGCGCTTCCATTACACCCAAAATTATCTAGCATAACAAAATTATATCCTCCATCGATGAAAGACCTAGCATTGATTACATTAGCGAGCGAAGCGAAAACATAAAATTGGTAAAGTCACCGACAACAGAATATGCATAGCAAGGTAATATATGCAAAATAGTAAAAGTACGATAAGTAGTGTATATCACGCGAACCCGACATTTTGTTAGCATTTATATAAGGCTGGGAACACTGCTACAGAAAACGAAACACCCTATATCCACACCAAGGATCTGTCGAAACAGGACTTACTCCCCTCACCCTAGGGTTGAATATGGACTGAACATGGATGTGATAAAAGATGTTTTTTGGATAATAGAGGTTCTTTAAGCTAATAGTAACGAATGATGGGTCAAGGGTGAAAGTAGACGATGAAAGAATCAAAGAAGAAAATTAGGACTATATAACGAATGGTTCAGAATAACTGCTTACAGTTGTATTGTTGGTGTATTATTAGCTGACTTGGATTTATCGGTTGTTTGATATAACCAAAGCTCAAAGCTAATGTACGAATGTGGAAATCTTAAAGAAAGGGGAAGTCTAAATTAATGATGGAGGGATTGTGAAAGGTGATATGTAATCAAGCATTATCAGCCTATAATGTTCCCATTGCTGGGACACAGAGCTCCTCTCGGTGAGAGAGAGTGGGCTATAATCCACTACGCGGCTCCAATGCGGGCTGGTAGATGTCACATGTCATGTTCTAGGATATGCCGCTTTCCTCACGAGGTTTTCCTTCACCGTTTTGAGAGCAGTGGTGATAAAAAAAAATATCCAAAGTGAAGCGCTTGCCTAGAATACGAATGAAACCGCAGGCAACAAGCTAGTCCCATATTATAGTCACATCAAGTTATATATGGGTAAAACATACCTGTAGATAAATACTGTCAGCCATCAACCCAAATCCTTTTAATTTCAGAGTAAAATGCAAACGAATACCTCGCGTTTTGATTTAATTTCGGGTTTCGGCAGAATCACTGCATCGAACCATAGCTCCTGGCGATTTAAGAGTACTTAAAAAGACCTATTTGAATAAAAACATTACGATATTGAATTCGTTTCCATTCCTGCTACAAGAGGTTTTTTAATAATGAAATATTTCATTATTCCAAAAGGTTGGTGTTTCATTTGTTGTGGGTTTAAGTAATTATTTCTTTATTTATATAACAATTGCTTGCTGCTCTTACACGTAGATCTTTATCTTTGACAGTCGTTACGGGTAGTCAGAATTCTAAAAGTCTTACCAAGGGGAATGAATGGTGTTTCTCATTAAATGGCTTGTGGAGGTCAGTGAGGCAGTCGCTCCGTGTAAAATTCAGCTGCATCCGGTTAGACTGGAAGCCGACCCCAACATAGTTGGGAAAAGGCTATGCAGATTGTTTTTTGCTTGCTGCCCTAAGAGTACACACCATAACGTGTATCAAGCCAACAACATAATATTCAAGCAAAAGAGTTCATGCAAACATTTATGGTGAGTGGGTAGTTGAGACCGCGAAATTCAAATTTTCATTTTCAACAACATTTTTTTTTTTCTTACGGAAAAGTGTTAATGGTAGAAATCTAATGTCGAAAGATGTATTAATGATTCTAATTCTCTAAATTTGTACCTATTATTGTCGCGAATCATATTTTGATCAAGATACAATCTGACACTGACCTGAAAATTGCAAAAAAAACGTAAGAACATTTGAATTTCGCGGTCTACCACTATCCATCTACCTTAACATAGATTTACTGCTGTACATAAATATATCAACAACCTGGGTGATCAGGGTCTTCAGCAGATTGATCGCCTGGGTTGTGCTTGTGGGTGTGCTAATTAAAATGTAGTCACAAGATATTTGGGAGAATTGTGTGGGTGTGTTTTGTGAACATTTGGCCAGGTATGTAGGTTTAATTCCACTGTGGGTTTCATACTAAGCTACTACTAGGAATTATAGGTCCTTCTGTGAGCTATAAATAGCATAGGTGTTTGGACTGCAAAGGTTACCGCTATAATAAAGGCAGTATTTGGAAAGACGAAGTTATTTTGGGAATCACGGCCAGTAGTGGGTTTTTACCAGGTAAGATTTACTTTGCTTTTAGAAACAAACAAGAAAATATTGTTAGAACAACTCCAGTAGGCTGGGGGCTGGAGGAGTCAGGGGAGGTACCAGGAGGTAGTTCGCTACCAGCTTCTGTAAATCCAATGCTGTTGTGCGATCGCCGTTACACCGCTTAGGGCGCGTATCCACTATGTCGTGACGATTAATTTATCGTTGGACGACTGTCGTCTCTAGCTGTTCGCATTATATCGACTGTTTATCGTCACTGTGTCGCCGAAATATTTTATCGTTGAACGACTGTCGTATCTAGCTGTTCCCATTAGATCGTGACGACATTTTTACTGTTCACGGCAGTCGCCTTGTCGTTTGTGCTACGATAGATAGTCGCAATAACGACACATGATTTGTCGTCACCATAAGTCGTGACGTTTTTTTATCCTTATACGACTATCGTGCTAGCCGTTCCCATTGACTTGACAATCTGTCGTCACTGTAAATAAAAGTCGTGGACGACAGTTAATCGTGTAGTCCTATATGTGAACACCTCCATTTAAATACACAAGGCACGACGCTTTAAACGACACGATAATCTGTCGTCACGACATAGTGGGAACGGGGCCATGGTCGACACATGTAATAAGCGATTTAGTAAAATCGACATCATCATTATGGGGTCGGCGCAACATGCCTTTTTCTTCCATACTTCTCTATTAGTCGTCATTTCGGTAGTCACCCCCTTTCTAACCATAATTATTATCATTCACACAGTCCATTAATTGTTTGTTTTAAAAGTAAGATTGCTAAAATTCTGAGGGATCAGCAGTAGACTCTGTATGCTTAAGCAAATTATTATTGTTATTGTAGGATCCGAGATACAACATACAAACAAGGGTTTTGTTTTGTTACGTTTAGTTTCTTTTGTTTTGTTCTGACTACAGTTTCGTTTGCCTTCAGTTAATAAATACATATATTTTAATCTGTGGAAAATGTAGTGGGTAGTATATTTGTTAAGTTTCTTCCATTTCTTTTATATACTACTGTTTGTTTTCCATTACAAAAAAAAAACTCTTGGATACAATTTAGCAAGAAAAGTATGGTTATTTCAAAAATAATAATAAGGCCTACACTACACGACATAAGTAATTAACGGTGTCCAAAACTAAGTTAAAGTGGAAATTTAAATTTTAAATTATCTAGGGGTTGTTATTTGAAAGAGTTAATGGAGCCAATGTGAAACTTAAGCAAGTTAATAGCTAATTGGTATAAAATTTTGATTGATTTGACTTCTAACTTTTGATCTGCTTATTATTTGAGTAAAAGTTTTGATTTAGGTAATTATGATTGATTGAAGGCGATTATTCTTAGATGAGGTACAGTCACGAGCATAAGTATGTATACAATTGGCTTTATTCAAAGGCGATTTTTCGATTTTGAATGAAATTTTATATTATTACGAACATAGTATTTTCGAACCCATAGGTTTATGTAGTGTCAACATTGCATTCGTTATTTCGTGAAAAAATCCCAACTGAAAGTGGCCAAGTGTTGACATATTATTGCTCGTGAATGTACTTACTTACGGAACATTTGACACTTTCTGTTGAATTTGCGAATGAATTGCCCCGATCCCCCCAGGGTGGTTAAACCAGACTCGAATAATCGAATGAACCACAAGATTCGCACTAGCTCCTGTAGCCTCATGTTCATGGTGCTACAGAATTTATTTATTCAAACTGACGCTCAGCACTTTTTGAACGTCACAATTACACAGTCTCCTAAAACTCCCGCCCTTCATCACTTCCTAGTGCTTTAGGTGTGAAGAAGAAGTGGCGCAACAAACGCCCCAGCAGCACACCTAGAAGAATTTGATGATGAAGTGGAGAGCGAAAGGAGTGAATAGTGTTTTTGTTTTCACAACTAAATGTGCCTTACCTATATCGTTTTCCGGGCAATTTGCTTTAAGGTCAACTTCTTTCAAGTTGGTTTGAGCAGCACAATGAATTATTGTGGTTATGGTCTGCTCGTGGCTAAGTAATAACAGCCGCACGGGTCGAACGATCAGGTGAAGCTGCACTTGCCGCGGTCGGTCCGTGGATGGGTTATCTTTACATACCGACAAACCCTTAGTGCCTCGGAAAGCACGTTAAGCCGTTGGTTCCGGCTGTTATTCGTGGATTGACAGTCGTTACACGTCGTCAGAAGCCCGAAAGTCTGACAACCAGTCTTACAAAGGGTAGGTAAAGTATTACCCAGTAACTGGGTTTTGGAGGTCAGATAGGCAGACGCTATCGTCTATGTAAGATACTGATATTCAGCTGCATCTGGTTAGACTGGAAGCCAACTACAGTAAAGCTGGGAAAAGGCTAGGCAGATGATGGTCTTAAAACCACGCTTGACGAACCGAATAGTAATCAACGTCATACAGACAGGACACACACTCCTCACTAGGTGAGGTGTGCTTTTCCCATACGAATTCTTACGAAAATGCTAATAAAGTTTTTCCTAAACTCATAACACATGCCTAGTTTTATCCAAACATTTATTTAACGGTCAGAAGCGCAGCATATTTGCTTTTCCCTAAAACGCTTGAGTCGCCATCTGGTGGAAGGCCGCACTTGACAACTATTATGCAATATCATCAGTCCGCGGATGAGTTAGGGAGCGGTCAAGGTGCGAACAGAAGCGGTTTCTTGGAGATAAGTCATCTATACCTACTGTATACAAATAAATCAACTTGAAGGGTCTGTTTGTAATGTCAAAGGCCAGCTTTTTAGTAAATGCTTATGATATACGGTACTTAGAAAACAAAAAACGATTTAAAAAATTTTGTCTGTCTTGTTTGTTCCGGCTAATCTCCGAAACGGCTGGACCGATTTTTGTGAAACTTGGTATGGGGATACTTTGAATCCTGGGACCTTTCCCAGGATAGAAAAAAACATAGATAAACAGGAAAGTAGCCTTGGTAGGTAAGAGTGTTCTTACACGATTACCTACCAAGGTTACTTTTTATCGACGTACCACGCGGGCGGAAGCTAGTTCAACAAAAAAAAATGTTGCTAAACTTCGCCAGAGCTGTGTTACTGGCGTCAAAGAAGACGACGGGGTCATGTCAAAGGGACAGGCAGAGACATCAAGAGCTCAGGAGGGTCTAGAATCATGTGCTAAATTCATGGTTACAGCGGTGCTATTCTGTAAAAATCTCACCGTGAAAACTTAGGTGAAGTGAGCTGTCAATAGTGTCAATTCCTAAACAAACTCACTTCACCTAAGTTTTCACGGTGAGATTTTTACAGAATCGCCCGGCAGTTTGCGTGTCGATATCTTTGCCAGTATTAACACTATCAAAGTTATCATCTATCCTCCAATCTCCATTCAAATCTACCCAGATCTAAATTTTGCTAAACTTAAGTAGTTCTACCCTCGCTAATCTCCTGTGCCTTGTACCAAAGTCTAAGTTACTACATTTGCATATAAGATTTACTTAGCCCTTCACGTTGATGGGAAGTTTAAGTTTATATCAGCGATATTACAGACTATTTGACTGAAATAACTTAGTTGCAATCGTGGGTAGAAGGGTTTAGAGTTTAAGTTAGTTGGCGTTACGGTTATGGGTAGGTGTGGACAGGGTTGGTCTATGCATGTGCCGTGCAGAAGGTTTAAGAAGATCGAATGTGTTTTGTTTTTTCCACGCTGAATGGTGCACAAACTGACCCTACAGCTTTGAATACCACCAACTGGTTTTGTTTTTTCAATGTAAGGGTTGTTATTTCCTACTTTAGTTGTAAGTAACTTCGTGCTAAGGAAAAATAAATAGTAATAAGTTTATATAACCGCATTGCATTGAACAATTATTTCATGAAATCATGACATTTGAAGCCACTTTCTGGCTGGGCAGCGTTCGGGAAGCTACGCAATATCTTCTCGTCCCACATACCGCAGTGTCTCAAGACGAAAGTCTTTGACCAGTGCGTGTTGCCAGTGATGACATGTGGCACTGAAACGTCGTCGCTCACAATTGGCTTTATTAGAAGGCTAAAAGTCACCCAAAGGGCAATGGAAAGGGATTGGAGTTTCCCTGCGAGATCGAATCAGAAATGATGAGATCCGCAGGAAAACCAAAGTAACCGACATAGCCTGAAGAATTGCCAAACTTAAGTAGCAGTGGGCAGGGCACATTGCTCGCAGAACAGATGGCCGATGGGGCCAAAAGGTTCTGGAATGGCGACCACCGGAAGACGTAGCGTTAGAAGGCCTCCTACAAGGTGGTCCGAAGACGAAGAGATGATGAAGCCAATTCGAACTCAAGGAGTTGTATTGCTAATTCTAAAGATTATAATTCCGTAAAGTCTTAATGGTTATAACAGTCGCGAATCATATTTACCTAGATCAACATACAAACTGATACTGACTTGCAAATGGCAAAAAACGTCATCATCATCTGCCTAGCCTTTTCCCAACTATGTTGGGGTCGGCTTCCAGTCTAACCGGATGCAGCTGAATACCAGTATTTTACATGGAGCGACTGCCTATCTGACCTCCACAACCCTGTTACTGGGTAATACGATACCCCTTGGTAAGACTGGTTGTCAGATTTGCGGGCTTCTGACTACCCGTAACGACTGTCAAAGTTCCACGAATGACAGCCGGGACCAACGGCTTAACGTGCTTTCCGAGGCACGGAGGGGTCACGGTATGTAAAGATGGTCACCCATCCACAGACCAACCGCGGCAAGCGTAGCTTAACCTGATCGATCGACCTGTGCGGCTGTTATTATTTAGCCACGGGCCCCTCCGTAAAAAACGTACTTAAGTAAATTTTTTTTTTTTTAGTTCACAATTTTTTTACTCAAGACAAAGGATTGTAGAGCACGTAAAAATTCCGTTTTACAAAATAAGTACTATTTCTACAAGCGTGTGGGTGAGCACTGCTCTCCTAGCTAGATTATGGAAACATGTGTTAAGGAGAAGCAGTCCGGTCCCCTAAGGTACAGTGACGTAAAAGTTACATAGTGCTTCTGATGTTACTGTTAAAATTTCTCTCGGCCTACCTTAGCGTGTTCTCCTAAGTAACAAGGCGCATGTTACAAGAAAGCTGCAATCATAAAATCTCGGTAAGAGTAAAGACTATTTCCCAAAAACTTAATATTTTGCCTTCAAAGACAAGAAGCCTAAAGCTAAAAACTTATCTAAACTAAAACCCTGAGATAGTCTAACCAGGCCCTAAACAAAACATTCATCTACATAAAACTACCAGCATTTGAACATAACGCACTACTGGGACCCATATACTTGGCCTGAAACATACAACGAAAGCCTTTCTCGGTGTAAAATCTAGGTAACCAAGCTTACGACCTAGAACTAGGACCTAGGTTACCATAAATATGGCCAGATAAGATTATCGTGGCACAATGGGCACTTATCTAGAATTTTAGCTCGGAAAGGTGTTCTTAAGTATAATGTTATCTAACTCACGGTTTTCCCTAAAGAGGGTAGGCAGAGGTTGCACTTATGGTTTGAAGTAAATTATGCTAAGTTATAGTTCAATTCAAGTATCAATAGTTTGACTCCCGACTGTTCGCTTTAAGGCTCCTACAAACAGACGCGACACGCGATATAATCGCGCGCGACACAAAGGCACCACTCGTTGCGCGGCTTGCGGTGCCTTTGTGTCGCGCGCGATTTTATCGCGTGTCGCGCCTGTTTGAAGGAGCCTTTAGATTTCAGGATCTCTGGCTATCTGTACTAATAATAATCTATAGCGACTAATAATAAAGCTGAAGAGTTTCTTTATTTTTCTATGTTAGATGTCCCATGTCTTCGGATTTATTGGTTCTAGGGCATGCCGGTTTCCTCACGATGTTTGCATTCACCTTCTTCGATGTTTTGAGAGCAGTAGTGATGAAATTATTTACACAAAGTAAAACGACTGCCTGGGTTTGAACCTACGACTCGTAAGTCGTTGCTGTTACCACTGGGCTACCACAGCTTCCTTCTGCATTGAGAAGAGTAATTTGCCATAAAGTACGACCGGTTGTTTGTTGGTTTTTTCGCGATTGCAGTGCAAAATGAACCTTTTCCAATTTAAAGGTAAACCAAACCTAAGCATGTATTTTTATAGAAGAGAACTAAAAGTCTAAAACTATTATTCACACGGATAAATCTTAGCTTTGCTTAGGGAAATCAAGCTAGCAGCATGCAGCATGAAACTAATCAGTTTAAAGCGAAATGCATTAATAATAATCTAAGTAACAGGGAAACAATGATAAGTATGTATTTTATAGGAAATACTACCTTCAGACCGCGGCTTCCACCTGCATGGACACTGCAATATTGGAACTTATTTTTTGTAATCGGGTCAGTACTTCCAGAGATTACCAGCAGATTCCAGAGTTTAACAAATACTAACAATTTTACCTCATCATCATCTGTCTAGCCTTTTCCGGGGTCGGCTTCCAGTCTAACAGAATGCAGCTGACTGCCTATCTGACCTCCACAACCCAGTTACTGGGTAATACGATATCCTTTGGTAAGACTGGTTGTCAGATTTTCGGGCTACTGACGACCTGTAACGACTGTCAAAGATCCACGAATGAGTAATGACAGCGGATCTTACACCTTCATTTAGAATACGTTCGGAAGTGTTTCTCTTCTAAATTTTTAGGGTTCCGTACCCAAAGGGTAAAAACGGAACCCTATTACCAAGACTTCGCTGTCTGTCCGTCCGTCCGTCCGTCCGTCCGTCTGTCTGTCACCAGGTTGTATCTCAAGAACCGCGACAGCTAGACAGTTGAAATTTTCACAAATTATGTATTTCTGTTGCCGCTATAACAAGAAATACTAAAAACAGAATAAAATAAATATTTAAGGGGGGCACCCATACAACAAACGTGTTTTTTTCGGCGTTTTTGCCTTGTGGTACGGAACCCTTCGTGTGCGAGTCCGACTCGCACTTGGCCAGTTTTTATTCTATGTCTATGTACAGAAAACAGGACAGCCACCGTGGTTCACAAAACACTCAAGGTGTGAACGTGATTAACATAAATTTTACATTTAAATTATCCGGGGAAATTCTCTCGCTGAGGCAAAATAGTTGAACCAAGGTACGTGTTGCTGGGAAATTGTAGGTACCTACCTACTAAGATTTTGCTGATCCGTCACTGGGTGTATACCTACCTAAGTTGGACGGTATATTCGAAAGGTTAGCCTAAATGGAATTTCGTGTTTTGAAAGAAATGGCAATTGACTTAAAAAATCTTTGCAAGAAAAATGGTATACGTTCGTAGATCCTATCAAAATGAGCACTTCAATCTGCTTATCCTATTCCCGAATATGTTGGGGTCGACTTCCAGCCTAATAGGATGCAGCTGAATACCACTATTTCACATGGAGCTACTGCCTATCTGACCTCCACAAACCAGTTACTGGGTAACACGATAGCCCTTGGTAAGATTGGTTGACGTGTTTTAGGTCCTCATTGGCGAAATGATAGTCTACTATAAGTGGACCTCTGCCTACCCTAGCCATTCGTTTAATACAGGCCTGATGTTATGTATCACTAACTATTAAACCTCACCATAAAAAAAATCCAAACACAGTTTAGCTTCAGCCCATAAATTGATTTCAGCCAATACCTGAAACAAAAAAAACAAGTATAAATAAACAAACGCCAGTGCAAATACACCAATCGACCATAAAACGCAAATATTGGCCCCAAACTATCAAACATTTGAACACACACTGGGTGTAATTAAAAATGTTTTTTGCTAAGTAAACACCATTAACTATCACTTCAAAGGGTTATTTTTGTGAAGCACCCTTAGTACTGTCGGCAAAATAATATTAGTATGGTTTTATTTGCGAACAGGGTTACATTATAATTGCACAAAGAAAAATAATAATTTTGGAATAATAATGCAACATTGCATAATAAATTATATTTTTTCCTTTCAATACATATTATTTACATTTTGAAATTTTTTATAAAAAATATTACAAATAGTAGTCCATCGACATCAGACCTGGTCCAAGCTGCCGGTGGTCAGGGCTCTGGAGAGAGGAACCGCCTCACTATGCGTGACGTGTCCAGGAGTACTGCTTTCTGAATCAAGCCTTCAACCAGCCGCGCAATGAAGGCTGTGTTGGTCGAGACCTTTCCGCCATAATAACCGTAACGATTATCGGTACAATGATTGCAAACCCACGTCTCACATGTCGACAACCTCGTGTATTAAGAAGCAAGATAATATATATACTTGATTTTTTATATCTGTAATATTGATAGACATAATTATAATGATGTCTATCAATCCAAAGTCTTAACATTTACCCAAATTTTTTTAGCATTACTTAGTAGGTACTTATAAAACGTCTTCGCATAGCCTTCTAGATAAAAGTGCCTACTGATTACTTCACTTCTACAGCAATTTAACTCAATAAAAGAATTGAAAACCACATCATTATGACTTCTTATTTGATCTGACGGTACATGATTCCTTTTATAAAATAAAAAAAGCCTATACAGACGCTGACGCGTGACAAAATCGCCCTTTAATAACCCTCGAATGCATTATCATTATATTCATGGGGTCTTTAATCCAAAAAGAAATCCACCAGAATCCAAAAACGTGGGTCTTTTGAACGACTTCAAAGTTAAATAACCCCTACGTTAGGTTGACGGGAATCGGGAACAAACACATTCAATTTCACCCTTTAGAACTGAAAACACAGAGTCGCTTTCAGCTTGCGTTAAACACAATTGAAGAAACAAATGTTCACCCGTGCAATTTAGACTGTATTTCCGGTAACATGGGTTACATTTTAAGTTAACAAATATTTAAATTTATTCATTGTTGCGTGCATATAAAAATCGACTTTAATGCTTTGTTTTAAAGTTTGAAACGATTTGTTTGTCGACGGTACACGCTAGGGGTGGCACAGAACGGCGCGATTTTTCACTGAGTTGCTGAATGACGTTTGTATATTTTACTAGTTAAGTGACAGATGCGTTAGTGTTGCCAACTATTTATTGTGCGATTACGGCTAGCTTGCCAGACTCAGGGTTGGCTGGTCCCTGACAGATCAGGATTACTCTGTAACAGATTATCATACAATCGTATATCTATCTATCTATCCGTCTGCTTCAACGGGGTGGCGTTATTGCTATTTTATTCGCTGCGTATTGACGGACCAAAAAGCAATTTATTTTTATTGTTCTGACCCCGGTATGAAATTCAATCTATTTATGATGAACGTAAACATGAAAAGTTGTGACAATTCTATTGGAAGATTGAGTTTTTAGGGTTATATATTATGTTTTCTTGGTGTTTTGGAAGATAGCGAAAATTCTGAAATAGAGGAAATTAGAAGAATTTATCAGATCACTGTCGGAACTTTATTTATAGTTTCTAGTGTACTTCAAGCTTTTACAGACGGTATACTAATATTGTACCACCAAGATTGATACTTTGAAGAAGAATTGTAAGTGTTTACTCGTTGTATGTTGTTATTAGCATGAAGATGATTCCTTTGCCCGTCATTTTCACTGGATACATCTTTTATTTCTTCTTGTTAAGCTACCCAACGATCTATTTCAGTAATTAATATCTGGTCGTTAATTGTTTTGACGTCTTTATTACATATACATAATCAGCCTATAATGTTCCCACTGTTGGGACGCAGGCCTCCTCTCTGTGAGAGGGAGTGGGCCGTAATACACCACGCGGGCCCAGCGCGGGTTGGTAAATGTCACATGTCTTCGACTTTTTGGTTCTAGGACATAGGAGGTTTCCTCATAATATTTTACTTTGCCGTTTTGAGAGCAGTGGTGATAAAATATATAATTTACCTATATAGAGTAAAGTGCCTGCGGAGGTTCGAACCCATGTCTTTCTAGTTACGACTCTTTATGTCCGGGCCATTACCACCGGCCGCCACTGCTCTTATTATTATCCGCTCATAAATATAATTATTTAATGATGAAAACGTCACAAACAGTAGCGGGCTCATTAGTACGCACGATGCAATCTCCTCTCGTGGTAATGTTTGGAAATGTCAATAATGACAAGTGTATTGATATCACCATGGTTTTATAATTGAATGTTATAATTGATACGGGTGCTGCAATTTGATTTTCAAGTGTCCATTTAGTTGTGTTTGAAATGAGTGATGATTCTGTTATAGGTGGAGAGAAAATGGCAGAAGAACTAGAATAGAATATTGTTAAAGATATAAACGTAGAAATGTTACATAGGTTGACACAATGGGCGGACTTATAGCTAAAAACAATATTTTAAAGAGAACCTTTAGATGGATTTAAAAGGAGAAGGAGAAACGATACTGAAGGTAGTCTGCAGTGTAACAAGATGAAGGGAGGGACGATGAAAAAAAAGTGACGATGGAAACTTAAAAAGCACTGACCAAAACGAATGTGGTGGACTCTCATATGATCAAGATGTATCGGTAGAAAGACTTAAAACAAGAGTCTAGAAAGAGAAACATCACATTTTAGGTCCCCAAGTGAACAGACCAAGCAAATAAAGAGATTTGGCGTAATCTATTATAAAATTCAAAGTCCTGACTGACTGATCAAAGCACAGCCTAAACCGCTGGTCTTAGAGACATGAAATTTGGAGGGTGTGTTCTTGTGAAGAGTTGGTATCCACTAAGAAAGGGTTTTTCGAAAATCCACTCCTACGAGGGCAAGGGGGGGGGGGAGGTGATATTTCATTCCGACGAAGTCGCGGGCAGAAGCTAGTCACTATTAAAGTTGTTAAAAGTCAGTTTGACTTTATCACGTTTTTTTTTTCTTAAATGATTACTCAGACTAAATTTGTTCAATACTTATTATGTTTAGAACAAAAGTTTAAACTACAGGTATACCTATTGTAACTACGTAGGAATTTATATAACGATACGGTTCATTGTTCAGTACATAACAATCGTATTACATCTGTAGTTAATGTAAAGCCTGGCTGCTTTCATGAATTATGTGACAGGTAATTATCTGTAATTATGCATATTATTATATTAATAATAAAGGCATTTATCATTATATTAACTAATTAAGGTTTTCTGAAGTGTATAGTAATTAGCCCGACCAATACCTATATAACCCATAAAACCCTAGCCCCACCCTACCCTATTAACCCTTTAGGATTAGGTAATCTAAATTGTTCTAGCAAGTATTATATATTTAACAGAACTCAGAAAGTTGTTATAAACGGTTACGAGTCAGAATATTTTGTCGTGAAATCTGGTGTACCCCAGGGTTCCGTGTTGGGCCCACTCCTCTTTATTCTATTTATTAATGATATTAAATCCTGTTTTATTAACTCAGCCTTCCTAATGTACGCCGATGATATGAAAATTTATAAATCTTGTTCGAATATTCATGATTGCCTACTGCTTCAAGAAGATCTCCATAGACTCTCTCAATATTGCCTAGATAACAAGTTACAACTCAGCTTACCTAAATGTAACTCTATATCATTTACCAAAAATAAAAATATAATTCATTTCACGTATACCCTGCATGGTTTTGCCTTGAAAAAGGTTGAGTCCACGCGAGACCTTGGAATCTTGCTGGATTCCAAATTACACTTTGATGTTCATATTGATAATGTTATTAGCAGGGCCTATCGGATGTATGGTTTCGTCATGAGATCGTCTAAGGACTTTAAAAAAAAATCTACTTTCTTATTTCTATACAAGACCCTGATTCGCTCCCAGTTAGAATATGCTGTTCCTATTTGGAGTCCTCTCTACGACAAATATTCACATAGACTTGAAATGGTTCAGAAAAAATTCCTTCGTAACGTGCAGTATAAATTTTATCACTCTAGAATATCTTATTTAGAACTACTCAAACGGCACACTCTCTTGAGTTTAGAGTCCAGACGTACGCTCCTCATGGCCATGATGCTGCATGGCATTTGTAATAATAAGTTTGATTGTACTGAGCTTACCAATAAATTATGTTACGTAGTACCTAGAACTATTATACGGCGAGAGGTGCGCGTTCCTCGTCTGTTTTACACTGAGAAGTGCAAAACAAACGCCGGTGAGCGGGCACCTCTCCGTCGCCTTGTAGTAACTTATAACACACACTTTACCGATTCAGATATTTTTGCATTTTCTCCTGCAAAATTTAAAAAAATGGCTATAGCTTTGATTACTGACAACCTTTCATAACTTGCTTTTCTGTTTTCTTTTAATTCACTAATTAATATGCGACCGTCCGTCCTTTCCTCTTTTAGATATTTATTAATTGAATCCGTGGACAATAGTGTGGGTTATACGTTTATTAAATAAATCTAATTAGCTCCGAAATTCAAGTTGTAACGTGTAACTGTTTTTTGTCCCTAAATAAATAAATAAATAAATAAATAAAGTAGCAACAGGTTTCGATGAAGATTAAATCTAAATATATAAAATTAAGTCCTGACTGACTGACTGATATATCAACGCACAGCCTAAACCGTTGGTCCTAGAAACATTAAATTTTGGAGGGTGTGTTCTTTGTGAAGAGTAGGTTTCCAATAAGAAAGGGTTTTTCGAAATTCCACCCATAAGAGGGTGAAACTTCACGCGAACGAAGTCGCGGGCATAAGCTAGTATGATAATATAGCTAGTATGATAATATTAGTCCAGACAACTACATTATAAACGGCAATGTAAAAATTTAAACTGACATTTTCATCACCAGCAACCTTTTAAAGTCTGCTGACAGTATAAATATGTTGAATCTAAAACATTTTACGAAAAGACCAAAAGAGCCAAAAAAAAAGCAATGCAACAACACAAAAATGCACACCCATTTTTAAATGGAACACCACAAAAATGCACACCCATTTTTAAATGGAACAACACAAAAATGCACACCCATTTCTTATTAGCACCGCTCCAATGAATTTCCGCCACCCACCAAAAAGAATCAAAGCCGTCATTAAAAAGAAAAGAAAAAAGAAAGCAATATGTTTCTATCCCACTGACTATCTTATTCAAATTCTAACAAACGTAAGCAAATTCCCCCTTTTGTATACACTCAAGTAAATGCAAATACTTGGCTTGGAAAGAAATGTACTCTCGAAGAATCAGGAGAGATTGCTTCTGGCCAAATCAATTGAAAGCCACTGTGAGCCCTGGTGATGGTGCAAGGGATTGTGTACTTAGTTGTGAAGAGATAGAGGTGGTATTTGTTTTTGTGGGTAGTGGAGCTTTGAAGTTAGCGGATGGTGTGGTTGATGATGATGTTGATGTCATTGGTTCAAATTATATCATTGTAGATGATACAAAATATAACGGTAAGCGAGATGCAGGTATTGTTCTAATGATTGCTATAGAAGAGGTTTTGGATTCAAGCAGTGCTTCTAATTCGAAAAATATGAGTTTCTTCATGACAGCTTCAAATATTAATAGTTTAAGCTTCCATCTAAGCCACTTTTAAGTTCCATGGAACCACGAAACTTAAATTTGTGAAATACAACTTAAAGATTTAACAAAACCATCACTTTATGGTCTATAATGGTCCATACTAGCTCAAGACAGAGAGGAGTGGAAAGGAGACAGGGAGGCCTTTGTCTTGCAGTGGGACAACATAGGCTGAATTAATTAAATATATAGCCTTTATAACAATATATATGTATGCAATTAAAAAACCTATTATATTAAACGAAACTTGGAGGGAAAAGTGAAGTTTTCGACTTACAGAAGCTACAATTTCAACTAGTAAAGATTTTTTATAAGATTTGCAGAAGAATCATCTAATTTTAAGCTAAATTTTAATGCTATTGATAATGTATTGGTGTCATTCTTGTCTCAATGCCGCTTAACCGCAAAAATAGCCTCGGCATTATAATCGCTTGCTTAATTTTATGAAGAAGTAAAGTCTGTGAAAGAGTGTTCACAGACTTCAAATCGCTCCTCGCTATATCTCCCGCTGTTTTCAGACCCTGCTCCCTATTCTGTTGGCTACTATCAGTTCCGAATGAGTGCCCACAATGTCATTACCTCAGCACCCTGGCATTCATTAATTTGACGACCAGTTTGACAGTTGCAGATACGTTTGTCCCGTAGCTATTAATGTTCTTCTTAATGTAATTATTTCTACACCATTTAAGATATACGAAAATGGGTAGAAAATACTAAATGAAACCTGGGTTGGTGTTTATTGGGAAAGAATAATTTGACTAGCTGTGCCAGCGACTTCCATCGCGTGCATGTCGGACAAAAAATTGGATTCACGAGTTTTTTTTTAGTGCGGAATTCTATTTCTTTTTTTAAATAAAATAGCCTAAGTTACTCGTTATAACATCAGCTATATGCCAATGAAAGTCCTGTCCGTAACTGAACAATCTAACATACAAAGAAACGAATAAGGTAATAAATTACTTAGAAAGCGATAAAAATCTTTACAATGAGACATTCTTTAATTTAAATCGGTTTTCGCGCCACAAGGAGCAGGCGTGGACATCGCAAGCGCATCCGTGTTTTAATCTGATTCGTCGGAATCCTGTAAAACCAGTGTGCGTGCGCACGAACCTAGACATAAATACGTTGTCTCATTATGCAAGGTTTTAAATCACTTTCAATATAAATAAAATTATGAAACCCTTACCAAAAAGTACTTAACTGTGATAATCTATACTAATATTATAAAGCTGCAGAGTTTGTTTGTTTGTTTGTTTGTTTGAACGCGCTAATCTCTGGAACTACTGGTCCGATTTGAATGATTATTTTAGTGTTGGGTAGTCCATTTATCGAGGAAGGCTATAGGCTATATTTTTTTTCTTCAAAATTAGGGATCCGTAATAAAATTGCTATTTTGTAACATAAGGTGTAAAATCGAAAACCTATTTTTGCGTGCGCTGCAAAAACTATTGACAATAGAACAAAATAATGTACTACAGGTTTGTAGAGCCCATTAAGACCTACAAAAAAGTCCGCGAGAACATATGTCTAGCTATCATGGTTTACTCACAATAACCGATTTTGTGTTCAAAATAATTATTAAATCGTCTGAAGAAAAAAAAACTACGTTAAATATGTATCGTAATATTAATCTTTATCGAAATTAAGCATTATGTTATCAAGAGTATTTATGAAGAAGTAAAATACTTTTTGTTTCATCTCAATCGGATATTTCGTTTAAAAGTTATCACGTGTGTAAGATGTTAAGAGTTGGTACCTATTAAGGAGTTATGGGCCATAGAGTTTTTTATCTATACTAATAATAAGGCTGAAGAGTTTGTTTGTTTGACCGCGATAATCTCTTTAACTACCGGTCAGATTTGAATTCTTTTTGCATTTGATAGCCCAATTCTTGAGGAAGGCTATAGGCTATTTAACATCACGCTATGACCCTTAGGAGCCGAGCAAAAAGAAAAAAACTCAGAGTGAACGGTAAGCGAATACGAAGTGTTGCGACGCGACGGGGTGGGGGTACAAGAAATTTCACGCGGACGAAGTCGCGGGCAGAAGCTAGTTAAAATATAAATACGCAGGTAAATTATTTAATTTCATATTCAACGAACTTTCATAACAGTTTATTATAAAGGTCTCCTTTAGAAATAATTAGTAAAATAATCCTTTACTATATTTTTTTTGGAACCAAAATCAGCCCCGTTCAGAATTATTCAAGGAATTTTCCTTGAATAATTCTGAACAACGGGGCTGAAGGGAAAATTAAGCTCTATCTCGCGAACCAATTCGATGGATTTTGAATAAAATCTTCCGTAGTAAACTATAAAAAACCTTTCATAATTAAACGAGGAATTATTTCTCTTCATCAGTTTTAGTAAAAAATATTTCGCACGAGCGGCCATACCTGCGAAAATCAGGTTCGTTAAACAATTTCGATGAAGCTTGGAGATATAATTTTATAATTAGAGCGGACTGCATAATAACGAAAACCAATGATGACAGAACTATAAGTCAATCAGGTCGGCTTCCAGTCTAACCGGATGCAGCTGAATACCAGAATATAGCCACTGCCTCTGCAACCTAGTAACCAGTCTTGACTGGTTATCAGACTTTCGGGCTTCTGACTATCGGTAGCGACTGTCAAAGATCTACGAATATGTGGAAAATGGAACAACGGCTTAACGTCCTTTTCTAGACAAAGAGGGGTCTCGATATGTAATGGATGGTCACCCATCCACGAACTGACCGCGGCACGTGTAGCTTAACCTTCGATCGACCCGTACGGCTGTGTCAATGACTTATAGCCACAAACTCGCATTGTTTTGCTTGTGTCATTTATTTCCTAGCTTCACAAAATTAAGTAATTTAATCAATGTAATCAAATCTAGTGTCTATTCATAGGGTTCTAAGGTTGTCGTATTCAAATCACGGGCATAGATTAATTAATCAAAATAAAGGTAAAGGGGTATCAATGAATAGGATAAGCCTTTGACTTTGAATTTGTATGAAAACCAACCACGATTATTTGAGGGCTTTTCAAAACTAGTTCTGGGAATATGATTTATTGGCTTCAACTATGTTTTCTGGGTCAATTTGTTCGAGTTATTATACCTCTATTCGGTGAAGTAATTTCTTAAATAGTTAATGTAATAAATACCCGTATGATATAAATATTTATGTAACTATTAATTAATTAGACTGTCCTCAGAATATTTTTGTTCGAACTATAATAATTATATAAAAGCCTTATTTATCATTAAAATATTCTCTTTGAAGAAGATCAATTCTTTAGATGTTTTTTCCATGTTCAAGATTGAAAACATAAAAGTTTTTTTCATTATAATTATAAATATACTGACTTAACATAGCATAATTATTCAGCCTAGTGCTCCCACTGCTGAGACACGCCTCCTCTCGGTGAGACGGAGTGGGCCGTAATCCACCACGCGGGCCCAGTGCGGGTTGGCAGATGTCACATGTGTTCGAATTTTTAGTTCTAGGACATGCCGCCTTCCTCACGATGTTTTCCTTCGCCGTTTTGAGAACAGTGTTACAGCCAAATTAGACCGATTTTAAATTTTCTATAGAAACAGTGATTTCCAGTTAGGTACCTATCTTTTTTTAAATAAGACATTTCGAAAATGTTTTTAAGTAACTTTTTAGACCTTTCCATCCTGCTGCGTATGAAGTTTCATTAAAACCGGTTCATTCATTTCGAAAAACAAGGGCTTGAAAGTTTGTATGAAATGCCGTAGGTACAGTCAACAGCAAAAGTAGATGATCAAAATCAGATATTCAATACTAATTAACGGAGTTCACGTCAGAACTGTATGGCAGAGCTGTTGCTGTTGTTGTTGTTGAGCTATGTACAGAGACTGTGTGGCTGTGTGGCAGAGTTCTGACGCAAACTCCGTTCATTAGTAGGTATTGAATTTCTGATTTTAATCATCTACTTTTGCTGTTGACTGTACGTCGTAAACGCTCTTAATAATAATACCTAGCTTTAAAAAAAACTAAGTTTTGGTAATTGTATAATGCTTATGATTCAATACTCTAATTGGGTGTAATGAGTTCTTGCGTTAATTATGTGACACGTTGTATAAATTCCCATATATGTATTTTCTTTAATAAAAATAACATCTCCATTTTCCAATACTGAAGCCTCCTCATAGGCTCTTAAAGCTTCGCTTCTGCCGCTAATTTAAGCACTATTGCTATACGTATGTATTTGTCTACCGCCTCGCCTCTGAGTGTGTTAAACTAATTAAAACTAATAGAACCTACCAAGGGCATACTAGAACATATATCTATTAATGTTCTCTCAAAAGGATTATGTGTGATTGTATTACGAAGGGTTCTGCCATAATGGAAATTTAATTGTTTTGATTTGAATCCGGCTTAGACTTGTTTTCTTGGTGTGTACCTGTGGTTACAGGACGTCTGAAACTATGTTCTAAGTTTAGACAGGTTCGTGGTGTGTCATCAGCATGGAAGAATGGATCGTGGCTTAAAACTAATCTCCAGCCAGAAAGGTATGAGTTTAATCAGCCTATAATGTTCCCAATTCTGGGACACAGAAAAAGATAACAGCCCAGAGGCTGTAATCTACCACGCGGGCCCAGTGCGGGTTGGTAGATGGCACGTCATATCTTCGATATTTTTGTTTTAATACATTTTCAGTATAAATAAAGTAGTCTATATGTTAATCCAGGGTGTCAGCTACCTCCATACAAAACTTTATCAAAATTGGTCCGGCCGTTTGAGCGTGAAGAAGTAACAAACACGCACACACAGTCACAAACTTTCGACTTTATAATATTAGTGTGATATGCCCACTAGGGCAATATAAAATTCTACCATTACTAAGCAACGATTCGGTTTTATAGGAACCGGCGAGCATCAGTATATTTTCATCGAACGTTTTCAGGATTAACTTCAATTTAAATCAAATATTCATGACAGAGTAGACAGTCGATTAACTTTAATCGTCACTCGCCATGACATTTTAATAGACCCGTCATACTATAATAAATATCCTAGAATTATCTAACAAGCCATTACACGATTCTCATACCAGGTTCAATCAATGGGACCGAAACAATTTATTTATATTGAAAATATTATGAAATCAAGTTTGAAGGCAGTCATTTGGGTGAAACGATAAAGGGGAAATCTTAATCCCCCCTCCCCCCCTCTCCACCCTCTTGCAACAGCCAATCAGCGAAAACGCACAGCTACGGCATACTAATTATTGCAAAATACATTTGCAGTTCTCAAACATCTAATTTTTAAAGAAATAAGGTGCATTTTTGTCTGGCACAGTGAGAAAGAGGATATAGATTAGATAATGTTAGTGGGAAAGTCAGTCGGTGTGACATTCGGGGTTCCAAAAGGTTTACAGCTCGGTCCCTTTAAGATTCAGCGTGAATATTTATGTTGTACACGCTTGCAGTGGCTGGAGAGAGAAATAATTAATAATATTAAAATCTCATTAGGTTGGTTTATCTAATCCTAATGATCTTGCGGTATCAATGAAATAAAATATCAAATTGTTGAGCTGCAGTTTATTTATAAGTACTCCTGTGAATGTAGAAGATGGCGCGATGAGCTGGAGAAAACAAACGACCAGTGGTCCACTTTAACCCAGAATGGAAAGAACAGAAAGTGATGGGAGGCTTTCGGACATCAGTGGGATGACGACCAGTAACCCCTGAGAGAATAGCCCGCTTTGAAATTTGCTCTATTTGAAAACTGACTACTTTTTTTTGCAATAAATGCAGACGTATTCCACATTGGGCACCCGCTTAAATGGCACCTGAGTGAATGTGCCGCTGTGCATTCACGTGCATTCACTCAGGTGCCATTTAAGCGGGTGCCCAATGTGGAATACGTCTAAATGGAACTTAAGAGAATTTGATATAGGTATGCCTTTTTAGAAAGTATAGAACTGGCGAGATTTTGTCATAGAAACCTACACATTTAGATTCCCTTCAAAACAAGCAACGTTTTTGAAATTCGCACATAATAAGGCCCACCTTACACTGAACAAAGGGTAGGTTCACATTTACGGATCCGTAACCGTCCTTTCCGGATGCCATGTTTCAGCCGTTAAACTACGCACGTGAATTCACTTGGATCCGTTTCCGGTACAGTGTAACCGTTATAAATTGAACAGTCGAATAGCAGAATTTGACAAGTAAGATGGTGACGAAAACTTTATCGTTTTGTGATTGGATTTTGTTTTTGGTTCGTTTGGGCAGTTAAGCTTTTCTGTAAAAATCTCACCGTGAAAACTTAGGTGAAGTGAGTTTAAAGTGAGCTGTCACCAGTGTTAGTCCCTGGCATCAGGTGGAATGACAGTCATCAAGGTGATCTTTTAACAGAATGGCACTGCTTTAAACGCATTTTGTGATACTGGACAACTTGCATATTTATACATATAATTAGGCTATGACATTCCCACTTCCCACTGCTGGGGCACAGGCGTCCTCTCTTATTTTAATTTAATACATAATATTTGAATTGTTTTTTCTTTATCTTTTCATTACGGACGCTTTTAACGTTCTGCATCGTTCTCGCATGAATGATGTAACCAATGCTTTGTAACCATATTATTTTGATTTAAAAGAGTGTCCGTAGAGTTTCTTGCCCGTTCTTCTCCATAGGTACCTACTACGCTTTAGAATGGGCAACTAGCTTCATCTTTCTGACTGACTGACCCTTTGACAATTCAAAAGTGCCTGTAATAGGTTTATTCGAAATAAATGCATTGAGTTTGAGTTTCTCTTCTTGTACTTGGAACTTGCATATTTGTAGAAAATTTAGAAGAGAAAATTAAGACGGTACCAAATAGCTATTTATAATCACATGTTTAATTTGTAATTAACGAATGTTAACTTTTTTCTACTTGGGTTTTTGGGAGAAACTATTGCTTGGTTTAGTTCTGACCCCGAATAAAACAAAAAGTAATTATTAAGTTCTTACAGAAGCGGATGATTCGCGCCATTTTTTGGCAATTGATCATCATAAAAATCTTATTACAATCATGACATTAATTAAACAAATCCGTCTAATGCCGGGGCTACACAAACGGGAAACGGCGTGATTATATCGCGATAATCCACGGCATTTCCCGTATAAGTGTTAAAACTGTATTTTCCACAAAAAAAAACACATTGACCCAAAAAATAAATGTTGTTGTCAAATACAAAAAGCGCTACACTGTAATAGTTTTATGTATGAGGTGAGGAGGAGCTTACATTTTTATAGCCAAGATGGCGGACATACAAGTTACCTTCAGATCCGCGGATTATATTTGATATCCACCCCCAGGGCACATCCAGGGTAGCGCAGGCTACTTGTCAAGGGTTCCGTATTTATGTTCAGTGAGCAAATGTGTCCGCTGATTTGTGAATTGTAGGGAAACGCATTCTTTTGGGAAAATTATTTCGAAGTTATTGTGATGTGGCTTGTTTTTGGAGACTGGTTTTGAAAGCTTAAAAGCTGATGGAAAACGGGTTGATTACTAAGAAATCACTGAAAATATGGCCCTTATTAAGTGTATCATCTTGTCCCTAGCCTTTTCTGAATTATATTTGGGTCGGCTTACAGTCCAACCTAGCATAATCAGCCTATCCCACTGCTGGGGCACAGGGCTTCGGGCTTCTGACTACCAGTAACGTAACGACTGTCAAAGATCCATGAATGACAGCCGGGACCAACGGCTTTTTTTTTTTTTTTTTTTGCGGATGTGAAATCATCAAATGACCCCTCCCGCTCTGGGTGGAGCGGAAGGGAGTGTCAGACTCTTACTGACTAAAACCCACCCATGTTCCTTCCTTAGCCCTTTATGTTCCGGGCCAGCGGTAACCCTTTCGGACAATCCCGCTGACCCGGCAGGCTTCGGCCCTATGGGGCCCCTCCTCGATGCTGACATCTCTTTGAGGCGCGCGTGGAACACGTACGCGCCGTCCGGCACGGGCCTGGTCCTGATCGGACGGTGAGTTACCCATTACTCTCCGCCCGCAGGCCCGCGCCTACGGTGGCCGGGAGCCGTCGCGCGGCTCCCGACGCCCGGAGCGTCTCCCGCGGCGGCTGGGACGGGAGGCTCTCTCCCTGAGCCGTCCCGCCACCTCCTTCGCTTAGCATGACTGCTTCGCAGAAGGAGGTGACTGCCTCCCACTCCCTCTCGCCCCGGACCATGACTTGCACCAGGGCCGGGCGCGAGAGGTCGCCGCCGCTGCCGATCGCCTCGGCGGTGCTCCGCCCAAGCGGGGCAGACCTCCACCGTGTGCTCCACCGTGTCCTCTGGGCGATCCTGGCAATGGTGACACCCGGGCGTTTCCTCCCGCCTGATGATGTGCAGGAACCTCCCGAAACTTCCGTGTCCGGTGAGGACCTGCGTCAGGCGGTAGGTGAGGGCGCCGTGGCGCCTCTCTAGCCACTCCTCAAAGAGGGGTCTTATCGCCGCTATCGCGGCGTGCCCTGCGCTGGGTTGCGACAGTCGTTCCTTCCATGTCGCCATGAGATCGCGCCGGAGCTCAGTCCGCTCCGCAGCGATTTGCCGCGGAAGCGGAACTTCCCCCCGGCTTAGTGCCTCCGCGCGCCACTCATACACGCGCGCGAGGACTATCGCCTCCAGATCCCATGGCGGCAGTCCGGCAATGAGGCTGGCCGCCTCGCCAGAGCTGCCGGATCCTCTCCACGACTATCGCAACCCCGCGTGTCATCGCGTCGGCCGCCGCCTGATGCGACCTCCCCTGCGCCAGGACCAGCGTGTCGTCAGCGTAGCAAACCACGCTGACGCCATCAGGGAGGTCGGCCCGCAGCACCCAGTCGTAGCCGATGTCCCACAGGAACGGCCCCACGACCGATCCCTGTGGGACACCGCACGACATCTCTCGCCGGTTCCACTCCCCATCGCGACCGGGGTAGCTGACGGCTCTGTCCGTGCAGCTCCAGGGCAGGGTGTTGAACGCGTTGGCGATGTCGAGTGACACCGCCACGACGACCCCACCCTGGGACACCGCGTCCCCCGTCGTGAGGGCTCTCACGCGCATGATGGCGTCCACCGTCGAGCGCCCCTTGCTTTCCGTGGCACGGAGGGGTCTCGGTATGTAAAGATGGTTACCAACCTCGGCAAGCGTAGCTTAACCTGATCGATCGGCCTGTGCGGCTGTTATTATTTAGCCACGGGCCCCGTGTGTGGGTATCTGGTCGTGAGTATTTCTGATTGAATCTAGCTAGGGTTAGGGAAGCATTTCAATAAAGAAGTTCATTCAAGCTTTTACAGCAAGCAAGCAGCAGAGAAGGGGCCCCTTAGGGCCGAAGCCTACCGGGTCAGCGGGATTGTCCGAAAGGGTTACCGCTACCCCGGAACATAAAGGGCTAAGAAAGGAACACGGGTGGGTTTTAGTCAGTAAGAGTCTGAAACTCCCTTCCGCTCCACCCAGAGCGGGAGGGGTCATTTGATGATTTCCCCATCCGCAAAAAAAAAAAAAGCTTTTACCAAGGCATTCAAATTCGTACTAGCCGTTCCATAATCTCTTCCATCTTGAAAGTCAGAAATCTAATAAGCGATAAAAACAGACTAAAAATCTAGAAATTCAAGCTGAAACTAAAACAGTGCTATCTCCTAATGCTATGCAAATTTCGGGATCAATCTTCCAGACTCTTGCTAGACGGACACGTAGCTTGGAACGAATGCTACAAATAGTGGGGGAAACGAGGATTTTATTCAGCCAAAGTGAAGTATTATTCCTAAGATTTAGTGGCTTATGATAAGATTTTTTGAAGTGATAAAGAGTAGGTAATGGATGTGGGACACTGGAGCAGGATTTTCGAGAAAATTTTCTCGAGAGAAAGAACGAATTTAGATAAATCGTTCGGGAAAATGTATGTTGAATGTAAGGAGATGCAAAATATACATTTTTGTTATCTTGCGAGACTTAGACCACTGCAGTTTTTGCTTTGTTTATCTTAATTTGGCTGATAGTTTGAGCGATAAATAAAAATGTAGAAAAACAATTGTCTAACTATCACGGTTCATGAGATACGGCCTGGTGACAGACAGACGGACGTACGGATAGACGGACGGGCAGACGGACGGACAGACAGCGAAGTCTTAGTAATAGGGTCCCGTTTTTACCCTTTGGGTACGGAACCCTAAAAAGAGACCATGACCTGTGAGTTTGTGTCGGCATTTCTTCTCAGGGATCAGTCAGCTAGGAAATGCCGGCGCCATTAGTTTTAATATAGTATAAATCAACCAAATATTAACGTGTAGGTAAAACTGTCTTAAAAGCTCTACTTACAGAAATAAACATTCAATTCCATTTAATTTCATAAATGTATTTTAAAATTTTGAATGCTCTTAAAAAAATTAAAATCCTTTGTTCAATATTGACAGCTTCTGACAAAAAAAAGTACACTATTAAAAAATATCATACGTCCTATCAGATCAAGTGCCTTATAATTCATCCAAATCCGTTTAAAACACTTAATAAAACGAGCCACGTGCACGTACGAGCCACCCCATCTCTCAGGGGGGCTACAAGTGGCTAAGGGTTAAAATCACATGCATAGGCGAATGCAGCCACATGTACACTCGTAACTATGAAAACTTTCGTCCCTAAGGGCTTGAGCACACCCTCGACTTAACATTTTGCATACCAATGACAGTTGCGCAGTTTTGTGATTGTCTGCGCTGACTCTTAAGGCTTAGACACACAGGCGTGACTTGGAAACATCGCGATTTCTTCTTCAATCACAGCGAGCGCCACTAATCGCACATGTGACGAGAGCATGTGTGAATAGCTGGTGAGTTCGTGACGTCTTAAGGCTCCTTCAAACAGGCGCGACACGTGATAAAATCGCGCACGACACAAAGGCACCGCAAGTCGCGCAACGAGCGGTGCCTTTGTGTCGCGCGCGATTATAGTTTGTAGGCCTTTAGAGAATGTAGCATATCAAATTCGCGTCGGGCCTATGACTTCCCCCGTAAAAATACTTGAACTCATTTCAACCAAAATAAATACATCCACTATTGTCCACCACACAATGTAAACCATAAATCATACCTTCACTAAAGGTCCAAGGTTCATTCCCGACCCTCAGAAATGAATACTAAAGAATCAGCACAATAAATTTCAAATTTTAGTTACACCTTAACCTACGAGTACCGTTGAAATGATAATCAAAATGGTTGCCTTTACAAGTTAAATTAAACTTTACCACGTTGGTTTAGGGTTGAGTTTTGCTTGTTTAATTTAACAATAGAAGGTCAGTGAACCCCCTCCCTAGTATAGGGGTGTGAATCTATTGTTTCGGGGTTTTAGTATCGGTGTTAAAATTATATTCCGTGGAGATAGTTGTATTGATTAGTCTTGTTATTAAAACATTAGTATTGTGGGTACTTGTTGGATAAGAGCCGGGTTGTATTTGATAAGAGCACATGATAAGACTTCCCTTTAATAAACTGGAATAACAACAACAAACACAAAACCACACAACAAACACACACACAATTAACATTCCCTTCCACATTTAACCCGTCTGCCTTCAAAGGAAGAGTGAACAGGCATCTTCTGGGCACGCTCGTTCCATCATAGACCTCATCCATTGCTCAGGCCCATTCAGCAATAAAAAATAAGTAATTCATAAAAAATTATACCACAATCAGCCCATATTGTTCCCACTGCTGGGTCACGGACCTCTTTGTTTGAGGGAGTGGGTTGTAATCCACCAAGCGGGCCCAGTGCGGGTTGGTGGATCTTACATGTCTCCGAATTTTTGGTTCTGGGACAACGGAATGACATTCATTTGCTTTAATTGAGAGCCCACGAAGGCAGGCTTGATTGGCCATTGCAGATTCGCAGAGTATGTGTACCTACTGGAGAAAGAATTATCGGCAGAACCAAAACAAAATGTTTACTCATATACGACTGTAATGGCAATCTTTTATAGGCACCTAAGAACATCAAATTATAATTCAACGCCATACTTGAAATCACAAAAACTTTTCTTTACATGTTTCGAAGAATGAAACATTATAACTTGTAAATCAGCTATACAGGGGAAGATCTTGAATGCCTCGTGATTAGTAATATATGCAAATTGTTACGTATTTCTAATGAACATTATTTTATTTGTAAGTAAGTATCGCCTTTTATGAACTAATATTATAAACAGAAAAGATTTTTTCTGTTTGTTTGTTACGCTTTCACGCTCAAACGGCTGAACGGATTTGGATGAAATTTGGCACATGAGTAGACCATGATTTGGATTAGGACATAGTATACTTTTTATCCCGATATTCCCACGGGATCGAGACTTATGCGGGTGAAACCGCAGGGCGCCGCCAGTACTTTAATAAATTCGTAAATGATATGAAAGATCCTTTGACATGCATTTCAATAGTTATCAAAATAACACCGAATTGATAAAATTAATTGAATGCTTCATCATTTCACAACTTTACAAGAAAGAGCAGCTTTATTAATTAGTCAATTAATTAATGACTGCCACAGAACTAACTATATTTATTTACTTACCTAATTTGATCAATTTGTCTAACTAATTATAACCAACAAATTTTGAGATACTAACATCGAATATTTATTAAAGTTGCCTTTGAATTTTGTGTATTTGTTAGGTATTTATGCTCAGGACTATACACAGAGTAACACACACACATACGCACAGGTATGCAGAACCCAGGTATTCGATACATCTGGCATGAACAGGCCTGTCACAAAATATTTTACTAAATTCCTACGACTGGTACGCGCTGCCCAATTGAATGCTTACATGCATGCAGTACGTTCACGATACAGTAATCCTCGTCGAATACCTTTGAACATTTCTGAATGTCGTATGGTCGCAATTAGTATGTAATCGCACTGATTTCGGGGTTGTTTTGCAATGAAATACCATGCGAAATTAGGCAATGGTGCTGGTTTACAAATGTAGTTGTTACGCTTTTACTAACTGATAGTAATATTAGCAATAAGCCGGCCATATCGCTTGCGACACGAAGGCAACGCTCTTTGCGCGACTTGCGGTGCCTTTGTGTCGCGCGCGATTTTATCGCGTGTCGCGCCTGTTTGAAGAAGCCTTTAGCCGTAGAACGAATGACCGCTGGGTAGACGTGTTCTTTAGTGGAGACCGCGAATCGGGAAACGCAAGGTAGGACGCCCATATGCTCTAGGTGGTGTGACGATCTTCGTAGGGTGGCTGGTAGCCCGCCAGGGTCGCGGGTTGTTCGAAAGAGATACCGCGGCCCCTGGCACAGGCAACTGAAGGAACACGGGTGGGTTTTAGTCAGTAAGAGTCTGACACTCCCTTCCGCTCCGCCCAGAGCGGGAGGGGTCATTTGATGATTTCCCAACCCAAAAAAAAAAAAGGGTGGCTGGTAGCAGGTGAATGGCGCGCTTTTGGAGAGGCCTATGTCCAGCAGTGGACTGCTGTAGGCTGATGATGAATAATATTAGTTTTGTCACTTGTTATAGGGCAGTGGTGACGGCCGCGACTTACGAGTTGTAGGTCGTAGGTTCGAATCTAGACAGGCGCTTTACTTTGTGTAAGTTATATCATCACCACTGCTCTCAAAACGGTGAAGGAAAACATCGTGAGGAAACCGGCATGTCCTAGAACCAAAAATTCGAAGACATGTGACATCTACCAACCCGCGCTGGGCCCGCGTGGTGGATTCACTCCCTCTCACAGAGAGGAGGCCCGTGTCCCAGCAGTGGGGACAATATAGGTTCATTATGTATGTATGTATGTATAGGGCAGGATAAAATCTTATTCTCACTGGTCACAATATTTCCATTCCAGAGCAAATGTTTCTTTTGATACAAATAATGGAGCACCAGCACCATGTTTGCTCAGTCTTCTAATTAAATCAAAAGGTATCTTGGATTCAACTAAAAAAGACAAATGGCTGAACGTAAGAATCTCAAGTAAACCGTTAAATTCAACGTCCATTTTGACACTAAACACGAAAGCATTCATTACAACGTAAGCTTCAACTTTTTACTTACAACACTAACCGAACGGTTCAACAAAGGTTCAAAAATGTCAAAACCCGTCGGCATCCCACAGCCCGTTCAACAAAATAACATAAAACGTAAGTTCAATCCTAGAAAAGCAGTAAAATAGCTTATTTCAATTGATTCTAACAACTTGTGAAAGAAGACAAACATTTAGAATCGCCTTTATGAACGCTAACGGGTTAACAGAATGGTTAAAGTAGTACTTTGGAGTGTTTAGTGTAGCTTTGAAGGGCTAGAAATGCAGTTTGTAGAAAACTTGAAACCGATGTGGCCACTTCCTCTACTGTTGTAGTAGATATTAAAAGCTAAAGCGCAATGTGGATTTTCTAGTCGAGAGCTTCATTGCACGGGGGTGCTACCAACCAACTAAAATCGCAGAACTACTACCTACATTCAGAGATGAGCAATGAAATTAGGTAATGCATAAGTAAGGACACACAATATCAATGCAATGAAAATGTAATGTTTTTTTTTTTTTTTAATAAACGTTGCCCCCCCACCCTAGGAATTTCTCCTGTATCGTGGGTGCGTTTACAAACCTTTAAAGTCACATACACAAACAGCCAGACCCGGAACAACTACTTGTAGGTCACACAAATATTTGTTCCGTGCGGGAATCGAACCCGCGACATGCAGCGCAGCAGTCAATCGCTTAACCACTGCGCCAACCGTGCCGTCAACATGTTGTGTAATGTTACAAGCATAATAATTTATACTTAGGACACAAGGGTGATCGACATTGGATGAATATTTAAAAAAAACTGGCCAAGTGCGAGTCGGACTCGCACACGAAGGGTTCCGTACCACAAGGCAAAAATGCCGAAAAAACACACGTTTGTTGTATGGGAGCCTTAAACATTTATTTTATTCTGTTTTTAGTATTGTTGTTATAGCGACCACAGAAATACATTATCCGTGAAAATTTCAACTGTCTAGCTATCACGGTTCATGACATACAGCCTGGTGACAGACGGACAGTGAAGTCTTAGTAATAGGGTCCCGTTTTTACCCATTGGGTACGGAACCCTAAAAACACAATCTTCTACTTAATAAAAATCTATACTAATAATAAAGCTGAAAAGTTTATTTGTTTGAACGCGCTAATCTGTGGAAAAACTATTTTTGCATTTGATAGCCCAATTCTTGAGGAAGCCGCAGATTAATTTGACAGGACTAAACAAAAATTTATCTTCTGTCCTTTTCTTAGAAAAAGATCCACTGAACTTAAATTTAGTTCAGTTTGTATTGACGTGTAAAACTGTTTGTACAAACTTACTTACAGAAATAAATCATTTATCATTTGTTTTTTTTTTCTTTTGTTTATATTAGTTTGATTTATATTGATTTCATTTTATTTGATTTGATGTGCTCTAATTTGGATTTAATTTAATTTATTTAAGTATTATGTTTTCTATGAATTTATGTCGTGTGATGGGTGTTCTTTGCCTGAAATAAATTAATTTATTATTTATGATTTAAATTTTTGCCGATGTGAATCCCCTTCGGACAGTCGGCTTGTAAGTTTCTGAGTTTCTACCCCTAACAACAAAAAATCCATACTTAATCAAACAAACCATGATAAACCTTGAAAACCCATCCAATCCAATCAATAAGGCAAGCCACTCAAAGAAATACAATGCAGTGGCGAACGAAATGAGGTCAAATATAAAATTATATTCAACCAGTAAGGAATAGATTGCATTAATATAATATTCAACGTGAAACAATGCCGTATCCATAAGGGTTATTATCATTAACCTATGTTCAGGCAGTGTGAGAGGAAATTTGCCTCTGATACTCGTAATTGCACCCTCGGGGCATCGAACTGGCTACCGTACGGTATATCATTGCTTAGTGAAGCCATTGGCTATATCAATATTCTGGATTATAGAGGACTAGCTGCGCCCCGCGGTTCCAGCCGCATAAATCTAGATCCCGTGATTTCTAATATAATTCAATCATGATTCGAAAGATACGTGGCGCCATCTATTATCAAAATAACGTTATAGTTGTTTTCCTCGGGAAAAGCACTTTTTTTCGGGATGAAAGGTACTCTATGTCCGTTTCTGTACACCTGACAACGTATATGCAAAATTTCAGGATGATCGGTTCAGTGTGGTTTAGGCGTGAAAAGGTAACAAACAAACTTACTTACGCATTTATAATAAAAGTTAGGATATTTACAAGTAAGTTTGTGTTGGTTTAATGTGTGGTTAAACAGTCGCTAGTCATGAACGTTTATAAATAAAGGGGAATATGTACAAGTTTATGAAAAGGAGGGGAAATAATCAAAGGGCATAAAAAATTCATCCGCATCGCAGTCAAAACGAAAAGTTTCCAAAAGGCAAAAATAGGCGACCATAAGATTGATTTCAAAGTTTGTATTTTTTAGGGTTCCGTACCCAAAGGGTAAAAATGGGACCCTATTACTAAGACCCTACGGTCCATCTGTCTGTCTGTCACCAGGCTGTATCTCATGAACCGTGATAACTAGTTGAATTTTTCACAGACGATGTATTTCTGTTGCCGCTATAACAACAAATAATAAAAATAAAATAAAATTACAATCTAAAGGGGTATAAAAGAAACGTTTTTTTCGGCGTTTTATGCCTTGTGGTACGGAACCCTTCGTGTGCGAGTCCGACTCGCACTTGGTCGGTTTTTTTTCTATGAACTAAAATATTTATGTCCATTTACTAATATTTTTTGCGATTTAAATTCTTTAGAAAAAAAAAACACGTTTTTACTACAGAGCTCGACAGGGTAAGATTCTTAAAAATGTTTATCCAAAACAGTTTTTATGAAGGTATAATTATCTTAAAAAAATCTAAACGAAAATTCAACCGTACTCTAAAATGTTGTCTTGAGCCCTATAAAAATATGTAGATACAAACAAAAAAGCTCCCAGACCATCTTCAACATTTATAAAGGTATTTTTTATCGACACACAAGTATCGTGCACAAATCAATAGCGCGGCCAACCCTAGCGACACGTCGGCCCGCTTTGATGTTTCACCGAGCGCTGAATTTGACGCCAATTGCTTGAGCTAGGGCTGCCCCACATGCGTTATTTATTCAAATACGTTTATTTGCTCGTTTTCAATTGATTGGAGGGACATCAACTAGCAAGTTGCATGAGGTAGCGAATTTTTATTTAGATTCTGTCGGTAGCAAGTAAGTACAAAGTTGGGGTAATGTGGTGATGGGGGAATATATTACTATATACAGGGTGATTGGAAGATGGGTGCAAAGCTTTAAGGCGAAGATAGTACAGACAATTTAGAACCATTTAAGCCATGGTTGTCTTAGACGAAGTCTTACTACTTTTTTTTTACCAATTTCTTAAGATTTTTTTCAAAAATTCCAAAAGTTTTAACTAAACTATTTATTTATGGCCAAATTGAATGATAAACGAATTCATTTTTATTGTATTTAATTAAAGTAATGTGTAAGCAGTCTAGCAAAACATGTTTTAGGCCTCTGTGTCGTTAGAATTTTTTTTTACAGATATTTAAAGTTCATAACAAATTTTAAAATTCATAAATACTTTTTGTAAACCTTATTTTAAAAATAACGGAGCGTGCTTTTTTTGTTCAAACCTTTTTGAAAACATGCTTGATAATCGCTCTTTCTTTTGAGGTAACATTTACGCAGATATCTTACAAATTATTGAAATTAGGAGCTAAAAACCAATTTAAGGGAGAAATTTTAAATTTTAGGCAGTCTAAATAAAACAACATTTGAATTAAATTTATTTATGTTTCATGGTCAAAATGTTGTCCGTGATTCCTAATACAAGCACGGCTCCGTCTTCTCACTTCTGTTGTTGTTATTTTCAACATCATATCTCCAGCTTCATTGTTTCAAACTCTGAATTCATTCTCTCTGTCAGTTCTTCTCTCGTGTTTATTTCAACATTCGTATACACCAGCTCCTTGGCCCGGCCCCACACGAAAAAATCCAGCAGGGTCAGATCTGGTGAGCGAGCGGGCCAAGGGATGGGTCCATCTCTGCCAATCCAGCTGTCAGGAAAGCAATTATTTAAGTGTTCCCCATGTGTTGTGTGGGTTATGAAAGTTTGTAATGCCCTCCCTAGAAAATTTGCTTTCATCCGTCCACAAGATTGATTTAAAATTCAAATTTTCTAGGGAGGGCATTACAAACTTTCATAACCTTCATGAATGGGCCGCCAAAGACAACAATCCACATTTTAAGAAGCAGGTGTCGTTTCAGAGGAAATTCTCTGTCAATGTTTGGGCTGGAGGAATTTGCAGGACGTTGATTGGGCCCCACTTCTTACCGGAGACTTTCAATGGTGAAAATGATTTGCACTTTCTACAAGTGGATTTACCAGAGCTGATAGAGGAAACCGGTGTCCCGATATTCGCAAGAGACAGTACAGTCATCTTTCAGCAAGACGGCTGTCCAACGCATCGGATGTTAAATGTAAGGGAACACTTAAATAATTGTTTTCCTGACAGCTGGATTGGCAGAGATGGACCCATCCCTTTTTTTTTTTTTTTGGGTGGGACATCATCAAATGACTCTGGGCGGAGCAGAAGGGAGTGTCAGACTCTTACTGACTAAAACCCACCCGTGTTCCTTCACTTGCCTGTGCCAGGGGCCACGGTATCTCTTTCGAACAACCCGCGACCCTAGCGGACCCCGTCAGTTGGTGCTGACATCTCCTTGAGGCGAAATAACAACAACAGAAGTAAGAAGACGGAGCCGTGCTTGTATTAGAAATCACGGACAACATTTTGAACATGAAACATAAATAAATTTTCGAAAAAAATCTTAAGAAATTGGTAAAAAAAAAGTGGTAAGACTTCGTCTAAGACAACCATGGCTTAAATGGTTCTAAATTGTCTGTACTATCTTCGCCTTAAAGCTTTGCACCCATCTTCCAATCACCCTGTATAATACATTCAACTGTAAAAAAAAAACAAGTGCTTAAATGAACCAGTAATAATGTCTTCTATTATATTAGCTGTGCCCCGCGGTTTCACCCGCGTAAATGTCGATCCCGTGGGAATATCGGGATAAAAAGTAGCCTATATGTTAATCCAGGATGTCAGCTACTGCTGTCAAAATTGGTCCAGCCGTTTGAGCGTGAAGAAGTAACAAACATATAAACACACACACACACCCCCACTCACAAACTTTCGCCTTTATAATATTAGTGTGACTAGCTTCTGACTACGACTTCGTCCACGTGAAATTTCTTGTTTTAACGTAAAATATATTCTATTGCATCTTGAATCGCATCGCCCGCTCGCGCAATTTCATACTTTGTTTTCGCTTAGCGTTCCTTCCCACTTTTATTTCTCTTTGCTGTTGTTAAAAATAGCCTGTAATGTGGCCTTCCTCAAGAATTGGGCTTTTGAATGCAAAAAAGTTTTTCATATCCGACTGGTAGTTCCAGAGATTATCGCGTTCATACAAACAAACAAACTCTTCATCCAGATTAATCATTTGTTCATAACAGATGAAATACATACTTTAAATACTTGCTTTCCCATGAAAATTAAACACAAAAAAATACTCTCAATGAAATATGACACTTAACTTTACAACCATAAATATTAAAATTGAACACCAACACATTTACTAACAACATAATCACAGTCGACAATTTTGTTCTCTTTTTACATGTGTTTTGTTTAAAAATAACGGTCTTAAAAGGGACGCATGTCCTAGCTATTAAAGTTAACTTTTTTTTGTATTTGCCTGCCTCTTAAATTGGCCGCAACGTCTACTGACACACACACAAACTTGCTTTGTAAAATCGATGTTTCAACCAAGCCATTTACAACCCTGTATTTGGCAAAGTAGACTTTATTTTTGATTCACCGTTGTGCACAAAAAGATTGACTTATGGGGGACTGTTTTTTTTTGTGGTCATTTTCCTGGCAATCTATATTCTGCCAGGGTAATGAGGTGGAATAAAATGTTTTAAGACGGATTGCAGTTGTTTGAATACAATAAACTTTTTGGTTAGTAAGTACGACAGGGGTTATTTATTTTTATGTATAACTAACTGCGCCCCGCGGTTTCACCTGCGTAAATGTCGATCCCGTGGGAATATCGGGATAAAAAGAAAACATCATCATCTGCCTAGCCTTTTCCAAACAATGTTGGGGTCGGCTTCCAGTCTAACCGGATGCAGTCATGCAGCTGAATACAAGTATTTTACATGAAGGGACTGCCGATCGACTACTATGTCTCCTCAACCCAGTTACTGAGTAACACTATAACCCCTTGGTAAGACTGGTTGTCAGACTTTCGGGCTTCCGACAACCGTAATAACTGTCAAAGATCTTACATATCTTGCATTATTAATATCGTCCACGATTTTTTGCATTTACATCTTTTTTACCCGACTGCAAATCACACAACAAGACAAATCTAAAAAAGAGTATTACGTTATTAACCAATAACTTACAAAGAAAACATGCGGGATCTAAAACTCAAAAAAACCCGTGTCATCCAGATGAAGGTTAATTTTGGTATGAGGGCGTGAAAGTGCGTTTTCACGACCATGTATAAATTGGGTACAGGCAGAACTAACTGGAGAGCTCTTCATTAAGAAATGAGAATGTTAAAGACAGCTGTCAGCTTGTCTTGTAAAATGACACTTAAGTTTGGTAAATTTGATTCGCTTTTCAATATCTATGTATTTTTAAATGGGTTCTTGATTTTGGAGGGTGAGAGGGAGTGGGCCGTAATCCACCACGCGGGCTCAGTGCGGGTTGGTAGAGGTCGCATGTCTTCGAATGCTTGGTTCTAGGACATGCCGGTTTCCTCGAGATGTTTTCCATCACCGTTTTGAGAGCAGTGGTGATGAAATAATTTACACAAAGTGACTGCTTGCTTACGACCTACATACAACTCGTAAGTCGCGCCATTACCACTTTTTTTTTAATCGTGTGGAAATCCTCATGAATTTCCACCACCCTGGGGTGGGTGGAGGGGTCTGTCAGACTCTCACCGACTAAACCCACACGGTGTCCTGCTGCTACCTTTAGCCGGAGTGCTGGAGTGCTTGCGCATTTCGTCACGCTCCCCTGGCCGGCCCGCATGAATCCATGCGGACCCCGTCACCCTCAGCGGCCGCATACGGCCACCATTCCTCTAGAGAGAGGCGCGCGCGGCACACGGCGCACCGCCATCTCGGGCATTTCACTGTTCAGGCAACAAATTCCCCAAGTCTGTTGCCTGCAGGCCTCACCCTAAGGCGGCCGGAGATCGTTACCTCTGGGTCACCACTGCTCTAGTCCAGCGTACTAACTTCAAAGCCACAATTCTGCTTACCCTCGTACAAGCCTAAACGTACAACATAACATAAATCTTCAATCAAACTACATTAACGTCCTTTTGTAGAAAAGTATCAGAATCGACCTTCATGAGCTCAATAGGGCCATGATTGAGAAATATCACCATAGACGAGACGAATCAATGGTAATTGTTACAAATGGCACCATGGCTTTTTAGGGTAAGAAGAGCCCCCATAGAATTTGTGGAAGAGATATATTTTTTGGCCTTGAGATATCAGTAGGCTTGAATATATTCATGTGTAACTTATAGAATAACTATATCGAAATTTAAACGTTAAAAAAACTCTTAAGGGGCTTACATGACCTAAAGCGCGGTCACTGTCGGACTGCATAGAAAAGAAAGAGAAGCGCGATGATACAACGCTGGTAATTACCAGCGTTGTATCATCGCGCTTCTCTTTCTTTTCAAATAATAAAATAATTGCTTCATATTTTACAATAAATTTATTGTAAAATATGAAGCAATTATTTAATTACAAAAAATTTATTGTTTGGACAAAAAAATTAAAACGTGTTTTAGTATGTTGCTTGTAGAATAATCAGACAAAAAATCAGAATGATTGTATGTATAATGGTTTTTATAGTAAAAAGAAAGTTTTTAGAGGCATCTTCATGGTTTTTTTCTATCCTATCAAATTAGTTTTATTATGTTTTCAACACACTATCCTACCTAGCATATATCCTGAAGAATATCATATGCATATTTTTCTGATTTTGTTTACTACTTTTATTGTTTCTAAAGCTTGCGTTTTTTGTGTTTATGTCCTGTAAGCCCCTTACGGGAGATGCGTTAAGGTTTTTTGCAATTTGCAGGTCAGTGTCAGGTTGTATGTTAAACAAAATATGATTCACGACCTTAAAATATTATATCATCATCATCAGCCGAAAGACGTTCACTGCTGGACATAGGCCTCCCCCAAGCACCTCCACTTCGACCTGTGCTTCTCGCATCCAACGGGTTCCTGCGGCCTTCACAATGTCGTCGGACCACCTTGTGTCCACATATTATATAACTTTACAGAATTATAATCAACTAGCTTCCGCCCGCGACTTCGCCCCCATTCACCCTCTTAGGGGTGGAATTTCCAAAAATCCTTTCTTAGTATCCACTAAGAAAGGATTTTTGGAAATTCCACTTCTTCACAAAGAACACACCCTCCAAGTTTCATGTCTCTAGGACCAGCGGTTTGGGCTGTGTGTTGATATATCAACAATCAGTCAGTCAGTCAGTTTACCATTTTATATATATAGATAATAATATCATCAATCCTATCCTCTATTCTTTAAGTTCATATAATCCTATTGAATGACCATTTCATGAAATATCAATCAATAGGATTATATGAACTTACAGGGGCCTCTCGGTAAGAGGGTGTGGGCCATAATCCACCTCGCAGTCGATGTCTTCGAATGTTTGGTTCTAGGATATGTCGGTTTCCTCACGATGTTTTCCTTTACCGTTTTAAGAGCAGTAAAAATCGTATTTTTAAAGAAATATTAGGTACCAAAAATATATACTTGACTGGCCACTTTCCAACCTTTACCAAATTATTTACAATGATTTCATGCTTTTGATGTCGAGAGAATATTAAATTAATATAATAAAGTTTAATTTCGAAGCTGTCATTCTGTTTTGGAGGACCTAGGACTGAAACGTTTCCATTTCCGATAAATTTTGCCGACCGAGTCTGTGCCACCCTATTGATGTTTTAAAATTGTTTTTCGTCTGTCATTGGAATGTGACAATTCATTTTCAATGGGAAATTGATTTTGTGATTCTACAGCAGTAGATGCTGGCTGTGGATGGAACTTAAAATTTTTTTAGGCTCTTTCACGAAATATCTGCGTTAAAAGATTCTTTGAGGAAAACTATCTTCATTTTTACCCGACTACGGCGAAGAAAAAGGAGGGTTATGATTTGACACCTTCCAAATTTCATGTCTCTAGGACCAGCGTACAGCGGTTTAGGCTGTGCGTTGATAGGTATGTGCATTTTTTATATATCCCCATAAAAAAAATCTAAAGGGGTAAGAGATCTGGAGATCTCGCAGGCCATCTGATTGTGCCGAAATTTGATCCTTATGATTGGCCCTATCGATTGGTGGCATAAAAGTACAGGATGCAATTTTTTCGGATTTTAGTCGGTTCTATTCCCGGGTGTGGCAAGCGTATTTTCAAATATATTTAAATGCAGTTTTGTATCTTTTTAAAAATAAAGGAATGTTTCCTTTGAGTAAAATTTGCTGCCTACAGTATTTAGAGTACTTTCCCTCCAGGTACGCTTTGAAAATTCCACCCTGTATAAAGATAGATTAAATTTTAAATGCTTACTGTTTCTTTGTGTAAAATTGCAGTTGCTGTATCGAAAATTACCTAAAAAAAAAAAAACAAATCATTAGTTTACTAGCATACAACAACATACTGCATTTTACAGAACAGCTTATTCAGCTGTAAGATCAATAGTTTCGATTCAAAAGCTAAAAATTCTACAAATTAAAATCTATTATTTAATTAAAATCCTGTAGCGTCCCACAGCAGGGCAAAGGAGTCCACACTCTTCCCACTTTTCTCTATTTAAAGCCTGCTAAGTGTCAGCACCCTCGTAACAATCAATCAATCTAAATCTGAATCATTTAGAAGGATATTGCTAAATCCATTGTTCATAGTTCGAAAAAATGTAGTCAGCTCAACAACGTAAATAACGCAATGAATGTTGTTGAACTGTCAAAATGAAAGCCATTCCTACTGTTAGTGTGTTACGCAATTATCCCGCAGTTCTGGCTAAAGCAGGCCAGCTCATCCCGCCATCTAAAACTGATATAAAACTGATTTACATCCGTCACCTCACACACCAGGTCCAGTTGAAAACCAGCGTCAGGCTGAACTGGGCCTTTTTGGCGCAGCCGTGAGGCACACATTCCCGCTAATTTCATATATCGGAATTTGCACTTCTTTTTTTTTTTTTATATCTTTTTTTGTTTTTAACTGATGTATGTACGATTACTGTCAAACTATTTGGTGTATTGTGTGTCTTTTAGTCTGTGCTAAATAAATGTATTTTCTTTCTTCTTTCTTTCTTTCTTTTATTTCCATCTACGTCTGGGCCTGCCGCGATGTCGCTTGCCATTTGGAGAGACCCATCAGGTCATGAGTTTGGCCCATTGGTCGACTTACATGCGGCAGATGTGTCCAACCCAATTATATTCTTATTTTGAAATTCAAAAGAAGAACAGCAAAGCAGGGATCGAGGAGGGGGGCTGGTTCAGGGGATCAGAACGGAATAACTCAGATAAACTACTAACCGCGTATTTCTAAAGTCCCATTAAACATCGCGCGCGACCAGGAAATGCATGCTACGCGTCAGAGTCCTCTACAATTACGTTATTATAAAATGTAATGTGTTGCAATTTTTCCGATCCTGCCCTGTCTGGGAGCTACTGCATTGTAATCATGCCGCGAATATGTAATTACTCAGCTTATTAGTAATGACTTACGGCTGGATAAAGAGAATTGTTTGAATTGCACAATGCAGATGTCACTTTTTATGATGTGTAATTGTTACATTCTTGTCTTCAGTACCGACGGTTCTACTTTTAGAAGCAGCCGATGAATATTTTGTTAAATACCTTGATGGAACGTCGACTATTTTCTTTTCTTTCTTCGAACAATTAAGCACAAAGGTATTTGTCAGTTGACTTAATAGTATTTTAATGCTTTTACAGGCTTCAAATAGGTATATCTGCTATTTACTTAAGCGTATAGATAAGCATATCACCGTCCTTTTCCTGCTTATCCCAAAGCAAAATTGCTGATGGTGTAGCCATCATCAATTCATCATCTTCTCCTGCCCTGATCTCAATTTATTAAGGATCGGCGCAACATATCTTTTTTTTTTTTCCATACTTCTCTATTAATCGTCATCTCGGTAGTCCTTTCTAACCATATCATCATTCACACAGTCCATCCATTTCTTTGGTCTTCCTTCTCCTACTCTTATGATGCAGGTGTGGTGGCAAGTGAGACATAAACCTTTTTTATTTTTCGGGGGGAAACCTTCAAAAGGCACGGGTGACCTCCGGGTCGGGGAGTGTGGAATTTTCACCTCACTAAAACCACCCCGGTGATCACCATCAGCACATAGGGGTGGTCCCGATTTCTCTTAAAAGACCATTTCCGGAACCCCCCCGTGCAACGCCTGTAAGGCACATCCCTGGGGAGACTGTAAAGGGGCCTCCCCTGAGCCTCGCTATGCACGGCAGCACGTGACCACTGCGCCACCGTCTTCCCTGGGGTCACTTGGTGGGCGGCCAGAGTACCCAATCCTTGCGCCCGCGACCCCAAAGTGAGACATACACCTACTCGGTATATGGTGAATTCCGTCCAACCTGAAAGGGTTAGACACAAAACACGCATGAAAGAAAATATCATCCATAACCTTATAAGGATTCCAACCACGGATCTATTGACATCCAATAGTTATTTAACAAACCACAAGGTTTCGGTAACGTTATGATCCTCTTAGTTCGGCCCTCACCGCAAGACGTTTACTTAACTTCGCTTTTCACGTTTAATTCGACAAAGTTCGCCTTTCATGCCTTGTGGCTTACAAACTGGGGCTCTGCCCATGCGCCGCGGGACAAAATGTTGTCCTTGCTTTATCTCGCGTTGCCGCGTTGAAAGAAAATGTCACTATGTTTACGCATAGTCGTATCTCGTTACAGCGAGAGTTCGTGCGGCAACAAAATTTTCTCGCGTCTGATGTATTGAAATCGAAGGACATGTTAAAGATTGGAGTTGCGTTGTAATTAGGTACTTGTGAAACTTCCTTTCACAAGTTTCGTGGGTCATTTGCGAAGTTTGGTCTAGTTTCTAGGTATTCTGTTTGTTGATTGATGTTCTGTAATTAAACTAATTAGTAAGAGACTTGATTTATGAGAGCGCTTAGTTAATTAGATCCTCACTAAAATGTAATAATCTGAAAATATTGGCTGTTGATTTTGTACCTACATCTGTAATAAGTAATGAAAATACTTCAACAGCGCCCATTTTTTTTATTGGTGTTTTAAAATCCATTCAACAGAAAAAATCGTTTTCATTAATATACATTAAAAATAAATAAAACTGCAACGTATAATAACAGAATTGATGGAATAAAAAACTACGTTCATTGAGCAAACAGCATTAAAAACCAAATTACCGTAAGCAAATTTACAAAATACGGATATGAAAAACGTCAATACGCGAGACTGGTCATATTTTAAACGTGCTCAAACAAAAAGCAGCTAGGTGTTTATAGGGTTACCATCTACAAGGTTTTTATCCCTGGTAGGAACAAGCAGTAAAAAGAAAGATTTACCACAATTTGTGATTTAAATTGCCTAAAATGACGAATTTGCATAATATTTTTCCTTCAATAAGTATGGACACGGCTAGCATTGTTAGGAGGTTCCTGTATCTGGAGCCCGACCGCTGTAGCTTGGACCCTATCCCCGTTTCCGGTGGGCAACTTTTTATATTTTTAAATGTTTTTTGTTTATAAAAAGATATAAAAATGTAATTTACACGTTTTTAAATTGTATAAAGGAGATATTAATGTTCAGTATTTCAAATCTTACAATAAAAAATCTCATTTTTTTACATGCCATGTTTGATTACGTGAACACGTGAACTCACAAAGGACTTAGATAAATCACCTCATTCATTATATTCCTCTGCAGCCAGAAACAGACAGAATATCATACATACATAATTCACAAACGGCCCGTTTGGATGAAATTAAAGGGGTTTTCGAACACCACGTGCCGGTCTAATGATTTAGCCAACCCTAGGTATAGACAGCAATGTTGCAGCATCGGTAAGTTCCGGCTATCCATCATTGGTACGGTTCCTGAACGTAATCGCAGGGGGGGGGGGGGGGGTAATGCGCTGGAATGGGGTACGTTTCCCATTGTACGTTGTATTGACAACGTTTCTCAACGCAAAGTTACTGAAGTGGAATCGTGTGATTTTTTTTCTTTGCTGCGATGTGTGAAATGGTGTTTAAAGTTGTTTTGTTAATGTGATGAGTTTGTTTTCTGGTTGTGTTTCCTTAGCGACTGACGAAATGGGGTTCGGTGTCCGACATGCAAAATGTGACCATAACACATAATTATACTTCTTTACTAATTTCATTAGAGGCTTAGGAGTGATATTTCCCAATTTTATTAGAATAAATCTGAGTTCGAGGAGAGTTCCTGGAAGGATTTCGGGGAGGCCTTTGCCCAGCAGTGGGACAGTATAAGCTAACTAGTGGCGAAATGTGGGTGTACAATAGGTACAATACAAGTGTGATGTTATGGTATGTTACATCTGAGACAAGACCCATGTGCCTACAAATAGAGACCTCAAGATAACAACTAAGTATGTGCGAGTATAATTGTGACTTAGTGACTTCTCGACCCATATTTGTTTATCAAACTAATCACCACGAAGTCAAAGGACAAATCGTGAAAGTACTTACCTATGATTTATACAACAAATATGTCTTATAAATGACAGTATTTGCCAAATATATTAACACCATATCTGCTGTGGTCCAATTTGAAGAGTATGTGTGTCAGTGAAGTTAGGAACATGTTTTTTTGTAAATAAGTATCGCAGCACAGCATCATGGTGAGGTAGGACCTTTTCTGACTAGTGTTGCTCCCGAGGTGGACACTACTTTTTATCACCCTCTATGAAAAAATAAGTAAATGCATCTTATGAATAAGAATAGTACTTACGTTTATTTACTTACATACAATTTTGAGTAAACAATTACGAACGAAGAGAAGGCAGAATGCTTTCGCGCGTTTTTTATTTATTCGCAAGCTTTTTTTTTAATTTGGCTCGCGCGCGTTTTACCGTGTCAATTCATACAGCCTGTTACTTGTTCATACAATGTTCGTGATTGATCTTTTTGGTGATTGAAACTTTAACTAACAATAACCACACTCCAAATTCAAATCACTTTAAGTCCCTAGGGATTAAAGAGCTATTTTAATCCACGTTTACGAAGAATACACTAGTTATTTTTGAATAGATGTGATAAAAAGATATCTCTTACCCAGATTGTAACATTTTCCTACTGTTCCTAACAATATTTTAACAAAAACGCTGTTCAACCATTACAGAATTAACTTAAAACAAAGCCATATTTCAGTGCTACATTTCACGTAGCTACCAAGGTAATTCCATAAGATTTATGTTAGCATGCATCCGTAGTCGACATTTAATTACCATGTGATTATAGCCTTTGTTAGTTGATGATGCAGCCGACTGTACAGGTCATGATTGATGATGCTGACTGTACTGTATTTAGTATTGGCAAATTAAGTTGCGGGAATTTTGGGAGCATGATGTTTTGGTAGAAAATGTATTTTAGAATTCGATTTTGTCAGTGTTCCGAGTATTTTCTACACAAGTTAGAAGTAATGTATTGACACAAGCTTACCTTTGACATTAGGTCAGAAGGCTATGCAAAAGTGTGTCCGTCTGTTACCTCTTCACCCTAAAACCGCTGAACCAATTTAGATGAAATTTGGGATAGATACCTATAGTTTGAGTTCCGGGAAAGAACTTAGGATAGTTTTTATCCCGATATTCCAACGGGATCGACACCCATGCGGGTGAAAACGCGAAGCGCTGCTAGTTCTAGAATAAATTACTGGGAAAGGGCTTTTACAAAAGTTTATTTACATAACACATGATATCACGCCTTGTTTCCCCGAAATGTTCGGCGAAGTTGTACATAATATAGTACATCCAAATTTCACCAGTTATGTTTAACATGACCTACAGCGCGTTCACTGTCGGACTGCATAGAAAAGAAAGAGAAGCGCGATGACATAACGCTGGTAATTTATTGCAAAATATGAAGCAATTATTTAATTACAAAAAATCTATGTTTTGGACTAAAAAATTAAAACAGTAGTGTTTTAGTATGTTGCTTGTAAAATAATCTGACAAAAAATCAGAATGATTGTATGTATTTTTTAGTTCTATGGTTTTATTGTAAAAAGAAAGTTTTTAGAGGTATCTTCATGATTTTTTTCTATCGTATCAAATTAGTTGTATTATGTTTTCAATACAGTATCTACCTAACATATATCCTGAAGAATATCATATATTTTTCTGATTATGTTTACTGTAGTCGATCATATACTTTTATTGTTTCTAAAACGCGTTTTTTGCGTTTAGGTCCTGTAAGCCCCTTAAGTCAATGTGTCAGTTGTGTGTAGGTAATAGAGGCGAGTCTCAGAAAAAAAAAAAACTGGCCAAGTGCGAGTCGGACTTGCACACGAAGGGTTCAAAAACGCTGAAAAAAAAACACGTTTGTTGTATGGGAGCCCCCCTTAAATATTTATTTTATTCTGTTTTTAGTATTTGTTGTTATAGCGGCAACAGAAATACATAATTTGTGAAAATTTCAACTGTCTAGCTATCGCGGTTCTTGAGATACAGCCTGGTGACAGGCAGACAGACGGACGGACTGACAGCGAAGTCTTAGTAATAGGGTCCCGTTTTTACCCTTTGGGTACGGAACCCTAACTAGACACTAAGGTCGTTCATAATTTGCCTATTGATCCTTTTGGTAAGAATACAACCAAATTAACTAATTCTGAACTAATAGAATAAGCCTTTTTATTTTCATTTTGTAAAGATATCTAATTCTCTACACAATGATGCGTTACGTTGCATTTTTCTTTGTTAAGGCAAGGTGTGACGCCATATTAGTTTGCTTTTAAGTGTTTTTCTTTTCCTAAAGTTATATTTTGGTGTACTAGTTGTAGTGTTACTCTTTTGTAGTGTTATCATTCTGATAGTCAAAATTAAAAAAAAAATGGATTTTATCTAAATGTTTAAAAGTTTTGGTAGGTCGAAATTAAATGAGATTTAGAATTCACGACATTAATCCAGTCTGAACTTTTGCTTTGTATTTTTTAAACGTAGGTAGTTCCATAGTCCGGTCTTACCAAGGGGTATTGTATTACCCAGTAACTGGGTTGTGGAGGTCAGATAGGCAGTCGCTCCATGTAAAATATTGGTGTTCAGCTGCATCCGGTTAGACTGGAAGCCGACCCCAACATAGTTGGAAAAAGGCTAGGCAGATGATGTAGGTACCTAGGTAGGTCCAATCATATCAATATTTTTTTTAATGTTTAGCCTTTTAACAATAAGTATGAGCCGGTTAGCAACTTTGGCAAAGCAACACGAAAATCAGCAACAGACAATGGCTCACCTCGACACCTTGCACCGCTTGCCCTGTCACCTGCACACGTGAGGTAGGTCCTCTGTCGTCGCTGCGTCAGCGAATGGTATCCGCGTTGCTAAACTTTGGGCCAAACAAATTAAAAAAAAACTGGCCAAGTGCGAGTCGGACTCGCACACGAAGGCAAAAACGCCGAAAAAAACATTTTTGTTGTACCTATAGGAGCCCCCCTTAAATACTTATTTGATTCTGTTTTTAGTATTTGTTGTTATAGCGGCAACAGAAATACATCATCTGTGAAAATTTCAACTGTCTAGCTATCAGGGTTCATGAGATACAGCCTGGTGACAGACGGACATCGGTGTCTTAGTAATAGGGTCCTAACAAGGAACCCTAAAAAGAAAGATATTTTTTCCAACGATACGGTAAAAAGCAAATTTTAAATCTCAAAGGAAACCCCTCCCTTAAACAACTATTCTACAACGATTTCCTATAATAATTATAACACAGATTCATCTATGAATATGAGCCTACAATCTATAATAATTATATCTTATTATACGTCGATATCTATAGTATGGATAATTGACAATTATTAACTATCTATTCATACTTCTGAGTCGGCTGTTTTATGGATGACTTGTATCAATTTGACAAGGTAATGTCGGACTAGAAAATTAGAATTTAACACTTAGAAAATTCCTCAGGTTAGCTGTAAGAATATTATGGTGAAAAAGTGGCTTTAAATAGGAAATGGAACCCTAATTTACTTTATTACTCTCAATTTGAATAATTTTCAAGCATATTTCTAATCCACTGCTCCATATGTTCGAAAAATGTGTCTGCCTAACAACGCAAATAACGCAATGAATGTTGTCGAACTGTCAAAACGAAACCCATTGCTACTGATGGTGTGTTACGCAATTACCCTGCAGGACTGGTTTAGTGATCGCCCAGTTATTAGAGTCAAAGATAAACTTTGCTTGACATAAGTCAATTGTAAATAGCCAGTGATAAATAAATGGCAGATGTATAATTATTTGTCCCCATTTATCATCTCGAGCCTAGTAACTGTCTTCGAGGAAATGGGTTGGCTGTCGTTAAGTAGAGGAGACTGTCAACACGCATTTAATTATATTTTATTGCACTGTACTTATTATACTTACTTTGTTAGTGTTGCACTTTGTATCAAAAGCTGGAACTGCACCCAAATTGATATAATCACTACAATCTATAATATAAAAATGAATCGCTGAATGTGTTGCTAAGCGCAAATCTCGAGAACAGATGAACCGATTTCGCTAATTCTTTTTTTAGAATATTCCTTGAAGTACGAGGATGATTATTACGCAGAGAAAAATTTAATATATCTATGGGAGTAGGGTAGAAGTAGGGTAGGAGTAGGGCAGGAGTAGGGTAGGAGTAGGGTAGGAGTAGTGTAGGAGTAGGTTAGGAGTAGGTTAGGAGTAGGTTAGGAGTAGGTTCGAAGTGGGGTAGGAGTAGGGTAACAGTAGGGTAGGAGAAGTGTAGGAGTAGGGTAAGGGTAGGGTAGGGTAAGGGGTAGGACAAAACGCAAACGAAGTAGCGCCGGGTAGCTAGAAATAGTTTTTAAGGCAAAACAACGTTTGCCGGGTCAGCTAGTTACAAATAAAACAAAATCTGTCTGTCTGAACGCGATAAACTTAGAAACTGCCGAAGGGATTTTCATACGGTTTTCTCCAATGGATGGAGTGATTCATGAGGAAGGTTCAGGTGTATAAATCATTAAGGTTTTATATAAATTGGTTGAAATTTGATGATGAAATATGACATAAAAGCTCAAGTCTGACAAACAGTCTTACCAAGGGGCATCGTGATACTCAGTAACTGGGTTGTGAAGGTCAGATAGGCAGTTGCTCATGTAAAATACTGGTATTCAGCTGCATCTAGTTAGACTGGAAGCCGACTTCAACATAGCTGGGTAGAAACCAGGCTTGTGAAACCAACTTAATATCTTCCCACATTATACCACTTATTCATCATATTACTTAACCTTTTAGCCGTCATTTTACCCGGAACCGCCTTTCCTTATTAACTTATTCCTTTGTATTTACACATATTTCTCGCACCCTGTATAGAAAGACATAAAAATAAAGGCACGATGTTATAAGCGCACTAATGATACAAGATGGCTGCCCTTAATTATGTAAATGTAAGCTCTACGGACGTGACGTCACTTAGATGTACGTATAAGAATATTTTATAAACTACCTTCTTTTGGTCAGTTATTGTTGGTACTTATAGGAGTAAGTGTTGGTCAAAAAATTGGGGTATTAGAGGGTATTATGATATGTCCCGTCTGGTTGGAAGTGAGTGACGTAATAAGATTCTTGTTTTAGTTAGAAAGATGGAGAGCAGTGTTTCTTTTGTTTTAAAATATGTTTTTAGGATTCCGTTCCCAAAGGGTGCCAACGGAACCCTATTAATGAGCCTCCGCTGCCCGTTCGTCTGTTTGTCAGCGGGCTATCTCATGAACCGTAATAGGTAGACATTTGAAATTTTCTCAGAGTGTGGATTTCTATTGGAGCTGTAACAACATAATACAAAATAAAGTTAATAAAAATTAAAGGGGGGTCTACATACAAAAAACGTGTTTTTTTCCTTATGGTACGGAATCTTTCGTGTGCGAGCCAATGATATTATAAAGGAAAGATGTAGCGTATCTTTCCGTTCATACTGAGCGACGTTCAGTATGCGTTGTTATTACAAAGACTTACAACTCCAACTGCGATAGATAACTAAGGAACGTGTGACACAGAAAGAGATAGCAACAATGAAATTAGAACAATTGTCTGAATTTGTCTACCTCTTTAATTTAATATCATTGGTGCGAGGGAATCTTTCGTACGTGCGAGTCCGACTCGCACTTGGCTGTTTTTTTTTTTTTCATTACTTTATGTATGGGCTAGCCTTGACTATGTTTGATGAATAGCTGTTTATCAATTTACCCGCGTGGTGATTCAATGTAACCTAATAAAAATGAACGAAAGGATTCTTTAGCTGGTTTTATGTTGGCTATAAAAAAATCAGTAAATTTTCAGTTCTTTTATTGCATGGAAGCTTTTAGCTACTTCGTATAGAGTGTGCTTACGTAATAATTTATTATTATTTATTGTCGCACGTGTGTGTACGCAATAATGTCTTCTTGTTTGTGCAGAATAAACAACTACAACCACAATATTTCCTTTCTCTCTTTTTCTTTCTTTAAATCTTATAGTCACAAGTAGCATGACCATCATCTGCCTAGCCTTTTCCCAACTATGTTGGGGTCGGCTTCCAGTCTAACCGGATGCAGCTGAATACCAGTGTTTTACATGGAGCGACTGCCTATCTGACCTCCACAACCCAGTTACTGGGTAATACGATACCCCTTGGTAAGACTGGTTGTCAGACTTTCGGGCTTCTGACTACCCATAAAGATTGTCAAAGATCCACGAATGACAGCCGGGACCAACGGCTTTACATGCTTTCCGAGTCACGGAGGGGTCACGGTATGTAAAGATGGCCACCCATCCACAGACCAACCGCGGCAAGCGTAGCATAACCTGATCGATCGACCTGTGCGGCTGTTATTATTTAGCCACGGGCCCCTCTTGCATGACCATCAAATAAAAAGTTACCTACCTAAATAATTTAACTTTGTGTTGAGCTTAACAAAATTTAAACCAAAAGCTCCTTCCATTGAAAACAAAAAACAACTTGGCAATAAATTAAAACTCCATATCTTTAAAATTACAATATTTTAGTTGGAGCCGTAATATTTTATCAAGTATTTTACGAACAAGAATATATAGCTCTATCAACGCCACATCCACTTCAGTCTAAAACCATATATAATAAAGTATCAGGCAAAACTGTCAAGTCGTCCCACCATCATGTATGTATAATGTTAGCCTGATGCTGGGTCCCAGGTGAAACCCGACCGCACTTAATATAGCCGGTTACATCATCCTGTATTATCGTCTTATACCTTTTATAAGTATTCATGCTTGAATTAAGTAAAAAGGATGACAAGTTTGCCGGTAAAGGTTTGCAAGTAGGTGTTGAATTTAGGCTAGAATATGGGGTGTTAAAAGCATCAGCCTGTATTTTTTCCCATTGCTGGGCATAAGTCATTGGACACTGGTTTGAATAAAGGGTGCCTTAAGATATGAGGACAGGAAGCGGGGGTAGGAGAATATGCTAAGTACATGAAAACCAAGGGTCTGTAGCGGTATCTACAACGCCACATGCGAACTACGCGTCATACTGACGTCACGCAAAATCCTGCATCGCGCAAGCAGAGTTTACGGCGCAACTAGCTTACACAACGGCCCGATATGAATCATCAGGCAGTTGCCCGCCAGACACAACACCCGTCTGGTCGGAGGATCCTCCTTTTTCTATGGAGGTTGAGTGAACTTTACACCCTGTTCCTCATACCTCTATAGGTCAAAATCTAGCAAGGGCGGAATTTTTACCACGTTTCGCTCAGGGGCCGTCTCGAAGACACATCATCTATGATTTGCTAAAGAATTGACGTTGTTTCGAAGTAAGGAATCATTAAGTGGTCAACAAAAATGACAGCCGGGACCTTAACGTGCTTTCCGAGGCACGGAGGGGTCTTGGTATATAAAGACGGTCACCCATCCACGGACCAACCGCGACAAGCGTAGCTTAACCTGGTCGATCGGCCCGTGCGGTTGTTATTACTTAGCCACAAGCCTATCTAGACCCAAGACGCGAGAGATGACCCAATTAATTATAACGTCTGTTAGATATGAAATTGTTTTGTTTAATAAATAAAAATCCTCCAGACCGTATTTCGGTCACGGCGGCCAATCTCAACACTCAAGTAATCTCCACCTGGACATGAGCTACCTTGGGTAACATACAGACTCCGGACCCAGGTTGGCCGAAGCAAGGAAAACCTGTTCAGGTGGAGATTCATAGATGACTCCGCCTTGGAGTGTAAATGTGGTGTTGTTCCACAAACGATGGGACACTTAATGTCGTGTCCTGCGTGTCCTGTCAGCTGCACGTTGCAGGAGCTGATGGACGCTGGTGGAGGCGCCAAACAAGTGGCCGAATTCTGGGCCGAGTATATTTAGATTGCTATCGACACGCTAAGAAGAAGAAGAAGAAGTGCTCTCCCTTCCTCTTCCCTCACTCTCATAGTCCGATGGAACTGCAATCCGACACGACCAAAACAACATCATCAAGAACAACAATAATTGTTCAATTACGGTAGTATTCTATCGTGGGAAGTATAGTGAAATAGCAATGAAATCAGATATGCCAATAACTTTGATGAAATTTCATTAAGCGGCTTCGTTCAGGTCATTTTACATTTGCACGGTATAAAAATGGTTATTTGAGAGACAAGATTCTTCTGATTTTAACTGGATTGAGGCACATACTCGTATCAAACTATGTAAATATTTCTTTTATATGGTGTTTATACTCGTATGTATAGACATCTGCCTGCAATGCACTGCCTTTTTTAAATCGTAATATTTTGCTGGTTAATTAATTGTCTCTAAGATTTTATGATCGTGTTAAAAAAAATGTTACATGACGTGTTATGTTAAAAACTTTCATTATTATTCCATTTACAACTTAACTAAGCTGTAACTTAGTTTATACTTAAGTATAGGTTCGATAGAAACGTGTGGTTTTCTCCAGACAACCTTGAAAACTTGTTTATTGTTAAATAGAAAACATAAAATTTTTGTGGTGCAACAATGTCTTATATTGACTTTGGAAACTTAAAAACCCACTGGCCTATTTTGAGTCAGTAATTTCCAAAGTTCAAGTTTAAGTTTATAGTTTCAAAGATTTATCACATCTGATGCTATTTTCATTGATGTTTCAGTAGAAACCAATTCTAAAAATAAGATAATTTATTAAAATTTTACGAGAGGCAAATTACTAAGTCTACAATTTGACCTCAAAGGTTAATTCAAACCTATGTAAAACAAAGCTTTCAGTAATTTATTTAATAAAGAATAGATTTTTATATTTTTTATCGATAATGTCTGGAATTTCTTCTTGAATGTTTTGGACAAAAAAGTTGAAATCTTGCAAAAAATCTCGAAACCTTTTATGTTTTTTTTTAAGCAACTAGGTGCAATGAATGGTTCATGAAAGATATAAAAATATGACCTACACTGAAAAGATATTCTTTTTCTTTCGTGGCAGAAACTAGTCAACTCATGGTGAAAAGCTTGAAGTCGGCAACGTTGTTACAGGAGTATGACTGCTAACCTAGCGTACAGTCACGAGCATAAGTATGTATACACCTGGCTTTATTCAAAGGCGATTTTCTCCTTCATTTTGAATGAAATTTTATATTATTAGGAACATAGTATTTTCAAACCCATAGGTTTATGTAACGTGTCGTATTCCAACGTTGCATTCGTTATTTCGTGAAAAAATCGCAATTTAAAGTTGCCAAGTGTTGACATATTAGTGCTCGTGACTGTACAATACTTCGCAACCGTGTATTTCAGTGTCTACTACGTCGAGTTACGCTGCGCGGCGCAGCGCGGCGTGGCTCACTGAATCGTGTACCTTTTTGTGTAGTAGATAAGGTCTGTAATTGTATTTCTATCTTGAAAATTGCGCGTCGCGTCGCGTCTCGGTGTGAACTGACCCTTAGTATGTAAGAATTGTAGCAGGTGGCGTTTAGTTGTTTCTGCCTGCATGGGACGCGTGAGTTTATGTATGTCATGTTATGTAATATCTAAACTTCCTAAAAACACATACAAACAGTAAATATAGTAAAAACGTCACAATTCCCCAAAACTACAGTGCAAAATACACATGCCCAGTATCCATAATGATCGTACACCAACGTATCCAGGTTGTCAGCTTGACAAATGGCCGGGGAAGCTGCATCTTTGTTGTTGAGATAAAACCGGACAGCACAGCGAATACAGCTTGTACATAGCTATCGGATACTACCATTTATCTCGTCCTAAATGATGTCAAGCAAGATGTATTGTTCGAAATGTGTTTGGAGTTTGGTCTTTTTAAGACCAATCCAGGATTCTATGGGTTGCTTACTCAGAAGTAAAATTATGGTAAAAAACCGGTCAAGTGCGAGTCAGGGGGTCTACTCCGAAGCGGTTAACCACTGTATCGGCCGAATGTTCGGTCATTTTCTACTACCATTCATTTCCTATATTGACTATAGGTCCCGACCAAACTGTGCCAATCCGAACCTTTTTAGAACCCTTACCCTCTTTTTACCTTTTTTTTTAAATTCATAGTAGGACAACAATATTCGATTCAGAAAATGACCGAACATTCGGCCGATACAGTGGTTAACCGCTTCGGAGTAGACCCCCAGACTCGCGCACCGAGGGTCCCGTACAAAGTAGGTATGTAAATAGTTTAACACGGGATTTTTTTTAAATGTAACTATAAAGTTACGGTTTTGAATTTTTTTCTTTACATGACCTGGCTTCTTGCCAAATTTCATGATTCTAGGTCAACGGGAAGTACCCTATACATTTTGATTCCCTTGAGAGTGTCGACGTTTTCACAGCTTCAAGGAACCGCAGACCTGAGTATATTAATTTCATGTGCTGAAATTTTTCGTCAGACATAAAAAAAAATCTGCTGTTTCATAAAAGTATACGTACAGACGCCAGAACATCAAGCTAGCCGAAACTGTCAAATGTTCCCAATCAACTTTGAACCTCATGCTTTAGCAATAAAGTTGAAAATCTATTAATGAAATTTGACAGATTGTAGTAGCTTGAAGTGCTTGGCGTCTGTACAATATCTACGCGGTCAAAATGTATGGAACACTACTTCTTTTTTTGGTCCAGAATCATGTAGTGAATCCATGGTAACAGGACTAACAGGACCTCTAAAAAAGGCTACTTTGGCAAAATCATAAAGTATAACATTATGAATCATAATATGGCGAAGACAGTCCCGTATGTTTTTCTTTTCATCGCTGCACTACGTAGGTATAATCAAAGAGATTGGTATTTTAGCACCGACAAAAAAATTAACTGAAAAATCCTTCACCAATGGGATTTGATACGATTAACTTAACAGATAACTGTCCATTATGATTCATACTGTTATCCTTTTATGATTCTGCCAAAGTGGCCTTTTTAGGTTGCAAGACGACGCCACCTTGTACAATATCAGCCTGAAATTTCAGCGGAAATCAAGCACGGCCTCCCATAAATAACTTCCACGTATAAACCTCACATCTACATATTCAAAGGACTCCCAAAGACGTTTATTAAGCGGTTTCCACCAACTTCCCGAACACAAAACTTCGATCCAAATGCTCCGTCAAAATATCAAATACACAATACGAGTCCAAACAACTTCCAAAGCAAACTTTTATTGAGAAATTTAAACATCCATTCAAAGTAATAGCTAAAGTTTTCACCCCCCCACCCCCACCCCATACCTTCCGTATAAAGGTAACATTAATCACACGGGTGTACAAAAACTCACTAATTCAACAAAAGTTTAAAATTACATGAATTTTACACGCCCAGTGTGGCGGAGCACTATAGTAGTTGGCCAAAAAACTGACGCTCCGGTCAGCCCGTAAATTTCCGAACTTGTTCTATCCCAGACATCTGTTGTCTCTCTTTGACTGCCCCGATTTATAATTCCGTCTCTCGTTCAAGTTTTTCCGACGGAGAAAACGTTGAGACTGCAAACTAAGCTGCATGCTCTTGTTGAATCATAAAAACGTTTCTCAGGTTGAAACATTGTTCTATTCGAATATTTTTTGGAACAGCAATAAACAGCAAGATATTTTTGTTTTGCAACTTTCATGAACAAACGTTGTTTTGGTTTTTGACAAAGTAAAGGCAGTTTAATTTATTTTTTACGGTTGGACTTGTATTTGTTTGTAAGAATGGCGATTCTTCGTTGCGTTAGGTTACAAATAAAACAAAAACGAAGTCCCTTGAGCGCAGTTTCTTGAAAATGCACTTTTGGTAGTGTACGCAGGTGACAACGGTCCGCGAAACGTGATTTCTTTAGTTTGAACTTTTGTCGAGAGTCGTTACTCCTTCGTACCACTTTGCAGTTTCACGTACGTGTTGTTGGTTTACGTTTAAATGGAAATATTTTAGATTTAGTTCTTGTGTTAAGGATACCTGTGGGTTGGAGCAGTGTGCACTTTGAGGTAATGAAAAAAGTTGATGGATGCGGAAGAGAAACAATGGCTGACCTAGATTTGACGATCATAGTAGAACCTGTTTTTTTTTTAATCCCTGTAGGTTAAAGTAAATTTCTTATTACAGAGAAACATACCATAACATAACACAAGTAGTCCACGAAGGGGTAGGCAAAGCTGTACTTATACACCCATATTTCGCCAGGTATGTTTAAGTCCCATGTAATAGGGGGCGAGCCTATTGCCGTCAAACGGGGACAATCCAGACTCCGGACTGCTACTATGAAATTCCAGGTGGAAAACACATTGCCCAACTCGGGAAACTAACCCAGGACTTCATTCTCAGCAGTAGCGAACTTGACCAAAGAGGCAGATTAGCATAATCAGCCTATAATGTTCCCACTGCTGGGACACAGGCCTCCTTTCGGTGAGAGGGAGAGGGCCGTAATCCACCACGCGGGCCCAGTGCGGGTTGGTAGATGTCACATGTCTTAATTTTTTTTTAGTTCTAGGCCATGCCGGTTTCCTCACGACGTTTTCCTTCATCGTTTTGAGAGCAGTGGTGATGTAATAATTTACACAAAGTAAAGAACCTGTCTGGATTCGAACCTACGACATACAACTCAGGCAGAATATTACAGAGAAAATTTATACAAAATACCGTAACAGTTCTGAATACAAAGTTACATCTAAGTTAAGCGGACATTTTCACAAAATGACAGGAAGCGGCAAAACTTATAATTGTTGTCAACGCAACTTAGATTGGCTTGACGAAGCAAAACATCTACAACAATAACTTAGAATATCGAATTAGTTGCGGAGGAATTGTCAAGTAACATTGTAATTGAATTTCTATCAATCAGCCCTAGCCTTTTCCCAACTATGTTGGGGGCGGCTTCCAGTCTGACCGGATGCAGCTGAATACCCATATATTGCTTGGAGCGACTGCCTATCTGACATCCACAACCCAGTTAAAATACTGGGTAAAGGCTCCTTCAAACAGGCGCGACACGCGATAAAAACGCGCGCGACACAAAGGCACCGCAAGTCGCGCAACGAGCGGTGCCTTTGTGTCGCGCGCGATTATATCGCGTGTCGCGCTTGTTTGTAGGATCCTTTTTTTTTCTTTTGCGGATGGGATATCATCAAATGACCCCTCCCGCTCTGGGTGGAGCGGAAGGGAGTGTCAGACTCTTACTGACTAAAACACGCGCCTGTACCTTCCTTTGTAGGAGCCTTAACACGACCTCTTGGCAAGACTGGTTGTCAGACTTTTGGGCTTCTGACGACTATCAAAGATCTACGAATGACAGTCCGGGACCAACGGCTTAATGTGCTTTAGCCGAACCGCGGCAAGTATAGCTAAACCTTCGACCCGTGCGGCTGCTGTCATTTCGCCACGAGTCCGTAATTGAATTTGAATCTGTAACGGAATCAATAAAATTGTTCCATTGCGTAGTTTCATGCCTAGTTTTTCTAGCTTACTGCGTAATAGAGAAAATATAGGTCATTTTAATAAGAAATAAATTGTAGTGGTTTGTCGTACTTACTTGGTTTGATATTTTTTGCCAGTTGTCGAGTGATACTGCTTAAGTTAAGCTACGAAAAATGTTGAATTGTTGACGTACCTGTGAATAAAGAAGACAATGGGTTAGTTATTAGAATTTAGATCTAGGGCTGTGAGGGGTTAGGGAATTTCACTCGAAAATTAACATACTTAGTCAAGATTAAAAACAACTGATACGGACAATCTTGTAGTAAATGACATGCAATGTAAGTTAACAAGTAAACTATATTTGAATTAAGAATTTGAGATAATTTTCAAGTTATGGGACAACCAACTGAATGTCATACTGAAAAGAGTTCAAATTCCATTGCAACCAAAAACTTATTAGGACCTTTTTGTTACAAAAGGTCACGCAAAAATCAACTTAAAAAACATTTCACTAAAGTAGGAAACTGATTAAGTGGCGATGGAATGTAAATTATCTGAGATTATGAACACTGTTATAGGTGGCATGGCAGCACTGTGACGTCAGGTCCGGGCACTAAATGTTGAACGAATGAATGAAACGAATGATGAACGCCATCATTATACATATATATTACTAGCTGCGCCCCGCGGTTTCACCCGCATAAGTGTCGATCGCGTGGGGATATCGGGATAAAAAGCCTATATGTTAATCTAGGGTGTCAGCTACCTCCATACAAAATTTTATCAAAATTGGTCCCGCCGTTTGAGCGTGAAGAAGTAGCAAACATATAAACACATACACACACCCCCTCACAAACCTTCGCCTTTATAATATTAACAACAGACACAAACTTTCGCCTCTAACATTAGTGTGGAAATGGAAGACCTCTTATCAAAGTGGCGCCAACTGGTGACGTGTATTTTCATTAATTTTGGATTTAGCACTTTCATTATCTACCTTTTAACAAACTTCAAAAAAGGAGGAGGTTCTCAATTCGGAAAACGCGCTTTTACAGAAATGGCAGTACTCAAGCTTTTGATTTACGAATTGGGAGTGTTGCCACTTTCCGACTTCTTGACAGACAATTGCAGTGTTGCCAAACGTAAAAATACTACCCATCTTATAATTATTTATTACGCTGTGGCGTTTTTATAGGTAACGCAAGAAAATTTACTTGTTAAAAGTGTGAAAGATATTCCGCAGTATATTTAGGTACCCATTGTTTCGTGCCAAACTTTTATGGTAAATACTATAATTATGGGGTTTTAAGGCCATTCTTTAAACGTTCTTAATTTTGGTGGAAGTTATAGTGGTTTATTGTTCTGCAGATGTTTTAAGTGGTGGTACGCTGACTTACTGATTTGACAAATAGGGTGAAATTTATTGGTAAAATCAAGGTACGGTGAGTTGGTTTGCAAACGATGTTGGTTAAGAATGTTATATGTCATGTCCAATGTGGTGTCTAATGTGATCACTGTCATACAATCTACTAGTTAGATACAGAAATCGCTTATTTCTTTGCAAGAAAACATGGGAAAATCAACTACCTAATTAATGGTTTTAGACCACACAATGAGAAGGACCGATTTCAATGCAGTGGTACAGTAAAAGATCGGCATTCATTAATGATAGTATTTAATCTAATTACCGTGTGCTTTCTTTTTCACAGTTCTACACATAAAAAACAGCCAAATGCGAGTCGAATTCGCACACGAAGGGTTTCGTTTATAGTATTTTTATTATGTGTTGTTATTGCCGCAGTTATAGTAAACACTTCAAGTGAAAAATTTCAAGTGTATACTTATTACGGTTCAAAAGATAAAGCCCTGTGACAGTCAGACGGATAGATGGTCAGCGGAGGTTTAGTAATAGGGTTCCGTTGGCACCCTTCGGGTACAGAACCCTGAAAAGGATGAAATTAAAACCACACAGTATAATAAAAGCTTGTATAACAACTTTAACAGGTAGTATAAACCCCAGTTAACAGTATAAACTTCGTAAATGATGTTTCTAGTGTCAATCCAATTATATTTAACTCACATTGTTGGGTACTGGCGTTAAATTTTCAACTGTTTACACTAACTGTAATAGATGAATGAATCTGGTATGTTTTAGCGCATAAACTGAACTTTTGCGATGAAACTGTACTGTCATACGGAAAGAGATTATTCAAATGAAAAGTGGGGTTGAATATTCAAATGTTTGAGAAAATAATCCCGAAATAGTTTGTTTTGAATACTTTCAGCTGGGGTCAGCGGGGTGCCCATAAATGGTTGAATTTCGCTAAGCATAATCAGAATATAATGTTCCGACTGCTAAGACATCTTCCTCTCTTCCTTCGCTTCCTCACTGTGAGAGGGAGTGGGCCGTAAACCACCAATTTGATTAACACTGACCATTGAAACACGTATAATAGATAAAAAGATGAAAAAGATGTTAGAAAGGTCAAACAAAACCCTAAACTTGATGAATTAGGTACTTTGAACTATTATTAGCAACAAAACCAGTTATATTTTCAACACACTAATAAACAAAATTGCGCGGAATCAAAGCAACAAGATTTATTCGTTTCTATTTGGCAAAGAGCAATAAAATTGAAAACGAGCGCGGGCAATAAAATACTAATTTAGTGAGGCGAGCAAGAGGGCAACATTGAGATATTTATTTGCACCTCGAGAAAGAATTAGACAAGGTGTGTAACGAGGGTTAAGTTTTAGAGCAATTTATTGCTCAATATCGTGGTGAAATTACAAGTAATCTGGAGCTATTTAGTTTTATGTAGAAATTATCGATATTTCCTTATCGATCCCTTTATGTTTTAATCTATCGAGCAATGTGTTGTCACGTTAATTGTTTTGCAAATTAATGAATAAAACAGAATCTGGTGTTCCCAAACTCCTTTTTCTCAGTTATGTTACCTCTAATCTTCTAATTTTGCATCACAGTCAAAACCACAGTGATCTTTATTCTCGTTATAATAAGGTTGCTGTGACTGACAAGTCTGTCAAAACCACAGTGATCTTTATTTTCTTTACAATAAGGTCGCTGTTGGATTGCTGCTGTAAGAGGTAAAATGACTATAAAAGGACTGTAGGAACTGTAATTTTGCACATTTTTGACGTAAGATTTCCTTTTGAGAACTTCTTTCTCTTTGGTGATTACGACCACGCGCTCTATATCTTTATTCCAACCCTTGGCAAAATACTAAGAAGTTTTCACACTTTCGTAGTGTGAATATCAATACATATATTTATGGCTTACTTTGCATTTTACACGTGATTTTATGACAATGAAGACTACTTATATATCTATTTAGTTTAGTGGCTTTTCGCTGTTCATTTATTGTTCTTTATAGTATAATAAATTAACAACGACACACATTTATTGTACTTTTATTGTAGGTACTCTGTTTCATGAATAATGCTGGCTTGATTTTTTATTAAATTAGTCATTCATTTAATAGTAATTGCCTTAATTTTATGGCGTCAATTAATTAAAAAAAACACATGTTATTATAATCGTAAATTAAATAAGTAAATAACTTACTACAACATTTTATTTGTGAAAAAATCATCATACCACCATTCAATTCTAGGTACTTATCTAGGTACTTGTAAAACCATTTTCTTGAAGAGTAGGTAACTATGGAGTTTCCTGTCCATTCTTCTCCATACGAAACAACCTTTTGGAAGGACAACTAGAATCATTTCTTCTTTTTGAAGTGACAACTTCTTTAGGCGCGGAGGGCATTTTTTGAGATGGAAAAAACCATTAAACTCGCGCCACTGTTACCGTAAGTGACATCGCGCGTGTTTTGTTTATAAGATGATTAAAAAATACCCGCTTCGGATGTGTTCAGCTGTCCTCGGGATGTACTCGGTTTTAATGTATATCCGACATGTCAGTGAGTGATGCCAAAGTATTCTGTTTGTGTTTTGTTTTCACTTCTGCCGGCACTCCTGCCACTGTATTTTTTTTTCTTGCGATTTTGGACGTTTAGTGGTCTAATTCATAGGTTCTTTTAACCTTATTTGGCCACTGCCACTTTGAGATTTTTTTTTTCTAGGGACCCCCATTTTTTTTTCTTACTTACAATCTGTCACAAATCAGAAACAGCGGTGGTATTCTGTAAAAACCTCACCGTGAAAACGTAGGTGAAGTGAGCGTGGAGTGAGCTGTCAATAGTGTCAATTCCTAGCAAAAACAAACTCACTTCACCTAAGTTTTCACGGTGAGATTTTTACAGAATCGACCGGCTGCAGTGCTATTCTGTAAAAATATCACCGTGGTAACTTAGGTGAAGTGAGCTATCATTCCACCTGATGCAAGTGATTGACACTATTGACAGCTCACTTGCTCACTTCACCTGTTTTCACGTTGAGATTTTTACAGAATAGCAATACAGCTATTGCCACGATGAAGTATATTTATACGTGAACATTACATACAATTTTCTCTGGGTCTTGCTGCCCCCCAACCCCCTCCGCCCCCGAAAGTCCCAAACGCTCACGAGGGGGCGTTAACGACCACGTTGAGATAGGTTCTCAACGTTTAATTGATATTAATAAAACGATTTTACTATGTTTTCTTAACCAGGCCTAAAAAGGCCACTGGCAGAATCATAAAAGGATAACATTATGAATCATAATGGACAGTTAACTGTTAAGTTAATCGTATCAAATCCCATTGGTGAAGGATTTTTCAGTAATTTTTTTGTCTGTGCTAAAATACCAATCAATCCAATCCACTCTTTGATTACACCTACGTAGTGCAGCGAAAAAAAGAAAATGACGGACTGTCTTCGCCATATTATGATTCATAATGTTATCCTTTTTTAGGCCCCCAGGTCACAGACATGTCGCATCTGAACTATTCTAAACACATAATCTATGTCGCTAGTCCACCAACTATCGCCACTTCGTTACCAAGCGGATTAATATTTCGCAACAGTAAATACTAAATACGTTACTCGCTGGACACCAACCCAACTTGCACCAACCAAATTGTGGAAGTTGCCAGCCCTAGGGACTCGTACAGACCGTTACAGGGCTGCACAATTAAAAAATTAATTAATTCGATTCGATTAAGTAGTGTTCACTAATTGGCTGAAGTAGTTTTAAAATGATAAGCTTAATTTGGTTATGTTTTTATGTCGGGTTTTAATTTTGTAGTGATGTGTGAATTTTGTTGTTTTTTTTTTACGTTATTTGATGATGTTAGGATCGTTAAAAGATTTTGTTTTTTTTTTTTAAATTAGTTTTATTTGAAGTTTTTTAAAATAGGCTAAGCGCGTACTGCGGTGAGTTTTTTTTAAAATGATATATTTTAATACCTAAATAATTAATATATTTTTAAATTTTTTTTTTTTTTTATTGGCATGTTCATGCGAAATAAAATCGCAAACGAAAATAAATTTCAAGCGTATTCTGAAACGATTTTTATATTGGTATTGTTTACAGATTGGCCATTATTATCCGCAACAATTAAAATTCGTAGTGCACGCTTAGCCCTACTTCTTCATCGTGCAAATCCGTTAACATAGAAGATCTTACATAATGTAATTACGTTAATTAAACATTATCAACGTCTCACTGTCAATAGTGACATCAAACTAGATACCACAAAGCGCTGATATTCAAATATTTGACTAATTGATTGAACCATATAAGCTATGCACCCTTTATCACATAATTACCATGTATATTTCTCTATGGCAAGGGGCTTGTGAAGTATCTTAATTAAAAAAAGATAACTGGAAATCTCTGATTCTATGGAAAATTTAAAATCGGTCTAATTGGGTGTTACACTATTTTTCGAAAATGTTCTTATGTAACTTTTTAGACCTTTGTATCCTGCTTACGCGTACGAAGTTTCATTAAAATCGGTTCATTCATTTCGAAAAACAAGGGCTTGGAATTTTGTAAGAAATGCTGTACGGCGTAAACGCTCTTAACTATAAACAACGTTTATGAATAAAGGGGTATATGTTGGCCAATTTAGTTACCCAGCAATGTAGTTGACCAGCAATGTGTTTGACCAGCAATTTAGTAGACCAGCAAACGCAAACATTACGCGACAGCCCTTCAAAAGACAAGCTAGGGTTGTTCCTGACGCGTAACACGTCGGGGCTGATCCGATATTAATTCACAGGTAAATCGCCATTTCCCAGACGCTAACAATGTATGAAACTTAATTAATAAACATCGACAGCTGAGGGTAGTCGCTTATTTTAGACGCGTCGATCGACGGCACCTTTGTTTATTTCTTATTATGGGTTTTTGATAGGTTTTTTTATGGAGTAACTTGACGTGGTATGTGCGCGATTTTGTTATAATAAAGTTGCTACCTACACTTTGAATGCGAAGGGATTGTGAAGAAAAGCAACTTTGGGTGTGGTTTGTTGCCAATAAGCCTGATTATAGTGTATCCACTGGATGCGAGAAGCAGTCGAAGTGGTGATGCTAGACCTTTGTTCAGCAGTGGACGTCTTTCGACTGAGATGATGACGATGAAGATCCTATTTCCACTATGTAAGAATCAGTTTCCAGTAAACATAATTCTGCAGCTGAATCAATATTTAACACAAAGGAGTTTTAGGCTACTAATAAACTGCATCAAGCTTTATTATCTAAATCCAATCCACCGTTAATTTAAACATAAACAAGGCTTTAAAAATATAAACGAGTTCGTTATTGAATCCACGCGAATCCATTTATATTATGTCATTTACATCAATAGTTGTATAGAAATACTAGCATCTGCCCGCGGCTTGCCCGCGCGTATGTCGAAAATTATCCCACCGAGACAAAAAGTAGCCTATGTCCTTCCTCAGGATGCCATCTCCTTGCGATATTTTATCGAAATCCGTTCAGTGATTTAGGCGCGAAAAGGTAACATACATACTGCATTACTTTCAATATTATATTATAATAGCTTCCGCCCGCGGCTTCGCCAGCGAGGTATGTCGATAAAAACTATCCTATGTCCTTCCCCGGGATGCAATCGATCTCTCTGCCAAATTTTATAGAAATCCGCTCAGTGGTTTAGGCGTGAAAGGACACAGACAGACAGAGTTACTTCCGCGTCAGCGAGTGGGATCCGCGTTGCTGAATTTTGGGCCAAACAAATGTTTATTTTTTCTATATTTGCAATCGACATTTAGGAAGAAGAAGATCCCAGATACTGGGTAACACAATACCCCTAGGTAAGACTGGTTGTTAGACTTTTGGGGATCTGACTACCCGTAACGACTGTCATAGATCTTCGAATGAGTGTCGGGACCAACGGCTTAACGTGCTTTCTGAGGCACGGAGGGGTCTCGATTAAGTAATGGATGGTCACCCATCCCTGAATCGACCGCGATAAGCTAAGCTCAACTTTCGATCGACCAGTGCAGCTGTTGTTATTTAGCCAAGAGACGGCGACTATTTACTAAAATATAATAATTTATTATTATAGCCAAATTCACGTTATTTTTATGAGAGCTTTGCAAATATTATTATTTTGTTAATCCGTTCGTTAAAATAAGGATTATGTTTGTATGATTTTAATTTATGTGTTCGTGACGGTTCGGCTAATTCGTAGCTGCCATTTTGGATTTTGTCGTGTAAGGTGTTATTAACCCTGTTAGCCTTAGAAGTAAGTGAAGGTTTATCTTATCTGCTAGGCATTTGTATATACATATATTCACGCCTTCCTCTCGTGGGGTTCGGAAAATTTCTCTCAACTTTTTTTGTTTATTAAACCCTGAATTAATTTCAATACAGGGTTACCTATTAGTAAAAAAATATTAGAGGTTTTTTGGCTAGATTTTGCCCGTGGCTTCGCCCGCGGTGAGTTCGGTAATTTTTGCATTTATAATGTTATAGCTGCGCCCCGCGGTTTCACCCGCATAAGTTTCGATCCCGAGGCAATATCGGTATAAAATGTAACCTATGTCCTTTCCCGGGACTTAAACTATATCTATACCAAATTTCATCTAAATCGGTTCAGCGGTTTAAGCGTGAAGAGGTAATAGACAGACAGACATACTTTCGCATTTATAATATTAGTATGGATAATTAGGAAGTTAGAATTAAAAGGCTTCTCTCAAATCAGCGATCAACTAATATGGGAATAGCTTATACCGTGGAGGAATGATTAGCTAGAACGCAAGGTCTGACGGTCTGACTGCAGAGGACTATTTTAGTGTCACCACTCAAGAATAGAAGAAGATGTTTGTCAAAGGACCGATGACCGGTGGAGCAGACGACTCCAGGAGTGGAGACCGCGTATCGGCAAGCGTAGTGTGGGATGCCCCCCAGCTAGATGGACCGATGACCTTAAAAAGATGGCTGGGACAGACTCATGGGGAAGGCGGAGAACAGGGTGTTGTGGGAGAGGCCTATGTCCAGCAGTGGACTGCTATAGGCAGAGTTGATTGATTGATTAACTCAAGAAGGCTATATTTTAATGTTCTCCTTAGTTCTCGCCATTAACCTGAGAGAATCCTGTAGTTACGAGAAACCCTCATTTCCTGATAAGCAGCTGATATAAATAAAAAGTTACTTAAAACAAGAATTACGCCCTTTCTTTACAAATAACTTAAATCATATGGATTCACAAACCATGATTAGTGCAGGAAGCATAACTCAACTAAAATGAGGTGGAAGTAGGCAATAGTCTAAGAGTCTACTTTAATTTATGTCGTGTAGTAGCGACTTATAGGCGGGGAGCCCACCACATAAATCAAGTAGGAGAATATCATTATTAAAATTTATATATGGAGTAAATTTTAACGTTACTCCTATAATTTTTAAACTGGTAACTTCTATTGTTTGGTAAATGCTTGCCTCTCTCTTTGTGGAATAATTTATTTCTGTGGAAACAAAGAGTAATGCCATATATATAGTAATGCCATAAATGTATTGATAAATTTGTATGATTATATATATTTTTTTTTCTATAAATAAATATTTGTTACGACCGCAAACCATATTTACAGCAACATACAACCTGATACTGACCTGCAAATTCAAAAAAAAAAATGAAAATTGAATTTTGTGAGCTAACCAGATGCTTTCGCCTTAAATTGGTCAGACAATAGCATACCAATCACAGCTTCATTACAATCTTCTAAAGTGTCAGGTATGCTTTAAAACTCTTTAACAAGAAACGTAACCAAATACTTTGTTTACTAACACCACAAAACGAATTCACATACTCAAGAAATGGAACACCAAAGTACAGGACGACCAAAATAACTTGACTTTCGAATGCGGCGCCACTATCAACGCCAACTGTCAAAAGTCAGTACAATTTCAATTTTAGTTCCAGATTTCGCCGCGTGTGAACACAAAATGGTGATATTTACCATTTCTTTGAACGCGGACTTACTGATTCAGTGTTACGAAGAATGATTAGTCTTTTCGTAATTAAAAACAATGTTATTACGGACCACCCATTGTATTAGTAATGAATGATATCGGATTTCGTAATGTTTGATGAAGTCATGGAGGCGTTATGAGCGGGAATTCGCAATGAGTGTTGATTTTCTTGTGGGTGTGAATGTGTTTGTTATAGTTGATTGCAATATAGGTAGGGTTTTGCCTTGATTCATCCTATGGTACAATCTATACTTTAGTAGCACCATATAAAATAAGGTAAACACAGTTTATTTAGTCACCAACACACACTGTTGTTACAACAGGGGTATTCTTGTGATTTTTTTTGAATATTCGGAAAATACGTACACACGAATAAATTCACGATTTCGTCCTAGGTCCTAGGGGGGCAGGCAGAAACTGCAAAACGACGTCTGCGGGGTAATTGCGTAACAATGAATTAATGTTGTCCAAATGTCAAAATCAAAGCCATTGCTTCTCATTTTGACAGTTCAACAACATTCATTGCGTTATTTACGTAGATGAGCATATTTTTTTTTCGAAAATATGAAGCAATTCTCCTCCTCAAGTCGTTCCTACTCCTCATTACTGAGGGTAGTGATCCTCCCTTGAAAACATATTTTCCCTGACGATGAAGCAATAGGTTAGCAATATCCTTCAAAATGATTTTAATTGACTTTGATAGTGTATTACGCAATAAGGGTGCTGCTACGCTTACATCCTCCTTTAAAAAGACAAAAACGAAAATATTCAAAACAGAAAAACTCTCTAATAAACCCACGCTCGATATACCTACAGATACACCAATCAACTCCAGAACTTTCTGACGGATTCTCATTACCCAAAGACGAATCTATCATTCCATTTACCATTTTCTCTTTTTCCGTTTCCAAAGAGTAGAGATACCCCATCAAAAGCCTTGGGGAATACAAAAGGGAAGTCCATCCACCTGTGACCGGAAACTTCACAATGCAATCAGTCTTCGTTCTTGCCAAGTGTATTGGATTTGGCAATATTCACCAATTATTGTTTGAAGTCTTTGAAAGGTCGAACTAAGAGTGAATGTAGTGTATTAAGTGTCGGACACTTATGTCATTGTGTCTGCAAGTTGTTGAAACAAAGTAGGACACAGCGACTTAAGATGAATGTAGCAGTGTGCCCATTGCGTGAATAGTTACGGCATTTTTTAGTAAGACTTGTCGTGGGATATTTTATAGTGGCGACAAAATGAAACACACACGGTTCAATAAAAGTGAAAATGAGTTTTTGAAAACAATAATACAACTTGTTAAGTTAGTATAATCCCCAAATGTCAAGATTTCATGAAACAGTCATTCTTGGGGATTACTTGGTCTTAGAGAATTGTGTTGATGACTTTAATGATAATAATTCTGTAAATACATGATATTTGTCACGGCCGCGAATCATATTTTAATCAACGTACAACTTAATACTGACCAGAAAATTTCAAAAAACGTAAAAAAAAAATTGAATTTTGCGGGTTACCCTGGCGCTTTCGCCTTAACCAAGTATCATGATTATGTGTCATCAATCTAAAGCACAATACGACTTCCAATCTCACACCACACCTGTCTCGTTTCCAAATGCTAACTTATGTTAAATATGGCCGAACTCTCCGATCCCAAACCCAACATTGCAGGCACCGCACACTATTATACAGGGCACATAAACTCGAGAAAAGTCTAGCCCGAAAATCATATTTACGGCAGGCATTCACACCCAAAAAGCGTTTTTATAAATCATATCTAAGCAGAATACAGGTAGAACAAGGGAATGCAATATTATTCTCGCGGCGTACTAAATCAACCACCTCTGCCGACCTGCGTGGTAGCCCTGGATTTATGTGTGAAACAACATACGTGTATGTAGGGCTGTCACCTTCCTTTTTTCTGTACGCTAGATGTGTTTTTGTGTTTGGTAAGTCCGTTTTTTTTCTGTCGCTTTTTTGGGTTTGTACGGTCACCAAAACGGACACGTAACCAGGGTCATCGGGTATGGTTGTAGTTTTGTAAGAAACCGATGCATGTTTTCGGATAACATTTAATTTAATTAATAGGAAACAAACAGGGGGCCTAAAAAGGCCACTTTGACAAAATCATAAAAGGACAACATCATGAATCATATTGGACAGTTAACTGTTAGGTTAATCGTATCAAATCCCATTGGTGAAGGTTATTCAGTTATTTTTTTTTTGCCTGTCCTAAAATACCAATGAATCCAATCCCAATCTCTTTGATTATACCTACACAGTGCAGCGAAAAAAAGAAAAACACGGACTGTCTTCGAAATATTGTGATTCTTTTCAGGCCCCCAGTTTATTTATCAAATTAAATTTCATTCGAAAATATCCCGATGGGCCTGGTTACTTATCTCTTTTGGTGACTGTACATTATAATTATTAGTGTTTTTTGTAAGGTATATTACTACAGATAAGTAATGTCTTAGTTAGAATTTTTAATTAGTAATTAAAAGGAAATTATAGAAGCGTATCTAAGTAGTAATAAAAAAGCAATAAACCTGCTTAATCAATTGCAATCACGAAGCTCTAGGCTGTATAATTAGACATGACATGCATAATGAGTGGTACAAAAAACATGATTTAAAAAAAAAATTGAAGTTCTGTGGTAATAAACTAGACATTATATTGAACTTCTTTAACAATCACAATTAAGAATTGTTAGTCTTGAAATAAAACATCCAGTGCATTACTTTGTAAATAAGCGCTTTTTTTTGCGGAGGAAATAAACTGCGACATGCAATATGGTAAAAAATAAAGTTCAAGCTATATACAGCGTGTATAAAAAAAACTATAGGTACAGCGTGTATAAAAAAAAAACCTTTTTTCTTTGAAAATACTATTTGCGAAACTAGCTGCGCCCCACGGTTTCACCCGCATAAGTGTCGATCCCGTAGGAATATCGGGATAAAAAGTAGCCTATATGTTAATCCAGGGTGTCAGCTACCTCCATACATTTTTTATTCAAAATGGTCCAGCTGTTTGAGCGTGAAGAAGTAACAAACATATAAACACACACACACTCACAAACTTTCGCCTTTATAATATTAGTGTGATTACAATTTACAGTGCGTTTACTAAAATACTTTTTTTTTCTCTCGTACCAGCCCTAAAAGTAACGCAGAAGCTTATAGGAGCAAAGGCAGTGGAGTGTGGCGTCTACACAATGCTAGGAAGCGAAGGAGGGCAAACGAACCCAGGCGGCTTACATTAGCGATAATGTTATGAAATATTGCTATTACAATGACACGGTGTGTGTGTGTGCAGTTTTTGTCTTTCGGTTGACTTTTGAACTTGCAAGACTGTAACGGTAACTTTATTTATGGACCCGCTGCAAGAATATACAACCAGAGCAGTGGCTGAGATATTGAATAGCTTTGTTGCTACAGATCGTGGGTTCAATTCCCGCAAGTTACATTAAAAAAAAAACTGTATAGTAACCGTTCATCTACGTATTAATATTTGTGTTTTTGATATTAGATTTCTATATATTTGTCTGTAAATATTCAATTTATTATCATTTGGAAGTACGGACGTTCAAATAGAAATTACGATCAAATTACAGCCGTAACAATACTAGCTAATGGAAACATAGAATTAGCGGTAGCGAAAATCCTTTTCAATAAACGTAATTAAATGCAAAACAATCAAACTGAAATCAATTAGGTAAGCACAATCAAACATGGCGCCTAGATTACAAACGTTGGAGAAATTCAAATAATTTCAATGGTATTTGTCCTAACGGTTGGTACGGTCAGCGACAAACGTTGATGATCTTAATAAGGCCATCACGAGAGGCTATATTCCGAAAATTCGAAGACGTGATATCTAGCAACACGCACTGGGCCCGCGTGTTGGATTACGTATCACCCTCTCAGAGAGAGGCTGCCTGTGTTGTGCCCCAGAAGTGGGAACATTATAGGTTGCTCACGCTATGCTATGCTGGCAAAGGTTCTGGAGTGGCGAACGCGTACCGAAAGACGTAGCGTTGGAAGGCCTCCCACAAGGTGGACCGACGACCTCGTGAAGGCCGCCGGAACCCGTTGGATGCGAGAAGCACAGAACCGGTCGAAGTGGAGGTGCTTGGGGTAGACCTATGTCCAGCAGTGGACGTCTTTCGGCTGAAATGATGATGATGATGATGCTGGCACTTTCTAGTCGTAGAATGGGACAGAGTAGGCTAGTAAAAAAATAAAATAAAGAAAGAAAATTAAAAGAAAGATGATGGAATGTCAAAAATTTATTGGATAGACTTAAGTTACCGTAAAACCTATGTCAATCTTGTTGAAAGGCGCTGTAGAAATAAGAAATGATTTGAAAGCGAAGCGACCCTCGTCTAGGCCCTAAGTTCTTGAAATACCGGTATTATTTGGAACGGGTACCATTGGCCTTGGTGTGATACCGGTACCAGAGTATTACCGGTACTACTGGTACCGGTAATATTTCTAATCAGTATCGGTACCGTACCGGTACTAAAACCTGTATCAAACAAATATTTACGAGAGAAAAATGGTATAGTAATTAAAAAAGATGTAGATAATACTAGGCATTAGAAAAATAACTTCTAGGTACAAATACCGAGATTTGTGGTACGCAGCCTGTTAACGGTACCTGAATTTGGTACCGGTATGCAGGTACCGAAATGGCAAAAACCGCTAAGTACCGGTACAGAACCAGTACCTACTATTGGTACCGGTTCTAAGGCCTGGACACATAGTGTGTCAGAACATATTATGTGCTTTCGGTTCTGTCTTTACGCCCCGGTATAAGCCGTACGTATAAGCTAAGCCGTTTGTGTTAGAATGTTGTGTGTTGCGGATTTCTGATAGAGTCAATAGTGTATTTGGTAATGGTATTGTATCAATGTAGGTTTAGTTTTCAGGCTTCTATTAGACTGAATATTTGGGCTAAATTTAATTAGTGTTACGTTTTCATTGTGTAGATTAGGGATGATGACTAATATTAGAAACTAGCGCTGCGCCCCGCGGTTTCACCCGCATAAGTTTTGATCCCGTGGGAATAGCGGGATAAAAAGTAGCCTATATGTTAATCCAGGGTGTCAGCTACCTCCATAGCAAATTTTATCAAAATTGGTCCAGCCGTTTGAGCGTGTAGTAGTGTGATGTTCGAACAAATAATGTTATTTCACGGAAGGCATAGTAGAACGGGATAATCGAAAACAATCAGTAAAATCAATGGAAAACCCCAATACTAACTTTAAATTATCTTAGTCATAGTCATATTTTTCTTTCGAAATTCCACTCCGGAGGGTCTAGGCATGCCTAAAACTAACCAGGGGGTCTACTCCGAAGCGGTTAACCACTGTATCGGCCGAATGTTCGGTCATTTTGTACTACCATTAATTTCCTATATTGACTATTGGTGTCGACCAAACTGTGCCAATCCGAACCTTTTTAGAACCCTTAACCCTTTTTTTACCTTTTTTTTTTTAATTCGTAGTAGGACAACAATATTCGAATCAGAAAATGACCGAACATTCGGCCGATACAGTGGTTAACCGCTTCGGAGTAGACCCCCAGCTCTCACAAGACGAACGCCTAAGGTTTATATTACCTCTGCTCCGATATTAAATCTAACATTTAACCATTCCACTTAGAAAGGTTGCATATTTCTAAACACCCAACTAGGTTCAGGTTCTAAGACGTGCTCAGCAGCACCGCTTGCTACCACTAGACCAGTGGCAGTCAAGTTAGTTACGAGTCAGTTCTTGCCGGATTTGTCCGGACATATCCGAGATTTTTGACCTTTTTTGGTTTTTTGGTCTCGGAGGAAACCTTTAAAAGGCGCCTGTTCTTTGGGGATAAAACCAGGGAGTGTGGGATTTTTACCTCACTAAAACCACCCCTGTGGTCACCATCTGCACTATAGAAGGGGCACTGTTACCTCTCAAAGACCAATCCGGAGCCCCCTGTGCAACGCCTGTTAGCGCACATCTCTGGGGAGACTGTAAAGGGAAACCACCGAAACCTAGCTGTGCAGACATTTTTGACCTACCGTCCAAACTGCCAGCACTTTAGATTCTTGCAGACTTCTCGACCAAAAGTCTTGATTTTTTGTAGATCTATTTAAATGTCAAAATGTTAGGTAACCCTAGTGGGGAAACAATTCCCGCGCACACACATAGGCAAGCAATATGGCCATACCAAATCGTTTCGGTCTAATTGCCTATCGTAGCCGTATTTATGGGCCCCGCGAATAGCCCACACTTCATAAGACCCTTTAATGAGCAATAAATAGCTATTAACAATAGTTGATTAAAGGCCTATTGTTGACTCGGATTGATTTAGACATTTTAGATTGTTTTGAAACGACGTGAAAATTAAGTGTGGTTTGTTCTTGTTTTTTATTGAAAGTCGTTAATGGGTGTAATTAAAACTTTCAGGGAAGATAATTTCATTGGCTTTTCTATTATTACTACTGTACCTATTATTTATTTATTTAGGTTAGCCTACAATTGAGGGGTCCGTGGCTAAATAATAACAGCCGCACAGGTCGATCGATCAGGTTAAGCTACGCTTGCCGCGGTTGGTCTGTGGATGGGTGACCTTTATAAATCGTGACCCCTCCATGGCTCGGAAAGCACGTTAAGCCGTTGGTCCCGGCTGTCATTCGTGGATCTTTGACATTCGTTACCAGTCCACTGTAACTAGTGTTACCAAGGGGTATCGTATTACCCAGTAACTGGGTTGTGGAGGTCAGATAGGCAGTCGCTCCATGTAAAATACTGGTTTTCAGCTGCATCCGGTTAGACTGGAAGCCGACCCCAACATAGTTGGGAAAAGGCTAGGCAGGCAGATGATGAGGTTAGCCTACAATTTGTATACACGTTACATTTCATTTAAAAGTACACGATATACATATAAGTATAAGTGCAACAGTCACTTACAGGCTAACACCATATCATCATCATCATCTGCCTAGCCTTTTCCCAACTATGTTAGGGTCGGCTTCCAGTCTAACCGGATGCAGCTGAATACTAATTTCTTTTTTTTCTTTTTCTTTCTAATACTAGTATTTTACATGGAGCGACCCCATCTGACCTATCATTTTTATTTTTGCAATTAATTATAAATTTTGAAGGTAGGTAGTAGGTACCTAAAGGATTTCTGTAGGTACCTAAAGGGTGCCAAGGTAGAAGTAGGCCAAGGCGAATGTGGGGATGGGGACATTTTAACTTTATTTGTAGGTGGTTAAACATCAAATACTTAAAGTTAAAATGTGGGATCCCCATGTAAGAAACGCGTTAAAGAAAATGTAGTGTTTTTTTTTTCTTTATCATTTATACAAAAGAATACAGGACTATTCATAAAATAGCAACCAAAAACCACAGAGGTTTAAACTTGTGCTATCATCAGTCTATCTCAATATCGAACTACGTAAACAATGAAGCATTATGTATGCTTTACAGTCGATACAGTTAATAACATCTTTGGATAGTTACAATCATTCCTACAAAATACTTAAGTAATATTGCTTAAGTTTACATTTGATATTTTTCTGTGAGATACATTTGTTAATTTCTGAGGGTAGACTATTAATAAGTCTCGGTATAATATAACCGGTAGTTCGTTCGCCATACGTATTGTTGGCGCGTGGTGTACGAAGCCTATTCTCAGAAACAGCCCGAGTGCATACAGGATGTTAAATTTAATATTGTACGGTACCTTTCGTGTGCGAGTCCGACTCGCACTTCTTCGCCATCTCTGTCAGACATACACAACCTACGTTAAAAAACAACCTGTATGCATATTGTTGCGCGCCACAATTAATGCCTGGTACATGGTGACATTAGTTACCACTAGCGCCATCTAGTATCGAGTAGCAGAACTAGTCGAGTCACGATCGTTCTAGAAAATTCGATACTAGAACTCTGTAGAACTTTCTCGAACTATCGACACCTAGTCGGTCGGGGCCGGTATGTACTCGAACATTCTAGATGTTTCTACAATGGAAGGTTCTAGAACTATCTGCGGCACTATATAAGGCCGGGATGCGCGACGACCGACACAGTTTGGATAAAGCGACAAGAGCGAAAACATCTAAGCGATCTTCAAGTGCGAATTAAGAGAGATCAGTAGTGTGATTGTGTTCTTTTAATTAGTGTTTTGAGTTGTAATTAGTGTTTTTAATTAAAGAGTTATTTTTTGGTTATTAAATCGGCAGTTTTTATTGTCACGAACCCGAAGCTCGTAACAATTGGTGTCAGAAGCAAGGATTATGCCGGTTTTACCCAAAGACGACACGGAGGGTATCCGTACCCGGAGTCAACGCCAGCAAGAGACGGACCAGAGGCGATTCGGTGGAGCAACGCCACAGAGGTCGGAGGGCCAGCTACCGACCACGGAGGCCGGCCCGTCCGCAGCAGCTCCAACTTCAGCAGCACCAGACTTTGCTGCTCTGATGATGATGCTGCAGGAGCAGTCCCGTCGACAGGAGGAACAGGCTCGCCGACAGGAGGAACAGGCTCGCCGACAGGAGGAACAGGCTCGTCGGTTGGAGGAACAGCTACAGCGGGACAAGGAGGAACAGGCCCGTCGGTTGGAAGAACAGCTGCTGCGTGACAGGGAGGAACAGGCTCGTCGACAGGAGGAACAGGCTCGTCGGTTGGAAGAACAGCTCCAACGTGATAAGGAGGAGCAGGCGCGCCGCCAGGAAGAGCAAATGCTCCTTATGAAGGACCTTCACGCTACCTTCGGGAAAGACATGAAGGAGGTGAAGGATAAGGTTGCTCAACATGACAACCGCCTGTCGGAAGCTGAAACCCGAATCGACCAAGTAAATAATCGGGTTGACAACGTGATGGCTGACGTGAAGGTAACCGTGATGGCTGACGTGAAGAAAACGCTGGATTACCTCAAACTTGGGGATGGAATCGCAGCTCCCGTAGCTACAACACCTTCGCTACGTGGATTCAAAGTGCCACCGTTCGACGGTACTTCTTCCTGGTCGGCCTACAAAATCCAGTTTGAGGCTGTCATGAAGGCGAACGGGTGGAATAAAAGTCAGGCCATGACTGCCCTCACCCTAGGCCTGCGCGACCAGGCCTTAACCGTTCTGGAAGCTCTCGGTAAGGAAGTGACTTACGAGCAGCTCCTTGAGGCATTGGAGTCTCGGTATGGTGACGCTCACCTGGAACACGTGTTTCGTGCGCAGCTCAAGGATCGCGTACAACGCAGTAACGAAAACCTGCAGCAGTGGGCCCTTGAAGTGGAGAAGCTGGTTCGCAAAGCTTACCAGTCTGTACCTGCGCTTATTGAAGGAAACCTGGTGCAGGCATTCATCGACGGCATCCGCGACCTTGAAGTGAGAGTTGCTGTGAGGCTCGGTCACCACGGGACGCTTAAGGACGCCTTGGCCCATGCACTGGAGGTGGAAGCTGTGCGGCAGGATCATCGTTCCCATCGCGTCCGGGAGGTTGCAGCAGCTACAGTTCGCGACCGCAATAAAGGATACAGCCCTAGGTGCTATGGCTGTGGGGAAAGGGGCCACCTTCGATCCAGTTGCCCTAAGCGAACTGCAGAAAGAGAAGACGGCCGATCTCCAGAGGGCAGTGCGGCTAACAGCACCGCCCAGCACCAGCAGCAGGGAAACGAGTAATAGCCAGGACTGCGGGGCGGGTGCTGGCTGAGGTTCAAAGAGCCCCAAGGGTTTCGATCACACAAACCCATGACGGGAACAGCCTAATCATCAAGGGCGCGGTCAACGGAACGCCGTGTAAGCTGACCATAGACACTGGAGCTTCTCGCACGGTTGTCAGTTCCCAACTTACAAGTCGGTCCCTTGGGGACTCCGCATACAACCGAGAACGCATTAATTTGGTAACAGCCACCGGTCAGCGCATACCCGTCTATGGAGAGAAGAAGATGGAATTGAAGCTAGGCAACAGAATCTACCTGCATAATGTCATCGTGGCTGATATAATGGACGATTGCATCCTGGGCCTTGACTTTATGAGGAAGAATTGTTGCGAGATTGACGTCAAGCAAGGCGTTTTGAAATGTGGACAAGAGGAACTTTTCGTGGAAGGGGCGTTACCAGGGAATGTGTACAGCCTTAAGAAGATTGTTCTTCCGCCGAGATCAGAAACGATCGTGCCGGTTAGTCTTCCTCGGAATCCTGGGCAAACACATCGTTGTGTTCTCGTGGAAAGGGTAGACAATGACCTTCCATGGAAAGTGGCACGAACTTTGGTCAGAGCCACCGACATCTCTGGGGTACGTGTGCTGAACCTTTGTGATCAGCAACAGATTATAGAAAAAGGCACACTAGTCGGTACTTGCGAGGAAGTGGATTGGTTGCGTCGATGCCAATATCTATCGACTGGGACCCTCAGCAAGGATGCACAAACGAAAGTGACCACACTTTTAGACGACTGCCGCAGCGCTCTGTCCCAAAATGAAATGGTCTAGGCGAAGAAGATGTTACTCAAGTACGCCGATGTTTTCTCGTCAAACGATGCTGACATCGGGAAGACTGGCTTAGTTCAACACAAAATAAACACAGGAGAAGAACTACCTATCCGTCAGCGGCCAAGGAGATTGCCGGTAGCACGTGAAAAGGAAGTGGAAACCATGATTGAGGGAATGGTGAAGGATGGCGTTATTGAACCTTCATCTAGTCCATGGTGTTCACCTGTAGTGCTGGTAAGAAAGAAGGACGGCAGCATGCGGTTTTGTGTTGACTATCGTCGTCTGAACGACGTTACAAAGAAAGACAGCTATCCTTTGCCAAGAATTGATGACACGCTGGACATGCTTACTGGAGTAAAGTGGTTTAGCACGCTGGACCTGAAAAGTGGCTACTGGCAAGTCGAAATTGACCCTAAGGACAAGGAGAAAACTGCATTCTCGACAGGAAAGGGTCTGTGGCAATTTAAAGTTATGCCGTTTGGATTGTGCAATGCTCCGGCAACTTTTGAAAGGTTGATGGAACTTGTACTTACTGGACTAATTGGCGATGCCTGTTTGGTCTACTTGGATGACATCATCATCGTAGGCCGCACGTTTGAAGAACATCTTCAAAACCTGGAACGCGTGCTCATGAAGATCCAGAGTGCCAACCTCAAGTTAAGTCCGAAGAAGTGTTCACTATTCAAACGACAGGTTAGCTTTTTGGGATATGTAGTGTCTGAAGAAGGTATCCGCACGGATCCAGAGAAAATCGCCGCTGTCAAGGATTGGCCAGTTCCAAAAGACAAGACGCAGGTCAGAGCATTTTTGGGTTTGTGCTCCTATTATCGGCGATTTGTCAAGAACTTTGCAGACATAGCCAAACCCCTGCATAAGCTAACCGAAGAGAAGCGACATTTCTGCTGGGATGAAAGTTGCGACATCGCATTCCAGGAGCTAAAGGACCGTCTGTGCAAAACACCTATTTTGGGGTACCCTGATGCGGGCAAGGAATTTATAATTGACACAGACGCAAGTGACATAGGACTTGGCGGTGTGTTGTCTCAACGGAACGGTGATCAAGAGGTTGTGATAGCGTACTTCAGCAAGTCGTTGTCAAAGCCGGAAAAGAACTATTGTGTCACGAGACGGGAATTGCTTGCTGTGGTAAAGTCATTGCAGCATTTTAGTAAATATCTTCTGGGGCGGAAATTCCACGTACGAACTGACCATGCTGCACTAAAATGGCTATTGCAGTTCAAAAATCCAGAAGGACAAGTTGCGAGATGGATTGAGCTACTGCAGGAATACGACTTTGTGGTCGAACATCGCAGCGGGAAATCACATGGCAACGCAGATGCATTGTCAAGAAGACCTTGTCCTGAAGACTGCAAGCATTGTACTAGGCAAGAAAGTAAAGAAGTCGTACCTGTGAGGATGCTCAAGACAGACCTCAGCAACGAGTGGAAGGAAAGCCTACAACGTGCACAGCGGGAAGATTCGGACATCAAGCCGATTCTGGAGTGGATGAAGGCCAGAGCTCCTAAGCCCAGGTGGAGTGACGTCTCAGCGATGAGTTCGATCACAAAAAGCTATTGGGCCCAATGGGACAGCTTGGTGATTCAGGATGGAGTCCTGTGCCGTAAATGGGAAAATGCTCGGGGAGACAGCTGTCATTTGCAAATGGTTGTCCCTAAAGCTCAAGTACCGGATGTTCTACAGCTGTACCATAATGGTTGTTCAGGAGGTCATCTGGGAGTAAAACGGACTCTACTGAAGATACGAGAACGGTTTTACTGGGTCCACTGTCGGGACGATGTCGAGGACTGGTGTCGCAAATGTACAAGTTGTGCAGCTGTAAAGGGACCTCAGACTCGCAGTAGAGGTGCATTGAAATTGTACAATGTTGGTGCACCATGGGAGAGGATAGCCCTTGACGTTGCGGGGCCGTTTCCGGAAAGTGAAAGTGGTAACAAGTATTTCATGGTTGTGATGGATTACTTCACCAAGTGGCCGGAAGTCTTCGCCATTCCAAATCAAGAAGCTTCGACAGTTGCAGATAAATTAGTTCATGAAGTCTTCTGTCGTTTTGGAGTACCTTTAGAGATTCACAGTGATCAAGGAAGGAATTTTGAGTCACAAATATTCCAGGAAACTTGTCGAGTTATGGGTACTCATAAAACCAGAACAACTTCTTACCACCCACAGTCGGATGGAATGGTGGAACGATTTAATCAGACATTGGAGAGGTACAGTCAGCGTCAGAGAAATGGAACCCCCCCAAGACTTAAAGACTATCGCCCGAGCACGCTCAGGCCCGCCGTCGCTCGTCGCTCGAGCGACGCGGCGGGCGGCGGCGCGGCGGCGCTGGCGCGTCACGTGAGCCTTGAGCAGCTCCCTCCCCCGCCGCCGCACCAATCTCTGCCCGAGCGCATCCAACGGTCCGAATCAGATATTATTTGCAAGTTTCATTCAAGTTTTTAATAATTCTTTAAGGTATTTTTTCGGCTTCCTTCTGGCCGAACCGTATACCAAGAATAACTTACAAAAAGACACTTTGCGTGCGATTAAGATACGAACCCGCATCACCAGGCGCCAGCCGATCATCGAGACCGTGTCTTATACTACTAGGCTATTGGCTCAGTTGTCAACCTTAACGAAAATTGGAATAGTATTACTCCTTATAACGAACAAGGTTATTAACGGTCTAATCTTCTAGATAATAAGGTTTAAATTTCAACTTTCGTTTTATATTTAATACCTTAGTTTTACAAAATGCAATACGCATTAACTCCTCAATTAACTAAAAGATAAGGTTGAAATTAGCATAGATTTCTTGTTTGGTTGAATATAATGTGTTGATTCCGATTGTTGCACTACCGTCATTTTACTTCAGAAACTTAACTGCTGTATGAACTGCGAGTTAAGGTTGAATTTAGAATACTTCTTCGCTTTATTTAGTAAACTGTGATTGAGGGTATAATTATTTTTTAAATAGTTTCGTTTTCGTGCCGATTCGCTTGTGTGTAATTATCTTCGTCGTAATATTATCAAATTTATTAAGTTTTTGACCAGTTGATTCTATTAACCGATGGTATGGTTTGATTAACAACTTTTTTGAAGGCTAAAATTGTTGTTATCTGGGAACAGGAACAAAGCATAAAGAAAATAGCACGAGTTATGGGCATAACGGTAAGATTTATGTTATACTTCCACATATTACCTATTTATTGTTGCATTATTACTTACTAGTTGGATGTTTTTATGTATTTCTAATATTATTATTTTCATTGCAGAGAAAAACAGTTCGTAGATGGATACAAAGGTATCAAGCGACGGGTGATGTGAAATGTGATCGCCAAGGCCAGAGAAAATACAAATGGAGCGACAACGTAATATTGTGAAAGCTCATTTAGTGGCACCCTTCAAAACTTCAAGAAGTGATAGACTGCTGTGACATCCTCTCCGTTATTATAAGGCAATTTACTCGGCAGATTGATTGTGTAACGTATCGGATAAAATTGCGTTGGAACATATATGAGCAAGTGTTAATAATACCCAAAATTTGTGGGATCATTATCTCGTAGTTAATCAAAAACAAACAACCATTATAATTATTATCAATCCAGATAATCTGGTTTACAAGTAGTCTTGTAATGTATTAACGATGCACCATCTGACCTCACATATTTTTCTAATGTTGTGTTAAATAAGGGTTATTAGAAAATGTGATAAAAGAGAAAGATGTATATTGCTATACTATTATAGTTTAGCATGTTGATTCTTCCTCTGTAATTCACAGACACAAAGACAAAATTTCTTTTTTTTAAAGGTTTTTTTCCGATAAGTAAATATAAAAAAAAAACTGTTTTCACAACTTTAAATAAATAAATATTATTGTCGTTATGTTTCTATAAATATATATATAAACGAACCTTTATCTAATGTTAAACGTTCTAAACCTCATCCAGGGTATCTATTTTGTGTTTAGTTAATATTCTAAGTAAATAACCCCAATTTAACACAGATAGAAAACTGTATACTCAACCTGGAAGTGGATTCCATGAAGTCCTAGAAATGTAATTAGAAAAATAAATGAATATTGTTTATCAAAATGCCTAGCTTTTATTACAAACCTCCATTTGGTTTCTTAAATAATAATTAACGAAAATCACCTAATAAAGAAACTAAAAAAAAGGGTAAATAAATAAAATAAAGGAAAAAGAAATCTTCTCATCCGCGGATTTGAACTCGTGACCACCGCATCGCCAAGCCGCAGTGTTAACCATTAGACCAACACGCCACTTACGTTACATTACGAAAAACTTAAATAGGTTTGATGTCAATACCAAGGGGGGGACCTTATTTGTGAAGCGAACTGTACCTAGCCAAAGTTGTGGAAAATCGGCAACGAGATTGGGACAAGCACATACAACCGTTTTTGTTGTCATATCGAAGCGCTGTTCACGAAAGTACATCGGTGACACCAGCTTTCGCAAACTTTGGAAGAGAATTACGGCTGCCTGCAGACCTGATCACCGGAATACCACCTGATGCCCCACGCAGTATAACCGATTATGCGAATGACTTGCGGAACAAAATGAATGACATTTATGAGCACGTCAGACAATCGGGCCAGCAAATGTCTGAAAAGATGAAAACCCGTTATGACCGCAAAATGAACAATAAAGGGTTCGACGAAGGTTCACTAGTGTGGTTGCACAATCCAGTCCGCAGCAAAGGGAAATCTCCTAAGCTTCAAGCTAAATGGGACGGACCGTACCGGATTGTGACAAAGATCAATGACGTAACCTACCGGATACAGAAAGGTGCAAGAGGTACTCCTAAGATCGTCCATGTGGACCGACTGGCGCGTTATTATGGGGCTGATAATGCTCGGGACGAGCATGTCTTAGGAGGGGGCAGTGTTGCGCGCCACAATTAATGCCTGGTACATGGTGACATTAGTTACCACTAGCGCCATCTAGTATCGAGTAGCAGAACTAGTCGAGTCACGATCGTTCTAGAAAATTCGATACTAGAACTCTGTAGAACTTTCTCGAACTATCGACACCTAGTCGGTCGGGGCCGGTATGTACTCGAACATTCTAGATGTTTCTACAATGGAAGGTTCTAGAACTATCTGCGGCACTATATAAGGCCGGGATGCGCGACGACCGACACAGTGGATTGGCTAGTGGTCACCTGCACTCTGGTCAATTCCACGTAGTCCAGTTTGTTGTTCCGCGCGGACCGCATCATTTTAACCGTTCTTCTCTTGTGTTTGTGTTAGCAGTGAGTACGCGCTAGCGCGAACACAGGGGGAGCCCACCGCGCTGCCCGGCGGATCCCCGCCGTAGCGGTCGCGGAAGACCACCCCGACGGGATGCCGAAACCCGGCACGCGCGGCTCGCTGGGCCGCGATGCCGGGTCTCAAGAGTCACTCCCGGCGTTGGATCGGGCGACGTCTATGCCAAATATTGGCGAGGCGTCGTCCGGTGTGCCGCCGGGTGTGACTACCCGAAGGCCGAAGAAGAAGGAAGAGGAGGGGCCGAGAGGAAGAGGGGAGGGGAAGGCAGCCGCTGTAGCTGCCGGCCCACCGACGTCACTGGCGCCTGCGCGCGCTGCGCCAGCGCCGTCGACGAGCCGCCAGCACGCGGTACCCATCCGCCCAGCCGCGTTCCGCCCGGTGCCCATACAGGCGCCAGGGCCGAGCGCGAACCCAGGCCGCGCGCCGCAAGCGCGCGCCACCATACCACCCGCACGCGTGCCCGCGCCTGCGCGCGCAACCGCGCCCGCTGCACGGGCCGCGGCGCCCGCGCGCTCTGCCGCGCCAACCGCGCGCGCCACCGCGCCGCCTGCGCAGCCCGCGCAGCCAGCGAAGCCCGCACCACCGGCGCTCACCACGCCGCCATCTGCGCGCCCACGCGCGCCCCCGGCGCGCTCTGCCGCGCCCCCCAGTTTCGTGTCGCCGCCCGCGCCCCTCGGGGCAGCAGCGGCGGCGGCACCTACGCACAGAGCCGTGCCAGCTCCCCGCATCGCCGCACCCGGCCCCCGCCTCTCGCTGGCGGGACCGGCGTTGGCTGAGCGGGAGCGGCCGGCGCTTCAGATGTCGCAGGCGCCCGACTCACCGGCGCCTCCGAGGGCCTCCGCCTTCGACTCTCCGGCGATGCTGTCGGCATGCTCCTCACGCGTGGGGTCGAGCATGTCGCTAGTGTCGGTGGACTCGGCCGCGTCCGGTCGCGATAACGTGTCGCGAGACACGTCCCCGCGATCCGGGCGCTGGCCCACCGAGGGCGGAGCAGCCTCCGCGCCCCAGACGCCGATACCGCCGCCGCTCGGGTTCGGCTTCGAGTTCAATCTTGAGGCCAGACCCCAGCGGCGCCCGAGGAGCCCGGACGAGACCGCCGACGAGGAAGAGGCGAAGCGGTACTGTCTCGACCCGCCGCGGCCACAGCGCGAACGCGCGCCGCGGGGTCGGGGCGCACCCGCCTCGCCCACCTTTGCCGACGCGGCGCGGAGCACACCGCTGCCGCCGCCGCAGTCGCCCGGACCTACACCAGCAGGGGTAAGTACTTTGAACTTACCCCCTGCCCCCTCTGCTGATACCGTACCCCCTGCTGCCGCCCCCGGCGCCACGGCGCCGACGACGACGTCGCAACAGCCGCCGGGGAACACAAAGAAACCAAAGAAACTGAAGTATCCTCCGCTGGTGGTCGAGAAGTTGCCGAACTGGGCCGCGCACTTCCGGGCCATCGCCGCCAAGCTGGGCCGGCCGCCTAATGCTCGGCCTTACGGGTCCGGGGTGAGATTTACCCCCGACTCGGAGGAAGAGTATCGGCTGGTCCAGCGGTACCTGACTGGCCTGGAAAAGGACAGTGGCGTTTCCTGGTTCGCCTACTCACTACCAGCGGAGCGCAACCTCAAGGTGGCCATCAGGGGGCTACCAGCAGACACCGATCCCCAGGAGATCGAGGAGGAACTCCGGGCGTTGGGGTACCAGCCGGAGTACGTGCGCCACATCAAAGGCGCACAAGGAAGACCCGGCTGCGTGTTCCACGCTATCCTAAAAAAGACGCCCGACGTCCGGGCTATCTACGACACCACCGTGTTTATGTACATGCGGGGTGTCAAGATAGAGGCTTGGCGGGGCAAACGTGGGCCCGCCCAGTGTCACCGGTGCCAAAAGTTCCGGCACAGCTCCCACCAATGTCACCGGCCGCTTGCTTGCGTCCGATGCGGCGGGGAGCACGTGGCACGCGACTGCCCGCGCCCGCGGGAGGAGCCGGCCACCTGCGTCAACTGCGGTGGCCCGCACCCCGCGTGCAACAACAAGTGCCCCGTGTTCCAGGCGGAGACCCGGAACAAGCGAGCGGGGACTGCCGCCATTACAACCACTGCGCGCCGGCCCCCAGCGGCCACCGAAAGGCCGCAAATGGTGGAGCCAGAGGCCCAGAGCGCCACGCTAATGGCGGCGGCCAACGGGCCCACAGACAAAGGCCAAGCCCCCTCCTCGACGCGGAGGAAGAAGAGGCGCGGGGGTAAAGGGAAGGGGAAGAAGAAGGAGTCCCAACCCCCCCCTCCGGCGACCCAGGAAGAAATTCCTAAGGCCGACCCTGCCACAAGTGCACAGGTCGTGAACGTCGACGCCACAACTAGCGCCGGCGCAGCGCCGCGGCAAATCGCGGAACTAAGATCAAAACAGTTCGCTCAGAAGGCGAGCCGCGGCGCCTCCGGCGCCAACACAGATGAAGCTAAGACCGAGACCAAGAAGGAATTCACGACCTGTGCCATAAAATTATTGATGGACCTAATTAAGGCCATCAGGCAGGGTCATGACATCGAGACGGTCATCCTTGATGGCCTGGCCACGTTGCTTACCCTGTACCATGGCTAGGCCATTGAGGGTGATTCATTGGAACGCCCGCGGCCTTAGAGGAAAGGTCGCCCCCCTCCGCCATCTCCTGAGGGAACAGGACATCGACGTGGCGCTAATAAGTGAGACCCTACTAGGACCCGAAGATAGGGTCAGGGTCCCAGGGTATCACTTATACAGGAAGGACGAAAGGTCGGCCGACACAAATGTCCGGTACCGTGGTCTGGCGGTACTAGTGAGGCGAAGAGTCGTCCATCAGGAACTCCCCTTGCCGTCGCTCAGGAGCTTCTACGCCCTGGGTGTGCAGCTACACGTAGCCGGCGAGGACATCAACATCTACGCCTGCTACAAGCCGCCCGCGGCTCCCTTGGACCTTACCGAGCTGCGGGCCCTGCTTGTAGGCACCACACGCGCCACCATCCTCGCCGGCGACTTGAACTGCAAGCACCCGGCGTGGAACTCCTACACCATGAATACCGAGGGGAGACGGCTCTTCGCGGACTCGGAAGCCCTCGGCTATACGGTGTCCGGCCCAGAGACGCCGACGCACTACCCGGACGCCGTGCGATACATGCCGGACGTGCTGGACATCGTAGTCCACCGGGGGCTAAGCTGCCAGATCACTCAACAAGTGATAGACGACGAGTTACAGTCGGACCACCAACCTGTACTCGTCGTCTTATCGGGAATGCCGACCCGACTGAAGCCCATAGCGCCACGTCGGTCCACGGACTGGAAAAAGTTCGTGGAGAAAGTAGAGACCACCACGCCGACTCGGCCTATCGCTACCTCCGCGGACGTCGACAAGACCGCGGACGATGTCACTGCTTGCATACAGAGCGCCTTAGAAGCGGCGACTAGCACGCAGCCGCAGGGGAGAGGGCTACTGCCGCCCCTGCCGGCGCACATTAGCTCGATGATCGCCGTGAAGAGGCGCATTCGCAAGCAGTGGCAGCAATCAAGATGTCCGACGCTCAAGAGAGAGCTGAACCGTCTCGCGGAGAAGGTTAAGGCCGAACTACAGGCGTTGACCACCGCGGGCTGGGAGGACAGGATAGACGCCACGGCGGACAGCTGGCCGTCGCTGCACAAGCTCTGCGGCCAGCTGACGAACACCCCAGCTCCGGTGCGTCCACTGCGCAACAGCGACGGGGCGCTAAAGTATGTAGCGGAGGACCGGGCGGAGGTCTTCGCCGAGCACCTGGAGCGTCAGTTTCGCCCGAACCCGACCAGCGACACCGACCATGTCGCAGCAGTCGAGAAACACCTGGGAGACTACTTCGCAACGCCGATAGCTCCCGATGAAGATGCTATCTTTTTCTCGCCGGGCGCAGTCAGACGCGCCATCCTAAGGACGAAGCCGAGGAAGGCCCCCGGTGCTGACGGTATCACCAACACAGTGCTGCGCCACCTGCCGTACCGTATGGTAGCGGCGCTGGCGCGCCTGTTCACGGGGATACTGCGCACGGGGGCCTTTCCCGCCTCGTGGAAGGAGGGGCGCGTCATCATGCTGCCCAAGGCGGGAAAAGATATCCTGAAGCCGGAGAGCTATCGGCCAATCACGTTGTTGCCGACGGTCTCCAAGGTGTTCGAAGCACTCCTGCTGCGACATCTCCAGCCCCACATAGCGCCGCGTCCGGAGCAGTTCGGGTTCCGGGCGGAACATAGCACGACGCTCCAGCTGTCGAGGGTACTGCACCACCTCGCAGCCGCGCACAACAAGAGGGAGTACTCGGTGGCAGTATTCCTCGACATGGAGAAGGCCTTCGACCGTGTGTGGCACGACGGCCTGATTTACAAGTTGGCCACCTCAGGCGCGCCCCGTCGCGTCGTCATGGTGGTCTCTACTTTCCTTACTAACAGGACCTTTAGGGTGGTGGTCGACGGGGCGCTCTCCAGCGCCCGCCCGGTGCTCGCGGGTGTGCCGCAGGGCAGCTGCGTGTCGCCGGCGTGTTACTCACGTTACACCGACGACATCCCCACTACCTCGGACGCCATGCTCGCGCTGTACGCAGACGACGCCGCGTACATCACTACATCGCTTAATGCGAAGTACGCGGCGGTCAAGATGCAGCGCGCGCTCGACTTGCTGCCCGAATGGCTGTCCAGGTGGCGGCTTTCGGTTAACGTGGGTAAGACGCAGGCCATGGTCACCGGCCTTGTGCCCCTCCCACCACCCTTGAAGCTGCAAGGAGCCGACATCGCGTGGTCGCCCTGGGTGAAGTACCTAGGGGTCACCATCGATCGTCGGCTCACGATGGGGCCACACGTCCGCTCGGTCGCCGCTAAAGGTAGGGTCGCCCGCAACCTACTTAAACCGGTGCTCTCGTCCCGAATACCGGCGCGCGTCAAGTTGGGCGTGTACAAGCTGTACGTGCGCCCAATCTTGACGTACGCCGCCCCGGCCTGGTTCGCCCTCACGAGCGAGTCGAGCCGAACGCAGCTCCGCGCGCAGCAACACCTGGCGCTGCGGACCATTATGGACGCTCCTCGCTTCGTGAGGAACGATGTCCTGGAACGGGACCTCGGGATTGAGAGCCTGGACCAGTTTGTGCGGCGCCTCGCGAAGGGAATGTTCGCACGTGCCGACGCATCCGCTTGCCCGCATGTGCAGGACATTGCGCCCTGGCACGCGCGCCCCCCCGACGCGAGACCCCTACCCCGCGACCTGGTAGCGGACGATGACCCCATCCACCACCGGATTTGACGCCTCGAGTGAACCGTACCCAGCCGTACCCACTACGTACCCTGGTTACACGCGGCTCACTCGACCCAATAGCACTCCACACACATTACACACACATTCGTCGCGTGACGTGTGCTAAGTTAATATAGGCACGTTACGCGGCGAACTCAGCCATTCACTACTACACAGACGCCTAAACTCACACGCGTATGCGCAGCGCGGGCCGCGGTACGCGTTGACACTGGGCGGTGTTACACAATACAATACCGCTCACACATACATGACGCTCCTTAGCCCGGACCGTGGACGGCTAGCTCTGGAAGCGGGGCGGGCGGGAGCAATATCACCCAATTCTGTAGGAGCGTCGAGTCGGCACCTCCGTCGCTGGTCGTCCCCCGCCGGGCCTCCCCCAGGTAACTGGGGGTCTCACCTGGCGGGGACAGACCGCCGAGGTGTCGTGAAGAAAGCGGCGCTGTGAGACAGCGTCGTGGCGCGCCTACAGAAAAACAACATGCAATCACTCACATGGGCGCGCGCAATATACGTGCGCCCAACAATGCCGCAGGCCGATGTAGCAAATCAAGGGAGGGGCCTGTATTGGCAGGTCACCGCATGGCCTCCGCGGCCGGGGGGCGAAGCCCCGGCACCGCTCGCCACGCCCCCTGACGGGGGCGTCGCGACATCCACACCGACCGACACAGTTTGGATAAAGCGACAAGAGCGAAAACATCTAAGCGATCTTCAAGTGCGAATTAAGAGAGATCAGTAGTGTGATTGTGTTCTTTTAATTAGTGTTTTGAGTTGTAATTAGTGTTTTTAATTAAAGAGTTATTTTTTGGTTATTAAATCGGCAGTTTTTATTGTCACGAACCCGAAGCTCGTAACAATATTATAATATTTTCATACGAATGGGCAAACATTTTCTTCAATAAGTTTTCGTCAAATTATGTAAGTTTTATAAACAAAGTTAGAATTTCTGATCACGTAACAAAATATCACAAAGTAGTCGGATATTTTTGTTTCACAAATTGTGCGACACATCGCACTAACGAGCTTCGATTTTGGCCTTTGTATCTATTCTATACAATATTATATTCTATATAATAACAAAGAATTCGAAATAAGTGTATTATGAATGGTTTGAATAGAAAAACTCATTAGAAAGACATTTTTTGTATCGGTCTATTAGTGGACGATAAACCATAATTATTTAATACTCAAATATACAGAGGAATTGCCATAGGAATTATCCACCAGTCAACCTTTGGGCGATGGAGAGGCAAACAGATATTGTGTAGTCATTAAGAAAAAAAAAGAAAAATAGTTTATTCTGCACAAACAAAACGCTCATTACAAAAAATAGACATAAAATACACACATACAACGTAGTCAAAAGCCTCGTACTCAAGCATATAAAAAGTTGTCAATTTTGTCCATTGCTCGCTGTCAGGGCCAGGGACCAAAGACAACACACATTAATTGACATTGACAATACAAATGCGACACTGGCAACAACAAAATGCCAATTGCAGAGTGGAAAAATAACTACTAAAAACAAAACCAAAAAGAAACTGTGATGAAATAAATTACACAAAGTAAAGGCTGGGTTCGAAGTTCAAACCCAATACTTACACTTCAGAAAGGAAGGAATCTGATAAAAATGCTAGTAAAGACACAGTTTATTAAATAGACACAAAGGACATGTCCAGAAATGGTTTTTTATTATTTAATAATTCTAACCAGGATAAGTTAAATATATTTGGATAGACATCCCAAAAATAAGTGGTTCTAACTATTTCATAGATTTTTTAAATACTCCAATTTTGAGAAAAATATTTTTTTATTTTAGTGTGAAATTACTCCTAAAACGAACAAACCTTTCTAATTATCTCGGATAATAAAGTGAACACACCCCAAAAAAATTATTAACTTGTCAAAATTGACAGTATTGACACATGGTACTGACATTATACTGACAACAAAGAATACAATAATTTATTATTTGATTTGCGAGTTTATCACAGACTGCATTATAATATAATATGGAACAATGTGAACGAAACAAATATAATCAGATTATTTATTTACCTCTGTAATATAATCTATACGAATAATAAAGCTGAAAAGTTTGTTTGAACGCGCTAATCTCTGGAACTACCAGTCGGATTTGAATAATTCTTTTTGAATTTGATACCCTAATTCTTGAGGAAGGATAAGGGCAATCGAATATATTACCATCATGCTACGACCCTCAGAAGCCGAGTAACGAGTAATAAGAAAAAAGTCTGAAAGAACACTAAGCTAAAATGATGTAATCGTAACTCGAAGTCGCGGGCAGAAGCTAGTAAGAAATGTTTTCAGTGAATGTGTAGCATAATTCTTTTAGAACTAAAGCGCATTCTACATGATTATGGCTACTTCGAATGTTCATGTGCAAGTTGCAATATTTTACCAAGACCTCGGTTATCAAGAAGTGCATGTTTCAGCATACTCCATAGGGATGGCTTAGCAGGAATAAATGATAATAGTATCTACCGATTGAAATTCCTTTTCAATGATTTGGAATAGAGAAAAGCGTATCGACAATAAATATGCTATTATATTTCGTACGTTTCATTCTTCAGATAAATAATAGACACATGTAGTACCTTCATTGTACTGGCAACTTCGCACTTATTAATATTAGGGTAGATTGAAAAAACTTCCCGGCTTGCGCTCCGTCCAGCCAGCCGCAACGGCGGCAAGGCTCCTCATTCTTTTATTGTGCGCGGCAACAAGCACTCACTCTTCAATACTTTTATATATTCAGTGATATTTCGTTAAAGTTATCTTCAAATTACTTTTTCAATATGTCTAAGCGTAGTTAGTAGTAAAGCTATTACCCAGCTTCTTCTGGGAGATGATAAAATTCAGGCTATTAAGATTCTTTCAGATAGCTGTAGGATCCTGACCGACTTACATTATACCGAAACTCAGGTGAGGACAAAACTCACCACTCCCTATCTGGACAAGTCTTTTACGCCACTTATAAAAGACCACGAAAGAGACGAGACGCTTTTCGGAGAAAAGCTCTCAGAAACCATAAAAGCTTCTAAAGCTATTGAGCGACAAGGATCGCTGATTAAAAAATCCGCTCAAAGGGCGACGTCTTTACCCGCACCCACAGCTGGACCATCGACAGCGAGGACTCGGTTTTCGGGAAACGGGACTGGCCCCCCTCGTTATGTCTCGGCGAGCAGGGGGGGGCGAGGAGGATATCTACGAGCAGCGACAGCATACCGTCGGCAGCCGACAACGACGCGACCTCGAGCTTCCCCCAACCAGGGCAAGCACCGTGCCCAGACTCGACGTTAGCGATACAGGTACACGCAGGTCGTTTACAATATTTTTACAAATGTTGGATGAACATTACTAGTAATAGTACAATCTTGAATTGGATTAAAAATGGCTACATGATTCCATTTTCTAAAAAAGTGTACCAACATGTTGTACCCTGTAACACGTTTAGGAATGAAGAACAGAGAGATATGTCTGTAGCGATCGACAACTTGTTACAATTAGGCGCGATACATGAATGTGAGCCACAATCAGATCAATTTATTTCTAAAATATTTTTAACTTCAAAATCAAATGGTGGAAAACGATTTATTCTAAACTTAAAATTGTTAAATAAATTCGTAACTCAAACTCATTTTAAAATGGAAGACTATAGAACAGCTTGCAAATTAGTTCCTCATAACGGTTTTATGGCCACGATCGATTTAAAGGAATCATATTTATTGGTACCAATTAATCCATCACACAGAAAATATTTAAGATTTCAATTTCATAATGAAGTCGGTGAAAATTTAACTTATGAATTCAAAGCTATGCCTTACGGGTTATCGTCGGCACCAAGAACATTCACGAAAATTATGAGAGAAGTTGTGACTCACCTTAGATATCGCGGCTATTTATCTGTTATATACCTCGACGATTTGTTATGTATCGGCCATACATATACTGAATGTTTAAATAACGTAAAGGAGACTGTTAAACTTTTACAATGTTTAGGATTCGTAATAAATTTCGAAAAAAGCTCTTTACAACCATCACAACAGACTAAATTCCTAGGTTTTAATTATAACACTAATAACATGTCTTTATCCTTACCGAATGATAAACGAGTACATATTTCAAAATTAGTTAAAAAAATTATTCCCTTACCACGTTGCACTATTAAAGACTTTGCCAGTTTAATCGGCGTTTTATCATCCGCCTGTCCGGCGGTTAAATACGGTTGGGTGTATACTAAACGTCTCGAGAGACAAAAGTACTTAGCATTAAACGCCTATAAAACATATGAATCCAAATTTAATCTTTCGCCTATAATTCTGCCGGATCTGGAATGGTGGTCTCAGAACATTTTTTCAACATCTACTTCCTTAAGGCCTGATAAGTTTCAACTAGAAATTTTTACAGACGCCTCCAGGTCTGGCTGGGGCGCATTTTGCGATAACGAAAGAGTTAACGGTAAATGGAAGTCAACCGAGTTAAAATTCCATATCAACTATTTAGAGCTGCTGGCAGTGTTTTTTGGCCTCAAATGTTTTGCACGCGACATACGTAACTGTTCCATTCTATTACGTATCGATAATACCACAGCATTAAGCTACGTAAATCGCATGGGTGGTATCCAATACTCCCATTTAAACGACTTGACACGAGAAATCTGGCGTTGGTGCGAAGAGCGAAATTTATTTTTAACTGCCTCTTATATTAAAAGTAAAGATAATAAAGAAGCTGATGAAGAATCTCGCAAAATTAACAAAGACATAGAACTAAAATTGTCGGATGAAGTATTTGATACAATTAAGACTAAATTAGGTAAACCAGATATCGATTTATTCGCTTCTCGCACCAATGCCAAATGTCATCAATACGTATCATGGAAACCAGACCCAGATGCTATAGCAATAGACGCGTTCACAATTCCATGGAATAACATGTTCTTTTATGCCTTCCCACCGTTTTCCCTAATATTAAAATGTTTAGAAAAAATCATTATAGATAAGGCTGAAGGCATACTTGTCTTTCCCTATTGGCCTTCGCAACCCTGGTTCCCTCTATTACAAAAATTGCTCACTTCAGATACTTTATTTATAAATTCCGAAAATAACAATATATGGTCTTCCTCTAGGAACCCACAAATCAAAGGAGTTACCCTGGGTGTAGCGAAGCTCTCAGGAACGCGTTCATAAAACGAGGTGTCCCAATGGCCTCTCTGGATTTAATGATGGCATCTTTAGCTAAGAACACATTGAAACAATATAGTGTGGCCTTAAAAAATTGGTGGCAATATTGCCTTAAGAATGAAATAGATCCATACAAATCTTGTATACCGTCAGTGTTATCATTCTTAACGGAACAGTTTGATAAAGGTGCAGCTTACGGCTCTCTTAATAGTTACCGTTCGGCTTTAAGTTTATTATTTGGTGATGATTTAGGATCTCATGAACAGATCAAAAGGCTATTAAAAGGAACGTATAAATTAAGGCCAAACATCCCAAAATACGCATCTACGTGGAACCCTCAAATAGTTTTACAACACATCGCTCAATGGGGACCTAATATAGAATTACCTTTAAAAAAGATTTCCCAGAAGCTTGTAATGTTATTAGCCTTATGCACAGCTCACAGGGCGCAAACAATTACATCTATTAAAATTAAAAACATTCATATTTGCCCTAACGGGGTCAACATTATAATTACCGATATTATTAAAACATCTGCTGTCGGTCGTGACCAACCAATTTTATTCCTGCCTTACTTCAACGAAAATATAAATATTTGTCCAGCAACAACTTTGAAAGATTATTTGTCGGTTACAAAAGATTTAAGGCCAAATACAGTTGAAAATCTTCTGATAACATACAAGCGACCTTATAAGGCCACCTGCACACAAACCATCAGCCGATGGATAAAGCAGGTGCTCGCGGAGAGCGGCGTGGATGTGTCGGCGTTCGGTGCACACAGCACCCGACACGCTGCCACATCCACGGCGCGCACGCGAGGCATCTCGCTTGACGTCATCAGGAAGACTGTTGGTTGGTCGCAATCGTCGCAGACGTTTGCAAAATTCTATAATCGTCCAGTGAGCGATGATTCTTGTTTCGCAAGATCAGTTCTTCTCCCTGGTTAACAACCGGGACTTTATGAACTGCGATTAGAGTATTCATTTATCTGATTGTTCCTGTTTTTCTTATGAAGTGTCTAAATTAATGTTATAAAAAAATAAAAATAAAAAAAAAAACCTTTTTATGTTTTGTACAAATTTAAGAATGTTAAGAGTTGTGTTGAGTAATTAAATTATTTCTAGTAGTAAACCACTAGTTTTAATCTTATTCATTTAATACTATCTAGTTACAAAATTTTTAATCTCTAAACATCTACATGTGTCTATTATTTATCTGAAGAATGAAACGTACGAAATATAATTGATGATTAAACGAACTTACCTGTAAGTGAAGTTCTATCCCAATTATATGAGTACGTTTCATTCGAAGATAAAGGTCCCTCCCTTCCCGGAGCCCTTAATCTAAAAATTTTGTAATAGGACTCTAAAGAATGAGGAGCCTTGCCGCCGTTGCGGCTGGCTGGACGGAGCGCAAGCCGGGAAGTTTTTTCAATCTACCCTAATATTAATAAGTGCGAAGTTGCCAGTACAATGAAGGTACTACATGTGTCTATTATTTATCTTCGAATGAAACGTACTCATATAATTGGGATAGAACTTCACTTACAGGTAAGTTCGTTTAATCATCAATAATTGGACACAAGGGTTACCTACTATGTATTTTATGTATATTGTTATGAAATAAAATTTTTTTTTGGTTTTGAATATTCATTTATTAACTTTCTTCATTTTCAATGTCTTCTCTTATTTAAATATTGTCGAGAAACTGAGCAGGTGGAGATATATCGTTTTGATGCCGAGCCCATCCAAGATACCAGACTATTGTCATCACATGAGCACAGCTTCCTACAGTCCTTTTCCCAAGTATGCAACTGCAATAATAGTCCGAAATACACCTTTGCCAACTAGTCTCTCCCACTTTCAATAATATGTATGTGTAATACACTTTATTACTGTAGTGGCGTGACTTTATTCGTCCTCTTATCAAAACTGTCTCATGTGATGACGAAATGCCTGGAATGTTTATTATTTCTAAATCTTCACTTACTTCTACAGTAAAAGAACCGTTTAGCCGAATATGTTCCCCATAATAAGAGCGAGCCTGTTTAATTTGATAAATTCCTAGGCTAAATAAAATCAAATCTGACATTTCCATGGTGGGGAACATATTGAGCTGTGGTATTAGACCATTTATTTGGACGAAACTGGCTCGGCGTCTATTAAGCTGATGCCCAATTACATGATCAGCTAAATAATTTGTCATGCTCATTCTCTGGCGAGCTCTTTCCAGTATAGTTTGGGCATCAGGACGGTCAGTCAAAACGGGATGGAATTGGTTTAAAATGGCTCCTGCAATTTTGAAATCATCCATAAGATTTTTAGACCCAATATTAAAATATTTATTCCGAAAGATTTTAAAATCCCGTTTAAACCGACCGTTTACAACTTCTACAACCCACCTGCACAGTGTCACTAGTCGTGATTTGTTGGCTTTTTCAGTAGATAATTGAGTTTCCCCTTCACTTAGGGTCTCTGGTTTACACACAGTATATCCCAAAGATGTGAGCAATGGGATAGAGTCTCTAAAGCCGCGGTCAAGAATAAATATATCATTCTGTCTAAAATACTGCCTTAAAGTGGAATTTTCATTTTGGAACAGCTGTTGCATAATTGTGGCGTCAGAAGTTGTGGCTGCGTATGGGCCAAATATGTCTATAATGTGGCCATCGGTGGCCACCAGCAAAAAAGGTTTTACAAGATTTGAAAACTTGTGTAAGCTGTATGTTTTTTTTTGGAACAGATAATTTGACGATTTCTGTAAGTATATGTATGTTCCATCGCAAATAATTATGGGATTATTTTCAGCTGTTCCAAAAAGACCCTGTGGGATTAAAAGATTTCTACTTGTCAGGCTTGCTCGAGAAATATGATTGACACCTAAATGTATTGGTACATAAAATTCTTTCAAGCAGTTACGTGCCTTTCTCATATAAATGCATGCCACAGATTTATTTATGCAGATTAATGATGCAATTCGTCTTATTGGCTCCCCAGTTCTTATTTTCATAAGGTATAATCCTAAAGCTAATTTTGGTTTTCGGCACACTGCTGATAATTGATTACTAATACAGCTCAGTAATGTCAAAAAATTAAATACAGTCAAGCCTGTCCAGTATCGACAAATATGGTTGTTCATATTTTCTACGTTTTCAAAATCAATATTGGTAATTGTTTTTTTTCTTAACAAATCTAGCATTTCTACAACATGATTCAGGGTAAATTGCGTTGTGAACTGAAATTCATTCAACAGTTCCCAATTATAAACACTTGCATGTTCTTCACATACTCGGGAATTAGGTGAAATATACAATTTATAGTCCATTAATATTTGTTTTTTAAGATACAGGGGTACTCTTAAACGTTCCGTATTCATACACTCAGGAACAAAACAATGATTTGATGAATCTGGGGTTCGGCTGTAACCATCTAATTCAACATACCTGTTCTCATTTCGAACTATATTATCAATATCCGAACTGAGTGCACTTACAGGTTCAGCCACAGAGCTAGACCTACTTTCTAGATTATCATCAGTCACTTGGGCTTCTCTTGGTGGTTCCATCACTTCGTGAATATTGTTATGAGCCCTTTGCCAGCAGGCATTACATGCTCGAGCATTAGCAGGGATCTGAAATTAAGTTTTAATTTATTGTGTGTTCCACTAGTCAGAGATACAATAATGTACTATGTGCAATGTACTATTTAATTTACATATTAACCTGACGGAGGTTGATGATGCCAGCTATATAAGCCCGCTCAGGATGATCATCAGGTAAGGGACGAGAGCGCCTGCCTGTTCTTCTTGAGATAGAAACGCCACAACATACACATACTGATTGATGACCCAGCTGTTGGTCACCTATATTGTGCTGGTTTCTGTTATTCAGTTCTATCAGTAGAAGGTTGATGCATTCTTGGCAAATGCGATCTCCATCTGTTACCTAAAACAAAATAATATTTTAAGAACACCAAATCGATTTTCTGCATCTTCTTTGAGCAAAGTAGTGCTTTTTAATCTTTTTTAGCATAAGCTATTAAGCCTGGTTACACATTATTAAAAAAAAATTATAACAATGGAAGTTAAAGAATACATTACCTCTTGAGCAGTCCATTCTTCAATTATTGAGACTATCTCTGGGCTCATGCTTAAAGCGTTATATTCATAGTGCTGATTTATAGCATGTACTGCTATATTGCAATTTATGCAGAGAGCCATAATCTGAAGATAGAAATGAAAGTTAATATTATTATTAATTATCAGAGGTCGTAAAACAGGCAAAGGTTGTGCAAATAAAACCCTTAATGAGCTAAATAGAAATAAAGAACAGTACTTACATACGGGGTTTTAAATCCAAAAGCCAAAGTCCTAATCGCGTGCAATATCAAATAACCGTTATGAAAAAGCAAAGTCGTCAGGGTTGAAGGTTCGTAATCTATCGGTATCCTAATCATGTGCAAAGAAGAATCCGTTGTGAAAAGGCCAAGTCAGTTAAATCAAAGAAAGCAAAGCACAAATTAAAATACGATAACACTGGATAACACAAAGGCACGAGCGAAAGTGTAACGTATCAGACGGATGACGTCTGACGTCTGTTGACCAACAGTTTGTCATTATGACAGATGAATAGAATCCATCTGTCAATTATGACATTTTCAAAGTGTGTGGGAGGTTTCATTTGGGTTGCCATCAACAAATAATATACATGTACTAACATTAAATAATTTATAATTTTTCTCTTAAATGGAGTGGTCTAAAAATATTATTTCAGTGGTTCCAAGTTCCATATTTTAGTAGCTTTTATTTGGATGTAGTTTGATCCTGGTTAGATTTTTCTCGGAATAAAAAACCAACGTCCATACAAAAAGCGGACATCTCCTTTTATCAACATCGAACGAACATATTCTGTGCCAAACTTGGTTTCAATTTAAACTGAGGCGTTGCCAAAGCAAAACTAGGAAGCCACACAAGCTTTAAGCTACGCATTTCACACACTATAAAAAAAAACATAAAAAATAATTAAAAAACAAGTTTTCTTATTACGGCAAACTTTTCTAGCGTTTGTGTTGAAAAACTCGTAAAAGTAGGCTATATTAAATAAATTGATTATGCAGAACACAATAAGTGCATAACTCACGACTGATTGCGAAATCAATTATAGCCTTTAAAATCGTAAAACTGTACTGGTGTGAAGAAAAGTTAGTAAAATACGATAATTTTATTTTTCTTTGGCTATGGTACACCCTCATTGTGCCAGTGTGTGAAAGTGTTGTCCATGGTTTGGTAGCTCCGTAACCGTTGGTAGCCGTGCTGTGCCCACAGCTCCAATTTTGAGAAAGCTTTGTATATGGGTAAACAGGTCAGAAGTGGAAGAACATCGTACATAAAGGCAGGAAGGCCTTTCAGGAACACGACCTTCAGTAATGAAGTACACGACCTAGAAGAAGAAGTAAACAAAACGAAAAGGAATTAATAAAAGAAAACGCATTTTGAAGTGAAAACTTCTTTAGACCCGTTAGGCATTTTTTAGATGGAAAAAAACCATTGAACTCGCGACACTGCGAGTGTTTCGTTTATAAGACGATTAAAAAAATACCCGCTTCGGATGTGTTCGGCTGTCCTCGGGATGTACTCGGTTTTAATGTATATCCGATATGTCAGTGAGTGATGGCAAAGTCTTCTGTTTTGCTTTTACTTCTGTCGGCACTCTCGGAGTGCCACTGTTTTTTTTATTTAATAGCGTTTGCGAATTACAGGATATTAAGTAATATTATCTTAGGTATTGGCTAACATGCCACTTTACTTACCTAGTAAAGTGGGATGTTAGCCAATACCACACGGACCACACCATTAAAGGACACTGAACGGAATACAAAATAAGTTTTATTGTTGTCCCGCAAAGAATTAGGTTAGGTTAGGTCTATTTTTTTATTTTTTACTTGAAGGTGACTGTGTTTTATGATAATGATGATGTATTCATAACGATTCATACCTTCAATTTGTTCCAATAATATTCTCTTTATCACACTAATATTATAAAAGCGAAAGTTTGTGTGTGTTTATATGTGTGTTACTTCTTCACGCTCAAACGGCTGGACCAATTTTGATAAAATTTTGTATGGAGGTAGCGGACACCCTGGATTAACTAAGCTACTTTTTGTCCCGATATTCCCACGGGACCGACACTTACGCGGGTGAAACCGCGGGGCGCAGCTAGTATCTAATAAACCATTACAAAAATACAAAAAAAAACTCACATTTGCTGAAGGCCCTTGACAATAGATATAAATTACACACATCAATCAAACCACTTTTCTCCTCAACCGTACCGTACCGATACATCGAAAACAACAGGTTTTTATCGATAAAAACGATTTCGAGCCGTAAAAACTAAGAATTAAACGAATGAATACTTAAACTCAAGAAACGGACCCTTGATTTTTTTACGAAGTTAAATTACCATTGACAGCTACCTGTGAAAGTCGGTAATGGTCGATAAATGACAGTAACGGATGGTAACTATTAAGAAGAAACACTTCCTATAGTTTTTAAGTAGGAAGGTACTCGTGTTGGGAAATTGGATGTAATTTCACGCCTGGGTAATAGTTGTTGCGTACAGTCACGAGCACTAATATGTCAACACTTGGAAACTTTCAATTTCGATTTTTTCGTGAAGTAACGAATGCAACGTTGAAATACGACACTTTACACAAACCTTTGGGTTCGAAAATACTTTGTTCGTAATAACATAAAATTTCATTCCAAACTTAAGGAGAAAATCGTCTTTGAATAAAGCCAAGTATATACATGACTGAACCTTTGTACGCGGTCTTTTGTATAACTTACGTGTAAGGTCTATTCAAATATATTTTTCCAATTGTGGTTATTTCAAGTTAAACAAATATCAAATTTATTTTACTTAGTAGTAATTATGTTGATCTCAGAGTGACGCACTATTGAAGAAGTTTTGAAGTTGTAGCGTGAACTGAACTTTATTGTGTAGGAAAAGTTATTTTTCCAAAAACACATTAGTTTACATGTTTGGTAACTAAATCGCGAAAGCATATAACGTACCTATTATTTTTATTTTGTTAGATAATGCATAAATATTGTGACTAAGTAATCGAAACAAACAAATTAAACGGGAATTTCAGAATCATAGTTTCCTAGGAAGTTCCTCCCAAATAAAAAAATAACAGCCTGTATATTTAAAATAATTGAGCCAAATTCTTTTTACGTTTAATAAATGTTCCACTAATCTATGCAAATTTACTTCTCGCCGCCTTTTTAAATCCAACGTTCTTTTACAAAATCATTTACTTACGCCAAACTTGAAGCAACGTTATCAATTAATTTCACACTTCAAAAAAACACCTAAGAAAGGTCGACATTAACCCATTAGGCACGTTCTACACTACCTACAAACTAATACAAACATTACGAAACTAGCGAAATCGATTCCCGACCAAACAGTCAGTCGACTATCGATTACCTTACGAGAATCGAGTACAAAAGAATCGCTCACAAAGCTTGTCAATGACAAATGAAATTCGACGTTCGACCATAAATTGTGACTAGGTATAATAAAAGATTATCTATCTCTGAAATAAATACAGGGGGAGGACAATAGGGCCTTTATTAAGGGATGTATAGACTTTCCCCCTGTGGGATTGTTCCTTGGACGCGTATGAGTCGCATCTGTTCGGTTATTGTTTTACATGGTTAATTCGATTTTGGTTTGAGTACGACGAAATTAGTTATATGTATATAGTTTTTGGAACTTAATTATGATTTTGTTTGTAAGTAAAATTTTTGTTTTGTAAAATGCAAATTGGCCATCACCCTTTAATTCTAAGACTTTTTTTTTGTTTCGTCGTAATAGATTAAAAATACTTAAGCATTTAACATTTGTAACTACAATGTGAATAAACAACGGATACAATACAACTTAGATCAAGGATCACCCATTTTATTGTTACATCTTATTTCCTGTACCTATATATATGCAAATATTTTTTAATTACTCAGGTAATTAAACTAATACTAAAGAAAACTTTTAATTTCCTTACTGCCAACCTTCACCTAGAAGGTTGGCAGTAAGGAAATTAAAAGTATTAAAAAAATGTTATATTATTCTCAGACCACTTACCAACAAATTATGAACTAGATCCAAATCTCATATCATTTAAAGGACAATGCCCATAATTCACTAGCCATCACTAAAAATATAATCTAATAGAAAATAAACTGATATAGACGATTACTCGCATTATAGCTAAGTTCTGATTCAATGGTTCTGACGCCAAAAAAATGGCAATAGTAGTTGGTAATATAAACAGTCCGTGCGAACCACGCGTTCATAAGTCGCGCGCCAGGGTTGTCACTAACGCGTTTTATTTTATACTAGCTGCGCCACGCGGTTTCACCAGCATAAGTTTCGATTCCGTGAGAATATCGGTATAAAAAGTATCCTATGTGTTAATCCTGGTTATAAACCACCTGTGTGTCAAATTTCATCCAAATCCGTTCAGTAGTTTTTGCGTGAAAGAGTAACAAACATCCATACATCCATCCATTCATTCTCACAAACTTTCTCGTTTCTAATATTAAGTAGGATTTAGTTGTTTTTTTTGTTAACTTTGAAAGTAGGTAGTAGCCGATAAATTGCTTGTTTGAAAATTATCTTTATTTCTACAGCTCTCAGTTTCGATTGTATTAGGTTCCGTAATGAACGTAGACATAGGACCTTTTAAAAACTATAGAGGTACTTGGACATGACATACACAAGTATGAAAATAACCATGATTTCTATACCCATCACTGTGTTAAAGATTAGGAGAAAGGGCTAATTGTTGTTTACAAGTTTAGCAGAAACAAACATACACACAGGGTCATAGAAGTATACTAATCACGTGGTGAATTAATAATAGCGACTACATCTTAAGTTTTATATCCATAATAATGATAATATTTCGATTCCCAATTAATTCATAAAAATACCAATAAAAAAAAAGTTATAGTTATGTGTTTCTTAAAACGAACGAGGCGTACCTATTAAAATAATTGGTAATTAATTATGTATAATAGATTATTAATATTAATATTAATTATGGATATAAGATGTTCGTATGTAGGTATCTTTCTGCTGTTCACCTCTTAATATAATTATAGTAATATTTAAGATATTTTAATAGTCCTTAAGCAGATGTGCATATTTTCATATTGGTAATAAAAATTCTCTGGCCTATAAAACATAATTTAAAAACTTTATCGAAAATATCTACCAAACTTGACATTTTACTCCATTTTAATACAGAAAAGGAAAATTGCAATCATTGGTTTTTTAATAATTTTCATATTTTTATTTCCTGACTATATTTATTTTTCCTCCTGCTTTCGGACTTATTTATTTATACTTTATTGTACACCAGAAAATATATAACAAAAAATACACTTAACACTACATCACATGCAATGGGCGTCCTTTCTCGGCTTTAAACGAACTTGTAACTAGTAAAAAAATGCTTTTTTTTCTCTATTTCCCTTCAGCGCAGCCCTAACGCAGTCCCCTACCAGATCGATAGAACATTTTATTTCTCTCTATTATAAATCCGAGGGGAGCATTATAAGGAGTGTCGCGTGCGTGCAGTTACCGCCACTGTGCCATTAACGACTGCTGGCAACTGGCAACTTTCTATGCAACTTTTTTTTTTGGTGGCTTGTTCAAATATTATCTTTGGATAGTTTCGTTTTGGATGGGAACAGTTTCATAGAAACAATTGAAATAGAGAGCCCTATAAAAATGTAAAGCCGGCGATTAAATGAAAGGACAAGAATAAAAGTTTAAAGTGTATAAAATTATATTATTAATTTTATTATTGTATTATGTTGTCGCGTCTTGAACAAAATAATTTCAAACCTTCAGCCATTTTGAACGACGCCATCTTTGACATTATCTAGGTCGATTATGTGCCTGTTTCAGCCATGTTGTCCTACCTAATGACATGGAACACTACGCTAAAAAGTGTGCAACCTACAGAGTTAATAAAATCGCGCAAAAAGTCACCACTCAAATAATAAACAAAGAATCAACGATCAAACTGCCTCCAAACCTAGCATTAGTTAAAAAGCTCCACTTTCGTGATTAAACGGATTAACATCACAACATTAATGACACGGTAGGAGGCAGACTAAGGGCTTGCTCATCATAAAAATAAAAAAAAATGGTTGCCTGTAAAGTCGGTTTTACGGGCGAAGATTTTACGTGACAACGACCGATCATCCGATCATAGTTGAGTGGGAGAGAGACGCAAGGCATTCGGCGGGCCTCTCTCTCGTTCGGTGACTCATCGTAACGTTACCGAGCGTTACACTTTTTCATAAGTGACTCCCAGTCGCAACCTAATTTAAGACGTTGTCACGTCAAAAATTATATAAAAACGGAGAAATAATCGGATTTAATGATAATAAGAGCGCAAAAGAAATCTATACAGTGGTTTACGATCTATTGTGATTATTATTTATATTGTACTTGCTGTGAAAGGTTTGGCTTCTATAATTTTCTTTTCTAGTATCTAAAATATAGGTCTAGAGTTTCTACTTTAATAAAATTGGCTTCTAAGATATTCTAGTGTCTAAAATAATATATGGTATTACCAAGCTTTGTAATTTTTCGTGTTCTTCATTTGTACTTTTGTTCTGAATGACCTTGCTTTAGCTATAAAACACAACAAAATAATGTGTCATCATTTCATGTGTGTAGCATAGTAATTTTATTTTTATGAAGATTCTAGACTCCATTCCTTTGCTAGTCATGGCAGGTAATAAATAGAACAGACTAACAGACTATTATGATTATTAATTATTATTAATGATGGCAGTGTCTTAATGTCAAACGACCTCTTTTGTATGTTTTCCAATATTTAAGCGTAGTTTTTAAAGCTTGGTATAGGCCGATTAGGATTTACTAGATTTTACGTTGCTAATAAAATTGTCTTAGATTTTTTTGGTAAACATTCCTATAACTACGCCAGCAAAAAGCAAAATTATACGGTTTTAAGGTGTAGAAATCAAACATAAATTCCTATCCTAATTTCGGTTTTTTACTCAAATATTACTATCTTTTTATTGTACAAACTCAATTTCCTTTGTATTGTATAATTGCATAGCACAGATGTGAGTTCCATGTACTCTATACTATAGCTACCATTTACCGGGTAATAATAATATGTCTTTCATTGACTTGAATGTGCCCTGGCGCCTAATAGTATGTCATGCTCACTCAAATGTCTCGCTGACGGTGCACGGTGGCGTGTGTGTTGGATCATTTAGCTTACTTCAAAATGGTTGAGCTGAATGGTGCTGATCTATGCGTCATGTTCGTGAACGGGCACCGTCAGTTGGAACTGGTCATCACTTAGCTGCTTCGTCTTATTTTTAATTATTTTTGGATTGTTGTTTTGTTACTATTTGCTGTACTTTGGACGCTTTTAACGCGTACGTCTTCTTTTTTTTATATCGTTCTCACATTATAATTATATATATTCAAAAGTAATGATTTAACTAATATTTTTGTAATATATCATTAAAAGAGTGTCCATGGAGTTTCTTGCCCGTTCTTCTCCATAGGTACCTACTACGCTTTGGAATGGGCAATTAGCTTCATATTTTCCGACTGACCGTGATCTTGACAATTCAAAAGTGCCTGTTAATGGTTTAATTGAAATAAAGCTTTGAGTTTGACTTATAGAACACATTGTGTTAACCAGTAACAGAGTTGTGGAAGTCAGATAGACAGTTACTTCAAGTAAAATACTGGTATTCAACTACATTCGGTTACACTGGAAGCCGACCTCAACGTAGATGGGAAAAGGCTAGGCAGATTTGATTTGACTCAATTTTTTTTTTTACACATATTGAACACAAAACTTAACATAAAAATCCAACAATTCTATAAAAACACAAGAAGACCGATTCTTCCTATTTCCTACAAAGGACAATAGGTACTAATAATGTTATTCTACAACAGAAATAGTCTACAATTTCAAAGCTGTGTCTTGTCTGTAGCTAAAGAACATAATAACGGGAAAATAAATGGAGTTGCACTGCGTTGCGAATAAAAGTAGAAAAGAAAAAGTTACATCTCATCTTGTAGTTGTAAACATGTTACAAGATTATTTGTTGTCAGTTCTTTATGCTTTTGTAAACGTAGCTTTGATCTTTGGGATTAAAAAAAACGACAATAACATTGAAATAGTTCATGGTAAAAAAATAAATGAACTTGTATTCGAAACACACTGTATAAATTACATTTCTACCTTTCTCAAGCTATCTTTACATAATCCTTAAAATAAGTCACACTCTCTGTGTAAGCCCATAAATATATAAGATAAGCATGTAAGTTTTTGCCCTTAAATAGTATAGTATAGCCAAATATCAAATACAACTTATCTGAATTTAATAAAGCATTTATCCTGCCACATCGAGTTCAAAAAACCACTAAATTATGAAAATCCTGGAAGCACTCCATTTTCACGAAACACCTCATACAATCCAATTAACCTAAAAAAAAGTGGGGCGGGCAAAAACAGTTTGCAGCAATCGTGAATAAAAACAAAGTTGCACCTTCTCATGGTGCCGAGTAGCTCTGGCTCCTGACCCAGTTTCCTTGCACCCATTGTGGCACTGGAGTCATATTTTCTGGAGTGGCTGTGTCATTGCATACGCTTTTCACACAATGCCCTTTTTAAAGTGGTGTTCTTCTATAAACATCTCATTTTGGAATTCGAACGGTGTCAAGCCGCCATGATTTACTCTTAAAAACAAATGAGTTTGCTTTCAAATTGTGTAAAAACTATAAAAAGGCTGCATGTGAAAAGCTCGATCGAGACTTTGGGAATCTTAAAGGACATCTTTTATTCAACAGTGGGTTAGAAAGAAGATTCTAGATTTAAGATACGTTTTAAAAACTACGAAAGCACGAAGAGTTTTAAGTCATAAATTATACATTTTCAACCAATGACCTTTTAATCCTGCTGTAGTCTGGTCTCTTAACATCACTTCGAAATTCGAACGGAGTCGAGATCAGCGGGCCAACTGCGTAACACACTAACAGTAGAAATTACTTTAATTTTGACAGTTCAACAACATTCATTGCGTTATTTACTTTGAGGAGCAGATAAATTTTTCGAACATATGAAGCAAAGGATTAGCAATATCCTTCAAAATGATTCAGATTGTGATTGAAAGTGTGTTACGCGGCTGCTGAATACAATCTTCAAAAACAAATAAATTCGCTTTCGAATTTTTTATGGTCATTTGAATGAGGGTTCGAAGTGAACTTTATTTTAAACAAAAGGATTGCTGTCGCACAGGATAAGCTTCCCATTTCTGAAAACGTATTTTTGTAAAGTAGGTCAATGGAGACATGTCAAGTGTACCGTTAGTCCTTATATAGGTCGTATTTTTGAGCTAGCTTAAATGGAAAAGAATTTAAGTCAAGTGGCACATGCATTTATTACTAAGCATAGTGACTTAATGCATCGTAATAAAGTATTAAGTACGACTAGATTTACTATAAACCCCCATAAACTAATAAACGTATTATATCAGATGAATAGTTACACACCGATTTCTCTCTTTCAGTCATCAGTAATTTGACTTTCGAAAGAAGAAGACAAAGCCTGACTGCCTGGTTGACTTTGTATGAATTTTATGTTATTTAATAAAAAAAAATTGTTGATTTGGTGTACTTGACTTTATGGATATTTTTTGTCTGACTAAATAAATTAATTGAATTGATTGAAAGCTTTGCGTAACTATACATTTCATATATCTATGATGCAGACGCTATACAACGATTTTTTTACAATGCCTGTTTCCTCACAAAGTTTTCCTTCACCATTTTGAGAGCAGTGGTGGTGATGAAAAATCCACAAAATACTCAACTGAAAAATACACTTTTCGACCAACAAACCTCGTTCCAGTTAGAACCATCCCGTATCCTTTCTACTCCGAAAAATTAGTCCAAAATACTAAACTAGAGCATTATAATGTAATTTATCTAATAGTTAACTAAACTAAAGTCAATTACTAACATTAATTTCGTACAAGCGTATTCGGAGCTGCATCCATATACTATGCGCTAAATATGACCTAGTTCTGAACGGTCATGCGAGACTGAACCATACAATACAAAGCCATTACTAAAAAGGTTTTTATTACCACTCTTGTTTGTGGAAATTAAGTTTTATTTTATAGAGTTTTCTGGGTGCCAGTCTTTGCCTTTATTTGAAAGCTAGGGTTTGTGTTAGGGGATGGTTTAATTTAATTTGTACTAGCGAAAAAAAGTCCGCTGTTCCCTACATTTTGACGAGTTATACGAACATAAATGTAGGGAACAGCTGATTTTTTTTTCGCGATTTCAGGTTTGGTCCCATAGTAAAAGTTGTTCATAATGACGAGTAGAATGAACTCTTAAGAGGTTGTTAATGTTTTACCAATAACCCTGTATACTTTCATATGCATTTAGTAAAAATCTGTTACTTTGACATTACAAATAGACACTTCAATTTTATTTATTCCTGACGCACAGCTTTGTGAAAAGATATTTCTCACACTCCTTCACTTACAAGGACACGGCAAATGCACAAAACCAAAAGGAGCACAAGAACTGTCAACTTGAAAGCGCCATTAACCTATATTTCTAGTTTAAAAAGCTAATGAGTATACTTTAGTGCTATTATAGTCCTCCATATTCTAGCATTTCGCAGGATTAAGGATGTGACGTCAACTAAACCAGTATTAGCATAATGGACACAGTGGTACGTTTAGAGGTATGAAATATAAACTGCGGTATATAATTGTGTATCATTACCCACCTCCTCTTAATGACGTTGTGAAATAATAGAGGATTTAATACTTGTGCCATTAATGTAGTTAGCGTTGCGTGGAATTCTGCGGTTTTATTTGCAAAGCTTTATTTCACAAGTGAGAATTTTATAGGGTGATACTTCGACCATAACTGAAACCATGAATTCAGCAAATTATTCTAGATTCCCTAGGGTAGGTCGAAATGTATGGAAAAGCAATTTTTTTTTTTTAAATATACTATGAAAAAATTGCACGCTTGGGCTTCAAAATCATAATTATACTGAATCCTTGGTAAATGTATCTACTTCAGCCGATTCGTATTCGAACCATCATCGTCATCATCATTCAGATGAAATTCGTTCACTGCTGGACATAGGTAAGTTTTCCCATTCTTAGTAAGGTTTAGCAAAGTTAAAGTTTATGCCTTTCATCTATGTGCATCATCAACGCCATTTTTTTAAAAGACCTTTTGTTCTTGTGGAGTACAATCGGTTAAATTTTCTTACGTTTAGCAATTTCCAGGTCAGTGTCATGTTGAATGTTGATAAAAAAATTATTCGTGAGCGTAATTTTATGAATCGCAAATAGGATTATATGAACTGTGGTGCTTCCCCTTAAACCTTCGCGTACCATAAACTTCCTCCATATTTCGTAGCAAATAGTAAAAAAAATCCGAAAAAACCCAATCACCAGTAAGTACAAAAAAAAACATAGTTAAGTATTAACATAACTTGCACGATCTTTCATTCGTCCATCCAAAGCAAAGATTGTTTACCATTAATAAAGCAGAAACTAATACATTGGTCACGTTCGGATTTCTGTATTATATTCTCGCTGCTAACGCCGTAACGTATATAACCTCATGTTTATAAAACAATGCCAATGTTCCACCAAGTACTTCCATTGATTTATGACTGAATATGCCTTTGACAGGTCGGTGTTGCAATTCAAAAAATATTTATTTTTGTTACGTTTTATAGGGCAATAATTTTGAGGGAATAGTCGTAAAATTTGCTTTAGACTTATGGTATTGTTTGCGTATGAAAATAGGGTTTAATTTTTATTTTTTTGATAGCTTTATTTGAAATTTTCATTGGCAATATTTTTCCTTGAATGACCATTGAGATGTTTAATGTTTCTATAATAATTCCTTCGCCGTGACAGCCCCTTTAACCGACGTTGTAAACGTTAACAGATGTCTTAAGATAGATCACAGTAAAACGATTCAAATCACTTTCGAACTGCACATAAATGTAATTTATCTGACGACTCCGAAATCGCAGGATAGATTGGAAACTGAATTTCGGTTCCAAGGACCAAAATGACTTCTTATAATTAAGTATGTAAACGGATTAGAAGTTGTTATGACAATCACTTTCATTCTAACAAGTTAACAATAGCCATAGCTCACTGCATTGGATTTTGTCCATTTTATTTATTGGATTTTGTTTTTGAAAGCGATTTTCATGAGGATTGCGTAATGCGTGGTGTAATTCCTAAGTCACCTTTTCTCTTTTACGACATCATATTGCCGAAAAGTAGTGGCATACTCCCAAGCCCAACTAAAAGCCACATACAACAAGTTTCATAATCTTCAATTTACAGTAGGTACACTAAACGTTTCTTTAAACTTTCTTCACAGACTCCTACAATCCACAATTCGTGGTACTAACTTGTAAACTTACAGAATACACCGCTAGATGGCGCCTGCGAACTTCTTTTGTTGCCAGTGTTGCCACTGTTAAATTTACTGCAGCGGAGTGGAGAACTTTGTTGATTACCGCACTTGAGCAGTGAGTACGTACCTGAAAAAAAAAGCTACAGTTAGTTACGTGTACAATAAGTAAAGTTATTTTAAAGCTAGATCTAGCTCACGGGAACAGCGTGAAGTTTTATAGTTTTTCTTGTTTGTCTGACTAATAGTGCCCGTCTTACTACTGTTAGTGTTAGTCTGCATCATCCCACTGCTGGGAAAACACGTCTGTTGTATGGGAGCCCCCCTTAAATATTTATTTTATTTTGTTTTTAGTATTTGTTGTTACAGCGGCAACAGAAATACATAATTTTGTGAAAATTTCAACGGTCTAGCTATCGCGGTTCTTGAGATACAGCCTGAGACGGACGGACGGACAGACAGTGAAGTCTTAGTAATAGGGTCCCGTTTTTACCCTTTGGGTACGGAACCTTAAAAAATAATGCATTGATGTTGCTTGATACCTACTTTAAATTGAAACAACAATCCTCTCTGACAATTGTAATAACATACTTTAATAGTAGCCAGTGATACAATTAGTAAGACGAACTGGGTATCAATTAGGCTTTTCGCACTAATTTAAACAGACTACCAAGATAATCGTAGCCTAATCATACCCGACTTAGCCTTTCTAGGAGGTAATGTGCTTAACAAACGTGACATATTTGTCATGAATTATGTTTGCCAAGTGGTGGTTGGGCTACGACTTGAGTCGTAGGTTCGAACCCAGGGCTAACTGCTTCCAAAACGGTGAAGGAAAAAATCGTGAGTAAACCGGGATGTCGTAGACCCCAAAAATTTGAAAACATGTGACATCTACCAAACCGCACTGGGCCCGCGTGGTGGATTTCGGCCCACACTCTCACAGAGGTCCCAGCAGTGGAAACATTATTGGCTCATTAGAACCTAGAACCAAAAACTTCGAAGAATGTGACACCTACTGATATTTCAAATGACTACAGTAAATGCGGTCGATGAAAAAAATAATCAAATAAATTTATTTTTTGTTCTATCATATTTAGACATCGAAATCCATCACGCGCGTTTCTCTAGCTAATTTTACTTGACCCTGCATATTTTTCAAAGCATAGCCGAAAGGGAAACAAAAAAAAACTTAGCATTTAAAATTGGTATTACGTTGTTATTGCAAAGGGATTAAATAAAGAAGTAAAATATTATATTTTCGCTGAACATAAGTACAGTCAAGCACATCAAAATAAAGACACGCTACCATCATCAATCATTCCTTTCATCTAATCCAAAAAAAAAGTCGAAAAGGACAAAATCCATACATTCCCCACCACAGCACTGTACTAGTTATTAGGAACCACTTGAATTATTCATTGGACGAGGGTAGACGAAAATCTTAACTTTTAACAGCAACTTTCAACTTTAACGGGTAGAAAATTAAGTCCAATTTGGAATGGTAACTTCGTCCGAGTGTTCAATCTTCGGATTTCAATCAGAACATTTAAATAGAGACGAGGTCTTAACTGTAGACTATTGGTTTTTGCGGGACCAAGTTTGGTCAAGTAGTTTCTTGGTCCTTTGAACTTTTTAGTCTACATAACCACAATGTTCAGAGGATTTTGGATCCCAGATATAAATGTTAGCATTTAAATGATTTGATTACATTTGAATGCTCACATATTATCTTAAATGATTGCATTTAAATGCTTCACATATCTCTTGGATTAGTATCCGAGAGATCTGTAAAGCATTTAAGCCTACCATCAAAAAAAGCTAGCCAAAATCTAGTTAAATGCTTCACATATCTCTTGGTAATGTATCCGAGAGATATGTGAAGCATTTAAACCTACCATCAAAAAAAGTTAGCCAAAAACTAGTCACTGTCTTATATTTAATGCGTGCTTGCTACAGTAACCTAGCCCACATTTTTTTGTTTGGCTTCGGTGCAATACGAATTTCGGTAGATTAGTTGCGGTTTTAAGGACCACTTTTTTTTTTTTTTGCGGTTGGGAAATCATCAAATGACCCCTCCCGCTCTGGGTGGAGCGGAAGGGAGTGTCAGACTCTTACTGACTAAAACCCACCCGTGTTCCTTCCTTAGCCCTTTATGTTCCGGGCCAGCGGTAACCCTTTCGGACAATCCCGCTGACCCGGCAGGCTTCGGCCCTATGGGGCCCCTCCTCGATGCTGACATCTCTTTGAGGCGCGCGTGGAACACGTACCTACGCGCCGTCCGGCACGGGCCTGGTCCTGATCGGACGGTGAGCTACAGTGACGGTGAGCGGTGAGTTACAGAGGTTTTTCAGAATAGTGTTTGCTGCTAAAAGATTTTGTGAATTATCATGATTCGGTTTAATGGTTTACTTAATATAGATGTGAGATAGCTCATTTTTTCTGGAATAAAACTGCAGATTTCTTCTTAATTATTGTATTTTTTTTTCGTCTTTTCTCATTTGTTTTTCCACCCTCGTTCCTTTTCTACTTCCTCTACCTTTTAAAACATTCATTCACTATTTCTTTCACTCCTTGACCATTTCGTATAGTCATCTCTGTCACTCGTTTATCGATTCACTATCCTGTCATAACGTTCCGTTCCTACATATACCTTTCATATAAGTGGCGAAATAAGGATGTACACTGCCTAACTCTTCGGCGATTACAGGCGTGATGTTAATAATAATAATAAGACCTTTATTTTCAGGCTACTTTGGCCCATAAGATAAGATAATACCTACTGTATGTACTTATGTATGTACTTTAAACTCGATGCAGAATGTAATAACCGGCATGTGTAAGCTTCTTAGATATTTAATCATCTTAAATATTCTATTATTCTCTTTAAATTACTTTTTTATTAATCTCTCAAACGTTATAAAAAGAAAAAGTTTTTAAGAATTACTTAAGCGCTTGCCTATTATTTTCAGTCCTAGAAACTAAAATATTATTTCTAGAAAATCCACTTAGCAATGAAAATTTTGCGTTAGTCTTAAAATAATGTCTTAAGATTTCAATTGCCCAGAAGAAAATGAAATAATGATTTAATTTTTATGAGAAATGACCATACTATTTTAACTATTCATTCACTCAGTCTATGATTTGTGAAGAAATAAGATTGAAAAATGACCGAAGGATAAATGTAATTGAAATAGGGGACGTTTTATTTCGTTTCAATCTTGATAGCAATTAAAAAAATCATCCATCTTAAGAATAAATGGTCCCCTTTTCTTCTTTTTTTTTTTTTTGTACAGTTTTAAGATTCTAATTAGGTTTTAAAGATTTACATTAATGATATAAAACTCGAAAAACATTTTCAAGGCTTCCCCAGAAGGGTAAAAGTAAAACTCGTCTTACACCGGGAGTTAATTCGAATTAAGTTTTTATGCGGCCATAAAAACCCAGAGTCCACGTTAACGTTTAGCATAAATCTGCAATATTTAAGGAAGTTGCCCATCGGGAGGACAGTTTAAAGTGTTCGAATAATATATTTATGCTCGGTGTGTTTCTCCCCTTATCTGGGAACTTTGGCTCTGTCATAATGTTTCATTATTATACTAATAATTGTGTAGGGGACGACTTTATTGACGGTTGAAATTTTGACAAGATTTTTATTGAGTTTGTGAAAAATGATTGGCATTATTGCTTTTTATGTTTCTAGATTTCATTTGCAATAGCACCAAATGATTTCGTAACCGTCCCTCTGTCTCTCCAGGTTCATTTCTACAATTGAGAAAGAAATGTTATTCTGATGAGTTATGTTTAGCTCTTCAAGCATTTGTTTTGTAGAGAACAATTAAGTGGTAACAACTAAAATTCATGAGAACAAGACCATAAATTTTTATTTATAAAGCCGAATATGTAATTTGAATAAATTTGTGTCCACACAAAGTTTACAACACATACAAATACATGTTTTGTTTCAATCTTCATTATTACGAATTACTATATTTTATGTCTTTGCTCAAAAATAAAGCAAAACACGCATATTTTACGAACAAAACAAGCTCAAGATAATGTATGCAGACTTAAAATATCAAAAGACAAGAAAATTTATTCAAACATGAACATTTACAAGAATATAAGGCGTTGTTATAATATAACTAATTCGTAATTTGTGTAATTTGTTTGTAATGCAAATTAGTTATAAATGGTTGTTATTAAACGATCAAAAATCGATTTGATCCAAATTATTTCGCCGATTCAGAACCTTAATAGACTAATTAAATTACCATAGATGTTCAATTTAATATATTTACAAGACCATTTAAATACTTCCTAAGTATTAAATAAAAATCGGAAGATGATATTAAAAATTTAATTAAAAATTTCGTCGCTTACTTTACTTTAAAGGACAATGAGCTTAAAATGGCGCTTTGAATAGAACTTTCGAAAAGGGTGATTCTGATTTTCTTATAGAAATATTATTAAGTGATGGGGGATCGATTCTGTTCAGACAAAGGACCAATTGGGGGAAAAGGGGAGAATAAAATTCCCTTTTAACTTGTTTGAGGATTTGGTTTGTTGACACATTATGTTGTTGTTTAGACGGCCGATCATTAAATTCTTAATATTGGGAGTGCAGATGATCAAAGGGTTATTTAATGGGGAGTGGGTTCCGATTTTGGGGAGTTGTTTTGAAGCGACACTTAGTGGTATTTATTGAAATCACGGGGTTTCTTGACTGAATAAACTTACTGTCTATAGAATTAAACTCCGTTTTTCTTCTGTTTCGGACAAGCGAATAACGGCTTTTAGTACCAAAGGGTCGCACGTAGACTACATTTAATTTTGACTTGAATTTCAGCTGTTACAGTTTTAGGCTTAAATTAGTTACACATCATGTAGGCCAGACGTTAACGAACCCTAGTTTTAAACAGATGGCGTTAAATAAAAAGTTACCTATCAATGTGTATTTTTAAATGACATGATTATGTAGTTTTGTGGTGAGTGTGTGTTGTGTGTGTTTTGAGTTTTGGGTGTGTGTGTTGAGTGTGTGTGTAATAGGGTTATGTAATAAAGGGCGAGCCTATTACTATCAACCGGGCACAAATCCAGACTTCGGGCTGCTACTGAGAAATTCCAGATCGAAAAACCCAATAACACTTTTCCCGATTCGTCTTCGATTCCCGACTCGGGAATATTTGTTTACCTTTTTGGCAAATAAATCACGAATGCAGATTAGATAAAATGTACCTATTAAAGTTTCCGATGACTCCCCTAGGCAAGGGGCTTAAATGACATAAAGCGCGGTCACTGTCGGACTGCATAGAAAAGAAAGAGAAGCGCGATGACACAACGCTGGTAATTTATTGCAAAATATGAAGCAATTATTTAATTACAAAAAATCTATTGTTTGGACTAAAAAATTAAAACACTGGTGTTTTAGTATGTTGCTTGAAGAATAATCGGACAAAAAATCAGAATGATTGTATGTATATTAGTATGGTTTTTATTGTAAAAAGACAGTTTTTAGAGGTATCTTCATGATTTTTTTTCTATCGTATCAAATTAGTTGTACTATGTTTTCAACACACTTTCACCCGAGCATATATCCTGCAGAATATCATATATTTTTCAGATTTCGTTTACCGTAGTCGATCATAATTATGCTTTTATTGTTTCTAAAACTTGCGTTTTTTTGCGTTTGGGTCCTGTAAACTTTGCATCACGAACAAACATAACACAATAAGCGTCTGAAGCACCGAAGGGATACCGACGCAGGAATAATTAAAAATTAACATTTTGAAAGGATGTTTTAATTCATTATTAAAATTTTGCGGTTGGAGTTGCTTTAACGCGAATAATTCACACAATTCATGTCAAATAACGCGTTATTATTCGGTATACATGATATAGGGTTGCTAGCATTGTACTTAGATATAATTAAAATTAAAATAAATTGCAGTTTTAGAAGTGTTGTCTAGCTAAGTAAAATATTAACTTTCCGGGGTGTCAGAATTGAAATATGAATTATGACAAGAAGGCTATAATTATCCAGTTGAATTCAGGCATTAGTTGTTTGACATTTATGTTAAACTGGGCCTATTTGGCGCAGCCGTAAAGCACACAATACTATTTAAAAAAAAAAATGTTTTTTTTTTGTTTTTATGTGTATATTGTGTGTGTGCCTTACTTAACGTGGGTCAAGTAAACTTATTTTACATATTTATTTATCACAACAATCGCCGGAATTAAATCAGCGGATTCAACAAAAACTGGTCGTAAAGTAAATTTATTGTTTCGCTCATTACCACAGTGACTCACAGTCACAAACCTTTATTTAATCTGTGACAATAATTATGTATGCTGGCCACATTTGGCTGAGATCATCTTCCGATACAAAATATGCGTATCCGCTGTCGTAAATATGTGCTACCTGGGTCCTAATGGCTTGAAGGACCAAACTAATAAGTTCTTGTGTTCGATGTCTTTGCTTAAAAAAACACTAATGTATACCGGTTGTTTTGTTTTAGGCTACGCGCGCACTGCGATGCGATTTTTTTTATCGCATATTCATGCAAAATAAAATCTCAAACGCAAATAATTTTTCAAGCGATTTTTTACCGCAGTGCGCGGACTCTAGAATATTGGTAGGTACTGTTCACAGAATGGCGGTTATTATCCGCAACGATTAAAATTGGTAGTGAGCGCTTAGCCTTAATTCAAATTCTAAAGCATTTTTCGAAACTTGGTCCTGACAGCCCTAGCTTCGAACGGGGTTCCGTTGGTGGCCATTGTTTTATTATGTAAACCGCCCAAAAAAGGTCTTTTGTCCTTAATTCTTTGGATGGAATCTTTTCTAACTTTCGTCCTAAATTATGGTGTTCAGCCGTAATCACTTTCGACCCCCGACACTTGTGAAAAGGCAAATTGTTTGTGTTATTTTTTTTTCATTGTATGTCATTGGGTATTATTTAAAAAACGCTAATTAATTTTTATAGTAAACGAGGTTATTGGTGTTGACCTCTGACAGGGTTGACTTGTCACAGTATTTTTATCTTTACTTGTGGTAACTTGTACACTTGGTTGGTTTGAAGACATGTGGCGTCAGCACATGATACACACACGCACACAAACGTCCGACATCGCTATTGTCTCGGACGGTACCGAGAGCTCCTGCGCTTACGCACATATTCACAGTGTATTTGATAACCACAAGTAAAGCGGGCGTCGCTTCGTGAGGTAAAAATACTACTAGTGTAGAGGATTCCGACGTTGGCGAGAAACGGCTGGTTGACACTTCCCGTGACCCAAGGGCTGGCTTTTACCTTGGCCAGAGGCTTAGCATCGCCATACAACGATTACTAAAGAGGTCATTGTACTCATCATTATGAACAACTTTTACTATGGAACCAGACCTGAAATCGCAAAAAAAAATCAGCTATTCCCTACATTTATGTTCGTATAACTTGTCAGAATGTAGGGAACAGCTGATTTTTTCTCGCGATTTCAGGTTTGGTCCCATAGTAAAAGTTGTTCATAATGATGAGTACAATGACCTCTTAAGAGGTTGTTCATGTTTTACCAATAACCCTGTATAGTTTCAAATGCTGACTTTAACACAAGATATTAATGAAGTGAGCGTCAGCGTCTAATTTTAATGAAATACAAGCTTTGTTTAGTCTTGAGTACTGACCCATAAAAGTATAATTTTAACTAGTTTAGGCTCGCTAATTACCACTCACAATAGATTAGCATTACACTAACAATGTCCTAAGAAAAGCGAAATTTAATTGCCCATTGTTTTCAAGTCTAAAAATAACGTCTTTCCTCTCCCGGTTTGATCCTTATAGATTTTTGTTGGAGAAACTCGAATATTTCTGAGGCCCTTCATAATTATTCCAGACCAAGATTTTATGAGGTTGAAAGTTATAATTTCTGATTTTATATTCACGATCTGTACTGTTAATAAAGCTTTTAATGAATGTAGATTGCAGTCTGAAGGTCTGAACAAGAAATCGATATAGATAGTCTTTTGATTTATTTGTGTGTCGTTCAGTGTGTCCTTCAACAGATTAACTATAGTCCGCGCGGAACTATTTGGCCGCGCCTTAGGTATGTGAGCGGTGGGACGGAGGGGCGGGGGCACTTTGTCATTACATTACTCAGTACGTGCGTTGCGAACAATAGGCTTAGATCAGTCGCTACGATTTATTTTCCAGTTAGCGCCTTAAAGCGTCAAACATTGGTCCTTGTAGTTTCGAGTAAAAACGCGAGAACCAAAGGACCACCTTTTTTCGAATGGCTAAAAGGTACTAACAAAATTAATTCTGGTCACACATTTTCACCAGTGAGGACCAGGGCCCATTGGTCACGGCCACTAGTAACTCGGAAAGGCGCTTTGTGTAAGTTATTTCATCACCACCTCTCAGAACGGTGAAGGAAAACATCGTGAGGAAAGCGGCATGTCCTAGAACCAAAAATTCGAACACATGTGTCATCTACCAACCCGCAATGGGCCCGTGTGGTGGATTTCGGCCCACTCAATCTCACCGAGAGGAGGCCTGTGTCCCAGCAGTGGGAACATTATAGGCGGATTATGCTATATAATTTCTCCCTAACACAGTAAGCACTATATTGCCTATTCCAAACCTAGAAGCCAATACCAACGGATAACGTGAAAACAACAGACTATACATATTTTAATTTCCCCGTAACATTGTATTCGAGGTTCACTGACCAGACACACCATTGAAGCCAGGAAAAGTTTTCAATAAAAAAAAAAGTGATGGCTACATTGGGTACCCATCGGCAAGTTGAAACTCGGCAATATTAATATCGGAATGAAAGCTTATGCGGCCTATTGTCAAAATGGCGGAATCTTATCGCGCGCGAAATATAGCGAGCGGTATCGAAATCATAGCCAGTCCCAGATGGTTCGAGTTTTTGTTGTACCCGTTTTAGAGGTAAATATTTGATGTTGATATTTGTAGTTTGAACACGGAAATAGGTAGGTTTGTTGTAGTGATTAACGATTGGATGTGATTATAAGAGGTTGCTGAGAATTTTGATATTTTGGTCCTAAATTCCGAACGAAATAAGATGCTGTGGGAAAGTGGTGCTTGACTTTAAATCCATAACAGGAAATGATACTGAAAACATCGAAGTCATTAGCGTAACATAATCAGCCTATAATGTTCCCACTGCTGGGACACAGGCCTCTCCTCTTCGAGAAGGAGTGGGCTGTAATCTACCACGGGGGCCCAGTGCGGGTTTGTAGATGTCACATATCTTCGAATTATGGATTCTAGGACATGCCGGTTTCCTCACGATGTATTCCTTCACCGTTTTTACAGCAGTCATTAGCATACCTCAACAATATTCAGCCGAAAATGAAGGCTCTGCATCGAAATTTCGAATTTACCAATCTACAAAACCAATCCTCTATTTCATATAGCCGCAATTTCAATTTTCCAAGAGCGAGCGGTTATGAAAATCGGGGTATAAAGGCTTACCCCCACTTGTTAGGGATTAAGGTATTCTTTGTGAAAAATATTGCTGAATGTACGTTTAATCTGGAGTGGGGGCCATGCTTCGGTAGGTTTTTTGTAAAGCCTTTTTTTTATTCTTTCTCATGATTATCTAGGAGCAATTTTACTGGAGGTCTCAGTATAAGCGTCTCTTTCTCATGCTACGTTGCAATTTACCCCATTTTTGCATTGCTAAATTACAGTTTAATGGCAGTGAAGTGTGAGTCTGTGTTTACATGAGATTTTTATGTTTTCGCGCAAGATTACTTTTTTGTTTATAGGAATATATGACATGTTATTTATTATTATATAATTCTGGTATGTCTTAAATGGTTTTTGTCATCATTCATCATCATGCTCCAGCCCTTATCCCAAATTATTTGCGGTCGGCGCAACATCTTTCCAAACTTCTCTATTAGTCGTCATCTCGGTAGTCACCCCTTTCTAACCACATCATCATTCACACGGTCCATCCATCGCATCATCGATTTTTGTATTGTTATATGTATAATTCAAAACTCATTTATACACACATTCTTTATCCCTTCCACGCGAGACAATGGCTTTTAAATTGTTTCTCTAATTGCGGCATTCAACCGGTTAAAAGACGACAGAATTTTTTTGGTATAAACGATTTATACCAATAAATTGATGACTTATCAAGTTAATTTCTAACGTCAAATTCTGCTCACCTCACAAACAATGAAGCAAGTATAACACAACAGTCGACTGATTAGGTATTTGTCATTTATCTCAGCGTTGGCAGAACGGAACTTAATCACCTGAGCTTGTCATCCGGCGATGTACAAATACATACATTATATGTATATGTCCATATACATCCTGAGACGGATGTGTATGTATTTATGTAAATTGATTGAGATATGTTATGTGGGTGTTTGGGAATTATTAAATCGCTTTAATGTATTGTTTCTTTACGATAAGGTAGGTATTGATTACGATGTCGCTGACAACCAGCGCCAGGCTCTGTCTCGCTTACGGTCGTAGCATTCCTATTTTGTTATACTATACTCGCAACGCAGGAGAACCAAGGTAACCGACATAGCCCGAAGAATTGCCAAACTTACGTGGCAGTGGGGCCCACATTGCTCGCAGAACAGATGGCCGATGGGGCCGAAAGGTTCTGGAGTGGCGACCGCGTACCGAAAGACGTAGCGTTGGAAGGCCTCCCACAAGGTGGTCCGACGACCTTGTGAAGGCCGCAGGAACCCGTTGGATGCGAGAAGCGCAGAACCGGTCGAAGTGGAGGTGTTTGAGGGAGGCCTATGTCTAGCAGTGGACGTCTTTCGGCTGAAATGATGATGATGATACTCGCAACTGGCGTAAACGAGGCAAAAGGAGTACGTAAGGATCGTAGCAGGTGGCGTTCTGTAGTTTCTGCCTCCATGAGAAGGCGTCAGCTTATGTATTCTTAACAGACTTCTAAAAAGGAGGAGGTTCTCAATTCGGATGCTTCAATTTTTCGTATGAATATGACAGAACAACATCTGGAGTCAGCTAGTAATCCACTCCGTCCCAGCGCAGGCTGATATCGGCCCATTACAATAGATAATCAATTTTGTCTCATTAGCGGTGATAAGAAGTTAATGAAGACCTTTATTGTCTGACAATTTTGGTCTAGTAACACCACAAAATTTCAACGAACCGTATCGTATTTCCGACAAGTCTATGAAAAGTTTAGTAAGTAGCACAATAAAGTCGGGTCCTCACTGTCGTTCACCGGCTTCGAAAATCTGGCCTGAATAATGTATTATACCACGAACTGGGATTGATTTTACTTGAAGAAATAAATTCGCTATCATAAAGGGTATGAAATTCTGTGGAACGTTAAGGCTTTCCCTTCTAAAGGGTGTATTTTTCAATATATGATGTGTTTCAGGGGTTTTCTTATGGTATATTTTGTCAAATATGTTTGGTGGAAGAATTGATGATGATGTGAGGTAAATGGTTTTGTATCGGAATAGCTGCGTGAAACTGATAGTGGGCTTAGTTTGTTTGATAAAATGTTTTTGTTAGATTTTTATCTTGCCCTAAGCGGTGAAATGGATTGAGGTTTGTTTAGAAAATTTGTGCTTCAATAATAATAGCGATCATTAGACATACCTACATAGAGTCCGTACATTTGAATTTAAGGCTACGCAAGCTTTTCATAGCTTTAAAGGCTCCTTCAAAAAGGCGCGACGCAACGGTGAGTCACGATTCTGGTAGAACAATATCCATGAAGTTTTTAAGCGACTTCAAAAAAGAGGTGGTATTTTTCACTTTGTAGTTTTTTTTTGGAAGTCGGTCGTTTTTTTTTTTCGTATAAATTGTTGTAGTAGAGTCGCGTCGCGCCTATCTGCGGAAGTCTTAATGCTTGTCTAATCATTTTGTACTTAATCTGTCGTGGTCCAAAACGAAATTTATCGCCTTTACCATCCAGTAACTACAGTTAATACAGAACTGAACATATGGTCGATATGGTGACGCTTGGGGAGGCCTATGTCCAGCAGTGGACGTCTTTCGGCTGAAACTTGCGATTTTCGCTATTGACAAAAATTAGGGTCAGGAAAATCCATTCTCAATCGATTTAATAATCAACAACCTCTTAATACATTACCGTAATAGGTACAGACGCCAGCACATCAAGCTACCCGAAACTGTCAAATTATCCCAATCAACTTTGAACCTTATGCTTTAGCAATAAAGTTGAAAATCTATTAAAGAAATTTGAAAGATTGTAGTAGCTTGATGTGCTTGGCGTCTGTACCATACAGCTGATACAGCCTATTCACCACACAGACGGATAAACACACACACAGACCAGGCTATAGATGGCTATAGACGGCTATAGGCCCCGTCTATTGACGCAGTCCCGTCAAGCGTACCTGTCGACGAGATAAGACAGCAGTAGGGCTGTCCCAAAACAAAAAATAAGACCTTTTTTTGTAATTGTTTTTTTTGTCGTTGAAACCTTTTTGCAGTTTTTGTTGATTTGAACGTGGTATTTGATATTGTTTGTGGGTAGTTTTTATCAATATTATGTTCTGGCTAGCGTGGTGATTTGTGTTTATTTCGTCATTTAAATATTTAAAAGCTTTTTGATAAAATAATGGCAATACCCGGACACGTGATTAAATTCTAGTAAGAAAACTAGATACATTTTTAAATCAGAATTGCAATTTAAAAAAAACTATTTCACAATAAAAAACAGTTAACATATTTCCTGTAATCCAGCTACAAAACATACCTATCTAAAAAACTGCTGAAAATTGAATCATTCAAATGCAATAGCAAACGTTAACAAAAAAATGTATGTAGTAAATCCACGCACAAAAATATATATTGGATCCGTCATGGCCACAGGAATAACAAATGTGTTCAGTGTAAGAGTGATGAAACGTGCTTCGGGTTTTTGTTGCTTTATAAATTCAGTTACAGATAATATAATGGCAACAAATAAATGTAAAAACCTTTCAGTATAATACTATTTTGATTCACAATCATCCTTTCGTTGAATTTATTTTCATTTGCTCTTCTACAAATTAATAACGCTAGTAATAATTTTGTCTGTTTGCAGGCACGAACCTTTTCAACTGCAGATAAAAATGAGCATTGCACCACAATCCGTCACCTTCACTGATGGTGTACCATTGAGTCCATTGCGTAACATATTTACAACCACAATCTTAATGATTTTGAAGGATATTGCTAATCCATTGCTTCATAAGTTCAAAAAATTTGTCTGCTCAACAACGTAAATAACACAATGAATGTTGTTAAAACCAGTAGGGTCCAGAATCATGACAATAAATCCATGGGAACAGGTTATGCGTCGGTGTCCCTGCCATGCACCCTGTATAAAGAGTATATCGAGAAATATACCAATCGTATCAATCGATACTGCCAACCCTAAGTAGCAATCTTGGCGACCGTCTCGTATCCTGAGACGTGCTCACATGCTCAGGCAGCACACGACATGTGCTCAAATTCCGTATTTACCACTATCTCCTTAGGCTCAAATTTTGAGGAATTACATCTTATTGGAAATTTGTAGCCACAGTTTCCTAAGTAGGATACAATAACATGTGGGAGTTCTTGAATTTTTTAAACGCGAAATCTGATCGCCGATTACAAAAAATTGACGTTTAAAAAATAACCCCTCCTATCCTTACTAATATTATAAATAAGAAAGTAACGCTGTCTGTCTGTCTTGTTACCTTTTCACGCCTAAACCACTGAACGGATTTCGATAAAATTTGGCAGAGAGATAGATTGCATCCCGGGGAAGGACATAAGATAGTTTCTATCGACATAACTCGCGAGCGTAGCCGCGGGCGGAAGCTAGTATGAAATAATTTTGTATACTACGTATCGTTACAAATAGATATATACAGGGAGGGAGAGACATCACAAGTTTCTAGACCGGGCTAGCGTAGAAATATTTCGTCGGTTCTAAAAAAAAACCGCTGTTTCATAGAAAAGTGCGATTCCTACGCGGTAAAAATGTATGGAACAGCACATATTTTTTTAAATAACCGACGAAATTATCCATAAACAGATAGATATAGACTGATAAAAAACAACAACTTCCATGAATTCAGTAAGTAATATATCACCATTTTTGACATAACACATTTTAATTAATTACATAGTAATTTACAATCTATGACATCACTGTATAAATAAAACAGTCCGTTATAAATATACGTTTCTGTAACCAATCTTCCTCAAAACGCGAAAGCAATCTAAACACGAGACAGATCACAGAAAAGCAAAAAAAAAACAGGTGTGCCACCCCTGCATTAAAATCTAGGACGAGTCACATCTCCGAGACGCTGTGTAAGCTACACGTATCTTCAAGCCCATGTTTTACTACGTACTTGAGTCGAATTTTGAGGGATGATTTTGCTCAATGAACACTATAGTGAATACCTTGTATTTTTTTATATAAATGTTTTTTTTTAAGTAGGTTTGCACAAACACTTTTACACTTCAATCATTTTTTTTTTAAACTAGATCTTTTTTTAAGCTAGATTTTTTAAAACTAGAACTAGGTCAGCGTTTCGTGTCTGACTACTCTGAGAAGAAAGGCCGAAACAAACTCAGAGGTTTTAAAGTCCAGACATAATCTTGGTCATGTGTAATGTGAAGACCATGTAGATCGATGTCTGAGATGGTCTTTTGAGGAAAGAACCACACAGATTGAGAGGACCTGTCCAGTCAGTGCACGCATTTGTCAACGTAAGTGTGAAAGGGATAAAAAAGAATAAGAAAGTAATTTTTGATTACAATAATCATAACCACCCGGGGGAGGCGTGGCTAAATAATAACAGCCGCACAGGTCGATCGATCAGGTTAAGCTTCGCTTGCCGCGGTTGGTCAATGGATGGGTGACCATCTTTACAAACCGATAGCCCTCCGTGCCTCGGCAAGCACGTTAAGCTGTTGGACCCGGCTGTCATTTGTGGATATTTTTTGACAGTCGTTACGGGTAGTCAGGAGCCCGAAAGTCTGACAACCAGTCTTAACAAGGGGTATCGTATTACCCAGTAACTAGGTTGTGGAGGTCAGATAGGCAGTCGCTTCAGCTGCATCCGGTTAGACTGGAAGCCGACCCTAACATAATTGGGAAAAGGCTAGGCAGATGATGATGATGAATAATCAAAATCACAACCCTTCTTTTTGCTTTGCGGTAGTCGGGTAAAATTACCAGTCTATTAATTTGTCCCACTGCTGGGCAAAGACCTCTTCTCATACAGAGAAGGCACGAACATTGATCACCACGCTTGCTTAAGACGGGTTGGTGAATTCAGACTTATATTAAGTACAGACTACCCGAAACTGTAAAATTTTCCCAATCAACCTTGAACCTAATGCTTTAGCGATAAAGTTGAAAATCTATTAAAGAAATTTGACATATTGTAGTAGCTTGATGTGCTGGCGTCTGTACCAGGCCAGGTCCCAATTATTGTTGATGCTTTACGAATAAAATTACAGGGTCCCTTAGTGATAAAAGTTCAAGAAAATATACAAAATTCCCACACGCGTCTGCAAAATATAATAAAAATAATGAAAGTTTCTAAACTTAATCCAAGTTTCTTAAAAAGAAAAATGAACTTTGACAAAAACGCGAGCCAAAAAAATAACTAGACAAAGAAAGCCCTAAATAAATAATAACACATTTTCACAAACATCAAAAGCATTTCTCAATAGTTATAAACAAAAAAAAAAAAATGTTTACATGAAAAACCAATCACACTTTTACTGCACACGTACCTATGAGGTAAATGTATATGTTGCTATAATAATATATATAATTTTTATGATACATTCGAGTACTTTTTGTTCGTCGAATTTTTTCGATAAACTTTTGGGTTCGTTCTCGAATTCCATTAGAAAAGTTTTCGAGGTACTGCGAAGCTACCTGGACTCTAGTTTGGAATTGATGTTATGTTTCTTTTCGAAAAAGTAGAAATTATACCTACCCGTCTTGCTGCCAAAAATAATCTTATTGAGAGGCCCCGAGGCCATTGAGAGGCCAGGAAAGCCATGTAATAAATCTATACTACTAATAAATATAAAGCTAGTATTTTTGGGGTTCCGTACCCAAAGGGTAAAAACGGGACCCTATTACTAAGAATAGAATAGAATAGAAATACTCTTTATTATGTACACCAAATAAATTACAGACATAAAAATAGAAACTGTACATAGGGTGACACAATGGGCGGTCTTATCGCTAAAAGCGATCTTTTAGACTTCTTGAAGACTTCGCTGTCTGTCCGTCCGTCCGTTTGTCTGTCACCAGGCTGTATCTCAAGAACCGCGATAGCTAGACAGTTGAAATTTTCACAAATTATGTATTTATGTTGCCGCTTTATCAACAAATACTAAAAACAAAATAAAATAAATATTTAAAGGGGGCTCCCATGCAAAAAACGTGTTTTTTTTTCGGTGTTTTTGCCTTGTGGTACGTAACCCTTCATGTGCGAGTCCGACTCGCACTTGGCCAGTTTTTTTTGTTTGTTTGAAAGCGCTAATCTCTAGAATTGTCAGTCGGATTTGAAAAATTCTTCTTGCATTTGACAGCCCAATTCTTGAAGAAGGCTATATATAGGCTTCTTCACGCTGCGACAAAAAGAAGAAAAAGTCAGAAAGAACGCCAAGCGAAACGAAGTAACAGTAAGATGGAATATGATGCGGTGGGTCGGGGGCCAAAATTTCACATAGACGAAGTCGCGGACTGAAGCTAATACCATCATATAATATTTGGTCTCAGTAGCTTATTCATTCAACTTCAATTGAATCTATCTTCAGCCTTACTTAAATATTAATAGGCTCATCGTTATATTAATTTTCCTTTTCCACGAAAACCACAATTCAATTACCCTCCGAAAGAAAAGATCTTTCAGAGGATTTCTCTGCTACTTTCCAACGAACAAAGATATAATAAAATATAAAACATAATCAGCCTATAATGTTCCCACTGAGAGGTCAGTGTCAGTGTCGGTGGGAGGGAGAGGGCCGTAATCCACCACGCGGGCCCAGTGCGGGTTAGTAGATTTCACATCATGTCATCGATTTTTCGGTTCTAGAACTTGCCGGTTTCCTCACGATGTTTTCCTTCACCGTTTTGAGAGCAGTGGTGATGAAATAATATACACAAAGTCAAGCGGCTGTCAGCATTGTGACTGCGAGCAGTGGTGGCCCAGTGGCAACGGCTGCAACTTACGAGATGTAGGTCGTGGGTTCGAACCCAGCCAGGCAGCCAGCTGAATACCAATATTTTAGATGGAGCGACTGCCTACCTGACCTCCACAACCCAGTTACTGGGTAACACGATACCCCTTGGTGAGACTGGTTGTCAGACTTTCGGGCTTCTGACTACACGTAACGACTATCAAAGATCCACGAATGACAGCCGGGACCAACGGCTTAACGTGCTTTCTGAGGCACGGAAGGGTGTCAGTATGTAAAGATGGTCACCCATCCACAGTCCAACCGCTGCAAGCGTAGCTTAACCTGATCGATCGACCTGTGCGGCTGTTTTAGCCACGGGCCCAACGTGAGGACACACCTGTAACAGTTAATTTAAGTCTGAAATCGCCGGAGTCTTGAGCAAGCGCAGGCGTGGTGATCAAAGCTCGTGCCTTCTTTGAATAAGAAGAGACTTCTTGCATATAGTATAGTAACCTGTTACATTGCATTTTGACCGTGTAAATATTGCACTACTCTATGTAACAGAAGACGCGCGTTGGGCATTTTTTAGACGGGAAAAAACCATTGAACTCGCGCCACTGTTACCGTAAGCGACACCGCGCGTGTTTTGTTTATAAGACGATTAAAAAAAAAACCCGCTTCGGATGTGTTCGGCTGTCCTCGGGATGTAGTCGGTTTTAATGTATATCCGATATGTCAGTGAGTGATTGTTTGTGTTTTGTTTTCACTTGAGAGGAGTGCCACTGTTTTTTTTTTGGTAACCGAGAAAAAATGTCCACGCTAAGGGGTCTAGAGTCATGTGCTGCATACATGGTTACAGTTTACGCCCCTGTAAAATTCTAATACAAAATCACCATTTTCTAATCACCACCAGCACAAACAGTGTTAAATATCCAATTTTCAGTCAATTACGTTCGTGTATACTTGGTCCTTTTGCCCTTAAACGAGTGCCCAATAAAAACGAGTCAATATGAGAGCTGTGCCCCAATTTGCACCGGCCCTTGGAAACAATGTCTTTGGGTTACATTTCGTTGTCTTTATTCGAGCGGAAAACCTGGATCCATTGTGATTTGGATAGGTTAAAGTCGTTTAGAAGAAAATACCCTGGAGGCTGAAGACTGGTAGTTTTTGACAGCAATTTGATTCTGATTTGATTATTCATGTGACAATAACAAAATCGACTTAAATACTGCAATTTGTTTGATAAATGATTTTATTTCTGTAAGTAGATTTGCACAAACACTTTTACACGTCAATCATATTTTAAAAACTAGATGAGTTCGGTGTTTCCTATCTGACCACTCTGAGAAGAAAGGCCGGAAGAAATTCATACGCCTTAGTCTCTTTTAAAATCCAGACATATCCTTGGTCAGATCATGTGAAATGGTGTCTTGGTGTCGGTGGTGGAGGAAATAACTACAAAGATTGAGTGAACCAGTCCAGTCAGTCCACGCATTTGTCAGTAATCGCGCAGTTCTCAAGTCAAAATATGAGGAGCTCATTTTTCTTGCTCGATTAACCGTTCAACAGACATTACACAATTCAGAATTTCGCTAATTTTCTGGTCCTTCGATCCTTTGATCTTCGGATCGAAGGACCAGAAACTTAGAAATTAGGAAAAAGAAATTAGGCAGCAAAAATTTATAAAGTCTGACCCATCATCAATTTCATACTAAATTTCATAATGTCAAAACACTATCCTATACCGACAGATGTTATTAGTATCACCGATAAATTAAAGCATACTTACAACATCGGAATTCACAGGAGAATGGCCGGAGCGACAGGTGTGCGCCATGTCACGTCTGGCAAGCCCGTTTGGATACGTTCACTAAGATCATAAGATATTTAAACACCCGGCACTACCTGTGTTAAGAGCTAGTTTATGTATGTCAGTGCATGTGTTAAGACGAGTACTTCACATGTTAGAAGGAGTATAATTTGTATGCAGGGCAACAAGGACATCGATGCACAACCATTGGATTCAGTACATGATTGTGAACTCCCCTGCGCAGACATCATTTGTCAAATAATATAAAAAAAATTATGTTCCATATATTTTGACGATTTTTTTTTAAGAACAGCAGTTTTTTTGGGAACTTACGGTTTTTTTCCAAGCTAGGTCTAGAATCATGCGCCGAATTCATCGTTTCAGTTAGCGCGACGATGTCCCCCTGCCACCCTGTTTTAAACTTTATACCTGGAATTTGGTCCTTGTAATCAATATTATATTATATGCTCTCAAAACGGTGAAGGAAAACATCTTGAGGAAACCGGCATGTCCTAGAACCAAAAATTCGAAGACATGTGATATCTACGAACCCGCACTGGGCCCGCGTGGTGGATTACGGCCCACTCCCTCTCACAGAGAGGAGGCCTGTGTCCCAGCAGTGGGAATATTATAGGCTGATCATGTATGTTATGTAATCAATATTAGTTCACAGACAGAGCAGTGGTGGCCAAGTGGTAACGGCCGCGACTTACTAGTTGTAGGTCGTAGGTTCGAACCCAGACAGGCGCTTTACTTTGTGTAAATTATTTCATCACCACTGCTCTCAAAACGGTGACGGAAAACATCGTGAGGAAACCGGCATGTCCTAGAACCAAAAATTCGAAGACATGTGACATCTGCCAATCCGCACTGGGCCCGCGTGGTGGATTACGGCCCACTCCCTCTCACCGAGAGGAGGCCTGTGTCCCAGCAGTGGGAACATTATAGGCTGATTATGGTATTATGGTAAAATTAGGTTTCGCGAGGTCCAGCACCATAATTGCGTAACACACTATTAATTTAAATCCGACTCATTTTGAAGGATATTGCTAATCCATTACTTCATATGTTCGAAAAATGTGTCTGCTGAACAACGTAAACAACGCAATGTATGTTAATGAACTGTGAAAATGAAACCCATTGCTACTGATAGTGTGTTACGCAATTAGCCCGCTGAATTGCTAAGAGCTAAAATGAAGCAGTATAAAATATATTAGATACTTAAATTAATGCCTTATATACGCAGTCATAAAATTGCCTGAAATACACACAACGTTTTATTTAGACGAAAACGTATTAAAATCTCAGAGCCACTGACACTATCTCAATCTCTAAAACAAATTGAGTTCTGCTTGCCCTTCAAGTTACTAAAGTTACGAGGGGTGAAAGTCCCAATAACCGTCCGAGTCATTTCCGTGCAAAATTGTACATCTTTGTAACAGCAGTAATGAGAGCTAGCCCACTCGTTACATCGCCGCTTTGTGCGTCTATTTCCGTTTTCATGCCTTTGAGAAGTTTTTTTTTTATCTTGGAATATATCCCCAAGTGTAAATGTCCGACATGATTTTTTTAAAATTTATGTTGGGCCTTTTTGTATTATTAAGTACGCAGTCATTGATAGCGGTGTCTATTTATTTAAAGTAATATTGGCTTCGCAGTTTCTACTACACTGTGTATTTGTTTGTGTTTATTTATAATATCATACATAACTCTCAAAATAAAGAGCAAACACCGTTTTAAAAAATCTAACAGAAAATGTCTTCATCCACAATTTCAATTTTATATAGGCATTTAAACGCCTCATCTTAACTCAACTTTTATGCCTCAATAACAATTTCATAACGACGACAAAAAAGGGAATAAACGACGTAAATATTTACCTAAGAAAATCGATATTTACTGAAGTACTTCTCCCCTCTTTAAATCACCCAAGATCGAAGGGGGCGAGGGGCGTTATTGGCGTAAATGATTTCCGTCTTACCGGCGAGAATTGAGACGTGTCTGCGGAATAGTGCCATCGAATATATTCACGGCACTTAACACAGGCAACGTCGAATGTATAGGTATTATTTTTGGGTGAGGAAACCCTATTAGAGAACTCATTTTTGTGAATCGGTATCAAGGACAGATAAATCGATTGACATGAAAAGACTTGGCTATGTAAAATAGTGTCCCTTTTTCTTTGATGATAGAGTCTATTTTGTAGGGACACAAATGTAGCTAAATTAACTTGTATCATTTGAGGATCAAAGGACCAGAATACTTGGTCCTTTAATTACTTTACTTAAGCGCTAAAACAAACTAACAAATCGCACCACAAATCATTCTAGAAAGACAACTCGAACAAACCCTTTTTACCAATTTAATAATAGCTAGTTTTCCTCTCTAAAGGGAGAGTGCTAGTAGTTGTTTAACAAAATGAAAAAAACTATGGCCGCCGTCAGTCAATCACCGGCCAGAAAAGTGACGCGACGTAAATCCAGCGGCCAATAATTGGCGCCCACGTTCCACGCTCCATTGCATACTGAACTGTACAGTGGAGTAGATGATTTTGTTTTAGTTTTATCTTGCAGAGGATGCGTTTCTTTCATAGCGATATGTATTTGTTTGTTGTTTTCTATTTGGTATTTCGGTACGGATTGTGAGCTTGCGTTTTTGGTTTATCGGTTGTTCCTTTGACTTTGACGATGGATTCGTTTTTTCTCTTTCAATTTTTTGTGCAAGATTAAACTGCTGTTTGAGACTGAAATGAAGCTACAAACAAATCAAAGTCACAAATATGAAACTAGATATTCCACCTGAACAAAAACTATAACCGAAATTGAAAAGGAATGATTCGTTCATTTAGACTGCTGAACGACGAACAACCCATTGATTCTACACATTTGGATAGAATGAATGGCTTAATTAGTGACGACAATCAACAGTAAATTAATCAACTAGGATTACCCTCACACGTGCCAAGTACAGTCGAGTTGTGAGCCAAATCAACACCTGAGTGGGTAAACAAAAAACCCTCCGAACAAAGGGTAGTGAAATGCAATTTCCACATCGGACACGCCCATGGGTCTCTGTAGCTGACTCCTAACTGGTAGGCTTTTGCAGTTTTCGGGTCAAAGCTTTGACTGTTTTTGACGATGAAAATAGGGTAGTTGTCAAATGCCGAAAAGGCATTTTTAAATTTGGAGCTTAGGCGATGATCTAGCTCCAAATTCAAAAATATCATGTAGATAGATGGTGACTTGTTTTTTTTTTTTTTGTTAAATGATAATAAATGATTTTATTTTTGTAAGTAGGTTTGTACAAACTCTTTTACACGTCAATCATGTTTTTTTTTAAACTAGATGAAGTCGGCGTTTCCTATCTGACTACTCTGAGAAGAAAGGCCGAATCAAACTCAGAGGTCAGTCTCTTTTAAAGTCCAGACATAATCTTGGTCAGGTTATATGAAGACCATGTAGATCGATGTCTGAGGTGGTCTTTTGAGAAAAGAACCACACAGATTGAGAGGACCTGTCCAGTCAGTGCACGCATTTGTCAGAAATCGTGCAGCTCAACTCAACTGTTGTGCCTGTGCCCCAATTCTTTATGGTAATTATTATTATGCGCGTAATCTTACCACGTACCAACCGTACGTGGTTAATTGTGTTTTATAAGCGTGGTATTTTGACAGTTCGAACCACGCCAACTTCGCGTTATTTCGCGCGGTTTCGTTCATTGTGTCAAAGAGAATACGTTCTTAGCGGATGTCGTGATTAGTTAAGGAATTGTTGTGGTTTCGAAATTCAAAGTAAGGATGATTAAGTGGTCCTAGTGAATGAATTAGAGCCCTGTGATATAGTCCTGGATTCCTATTGTTTCGTGTTTTGTTTTGTAAATACGATAGAACGAGTCGTTTTTTTACGGGAGCTTCTAAATTCCTTGTAAAAACTTCGTATCTTTCTAGGCTATCAAATAAACCTTTCATGTTTAAGTAACAAAGACTTCTTTATGTTGTTGTAGTGTTTTTTTACCAATGTTTTGAACTTCACCCTTTGGAGAATGATGTATTGAATAATGTGTAAGAAAAACTTGATACACACCCGTGAACTCACGACATCACGATTACTCGTTACTGTTTGATTCCCCTCATTTCATGGTTTGTTATGCACTATACCCGAATCGTTTTAGTGTGGCAATAGCGGCCATTTTTTTTTTTTTTTTTTTCTTTGACATTGTCACCTAAAATTCCTACCATTCTTTATTTCAATAACTGAAAGAAAAGTCCGTTAACGTTCTGGATCAATAGGTGTCCATCGTGATCTTCAACATGTTCCAATAACGAAAAACCATAAGCAAGTACATAGTTTATTGTTAGGGTTAATCATCATCATAGAATTATTACTCTAAGATCATCATCATTTCAGCGGAAAGACGTCCACTGCTGGACATAGGCATGCCCCAAGCGCCTCCACTTCGACCGGTTCTGTGCTTCTCGCATCCAACGGGTTCATACGGAGATATTAGGGAAATGGCAATGACCGATATTGCACCGCTAAAGCGATTCGGCTATATCAAGTTTTATTTTTCTTTTATCCAATTTTTTTTGTAGATTCCATGGAGATAAAACCTTTTAGTACTATCCCCTGGATGTAGGAAAACTCATTAGGATCATAATATCACACATTGTTCCTAACAATACCGCGGTGCAAAAGTGTGACATTGGCACTGACACCAAAAAGCATAGGGTACCGAAAGACCAATATAGCTGGTCCTCCCATCCCCTTTTTCGTTCAATTAACAAAAGAAAAAATCATTATGCTATGAAAGCTCAGGGGTCTTTATTGTTTGGTCAGCGCTTGTCAGCCTTGTGGCTAATAATGTAAACACGTGCTGGCCACGTGTGTGACACTGATTGCAGATAATGTTGGAAAGGGAACCAGTAGCCGGAATTGGTCGTGTACGGATTTATCCGAATTCAGCGTTTACTGCGACATGGCGACATGTGGCTTTAAGATCGCTAACTAAGTAACAGACTGTTATGGTTTTTCCAAGAGCTGTTTTATAATTATAGGGACATAAATTGGTAATTATTTGCTAAAATTCGAAGCCTGTTGCGAATACTTTCTATTTGTGAGATGGATATAGAAGGGTAATTTAAAAAAAATAAACCAACCTTCAAAAGTAAAATAACTCAACATTATAAAATCACTTTAATTTGAGAAGTCGGTGTCTTGGGATCTGTATTTTAGTTTTAGTTTTTTGCCACCGACTTCCGAAATTAAAGCTATTTCATAATTTTGAGTTATTTTTTTTGCATATAATATGTTTGGAAGCCCTAAATAGATTGTCATTATGTGAATATAATGCAATTCCAATAATATTACATACATACGTGTCGAATTGATAACCTCCTTTTTTTTGAAGTCGGTAAAAATTTTAAAACTATAAATTTATTTAAGTATCTAGATAGATGCTGACCTAGACGGCTAACTAAGGCCTGTGGGGTAATTGAGTAATAACACTATCAGTAGCAATGGGTTTCATTTTGACAGTTCAACAACATTCATCAGATCAGCTGATAGAGAGTCGCTCCATGTAAAATACTGGTGGCTGCATCCGGTTAGACTGGAAGCCGACCTCAACATAGTTGGGAAAAGACTAGGCAGATGATCATGATGAACAACATTCATTGCGTTATTTAGGTTGTTGAGCAGATTTGTTTTAGAATATATGAAGCAATGGATTGTAATTCAAAATGACCAGGGTGTAGGTTGATGAAGCTCTTCATTAAAACAATAAATGTGATGACAATACAAGTTTTTAATCATGTCATGAAAGTCTTCTCTCCTACATTATTTCGATCATTACTAAGGGTTGAACCCACCCCGTAAAGCGTAAAGATATTTCCGGAATTGTGTGTCTGTGTCTCCCACCTGGATATTTTTGGCATATTATTTCTGTTGCCCTTGTTTTTTGCGGTTGGGTAGCGAAACAATTTAACTTTTCATGGCATCCCATCCCGGAATCATTGGTTTGCCTGTACCCTTGTTACAGTTGTCCTTGTTTTAAATAGATATTTTATATAAACACGTGGAATATTAAAGTAAAAGGACCAAACAATTGCAATAGGATCAGAAAGTCTCGCAACAAAAGACCGACTATTTTCGTCGTTTTTAAAACCCACACCCTTTGCGTAAAACACTATCAATTTCGATCTGAATCATTTCGAAGGATATTGCTAATCCATTGCTTTTTATATTCGAAAAAATTGTCTGCTCAACAACGTAAATAACGCAATGAATGTTGTTGAACTGTCAAAATGAAACCCATTGCTACTGATAGTGTGTTACGCAATTACCGAAGTTCTCACAACAAAATACCAACAAATTTTCTCCATTCTTAAAACCCGATCAAAGAAACTGTTGAAATATGTATTGTTAAAGCTCCTTTTAAACCCCCAAAGTACATTGATAGCAACCCCGGTTTCTCCCCTCAGAAGTCAAATAAATATCCTTCCAAAAGGGGGCTTAGAAAACCAAGATGATATCTAAATCATTCATGCAGATTCCCAATAAACGATTCCCTTGTATCTCTGCTGTTCCGACGGCACCTGACTGTAAGTCTGACTTATTTTGCTTTACGGCCCCCAAACCCATCCTATTTGAGGGATGACATCTAAAATTGTCGAAAGAAATAAAGCATTTCCTAGATATTGTTCCGCTTTGATTAAAGTTGGGGTTTCAAGTTATATAGGTAGCGAAGTAAGACTGTTTGTAAGAGTAATTTTTTTTTGTTTTTCTTTGAGTTATGGGTCCAAGTTTTGATGTTACCGACACAGGAATAATGTCAGTCTACCTAGATCAAAGCCGTTGTCTAGAACCTTGATCCTGAGGTAGTTATTACTACCTATGCATATTAAGTAAAAACGAATATTAAAAACATAACCCTCCTTCTGGCGCAGTCGGGTATTTATAACAGTACCTATCTACATAAAAGGCTATCTTATCACTGATTACAGACCTTTCATTCATAAGCTTACCTACAGCTTGCGGTCAGTTATAGACTCTGATAAATTGATAATGGTTGTTAAATACAAAATTTTCAGAGATTTATTAGCAATATTTTTCGATTTCTGACTTTTCTAGTTAACTCTCTGACTCAAAACTCAGTCTAATAGTTTTTGGATCCTTATAAAAAATAGGATCGTAGGGTATGAAATGAAGTGTTTGTGAAAACTGCCCGTTTTCATGCCGACTGTATTTTTTTTTCAGAATCTGTGAATACCACACCAAAATGTTTCAAAAATTTAAGGACAGGAGAGGACAGTCTTCTAACACCGTTTTCTAGTAGCGATAACGGTTAAGGTACCATACAGCCCCATCTTAGAGGGGATTTATTTTTTTATTTTTCTGGTGACCCTTGTGACCACCCTATCACCCCCCTTCCCAGCTACGTAACCTTTTGGGACACCCTGTATAAACCTCTATAATTACTAGCTGAATGTAAGGCTTTTAGTTAAAGCAGTTACAACAAAGCAGACAACCCAATTTATGACAACTAATAAACCCGCCAGGCCATGATAAAATTAGAACAAAAGGCCCCAGGAAATATAATGTGCACAAAAATTCCATTATTAATAATAATAATAAAGACAACAATAAAACCAATTGTTTTGATTAAATTTTAGAACTTGGGATGGAATCACAATACGAAAATTCATTTCCAAAACGAAATGCAGAGTAATATTAAATATCTCCCGAATTCGTAGGACTTCCCGGGATTCTTAGTAATATTTCAATTAGAAGAAAGGAGAGTTATTACGAAAATATATTTCGATTACTATTATCCTTGGATTAAATAAAATCGGATTCTGAATCCTGGATCTTAGAGAGTATTATGTCCCATAGGCTTGAGTTGGTCGGAATGGTATCGCTAAGTCTAAATTGTAATACTAATTGGACGTAGTTTAGCAGAAACTCCTCAACATAAAAAAATACAAACAAAAAAATGCGTTAGTCTGTGTAATACAACTTGACTTATGAAAATATTAGTATATTAGCCCATAGGTGACAATTATTTCAAATAATTCCAGATACAACATCATTGCAGCAATATACACCTAAACTTAAAACCTCGATAACTCAAAAATAACTTTTTGTGGGTTGAGTCCTTTCTGCTAAACTACGTCCAATTCTAATACATTGATTCAATTGCGTATACCTATTAATTGTAAATGTTTCTTTAAACAGAAAGTGTAAGTTGAGAAAATCTGTTTTCTTTTGTTTTATCGTTTTGAGATATCGAGACCTTATCACACACCTGTGAAATTCACACAAAAAAAACTAATAAGTACAGTCGCCAGCACATCAAGCTACTACAATCTGTCAAATTTCTTTAATAGATTTTCAAATTTATTGCTAATAAAGCATAAGGTTCAATGTTGATTGGGAAAATTTGACAGTTTCGGGTAGCTTGATGTGCTGGCTGTACTTCAAGTGACTCTCTACCTATGATCGATGACAATTTTTTTAATCAAATTATTGTTTTTTTTTGTTTTATCATATAATAATATGATATCAACACCTCATCAGGTTTGCGGAGTTTCGCTAGCTAAGTTAATTTGACCCTGTATAGAAATGTAGAAACGAATCCTAGTAACACGGACTTGTCAGCAAATATCAATAAAGAAACATTAAACAAAGTCAACACAATGTAGGGTATTTCAACATTAGTTACACCGTACAATGTTAGTCCCAGAAGCGTCATTACTCATATTCTACAATTTGCATACAACACAAACATTTACAGTGACGTCATTTGAAACTGCATTCAACGTTTTTGCAAATATAATTAAGATAGTAACTTCACAAGCGGTGGTCTATCCATCTGATAAAACCTCTCAGTCTACTTTCACGATACCCGAGGGATGTCTGAGGAATATTAGAATAATTTCAGGTCAGAAACTTGAGCAGTATAATTATTAAAACCAACACCTAAGTTAGCTTGGAACTGGGCAAATACGTGGGATAAACTAGACACTCCATCCCACAAGGGTGAAATAGACTAAAGGGTAGATAGGTACAGTCAACTAAAACAACGACACCGCAATACAAAAATACAGAGTATTTAACCAAAAGACCCCAGTTCTTTGGCCAAACAATAGAACATCCGTAGGGACTCGCGAAAAGGGCACCTTATTTGCACACACACGGCTAGTGTTTGCTTTACTACGATTCCCCATTCGTCCTGTGGGTAATCCGAGGGTAGAATGAAAATAAACTCGACGAGACTTTCATTTTCATTAAGAGGCGTTGTCGTAAAGTGGTAACTTGGCAACAGTTACTTTCTGCTTACCTTTTTAAGTTGTAGGTACAATGTTTTTAGGAATAATTTCGCCAAAATTTTATGTAGTTGCTTGACCAAGATGAATATTAAAAAAACTTTTTTAGAAGTCGGGTGTTTATTTTTTTGTAATTTATTTTTTATTTTTCACTTTTTAGTTGTACCTACCCCACACAAATCCATACACTACTTACTATGTAAATATCAGTGACAGGAAGTTATTATTATAACATCATCAATAAATCAACAATCACTAAGTGGAAAAAATAAGTATTATTGAAGATAACTCAAAAACTATCTAAGCAAAGTTAATAAAAAAAATTAAGGAGGCATCTGAGGCATACCCTATACAATAAATAAATAATTTTCAAAATCGATCCACAATTGCCGGAAATATCGCATACATAAAAAAGAAAATTACAGTCAAATTGAGAACCTCCCTCTTTTTGAACTCGGTTAAAAAGTAGCTTATGTTAATATTTGGAGTGTGTCTGTTGAATCATATTTGAGGGTAGGTACAGTTGAGTCGATAAATATGTATTTTATCGTTGTGAAAATAGGTCGTATTTGCACATGAATGCTGTAATAAGTTATGCACATTTAAACAGCTTTAATGCCCATAGCTTTTGGCGGAGTGAGAATTGAACGGCCTAAAGTTTTGGTACCAACAAGAATTATAATTATGCCACCCATTTTCAATAACAATTTTTCTGACGAGCAATTTTTTTCACATGTTAAACTGACATGAAAAATGATGTAGTATCATTTTTGCAGCGACGAAACCTGATCAATTTTTTATAAGGGCTTGAGTGGTTGGTCGCGTCTGGGCGAACTTTAAGCCGCCCACTAAATAGGAGAGAAAATATGACAAAGCAAGTTGATGATAATGATCGTATGAAAAAGTGTTAATAATAGGCATAAAATACTCCTAAACTTCAGCAGGGGATCGAGGAGGGAGGCTCAGGGGATCAGACCGGAAAAACTCATCAAAACATATTAAAGTAGGTACAAGAATAAATCACACTCAACACAAACACAATAGTAATTACCCATGTCAGTTAATTAAGAAACCGAAATCGAATTGTAATTACCAAGAAGTCGCCGAAAAAAGCCTTATTTCCAAACCGGTGATTATTTCCTTAATAACTGGTTTCTTGCTTGTGTCAAAAATAAAGATCTAAAAATAAGTAAATGGATGTCGCATTGACGGGTAGAGGACTATAGAGCGTTTATGTCAGACTGGCAGCGGCCTGTGGTTTCACCCGCATAAGTTTCTATCCCGTGAAAATATCGGGATAAAAGTATTCCATGTCTTAATCCTGGTTATAAACTGTCTGTGTGTCTGTCTGTCTGTCTGTGTGTGTGTTAGTGTTATTGGGTTTTCCATTAGGAATTTCTTAGTAACAGTCCGAAGTTTGGAAGTTGGCGGTTTAATACCCCCGTGCCTCGGAAAGCACGTAAAGCCGTTGGTCCTGCGCCTGAACTCACCCCGGTCGTGTCGGATTGCCGTCCCATCGGACTATGAGAGTAAAGGAACAGAGAGTGCACCTGTGTTTGGCACACACTTGTGCACTATAATATTTCCTGCGTACCTGGTTAATCTCCATAGAGATTGGCCACCGTGACCGAAAACAGTCGGGGTGGCTATTATTAAACTGTCTGTGCGCCAAATTTTATCCAAATCCGTTCAGCAGTTTTTGCGTGAAAGAGTAACAAACATCCATCCTCACAAACTGAATTTATCGTCTGCAAATCCCAGCAATCTATGTATATTTTGTTCTTCATGTGCGTTATTGCATAGATTTCCATACGATATGTCGTCGCGGACAAAGTATCCATTGTATGCTTAGCGCCTAACTGTTTAATCTTACAATCGTTATTCCTTGTAACTTTCGGAATTGTACTTGATTTAGAAAAACAGCGTATACCTACATCTCATGACATTTTGAGGATCAACATCATTTCACACGATAAACAGTTAAAACAAAAAAACCTAATCCCAAAAAATTACGTCAACAACACGCCAAATTCGCCATAAGCCGCCATTGCCCATTACCTACCCTCCAAAACAAATATAAAAAATAAGTATAAATACCTCTAAATTGGACACGTAATCCAAACAAGTTTAGGTAAAGTCCGGACGGGACCGGACAGGGCCGGACAGACATCGTTACGACACGGAAGGGTGCTCCGGTACTCACGGCGAATTTAATATATTTCCCGATACTAACTAGATGATGTTAACATTCACTGGAAGTGTCTGTGCGTAGTGTTGTCTGTCAGTATGTTTGGTACAGTTTGACATATAATTATACCAGCGCGCAGCGAGGTGATTGGGTAACACTAACGGTTTCATGTTGACAGTTCAACAACATTCATTGCGTTATTTACGTTGTTGAGCAGATTTTTTTTCGTACATATGGAGCAATATGCATCAAAATGATTCAGATTGTGCTTAAAATAGTGTGTTACGCAATTAGGGTGCTGGTTTTTTCAAGATTTTTAAACAGAGTTAAATCATAAATGCAGTTTCTGAAGATTCTTTATCAGTTTAATGTATTCGATAGCTGTTACACTCAATTAAAGAATCATTTTGTTATAAAACACATAACATTTTGCAATCAACATCTATTGAGGGTTTTTCTGATAACCTCATAAATATCAAGAAGACTCACTAATTTGTCATATGAGCTTTACGTTTTGTTTCATTTTGATGCGATTACAGTCGATAAAATAGCACCTACAATCTTGGTAATCTTTTGTAGTTAAAATACGGTGAATAAACTTCCTAGTGTTTTTCATCGAAACGAATATATAATGACAATTTGTAACGACCGCTGTCTTGTGGAAAGAAAACTATAAGTACCATATTTGTACGTAAGTACTTTTTATCTGTGTTTAGCGGTTTTATACGCGTCTAGGGAAAGAAAGCCTTTCATTTAATCAAGACAGTATAAACACATAAATGAACTATTAAAAAACTGGCCAAGTGCGAGTCGGACTCGCACACGAAGAGTTCCGTACCACAAGGCAAAAACGCCGAAAAAAACACGTTTGTTGTATGGGAGCCCCCCTTAAATATTTATTTTATTCTGTTTTTAGTATTTGTTGTTATAGCGGCAACAGAAATACATAATTTGTGAAAATTTCAACTGTCTAGCTATCGCGGTTCTTGAGATACAGCCTGGTGAAAGACGGACGGACAGACAGCGAAGTCTTAGTAATAGGATTCCGTTTTTACCCTTTGGGTAGGGAACCCTAAAAATAATGATAGCGATGCGCTGTGTTTGATAAATATAATACTTAATGAATGACAATACAATCAAGAACATAATCTCGAACAAAACTCACAAATTGCCTTAACCTTATAAAGACGTCAAAAACGCCTTCCAAAGCTCAGTCTATTACTTAAAAGGTGTAATTATGTTTCATAATATCATATTAGTTTGGTGTGGTAAATAATACATCATAGCTGATACTCATCTTAGATTAACTTAACAGAGCATGTTTCCTGTATGAAACATTGCCTTTCACAATGCTTTTACATGGTTTTGATTCGGCATCCTTTACTTTTCATTAACATGCGAAAATAAAGCCATATAAAATGAACGCTTGGCTTTGTAACTTAGCTGTTTTCATAATTTTCCATCGGTATGAAAACAAGACAAAGCCTCAGATTTCTGAGTTCCTTAGTCAAACATACAATAGCTATTGATTCGACAAAGTTGTCCATTTAGCTCATCATTATTTCTTCACCACTGTTCTCAAAAAGGTGAAGGAAAACATCGTGAGGAAACCGGCATTTCCAAGAACCAAAAATTCAACGACATGTGACATCTGACACCAACCGGCACTGGGCCCACGTGGAGGATTACAGGCCACTCCCTCTTACAGAGAGGAGGCCTGTGTCCCAGCAGTGGGAACATTATAGGCTGAATAAATATCCATTTAACAAAAATCCCTGTTTAATTTTAAGAAATAAAACAACACAATTCAGGTACAAATCATGTTATTTTGGCTGTCATTTCCAGAATTATAATATCAACGATCATAAGAGATTATAGGGCTGGCTGGGACAGGGGACAAAATTTAAAAAAATTAATCCCGTACGCAAAAGGCGTATACACACTTATTGACAACCCCTCGTCATTTTAATTCGACCCTTTTTACCATAGGCCGTTTATTCATATTTTATTTTATAAACACTATCGAAAGTATGTAATTTTGAGTCCTATTTTAACAGTAAGAACGTTATTTTTGATGGTAAATTTGTATTGTTGTATATAAATCAATACGATTGGTGGCGTTTTAGGGAATTTAACGTATTGTCTAGTTTGGAAGCCGCCAAAAAAAGTTTAGGTATGTCAAAGTAGCGTGGAAACAGTGAGAGCCAAAACTTTAGACATTTTTTTTATTTATTAACAACATATTTCCTGTTAGCTTTGTTACAAAACACAACACCACGTCTCTACAGGAAATTCAGAGATATACGGCCTATGGTATGCCCTCATTTTGTCAGCATCGTTTTAGGTCAGTCTCTTGTCATTAAAACATCACGCCTTATTTCCCCGAAAAGTTGGACCGAGGTATACCTTACCTATACTACGCCCACATTTCGCTAGTGATTGTTAAGTCCATGTTATAGGAGGCAAGCCTATTGCCATCAACCGGGCACAGTTCCAGATTCCGAGTTGCTACTGAGAAATTCCACATAGGACAATTCAATAACACTTTTCCCGACCTGGGATTCGAATCCAGGACATCCTGCTCAGCAGTAGCGCTTGCGACTACGTGACCAACGAGCTTGATAACTCAGACTCAGAAATTCGTGACGGAAAAACCTAATAAAATTCACAGTACGCTTGCAAGGACAGTTTCGTGTCTTTTATACAACTTTTGCCACAAACACATACTGATTTTGCCCAATGTTTCATACAAATAACCTTTGTATTTATACAATTTAGGTCCCACCACTGATCAATCTACACAGTATGCTAATACTCCCTTTGACAAAGAACATCTAAACCAAAATCAAAGTATTTTATGCAAAGTTCACGCATAATCTGACGTCTTACTATAGACGGCGGCGTATTGAAATTACACCTTTACGTCTTGTGGTACGCCAGAGTACGCCAGTACGCCTTTCAACTCGGCCCCGCCCTACATGCCTTGCCGAGGTGATTTGGCCTTTGACAAATATTGGTAGAACGGTATATATTGGTAATATTGGCTGTAAGACGGATTTAGCGTTTTATTGGAATTCGGATAGGACGCGGGTTTTGATGTTTCTGTTATGTGCCGAGTTGAGATTATGAAGAGGATATTTTTAAGATGATAATCTATACGTATAAATAAAAATGAAATGTTGTTCGTTGGTAAGCGCATCACTTCAGTAGGTACCTACCGCTGGACTAATTTGGCTATGTTTTGTTTTAAAATATTCGTAATAGTCCGAATTAGGTTTTTTTATGCAAAGAGAAATTGGATAGCGGAATATTCTTGGGAAAAACTGATCGTCCTTTTTTCTTCGAGATTTTTAAATTTGGTCGGGACAACGTCTGTCTTTTCAGCAATAAATAATAAATAAATCTATTGGACAATGCTTTGCAAAATTAGAAGATAGGTATTCTTTAATCGAGTGCCAAATAATAATTATATTGATATCATCAGTTTTTTTTTTTCTAAACTTTTCAGCTTTTCAGTATCATTTGGTCGAATAGTTGTTTCATTTATACTAATCTCTTAGAAGTCAAAATGCAAGAGATGTAGTTATATCAATTTGTATGATAGTTTCACAGGTGTGTCTGTATGTCAATATTTCAGAATGTAATATTCTGATGGCAAATAGTCTGCGTTCAAGAGATGGATCATCGACAACGTGAATGAATGAAAAAATACATGTGCTGGATGGGAAAGCACAGTTCTAACATTTTTCCAGTGCTTATGTTACTTTTTTATATAAATGGCATCTCGCAGATCAACCTTAAAGGTAGCCGCCTCAATAATTTAAGGCCTCCACCAGGTCTTAAGAACAAAAACTAAGCGACTACACGCTAAGGGCACCCCCTACGACGAACGAACGCCAAGGGCAGCAAGGGACTGCAGGCTGGATCGGTTTAATTTCCAGTACGATTGGAAATATAGCTTTTTAAGGGATGACAGTTGTCACTGGTAGTCAGAAGCCAGATCTTTGACAGTCGTCCCGGGTAGTCAGAAGCCAAATCTTTGACAGTCGTCTCGGGTAGTCAGAAATCAGATCTTTGACAGACGTCACGGGTAGTCAGAAACCAGATCTTTGACAGTCGTCTCGGGTAGTCAGAAACCAGATCTGTGACAGTCGTCACGGGTAGTCTGAAGCCAGATCTTTGATTGTCGTCACGGGTAGTCAGAAACCAGATCTTTGACAGTCGTCACGGGTAGTCAGAAACGAGATCTTTGACAGACAACACGGTTAGTTAGAAGCCGGACAGTCTTACGAAGGTGTATCGTGTTACCAAGTAACTGGGTTGCGGACGCTAGGCTGCCGCTCTTTATAAAATACTGGCATCAGCTGCATTTGGTAAGACGTGAAGCCGACCCTAACATGGTTGGGAAGAATAGATTCTCAGACAAATACGCGTTCTTTTGCACATTTTTAGACATTCACACGTATGACACAAAAAAAACGTACATATTATGAAAACAAGACATGTAAACGTTCATTTTATTGTCAAAGAGTAGGCTGGGCTCATTCCGTATCAAAGGGGAGAAGGGGGCATATTATCACGTAACAAATTGGTTTCTGCTACCTTTGTTCAGTAGCAAGCCCTTGCCTTGACGAGACGAATTTGAGTACAGCTAGCAGAATAAACTGGGTACGTTGATTTTGAAGTGTACATGAGGGTTTAGCATCTATATCAACTGGTTTAAAATGTGGGTAGTTGTTTGTACAGTCACGAGCATAAGTATGTATACACTTGGCTTTATTCAAAGGCGATTTTCTCCTTAATTTTTTGATGAAATTGTATGTTATTAGAAACATAGTATTTTCGAACCCATAGGTTTATGTAAAGTGTCGTATTTCTACTTTGCATTTGTCATTTCGTGAAAAAATCGCAATTAAAAGTTGCCAAGTGTTGACATGTTAGTGCTCGTGACTGTACTAATTTATTAGCCGGACAAATGTCAAATGCCGTATGAACCAGCCATTGTTCTTAAGAAAAATACACTCGAAACGACAATAAACATAATCGTGAAAACCGGTGACCGTTTTACATGCAAATAGGGTCTAAGTAGGCGATCATTTGACGGAGTGCATATAAAGACTAGCAAGGTAGCTTGATGTGCAAGGTACCCGAAACTGTCAAATTTTTCCAATCAACTTTGAACCTTATGCTTTAGCGATAAAGTTGAAAATCTATTCAAGAAATTTGACAGATTGTAGTAGCTTGATTTGCTGGAGTATGTACATAGTTGAGATGAGTCAGTACAGTGGTGCTAATATGTAAAAAAACATCACCTTGAAAACTTAGGTAAAGTGACCTGTCAGGTGATATGATCGGTGAAAGGGTCGACACAATTGACGACTCACTTCATCTAAGTTTTCACGGTAAGATTTTTACAGAATAGCTCATCAGGAGTTAACAGGAGTAAAGGTTTGCACTTACTGCGGAAAGGTCGTGAATTCGATTCCCATTTCGGCAGAGAAATGTATGGCCTAAAAATTGGTTGTGTCTAAAGGATGATGTAAGATTTATATTCATACCTAGGTGGTAAAGGAATTAGTCTAATTTGGGACGACATTAATTACAAGTAAATGAATAATATTATGCAGTTAGCCTCATAAACAATTCACCAACAAAACTTACAATCTAATACCGTTGACCCGAAATAAATCTCTCCAGTTCAATGTAATCACAGATATTGTATCTATATCTATGAATGTAATGAACATTCCGTACCTGTAACAAAAAAGAAAAACATCATTAGCAGAACAAAGTAAGAAACATTCCATAAAACAAACATAAAACAACGCAATCTAAACTTTGCCTGCTGACGGTACAGACGGCAGCACATCAATGTAAACTCTATACATATCTATAACTACGACGCGTCGTATAGTGTTAGAAAGAAAGTATCCTTGCTATGATTGGTGGAGTTTTCAACGTTTCTAAAATTGCCCAATGGTTGCACATACTAAGAATTGGCAGCCAATTATCATGTCTCACTAGGAATAAGCCACACCCACCGCTCCCGAGATCGTTTGACGTTTATTCAGTACGTCACTTGGAGTCGTGTTGTTTGGTACTGTGCGTTGTGTGTCCGGCGGGATGTCTTCTGTCCCCAGACATTTTTGACTGCGTTTTTTAATTATTTTTACCAAAGTTTTTGAGTGGATCATGCCGGGTGATTGATATTTGTCGGTAGACGACGATAACGGTGAGTAATATTTTTTGTATTTATAATTTTTAAAGTGAAATAAAATAAACAAAGGTTAGTATTGAAAAAATGTGTCAATGGTGTTTTTCTATAGAATTTTCGAATTAATAGAAGGGATAGGTAGGTAGGTATCTCTTTGGGTCAGTAGGTCGTCTTAGGGGCGGTTCTTTCCTAATGATGGGTGCGCGCTGTAGGGTAGGTAACCGTGAAAGCTTAAATTCAGAGTTATACCTACGTGAGCATAATTCGATGAACTTATTGTTTTTGATTCCATTTAGGGCTGATTTTTCCAACGCCAGTTAATTTTTTAGCCAGCCAATTTTTTACTATTGGAGGAATAATATTGAATTTTTGACAATTTCTTCAATACTTACAAAAACTGTCAGATGTCAATTTTATTACAATAACCAATGATATTCTAAAACAAAAATTATCTGTCAATTGAAAAATCAGCCCTTGGTCATGGAACATCCTAAACAAAAGTTATTCCAGCGGTGCTATTCTGTAAAAATCTCACCGTGAAAACTTAGGTGAAGTGAGCGTGGAGTGAGCTGTCAATAGTGTCAATCCCTAGCAAAAACAAACTCACATCACCTAAGTTTTCACGGTGAGATTTTTACAGAATCGTCCGGCAGTAGTAGTGATTGGATTTTAAAGTAAATACCGTAAACGCAGGTTACTTTAGCTAATTTTTTCATCTTTTACTGACTTCAAAAAAAAGGAGGTTATCAATTCGACACGTATGTATGTAATATTATTGGAATTGCATTATATTCACATATGACAATCTATTAGGGCTTCCAAACAAATATACAAAATTTTGTAGACGTATAATGTAATAGTATGTTTGTCCATGCATTTTTCCACAACTATTAATCGGATCGTGACCATTTTTTTTTGTATTGGCTTACATTTATTTCAACTTAGGGAATAGTGGAAGTTTCATCTAAATCGAGTCAGTCATTTTCAAGATATGGACTAATACGTGTAAGTGTGACGACCTGGCTTATTGATACGAGCTACGGGTGTAGTGTCAAAGGGAAAACATCTCAAAACCTTGGTCAAATTCTAGTGCAATATTTAAAACAAAACTATTGCCTACTTATTACAAACAAATATTCCAGTTTTTACTTAAAACTAAAAATATCAAAATAAAAAAGTAATTTAAAAAAAATTAAACCGACTTCAAAAACTCAAAATTGTGAAATAACTTTAATTTCAGATGTCTGTGGCAAAAAACTACAACTAAAATAAAGATCCCAAGACACCGACTTCCGAAATTAAAGTTATTTCACAATTTTGAGTTTTTGAATTTGGTTTAATTACTTTTTTTTTAGAAACCCTTTGATAGTAGGGATTATGGTGGATTTCTTAGCATTTTAAATATTTGTTTTACAAAATATAGGTATGTGTATATTTTCTTTTTTTTTACTTTTGAGCCAATGTTGTTCTTTGAAGAGGGTTAGTTTGACTTGACCTGCAGATTTTGTCGACACAAAAACAATATTTATGCATTGAGCCAATGTAGCCCTATACAACAATAGAAAATAGAAAACCCTTTTTTGTATTGACCCAAAGTTCCCCCCCAGAGCTAAAGTAACCCGCGTTTACCGGTACCTACGCAATTATGCAACGAACGCCGGGTGTGCGAATAGTGAATGTTATTAAAAGTGATAGAATAGGAATATCGTTTTTAATAGTATTCGTAGTAGGTATCTGACAGCAATTTTTGAGAATTTTAGGCCGCTTTCCGAATTAGCTATAATCGCTCACAGCGCTCACCTCACATCATCTCACATGCGTTCCGATTTAGGTATTACGATTATGACAGCTGAGAGCTGTCCACAATTCGGAACGCCCGCGCCCCCGTGAACGCGCTCACAGTGCTTACTCAATGTAAAAACGATATTATTACACAGTACCTATTTCCTAAACACCACATTTCTTCTTCTTTGGTTAGGTGGCGACTATCAGCCAGAAGCACAATTTCGAAAATGCCACGTTAGTTTAATTTTATGTTAAGATGCAAATCTAAACAAAACACACACTGACACATCCTCACACACACACTGTCATTTTTGACAGCGCTCACGGTGATATTATTCTAGGGTCGGCGTTATCGCAAGATGGCGCATGTCATGACGTCATCTATGACGATTCACGGGACATCGTTATCGCGCTCACGCTAATTCGGTACGGGTTTAAGCACGCTCACATCGATTATTTCCTAACTCGGAACGCAAGGTTAATGTGAAGAAAAATTATAGGCAGAATAGTTCTTTACGTAACTTGTATCTACTTAAATTGAAAACGTGATTTTTTGTTTATAGGAATATTTGCGTGATTTTAGTGTCAAATGAGAGGATTATGTTTAAAACTGATATTCCCGTTTGAATTAAGATGTAAATCGGTCAACGGGTTTAGAGATAGAAAGAATTTTGTATAAGTAATGAAAACATGCCAAAGTTCGATTTTAGTAAATTAATGTTCTAGAAAGTTTTTTTTATTATAGATAGGATAAATGTTGTTACTTAATACGAAAGAAGATTACATAGGCTACACAATATAATGAAATTGTAACGATCGCCTAGGCATAGGTACAGAACATAAAAAACTGGCCAAGTGCGAGTCGGACTCGCACACGAAGGGTTCCGTACCACAAGGCAAAAACGCCGAAAAAAACACGTTTGTTGTATGGAGACCCCCTTAAATATTTATTTTATTTTAATTTTATTACTTATTATTAAAGTAAAAATACAACTGAGTATTTTGTGAATATTTCATGTGCCTACCTGTTACCACTACCTATTGATATCGATCAAAAAAGGGCAATAAAATCGCGTTTGTTGTATGGACCCCCCCCCCTTAAATATTTATTTTATTTTGTTTTTAATATTTGTTGTTATAGCGGCAACAGAAATACATAATTTGTGAAAATTTCAACTGCGACAACTATCGCGGTTCTGGAGATACAGCCTGGTGACAGACAGACGGACAGACAGCGAAGTCTTAGTAATAGGGTCCCGTTTTTATCCTTTGGGTACGGAACCCTATAAAACAGGGCTTTATAGTGTCAGAGCCAAGAGAAAATTAGATGTAGGTAAAAGTGGCTTAAAATCAAGGGCCTCTTTGCCTTATAGTAATTGAGTAATCGTGGGCAAATAAACTAAGCTATTTGTTTCGTTCCAGAAAAGAACAGTTTACTTCGGGCTTCGGCGGTGGGAAGAAAGTGGAAGCATTGAAGCCCACCACCGCCAACTTTACGCGAGAGCCACTACGGGGCGGCAGACGATGCGGCTATGGTCGCTGCACACTCTGCCGATCCTTTTCTGAGCACACGAGTAACCTCAACTTCTTACAGCGTGAGTCCATGTGTAGCTTGTAATCACACTTACCTATCACCTTAGCTTATTCATCACTAACATAAAACATGGTTTCCTTAAAAATAATAACAAAATTGATTAAAATAATACCTACTCCCTAAGTGTGCGTCTTGCCTGAGTGAAGGCGGCGCACCGCGCAGGCGGAATGAACGGCGCATTAGGCCGGTCGCACACGTCCGGTTTCCTGATCAGGAATTCAGATTCGGAGACCCTGAATGCACGCATTTCATACAAAATCGTCTCTAAGCGCATACGTTCTTATATATCATCGGTAAAGAAAAAATCTAAATCTAAACTTCTTACTCTTCTTTTTTTTGCTTTTTTTTCTTCTTCTTCTTGCTTCTTTCTAAATATTGTAAACGTTTGAGTTTTGATATCGACATTATTATGGCCTAAGTTAAATGGACGCGTAACTAAACATGCGCGCACGCATCAATTTCCCGCATGCACTAAGGACAGTTATCGACGAGTAAATCCGCTCCGCAATCCGTCATACGTGGTGCGCTGTCACTCAGGACCCACACTGATAGACAAAATAATGTTTCCGGTTTTATGCATACCGCGCGGCCAGACTCAGCTAATATTATTTCAAGTTAAAGAAATATCAACTTTATTTTAATGGTAATTAAGTTGATTTCAGAGTGACTAGCACTATTGAAAAAGTTAAAGTTGTAGCGTAAACTGAACTTTATTGTGTAGGATTTAAAGTTATTTTTCCATAAAGTCATTTTTGTTAACGATTTTTGGCAAATAAATCGCGAATGCAAATTAGTTAAGTTAGCCCGTATAATTTCTCATAACAAAGAATCCCATGTAAGTATTGAAATTGACAAAATTTTCTTTGTTTTAGATATCAATGGACACAGTCAGGAGGCGCCTGAAGGACGTCGGAAAGAAATACCGCCGCCCTGCTAAGAAAATTCAAATGACCCAGGCGCAGGTCACAGACGTAGCTATAATATTGAAATTGTATACTTCTTTTCGCATCATTGTTAAATTCTTGAGAATTTGTCCTTTACTATTGTTAGTGATAATTTAAGTTTGGGCCGTCACCCACTGTCGTGGCGGCATGACACGACAAGGAATTTTAGGAAGCGCAAATGATTTGAAATCTTATTTTATCGTGATTAGCGTTCACAATGCGGCATGCCAGAACGTGCCGAAGGAAACCAAAGCAGGCTGTGACGTATTAATGAAATGTTTTTGTTAACAGTGTTTAATTAGATTCGAGATCATCTGTAAGTATTACAAAAATCCCTTGTCGTGCCGTGCCACCAGTGGACAGTGGGTGCCAGACCACAGCCCAGTCAAATTATACGAATCTGGGTAAAAGCTTATTTTTACTTGGCAATCAAATGCTACCGCATTTTTTTTTTACCGACTTCAAAAAAAAGGAGGTTATCAATTCGATACGTATGTATGTAATATTATTGGAATTGCATTATATTCACATATGATGATCTATTAGGGCTTCCAAACAAATATACAAAATTTCATAGACGTATGTATGTATGTATGCATGTATGTATGTATGTTTGTCCACGCATATCTCCGGAACTATTAATCGGATCGTGACCATTTTTTTTTATTGGCTTACATTTTCTTCAACTTAGGGAACAGTGCAAGTTTCATCAAGATCGATTCAGTAATTTTCAAGATATGGACTAATACGTGTAAGTGTGACGGCCTGGCTTATTGATAAGAGCTACGGGTGTAGTGTCAAAGGGAAAACATCTCAAAACCTTGGTCAAATACTAGTGCAAAAACTAAAAATTACGAAATAAAAAGTAATTTAAAAAAATTAAATCGACTTCAAAAAGAAATTAACTCAAAATTATGAAAAAACTTTAATTTCGGAAGTCGGTGGCATAAAACTAAAATACAGATCCCAAGACACCGACTTCCGAAATTAAAGTTATTTCATAATTTTGAGTTAATTTCTTTTTGAAGTCGGTTTAATTTTTTTAAATTACTTTTTTTGTTTTGCGGGTGGGAAATCATCAAATGACCCCTCCCGCTCTGGGTGGAGCGGAAGGGAGTGTCAGACTCTTACTGACTAAAACCCACCCGTGTTCCTTCCTTAGCCCTTTATGTTCCGGGCCAGCGGTAACCCTTTCGGGCAATCCCGCTGACCCGGCAGAATGCTACCGCATTTGATTTTGCTTGGTAGGCATTGGTGGATGTAACTTTATAATTAATGTTACAAATAAAAATAAAAGTTTGTGTAAAATAAATATTATCTACTTGTTTTTAATCTAAGTATACTTAATAATAATAACGCCTTCCAAAGGTCCCCGAGATGTGTTAGGCATTTAAAAAAAAAAAATCTTTATTGACGTATTATGTTACAGGAACTTTTATGTGAAGCATGTTTATTATTACCTAATTAAATAAATAAAAATATTAAATTGTAGGTTATTTAAAATTAAACTATGTAAATGGCTGAATGAAAATGATTTCTATAATATTAAGGATTTTTTTAACATAAATTATAATGTTTATAAATTCAAATTTGTTTATTTGTGAAGTTTGCATGCTTTAATTTTTAAGCAAAACTTGTATGATTTATTAACACCTGTGTATACCATGTTTTACGCAAATAAATTATCTTATCTTATCTATGGTATAGTTTGGTTTTATAAACTTTGTTGTAAGTATATTTTAATTTAAAGTAGGTAGGTATTTGTGTGTTTTCAATTATATTTATGGTTAACATTAAAAAGATTGTGATTGTTATTCCGCATTTTATTTTGATATTTTTCCAGGGTTTCACACGCGTTCCTGTAGGAACATAATATCTTATGTCCTTTTCTGATTGGTAGGTCTGCAAAATTCCATGATGATCGGTTGTGTAGTTATGGCGCCAAAAGCAGTGGGGTAGCTACCGCCGTATCTGTTATACAGGGGGCCCCGACCGACGGCATATTTATTTCCTACTTAAAAAAACGTCACCGACTCACCGTCCGTTAAAAAAAAGCTTGTCGCGAGATTTAAGTAGGTACTCGTATTTACTTAGTTTGAAAATTTATAAAATTAAAATCAATCAGATATTTAATTTATTTGTAACACACAGGTAAACCTCGCGACAAGCTTTTATATCATATCAGTTGTGTAATGACGTTAAAAGTTGATAGTAAAAGTTTCAAAGGAAAAGTTTATTTTATTATTTTTAGCGCATTGAAATAAAAGCTTGTTTTAAAAAAAGATTTCTACTTTTAATTTATTTTTTAGTTACTGGACAGGTTTCTCAGTCTGTTCATCTCATTCACGACATCATGTTACACCTTGATGCCACTCAGTCCTCGGCATGGCCTCACCTTGACTTGAGTGTTTGGAGGAATGCGCCACTTATTTCAGCTGGAAGCTTACTTCTGCCTTACGAAACACAGTTCCAGGTTTCATTTTGGAGTTATCATTCTCCTAGACAGGTTGCAAACCAATGCTGTTGACGCCAATCTCACCAAATTACACAAGTAAAAGTTAACCAACCGATGCTACAGACACGAACAATTCGACCTTAATATCATAATCGAGGACTCCAAAAACCCCAGTACACCAAAATTGCAGACGGATTGGAGCAACGGAGTTTAACTCGCATTCGTATTCTCACCTTTCATTTGATACCCATTTATTGTAGGAAAGCAAAAAAAACTGCGCAACGTTGGCGATATGAAATGTTTATACACCCTCATACCATTCAGCCCTCGGCACGTGCTCATCTTGGCATTGGGTCATCCATCTAATCAATCAGACATAATCCACATTCATAACAAACGGAACGAACTTTTTTCCCAAATTTGTTGGAGTTGCATATTCGTCAAGACGAATCAAACGAGCCTAAATTCGATGGGGTTGCGTCGTTAAATTACGGAGTTCCTATGGCCACCTTCCGGCTCCATCATCAGACCCTGGTTACCATGTAGTATCAAAGTACTCGTCAAGACGAATCAAACGAGCCCAAACTCGATGGGGTTGCGTCGTTTATTAACGGAGTTCCTATGGCCACCTTCCAGCTCCATCATCAGACCCTGGTTACTATGTTGTATCAAAGTACTCGTTAAGACGAACTAAACGAGCCCAAAATCGATAGGGTTGCGTGGTTTCATTACGGGTTCCTATGGCCACCTTCCAGCTCCATCATCAGACCCTGGTTACCATATAGTATCAAAGTACTCGTCAAGACGAATTAAACGAGCCCAAACTCGATGAGCTTGCGTCGTTTAATTACGGAGTTCCTATGGCCACCTTCCAGCTCCATCATCAGACCCTGGTTACCATGATTGTAGTATCAAAGTACTCGTCAAGACGAATTAAACGAGCCCAAACTCGATGAGCTTGCGTCGTTTAATTACGGAGTTCCTATGGCCACCTTCCAGCTCCATCATCAGACCCTGGTTACCATGATTGTAGTATCAAAGTACTCGTCAAGACGAATTAAACGAGCCCAAACTCGATAGAGTTGCGTCAGTTAATTACGGAGTTCCTATCGCCACCTTCCAGCTCCATCATCAGATCAGCTCTATGTCATAATAATATTGCATTGTCATCCGATTTATACATGCATGCAAAATTTCAGCTTAATCGGATACCGGGAAGTGGGTCAAATTTAACTTTCAAGAGTCCACCTTCACATACATACAAGTCAATAATAATAAAAGCTTTTAAAAATCGTTTATTTTGGAACAATAACATATACAATAGGTATTATAAAAATAGTTAAACGATGGTAAGTAACTACAAAAGTTAATAACTGGCGCAGCTATCAATAAGAACGCGCTAAAACAGGTGACCGCCATCGCCAGCCCGTCAGTAAGTAGGTAACAAAACCCGGAAAAGGTCATTAAACCCTGCTTGAAATTTAAAAAAAGAAATGTTTTTCTGACTTCAGATTAAACCTACCTACCTGTCTACTTAACAATATTCATCGAGAGCGTGAAATTTCGCTAATTAATTGTGTAACAGTGTATACCGTACTTACCTACCAGGTTAAATGTAATATGAGTAGGTAATACCTACTTAACGTAATTTTCCGACAAATACGTAAAAATGAAGGATTAAGTAATTAAAAGATCATTTAAATAAAAAATATTGATTATAAGCTTTCATACTATTTAGGCATTGCGCGGGCCACGGCCGCCTGCTTTTATATTATTTCGATCGCATGGCCATTATTTCGATTCGATTCAAGTGTTCAACCTGCTACGCTATTTCTTATCGCACAGTACTTTATTCTACACCACGACGATCATACGCACACACCCTCACGTACGCACTGCAGCACGAAACATTACAAGTAAGAACAGACAAAAAGCTATATATCTCTTTCGCACGATTCTCGCTGTTGCGCGCATAACGCGTTCAAGGTCAATGTGGGGTAACCTGATGTGCTGGCGACTGTACATGTCTAAAAACCTCTCTACTTAACATGGAGAAGAAAAAGATTCTTTTGTAAGGAGCATTTCGAGTGTAATAACTATTGAGACGGGAGTTCCCGGGGTAAATATACCCTTTTTTGTGCACCGTAGGTACGTACTACAGTGACAGGAAAAATACGTTTGTCACCATAAGGTCTATTTTTGTTTACTCTTTGCATGATATAATATGGGGGAGTTTCTAAGTCCGATAACGAAGATACGGACACGTCATCCGAAAGAAGTTGATCTGTCAAAACAAGTGTCAAATCATATTGTGATTCATTCTTGGATCGAGCCCCAAACTAATCATGTCTCGTAAGTGATACGGAATAGGACGCCCGTTATTTTGGCCAAAGCTACGGGTTTCGTATTTAGGGAGTAGACCTGCTTTAACGGCTCAGTTTCCAATAGGTCAATGTCACAGAATGACAGGGCTGATTCTTCAATAGTCAGATAACTTTTATCTGAATAATAAATATGACCGTTTGACATAAATTTTCTATACAAAAATTGTCAAACGGCAATATTTACTTTTCAGTTACGAGATAATCTGAGTCTGACTATTGAAAAGACAACCCTAAATAAAACAGACTTTATGAATATTATTTTTTTATAAAAAAAGCCATGTTTTAAATCGATGTCAACTACACATTTTTGTCAAAGGTTTATGCTATTGTGACCTTTGTTTTCATAGATTGGATAAGTAGTTTTCTATGCAGCAGTCACTCGAAGTTTAAAATTTCAAAGGGTAAGTGTAAGTAGGAGCATATCAACCTACCTACCCGAAACTGTCAAATTTTCCCAATCAACTTTTAACCTTATTCTTTAGCGATAAACTTGAAAATCTATTTAAGAAATTTGACAGATTGTAGTATCTTATTGTTATATGATTGGTTAAATGAATGAATTTAAAAAAACGACGGGTTGCACTCCGGGAGTGCTGGCAGAAGTGAAAACGTAAGTATTAACGTTGTGCGTTTTGGATATTTTGGAATGGTTATAGAATAATTTTGCACGAATTGCTTTAATTATCAGAATAAAAGTACTAAACACTTTATATACACGAATTTCACGAATAAACAACAGTGTGGCCACTACACAGACGGTCGAGCCATCAGCTGTCACCATCCATGGATGCGCGTGGCACGCTGGAACATAAACACACACGAACATTCGCGCAAGCGCCCTGCGCCGCCTAAACGAAACAGCCGGCGCAGGCATACATTTTCGCCGGGCCGTAGAAAGAGAGGGGGATACTCCCTCTCCTACGCCACGCCAGCTGTCTACTCTCCATCCGTCTTACGAATTTTTGATCAGGTCACGTGTCCTGACGCGAGTTTAACATTTTTTACCCATTACAAAAAAAGTGTACAACGCCGCTAAAGAAGTTTTCACTTCAAAAACTGACTAAGGTGTTATTAACTCGACTAGGTATACTATCTTACCATGTTAATGCGAGCGTTCGACTTTTTTCTAACGAGTAAGTTTATGTTTGACACCGTTATGTTTTATCAGAGGTTGAAAACTTTTTTTTAATACGTACATAGTTATACTAGGTGGAAGATAATTGGTCAACGGACGAAGGTTTTTTTTTTTAACTCGAACAATGATAGTTGTTAATGGCAATTATACCATCATGTGTGGTCCCCGTTGTTTGCGTGAGAGCTCATAAATACATCCTATCATGTTTCGTCCCAGAGCTGTTTCTATAATTTATTTAGTACAAAGGAAAGTATATCGCGTATGCCAAGCGTAGTGGGACGGACCCCAGCTAGATGGACCCACCTTAAGGGGCTTACATGACCTAAAACGCGGTCACTGTCGGACTGCATAGAAAAGAAAGAGAAGCGCTATGACACAACACTGGTTTATTGCAAAATATGAAGCAATTATATAATTACAAAAAATCTATTGTTTGGACGTTAAAATTAAAACAGTAGTATTTTAGTATATTGAATGATTGTATTAGGTATGGTTTTTCTTGTAAAAAGAAAGTTTTTAGAGGTATCTTCATGATTTTTTTCTATCGTATCAAATTAGTTGTATTATGTTTTCAACACACTTATCTACCTAGCATAACATATATATTTTTCTGATTTTTTTTTTACTGTAGTCGATCATAATACTTTTATTGTTTCTAAAACTTGCGTTTTTTGTGTGTAGGTCCTGTAAGCGCCTTAAGAGGTAGCTGGGACGGACTGGATGCGGAAGGTGGAGGACAGGGTGTTGTGGTGCGGCCTGCGGGGTAGTTGCGTAACACACTATCAGTAGCAATGGGTTTCATTTTGACAGTTCAACAACATTCATTGCGTTATTTAAATTGTTGAGTTGACACATTTTTCGAACATATGAAGCAATGGTTTAGCAATATCCTTCAAAGTGATTCAGATTGAGATTGATAGTGTGTTACGCAATTAGGTCGCTGGGAGAGGCCTATGTCCAGCAGTGGACTCCGATAGGCCGAGTTCATTGAAAGGAAAGTAGAACTAAGTAAATATTTTGTTATATTAAGTCATTAAAAAAAACTTGTGCCTAGGTTGCCCTATAACGAGTAACCAGTCATGCGAATTACACCTAAAAAGGTAATAGTAAAACACTGAGCGCCTCCCACTAACCTCCCACCGCTGAAAACCAAACGCTAAAAAATCAACTCCAAAAAAAAACCCGTTCAACAAAAAAATTAACACTATCCACTGCTTCCCTTTACGTCTATTTAAGCATTCCAAATAAGTAGTCATTCAAAGCTTTGTTCTACCCTCAATTGGCTACCATTCCGCCGGGATCGGCTCGAGCAAATAAATCAGCCGTTCACTCGTTCACTCACTCACTCATTCGTTCACGGATTACTTGGCCCGTGGACGCTGACCTGTTACATGGTTTATTTTAAAAATTAGCATTAGATAGAATTTTAATTTGTGGTTTTTTTGGGTTGGTTTTTAAGATTTTTTATAGTGCAGGGTCTAGGGTGTTTTGGTAACTATATTGGGTAATAATATAACTTTTATTTTCTTTTTTATTACAGCCTTTAACGTGCACGTCTTTCTACATTGTTCTCAAATGTATAATTTCAACATGAATAATGTAACCAATATTTTGTAACATTTTTATGATTCAAAAGAGTGTCCGTGGGAGGTTCTTGCCCGTTCTTCTCCATAGGTACCTACTATGCTTTAAAATGGGCAACTAGCTTCATCTTTCTAACCGAGACGACCCCTTGATAATTTAAAAGTGCCTGTAAATTGGTTTATTAGAAATAAATGCTGTGAGTTTCGACTTTGACTTCCCTTAAGGCCTTAAGTGGAGTACTACAATTTGAATTATCAAACTAGCAGGATTGATTGTCAATGAACGAATGTATGTACAAACAAAACTGCACATGGGAACGCTGCTTCGTAAAGCGTCAAGTGCTTCGGACCTTTTACCGACTTTTATGTAGACTGGTTAGCAATCATTCAAGAATAAAACATCCGCGAAGAGGTAAACACCTATAAATCAAGTCGCCAGCACCAATGACGGGCTCTTACAATAGCCAATTACATTAGCCATTTAAATAACCTAAACTGAAGATTTAATTTTGACTTTTATTCTTCAGGAAACATAAATCCTGTCATATACAAGGATATCCTGTCATAATTCATCTCTTAGTCCGTCCAGGATAAACTCAGGAACGACTAATCGAATGTTTAAACATCGTAAGTTCGAATGACCGCACTTATCCCGGTCACTTCCAACGGAGCGTGCGGAATCATTCACCCGGTCACTCGTTCACAGCTCGTCCATTCGTTCACTTTGATGTCGTTCATCGTTGCACGCACTTTACGCCAAATGCACATTGTTATAAGCGTATTATGAAATTACTTTCGCGTTACAGGGTTAGTTTTAAAAATATAAATCAGTCTAGTGTATTTTAATTTTGCATAAAATGTATGTTAAAAAGAAAATTGTGGAAAATTATGTCACTTTAAAAAGTCCTTTGAGTTGGCTGTGCATAAATTAGCCTTGTCGGCTATTTAAGTAAGTCTGCACAAATATTTACCCTTTCTTTGCTCAGCATGGTCGGGTAAAATCATAACTCTGTGATAAGCATTTAAAAATTCTCTTTGAAATCTTAACATTGCTTACTAGTGTTATAAACAAACGGAGTGTCAAACTCAAAGCATTAATTTCAATTAAATCATTTACAGGCACTTTTGAACTGTCAAAGTGTCGGTCAGTTAGTCAGAAAGTTAAAGCTATTTGCCCATTCCAAAACGTAGATCTCCATAGTGAAGTATTGGCAAGGAACTCCAAGGACACTCCTTTAAATCAATACATTACAAAATCCTGGGTACAATATTCATGTTGCATCTATAAGTGAGATCAATGTAAAAAAAATCAATGAAGAAAATTCAAAACATAAGATTAAAAATTATCCCTTCATCCCTTCCCATCCCCTAACTGAGAGGGCTTCCTGGCAGTTAAGGGATGACCAATCTCAACGGACGACGTAACGTGTTGATCAGCCCCATCCAGCTCAACCATTTTGTAGGGAACCGAATGATCCAACACACGCGCCACTATCAGTCAGACATTTAAATGAGCATGACATACTCTCATTATGTCAATAGATAAAAATACTCCTGCTTCTGTAATGCAACCACTATTATTAGCGTATTACCCAATGTCATTATATTTATGTTGATGACTCCTTGTTCATGGCTCAATTCAACTGCGGTATAAGTTACAAGTTTTTTGCGTTCATCATCATGTTCATTATTTCAGCCGAAAGACGACCACTGCTGGACATATACCTCCCCGAAGCATTGTCACTTCGACCGGTCCTGTGCTTCTCGCGTCCAGCGGATTCCTGCGGCCTTCACAAGGTCATCGGTCCACCTTGCTCAGGTCTTCCAATGCTACAACTTCTTTCACTTTAGAATTTTTCGGCCCCATCTGTCTCCACAACCCAGTTACTGGGTAATACGATACCCCTTGGTAAGACTGGTATGTAATATGATTTATATTTCTGTTTGCGCTTGAAATTTACTAAGTGATAGAATCTCTTTTGAAGCAATGTAGATTGCAGTTCTAGGAAAATACACTTAAGTAAAGTGTATTTTCCTAGAACTGCTTGCTAGACTTTTTTATCAATTAAAAGCGCTCTAGGAAATAAATAATATTATATACGGGGTTATTTACAACTAGCTTCCGCCCGCGGCTTCGCCCGCGAGGTAAGTCGATAAAAACTATCCCATGCCGTTCAGTGGTTTAGGCGTGAAAAGGTAACATACAGACAGACTGACAGAGTTACTTTCGAATTTATAATATTATTAGTATGGATTGGCTAGCTAAACTCCGCAGACGCGACGGGAATCAATATTAAAACACGATAAAAAAAATAAATAATTGAAAATGGCGTTCTCAACGAAACAGAAGCATGAACATCTTCTGACGTTGTCGCGCATCTAACGATTTAAATCTTTTGGTCCAAAACAATTGACTATCCCGCTCTGTCTTCAAACTTGTACCACCACTCATAATACCAATTTAGATACGGGTGAAATCACAGGGTGATGTATGACTTGCTCCTGTAATTAATGTATTTTTAGTTGCTTTTCACATGATATCATGAAAACATATTTTTAGGTGAGCATATCAATATTGATATGCTCACCTAAAAATATGTTTTCATAAAGAGGTAAAGTTTGTATGTAGGGGGTTATCTCTGGAACTACCAGTCGGATTTGAAAAAATCTTTTTGTATTTGATAGCCCAATCCTCGACGAAGGCCATAGGCTATTTAACATCACGCTATGACCCTTAGGAGCCGAGCAAAAAGAAGAAAAGTGAGAAAGAACGCTAACCAAAAACAAAGTCCTAATAGCGCGGGCAGGCGATGCGATGCGACGGGGTGGGTCGGGGGAACAAGAAGTTTCACGCGGACGAAGCCGCGGGCAGAAGCTAGTAGTATATGTAGATGTACCCCTGTAAAAGTTCAGGATTTAGGATTGAAACGTTCGAGAAAAAAAAAAATATCCCATATTCAAGGGTATATTACGGAACTGCTTCGTTGGTCTAGTGGTTGCAAGCGCTACCGCTAAGCATGAGGTCCTGGGTACGATTCCCGGGACAGGTAAAGTGTTATTGGGTTTTGGCATTTGGAATTTCACAGTAGCTGCGTCTGGCTTTGTACAGTCAACAGCAAAAGTAGATGATCAAAATCAGAAATTCAATAGGAGTCAAAACTGATCACGAATATATGGCAGCTGTACTAGTAGTAAATGTTTGGTATAATTTACAATCACATACTTTTGAATCACTTCGACGCCACACAGTTCTGACGCGAACTACGTTCATTAGTATTGAATTTCTGATTTTGATCATCTATTTTTGCTGTTGACTGTACCCGGTTGTCAGAGTCTGGCTTTGTACTCGGTTGATGGCAATAGACGTCAAAATAATGATAGATATGCCTTTGGATCACAAGCTTTTGCATCAAAATATCCCAATACATATTTTCAAAATATTTAGTATGCAGACTTCTGAACACAACATTTATTTGAATTGCAAAGTTATCTTAGGTATACACAATTATTATGAATTATACAAATCCCGTAGTAAATTAAATATTCAAAAGTATCAATATGATTATTCATGAATATCTAACCCCGCATTTGGAATTAAACATTATGATTATAAATTGCATTCTCTATTCACGACAAGAAAATGTATTTTGTAAAATCTTTTTTTCTTTACCCGACTGCGGAAAAAAGGGTTATTTGTATTCATACTAATATTATAAATGCGAAAGTGTGTTTGTCTGTCTGTTACCTTTACGACATACGGCATTTCATACAAACTTTCAAGCCCTTGTTTTTCGAAATGAATGAACCGGTTTTAATGAAACTTCATACGCAGCAGGATGGAAAGGTCTAAAAAGTTAGTTAAAAACATTTTCGAAATGTCTTATTTAAAAAAAGATAACTGGAAATCCCTGTTTCTATGGAAAATTTAAAATCGGTCTAATTTGGCTGTAACAATATTTTTCGAAAATGTTGTTGTGACCCTATCAACCGGTGTCGCCCTTATAAACTACCCTTCTTAAAATAATAGTAGGCAGTACATAATCGTAAGTACAACAGGGTACAACTTCCGGTGGGGTCGTTAATTAGCTAACTAGAAATAAAATTAGTCGTGTCAAGCAGAGTTCATAAGTAGTAGATAACTGAGGGGCAGTTCTCGTGATTTTAAGAACGTTCACAGTCAGTACGTAACCCTAAAAATGGTAAAAAGTGCAGGTTGTCGTCAAAATTATAATGTAAGTTCTTTACCAACCAATCTGCCTAGCCTTTTCCCAAATATGTTACTATGTTAAGGTCGGCTTCCAGTCTAAAAAGATGCAGCTGAATACCAGTATTTTACATGGAGCGACTACCTATCTGATCTGCACAACCCAGTTACTGGGTAACACCCCTCGGTAATACTGGCTGTCAAAACTTTTGGGCTTCTGACTACCCGTGAATAATAGATGATCACCCATCCACGAACTTACCGCGGCAAACGTAGCTTAACCTTAGATCGACCCTGCTGTAATACTTACCTACATTTTCATTAGTAAGCTAATTCCTGAAGACCAGCTAAATAGTGCCTCAGTGTTTACCTACCGTAAATATCACTGCTACTGTGGTTAAAAATATAGGCAATTACTGACCGAAAACCAATTTATTATTAACTGGCACTTGGTACGTAACAGTAAAACAATAACTGTAATTATGTGAACGGTTTCATTTACAATTGATATTTCGTACTGTTACAATAATTTCGTTCATTCGAGGTTTTAAGGGGCAAAAAGTCTCTAAAGTGTTTGGCCAGACTGCAAACAAGGGCGCGGGTAGGGCGCGGCGCGGTTTACTCAAATATAAGAACTTCATTTGAGCGTCAATAGTGGACACATCACGCCGTAACTCGTTCATACAAGTGGCCGCAGTGAATGCACGGGCAGCCCGCGCGGCGACCGAGGTTCTCAAACTAGTTCGAGCTTTTTTCTAGTAAAAATTTTCTTCTTCATCCGAATTATTTATTTTGACAAACAGTGGACACGGCAACACTCAGAACGCAGCTGTGCTCGACAGCGGACAGGCTGATCGCACACGTTCCCGCACCCGCGCCGCTCCCCGCTGCTAGTCTGGCAAAGCACTGAAACTCCTCATAAAGGCAACTAACACGACTTCACCAGACATAGCTGCAGCTGGACATAGTCCTCTCTTTTCATGTGCTAATCTCCAAGTTCCTGTGCCAGCTTCTTCCAGGTTCTATTCGCGATGATAACAATGTTGACCGGTAATTTCATTTATTTCATTTATTCAGCTGAAAGATGGTCACTGCTGGACATAGGCCTCCCCCAAGCACCGCCACTTCGACCAGCAGGGTAACTGCGTAACACACTATCAGTAGCAATGGGTTTAATTTTGACAGTTCAATAACATTCATTGCGTTATTTGCGTTGTTAGGCAGACACATTTTTCGAACATATGGAGCAATGGATTAGAAATATGCTTGAAAATTATTCAAATTGAGAGTAGTAGTGTGTTACGCAATTATTAGGGTGCAGTTCAGTGCTTTCAGCATCCAGCGGATTCCTCCCATCGCCATTCCATCCCATCGGATTTCGCCCAACAAATAATTTTATCTCTGTATAATTTTAGTAGGAACAGATAAGATGAATTAAATAAACAAATTTAACATTATAAATTATACAACGTAAACAAATCCGCAGCAAACAGCTTAGTTAATACAGCACGTTTGACATTTCGCCTTTTCAGTTCAAACGTTATTTCAATCTTGATAATAAATAATAATTTAACAGATTGGAAGTATAAATACAATTAATATTAATGGCGTGTTCGAGTCGCGTGGTTTGTTACTAATGTACAGGAAATTCCTTTATTTATTACTGCTAATAGGTAATCTTTGACGTTTATTAAACAAATGAGCTTACACCCTGTATGTGCACGACCGCGTTTGTATGAAAAAAAAAGCAAATATAAATGACGGCACACGCGATTTTGTGTTTCTTCTAATTACTACTTACCTCCCAGTATTTATTTAAAGGTTATGTAACTAAATTGTGCTCAATTATTTTGCTTATACAAAGATATCTGAAGGCCAATTCCCGTAATTAAAAACGTTAAAAATCTAGTCGCAATCTCAGCTCAGTGACAATCAATGTCAAAAATGTAGCGAAATTAGAGGTATTTTTGACAGATTGAGACTGAAATCAGACTGTGAACTTTCTTAAAATTATGAGAATGGGCCCTCTGATTGTTACTTTGCAGTTTATGTGTCACTTTCAAACTCAAACTCAAAGCATCTATTTCAAACAAACCAACTACAGGCACTTTTGAATTGTCAAGGAGTCAGTCGGTTAGAAAGATGAAGCTAGTTGCCCATTCCAAAGCTTAGTAGGTACAAAAGTCAACAAACGAGATAAGTATGCAGGATCGTCGGATATAGTTGAAGTTTAGTAAGAAACCGATGGATGTACTCGAATATTATTTTTTTTAATAGAAAACAAACAGCTCATTTGTCAAATTAAATTTCAGTCGACAACATAAATGATAAAAGGGCCACTATGTATTTATGGTAAAAAAAAAGCCGAACGAATCTGACCACAGACCGTGATAAAAGCATTATTTAAATATTGACAATCACGCTACAAAAAAACTAGACCAACGTGGAATCGAAAGTATGCAAAACCACCGATCATGACTAGCAGTGATAAAGGAAGCAATAAATATAATAAAAAGTATAGCGTTTAGAAACCATTTTATTGTTACTGTCTTTCTGGATATAATTATGGTTAAATATTTCGAAGGGAAATCTATGAACAGAACTTATCGTCATGGCTGTAGATATTCGTAGGAGGTATCAAGTTCTCCCTTTTTTTTGGGTCTGAAATTATGAAATAGCTTCTCCCGCTCTGGGCGGAGCGGGAGGGCGTGTCAGACTTTTACTGACTGAAACCCACCCGTGTTCCTTCAGTTGCCTGTGCCAGGGGCCACGATATCTCTTTCGAAAAACCCGCGATCGCGACCGCGCGCAAGCAGGCATCGGCCATAGCGGACCCCGTCAGTTAGTGCTGACATCTCTTTGAGGCGCGTGTGGAACAAAACGCGCCATCGACCCGGGCCTGGTCCTTACCGGACGGCGAGCTGCCCATGACTCGCCGTCGTGGCCGGGAATCGGCTATCGATTCCCGAAGCCCAGGGCGATATAGTACACCCTCAATTCATAATATTTAAGACGTAATTTATAGGGGACAAGCCTATTGCCATCAACCGGGCAAGAATCGAGACTCAAAACCACTACTGGTAAAATCCAATAACGCTTTGCCCGACCAGGGAAATGAACTCAAGACCCACGCAGCCATCCCAGCAGTGGCGCTTGCGAACACCAGACCAGCACAGCTATTCACAACCACTCCATACGCCTCCGTACCGTATCGAACATCAAGAATGATATCGTAGGAGTCCTCTAACCGCTGTTCACAAATTCAAAACCCGAAAATTTTGTCAGTTTAAATCAAATAAACGACCGCTATTCTTCCGACAGATGTTTGCTGTTGCGAGTAAGTCAAATCAGTTTATCGAAATGTGTCGTTTTCAATACGATAGCCTGTCGGATGGTTGTGGATAGCTATGCTGAACCAGTCTAACATAGTCACATAAACTATAACCATTCAATACCTTTCTAAGTAAACGGCGAAATATTTCGAAATAAAATATATTAGTATGAAACAAACAATTAAACACTAAATCATTTAACCAACACAACACCACGATTCCGTCAAACGCTCAAGTTAATAGCCTTCAAACACACTGTTACAAATCATACGTTCACCGCACAGTGGTATAAATCTCAAAGTGCTCTGGACAAAATTACAACACATAAATTATACAATTATTTCTTCAAACCATTGCCTTGCCTCGGGAGGCATAAAAACTGTTCACAATGCTCCATAAATATTTTACAAGTAATTATAATGAAAAATTGCTTTAACAAAACACTAAATGTTTCCGGATGAAGTTTTGAATATAAATTAAATTGTTGTTCTGTGATGGTAAGTTTTGGAATCAATTTGTAATTGGTCTATTGTTGGGCGAATGGTTAAAGTAGTAACGAAAACGATGTTTTTGGACCCTTTATATTTGGAAACCATCAGAAGGAAGGAATAAATACAGGGTGTTTGCAAGCTGAGTGCAAAGCTTAAAGGGAGTGATAGTTGACACCATTTACAGCATTTTGAGCCATACATATCTTAGACGAAGCATCTTTTTTTTTTTTACTGATGACAACTTTAAATGTGAAAAAAATAAAAAACATTCTTCGTCTAAGACATGTATGGCTCAAAATGCTCTAAATGGTGTCAATTATCACCCCCATAAGGCTTTGTATCCACCTTTCAAACAGCCTATATAATCTAAAGTTGTATCAAAGTCTCTAATAAATTATCATTTTAAGTTTCTTAACGAATATTTTGACTACGACAAGAACAATGGATGTCTGCCAGTTACTGTCAGTACTCTTTACAAAGGAACCTAAAATCAATTTTACTATTTTGCCGGTTAATCAAGCCTTTACCAAACCACTTCTGAAAATCACTTTGACATTTATCTGACACCAAAAGACATTTTCCCTTTAAAACACGAATACAAGTCTATCAAGCAAAACTTTTCGAACAATTTCATTCCGACTCCGCCAATCTAATTCCATTCCAACTTAATCTAAAAGAAATTTTTTGTCCACCGTTCATCGCACAGTGCGGTTGGACAATAATAAATAGCGGCATTGTTCTACCTGTACTATAAACTAGTGTCACAGGACGACCCCGTCCGAACATGTTAGCAGGTTGTCATCGTAACTTCACTTGCAGAGCAGCACAGAATAGATAGGATACAGAAGGTTGGCTCTATACTGCGAGGGAGAACGCAACGCACACATAGACACGCCTCACGTACAGCAAGTGCAAGAGCATGTTTCAGCGCGACTTTTGTTTAAGGTGCGCAAAATGCATCGGTGACTGAGAAGTCTTGTGGTATCGGTGAAATCTGTTGTCATGGTATGTGATGTGGAAGAATAAGGAAAATGTCGTGAGTAAAGTTTTGGGTATGAATATGGATGGCTACAGGAGTGGGAAAAATCCATAAATGGACTGTGTGAAAGATGGTATAGCTAGAAAGGGGGTCAAAATCATAATCAGCCTATAGTGTTCCCACTGCTGGGACACAGGCCTCCTCTCTGTGAGAGGGAGTGGACCGTAATCCACCACGCGGGCCCAATGCGGGTTGGTAGATGTCACATGTCTTCGAATTTTTAGTTCTAGGACATGCCGGTTTCCTCACGATGTTTTCCTTCCCGTTTTGAGAGCAGTGGCGATGAAACTATTTACACAAACTGCCTGCTTGGGATCGAACCCACGACCTACAACTCGTAAGTCGGGACCATTACCACTGGGCCACGACTGCTCAAAAAAGGCGGGTGAACTACTGAAATGACGACTAGAGAAGTGTGAAAGAAGAAGACATGTTGCTCCGACCGACCTCAAATGAATTGGGATAAGGTTAAGAAAATGATGAGTTTGAGATGCGCCGCGCCGTAAGAACGCGTCTACGTGTGCGTGCTTTCGATCGTTGCATGGAGCCAGCCTTGCCTTCTGTATCCATCTATTTTCTGGTAGCTATCTGTTATAAATCTCGTGGGATTCTCGTACTGGACTTTGAATTCAATTGTTGGTTATATAAACTGTGGTCGTCGGTATTGCGGTGTTTTTGTTGAGACCACATGATTGGTTTTTGACCACGTTTTGGTCACCTGTTTTGCTGAGTTTAAATGAATTAAAGTATGGTCGTGATATTAAATTTAATTGTTGGCTAACTCTTGATTTATTGAAACATTTTTATCCGCGAGCTTGATTGGATTTCCCATTGTCAAAAATTATGAACTTCTATACATCTTTCATTCTCTATAGTGTTCAAAAATCCTTTCTTAGTGCTTAAAATTTCATGTTTCTAAACCTAGCGGTGTAGGCTGTGCGTTGTCTGTCAATGTATGAATGAATTTAAGTGGATGTGGAAGTGTTTTTTTACCAAGTAAAAGTTTGGTGTGCCTCTTTTTCCAACTTAACAGAAATTGTCACACATTAAACATTCTACGAAACTGATGATAAGTCAAACGGTTTCGTTCTTATAATATACTTTAAATAAAGTGCTCTATTTAGCAAAGACACCACCAATCTGAGCACATTAAAATACTCAACAATTCAAGCCAACAATGACTGAAGCACCACGCACACTCACTATCAAACGCTGCAATCGCTCCAAATATGAACCCTCATTCGCCACTCGATCAATTTAATCTCAACACCTCGAAATTAAGTCCTCAGATCCATAACCCGGCGAAATCGAGAAGCTCCTTCATCCGTCCGTAATCCTGCCAGCTCCTGTACTCCTTAACTGGTGGTCGTTCTACGTCTAATTGGCTCCAATTGGCTGTACATGGCTGGGAGATAGGAGTAATTAATACGATGACCAAAGGCCTACGTCGCCGCGTCGATGCGGCGCATACAATAGTAGGCCGTTATCTCAAGATGCTCCAATTTTGGAGGTTGGTGCTATAGCTGGGCAAAATGGTTGGTGGCGTCTTGTTGATATTAATATGTTCGTGATTATCTGGCCAGTTGTTATGCAATGTCGATGGCTATAAGAGTAGGGGAAGACTAAATAAACGATGGATGGACTGTGTGAATAATGATATGGTTAGAAAGGGTGTGACTACCGAGATGAAGACTAATAGAGAAGTATGGAAGAAAAATACATGTTGCGCCGACCCTAAATATATTGGAATAAGGGCAGGAGAATATTGATGATGAATCCGGCAAGTTGTGACATTGCTTTAGTAAATTGAAAAGGTGATATTACAGGATGTTTGGAAGCTGAGTGCAAAGCTGTAAGGGAGTGATAGTTGACACAATTTACAGCATTTTTAGCCATGCTTAACTTAGACGAAGTATCCTTTTTTTTTTTACTTTTAGTCAAAAATAACATACCGTAACTGCCAAAAAAATTAAAAAAAACATACGTCGTCTAAGAAGGTATGGCTCAAAATGCTCTAAATGGTATCAAATATCACACCCTTAAGGCTTTGTATCCAGCTAGTAAATCAAGTAATCAATTATTTCACTAAACAATTTCAAATTATATGTATATTAAAAAAAATAAAGAGGAAAAGTTTCGTATAGATACTTTATCCTCGACGACGGTTGATTTGCAGCAGTGTGCATTAAGAAGCTGTATATGTTTTTTTTTTATATAAGAATATACAATAAACGAACAAAAACAGTAATTTATGCTCTGTTTTATCAACAGTAGAATCTAATAATTATAATGTAATTGAATATGCAAAACTGACTGACGCCAAACTTTATAGGATTACGGTTGTCAGACCCGAAAACATTTTGTAACAAGTACTATTCACAGCGAAATTGTCTAACAACGCGATGTAAGAAGTTAATTAAAAGTTAAATTAAAATCTACTTCGAGATTGTATCTTAATGATAACTTGGTTCTTAATGTTCACATCCGTGTAATTCAATAAAAACTATTGCGAACCTATACCTAACATAAATTAAGTCTCTTCGACTGTCTGTCTGACCGCGTGGCACGCACGACTACCTAAGTTTTCACGGTGAGATTTTTACAGAATAGCATTACAGCTCACATCTCCTCTCCGTAACGCATCCCCTTTCCGATTTGGTGGAAATAACCTGCCAGCTTCGTAGCACATCTCTCGTCTCCTCTCCTGTCCGTTTTGGTGGATACCGGGCCTTACACAAGGCAAACATGCCTACGCCTTTTATTTTTTTACTAACTTTTTTGTTGTTATAGCGGCAACTGTGAAAATTTCAACTTCTACCTATTACGGTTCATGAGATACAGTCCGCTGACAGTCAGACGGACGGACGGACACCGGAGGCTTAGTAATAAGGTTCCGTTGGCAGTTGGCACCCTTTGGATGATCATCATCATCATCATTTCAGCCGAAAGACGTCCATTGCTAGACATAGGCCTCGGGACTAAGCACCTCCACTTCGACCGGTTCTGTGCTTCTCGCATCGAACGGATTCCTGCGGCCTTCACAAGGTCGTCGGACCACCTTGTGGGGGGGCTTCCAACGCTACGTCTTCCGATACGCGGTCACCACTCCAGAACCTTTCGGCCCCATCGGCCATCTGTTCTGCGAGCCATGTGCAGGGCACATGGCTCGCAGAACTGTTATTTAAGTTTGGCAATTCTTTGGGCTATGTCGGTTACCTTGGTTCTCCTGCGGATTTCCTCATTCCTGATTCGATCACCCTTTGGGTACGGAACCCTAAAAACTAAAGTTAAACGAAATTACTCGAACTAAAATTTTGTTATACATACATTTATATTCAGAACCTACCCGACCCTTCTGAGAATGCTATTAGGGATCTGCAAGGTAATTGCGTAATACACTATCAGTAGCAATGGGTATCATTTTGACAGTTCCACAATATTCATTGCGTTATTCATATATATCATCATTCACACAGTCCATCCATAATTGATCCATAAATTAGAACTTTTTTCTAAAGTAAGACTTTTATATTATTATCGTTTCCATTTCTCTCGTTGTGTCTAGTTAATGGGTGGTCTTCCTATTATTTCGTCTTTAGTTTAAGATACTAACGATAGTGTTTTAAGTGCAAACCTGTTACTAACGAATTATGGAACTTTTCAGTTGTCCGAAATTAAATGTTTTGTTTTTTTTTATTTTTAGTACATACTTATTTATGCCGGAAGAGCTTGGCTCCTACCGAAAGGACTGGCCGGCCACTCATAAAAGTCAAAATTGTGTGGAAAAGGAAGAGACAGGCCTTTGCCCTGCATTAATGGTTTTTCCATTGATAGTCTATTTCTTAATTCATAATTATCATAGTACAATATGTAGGACAAAACTAAAGTTTCCTGCAATATAATCATCATAAGCCTAGTGCCCCACAGCGTTGCTAAAGCGAGGCGAATCGATTGCAGCAAATTGCGCTAAGTTTTATCGCCGAGTCGAATCGATGTGCGTCCTGTGCGATCGCGAGTTTGTTTTAGAGCTAGTGTTATTTTTGTTTATTTTAGAAAAAAGTTATTAAGTTGAGAGGACGACTGTTTAATAGGTCTCACTTTGTATCATTTTAAAATTTTCCACAAAAAAATAAACAGTACCTAATATAAATAATTAATTTAGAAAAAAACCGTATCCTGCACCTTAATCGCGTAACACACAATCAATCTCAATCTGAATCATTTTGAAGGATATTGCTAATCCATTGCTTTATATGTTCGAAAAATTTGTCTGCCCAACAACGTAAATAACGCAATGAATGTTGTTGAACTGTCAAATTGAAAGCACAAATTTACGGTTTTTGGATTTTTTCCTTTACTTGTGCTACATGATCTTGCTTCATTCCAAATTTCATGATTCTAGGTCAACGGGAAGTACATTGATTTGAGTGTCGAAATATACGTTTTTTGCGGCATTAACGGCCGTATCTTTTTTTGACGTTAACTTAGATGTTTGATTTTTTCACAGCTTCAAGGGACTGTAGAGCTAAGTATATGGTTTTAATTTCAACTCGCTACCTCCACGCGGTTCCGAGATAAAGGGTCTTGACAGACAGACGGACGGACAACAAAGTGATCCTATAAGTATAGAGGTTCCGTTTTTTTCCTTTTGAGGTACGGAACCCTAAAAATCGAAATATATACTTATTCGGTAGGCATTTGGTTTTTTACTAACCATATTTAAAACCTTATAAAACTTGCTTTCAATTGAAACGTCAAGACATAATATTTGACATCAAAAAGCAAGTCGTCTTCACTTTTCTCTTCATTTCCAATTTTCCATCATATTCACGGATATTAGATTAATTTGTTACGATCACAAACTTAATAGGAAATCATAATAATATGTTACCAAGTAAAATGTAAAATAATAAGAGCGTACCTTGTAGCATACCATGCATTATACAAGTCCTTAATATACATTATAATTTAAGTTTTGAAACAACAATGATAAATAACAGCCGCACAGGTCGATCGATCAGGTTAAGCTACGCTTGCCGCGGTTGGTCTGTGGATGGGTGACCATCTTTACATACCGTTAATTTTCCTCAAGTTACGTCAACTTAACTCAAGATAACACGTTTAAAACTCCATTTTAACGAGTGTAACAAGAAAAAGGGCGTTCACTAGTCCTTCACGTGAGTCCACGTTCTTCTCATAACGACAAGAAATGACTTCCCACATCCTCCCTCTACCTACTTAAGTTAATTAAAAGTCTTAGGAACTCCGGTTTTACAGAAATTATTAAACGTGGTAGCAAAAACACTATATTTTGTGTAATTTCGAGAAATAATACCCGAAGTTTAGTTGTATAATTAATTAAATATGATTGAAGGTTAAGTTAGCGTGTGCTAAGTTAAGTTTAAGTAAAGTTTGACAGTGCTTAATGATTACTTTAAATGTTGTGTTGTTAACTTTGTCAATTAAAGCCATTCTGTCTGCTTTGTATGGTACTTAATTGGAGTTCAAGAAAATCCAAATTAGATTAAATTAAGAAATGATTTTGAAAGTTACTGAAGTTACAGCAATCTGCCTAGCCTTTGAATACTTCATCATCATCATCATTTCAGCCGAAAGACGTCCACTGCTGGACATATGCCTCAAGCACCTCCACTTAGACCGGTTCTGTGCTTCTCGCATCCTACGGGTTCCTGCGGTCATCACGAGGTCCACCTTGTGGGAGGCCTTCCAACGCTACGTCTTCCGGTACCCGGTGACCACTCCAGAACCTTTCGGCCCCATTACCAATCTGTTCTGCAAGCAATGTGCCCTGCCCACTGCCACTTAAGTTTGGCAATTCTTCGGGCTATGTCAGATACCTTGGTTCTCCTGCGGATCTCTTCATTTCTGATTCGATCACGCAGGGAAACTCCAAGCATAGCCCTCTCCATTGTCCTTTGGGTAACTTTTAGCCTTCTAATAAGGCCCATTGTGAGCGACCACCTTTTACGTTTTGAATACTTAAGTTTATTGTTTTAACCTAAATTTACAGCTAAGTTAAGATCAACAACATAACATCACGCCTGTATTCCGCAAAGGGTAAGGCAGAGATGCACCTATGGTACACCCACATTCATCATCAAATCCGGACTCTGGGCTTCTACTTAGAAATACCAGATGGAAAAACCCTATAACACTGCGCAACCCCAGTATCGGACCAGGACCTAATGGTCTACTGAGCATGCATGAGGTCCTGGGTAACAAAGCAGTCTAAGTAAAGAATTTTCCGGGAAAACATCTACCTAATCACTTGGTATTTATTGTTTAAATCCAAATTCTGACAGCTAAGTTAAGATTAAGTTACACAAAAAAACGAGTCTACATGACATGTCCTCAAAAACACTTTTATAAAGACAGGCACCCAAAAAAAAATACCAGACTCCATTGCGCTCAAACAGCTGTTTATCTCTATTTTCTATCCGATTTTCCCGGAAAAATATCTAGCTAACCCCTTCGTAATTAATTCCGGGCCTTCGTCCCAAAAATAAATACACCACGTGACCAACTTGTTCCGACATGGCATCCATCGAAGTTAGTCACGTATACCGTAAACCCTGGCTGACAAACGCCTCAAGCTTCGCTAATTAACCCTGTAATTGCACCATTACGGTTTTATGCTCAAGTTTTATGACTGACCAAGTTGCGGCTTTGGTTGCCATCGCATTGTAAGGATGTTAAAGCGTTTGTGGGAAATTTTGAATAGAGATTAAAGTTTAGTGGGCTCTTAATTATTGTGACGGTTAATCGGAATGTTTACGAGGCTTATTAATCGATTCGCACGAATTTACTAGCACGAAACGGGCGAACCTTCACTTTTAATTATTATTTTTTTCTTAAGGCCATTCGAACGAACTGGCTCATTTTGAATATTAAGAAAAAAGTACAGTTTTATAATACTTATCTCATATCACTTCTATGCGCTAGTCCTTTTTAGGGTTCCGTACCCAAAGGGTAAAAACGAAACCCTATTGCCAAGACTTCGCTGTCTGTCCGTCCGTCCGTCTGTCTGTCACCAGGCTGTATCTCAAGAACCGCGATAGCTAGACAGTTGAAAATTTCACAAATTATGTACTTCTGTTGCCGCTATAACAACAAATACTAAAAACAAAATAAAATAAATATTTAATACCATACAACAAACGTGTTTTTTTTGGCGTTTTTGCCTTGTGGTACGGAACCCTTCGTGTGCGAGTCCGACTCGCACTTGGCCAGTTTTTTCTATATTTTATTGCACAAAATTCAAAATGTGCCAATTCGTGCGAGTCGCCTATAGAAAAAATAATATTATTTAAAAGCGATGACTCGCCCGTTTCGGGCGAATAAATTTGTGCGAATCGACTATGAACCCGTTTACGATTGCGACATGTTATTAAATGGTTGCAGATGTTGAAAGGTTTGTGTTAACATGAGAATGAAGAACTAATCGTGTACTTGTTTGTTTACGTTTTAATTGGAAGTCAATCAATTCGCCTAGCCTTTTCCCAATTATATTGGGGTTTGCTTTCAGTCTAACCGGATGCAGCTGAATACCAGTATTTTACATGGAGCGACTGCCTGTTTGACCTTCACAACCCAGTTACTGGATAATACGATACCCCTTGGTAAGACTGGTTGTCAGACTTTCGGGCTCCTGACTACCCGTAACGACTGTCAATGATTCACGACTGACAGCAGGGACCAACGTGCTTTCCGAGGCACGGAGGTGTCTCGATGTGTAAAGATGGTCACCCGTCAACGGACCAACCACGGCAAACGTAGCTTAACCTGATCGATCGACCCGTGCGGCTGTTATTACTTAGCCATGAGCCCCTTACGTTTTAAATGTAGGTCAGTATTTTTAAATCATGGTGGCTTTTGTGCTAAAATTACTCAAACTATTATGTTCAACTAACGCAGAAGCACATATATGTTCAAACCTCTTACGACCATTTTATTTTCCCGCCGCCATTATTATTAAAGAGAACTATTATAATATATCAGTTTATTACAGTTTCTCATTAAACTGTTCGTGTTAACAGTCACGGAAGGGGTAAAATGGCGAAAAAACGACATCCACGACCAGCTGCCGTCGACTATTTTTACATTTTTCGTACAAAAATTAAAGATTCTCAATTAATATCTACCTCGTAATTTATTTAACGATCGTTTTACATTTAATGTTATACATAAAAAGTATAACAAATGAATAAATCTGTGGTTAGCGGAGAAATAAAAATGTTATGGCCATGTAACATCACTATTCGGCCCACTGTGCGGTCGGACACGCATTTCGGTTGTCTTGAACACATTCATTTGTTCCCTGGTGTCACGTTACACGGGTTTATAAAAATTGATGGCGTGTAATAAATGTTTTTTGACTGCACCGATCTTGTCTCGCGATCACCGGCCTATAAAGTATTGCAATCTGTTTTTTATTGCGTACGAGTGAAAGAGACAGATGTATGTATGTACACTGTGATTGTTTCTTACAATTTTAATACCCATGTCGATTTGTATTACGGCGTGTTCAATATGGAGTAATAAAATACAGTTGTTGAAAACAATGTGTATGTCTGTTTGTGTGGTTCATGGCGATGTCAGTAGCGTTAGACACTTGTCTGATGGAATTAAGATACATACGTAACAAAGAACAAGTGTATTTTTTCTCGCCGTTTTTTTTTAAATTAAAATTCAAGTTATAACAACTTATGTATTGCAGACTGGGAGTTAGACAATTATCTTTTGTACGCCAAAGTTATTTTTACATAGTTTAGAAGTTTAATGTTATCAATTTATAAAGCCTTCCGACCCACGAGCAGTGGTAGCCCAGAGACAACGACCCTGACCAATGGATTCGAACCAGGCGCTTTACTTTGTATAAACCATTTCATCACCACTGCTCTCAAAACGGTGAAGGTAAACATCGTGAGGAAAGCGGCATGTCCTAGAACCAAAAAATCAAAGACATGTGGCATCTACCAACCCGCACTAGGCGCGCGTGGTGGATTACGGCCCACTCCCTCTCACCGAGAGGAGGCCTGTATCCCAGCAGTGGGAACATTATACGCTGATTATTATGCTTATGCTATAACGTCTTCCTGTACGTGTTTTCTCAGTAAATTTTGAATAAGTTAGTACTCGAATCACAATCAGTATAAAAGTACACAAATAATAAATTCCAACCCACTCCAAAGCCGTGAAAGGCAAATTATCGGAACACTAAATTGTACTCTAATCGACCATTACAAGATAAACAGCAAATATATTGTGTCTTCAAATACCCAAATAAAATAAAAATGTATAGGAACAACAGGTTGCTCGTTTTCCATAAAACTTTAGGTATCCTAAGTAATGTTAAATAGGGTCAAATTAAATTAGCTAGCGAGACTTAGCAGACTTTTTGGGTATCGGTATTTAGATACCGATAGGTACCCAAAAATTCTCCTAAGTTTAACTTTTTTTTTTGATAGCCTATTTTGTGTCCCACTGCTGGGCAAAGGCCTCCCCTTTTTCCTTCCAAACCTCCCTGTCTTGTGCGATCTCTGGCCATGTTGGCCCTGCGAATGTTATTAGATCGTTTAACATGATAAAACAAAAAAGAAATTATTTTGATGTTTTGTTTGTGGGGTCATTTTTGTGACCGCAGGTAGTGTAGTCACTTTTAAAAATCAGTTTTTATTTTGTGTTAACTTAACAGACGTGATAGGTGTCTAAAAACGAGAAAAAAAGAAAAAACACTTACTGTAACAACACAAACAGCGGTCGTTGACCCCCAAAAAACCACAACAAATCTTTATCTAGTTTAGTTTTATTTAATAGTGTTTAGATAAAACAAAAAAAAGATTTGATGTTTTTTTTTTTTTGCAGCATCCGGTTAGACTGGAAGCCGACCCCAACATAGTTGGGTAAAGGCTAGGCAGATGATGATTTAATAGTGTTTAGACATTGCCCACAACTGCATAGTTTCGCTAGCTAATCTAATATGACCCTGAATATTCACAACTTCAGAAACATCAAGCTAAGCCACTTGGGAATTTAAGTCACGTAAAACGTCTCATTTATAGCCTTTCGTGAATCTTTCTCTACACATCAAAATGTATTATTTTACACCTCTCGAAATATCGATGCAAAATCGTCAAATTCCATACAAAGCTGGTTTGAAACTCTTTCCCTGTTCCTTCCTACGATCGAAAACAACAATGGACAATAAACATTGCAATATTAGCCAGCAAGACGGCGTGCAATAAAACCCTGCGCGAATCGGTAACGATAAAATATAACGCACAGTGTGCCCTAATCGCGACGCTCTGGAGAAAAAACAATTCTATTCATGTTCTGGTGTTGTGTATTGTTTTTGACTACAATGCTACATAAAATAGAAATGGTAGATAATTTAGATTTTGGAAGAATTATTTTTGTTAGATATTTACAGACACTAACATAAGTTATGTCAAAAATGAAAATTACTTATTTAAAAAAAGTAATTTATTTATTTCATAATTTTGAGTTAATTTCTTTTTGAAGTCTGTTTAATTTTTTTCATGTTTCGTAATTTTTAGTTTTAAGAAAAAACTGGAATATATTTTGTAATAAATAAGTAGGCAATAGTTTTGTTGTAAATATTGCACTAGAATTTGACCAAGGTTTTGAGATGTTTTCCCTTTGACACTACAATCGTAGCCATATAATAAGCCAGGCCGTCACACTTACATGTATTAGTCCATACCTTGAAAATTACTGAATCGATTTTGATGAAACTTGCACTGTTCCCTAAGTTGAGGTAAATGTAAGCCAATAAAAAAAATGGTCACGATCCGATTAATAGTTGCGAAGAAATGCGTGGACAAACATACAGACATCTATAAAATTGTGTATACTTGTAGCCCTAATAGATTGTCATATGTGAATATAATGCAGTTCCAATAATATTAATTAAATACATACGTGTCGAATTGATAACCTCCTTTTTTTTTGAAGTCGGTAAAAAGAGTGATGATAACAAAGTCAAACATATCACACAAATATCCAGGGCCCCAATTATGTATGGTTATTATTATTCTCCGCGTAATCTTACCACGTGCAAACCACGAACGGTTGTCAAGCGTCGTATTCTGACAGTTAAAAACACGCGAAGTTCGGGTTTTATCGCGCGGTTTCGTTCGTTGTGTCATAGAGAATACGTTATTAGCAGATGTGATTCTGCTAATGAATTGACGAGGTTTCGAAGTAAGGAATCATTAAGTGGTCATGGTCAAAGTATTTGTACCTAAGCTTTACCGTTACGTTGTTTATTAAACGGGAATTCATCATCTACGTAGCCTTTTCCCAACTACGTTGGGGTCAGCTTCTAGTCTCAACGGATAAAACTGAATAACAGTATTTTACATGGAGCGTCTGCCTATCCGATCTCCACAACCCAGTTATTGGATAATACGACACCTCTTGGCAAGACTCTGTGTCCGACATTCGACCTTCTGTCGACCTTCAAAGATCCACGAATGATTAACGTGATTTGATTTTTCGAGGCACGCCCCTCCGTGAATCTCGGTATGTAAACATGGTCATCCATCCACGGATAAACCACGGCAAGCATACCTTAAGGAGAAGGTCAATTCTCATAATTAAAAACGTTCCAAATCTAATCACGGTCTCATCTCAGCGACGATAAATGTCAAAAGCTTGTAAAAAATGTAGGGAAATTAGAGGTATTTTTTGACAGATAGAGACTGAGATCAGACTGTGAACGTTCTTAAAATGACGAGAATTGGCCCTCTGATCCATCGATCCTTTTTTTTATCGTGGAGAAATGTTCATGCATTCTGCACTACCACGGGGAGATAGTGCAATGTGGAACTCTAACCCACTAAAACTCCACGGTGTCCTCCTCTGCCGCTTACGGCGGGAACACAGGCCCGCGTTAGCACTCATCCGTAAACCCGCAGCGGCTGTCCGTCACCGGACCTCTGAGGAATACTCCCCATCACCGGCGCACCAGAACAATAGCACACCGTGACCACCCCAGGGACCAAACAAGCACATGGGCGCCAGACGACCCCGTGTCTGGGCATCCTTGGGCCCCCATGCGACGTGTCATGAGCTGTCATTTAAACGTCTGTTTTAAGCGGGAAAGAACGATTCTAGACTAAACTATACAACTGACAACCATCTCAGACAACATAGGAATACAATATTACAATTTATACTCACATTAAAACTAATATGCAGTTGTCACAGGCCATTATTCGGCATTAGCTGTTAACTAGTTTATTTATAGTTCATGCAGCTCATAATTTTAATGGCGCTGGGTTAAAACAAAATATATCCCGACGATATTAGTGCTGTTAACTGAACTTCTCGTTTTATTTATGTGCCCCTCGTTCCTATTTGGGTGAATAGTCATACCCAATTTAAATCGTAATAGGCAAATTGGTGTCAGCAAGACTGGCGTTTGAAATGAGCTGGTTTAGGAGTATTAAAATGGCTGACACGTCACGTGGCACGTCCTTGTAACAGTAAGTTTTTTTTTTACATAATCCTAAAGCACTGACTTGCCTGTTATCTCCGAAAGGTTAGGAGGTGTAGCTCTAGTACACCCACAAATCGACAGTCATCTTTAAGTTTCGTGTAAAAGGAAGCAAGCCTATTGCCATTATAGAGGTATGAGGAACAGGGTGTAAAGTTCACTCATACTCTATAGAAAAGGGAGGATCCTCCGACCACACGGGTGTTGTGGCTGGCGGGCAACTGCCCAATGATTCATGTCGGGCCGTTGTATCTATGCTAGTTGCGCGGTAAACTCTGCTTGCGAGATGCAGGATTTTGCGTGACGTCAGTATGTCGCGTTGTTCTCATGTGACGTTGTACATACCGCTACACCATCATCATCATCAACACCGCCAGCCTACAGCAGTCCTCTCCCGAACATAGGCGTCTCCTATTGCACGCCATTCAGCTCGATTCTCGGCTCCTCTCATTCAGCTGCTACCAGCTACCCTCTTAAGCTTGTGATCCACCGGGCACACCCCAAAAGTTTCTTTTGTTAGGCCAAAATCTATGTTTGTAAATCAATCACGTCGTCGCGAAAACTAAATTGAATGTACACTCCGACTATCCTAATCCTATGAAGGTCAACTACGAATCTCTTTCAAATAAGATAACATCTAATACATAGCTACAGTAAGCCCCACGCCCCACCAATAACCCAATTCGACCATACACAGTGGGCCATTCCACCAAAAATATAATTTTATGGACAAAATTATATTGCGTCTCATGAATTTTAAATATAATCACAATTGTTCTGCGTGGCAACGTGTACTGGGTTTAAACACCATGTTATAAGATGGCATGGCTAAAGAGTGGGTGAAAAAAAATTGCTGTTACGCGCCGAGTATGTTAAGGAGGTCATTGACCCATGTTTTGGAAGATTTGGCCTGCTTTTTCGAGATAACTGGTAGTATTTAGATGTAAGATAAGTTTTTTCGTAAGGATATTTTCATAGATTTACGATAAAGTTGAAGTTAAGTTGCATATCAAATTCCTTTTCTAAGATTTTGTGCACGATAATATGTTTCGTTTAAAATTGTCTGGTTGCAGAGAAACAGCTAGAGGCGTTGTAGGAGCAATAATCAAGATTTTTCGAGGAAAGTTTTAACACAATACCTACAATGGCTAAAATTAATTCGCACGTCGAGGAACTTTTAGGACTTCCAGTTAAAGAGCTTCAATTCCTGGAGTCTAAATACTGGAAACTTTTCGTGGCAGGACACAAGCCACAGTCAAATTGTTTCACTGAAATAAGAAGCAATTTCTTTAACCAATATATATATTATAGTACTAGCTGCACCTCGCGGTTTCACCCGCATAAGTCTCGATCCGGTCGGAATATCGGGATAAAAAGTAACCTATATCCTAATCCAGGTCATGGTCTCCCATGTGCCAAATTTCTTCCGAATCCGTTCAGCCATTTTAGCGTGAAAGCGTAGCAAACGAACATACAAAAAATCAAATCTTTTCTCTTTATAATGTCTTTCAAATACCAAAATATGGAGCTGAAAAATATCTTGGCCTACAAATCATTCGACCAGAATATAAGTGTACAAAACAAAAGTATGGCTAAATGGATCAGTGTGTTGATGTCATTACTAGCTAATGTGATTACAGTAAATTGTATTACGACATAGAAGGAAGTCGGAATAACAGGATATGAGATATTATGTGGCTACTGACTGAGTTGAGGATGTGTCGAATGCTTTGCTATTTGCTTGCCTGTGATGAGATATATAAAGATAATAATTATATTGTGGAATAGTGAGTCATTTGATGGGATTTTGAGCTTTCTAATCAGAATATTAGTTTCAGTTTAAATAGATATGGATATTCTTGAATTTACTGTGTGCTTGTGGCTAAAGTATACAAGGTGTTGATATGCATCCTCGTCAAATTTCAGGAGGTTGTCATAAAATACATTTTAGTATTTTAGTACTTAGTAAAGTAAAAAGCGTTTGTTTGTGTGTGAAAGCGCGGTTATAGGGCTAGTAACAGACGGGCCGCGTTTAAATACGGCTGGTTCACACTTACGGATTTCCGTAAATAAGATTTTAAAAAAAACCTACCCATTTTATTGTTGATTTGGGTCGAGAATCATTAGCATAATTACGTCCTTGAATTTGACTAGGATGCAAATCAACACCTTGTATAATAATAGTTAGGCTACGTTTGCCGCGGTTGGTTCGTGGATGGGTGACCATCTCTACATATGGAAATCCGTTGGTCCCGGTTGTCATTCGTGGATATTTGGCAGTCGTTACGGGTCGCCAGAAGCCCGAAAGTCCGACCACAAGTTTTACCAAGGGGTTTCGTATTACCCAGTATATAACTGGGTTGTGGAGGTCGGATAGGCAGTCGCTTCATGTAAAGTACTAGTATTCGGCTGCATCCGGTTAGACTGGAATCCGACCCCAACATAGTTGGGAAAAGGCAGGCAGATGATGATTCTTGAATAAACTGTTTGTAAGGACTGAGTTTTCAAGCGACCGATAATTTTTGTTCGTGGAATAAAATTGACGTCTGTCAGTTTTTGTATGGAAGAACTGTCAAAACTTCAAAATTATTCTTCCGATAAAGTTATCTGGCGTTGAAGAAATCAGCCCTTTCCTACATAAAATTGTGTTTGTTCGGCTTTTGTTTTAAGAAGATTTATTTAAGTGATTAATTCCCTTTGGTACTAAAATAAGATTCTCTTAATGTATAAAAGACCGTTGTTATATTAAACCATTAAAGAACTTAAGAGAAGTAAAAGACAAAATCCAAGATATATATCTTTTAAAACATCCGAAATATACAGGTAAGACAAGCATTAATGGATTTAACGACACAGCGATTCCGATAACGTTATTAAATAAGACTCCCGTATAAATAACCCTATCTGGGTGCCATAAAACTGCCGAATTTGGCCGTAACCTCGCGTGTTCGGGGCTTTTTAAATCCGAAATAACTTGAGATTCATGCCACAACACCATCTCAAAAAGACGCCAAAAAATCCTCAGCGATTTTCTTTCGCAATGTTTTTCTGCAACTTGTGTCGTTTTTTACGAAACAAACTGCAATTTAAAGGCTTCAAAGCAATATTTATTCGCATCAGCGATGCTAAAGACGTGTATGAGAGCATAAATCTACCGATCTCATGATACTAAACAGGACTGCATATCTAGTTCCCAACTCGGATGCCACACAAATCACAATAAGCGCTCTTCATTATCCGCATTTCAGTCTGGCGGGGCCCGTATCTATCGGAATGCGCCCACAAAGGAGTATCCATACACCGACTTACTAAGTCGCTACACTTTGTCCAACCGGCTTCGGTTCAAACCAGTCCGACTCGGGCCGGTCGCACACCTCCAAACGCAAAACGGCCTAAACACCAGTTGACTGACACTTAAATGCCACTTAGGAGTTCTCGCTCAAAATTTTATTGGTAATAAGTAACGTCAACGTTTTTCGTTCTTGGCCAGTAGTCCCGACACGATGTCTGTTGACCTCTCTCATTCATAGAAACAAAGGTCGCTGGAACTCTCAAAGGTTTCGTCTCAATGCTTCGTATTTAATTGTCTCCTCAAACGATGTAGTTAGTGTAACTATGAAACTATGAAAAGTTTCTTAACGGGGCGCAGTGTGCACGGACGCGGTTCATTAAGGCGAATACAGTTGATAATCGCTCGCCGCCTAGTGGCACTTACGCTCGACTTGCGCGGACAAAATTCCAAGTAAGCGACGGGATATTTTAACTCTCGTATACGCTATACAGTAATTACAGATGTGCCATCGAGGTAAATAGCCTGAGTTCCCTCTCACTCGCTCCTTACATCGACTCATTCCTGTCATTTGGCCTGTGAAGAACACTTTACTCCAGTAAATATTGAGGGGCTCGCCTCGCCGGCTACAGTTGTGGTCGATCCTTTTATGAGATTACACCAACCAATGACCATTATGCTCGATGCTAATAGCTTATACCTAGCAATTTCTGTTATAATACGGCCATCTTGAAGATTTCGATAGATCTTGCGAAGCGGAGGGTTACATCATTTATGTCTTTATCATACCAATCCAGTTTTATCCGTTAATAAATAAAGATTAGCATAATCTTGAAATCAAGATTTATTTGTTTAACAAAACGTTATGAATTGGCTACATATTATAGTTATTTGTCAGGTAGCTCGTTATGTTTAACTCAATTAGGCAGTAATGTCACATCTATATTCTGAATTTCCGCTTTAAATTGTAGCCATTTCAGCGTTAAATATTTTAGGGATTTGAACAAACAGATATTTGTGTCACAAGTTAATGTAACAAGGGGAACACAAGTAGGTTCGGAATAGAATAGAATACTCTTTATTATAAATACTAGAGCAGTGGTGGGTAGCCCAGTGGTAACGGTGACTTACTTGTAGGTTGTGGGTTCGAACCCAGACAGGGGGTTTACTTTGTGTAAAATAATTTCATCACTACTGCTCTCAAAACGATGGTAGAAAACGTCGTGAGGAAACCGGCATATCCTTGAACCAAAAATTAAAAGACATGTGTCATCTACCAACCCGCACTGGGTCCACGTGGTGGATTACGGTCCACTCCCTCTCAAAAAGAGGGAGGCCTGTGTCCCAGCAGTGGGAACATTATAGGCTGATTATGCATAATGTATGTATACTATATAAATTACAGATATAAATGTAGAAATGAACAAAGGGTGACACAATGGGCGGTCTTATCGCTAAAAGCGATCTTTAAAGACGGCCTTTGGATGGTTTAACAAGGGGAAGGAGAGAAAATACTGTAGATAGTTTGTGGTGTACCATTTACATATGTATATACAATTAATACATACATAAAGCATACACTATTACTATTTAGATACAGGGTGACAGGACATCGACGCGAAGCCATTGAAAAGTTTCGTCGGGTATTTTTTTAATTAATTAAAATTATTTTTAACCGACTTCAAAAAAGGAGGAGGTTTCTCAATTCGACCGTATATTTTTTACTTTTCTATGAAAGTGTTTTTTTTTTTGATGATCGATAAAAAAATCTACGCTATAGCGTCTAGAATCATGCGCTGCATTCACGGTTACAGTTTGCGCCTGTCATCCTCTTTATCCTACTTCCTACTAATATTATAAACGCGAAAGTTTTTGAGGATGGATGGATGGATGTCTGTTACTCTTTCAACCAAAAACTGAACGGATTTAGATGAAATTTGGCACACAGATAGTTAATAACTAGGATTAACACATAGGATACTTTTTATCCCGATATTCTTTATATCCCGGTGAAATGCTGCTAGTATAATAATAATCATGAAAGAGGAGAAAAGAAATGATGATATTTAAGGAGAGAGGAGCCTTGTGTCTCGTGTGTTATTAGCCTTTAGTGGTATCTCTCTCTCCCATTCGTGTTTGGCTGTGATGTATGCTGAAGATATAAGATGGCTCAACAAAGAAGTGGCGTGACTCACGTATATTCCATTTTTCTGAAATATAAACCCCCTGAAAAGGCGCCCGTAGGAAAATAGTAATTACAAGTTCTCCTTTCTCGCGGCGTGCCATTGTGTCTCGGCCACAATGCGGTGGAATCTTTTTGTCCGCGCTATCGGCTGTTTGCACCCACAGTGCGCCCGGTAGCACGGAGACATATATATATATAGGCGTTTACAGTCCCACTTGTCGTGATTGACTTGAATTTTCGTCACAAAGAAAATGCACCTTTCAAAAACCCGTCTGCCTTCAAAACAAGATTCCATTAGTCCATCAAGTGTCCATCATAGACCTTATCCATCGCTTTTAGACAAGACTATTTTAAGTTCTTTTGGTTGTTTGTGAATATTGTGAGGGGCCCGTGGCTAAATAATAATAGCCGCACAGGTCGATCGATCAGGTTAAGCTGCGCTTGCCGCGGTTGGTCTGTGGATGGGTGACCATCTTTGCATACCGTAACCCCTCCGTGCCTCGAAAAGCACGTTAAGCCGTTGGTCCCGGCTGTCATTCATGGATCTTCGACAGTCGTTACATAGTCAGAAGCCCGAAAGTCTGACAACCAGTCTTACCAAGGGTATCGTATTACCCAGTGACTGGGTTGTGGAGGTCAGATAGGCAGTCGCTCCATGTAAAATACTGGTATTCAGCTGCATCCGGTTAGACTGGAAGCCGACCCCAACATAGTTGGGAAAAGGCTAGGTAGATGATGATGATGTGTGAATATTGTGTGCCTAACTTAACCTGGGCCAAATAAACATTATTTTCTGTCTTTTTATCAGGCGTGATCGAGATCAAGGGCAGACAAATTCAGCATTTTTTTATACTCAAATTTAGCTGTGAGTGTAATCGGGGCTTTTATTGAGTAATTTTACAATTAAATTGATGAAAAAATATCAGATTTTTGTTAGAAAAAAAATATAATTCTCAATTGAGGGCGATTGTTTACGCAGCGAACAAGAATTTTAATAAAAATTCTAAAAAAAATTTTTTTTGATTTTTTAAAATATTTTTTCCGATAAAATTAAGCTTAGTTACCCTCATTTCGATATGTGCACATTATGAAGACTCGCACTGTAGAATCCACTCACCTCCTGTTCATTAAAATCGCGCCTTGAGTACAATTAATTCTGAAGCCCCTTTGTTAAATTATCAGGTATCCTGAACCACTGCAGATTCGACTTTATTACTTTATCGGGTGCTTGCAATTTCTTCTCAAAGTGAAATTTTTTAGGGTTCCGTACCCAAAGGGTAAAAACGGAACCCTATTACTAAGACTTCGCTGTCTGTCCGTCTGTCTGTCACCAGGCTGTATCTCAAGTACCGTGATAGCTAGACAGTTGAAATTTTCACAGATGATGTATTTCTGTTGCCGCTATAACAACAAATACTAAAAATAGAATAAAATAATTATTTAAGGGGGGCTCCCATACAACAAACGTGTTTCGTGTTTTCAGCGTTTTTGCCTTGTGATACGGAACCCTTCGTGTATACAGGGTTATTTTAATTTTGCTAGCTAACGCCGCAGACGTGGTGAATATCGATATCTAAATACGATAAAACGTAAGAAAACAGTTTTTCTCAATTCATACTTAAAGTATCCCACAGGGCGTGCGATTCTCCATAAAAATGTATTCCCCTTTTTTCTTTCTGAATAATGCCTCTAGACCAATATTTTTTTTTAAATCTTGGTCTGCTGTAGACACGCCCTTGTCATTTTCTTTTGCATCAACTAATTAGTAAAGAAAATATGTGCCTCTAAAAATTACAAAAAATGCCCTATTTTTACCGCCGTGATTAGAGGACTACCAGACAAATTAGAAAAGTTTTAACATAAAAAAAGCGTTAGGAACCTAAACATACTCTTTCTTGAAATGTAAATGTAAAAAATAATTGAATCAGCTCAGTTTTCGAGAAAAAAAAAGGGGAATACAAAACGTCGATCTCGTCAAATTTTTTGTGATAATTTCGGTCTGAGCTGTAACAACTATCCCATATCACACACTACGGGGACAGACTTGAGGTAAGGCGACGGCAATAGTTTCTTCAAATAGCTATTTTTCAAATCCCTCGCAGGCCCCATCCCCTCTTAACAACGTTCATTGATCTCTCAAAAAAAAAAAACATCAAATCTTTTAATTGTTTTGTTTGGTCGTGTTTAGATATTTATTTATTTATTTTATTTTATTTATTTTTTAAAAAAACGTTGTCCCACACTAGGAATTTCTCTTGTATTGTGGGTGCGTTTACAAACATTTAAATTCACGTACACAAACAGCCAGACCCGGAACAACTACTACTACTACTATCGATTGTCGATACCCACAGCGCGTCTGAAGGAGTTTCGCTACCCAATTTAAAATAACCCTGTATATTAAAAAAAAAGCCACTTTTCTGTGTACATTAACGGTAAACGTTTATGTGAAACGTGTATTTTATCTACTAAGCTGAAATTCTTAAGAAACTTTCTTCAGCGAAACTCCAAACAATTCAGAAGCAAGCAGTTTTATTAACGCAACTTGTTCTCTTGTTTAATCATTCACCGTGTAACGTGTAGAAGTTTCCAAATAAATTTCGCACTGAGTAGCCAAAGTAATTTAGTCAGAGTGCCTTTGGTAACCAACCTGTGTCTGTCGTGGGGCAAGTTCGACCCCTAAATTACCTTCAACACAGGCGCAAAATTATTTTGTCTATACATAACTAATGGTTGAGACCACTATGTAATTGAATTATAGAAACCTGAGTCAATAATAATGATATCAGACGTTTGGGCCAAATTACAGACTGGAAATTATACTAATTAGTAGGTATGTAGAGGTTGGTATTCAGTGTGTTATTAGTATTACCTATTTCAGTACATAATGACTTCATAGTTAGATTTAATAGTTGTGTAAATGTATCAATGAGGATTGATAGATTGTGTTTTCGGATAGATTTCAAAGCTTTTAGCTTTACTTTGTGAATTTAATTTCATCACCACTGCTCTCAAAACGGTGAAGGAAAACATCGTGAGGAAACCGGCATGTCTTAGAACCAAAAATTCGAAGACATTTGTGACATCTATTAACCAGGACTGGGCTCGAGTGGTGGATTATAGCCCACTACCTCTCACAGAGAGGAGGCCTGTGTCCCAGCTGTGGGAACATTATAGGCTCATTACGCTAAAGCCATTCTAATACTAAAATTATGTTTGTAAAAAGTTATTACCCATTTTTTGTATAATCTATTTAATAGATGTCAAAATGTATATTGATAACGAGTTGCGAGGTTTTTATTGAAACTTGTGGACATCCATTTGTGAAAGTGAAAGAACCATTAAAAACAGTTTAATAGTTTTTGTGTGACACGCTCGCGCAGACAGAAAATGATTTTGTTGCCCTTAATGGTTCCAAAACTATATTTTTTTGTTACAGTTGACGTAACAGACACGTTGTAGTTATAATGTCAAAAAGCATAAAATAAAATAATTAATTATTATGATTTTATGATTACTTAAATGTACTTACTGCTTCGTTGGTCTAGTGGTCGCTGTACCTGAGCTGTCCTAGGTTCGATTCCCGGGTCAGGCAGTGTTGTTGGGTTTTTCCATCTGGAATTTCTCAGTAGCAGCCCAGAATCTGAATTTATGTTCGGTTAATGGCAATAGGCGCGTCCTTTCTGTTACATGGGACTTAAACATACGGTGCGAAATGTGGGTGAACTATAGGTACACCTCTGCCAAACCCTTCGGCGTACAGGTGTGATGTTATGTACTTAAATGGTATGTACAGATGCCAGCATATCAAGCTACCCGAAACTGCCAAATTTTCCCAATCCACTTAGAACCTAATGCTTTAGCGATAAAGTTGAAAATCTATTGAAGAAATTTGACAGATTGTAGTAGCTTGATGTGCTTGACGTCTGTACATACCTACTGTTGCTACACAGTTTCGTTACTTCACATTTCCTACTCAAAATGTCAATAATCTAATCGAAATACTTCCTACCGTACCCTCATTGTCACCAAATCAAAGCCCATAAAACCCTCCATGACTACAACACATCTATATAGATATAAAATAATCCCATCCTTCACAAACGGCAATTTTGTCCACCCCAGCGCAATGTGTCCCACTGTGTTGAATCGATAAACGAACAAAGCGCCCATTGTTGATACATCGAAGTGTGGGGCTTGTATATCTGCTATATCTAGCTTAGTTCACGCCACGGAATAGATAGTTGCAGAAGGTCAGCTTCAGAAGTGCAGACCATATAAAGATGAGCTCCCTAAAATAAGGCGGTAGAGCTACACGATGACTGATGTATGCATACCGTCTGTCGGCACAGGTCAACTCAAAGCCGTAATGGCTCTTTCTCCAAAAGGGAAAGGCCTTTCAAACATGGCCCTGCATTGCTAGACTCACATAAAATCCTAATAATATTATGTTTGGACTTTAAACCTGTGTTTGTTTCGCCATTTCTTTTCAGGGATCAGTCAGCTAGGAACTGCTGGCGCCATCTAGTTTTTATAATATTGACCGACAAAATAAAAGTGTCTTATAAGATCTACTTACATAAATAAACATTTCATACTTACCTACAGCGAATGCAAGTGCACTCGCGACTGGCATATTTGGTTTGAGATCGCCCCACGTACGCGTCTATGTGTGCGTGCAGCTGTTTTCACACTTTGCATAGGGCCAAGCTTCTGTCTTTATCTATTCTGTGTTCACACTAATGCTTGGTCAGGGTTGTAGATCAGATGTTTGTGTAGTGAAGTGATTCGGTATCATGTATTTCTATTTTGATTATAAATTATCAGTATAATAAAGTGGTGATACAACCCCAAGATTCGCACTAGCTCCTGTATGTAGCTCATGTTCATGGTGCTACAGCGACCATTGCGTATCAAGGAATAGACCGGGGGGCGCGGTAATGGTAGGGAAGACGTGCCCGTAGGATAGGTAAGGATTTAAGAGTCTACCGGATATGCATCCTAGAGTAAGCATTAGACTAGTGGAGAGATGGGTAATTATTATCTATGGATGGGGCATGTTTTAACGACCTCGCCGTGGCCCATATCATACAAATTTGAAATAAGAAATGGAATGGGCAACCAGCTTCAAATTACTTTTTTGACTAACAGACCGTCTCTTTTGAGAGTTCAAAAATTCCTGTAAATTGTTTCCCTTTTATATGCTTTGGAGGAGGAGTAAAATTAAGCAATTTCACCGCGTTTATTGGGTCTTTGTTGGACTAAACGTTGATAGGTAAACCGGCTGTGCGCACCTGAGTGGCCTGATCTTCGATCATGCCTCTAAAACATCAATTTTGTTCAAGAGGAACGCTTCAGCAAATTCGTTTTAACACCCTCCAAGAGTAATTTGCATCTTCTTATCTGTAATAGCGCAGGAGGGGTTTTTGTTAGGGTTCCGTCTAAGGAAGGACCTTTAATTCCCTTCATGGTACTGTGTAGCTTTTTTGCTGGTTTAAACTTTATGCTTTTTATTGGTGGTTTAAAGAGGGGAGCGTCTTGCCCTGCGGTGGTCGTCATAATTCATGGGCTACTAAATTTTAAATGGGGGAAAATAAAAATGTAGAAAATATTTGAGCAAGTAAAATTTTTGAATATAATGTATAATTATTATTTTGCAGTATTTGTAACGAATTTAGTTGACGCATCATTGCTATTTGCATTGAAATACAAAATTTAGACGAGTCTTATTGTCTCGAAAAACTTAAACATCTGTACATTGCAATGTACAGATGTTTAAGTTTTTCGAGACAATGCATTGCCCCGCATTGTTAACTGTTAGTCTATTTAAGTATTCTTTTCGCAAAATAATATTACCATACAATACACAAAGAACATTTTTGTATTCAAATCGAAATACACGATTTAACTCCAAAAATATGACTACAACATAACACGTTGCCAATTTTTAACAACTCCAAGAAAAACAAACAAAAATGTTTCAATCACTATTAAATTCATACGGAACCACGTCGTTACTAGAGGAGAACATACTTAATTTTTTACACAACCAATGGAAGCACTTTGATAGCGTTATGATAAATTCAGTGAGGGTGGCGGTGACACCTGGCGAACCATTGTGCATAGATAGTCAAGTTCTGTGTTTAATGATGCTATATTTTATCGCTCCTTCACATCGTAGCTTGCAGTGGATGAAAAACTTTAAAGTGTTTTACTTAGCATGATTTATGTCGCGTATTTTAGCTGTTTTTTGGTTTGTGACGTTCATTTTTATCGGAATACTAATTTCTCCCCGCGACTTTTTCTTCTTCCCCCGACCCACCCCGTCGCATCGTCTGCCCTACTGCCTTGTTTTCCTTATGCCTTCATCTTTGCTCGGCTGGGGTCCTAGCGTGATGTTAGCATAATGTAATAAATAGCCTATAGTCTTTCTCAAGAATTTTGGGCTATCAAATGCAAAAAGAATTTTGTCAAATCAAATCCGACTGGTAGTTCCAGAGATCAACAAAAAACTCTTCAGCTTTATTATTAACTAGCTGACCCAGTGAACTTCGTACCGCCTAAATACGTGAGATATATTCGAAAGACACGTGGCGCCATCTATTATCATAATAACGTTATTGTGGTTTTCCTCCGGAACAGCACTTTTTTCGGAATGAAAGGTACTCTATGTCCGTTTCTGTACACCTGACAGCGTATATGCAAAATTTCAGGATGATCGGTTCAGTGCCTTAGGCGTGAAAAGGTAACAAACAAACAAACTTACTTTCGCATTTAAAATATTAGTTAGTATAGATTTTAACGTCACTGAACCCAGCAATTTTTACTAGATTAAGATACAATAGATATTGATAAGCAACTTAGGGTTACTGCCTTGTTATCATGTAGTAGATGGTGGCGATGAGTGGCCAACCACCCCACACACTGGTAGATAACAAGATAAGCCACGTGACGATACAGTAGACCGATTGTCGATAACACAAGTAGGTACTGTTTATCACCCTATCCTCGTGTGGTATCTATCGTAAATCGAATTTGTCCTGTTGTATTTCTTCTGAGCAGTGGTAGCTCAGGGGTATCCCGACTTACGAGTTGAGGTATTGAGTTCAAACCCAGACAGGCACTTTATTTTGTGTATTTAATTTCATCACCACTGCTCTCAAAATGGTGAAGGAAAACATCGTGAGGAGTCCTAGAACCAAAACTTCGAAGACATGTGACCTGTCATCACTGCCCAACTCCATTTGTATACAGATGATGTAATTCCACTTTTAAATCGATTGTTTTTTTTTTAAACATTCGTAGGCACTGGATACATGAACTGGCTAGACAATAAAAAAGACGGTGTATATTCAAGACCTATCTCAAAGGTATGCAGATGACAATTTATTTTAAATTCCGAGCCACGTCCGTTCGTGTGCTTGCTTACCTGTCTGTCAATTTGCATGTGCTCATCTCAAAAACGATTTTTAGATGTTTTAATTATTGCTTTATTTATAGTTTATTGTTTAACTATTGTCTTGTCTAATGAGATGTGTAGTGGGTTTTCTTTTGTAGACCTCCCATGGTTTTATCTCACCTTGGTATGTCATCATGACTGTATTAAAAAAATTACCTGACCTATCACCAGTGCCGCAGCGATGGCTAGTCTCCGTTATGAGCGGCTGCCATAGTCGAAATTCGGGCGGAAGGACTATTTTCTATTAACAAGAATCTCAAATTGTACCTCGGGTTATTTTAAAACATCATACCTGTGATGTATACAATTTCATGTTTTTAAGAAGAGAAATCCAACGTATTTTTTTGCTGTTGAAATGCGAAAAGTCAGTCTTTGACTGACCTGAGAATCGAACCTAGAACAGCACCTCCCTCAGCTAGGTATGACAACTAAACATTACAAAAGGAATCCGCTAGCGTCACCGCGAGTGCCCCAGGAGCTCCTAGTAAAAAGCCTATGCCAACAAAGGCACCGAATAGGACTGATGACGAGGGTTTTGTGAGTCGTGACGGTGCAAAGGAGGAAGAAACGATGGCGAACGAACAAGAACCGCTGCGGCAAAGCTCCTACGGAGCCCGAAGTCAGCTTGCGTGCCGCAAAGCCGAACACACCGGTGTACATCTCCTGCCTACACTACACCACTACGGCGGAGGTCATTGTGGAGGATGTGCGCCAGAAGACGAGGTACACGCCGAGGGTGCAGTTACTGGAGTCGCACCGCAACGTAAACTTCAAAGCGTTCGTGGTGCGCGTACCGAATTGCTATAATAATATGCCCGTCGTCATAGAAGAAGACTTCTGGCCGCAGGACGTGGTGTTCCGTTGCTTCCGCGGACAAGTACCACAGAACTGCTCAAGAGTTAGTTAGTGAAGTACTGTATTATAATAAAAATATGTATGTTTAGGTTAAGGTATTTATATATGGGGGCCTACGTCCCCTGAAATAAATAAATAAAATATTAAATAATATTACAACACAGTAACAGTCTTCATTACCGAAAATAAACCAAGTTGCCATTATTAAAATTAATATATTCATGCCTACGTTAGGCCTTTAAACTTAATTGATACAGAGGTAGATTACAAAGCGTATATCTTTAGTTATTAAATTGAATATTCATAAAAGTTTTGACTATTTTTGAATATCAAAACCTCTTTTACATCTTAGATAATATATTAACATAACATCACGCTTGTAATCCCTGAAGGGTAAGGCAGAGGTGTACCGTACACCCACATTTCGTCAGTTATGTTTAAGCGAGGACGGTGCCTGCGAGGACTTTGAAAAATAGGTATTTGAAGAAACTATTGCCGTCGCCTTACCTCAAGTCTGCCCCCGTAGGACAGCTGCAGCTCAGACCGAAATTATCACAAAAATTTTGACAAGATCGACGTTTCGTATTCCCCTTTTTTCTCCTCGAAAACTGAGCCGATTCAATTATTTTTAACATTAACATTTTATGAAAGAGTATGTTTAGGTTCCTAACATTTTTTTTTGTGTTAAAAACTTTTCTAATTTGTCTGGTAGTCCCTCTAATCACGGCGGTAAAAAGATAGGGCATTTTTTGTAATTTTTAGAGGGTCATATTTTCTTTACTAATTAGTTGCTGAAAAAAATAAAATTACAGGGACGTGTTTACCACAGCTTTGTATGTTAGTACAGCGGCATGCGACCACGGGAAGGTACTTTCTTGTTTCATCCTCCATTTTCAGTAGTCGGGTTTTAGTTTTAAAACTTATTTTTAATTTAATTATTTTGGGGATTGTTTCAGTAATATTTATATTATATGAAATGTGCTAATTAAGCCCTTTCGTTTGATACCCAACAAGGCACCATCCCAAAATATTTATTTTTAAATTCATTATCTTATGTCCTCTAGAGGGCGCCATATTGAATTCAGCGTGACGTCACATAGCCTATAACCAGCGGACGGTCAAAACGCTTCTACCGATACCTCATTTGTCAAATTATTATAAGTACTTTTGAAGTTATGAGGGAACAGATGGACATACATATAAACATAGATACATACCGGTCAAAATCATAACCCTCCTTTTTGCTTCGCCGTAGTCGGGTAAAAATAGAGCTTCTAATTCTTTACTATAACATGAGCAATGTAATTCTATTTATTGATAAAGATCCGAACAAGTTTTCTCATTCCCGATCTAAACATGTCAAGTAAATGTAATGGTTGCGTAGGCAATATTTACTACAAACGACATCTAAATAAAGTTGCCTGAAACTGGTTACACCGCCTAGGGGTAGTAATTAAAGCAATGAAGTCTTTATAACGTGGGTTTGGCGCCGTGTCGGGCTCATAACGGTCACCCCTTATCTCTGTTAAAGATCTTCTAAGCCCACTCTTCCAACCGGATTTGAACATGGTTACCTGAGTTGCATATTGTTATCTTCTGCATCTTTTAAAGCGAATAATTTGTTGTTTTGGTTTCGGAAGTCTTACCCGTCTGCCTTCAAAGCAAGAGTGAACAGGCAGCCTCTGGGCACGCTCGTTCCATCATAGACCTCATCTAGCCGCGGGCGGAAGCTAGTACCAAATAAAATGAGATAAGGCAGGAAAATGATGAAGCATGATTCAGAATCTATCTTTAAATTCACATCGACATGAATTACAAAATAATAGATAGCTACTCATATAGTAGGCAAGTTAAAGTAAAAAAATGTAGGTCCAAGTAACGATTTAAAAACGATTTGCCACACACCACCATTTTGAAAACCACTTACCCATCTCTTAGAATAGACACTCCAACCAAACATGCAAACATACCTGCAACAAAAACAAGACACATAGTTATTCAAAACAATTATAAACTAGAAACATCCATTATAAACAGGAACACAAAACATTGTCATAATCCCGGAATCCCCTCAAAAGCTCAGAAACAAACCTTCACAAAAAGACAAAGCACGGTGTGCCGAAATCGAAACGTCGCTAGACAAAACGAAATACGAAAGTCCCCTGAGAGCGACGACAGTAAAGTCCGTTTTGACATGTATTAATGGTGGCTACAGAGACGACATGGAGAGATAAATAGCCCTCAGCCATTAATGAGATAAAAAAACGTGACGATCATTATTTTCTGTTATTCTCTTGGTATTTAGTTCGGGGATAATGAAGCATTTAGCTCGAGTTTCGAATTGATTGTGACTCGATTTGGATCACTGTGTGTCGGAGTTTGGTTGATAGTTATGTTAATTATTTCTTGTTATGGTACAGTTATCTAAGTACAAAAGAACACGGTGTTCATTTGTCGATTCGTACGAATTTACTCGAAAGAAAAGTGCAAATCTTCAGTTTTAGTTGTTTTTTTTTCTGTAGGCGACTCTCACGAAGTTAATTTAATATTATTTACAGTGACGATTAGCACTTTTCGGGCGAGTAAATTCGTGCGAATCGACTAAACAAGCTTCAAAAAGAAACACCGCTTTATTCTTACATTAAATTGCAAAAACAAATCAATTCTTCTCCAACTTCAGCAGTACATTTCAAAAAGAAAAATTCTGCTGAAAAGAAAAGTTAAAACGGACACCGTGAAAAAAAGTTTCTAATTTTAATTACAAATCGAAATAACTCCCAAGTTACGAAACAGACACGTCTTAAAAGTTGAAAGGGAAAGTAATCTACTTAGTCTTAAGCATTTTTTTTAATGTCACAAGGTCGTGAAAACCCTCAATTTAGCAACAGAGAACATCTATTGAGGCGAAATGGAATGGCTACACGATTTCTGCCATTAGAGGTTTTCATTAAAACGGTGGTTAGTTCTTGTCCACGATGACCGTCGTTCTGCCCATTGGGGATTAGTTTTCGCAGTTTTTGTTAGGTTTTTACATCATCTGTGGCGAATTTTAATGTTTTATAAAATTGTGATGACATTTTTTATTTAGTTCTTTACGAAAGAAACGGCAGATTTATAAAAAAAAAGTTTAAACTTTTTGGGAATAACGGTTTACGTTCAAAAGAGTATTGGCAGGCTTATATTTATCACGGGCTGTTTATTCGACAAAAAATGGTGATGTTTTTTCAAAACCATATTTGCCAAAATTCTCACAGCCAAATTGACCATCATTACGACCGTTTACCCAAGCACATGGCCAAAAATGTGACAGCAGATTTATCCTCAAATAACGAAATTGGTGTAAAAAAAGTTAGTGGCTGTGAAAACACACTCGCTCAATGTTTGGTTTGCACTTAAAGTGGGGACAAAAAACCCTTGCATCCGGCGATCCTGCATGCTGGCGAAAAAGCAGCCAAAAGACCAAACCGAATTTGGGCGCAAACATGTAAACAAATTGGACCACTGGCAACGTTGCCCTTATAAAAAGTACAAACAAGTTATTGAAGAATACGGTCTTTTTAATAACGCTGGCGCGATGTGTTATATTTTGTATAGCTTTGAAGTTACTGCTTTTAAGGCGTAATACTGGACTGGTCCACTCAATTCTGTGTGGAACTTTCAACAAAAGACATTTTCAGACACCATCCTTCATGGTCTTCACATGATCTGACCAAGATTATGTCTGGACTTTAAAAGAGACCTCTGAGTTTGTTTCGGCTTTGTTTAGAGTAGTCAGATAGGAAACGCCGACCTAATCTAGCTTATTTTTTTTTACAATCTGACATGTAAAAGTGATTTCGGTAGGTTTACAGAATAAACAATTTAATTTCATTTATAAAACAATAATAATTTAGAAATATTACATTAAAAAGCGAACCCAAAATGACAGCTAACATTTTAAAAAGTAAAACAGAATTTTAATAATATGACTGGCCATTAACAAACTCTATGTCCAAACCCAACTTTTTTTTTCATGTTTTCGTTGTGACCCAAGCATATAATTTGGTTGTAACAGGTGGACGCCATTCTGTTAAAAAACACGAGCGCCATGTTTTTATTGAAATTAAAACGGAATTAGAGAAAATCGTTTCGGTTAACCGCAAAAGCTTTGAAATAGCTCCGGACGATGTTATTGGATGTATTATAGCTCTTGTGATTGCTTCATTCAATGCACTGTTTGGTATAAATAGTTTTCATTGATAGTTTTGATTGTAAGCTGATTTTGATGGGCAATAAATTTTGGTATTAGTGACTTCAAATTGACATAGACGTCAAATTGCAGTTGGCAAAAGAAATTTATAGTGTACCTAGGTTTTATGGAGGAGTTAGCATAAGTTAAAGAAAACTGATGATTTAGAAACGAGGTCGTGTTACTTTTAGAATGCGAATAAATTAAAATAACTGGTTTTTGAAAACTGATAAATTCAACTAAGACGCTGCCATATCTGATGTAAAAAGGGAATCGTAATTCCAATTTTCTTCCGCGAAATTCAAATTTTCTTTCGCGAAATTCAAATTTTCTCACGTTTTTTGCATTTTGTAAGTCAGTATCAGGTTGTTTGTTAAACAATCATTAAAATCGTCAATACAACCCTCTAAGTTCATATAATTCTATTGAATTACTGTTCCTTGAAATATCAATCAATAGGATTATTATATGTGCGTGTTGTTAAATGAGTTGCGTGTATATATAGCCCGAAGCAGAACATTCAAGCTGCTATTTCACAACACTAGTTTCAAATGTAAACCCCGCTCTATCATTCACATTTTTTTTTCAGGCCATAGATTAATTTACCGTGAATGTTACGATAAGCCGTTGGACCCGGCTGTCATTCGTGGATCTTTGACAGTCGTTACGGGTCGTCAGAAGCCCGAAAGTCTGACAACCATTCTCATTCAGGGGCTATTGTATTACCCAGTAACTGGGTTGTGGAGGTCAGTTATGCAGTCGTTTCATGTAAAATACTGGTATTCAGCTGCATTCGGTTAGACTGGAAGCCGACCCCCAAAATAGTTGAGAAAAGGCTTGGCAGATGATGAGACAAATTTTATAAAAACAGCATTCATTCCGTTTACAGAATGCTCAATAATACCACAAAAGTGAAGCACAAAGAGAATCTACAAAGATGAAAGAGTACCATCCACTTTTTCGTTGAAGAACTATTCATTAAAAGTTTGGTGCTGGCTTCCATTAAGGCCACTCATTAAGTCTAGACTTGTGATGCGATCCTCTTAGCCTTGAGGGAAAGCCTATCAGACTAAGTTGAAGAGTCCATTTTGTTTCAGAAGTGGTCTTACCGTTTGATTTCGTATGCAATACTGTTTCAAATACTAAAAGCATTTCGAGTGTGGATTCATGCATATTTATTTATTTATTTTATTTATTTATTTATTAAACTTTATGCACAAGTAAAAACTGTACAAAGGCGGACTTAATGCCTTATTATTATAATTTATCGTTTTGAAGATTTAAGAAAAATATTACAAATGGACTTTGCGCAATCTAGATGTTTGCTATTTAAACGACAATTATCATTTCAGCCGAAAGACGTCCACTGCTGGACAAAGGCCTGCCACAAGCACCGCCATTTCGATCGTCATTCGAAGGTCATCGGTCCACCTTGTGGAAGGCCAGCCAACACTACGTCTCCCTGTACGCGGGAACACTCCAGAACATTTCGGCCCCATCGGCCATATCTATTCTACGAGGAATGTGGTCTTAAGCTTGGCAATTCTTCGGGCTATGTCGGCTATCTTGGTTCTCCTGCGGATCTTCTGATCACGTAGGGAAACTCCAAGCATAAGCCCTCTCCATTGCCCTTTGGGTGACTTTTATCCTTCTAATAAGGCCCATTCTGCCATGCCTCATTCTGTTTAAGTTTTACATGTCAACTAATTTGACAGTCCAACCTGTCCTCATCCTCTATTACGTCACTAGTCCTTAGTCTATGGCCAATCTAACTTACGTTCATTAAAACGAAAAACTACCTTAAAAAGAAATGTAATCAAGGTAACCTTCCTCCCTTAAATCTTACTTATCCCAATTTGCGTGGGTGATAAACAGCTGATTTATTTAGATCGTTTAATCTCGGCTAAGATTAGACCACCCCATAAGTAAAAGAACTCACCGATTTTGAATTAAATGTCAAGTATTGAGGCCATGCATAATTATATGATCTTAGAAGGGGAGACTGGTTATAGATGGTTGAGAAGGGTCTAAGATGGAGCTCAGTGGCTTGTGGCTGGAGAGGCATATGCCCTTTAGGTAATCTATTGTCATGAGGATGTTATTAAGTCTCATCATAATCGTAATTCTCCTACCCTTATGGCCTTATACCGATTTATTTGGGGTCGGCGCAACATGTCTTTTTTTTCCATACTTCTCTATTAGTCGTCATCTCGGTAGCCTCCCTTCGGCAATACTCATCATCTGCCTAGCCTTTTCCCAACCATGCTGGGGTCTTTGACAATTCACACAGTCCATCCATCGTTAATTGGACCGTCTCCTACTCTTATAGTCATCGACATTCATATTCAGACCTTTCCTTTGGACATTTTACTCATTATTTGATACAATCATCCTTCGAAAATGATTAGCCTATAACTTTGAAATATTTGCTTCTTCACGCTCAAACGGCTAGACCAATTTTGATAAAATTTGGTATGGACGTAGCCGACACCCTGGATTAACATATGGGATACTTTTTATCCCAATATTGCCACGGGATCGACACTTTATGTGGGTAAAACCGCGGGGCGCAGTAAGTACCTAAATAAATTAAGGCCTTCAGCTAGGCCGTATCTTCCTTAACGATATCTAACATTATTAAGAAAGTATGTGCCGTAATTCTAGCCTCGTATTCTAGTTTAAAGACTAGATTAAGACGTACCCACTCAAACCTTTCCATATCTAGTTCATACCGGGCTATTTTCTAAAAATAACCCAGAAGCCAGAAATACCTTCTCATATATCCATTTAGCATATTTATTATGCAGTAACGTACTACCCGAAGGTACCCTACGTATACCTAAATATGAAGGACGAAGGTTTAACTTATTCATACTTAATGGTTTATTATAGTGATCATGTTGGCTGTAGAAGAGAGGGTATTTTTTATTTAGGTGTGTTGGCACCTGTTTTGGCCTGAGGCCAGAGAGCATAGATTTTCTGTTGTTTTGGGGGAATTTTTAAGATGTATGGGCTCAATTGAGACATCAAATTATACTTAGGTTAATTTTGGACTGATTTTAAGGTAAGGAAAAAAACATACTAAAAGCCCTAATTACTATAATGCCGGGTCAGCGGGATTGTCCGAAAGGGTTAACGCTGGCCCGGAACATAAAGGGCTAAGGAAGGAATACGGGTGGGTTTTAGTCAGTAAGAGTCTGACACTCCCTTCCGCTCCACCCAAAGCGGGAGGTGTCATTTGATGATTTCCCATCCGGAAAAAAAAAGCTCTAATTATTCAATTAGGGATTTACCTAAGGTTTTTCTTCTAGCCCTTATTTCGATAGCCCGAGCTATTCATATTTCTAACTCAGAAATAGAAATAATATGTGAAATACCATATATCATCACGGCTGTATTACTCAAAGGATAAGGCAGAGCAAAGCATTTACCAGTTTTGTAAAAATACACTGACTTTTCTGGAGGTTACTTTCTGGACCCCTTGATTGTCGAATACAGAATACAGATGCTCAACATTATCTTACACGTTTTTCTAGATAATAAGGTTTCAACTGTCATGCAAACAACCATTAAATAAACAAAACAAGGTCACTTCTATGATAACTTTAGCATTCTTAACTAGCGTTCAAAATGTCAATTTCATGATAAACTCTCAAATTGTAGTTTTTAACACGCATTTTATAAAACAAAAGAAAAAACGTTACGATTTCATATTTCGATCGAACTCGTAAATTAAACTTGACATTTTAATCAAAATCAAATCTTAAAAAAATGGTTGCCTGTAAAGTCGGTTTTACGGGCGAAGATTTTACGTGACAACGACCGATCATCCGATCATAGTTGAGTGGGAGAGAGACGCAAGGCATTCGGCGGGCCTCTCTCTCGTTCGGTGACTCATCGTAACGTTACCGAGCGTTACACTTTTTCATAAGTGACTCCCAGTCGCAACCTAATTTAAGACGTTGTCACGTCAAAAAAGAAGTCATACGATAGAAAAAAAAACTACTACACATGTATTTTTTTTTTTTAATATCGAAGACAGCCGACGGACCATAAATAATTTAGCCGTCGTCGGTTCCTTAAATGATGCTTTAGTAAACCATTAAGATTTGAATAGAACTTGATTTGCATTGAAAGAAACAAATTGACGTCCTGTGTACCAAACAGATAGTTTATCTTTGCAGTCTTGTGCCTTATATAGGGTGAGCAGAGCTCTAAGTGTCAGTGAAGTGGGACTACAGGTTTTAAATAGAACGTGGATTGTAAGATTGATAGTTTATCGGAAAGGGAAACAAATAATCAGTTTTATTTAATTGTTGTTGTTTTTAGGGTTCAAAGCGGGACCCTATTACTAAGACTCCACTGTCCGTCTGTCACCAGGTTGTATCTCATGAACCGTGATAGCTAGACAGTTGAAATTAGTAAAAACAGAATAAAATAAATATTTAATTGAGGCTCACATACAACAAACGTGATTTTTTCGGCGTTTTTTGCCTTGTGGTACGGAACCCTTCGTGTGCGAGTCCGACTCGCACATTGGCTAGCTTTTTGTTAATTTTTTTTTGGGTTTGGAGAGTGTTAGATATGGCTACCAAACCAGTTGGTTGGTAGACCATTTTTTTTTGTTCGGTAGCCTTATTTAGAGCTCGATTTCATAATAAACATAGGTTTAACCATGTGACTGCTAGCCACCACCTATTTATTCGCAAAGACCTGAAAACGGGCCAAAAGTATTGCACTCTTGAAATACATTTGGCGCCACCCTATTAATGCCTTAAAGAAAGTTACTGTTCACAAACAAAACCCAAGTGCGAGTTAGACTCGCACACGAAGGGTTCCGTACCACAAGGCAAAAACGCCGGAAAAAAAACACGTTTATTGTATGGGAGCCCCCCTTAAATATCTATTTTATTTTGTTTTTAGTATTTGTTGTTATAGCGGCAACGGAAATACATAATTTGTGAAAATTTCAACTCTCTAGCTATCGCGGTTCTTGAGATACAGCCTGGTGACAGACAGACGGACGGACAGAGAAGTCTTAGTAATAGGATCCCGTTTTTACCCTTTGGGTACGGAACCCTAAAAAGAACTATCGACACGAAAGGAAACGAAGAAGAAGCAAAGTTCTTACTCTTCAACAAGAAACAACCAAAATTAAACATAAAAAAAAATTCTTACTTAAAGCATTTCACATTGCGAAATCAGTCGCATAATTACATGGAAAACGGAGAGAATAATTAAATTACGATACTTGAAAACTTGAACGAGTTCAAGTAGACTTCAAAATTCCGACCTCCGTGTATTAGGCTCAAATCACACCGAGATGGAAGCGAAGCGGAGCGCAGTTTCAGTGTCATAATGAATTTTAACTTTATTTTCATTACTATAATACTTATTATCGCATGAGAAACTTGAGTCATCGGAGTGCACGCAGCGCCGCGGGCGGCCGCGCGACCTTTCAAGTTTCTCAAGCGATACTATGTATTATTGTAATAGAGATAAAGTTTAAAATTTTATGACACTGAAACTGCTCGCCGCTTCGCTTCCATCTCGGTGTGATTTGAGCCCTAACATCGATGGTGATCCAACTGACGGAGAATTCAGGAATTGTAATTTTCGAAGTGCTATAATGACTTGACGGAGTACCACCAGGGTTGGGTCGAAAATTGGGCCTAATACCGTCATTTTGAACTAGGACTTAGAAATTAGGGAAGCGAATATTTTTGAAATGATTGTCCAATAATAACAGCCGCACAGTCGATCGATCAGGTTAAGCTACGCTTGCTGCGGTTGGTCTGTGGATGGGTGACCATCTTTACATACCGAGACCCCTCCGTGCCTCGGAAAGCACGTTAAGTCGTTGTTCCCGGCTGTCCTTCGTGGACAGTGGTAAATAAGTTTCTCTCATATTTATGTCTGAGCTAGTCGAGTACTGTAGGCAAAGTTTGTCAACTTGTGCTGTTAAAGTACCTACTATTTTAAATTCATACTGTACTTTTTTATTTTCTGGCTGTCATTCGTGGATCTTTGACAGTCGTTACGGGTAGTCAGAAGCCCGAAAGTCTGACAACCAGACTTACTAAGGGGTATAGCAGTAACTGGGTTGTGGAAGTCAGATAGGCAGCCGTTTAGACTGGAAGCCGACCCCAACATAGTTGGGAAAAGGCTAGACAGATGATGATTGTCCATTGTTGTTCATTACTTACATATTAAAACTTAGGTAAGACTCGAGTCTATTCTATTACCTTTAGTTTCCTTGAGTTGCCCGTTAGTACCTATCTATACGTAGCCCTCGTCAGATTGGTAAGCATAGAGTCTTAGTGTCCAAACACACTATGCCGAAGTTACGCGACCGAAGTTCCGCGGCTGATTTTACGTTCCGACGTATTCGGCTGATATGACACACCAAAAGTGCCGAACTTACGCGGCAGAAATTCAGTTACGCACACGTAGGACGCGGGCATGCCTGCCTCCCACTGCTTCCCGCCCCGGATCTTCTTCGGCAATCGAACTTCGGTCGCGTATCATAATGTGTGCTCTACAGAATACGTTGCCGCCGAATTGGCGCTGAACTTACGCCCGACCGAAGTTCAGCTGTACGCTATAACGCAACGTAATTTCAGTAATTCAAATAGCATTGCAGGCATAATCATGCCGAACTTCGGTCGCGTAATTTCGGCATAGTGTGTTTAGACACTTATAGGCTAAACAAGTAGGCGTTGAATCAAGGAAATTCACAAGACCCAGGCGTTTTTTCGGAGTGATATATTTTTAGGCTGTCCAAAATTCGTTTCGCGCCCCCTTTTTAACATTATTTCTATACCAGTAATTACCATCTAATACTCTTCAAACAAGTACATTTCCCTGTTAAATAATGAGCTTAAACAAATCCTATTAGAGTTACTAAGACTCGGCTAACATCAGGATTCTTTCGCAGAAACACAAATACGGATTGTATATAGCTTTGTGCATTCCCATGTTTACGGGCTCACATACAATTTAAATAAAAATAATGCACATTATGAACGTAGTTTGTTCAGAATCGTTTACAATGAATTGATTTCTGTCATCCATATACTAATATTATTTATAAATGCAAAAGTCTGTCTGTCTGTTACCTCTTCACGGTTAAACCGCTGAACCGATTTAGATGAAATTTGGTATAGAAATAGTTTGAGTCCCGACTCAAACTATTTCTACACCAAATTTCATCTAAATTGGTTCAGCTTCCCGGCTCCCCGCCCCGCGGTTACACCCACATAAGTATCGATCCCGTGAGAATATCGGGAAAAAACTATCCTATGTCCTTTCCAGGAACTCAAACTATCTCTATACCAAATTTTATAGAAATCCGTTCAATGGTTTAGGCGTCAAAAGGTAACATACAGACAGACAGACAGAGTTACTTTCGAATTTATAATAAGTATAATAATAATGGATTTTTCCTTTTGCCGCCTAAAATTCAAACAAAAACCGCAAAATATCAAGAGACAATTCAAGGTTAAATCTCTGACAACACAAGACACGAGAGACCTTCAATTCATCTCGACCCCAGCTTTGTCACAAGATCAGATAACAGCGTCATTCTTATTAACAGTCGGCTTACAGACATATTTCATTTTTATTAAGACATCCTTTTTCTTCCGACTAGGAATGATTAAAGTTCTAGTATAATAATGTGTTCACTTGTCTTCTTATGAAAGACATCAATAAATGTTGGAAGAATGGACTTGAATGTCTCCTACAGCTGTTTTTAGGGTTCCGTACCCAAAGGGTAAAACGGGACCCTATTACTAAGACTCCGCTGTCCGTCTGTCTGTCTGTCACCAGGCTGTATCTCATGAACCGTGATAGCTAGACAGTTGAAATTTTCACAGATGATGTATTTCCGTTGCCGCTATAACATCAAATAATAAAATAAAGTCAAAATTTAAAGGGGTTTAAAAGAAACGTTTTTTTTGACGTTTTATGCCTTGTGGTACGGAACCCTTCGTGTGCGAGTCCGACTCGCACTTAACCGAGTTTTTTTTCTAGTGTTTTTGGCGTATTTATTTGGAATTTTTAGCAAGCCTATGAGCTGTGTGACCTCCCGACTAATTATAATATATGCTACCCCCTGAAAGTGTCGTAACAGGGAGGAAGATGGATCAAGGGCAGATCCTGCTGCATCTTCTAGAAATGATGCTCTAGTGGCTCCAATGCCAGCTACAGGCCATGATCATGATGGGCATGATCAGCCTATAATGTGCCCACTGCTGGGACGCAGGCCTCCTCTCGGTGGAAGTGGTCTGTAATCCATCACGCAGGCTCAGTGCGGGTTGGTGTATGTCACATATCTTCGAATTTTAGCTACTGTTATCATTATTTACCTATTGAATTGATTCATGAAAGATCCTACAAGAGATATTTGAGTTTTGTCCATCGCATCCTTGATAGTAGCCTTACCTATTTTGTATCCTTTTTGTTTTACCCCAGATGGAGCCACTTCTTTGAACCCAGTGAAAAATATATGGTAATGTGTCAATGATGAGATATAATGAGATACTAAAGGATCAGGCAAATAATTTTAAAGCGTAGGTAATCAATGTTAAACTGTGCATCATTAAAACCCCGAAACACCCTTACCCTTAGTATAAAATCGACAATTCGTATACAAAGAGCAACAACACATTGTCTCCCTCTCCCTTTTTCAGAACGAGTTTAGATCTCATAAAAGGTCTAATCTATTCCGCTCCACAAACCTCAACTTCGCAGTACAACATTAAAGAGTCGTTAAACTCAGTTTAAACATTCGTTCTCTTTTGCTGTTTCACTGTGCCCTAGCTAAACTGGGAAACATTTCGCGCTAAGTTTTTGACTTAATCTTTCGTTTGACGTGAGCTAAAGATGGTATTGATTGGTTAACTGTAGTACGGTGCGATCGACCAAAACGTACATCGGGGTAATCGATGGTAATACGTTTTATATTTTGACAGTTCAGCCACGTCCATTGCATTATTTACGTTGTTGAACAGGGGAAATTTTTCAAACATATGAAGCAATGGATTAGGAATTACCTTCAAAATTCTTGGATTGTGATTGAAAGTGTGTCGCAATTAGGTACGGTGCTGTTCTATGAATTTTAGTAAGGGTTTTAAAGAACAGCCTAACGGTTAAATTCTCTGTATTAGCGCTCGGTATCTTTTAAAACTGTTTTAAGCACGATATACACGGTTTGAAACCCTGGTTTCAAACCTAAGTTTAAAGCACTGTAGACAGTGGTTTGAAACCAAATTTCGTATGACCTATAAACGTCCTTGGTAGAAAGGCCTGCGTTGCAAACCAGTGGCAGAAGAGAAGATGTTGGTTTTAAACCGTGTAGCAGGCATCTCGCAACAACAACAACTTCAAGGTCACCTTGGTTTGTAGACTGGTTTCAAACCGTGTATATCGTGCTTTAGTCTCATGGTAGGTAAATGTCTATAAATAAATGTACATATTTTGAAACATCGTCCAAACGAAAAACAAACAATAAGAAACAACGATTATTATTTCGTAAATATTTAGACAGGAGTTTCTCAATAACTAATATTTAAAATCTTAGTTTATTTTCGTTTGACTCCCATTTTATTTTAGAGAAGATCGACAATCACACTTAATATAAAGGCGAAAGTTTGTGACTGTGTTTATATGTTTGTTGAGAGCAGTGGTGGCCCAGTGGCGAGAGCAGTGGTGGCCCAGTGGTCACGGACACGACTTACGCGTTGTAGGTCGTAGGTTCGAACCCAGACAGGCGCTTTACTTTGTGTAAATTATTTCATCACCACTGCTCTCAAAACGGTGAAGGAAAACATCGTGAGGAAACCGGCATGTCCTAGAACCAAAAATTCGAAGACATGTGACATCCACCAACCCGCACTGGGCCCGCGTGGTGGATTACGGCCCACTCCCTCTCATTGAGAGGAGACCTGTGTCCCAGCAGTGGGAACATTATAGGCTGATTATGATTATGGTTATATGTTTGTTACTTCTACACGCAGAAACTACTGAACGGATTTGGATGAAATTTGGCACACAGTTTATAACCAGGGTTAACATAATAGGATATTTTTTATCCCGATATTCCCATGGGATCGAAACGTATGCGGGTGAAACCGCGGGGCGCTGCTAGTAATATGATGAAATTGAGGACATTAGAACATCCCGTGTTTGTGAACATTAAGGCACCGCAGACTGGCGCGAAGTGACTATCATCATAATAATTTCAGCCCGGAATCACCCACTGTTTGGATAGGCCTTCCCTTTCTCCTCCATACTTTCCGGTTCCATGCGTCTCTCATCCAGGTGCTTCCAGCTACTTTGACGATATCGTCAACCCAGCGCGCTTTTGGACGCGACTCAAGTAGAACAATTTCTATGAAAACTTTATGGAAATTGTTCTAACAGACTCGCGACGCACCGTCACGTTGCGTCTGACTTTACTGACACTGTTGACAGACACCCAAGGGTCAAGATTGGTCACGAAATAGTGGGCCAGTAACCGCCAGTATGATCGTTACCCCAAATTGTTTGTTGACCGTGACAATATCAACGGTGTGTTTTATTTCTTCTTCTATTTATAAACGTCCCAAGTAAGCGCTTCGGGAATTATCGTCTATCTTCGGAAATACGAACGTGCGATGATGATATCTATATAGAGCTGCTACAACCGTTGAAATACTTGGCTATTTGTTACCATAATTTATACATTAACAACTCGATGACGATCTGCTAACAGCATCGCTATTTACAACCATCCGACAGGCTATCGTATCGAAAATGACACATTTCTATAAGTAACCTGATTTGCAAACGTCTATATAATTTAAACTGACAAAATTTTCGGGTTTTGGACTTGTGAACAGGTTTAGAGGACTCCTACGATAACATTGATGATTTTCGATTCAGAGTTGGTATTCCGACAGATAGAAAATTTCCTTCACATTCGCAATGATAGGTGCACTACCTCAAATCGTGGCAGTAAAACACTTAGAAGTTTAGATCCGACCTGTGAACCACTCTATGGCGCGATGTTTGTGCTAATTTGGAAATACGAATTTTGCCGAAGCGCATATCTTTTCTGGTGTAACTGTATGAATACTAAAGTGACTATTTCTATTTCTTTCTACGTGTTTAGGTTTAGGATATGAATTGATATCAAAGAAAGGCAACGTGGCCTAGTCTAGAGAAGGATTTATAGTCCATTTAATCTGAAGAAGGATTTATGGTTCTTTTCGTCTCCAAAATGTAATTCTTTTCACTGTTTGTGAATTCTTGTCAAAACGTATTGCTGTCTCAAACAGACTTTTATATTTTACCAGTACGTATAATCAGCTTATTTTCCCACTGCTGGGACACAGGCCTCCTCTCTTGGAGAGGGAATGGGCTACCACCCAGGCCCAGTGCGGGTTGGTAGATGTCGTCTTCAAATTTTTGGTTCAAGGACATCGCGGTTTCCTCACGATGTTTTTTTCTTCACAGTTTTTGACAGCAGTGATGATAAAATGATTTACACAATGTAAAGCGACCATCTGTGTTCGAACCTACGACCTACAACTCGTAAGTAGCAACCGTTATCACTGGGCCACCACTGCTCAAAGACGACTAGAGAAATATGAAAGAAGAAGACATGTTGCCATGCCACCAGTGCTCTCCAAAACTGGCTTGGAAACCGCGTAGACGAGCAGTTCACGTAATAACAGTACGAGTTTACAATACCCACATTACCGCATAGCAACCGAAACTACAGAACTACGAAATCAATACTAAATAGTGATTTTAGTTAAATAGGAGCGCCTCGTTACACACGGGGGAGCATTTGGAAAGTTGCGCGGGGATTAGTTCGTGGGTTCCTGCCGAGTTGGTAGCCGGCGGTAAACAGCTTTTCAACTAGTGTGGGCTGCACCGCTGAGTGTACGGTTTTTGAGCAAATGTTTAGCGTATAAGTACTTGATATCTAGTAATTATGTAGGTATGTGTGGTAAGTGCAAATTGCATCGTTTTGAAATTTAAAATCGTTTATACGAATTTTAATTGGCGACTCTGGATTCTGTTAAGCTGACTTTGACTTGCAATGGCTTTCATTTGACAGTTCCGACATTATTCATTGCGCTGCTTACGCTGTCGAGCAGACGAGTTTTTCAGACATATGGAACAATGGATTCGGAATATCTTTCAAAGTCCTTCGGAAAGAAAGTGTAAAGCAATTGAGGTGCTGTTTTGCGTGATGTCCCAGCTTAGACACAGCTAGATTTATTATTATTAGCCTGTGATGTCCCACTGCAGGGCCAAGGCCTCCACCTACTCTCTTTCCACTTCTCTCTGTTCAAAGCTGCTAAGGACCAGTTCATGTTGAAGAAATCCTGCTCATCCCACCATCTCCGTCTGGGCCTGCCACGATGTCGTTTGCCATTAAGTGGGACCCATTGGGTCGTAAGTTTGGGTCGTAAGGTCGTTTTTTTTGGCTACTTTTACGAGAATTGAATTTCTGCTGGCCTCCTAATTATCTTTCAAAACTACATCCAGATAATTCATGGACTTTGACAGCAACGTGATATAACAACTTCTGTTAAAGAACAGTATAGATAAGCTCTTTAAAAATAAAACGTGTCTTGTTAAATAAACTACTGACTCCCATTAATGATAACCTTATTTTAATTTGAGTCAACAAACTAATTTCTGCACGGATAGTATAGTTTGGTTAGGGGCTTGTGGCTAAATAATTATCTACAGCCACACGGGTCGATCTTCAAGGTTAAGTAAAGCTTGTCGAGGTTGGTCAGTGGATGGGTGACCATCAATAACATACCAAGACCCCTCCGTGGCTCGGAAAGCACGTTAAGTAGTTGTTCCCGGCAGTCACTTGTTGATCTTTGACAGTCGTTGCGGGTAGTCAGAAACCCGAGAGTCTGAAAACCTGTCTTGCCAAGGGTATCATATTACCTAGGAACTGTTGGACTGCCGCTAATACTACTAACTGGGTTGTGGAGGTCAGTTGGCAGTCGCTTCATGTAAAATACTGGTATCCAGCTGCATCCGGTTAGACTGGAAGCTGTAGTTGCGAAAAGGCTAGGTAGATTGATTAAGTGTGGTTAGCGAAACAAATGGTCAGTTTTTCAAGCATTCGACAAAAAATTTAACTTGTAGGTATATCACGAGTAAAAACAAAAATCATGAATGAATGAAAGGCCCGTGCCTTTCATTCATTCATGATTTTTGTTTTTTCCCAGAACCCCAAGATTCGCACTAGCTCCTGTAGCCTCATGTTCATGGTGCTACAGCGACCATTGCATATCAAGGAATAGACCGGGGGCCGCGGTAATGGTAGGGAAGACGTGCCCGTGGGATAGGTAAGGATTTAAGAGTCTACCGGATATGCATCCTAGAGTAAGCATTGGACTAGTGGAGAGATGGGTAATTATTATCTATGGATGGGCATCTTTTATCGACCTTGCCGCCAGGTTGGTTCAGGTCGAGCTTCATCGGTGCGTCTTTTGGCGGGGTTCTTTTTTTCGCTTTCTACGAGTAAAAACAAAAATCAACCACAAAATACCAATTCCGATCATCACTTTCACCACAAATACGAATTTCTAACAAAGCCTATAAAATATCACAAGAAAGATTCCGTTGACAATAAACGATTAGCCAAATGCCCGGAAACGGATATGGGGTGTAGGTCGAAGACGACTACTGGGAATGGACGCCGTAAAAGTTACCCGACGATGTTACCTCGCTTGAATGTTTTCTCACTAGCTGTGGGGCTAGGGAAACAGCGAGTCATGAGAGGTAGCGGGGCGGGTAAAAAGAAAATGTAGGTCAAGGCATGAAAACAGATAGAATGTCTCTAATATCGAAGGTAAGACAGAGGGCAATGCTTGCACTGCGTTGATCGTCCACGATCAATGTAGGATCGTGGAAGCCATGCGCAAATAGCTCCAGTCATGGTTAAAACGGTGAAGGAAAACATCGTGAGGAAACCGGCATATCCTAGAACCAAAAATTCGAAGACATGTGACATCTACCAACCCGCACTGGGTCCGCGTGGTGGATTGCGGCGAACTCCCTCTCGCAGAGAAGAGGCTTGTGTCCCAGTAGTGGGAATATTATAGGCTGTATGTTATGTATAGTTAAATGATTAGCCATATAGCAATATTGCTAGCGTATTGAAAGAGTAATTCATGATTCGAAAGCGAGAAACAAGACATTGGAATCTGAGTTTAGCAGTCATTAATGGCTTTGACAATTTATCTAAAGAGTGGCAGCATCGACGCGCAACCACTCACATACATTTTGACCGCGCGCAGTCCATCAAAGTTATAAAAAAAACCGGCCAAGTGCGAGTCGGACTCGCACACGAAGGGTTCCGTACCACAAGGCAAAAATGCCGAAAAAAAAAAAAACAAGTTTGTTGTATGAGAGAGCCCCTCTTAAATATTTATTTTATTCTGTTTTTAGTATTTGTTGTTATAGCGGCAACAGAAATACATCATCTGTGAAAATTTCAACTGTCTAGCTATCACGGTTCATGAGACACAGTCTGGCGACAGACAGACGGACAGTGGAGTCTTAGTAATAGGGTCCCGTTTTTACCCTTTGGGTACGGAACCCTAAAACTTAAGCTTCTGCTACCTATAACAGAGGCCTAATTTTTTTTATTGAACAGAAATTCAGTAGTTCTTCATTCCCGCTGGTTTTAAAGCCCAACATGGCGCTGGCAACTATTATTCCTTACTAAAAAGTTTTCCAATAAACGACTTTTTTGTGTGGAAATCCAAATCCTTCCACCAATGGCTTAGTTTTCTTGTGTTTATTCACAGGAGTGTGTTTGGACCATGATTCTTATGCAAAGAGTTTCCATTCGGAAAGACATACCCACTCGTAAGCTGAAGTAATCTGGGTAAAGATATTTGCTCTTCGTCGGAAAGTTCACCTATTTTCTGTAAAACCTTTTTATTATTTCGTATGTTTTGTCTTCTACTGAAGAATCTAGAGGCACTGTTAATTCCAGACTAATATTTTAAATTCGAAAGTAACTCTGTATTTATGTTACCTTATCACGCCTAAACCACTGAACGGATTTCGATAAAATTTGGCAAGGAGATACATGGCATCCTGGGGAAGGACATTGGGATACTTTTTGTCCCGTGGGATAATTTCAGACATCCACGAAAGCGAAGCCGCGGGCTGACGCTAGTATTGAATAATTATGAAATTAATAAATATAATTTTCACAATAACATGTAAATATGGAAATGACACCATCATTTTAATAAAACAAAAGCAATTAGACACCAAAACTCCAATCACGGACAAAACCGTATATAATAAAATATTTTTCCGGTAATATATTCCATTCAATATGATAACGAATGATTTCCCACGAGGTCGTATCGATATTAAATAGCAATTTAATCGATACACGACAAATCCGATTCATAATTCATATTGAATTTGATAAATTAAAGTCATAAAAATGTAAATATATATCGTTTTGAATGTGGGTCGTTTGGGAACAATATTTTTTTTGATGACGTAATTTTACACGTGACGTAACATCACGGCTTGTTTCCCTGAAGGTTTAGGCAGACGTGTACCTACCGATAGTACACCAACATTTCGCCAGTTATGTCTAAGTCCCAGCCTAGCGAGCGAGCCTGTTGCCGTCAACCGGACTCAAATCCAGGCTGCAAATAAAAGCTTGTAAAAACCCCAAAAACACTTTACCCGACCTGAGAATCGACCCTAGGACCTGCCCACCAGTAGCGACGTAATTTTGTCGTAGACATTGCAATCATTCTGATTTTCTCCTAGATTTTTGTAGGATAAACATACTCTCTAAAGCGCGGTCACTGTCGGATAGAAAAGAAAGAGAAGCGTGATGACACAACCCTGGTAATTTATTTCAAAACATGAAGCAATTATTTAATTACAAAAAATCTATTGAAAAAAAAAAACACCAGTGTTTTAGTATGTTGCTTGTACAAAAATCTGACAAAAAATCAGAATGATTGTATGTATATTAGTATGGTTTTTATTGTAAAAAGAAAGTTTTTAGACGTATCTTCATAATTTTTTTCTATCTTATCAAATTAGTTGTATTATATTTTCAACACACTATCTACCTAGCATATAATCTGAAGAATATCACATATTTTTCGGATTTTGTTTACTGTAGTAGATCATATACTTTTATTGTTTCTAAAACTTGCGTTTTTTGCGTTTAGGTCCTGTAAGCCCCTTATGTAAAGAGAAGAAAATAAAAGAAGATCGAGTGGCTAGGTAGACTGGCCACATCTGGCAATAGTCACGCTATCGCCACGAGGAACAAGTTTTATTAAAGTACTAGCTGTGCTCCGCGATTTCACTCGTGTGAAGTTTAAAATTTTTAGGATGTTTAAGTGTGATTTTCAGAAAGCAAGCTATATCTTTGCTGCTTTTTATCGAACTCGTTTAGTAGATAAGTAATGTAACAAATACAAATATAGTGAATCATATCGCATTTATATTTTTTCGAAGCAACATGCATAAACTCTATTCAAATTTGTTTCAAATTGATCTTATTTTAAGTTAAACAAATATCAACTTTATTTAAATGCTAATTAAGTTGATTTCAGAGAGAATAGCACTCTCGAAAAAGTTATAAGAATGTTTGAAGTTGTAGCGTAAACTGAACTTTATTGTGTAGGAATTAAAGTTATTTTTCCATAAACTTATATTTGTTTAAATTTTTGACAAATAAGTCTCGAATGCAGATTACATTACATCGTACCAATGTGACACAATATATTCTCTCTACGTTAATCTTGGACTTCACCGACTTCGTTGAAGGAAAACATCGTCATAGTGAGGATAAGCTTGAAATCGCCAGCCCATCTTGAACAAGCCTGGTGATCAATGCTCGTGTCTTCTCTGTATGAGAAGAGCCCATTGCCCAACAGTGGGAATATAACAGGCTGATAATAATAATAATCTATATCGCACTAGCTTCTGCCCGCGGCTTCGCCCGCGAGGTATGTCGATAAAAACTATCCTATGTCCTTCCCCGGGATGCAAATAGTTTGCATCCCTGGGAAGGACATATACATATACATATATATATACATAGTTCCTCTAACCTACAAGGCAACTTCGCACTTTTTTTAAATTACCCCGTTTTTTTATTTTTTTTTGTCTGGTGTCTACGGTCAGTGTTTCAAGTCTCATTCTTTTTAGAGTAAAGTATAGCAAAAACTTCGTTATAGGGAAATGGGGGGGTGGGTGTTATATCTTCGAATGAAGCGATTAATATAATATCGATTGAACTTCACTTGCCGAAGTTCGTTTGATCATATATTATATTGCATCGCTTCATTCTTCAGATATAACATTCACAACGTAGATGTTTAGAGGTGAAGTTTTTGCTAATAATAATACATAAGTTGTTTACTTAATTTGTTTATTTAACATAATTTAAGCCTTCTTTACCTTAATAATTATTAATCAGTAATCTATTATAAATAATACATTGACAATATTGCAATTATAATACTCTCTGCCAAATTTTATCGAAATCCGTTCAGTGGTTTAGGCGTGAAAAGGTAACATTTTATTTTATTATTTTGGTTCACCAACGAATGTTTACACTAATAATATACTTAAAAACTATTTTATAAAAAAGTAACAATGTAACACTCACTTAAAGGTAAACACCACAAGCGCAACATTTAGCTAAGTTAGTAATCCAACTTTACAATACCTATTTTTTTTTTTTTTAACATACAGACAGACACACAGAGTTACTTTCGGATTTATAATATTAGTATCATCATCATCATTTCAGCCAAAAGACGTCCACTGCTGGACATAGGCCTCACCAAGCACTTCCACTTCGACCGGTTCTGTGCTTCTCGCATCCAACGGGTTCCTGCGGCCAATATTAGTATGGATTTACAATATTATTCTAACCTACAACTGTAGGTATCATTCTGTTTTAAGTTTTAATGAAGTACTCCAGATATTTGGGCTATATTTAGAAATCAAGAATATTATCCAAATTAGGTTGCATTTAATGCATAAATGTCAATATTTCAATCATAATGTAACAATTATTACGGTGGCCATTTTACAAAACTTAACTTATTGATGCGAATAATATCATAGTAAGTTAGATATCCAAGTAATTACCTAGATTTGATAGATAAACTAAAAGCGTGATATTAGGGTAATAATACTGTATTTACGACTCAGATATTGAAGATTTATTGACCACTAACGCCATTTACACTGATTTACAGAACTCCGAAACTAAACGGCAGTATTTAAAGTCACATAACCTACAGTGAAATTTCAATTAAAATGGCAGTATAAAGAGCTTTGAAGATACGTAGCATACCCTCACGTCGCGCCATTTTGAAAATGGCGTTCACGCATGAGACTTATAAGTAATCGATAGCTGATATCAATTATCATCATCATCTGCCTAGCCTTTTCCCAACTATGTTGGGGTCGGATTCCAGTCTAAACGGATGCAGCTGAATACCAGTATTTTGCATGGAGCGACTGACTATCTGACCTCCACAACCCAGTTACTGGGTAATACGATACCCCTTGGTAAGACTGGTTGGTAAGCTGATATCAATGCAAACAAAACATAATAAGACCAAACGGATGTAGTGCGAAACCGCTCTTACGGGAAGAGCGGTTTCGCACTACATCCGATCCGAATCCGAATTAAAGATCCGACTTCAATCAGAATTGGGATTGTTCTAAATTCGGACGGATACAGTTCGTATCTAGTGCGCAACCCCTCATACAAGGACTATGGTCACTTCGGACGCCGCATTTCCAGGATTCGGATTAGATTTAGTGCGAAACAGCTGTTAAGGTGTCACATTTCCGAGATGTTAACGTTAAAAGTTGATCACGTGACTCAATCATCAACTTTTAAATGCGTGGCCGCCATTTTCAAAATGGCGCGACAGTTGGTACCTAATGCAGGCTCCATACAAAAATCTTTAAACCGTTTTAATCAAGCTTTTTTAATTGACATTTTAAGACTTAAAATACAGGTGCTGTGACATGTCTTTTTTAAATGTCGCAGCATCATGCTGAGATAGGAGCCTTTTGGCCTCGTATAGGACTTTTTGTTTCATTTTCCTTTTTTTTTAAATAACTTTGATTTTTATTTTACTTTGTTTAGTTTACTTTGCGATCTTTCCACACGAGTCGCAATAATTACTTTTTCTTTCTTTCAAAAACAATTTGCAGCTTTCCTGAAGCATTATGAGTGTGTCAAAAAAATTAAGATAAATACTCGATTTAGTACAGCATTATTTAATATGTACGGATAAGTCGTAAATTGAAATTCAATTACGTTAAGGGTCCGAGCTGACCTTAATATCATTCTTATTGACTACTAAAGTTACGAGAAGTTTTACGGACGGATTTTTATAGTGTGGGGACCATTTAATAGCGATGAGCGAACCATCAATTTTAATATATCAATTATATATTAAGCATAAACTTTGTATGCGTAGCTGTATTTCTTTGGGAAGTCGATAATCTTAATGGAAATTAGATTTTGCGGGATATTACGGTGTCTACCCATCATTTAAGTTACTAAGTAGGTACAACTGAATTTTCTGGAGGCAAACGAATGACAGCCGAGACCAACAGCTTAACGTGCTTTTCGAGGCTCGGAGTGGTCTTGGAATGTAAAGATGGTCACCCATCCACTCACCAACCGCGGCAAGCGTAGCTTAACCTGAACGATCAACCCGTACGGCAGTTATAATTTAGCCACAAGCCCCTCCATACTTCTTCTCTATTAGTCTTAATTCTCTAAATCACAAAATTAATAATATTACATACATACGTATCGAATTGATAACCTCCTTTTTTTGAAGTCGGTAAAAATACAATCAACGTAGCTTACTGCACATAATTCAAAAAAATACCCCAAACCATAAAACAACAAACAAACTCCGCACGGCTACCAAAACGAGCCAAAGAAACTAAAATTAAACCAGGCAACAGAAGCCATACCAAACCATGTTCTCCTACTTTTACAATTTATAGCCCCACTTACTACTGCTTACCCGAGTTTCTTGCACACATTTAAAAATCTTTCTCTTATATGAAGCTAGCTATGGTGTAAACAAAAAGTTGTTTTTAACACATCCAAAGAAAACCATTCGTTGAAAGCACTGTGCTCTTGTTTTAAACTTTGAAGTAAATTTCGCTCTGTTACTTAACCAAAAATGATCGTTACTTGCTTGAAACTATTTTTTTGTTGTAACTTTTGTTTAAACTTCTAATTTTACTTGTAAAAGCTTGTAATTTAGAGTATGAATGGCTCTGCTTATAGCTAATACTCTGAGAATTGCAAGTTTATAATGTATTTGCGAAGGGGTTGATAATAACATAAATAGGACATGTGCTTATATAATATTTGCACTGTAACTGCTATAACTTGAAATAAATGTATTCTCTTTCTTCAACGAGTTACATCTGGGTAGGCAAAGATTACATAACGCTTTCACTGCTAAAAGGTTATCAGATCTAATGTAGAGTCATGTCCCTAACTCTACAAGGCCTCACTCTACAAACCTTACATCTTGGCCAAAATGTATGGTTTGGCCGTTTCATTGAACTACTGCATGACACAACATGAAAGACGAGTGACTCGAGTGTTAAACGGCCAAGCCGTACATTTTGGCCAAGATGTTAAGATTTGTAGGGTTTTAGGCCTTGTGGAGTTAGAGGCTTGGCTCTACATTAGATCTGATATTTTTTTAACAGTGAAAGCGTTACGTAAGTCTTGGCAACCTACATAACATGAAATGTTTTTGGTGGGATCATGATCACTTCTACGAAAAAACAGAATCTAACATAGTTTTTACGGAAAATATTCGTACCATCTTTCTAAAAAGAAATGTTCGCTCCATCAACGTCAATCATCTCTGTAACGGTATCGCAAGTGATAAAAACGTAACAAAAGTGGAACATATAAAATACTTTTACGTGCACCTTACTGCGAACTTAAAAACACTACAAAGTTGCCATGACACCAGACCTTTAGAAAATGCAGCTATTGCATTCAGTTATACAGTATACACTGTATACTGTGCACCCTGTATACGATACAGGGTGGACGAAATAAACGCCACTTGGGGAGAAAGCACCTTAAATATTTAAGATAGTACAAATACATACCCGGCTCCCGCAACACATAACTAGCGCAGGAGTCGGAGAATTCTATCATTGGTTGTACAACTTGTTTTATGTCAATATAAGTAGTAGATTGTTTGCCAAGGGAGCAAACAACTATTTTGAAGGCGAGTGTTAATTAAAATAGTGTTGCTCCCGAGGTGGACACTATACTTTTTATCACCCTCTATGAAAAAATAAGCGCTGTTTTCGTTATCATACAGCCTGTTACTTGTGCATACAATGTTCGTGATTGATCTCTTTGGTGATTGGAACTTTTACTAACAATATCCACATTCCAAATTCAAATCACTTTTAGTCCCTACGGATACAAGAGTTATTTTAGTCCCTGTTTACGAAGATTAGGTACACTAGCTCTTTTTGAATAGATGTGATAAAAAATAATTTTTGTATACAATATGAGATTTTTTGTTAAGACGAAGAAAAACAGCTTTTTCACAATCTGCTAGTTTTTTATCGAAGTTTTAAAGCGGGTTTTTAAGTATTGATCAAGCCTCTTTTGCTAAAAAAGGTACTGTTATGATTCATTGGCAGAAAAAAACAATAAAATCGAGGCAAGACAGTGACAACAGACCAAATTGATGAGGCTATTCGACCCGGGAATACCTACACAAATAAAAGTAGGTAGGTATATTTAAGAGAAGAAAGATGTAAAAAAAAAATGGTTGCCTGTAAAGTCGGTTTTACGGGCGAAGATTTTACGTGACAACGACCGATCATCCGATCATAGTTGAGTGGGAGAGAGACGCAAGGCATTCGGCGGGCCTCTCTCTCGTTCGGTGACTCATCGTAACGTTACCGAGCGTTACACTTTTTCATAAGTGACTCCCAGTCGCAACCTAATTTAAGACGTTGTCACGTCAAAAACCATTAGTAAGTCATTGCAATGTAACTCTTATCTCATTGTTATACAGTTTAAATTAGAATGATTGGCGTGAGTTTGATAAAACTCGGCAATCATTCTTATTTATACCCTACATTACCGAGATAAGAGTTACATTGCAATATCGTACTAACGGTTTACGTCATGAATGTCCTCTACCTCAGAAGATGCCTGCATTCCATCATAAAATGCGCATTTGAAAGTTAAATTCAACCATAAACCCCTAAAACCTTTTAGAATAAAGAAAGTAGAACTCGGCTAAAGAAATAACAACCAGATTTTTAGCGCCATTCCACCCAACATTGTAGTATTTAAATCGTTGCAATGTAACACAGAACTTCTCACTACCCACTTTGGTATATACAGGTTGTTTCAAAAGAATGTGAGCTGAAATCCAAGCTGGCAAAAAGCTTTGGTGTTTAATTAATTTAAATCGCGAAAAGAGAGGTGACTCCGTTTGCTTTCTATTGCTTTGTTTTGTTCCGCCATCTTAGATTACCTTTTGTTTCGTCTTTTGTTTTTTTTTAGTTCAGTTGTTTTGCTGTAGCCTACATTTCAAATACAAAATAGTTTATTTATTTGTACTACATAGCTAGTGTTAGTGTATTAGGACACCTCCACTCTTTCGCAACTTAAATTTACGTAACTTTTTAACATTTTCTTACTTGACAGCTTGTAAAGGTACATTTTTATGTTATGATAGGCACGTCCTCACCTTTCAAAATGAAATCAAAAGTCATTATTACTTAATTCAAATTAGGCTAAGAATCAGCACGTTTTTTAATGTCAAAATTATCTAAGAAAGTCCCCCAAAACGCTCGCCCTTCCATTTCCTAGTGCTTTAGCTGGGAAGAAGTAGTGCAACAAACTCCCCAGCAGCACAGCTGCCTGTTCAGTCAGAATTATTGTACTTGATAAATTAGAGGCATCCATTGCTGCAATTACACCTATTGGTTAAAATATCCTTTGCATAATACTATTATTAATTTTTTATTACGGTCTAGTTTCCCTTATGGATCTTAACACACTTGGCTCAAATGATCACACTAATAATTATAAAGGCGAAAGTTTGTGAGTGTGTGTTATGTTTGTTGCATCTTCACGCTCAAACGGCTGGACCAATTTTGATAAAATTTTGTATGGAGGTAGCTGACACCCTGGATTAACATATATGCTACTTTTTATCCCGATATTCCCACGGGATCGACATTTATTCGGGTGAAACCGCGGGGCGCAGCTAGTTTTAAATAAAAACAACAGGTACCTACTCATGACTAGTTTTTTTATTTCACTAAGTACCTAGCCTTGATCCTAAGTCAATAAAATCAATCATTAAGCTTATCAAGCACTTAGCTTACATAGTTGCAAAACTACTTAAAAACTGCACAAGGAAAGCTCTTGTTCGACAAAAAGTTACTTTGGTATCGTGATCCAAAACCGGTTTATCTTGGAGATAAGGAAGAAGGTCACATGTCAATATAATGCCCAAATGCGATCGAATTCTATAACCATTTATTTTAATCACTATGCTATGAAAGAGTGTGTTTGTGACTGTGATACGCAATTTAGTTGCTAATTACTTAAATGCTAAGTTCGTTAGTTTTATTCGTTTAGTTAATCAACTCATCATGAGTGATTTATTTCCTTAATTTCGACTCCAATCTACGAAAGGCAAACAGTAATCTTCTACAAATATGTTATGTAACATACGTAAGTACATAATCTCACGCCATTTTCCCAAGGAACTATGCAGAATCTTTACATCAATGAACTCAGCCTATCGCAGTCCACTGCTGGACATAGGCCTCTCCCAGTCTGCGCCACAATACCCTGACCTCCGCCTTCCGCATCTAGTCTGTCGTAACTACCTTCTTTAGGGTTCTCGAGGTGGAGACCGCGTATCTGCAAGCGTCGTGTAGGACCCCCCCCCGCTAAATGGACAGACGATCCTTACATACTCCTTTCCAAATAATTTGTTGGTAAATATTACCTCACCCTTTGTGAATATTTCAAGTGCCTACCTGTTGCCATTATTGATATCGAGCAAAAAAGGGCAAAAAAAATCGCGTTTGTTGTATGGGAGCCCCCCCTAAAAATTATTTTATTTTGTTTTTAGTATTTGTTGTTTTAGCGGTAACAGAAATACATAATTTGTGAAAATTTTAAACTGTCTAGTTATCGCGGTTCTTGAGATACAGCCTGGTGACAGACAGACGGACGGACAGACAGCGAAGTCTTAGTAATAGGGTTTTTTTTTTGCGTATGGGAAATCATCAAATGACCCGCTCTGGGTGGAGCGGAAGGTAGTGTCAGACTCTTACTGACTAAAACCCACACGTGTTCCGTTTTTACACTTTGGGTACGGAACCCTAAAAATGGCGTCCAAATTAAAACACAAAACGCACATTCCTCTTAGCATTAAAAACACAATTAGCCCCTCCATATCTCCTAATAACATACATTTGGGTACCTACTTATATGCTAATATGGCACGTTTTAAGTGGGATTCCTTTATTTCTTTACATAATATGTTAATATGTAAGATAAAGACATATAAATAATCTGCTTAGTCTAATGGATTTCATTTCGTCAAGTTCGATAAGATGTGTGCCTAAATATTGTTATAGTTTGTTAATGCATAGTTTTGTGTGCGAATGCCTGAAGTTAATGGCTGGTCAAGGTAAAAATGTGAATAGAGGTGTGCCTATCATTTCAGCCGAAAGACGTCCACTGCTGGACATAGGCCTCCCCCAAGCACCTCCACTTCGACCGGTTCTGTGCTTCTCGCATCCAACGGGTTCCTGCGGCCTTCACAAGGTCGTCGGTCCTATAACTTGGCTTAATATATTTAGCGGCGCAGGATTGCCTTTACCAGAAGTGGTAATCGTATTAGTGGTTCAGCAGCTTCAGTATCATCAGCACCCTAATTGCGTAACACACTATTGCTCTCAATTTTTATAATTTTGAAGCATATTTCTAATCCATTGCTCCATATGTTTGATAAATATGTCTGCTCAACAACGCAAATAACGCAATGAATGTTGTTGAACTGTCAAAATGAAACCCATTGCTACTGATAGTGTTACCCAGCTGGATTGAGCCGGATTATAGCAGTAAATACGAGTAGTACGACAGCGGCTCCTCTGACATCATCTGTCATCACAAGACAGCCGCTGCGCAACTATCGATGCGATGACACTTTGCTAGAGTGACTGTCACCAGCCAGTGTCACTCTTATGCAACCTTTTCGGTGATTTCTAGTCTTCGTAACAAATTAGATGGCGCCACTTGCTGAGCCGTCATATTTTTTACACAACGTATTTATTTTTCTCATCATTGTAAGTACGAAACAAAAGGAGTACAATCATTATGCTAATATTACAAGAAGTAAATGCTTTATCGTATGAATACGAGTTACTGTTAGCCTGTATCATCCCACAGCTGGGCAAAAGCCCCTTCCCATGACTTCCAGCGCTTGCGATTCTGTGCTAATCTGGACCACTGGTCGTTTGATTTGCCCAACTTGTCCCGCCAAGCCGCAAAGTTGAAGTGGGAATGGGATCACGACATCCTCCACGTCTGCCGCATAGCCAATGAGCTGTGCGCCAAAAGAACCACCATGTGGAGCGCAGACACAGCTAGAAGGCGTCGTGGCAGACCCCGTAGAAGACGAGACTGACATCAGAAAAACCGGTTTCAAGGTTTCAACAATTTGTCACTATCACAGCCCCAGCCTTACATAAAAATTTCGCACACGCCAAGACAACAGATTTTAGCCGAGATACGCGCCTAAATCTAGCGCGTATCTCGGCTAAAATCTGTTTACAAACGTTACAAAATAAGACATTGTTAAAATATACAAGAGAGAACGCGCACAGAATTAGTTCCTCTAGATTTTGCATAAAAAACCGTTTTATAGGCTGAGTTGCTGTCTTATTTATAGGCAAGTGGAAATCGCATCAATGGCGTCGAATAAAGAATGACGGAAATATGTAAATACTTTACGTCTCTGTTCGCTAATTTGTGTATAAATGTAATATACTTATATTTATGTTTGAAGCTCATTTACGTACACTGGTTTATGCACTTAAATTTATGTTTGAAATTTTGAATAAGTTATTTGTGTTGAATCATTTACAGAATGGCTTCCAAAGCTTTGTTCAAGTGTTCCGCGATCATCATATTCCTAGCCTTTTCCCAACTATGTTGGGGCCGGCTTCCAGTCTAACCGGATTCAGCTGAATACCAGCATTTTACATGAAGCGACTGCCTATCTGACGTCCACAACCCAGTCACCGGATAATACGATACTCCTTCAAAAGTGTTCCGCGATAATTTAGCTAAGTAATAACTCGGCAAGCACCGTGAGTACGTTAAGCTGTTGGCCCCGGCTGTCATTCGTGGATCTTTGACAGTCGTTACGTGTCGTCAGATGTCCAAGAGTCTGACAACTAGTCTTACCAAGGGGGATAGTACCACTACCCAGTAACTAGGTTGTGGAGGTTTTTGGTAAAAAGGAAAATTCTGGTATTCAGCAGCATTCTGATAAGACTGGAAGCCGACACTCGGTACATAAAACTATAGTGTGTAGTAATTAAAAACACAGACAGTCTTATGAAATTCACTGCGCGTGCTCAAATTTTGCCCGGAATATTTATTTAGTTTCCTAATTTGAAATTCATAAGGATCCTTTTTCGTTTGTGACTTATAAAAAGACTGGACTCCTTGGTCGATGTCCTTTGTTGATATAATGAATTAATGATTTTGATTTTTAAGATTTCGGTTTTAGTTTTGTTGTCCACCAACTAACAATCAAAGTCAAACTATTGCTGTCCTGTACTAACAGAAAAAATAAGAGTGGGATAGAAGAATGTCTGATGTTTCGATGCTCCCTTTTCCACTTGGTAATGAAGTCAGTTACTAATTGTAGGTAGTAATTATACTTTTAATAAGTTTTGCCATTGACCTAAAGAACTTGTACGTGCCTGCCAACTTAGTGGTCATAATTAACAGGTATTAGAACCAAAAACAGTAAGAATCAGTTCATAATTCCTAGGTATTGATACCATTGTCGAGTTACTTGTACCCAAATGTATCACATGACACCATAATCTAAAAGATCTCTATCTTCTTCTTATTGTCACTGGCACTACTGTATTTTAGGTCTTATTGGCCCAAAACCCGGGCCCGCGTGGATTAAGGCCCACTCCCTCTCTCATAGAAGAGGCCTGTGTCCCAGCAGTGGGAACATTATAGGCTGATGATGATAGTAACTAACCATTGACAGAGAAAATGTAACTATCTAATAGCAATCATAAACTTCCAAGCATAAATCCCAATCCCCACAAACACATTCAACCAGCGTCCCAGATTCATACAGCGCTAGTGGCTACTAAACCTAAAACAACAACGTTTCACACGACTCGACAATCTATAACAGACTGGTACATAAAACACGAAATAATGACGAGCGTAACTCCGTGGAATTTGAAAGACATCGGCATCTTTACAAAGTTCTATAAGGTCCTATAAATTCGTCGTGTCGCTACTGCTTGCACGTATGCCTGGACATGTAGGGTGACTGTCAGTTTTGTAGTTACAATACTTTACAAGTGAAGAACATCGTATCTGTTTATGAAGGTAGTTTTAAAGTGTGTAAAGTTAAAGCTCGCGAGCATATTCGTGAGAAGCTAGCATGGCAGTATCATTTCCCATTGTTTATCTTATTTGTTTTAGTATAATTGTGTACTTATTTGTGCTTATATTTAAATGTACCTAATGTAATTAGGAATTTATATTACCTATACTAGCTTCTGCCCGCGACTTCGTCCGCGTGAAACTTCTTGTTCCCCCGTCCCACCCCATCGCATCGCATCGCCTGCCTGCGATATTACTTCGTTTTTGCTTGGCGTTCTTTCTGACTTTTATTTTTATTTTTGGTCGGCTTCTAAGGATCATAGCGTGATGTTAAATAGCCTATAGCCTTCCTCAAGAATTGGGCTATCAAATACAAAAAAAAATATTCAAATCCGACTGGTAGTTCCAGAATTTCCAGAGATTACCCCCTACATACAAACTTACAAAATTTACCTTTTTATAATATTAGTATAGATTTACGGTTTGTAATAGGAATATTATGTGTGTTTGTAGAATTCTAGTATTAGTACTCAAGTTACTAATTCCACGAAAATATGAACAACACTGCATCTGTTTTGTCGTATCTATGTGGCAACGTCTGCCACACCTGTCCATAAGTCAGCCCCTTATGCAAAATGGGATATTCATATATTTATTTGCATTCCATAATGTTATAAAGGTGTTACAATGGCTCAAAGCTAAGGTACAATTATGGACCCTGTAGGGCACAGCAAAAATTATAAAATCTATTCTTATAATAAATTTAGGACAAAAATTAACAATAATCAATTTTAAAAATATGCTATTAAAATTAAATAAGTTATTTATATATTTTTATTTTATTGTTGTTTAGATACCATAAAAAAGTTTTATAGTTACCTACAATAAAAGTTCAATATTTGTTTAACAAGGTAACAAACGTTTTGTCTTTTTAGTTTTATCTATAAAGGCTTGTCGTGTCATCCACACCTGTCATTTTTTTTATTATTATGTGTGATTCATATAAAAAATAGCAAAGACGCATACAGGCTAGCGGCCATAAAATATATTTAGATTTCTAGTTGTAGCAGTAAATTCACATCAAGGCTAAAAGTATTGTATTACAATATCATTTAAATAAAAAAAAACGCGCCTTCATGGTTTTAAGTGTGTGTTGAAAATCTATTAAAAAAAATTGACAGATTGAAGTAACTTGATGTGCTGGCGTCTATACCTACTTGCGACCCGCACCTGCTTCGCATGTTTTTAGGACGTGGTTTAAATTATCTAAATGTTGGCTAAAACCGCATCAAAATCCGTTGCGCAGTTTAGAAGAACAACGTGTTCACATAGGCAGACACAAAAAGTGACTTTAATTTATAATATACCAGCAGCGCCCCGTGGTTTAAACCGCATAAGTGTCGATCCCGTGGGAATATCGGGATAAAAATTATCCTATGTCCTTTCCCGGGACTCAAACTATCTCTATACCAAATTTCATCTAAATCGGTTCAGCGATTTAAGCGTTAAGAGGTAACAGACAAAAAACTTTATCTGACACTCGCATTTATAATATTATTAGTATGGATATAGCGGCCCGCCCAGCTTCGCACGGGTGCAATTTCTTTTTTTGAATTTCCCTGATTTTCTATCATACAAACCTTGTCCTGGCAATACCGAACACAACAAAAAAGAATTATCCAATTTGGTGCAGTCATTCGGAAGTTATGCGCGTACAGACATTTCGGCGACTTTGTTTTATATTATGTAAGGACAAGGAAGGCCAGATTTGGCTAGAGACAGGAAAAAATGGAAAGACGGAAGGGAGGCCTTTGCCCTGCAGTGGGACATAACAGGCTCATAATAATAATAAAAGGAAGGATATAGATAGTTAAATAAGTAAGGTTTAAAGGTTTAAAATTACGAACTTTATCGTAAATGGTTAAGTAACCGAATTCAGTTCAACAAGCCTAAAACTAAAACGCACTAGGTCAGTGACCTCTGAAAGCGTACACGAAAATTCTAATAAATCTGGACAACTTTTGAGCCAAAACTTTTCAGTATGTTCCCCAAAAAATATTTGGTTCGGCTTTTGAAAACTTGTGCTTTCATTCGTTTTTTTTTAACGAAACTAAATTAAATGGCATTTGTTTTTGAGGACCACTTACATGAGAATTAGTAATGGCTTAAATATTTTTTCTAATTTTATTAATATTGTCCATTATGTAACATCTACCAACACGCACTTACACACAGATTACTAGCAGCGCCGCGCGATTTCACCCGCATAAGTTTCGATCCCCTCGGAATATCGGGATAATAACTATCCTATGTCATTTCCCGGGACTTAAACTATCTCTATATCAAATTTCATTTAAATTGGTTCTGCGGTTTAAGCGTGAAGAGGTAACAGACAGACACACTTTCGTATTCATAATATTAAAGTATAGATATTCAATAGTGAAAATCATAGTCCAAACATCCATTCAAATCACTCAAATTATGGCCACTGCCTGCAATCTAAGGAGGTGCAAGGCAACGCACAAACTCGCCGGAGTGTCGTCGTCCCAACAAAGATGCCACGGTTCAAAAACAAATATTTGCCGGCACTTCATCTTTCACAAGTTGTATGCCAATTTACAAGGGATTACACGTGTCAGGCGGCCTTGTAGACTTTAGATTGATCGAGGTTTATGCTCGGTACCTATAAACAAAAACGAATCGTTTTGGTAGCATTTTTTATTGCCAAACTGGGCGTATATAAATAGATTCGCATGCTAATTTTACCTGTGATAGCTACTTCCTTATGGGAGAGTCTACTATGCAAAGCAATGAGGTATTTGCTTCAATATTGGTAAAGATACAAGTCTTAATTTTTACCAATAACGGTTCGTAAATTGTAGGAATTGGCTATCAATTCTATGTGGGATATTTTCGACTGATTTCTGATACTTATTGGTCTTATATCTACGAGATCTCGGCTTAGATCTGGTCATTTTAAGAGATCAAGTAAAAAAAAACTAAATTCTCAGTCTTTGATCTCTTGCCCGAATCCCGACGAAATGGAGTCAAAAAATCAAAAAACTCAAGTGTTTTAGTCATCCTTTCATAAATCACCAATCAGACACAGCTACTTACCATCACTCAACCAATTAGGAGCCTCCTAAGCTCAGTAACGTTCACCGATTGGTTAAATCACTTGTCACTTCCCGTAACATGGTTAGTTGTTGCATCAAGTGCTTACCGTGCGAACAGCACTTAGTGATTGTACCTAGGTCCTAGGTACTTGATTATACCTACCTATTGGGCTAGGAAATAAATGTTAGGGCTTAGGTTGTGCGTATTGTCCAGCAGTGGGTGACACAGGGTCAAGTTGGATTAGCTAGCAAAACTACTCCACAAAATAAAATCATCAATTATTTTTTTTGTTTTATCATGTTTTAATGTCAATACCCATGACGTCTGCGGAGTTTCGCTAGTTAATTGAATTTAACGCTGCACAATAATCGCTGCTAATTGCGTAAACACTATTAATCTCAATCTAAATAATTTTGAAGGATATTGTTAATCCTGGTACATATTATGTTCGAAACATTTGTCTGCTCAACGTAAATAACGCAATGAATGTTGCTGAAGTGTCAAAATAAAAGCCATTGCTACTAATAGTGTATTAAGGAATAACCCTGCTGTATTGAGTGTTGGTCGTTGTACTAAAAATTTCAAGAATTTAATTTCTTTTTATTTTGTGATTAAAACTGACGTATTCCACATTGGGCACCCGCTTAAGGCGAAAGCGCCAAGGTAGCCCCCAAGAATGACTATTTCATGAAATCTTGACATTTGGGGATTACATGGTCTTAGAGAGTTGTGTTGATGACTTTAATGATTATAATTCTGTAAATACATATTTGTTACGACCGCGAATCATATTTTAATCAACGTACAACTTAATACTGACCAGCAAATTGCAAAAAACGTAAGAAAATTGGAATTTCGCGGGCCACCTTAGAGCTTCCCCCTTAAATGGCACCTGAGTGAATGTGCCGCTGTGTGTCAATAGGTACATCTTACATCTACAATACATCTTAAAACTGAGGATACCTGCAGATTTTTGACAAAAATATTTCACCAATTTTCAATTGAAAGCTAAATTCCTTTGAAAACAGAAATAAGCTATTTTATTTTTTAAGATGGCAATCAAACTTTTCAAAAACCTTATCATGCCACAAAAATAGAAACGAACTTTTATCATACAAACACGAATTTTAGAAACCTTCCCGGAATCGCTCCGTCGTCGCTTACTTTACAACCTTAATTCCACTTTTGAACTCGCCAGAAAAAAAAAACAACCGCCAAACCGGTTTCGATGCCTTCCCATCCCTACGTTTCCGGGAGCACTTTTTTTTTTTTTTTTTTTTTTTTTTTTTTTTTTGCGGATGGGAAATCATCAAATGACCCCTCCCGCTCTGGGTGGAGCGGAAGGGAGTGTCAGACTCTTACTGACTAAAACCCACCCGTGTTCCTTCCTTAGCCCTTTATGTTCCGGGCCAGCGGTAACCCTTTCGGACAATCCCGCTGACCCGGCAGGCTTCGGCCCTATGGGGCCCCTCCTCGATGCTGACATCTCTTTGAGGCGCGCGTGGAACACGTACGCGCCGTCCGGCACGGGCCTGGTCCTGATCGGACGGTGAGCTACCCATTACTCTCCGCCCGCAGGCCCGCGCCTACGGTGGCCGGGAGTCGTCGCGCGGCTCCCGACGCCCGGAGCGTCTCCCGCGGCGGCTGGGACGGGAGGCTCTCTCCCTGAGCCGTCCCGCCACCTCCTTCGCTAGCATGACTGCTTCGCAGAAGGAGGTGACTGCCTCCCACTCCCTCTCGCCCCGGACCATGCCATTTGAATTTGTACTTTATCTTCTGAAATTTAAAGTTCAAATTTCGTTGTCTGGTGATGTATTCCTAGAGATTCTTAGTGCGTATTATTAGGCACATTGAGTCTAATATGGCGCAGCTTAAGATACAAAGGAATACCGCGCGGGTGGTAAAGAGTTATTGTAATATGTTTCTGATGTGTTTTTAATTCGGTATTCGTGTGAACTCCTGCGCACTAATAGACACATTACAGTGACTATTCGTTGAATAGCTCTTTTTACTTGTTGTCACCTGTTAATTATGATATTGTTTATGTTGTTAACGTTTAATGGTGTTTAAGACACAAGAGTGCGCAAGAGTTCATTCAGTAAAAAACTACTCATATTTTTTTATTTTGTGTCGTTACCTTAATTTGATCTCCTTATGAGATGTGGACTTTGCAAAACCCTTTGAACAGTTCGTAGCATTTACCTGAAACAAAAAAACAAATAAGTACGGTTCATCATAAAAACAGCTTTCAATAGACTTAACCCAGTTTCTTTGCTTAAAATGCCAATAAAATACTTTAAAAACTCCCGAAAACAAATGGGCTATTATCTCATAAATAACTGAACATTGGACAAGCCGATTTACCGGGAACAGGCCCTAAGTCCGGACATAGGGACGGCTAAAATCAAGGATAATTCCCTTCAAAGTGTCCCTGAACGTAACAACACTTGTGAATTGTGGTACATACTCGTAATATATGGAAGCCAATATCGGTTAACAAATTGATGAGCGAAATCCAATTTATGTTTTTCTATTCTTTTTCTGACTTGATGTTTAGTTAAAAGCTGTATCTTTTAACTAGATCCATCATCTTATATGTATAGGTACTAATATTATAAAGAGGTAAAATTTGTTTGTTTGTGTGTGTGTGTGTGCGGATATGAAAAATTCTTGTTGCATTTGATAGCCCAATTAAAGCTTCTGACTGCGACTTCGTCCACGCCAAATTTTATTGTTCCCCCGACCCATCGCGTCGCTTGCTCGCGCTATTGTTTCGTTTACCGTAATCTGGCCCTACTTTGCTCCTAAGGTGGTAAAAATGCTCCACTTCCGAAAATTATTAAATCTGATTTTACGTACTGATACACTACTATTTAGTAGAATCCAATATTTTATCTGAAAATATTGTTCTTAATCTAGCAAAACCAGAGTTGACAGATATGTCAAAGTCAGACATTATTTTTTTCTGTGTGTGATAGAAATGCATCGCTCTTCGAGGTGAAAATTTTGGAGCAAATAAAAATGACTAAGTATAACTATGCTCCATTGAAAAATAAATGACAAACCTGTGAAGAGAACTTACGGTGCAAAGTTACCCCCTGCATAAGAACTACTTTGCTCCAAAAGAAATAAAAAAAATAAAAAACTTGGTCACTAAATACAATAATGTATTTAATGTCAGGTTAAACTTATTAGTACTATTATATACACAATACATCACATTACTGATTTAGGCAAGATTTAAAAAGATGTGGATTAAAAAAAAAAGTTGGAGCAAATTTTGGTGCAAAGTAGGACCAGTTTACGGTATGCTTAGTGTTCTTTTTTTTTTGTTTGTCTCTTGCTGGTCTTAGCATGATTTTAAATAGCCTATAATCATAATAAACCTTTTATTTTCAGGTAAGAAAGACCCATAGATACATACCTTAACCTACGCCTAGCCTATAGTCTTCAGCTTTATTATTAGTAAAGATATAGATAGATAGAGTATAAATATAGATTACTACCTTCAATTCTTCACAGACAGATATTTAAAAACAAAATGTCAACCTCCCCACAAATAACATTTAATCGCAGCTTAACAGAAAAAACCACCACGCAGCTCTAGATTACTTCAATATCTAACTCAACAAAGAAAACATTTTCTAAACGGATGATTAATAAAACTCCTACTACCCTCCGTATCGCCTCGCTTCGGAACTCATCCCATACAAATCCATTTTCCGTAGAGGATTAAAAATTCTTTCAACGTCTGCTCCAACACTATGATTAGCAGTTGACCTAGATTTGAAGATATAAAACCATTTCTTTTTAAATTAAAAAGGGGTTCTTTTTTTTATTTATATAAAATTTTATTTTTATTAATACCTAATTATCTTACAATTTAACTCTAAAATATACATATTATATAGTATATACAAGTATATAAAAAAAAGAAGGGAAAGGAAAAAGAGAGGAGCTCATTGGGCATCAAAAAATTCGTCCGCATCGCTGTCAATGGCATAATGGGGTTCTTTTAAGTAGATTTAATCAATCTGTGATTGAGTATTGGCATTGTTGATGGGTTGGTGGTTTCAATTAGTGTGATTATAATGATATCATGTACAGACGCCAGCACATCAAGCTTCCCGAAACTGTCAAATTTACCCAATCAACTTTGAACCTTATGTTTTAGCGATAAAGTTGAAAATCTATTAAAGAAATTTGACAGATTGTAGTAGCTTGATGTGCTGGCGTCTACCTGAATTACCTAATGTCATGATTTCCCTCAAGTTCTTTTACGTTATTTTCACTACGTACGTCATTATAAGTAGGTAAATAACGCAGAACCTGATTCTGCGTTATTTACATAAGAGACAAACAAAAAAATAGGCAATGTTTTAGCAAAGCTCTTATTCTTATAGTCTTATGCCATAAATAAACAGCTTAATTTGCGTTTTTTTTACATCTAAATGCATGAACTCCTCGACAAATACTGAAGTGACGCCATAAGCAATCCATTTTGCTAGTTTTAGCCAGGTAGTCGGGTAGATTTTCAAAATAGCATTTTTTGCTGTTCTTCCACAATAAGGCTTAAATATCCATTAAGCATTGCGTAAAATTTACTTCAGTTTATAATTTGTATTTTTTTTTGTAACTAGTAATAAATAAAATCATAATATAAGTATGATAAAATATTTAAACTTACAAAAAACTATACTGGAAATCATTTACCTCTCCGTTATTTTCTACACTACATTTATTGATCTCATGAATACTCAAAGTTCTTGCCTAAATTTTGTTTAATTTCACCCCATATGTAAAAATTATAGTGTATACTGAACAATTACTATATTAGTTACATCGGAATTTACCCCTTATGTTATTATTTATCCATTTAAAATTTTGTCACAAAGATTTCATCATTAACTTCAGCGATTTTTGTTTGATAAATTTTGTCGATCAAAAGAACTAAATTCAAGTATCCGAACGCATTCCGGGGGCTTTACCCCGCGCGGCCCCTCAGTCGTCGTTGATTTGTCCACCAAGCTAATAAAAAATAATAAAATTTCTCAAAAAATTGTCAAAATAAATCATAAAATGAAAATCTACCCAGTCCATTGACACGCAGGAGTAAGGTAGTAGGAACCTTAAAAAATCACACTAATATTATAAAGGCGAAAGTTTGTGAGTGTGGGGGTGTGTTTATATGTTTGTTACTTCTTCACGCTCAAACGGCTGGACCAATTTTGATAAATTTTTGTATGGAGGTAGCTGACACCTGGATATAGGCTACTTTTTATCCCGATATTCGATCCCGAAACCACGGGGCGCAGCTAGTAAACGAATAAAACCAAGTACGCTCCCCAAACTTTCAATCAGTATGTCACCAATCACACGTCTCAATCCAACCAATCAATTGACAGCGGACTCAGCGTCACAATGCTGTGACAATCAGCTGAGTGGTCTCAGACTAAACGGGTTAGCTTCACACGACCGGCAACTTGATATTAAATCGATACTGGCTACTCGATTAAACGCAGGTAGTCGAGTGAGAAAGTTTTTTGCTAAAGAGAAAAAAAATATTATGTACAGTCACGAGCACTAATATGTCAACTTACAATTGCGATTTTTTCGTGAAATAACGAATGCAACCTTGAAATACGACACTTTACACAGACCTATGGGTTCGAAAATACTTTGTTCATAATAACAAAGAATTTCATTCAAAACTAAAGGTCTTTGAATAATGCCAAGTGTATACATACTATTGCTCGTGACTGTACACCCTAAAATATAATTATAATTATAATGAATGTACTTATGCAAAATATTGAAAAACATTTTAGTAGAGTAACGATGCCCGATGGACTTACTTGCCCATTCTTCTCAATACAAAAACTACCTTTTGGTATGGGCGACTAGAATCAAATTTTATTTTTTTTATAATTTTTGATTGAAAAAAATGTTGAAAATAATTTTTTGATAACGCTTAGGTAAGCAAAAAATATATTTGAAACTTGACCGTAATACTTAATATACAAAAAAAGCTAAATAAAAAGAAAATTGTTCTGATAATAAAAGCATGCAAAAATACTAATTATGATAATATCTTCTTACACAACGCCAAACGGAAACTTCTCAGTAATCTTCAAGTTTTAAGTCTTTTATAAGAGGTAGCTTGAAACCCAAAAAGCTTCGTAAGAGGAAAACCATTTAATTTTAAAATAAATATGAAATCAATGTTCAATCAAAGCTATACAAATAAATAAAATTGAACTGTCTGTTTGTATTTTGAAAATAATAGCTTTTTACTAAATGCATATGAAATTAAGTACGGTACCTACTTATATAAAAAAATAATTGTCTGTCCCCGTTTCTTCCGGCTAATCTCCAAAACGGCTGGACCGATTTTGACGGGACTTTTACTGAAAGATAGGTGTAAGCTGTAAGTGTACTTTTATTTTAGATTTAGGATTCCGCGCAAAAGAAAAAACCGATGAAATCCAATTTATAATCCGACATACACGCGAACCAAGGCGCGGGCGCAGCTAGTTCAATCTATAAACCCATAACTCACATCCAATAACACAATCTACACTACTTAACACATTCGGGACCTCTGACCACACCCTAAGACCTCAGGAAGCCCTCTGAGCAGAGATAAGATACCACGACACTGCAGGATTATATGCGCCCACACACGGTGCATATCAAATGGTTTATAGAGGTATTTTAGACAGACGTTGACAAGCATTCTATGGAATGTTGATTTATTGGTTCCAGCGTGGAGTAGAGGACCGATTTTTGACTTTAGGTTCTCAGAAAATTCCAAATACTGTGGAGACTAGGCAGGTACTCGAAAGTCTGTGTTGGTTTTTTGGGGGGAGGCCTATTTGCGGGCGAGGACTGCAGTAAGTTTTCAAATACCATGATGACTATAATTCCACAAGTTTGATGGAAATGAAAGGACCCTAGAAGTCTTTCTGGATAAAACACTGCACAATAGTAGGATAATCAGTCTATAATGTACCACGCGAGCCCAGCGCGGGTTGGTAGACGTGCTGTTTTCCTCACGATGTTTTCCTTTGCCGTTTTGAGAGCAGCGGTGATGAAATAATTTACACAAGTAAAGTGCTTGTCTAGGTTTGAATCTAAGACCTACAACTTGTAAGTCGCGCTAATTTCCACTGAGCCACTACTGCTCATTCTCAATAATAACGTCGAAACGAGTTACGGTAGATTTATTTCCCTTCAAAAAATTCTCTACCCCCAAAAACGAAATTAATTTTGTTGTCCATAATGTTTTGTGACGTACTCACTACCAATAACGGACATTGTCGTAATGTGGGTGTAAAAACACCTCTACCTGACCCTTTTAAAGGATCACTGGACCTGTCACTTGGAAGACTCGTGTTTAATAATAGCCACTTAAGGGGCATGCGTTAGGTAGCCTGCAATTTTTTTTTTTCAAGTTTTACCATTTGCAGGTCAGTGTCATGTTGATTAAAATATAATTTGCAAGCGTAAAAAATATGTCTTTACAGAATTATAATTATTATCAATACAAATTGTCAATACAACCCCGTAAGCTCATGGTAATCCTATTGGAAGACAATTTCATGAAACAGTCATTAAAAAATAAATTCGTGGGCTAAATTAAGTGGCTACTAACATTAAACCTGGCGTTTCCCCTTTAAAGCGAAAACAACATGGCGTTATCAACAGACAAATAGGTGCAATGTTAGTCCAGGTTATCAACCGATATATTGCCATTCCAAGAAGTAATGTCATTTATATTTCCAATGATTGAGTACCATATTGTATTACAGAGTATAAAATGGATCGTAACTCGATATAATATTCTTAGGATCGGTTTTAAAGTTCTTGGTAAAGATACAGGAAGGATTAGTTGGAGAATTTAATATGGCTCAACTGTTTTGTATTTAAAGTTCCAATGAAAGAATGGTATCCCAGAGAAGGAAAGAGGAAAAGAGGAAGACCATATCAAAGATGGGAAGATGACTTCAGAACTACTGCGGGAGGGACATGGAGGAGAAAACTCCGGATCTTGAGCTAAAAGCCTGGGGGAGGTCTATGCTAAAGAGCAAAGCAATCTGGAGACTTCAGATTTCTTGCTTTAATTTGAATAAATTGTTAAACTAGTTCTAAGATTGCTAATAAAGGCTATTTGTAATTGATATTGGAGTTCCAATGGACTTAGGCCTTTGTAAACACACGTTCTTGTTCTAAAGTTACTCCTTATAACATCAGCAAACTGAAAGTCCCGTGTCAGAATCGCTTCAGCAGTTTCGGAGATTAGCTGGCACAAACAGGGAGACAGACGGAGAAACATTTTAAAAATTGTTTTTTTTTGTTATAAGTAAGTACCGTATATACTTTCGTATGCATTTAATAAAACGCTGTATTTTTGACACTTCAATTTTATTTATTTGTAGACTATAAGTCCAAGATTCTTCACGATAATTTTCCTACACCGAGATCAGCGGTGCTATTCTGTAAAAATCTCACCGTGAAAACTTGGGTGAAGTGAGCGTGGAGTGAGCTGTCAATAGTGTCGATTCCTAGCAAAAACAAACTCACTTCACTTAAGTTATCACGGTGAGATTTTTACAGAATCGACCGGCAGTAATTAATATTGATGCCATGTAATTTTTAATTATGTCTAGTCTAGACTCTAGACGAAATAAAATATGGGGAAATGTAATACGCTGAAATTAAGCTAAATAGCTCAATTTCAGCTTATTGTATTTCCAAAATTACCATTTTACACTTTTATTCGCATTTTGGACCAAATGGACTAAAATACTTTAACCGAATAGTGTTGAAATGAAGTTTTCACATACAAATCGGTTTTGTAAACCGTTTTTTTTTCTTTAGTGTGTTTTCAGTATACATAATCAGCCTATAATGTTCCCACTGCTGGGACACTGGCCTCCTCTCGGTGAGAGGGAGTGGGCCGTAATCCACCACGCGGGCCCAGTGCGGATTGGCAGATGTCACATGTCTTCGAATTTTTGGTTCTAGGACATGCCGGTTTCCTCACGATGTTTTCCTTCACCGTTTTGAGAGCAGTGGTGATGAAATAATTTACACAAAGTAAAGCGCCTGTCTGGGTTCGAACCTACGACCTACAACTCGTAAGTCGCGGCCGTTACCACTTGGCCACCACTGCTCTCTTCTTTTCAGTATGCCGCCTAATTACTACAGCTAAACATTAAACCAACATTCCCTACCCACGCCCAACGCGTGATAGCGCCACTTTATTCTCTGCCCCACGAGTCCACGTGGCAGGAGCGCCATAATCCCCCAATCGCGAGGGTAAACACCATTGTTTACCCACCACTCAGCGTTTACCTGTTACGGTGTTACCCGACCTTATCGCACGTAAATCTACCTTTATTTTTTTTAAGGATAACTTCATAATATATATACGGAGTAACCGTTTTGTTTTTTTTTATTTAATTAATTTTTATTGGTTATTGGTTGCATGTGGTTTCAAAATATTGTTACAGTAGGTACTTCGGTACAGTCAAAATAAAAATCAAAATATTTTATTTTACATAAAAATACATGGGATCTACGAAATGTCAGAAGCACTGTTCTAATTAGTCGTTACCCATGGAGAAGAGCCGGCAAAAAAACTCCAGGTTACTCTTTAAAAAATGTTTAGTGAGTGACCTGCATAACCTGACCCGTCTTCCATTTTTCTTCTTTTTATAAAGGCTCAGGTAATGTAGAGTACTGATCGTACTAGTGTTAGGTTAGCTGTAATTGCCTAACCATGTTCTGAACTCCTTGAGCAAAAGCAAATTCTTCCGTCATTGCCGGATTAGCTCATAAGCAAATTAAGCAATTGCTTAGGGCATCACGTCTCGGGGGGCACCATAAGGCAGAAACAGCACCGAAACAGTAGTTTGCTAGCACATGAAAGGCAAGGCTGTTTATCAGCAAGATATGCATTACAAGACCCAACAGTTACTATAGCTAGAGATGCGCGCCAATCTTTACAAATCGCTCGTTGATGTTTGGAAAAATACAAGGCCACTAGTGGATAGAGGCTTGGATTGCTTATGGCATCAAGTAGTCTTAATCCGGCACTGGTCATTGTTAGTGCAAGTTTCGGTATTAATCCAGATTCTACATAAGATGCTTGAGATCCTAGGTGCGATTTCCGAGTCGGGTAATGTGGGTGTTTGCTTCTGGGATTTCTCAGTAGCAGCCTGGATTCTGGATATGTGCCCGGATGACGGCAATAGGCTCGCCCCCTATTACTTAATTCAACATAACTGACGAAATGTGACACCTCAGCCTAAGCCTTCGGGCAATATAGGCTTGATGTTATGGTTTGTTAAAACAGGTGAAAGAATTACTATTTTGAAGTTCTTAAAAAACCTTTTTTCCCTTCAAAACAATCGATTTATGATAGAAATTCAATCACTGAGGATTTGAGGTGGAATATTGTTGGAGTAAATGTTTAAACTTCATCATTGACACAACACATACTTCTCTGATTCATTGTTTTATGCATGTTGTGTTTACCTATAAGTAATTGATGCACTGTTATTTTACTTTTAAAAATGTATTATGTGGTTGTATTTAGTGCAATCAATTGTTGGTGAACCGAATAAAAAAATTAATAAAAAAAAACACCCTGATCGATACTCAACACAGCACTCCAGTATCGATATACCCGACGATTTAAACGTAATTATGAGGGTATTACGAAATTTTCATAATTATTCGCCATCCCTTCGGCTAACGAAGCACTCAAATGAAGAATTCGTTCCGGAATTTGGGAAGGAAGCCTTAACTTAATTTCGGGAGGCTCCTCCCAAGTTGGAGGTACTGTGTTGACCTGTACTTATGCAATAAAATAATGAAAAAAAAAAAGAAAATCTAACGAATATATTTTTGTTATAAAAATATTCTTATTAAGGGGGAAGGGTCAGGGTAGCCCGCAAAATAATATTTTCTTACGCTTTTTGCAATGTGCAGGTCGGTGTCAGGTCAAAATACGATTCGCGAAAGTAACAAGTATGTACAGACTTATAATCATTCAAACCATCAATACAACCCTCCATGATTTCATGAAATAGTCATTATTATAAGTAACTATTAAAAAAGTGGTTGATGTTCTTAAATCTGTGAAAGCTGCTGCCAACCATTTTCACATATACCTTGAAGAGGAAAGAGTATTTATTTAGTAGCTATCCTGAAAACCTCTATCTAGCATATTATTTGGAATGACATGAGAAAACGTATTATACCGCAACAACATAAATAATAATTATTTACCCAATACGCAGTAAATTACGCATCGTTAATCATAATATATTATGCAAATAATAAAGGTTATTTCGACTGTCAGCTCCCCTGTTAACCGAAAACAGCCAGTAATTAAAAATAATTGCGAAAAAACAAACAATTTTGATGAATGACATTATGACTCGACGAAAAACGGTGTAACTCGAAAATAGACAAATCGGTCACGGCCGCAAAGATACGGTTATTTTCACGTTTACTAAAAAATAGTACAAACGGTTTTGTTTATTTACTCTAACGCAGGTGCTAAATTTACTCTGGTTTAGATGGATTTCGTAATACCATGAAGGTTGTTTTCTTTTCTTTTAAACAGACATTTTATCTCGATATACAGTCTAAAAAAAACATCTCATCCAAAACCCCGTAAAAATGCGCTGCTTGAAATTGGGGTAAATTAAAATAGACTCCACTAATGGAAACGCCTAAATGACACTTGGTTTGGTATCTATCTGAGATAGGCAACGATAATATTAATGCCTTAACACCTTCATAAGCTCTTTCCTGCAACATCCATGAACATTGAAAGGTGTTCGATTTTTTGTTAAAACCATAAAGGGCCTAACCATAGAAAACACAAATCTATGTGTAATGTAACCCTGCCACAAATAACGCACTGATTAAAACATTATTCTCCCCAAAATCGTTCTCCAACGCAGCCATCGATCGCGAACCAAAGACTAGCGGAATAAAGTCGTATGTACAGGTACACAACCTGACATGTAATAGCCGTAACATAAAACATACTTACATCAGGTACCAGCTTATTTTCGAATTTCGAACGCCACTGTCGTCTACTAAAAGCTAAAAGATGAATTACGACGCTTTTTGACGTTATTATGTGATAGAATTTTAAAGGAATTTTCACGTGTGACGGTCTGCGAAGGGCTTGTCAAAATTATTTTTAAATTTAGGAATTTTTTGTGTTATGACGGTAACATAAACGTCGCTTCATGTTATGATATAAATTCGTATTGCAATTTGCTAATAATTCAATAACATAATTAATTTTATAATAATCATATGTTCATATTTTCACAAGACCATATTTATCACAGAAAACAAGATGAAAAGATAGAAAGAATAATCACTAAGCGTCTAAGCTTTAGTAGATAGACGACATACTCCTATTGGGGGTGTCAGGGGTGTAAAAGGGGAGGCATTACCACTTTAGCAAATTACTTTGTCCCTACAGAATACCCAGCTTTGTCGCGGATTCGATTTTATTAAACAACAACGCCACCTATAGGAAATTCATCTTTGTTCGAAAAGTGAAAAAAACTCGATAAATCTTTTACCTTTCGTATCGAATAAAAAAAAGAAAAAAAAGCAACTCTTAAACTTACTGTCGTTAAAAACACCGTTCGAAATTCAAAAAATTACAATAAACATTCCGCAAAAGGCTGTGTGTGAATGTTGCCAGTGAATTGAGCAATCCAAACGTCTGTGCGCCGTCAAAAACGTAGCATACAGGATGCCAAATAAAAACCGACGGGCGACAGTACACCCATAATTTTTGCCTTAAAACAAGGGACCCCGTGTTGGCAGTGGTTCTCAACGTTCGAAAGAGGGGGGCGAGGGGCGTAAGCGATTTGTAAGAACCGATGAAAGCTCTTCAGTTATTGGAGTACAGGGTTGTCAACGCGCCTAATGGATATAACGGCATTTTATTTTTAGTTCGAATAAGAACGTAATTAAAGTGAACGTTTTCTTCGGACGGAGTTATGAGGTTCTTAAAAAGGTGATACAAAAAGCTTCTTAGTGAGGAGAGCAAATAGAAGAGTTTTTAGCTGTTTAGAAATAGCTTGGAGTAAATATTGGTCGTTTTTAGAAGGGAGGTGGCACAACATTCAAATAAATGATTTATTTTTAGAAATTTTCTTCCAAAAGACATACAAAACGATAACTAGGAGTGATTGTATCAACCAAAAATGTTGAGTTACGTCGTTTTAAGTGCCGATACCACTTTTTGGGATGTTGAAAGTTCAAGCTAAAGGGGAAGGAACTCGGCATGTCCTAGACCCAAAAATTCGAAGACACGTGACATCTACCAACCCGCTCTAGGCCCGCTTCTCGAAGGGAGGAGACCTGTGTCCCAGCTGTGAGAACACTATGGGCTCATTATGTTTATGCTTATGTAAGCTAAAGCACTAATATCTACGTTTTTCCATCAACAAAATATCCAGTTCTCTTCACAATTTATTCCCACCAGCTTAGATCCTAAGTGGTGGAGGATTAGAAGATTTTTTCCTATCCATCGTGCGTGTGCGCTTGGGTTTGTTTAGGATCAAAACGGATGATTGAATCTATTCGTGTTGATTGACACTTGATCCGTCCTGATGGGTTTATACGTTTGTTTTGTTCGGTAACTAAACATGGGATTATTTTAGAAAATTGCAAGGTGGGTCGTGGGTTGTGAAATTTGATTTTTTAATGTAAATATTTCTTACCGAGAATTTTTTTTATGTGGTTTTTATTTTGGATTTTAGATCGCGCTTTTAAGATAGGAAGGTCTGGAAAGCTGGTTTCAGTGATTCTGACAAGGATGTTATATAAGACAACAAAAATCAAGGAATACTGTATTTGATACCATATAGAAATAATTGCTCTTCTAGAGGGGTGTGGGCTAAGTTATAACAGCCGCACGGGTGGGTTCTTTCCGAGACGTAGTCATGATTTTGAATTTAAATCGTGTTTTTAAGACAGGTAGGTTTAAATCTATGAAGCTGGATTTAGTGATTCTAACAAGGATGACGTTTAAGAAAAAAAAAATGTTTTTGACACCATAAAGAAATAATATAATAACGCATACCGCAAGGGCTCGTTCGGGGTGACGCGGGAAAAGAGTTCTAGGAAGGACTTAGAGGCCTTTGCCCAGTAGTGGCACAGTCCACGCAAAAAAAAAATAGAAATTATTTATTGCTCTTCAGTTGAATGAGAGTATGGTTCCAAAAATTTTATCGTGAGAGGTAACCGTCTAACAAGTGATCTCCGAAGGGTGTTCAGAGGTGTATGACCCCCTTCAATTCTCTGAGAGGTATTAGGTCCCATGTGGTTGGTCCCACGGGTAAACTGTGTGATAGGGGACGAGAGGAAAGACAATGGTGTAAAGATTATTAGATTTGTGTTACAATTGTTTGGTATGTGAAGTTGTTATTTATGCTTTTCTAGCGTTTCGATTCTTCTACGGCTTATGCCCGTTTACGCTTTCACTTTCGGCGCTGAGTTGAACGTTGAAAATTTAACAGTAGGTACGCTTTTGTTAAGGTGTTTAATTAAGTGTGTTAAAACTGTTATTAGTCCATTACAAATCAAACCTTATTTAGCCATTTAAAAATGATGGGTTGTTCCTTCTATTTTTATCATTTGACCCGACAATATTGTAATGTCATCAAGACTACACGTGTTTGCGAAATTCCAACGAAATCGGACTACGGGTTGTGGGTGTAAAATCGATCACCAGATTTGACCCGTAAAACAGTTATGAATAAAAAAAAATCAATACACATACCAAGCTACGCTCCTTACGTACTTCTTTTAAAATTGTTTAATCTCTCGCGGAAATTGAACAACACTACAAAATAATACCATACCAGCAAAATCCAAGCATATTTCCAAATATTAATGCACGAACTGCTTCAGAAACGTTATTCTAACTGACAGAGCTGTCATGGGGTCGCCAGAATCAGGTCAAGGCTGCTAACTAATCAATCCTTACTGCTGTTGGATATTCATTTAGCTTTGCTAACGTTTGTGGCTTAGTAATGAGAGATAGGAATGTTAAAATCTATACTAATACTATTATACCAATAATAATAAAGCTAAAGAGTGTTTGAACGCGCTAATTTCTGACACTACCGGTCGGTTTTGAAAAATTCTTTTTGCATTTGATGGCTCAATTCTTGAGGAAGGCTCACGCTAGGACCCTTAGAATTAGAATTTTAAGGCAAAAAGTCATAAAGAGAACGAAGTAATAGGGCGGGCAGACGCGGGCAGAAGCTAGTATTTACTTAAAAAAGATAAAGCGTATTGTGGAGTCTTGAAGTTTCATACATTCAAAAATGCAGGGGTCGGATGTTACAATGTCAGGTTGTCCTTTGCAATGACATGTAGATCAGCACCCTGATTGCGTAGGTAACACACTTTTAATCACAATTTTCGAAATTCGTAATCCATTGCTTAATATGTTCGAAAAATTCGTCTGCTGACAACGTAAATAACCCAATGAATATTGATGAATTGTCAAAATAAAAGACATTGCAATTGTAGGTAAGTGTGTTACGCAATTAAGCTGCAGGTAATTAATTTTGTTATCGATAATCGCGGCAAAATCTCTGCGACGAGGGCAGAAAGTGACAGCCAAGTCAGATAGCTAAACATGAAGACTTATCTAAATTGCTGATGATCTCATCGGTCAGTTAAAGTTTGTTAAAATAATGCAAGAATTACGTGAGTCACAATTTCTTAGTAAGATCACATCACAACTGCATTACAAAAACATGCATCTCATTCAATTATGTCCAAAAACACAAGAACAGACCCTAAATATTTTTGAGTAGGTTCGGTCAATACTTGGCACTACAAAAAAAAAAAAAACCGTGGCACTCCGGGAGTGCCGACCGACAGAAGTGAAAACTTGAACAATTACGTGTGTATTTTTTGAATCGTCTTATAAACAAAACAAACAGAATTCTTTGCCATCACTCACTGACATATCGGATATAGGTAGGTACATTAAAACCGAGTACATCCCGAGGACAGCCGAACACATCCGAATGTAGCGCGGTGTCGGTTACGGTAACAGTGTCGCGACTTCAATGATTTTTTTCCCATGTCAAAAAATGCCCAACGCGTCTAAAGAAGTTTTCACTTCAAAAATAACAATATTATTCTCCAGGGTTAGGTGTTACACAAAATCCGCTTAGCAAAAAAACAAATAGGTTGGCAACCCTCAATACAAGAGGACTTGGAACTCGCTGCGGTTGCAAAATTCCCGCTCCAAAGGTCACTCACCCCCACTCATTAGGCGTTAGCCGTGACGTCATAGATGTCACGTTTTTCTATTTATATTGTCTTTTAAAGTATTTTAGTGTTACTTTGATAGTCTGAGTTCATGAATGGCTTTATTTCTAGAATTATTTCTTCTGAGTTTTAGGAGACTGTGTACCTATCTGAGATTTGTGTTAGGTACCTACACATATATATATATCTTAGCAAGGAAAATTATCAGTCCATAGACAACCATGTTGTTACGTTATTCACGGTATGTTTTTGAAAACCTTTCGTACAGACTAGACGCCAGCACATCAAGCTACCCGAAACTGTCAAATTTTCCCAATCAACTTTGAACCTTATGCTTTAGCGATAAAGTTGAAGATCTATTAAAGAAATTTGACAGATTGTAGTAGCTTTATGTGCTGGCGTCTGTAGAATCCTTAAGATTGCCTGTTCTTAAGAGTGCAGCATATGGGGGAGTGAAATCGTCCAGCAAGTGTTCACATAAATTATGTTTCAATATATCTGTTACCATTGCCCCATAACTAAGAACCGAAAACGTAAAAAATTTAATTGACACAAGCTAATTAATTACTACAGTAGTTAATAGTTTGTTTTTATGTTTGGAAATAAAAATGTAGGCAACATTTTTGTTTGTGATATTTTACAAGCAATAACTTACTTAAACATTTATAATCCCAACGAATTATAAATTAACCCAACGTTTTCGGTAGACACTAAAACATTATTACAGTTTAAAACTCACTAAATCATAAACAACATCAGCAGTCAAACGGTTGAAACATGCCATCTATAAAAAAAGATCCAAACGCTTACGACATCCATCTTGACCAAAGAGTCGTGACAGACGGCGAAATATGGAACTAAATAAAAATGTACTAAATCTGACAGGTGTTTGACGTTTTCCTTAGCAAGCAGCGCCACTGTGAACTGCAAAGTTATATTGGACGATCGGATTATAAAAACATTTGAATGTTTACGTTCATCGTTCTACATACGGTTTATTTGGAGATATTTTGTTGAATGTCTTTTCGTTGAGCAGTATATTGACTTCATATCCTTCTCAAATCTACTATTTAGTTGATAATAAATTGCCATTTGAATAGAATATTGCTCCATTAATGTGATAGGTTAAATACCAGACGGCTGTACCTAAAGTTTTATATTCAATTAATATTGTAACTAACTAACGATGTAACTAATATTTTGTAACATTAAAATTTAGATGAGAAAAAAATGAATGAATTTTTAATGGAGTTTGTGGTCTGTTCTTCTCCTTAAGTACCTATTACGCTTTGGAATATGCAATTAGCTTCATATTTCTGACTGATTGACCGACTCCTTGACAATTGTCAAGTGCCTGTCAATGGTTTAATAGAAATACATGGTTTGAGTACGAGTTCTACCGCACATTTTCTTGGGCCAAATTAAATTTTATTTCCCAAATAATTTACCGAACCTCAATTCAACAACGAAACGAACTTCATATCCTAGTTGGGATATTAATTACAAAGCTTAGCGCACACGCGAGGGCCACAACTGTAAAACTATTAGCGCGGCTGTCCGAATAGTTGGAAATAGTTTCCTTGGCTTGCCGCCAGGCGCGCTAGTGATAGATCGCGTCGCCTTGCATTTGACATGTTGTAAACAAAAATAATAAATAAAAAGCGTACAGTACAACATGTTTTGATATATACGTGTTTCGTTTTGGGTTATAGCTTGAGTTTTATTGGTTTCACTGTAAGATTAGAAATGACGTGACGTTTTTATGGGAACGGGTCGACGTTTATGTTGATTGCCAATTTCTGGTGTGATTTTTTTAGGCTATCTCTGGAGATTGACAGCGTAATTATTGTATTGGGGAGCGAGTTCAACTGGTTTTTTTTTTAATCTGTTTTAGGTACTTCAAAGTTGTACAAAAAACTTATGTGAAGAATGCTTCAAATAAGATTGAAGAAACTTTGGCCCAGATTAAAAATAAAGCAAAAATTCTTCTTAAAACTTAAGCCAAACCGTAACCAAACTCCTAAAACAGCAGCTAAACGTGAAAAACACCAAGAAATTACTTTTTAAAATGAAACACCACCATCAAAACATTATGAGCGCGAACTCAACGCGCATCGAGCGTCCCGACGCAAAGTTTGCAATTTACAACTTTAGTTCTCTGACAAGTACTTACAAGACTTAATATCTCGCCGCTATGTACTCAGCTTTATTTGGACGAGTATTTAGAAGTATTCCTTGAGGACTCGTCCGAGTTAAAGCGAGACGACGTTAGCGAAGCGAAAGCGACAGAAGTTTTAGTTTATAGTTTTTAAATTAAATCTTGCCATGTTTTAAAGTCCTCATACCATCTTATTTAAAAAAGTTCCATGAAGGATTGAAAGGCTTGATGCGGCAGGCATACGCGATTTCACTAGTAGAAAATCGCGTCCCGGTTGCGTATTGCCATTGTGTATATCAGTACAGACACCCATAGTCTGTACTCGATCACTTTATGCTCTTAAAAATAACAAATACTCTAAAGCAAACTACGTATGACTACAGACCAGTCTGTATAAGTATACAGTTTGCTTGCATATTTTTAAAGCAAAATACGTATGACTACAGACCAGTCTGTATAAGGATACGGTTTGTTCGCATATGTCTAAAGCAAAATGCGACCGTGTTATTGTTTGTATTGTAGGGTATGTGGGGTCATAAGACTTTAATTATATGTTGCAGTGTACTACGTAACAATATTGAACATAACTATGTTGTACGTGTTTATATTCTCTGAGGGAAGGTTCGTGCGACCCCCTCCATAGAAAAGGATACAACATTTTTCTTCTTCTAAAGATTTTTCGATCTCTATGCTATTTAAGTATGTTTATCAACATAATTAAAAACTAGGTTTAAACGTATTCTCTATATAAAACGTATAAGCCTAGGTATTTATTATGAAAATAACATTCTTAAATATAATGGAAATGGGAAAATATTTAGAAGTAGAAAAACGTTTCCTTCTTTTGTATCGAGGGCTCCGCAAAATAATTCCCACGTAATGACTGATGAAAAAAAAATGCAGTAGCTATGTAAATAAAACAATATTTAAAAAACATTAAAGTATTTATTTTTGAAAGGATAAATCAACATTATTAACTATTTAAAACGAAACCTTATTTAATGTTTTATTGCATTTGGCTGATTTTTATTAATATTTTCAGAGAGATTATGTTGTTTTTTCTTTCTCACATCTCTTCCACTTTGTATGCGCCCTTTTCTTTTAGAGATCCCTCTGTCCTTTCTCCTCGAAACAGATGTTGGTTGAACGCCTATTTTCCTAGATCTACACATCTTTATTCTCTGAATGGCAAAATTTTTGGCTTGGTCTACGGTTTCTATGGTACATACACACTGAAGCATGCCATGGTACATACCACGGCAGCCAAATTGTCTGTACTCGTATGTGTTTTGCTCTCACGGATTAGAGCAAAGTGTATTTTATTTCAGTCTGTCTCTGTACTGATATGCAGTATGCTCTCTAGCTACAAGAGCATATTGCGTGCGATTACAGAGCAACCCCTGTCTGTGCTAGTATACATTATGGCAATACGCGTCCCGGTTGTCTGCTCCAGGCTTAAAAAGCGTCCAAAAATATCGACTCCGCTTTCGCAAAAGGACGCGGCACAAGAAAAGCGGAGCGCCTACGCTCCGCTTTTCTTGTGCCGCGTCCTTTGCCAAGTCCTAAGGGAAAAAAGTTCTTTAATGTAGGTAGTTCAGTTAGTCGGGTCAGTACTAGTAGCGGCTGAGTGGTAATTATATAAGGTCAAAGAAAGGGAGAAAGCGTTTAACGTAAATAAGTTTCTCTCATATTTATGTCTGAGCTAGTCAAGTACTGTAGGCAAAGTTGACACTTGTGCTGTTCTATGTAAAGTACCTACTATTTTAAATTCATACTATACTTTTTTATTTTCTGGCTGTCATTCGTGGATCTTTGACAGTCGTTACGGGTAGTCAGAAGCCCGAAAGTCTGACAACCAGACTTACTAAGGGGTATAGTATTACCCAGTAACTGGGTTGTGGAAGTCAGATAGGCAGTCGCTCCATGTAAAATACTGGTATTCAGCTGCATCCGGTTAGACTGGAAGTCGACCCCAACATGGTTTGGAAAAGGCTAGGCAGACTTTTTTATTTTTGTGATGATGTTTGTTCGTCCATCACGTAGTAACGGCTCGACGGATTTCGATGATATTTGGCACAAAGATAGACTTGGTACTGAATTAAAATATAGGATAGTTTTTATCTCGGAACATAAAGAAGTTTCGCTAGAATGCGTGTAAAACTGCGGGTAAGAGCTAGTTTAATAAAGAGCTGTATGTTTGGTGACCACGTGACAAATATAATGACTATACAAGGCGCTCAGATAAAAAATACAGTAGTACAGTAAAGTTAGGTCTTTAACTCGCCAATATAACTTATGCAGTGTTAAAAATTCCAACAGAAAAGACCATCTTTTTTCCGTTAAAACCATTACCAAAAACGGGTTATAAATAAATAAAAAATTAGGCCCACGTTTACACCAACCGACATTAAGTATCGACCAGCTAAGTGAAGGGTAGCTCTTAAATTTTTAATAATTTCATGTCCAAGCGGTACGTGCCGATTTTCAGCCTCTGAGGTTGCAATATACTGTGATTAAATACAATTTGGGCCGCTCCCGAGTGCCCTCTAGCACTTCCGGGAAGCCTAGCGACTTCCGCCGCCCGACTTCCGGTAGGATACCGCGCGTTATTTCGTACTTTTTTTTTCAAGTGGCTCTCGTGGGCGAGTGCCTTTTTGTCATGAAATAAAGTTTTTTCGCCGAAAAAATGTAAAAATGTAGGTGTACATTATGTATTTTTAAGGGGTGTCGTATTTACAAAAAGAATGGTGGCTGTAAATGATGGCGTCGGAGTTTGTGGACTGGGGCTTTAATAATGGTCTTTAGGAGGAACATTCTCTCACGCTTTTGCGCTTGCGCTACAAGATAAACAGGTTTCCAGGTAAGCTATTAAAGTTCGTTTTTTAATTAATATTTAAATACGTACTTTACGGTACAGCCAGCATTCCCGGTCTCGTGTTGAATTCAGTCCCTCGTTTCAAGTTATTTTGAAACGATCACATAGAATAACAGACATGAAGCGTGTTACCAAAAACCGCTGATAGATTTAATAACAAACGAAAAATAATATAAAAAAACCTTACACCCCAACTATTTTCTTCGGGTGTTCCTCGTCTGTCAGTATGCAAACAACAGGGCTATTACAACATTAAAACTACAACCCCGAAAATATCGTAACAACTTTATAACAACGCAATAAAGAAGAAATTCAAACTTTAGAACACCAGACAAGCAGCAAATTTAAACTTGCCAAACAACACAATTCAATTTGACAAGTACGAACAAACAATTCTAAACTTTATTGGAACGTCGTAAACGTCAATTTTGATCGTAAACATCCAAGATGGCGACCACATGGTAGTCTAGTTAACAAAATATATGAAGAGGATTGTTTATGGTACATCCTGTTGATAGACATTAACGCCCGAGATTAATAATGTATCTGTGATCCAAGGATAGAGTCAATCTAAGATTGCTGTATACTGCGCGATCGATCTCCAATCCTGATGCCAATATCAAAACTAAGCAATCGTTTTTTTTTTTCGATGCAGATTGCAAGCGATCCTTTCCCTCCCTCCCGTTCCGTTTCACATATAATTTTGATAATGCAATGCATTATGTTCTACGTTTTATGAAAATAAACTAGTCACTAAACTACACCAAAATATACCTTTTGTGTCAAAACAAAATAATTACGTGTCTAAAACCCCGTAAAATTTACAATCGTTAAATTATATTTACAATACTTGTAATTTTTATTAGGAACGGAACGTGAATTTGTCGTCTTGACAGTGACGCACTTTTGTTACTGTTTGTTTGGTTTGTTCATTGTTGTGGCTTCAGTTTGCTTGGCGTTTCTACCTAAAAACTAATATTATTATTGATCATTTGGAATAATTACCTATAAATTGAACTTTATTTGATGTGTGTGTATTACCTAAGTACCAGATTTCTATAATGGACTGCGAAATTGTAAGTATTTATCCTGTAATTGTATGATTGGAGTAATGATGCATCTTTTTTCGCGCCTTGCCGGTGCGAGTGCGACGCTGTTCCCGATAAGTTTATAAACGTTTTTTTTTTGTTACTAGGTAAAAGGCAAGCCTCTAACCAAAGAGGAATCAAAGTTCCTGCTAGACCTGATTGAAAGAAGTAAAATTATCACCTCGAAAACGACGAACGGCACTAATAATAAATTAAAAAACGAGGAGTGGATTCGTTTGGCAAATAGTTTTAATGCCAATTCTACAAACGGCCCTAGGACACCACAGCAGCTGCGTTTGAAGTGGGAAAACTTAAAAAAGAATGCACGCAAACGCAGCACTAAAATCAGGATGAACCAATTCAAGGTACATTTACAATACTTCTCATTTCTATTTAGATATGTCGCCGCACGATTCCCTTCCTGTCTGATTATAACAAAATCTCATTTGTAGCAAACTAATTATCCCATGAACTGTGAAAGCAACGGGTACTCCCACCGTCTCAGATATGACTAAACTTAATTAATCAATCCCACAATATTAATATTGACTATTATTTTCAGACTGGTGGTGGACCTGCTGACTACATACCCCCAGATGACATTCTAGACCGAGTAACTGGCTTACTAGGAAGTACTGCCAGTGGATTCACGGTACCATTTGGGGGTGACAGGGAGACAGAGGCTTTGAATGTTGGTGGTGGTGATAGTGGTGGTAGTGGTGATGGATTTTGTGATGCAAGGGTGATAGTTGAGGATGCAGTTCCAATACCTGTTGACCATGGCATTGAGACTGTGATCTGTGATGGTGTTGTCATGACTGATAGTCAGGTGATAACTAACATTGATCACAACATCATAACACCAGTCAAACCCAAGAGGTTCACATTTAGTACACCTAGGGCAGGTAATTGTCATTGAAATCCTTATAAGTATAATAATTTCCTTATTTATGTATAATAAAATGACGAGATATAGCAATGGAACTAAATTTTATCCCTAAAAATACATGGTGACAAGCTAGTTTGCCATTGTTATATTTCACAGTAAGTTACCTATTTTATTTTGTTTATTATGAAAATATTTCTCTAAGAGCAATGTTGTGCAGTAAACAACTCTCTATCATATTGTTTTTTTTTTCCAGTGAAAAAGAAATTGAAAATGGATGATTGCAAGGCGGCTAGGAACAGTGCAATAGCTGAATATTTTAGTGCTAAAAAACAGTGTGTGGATGCTAAATTATTAAATATTAACTTAGAAAATGAACAATTAAAATTAAGAAACTTAGAGCTAAAATTAAAAAACGAAAAGCTAATATTGGAAACAGAAAAATTAAATTTAGAATTAGAAAAGTTAAGGAAACAGTGATTATTTAATTTTCGGTTTAAAGACATTTATTTCTCAAAAACACATCATCAGGTATTTCATTATAAAGTTTTGCTCCCTCATATAGTATATTTTTCCTACCATAGTTAGTTCTAGGTTTTCTTAATTCTATTTTGTCTCATCGTCTTGCGTTATAAGTGTAAGTTTTCTTTTTAAAGTTAAGTTGGGAATGTGTGTCTTGTGTTATGATTTTATGTATTAGGATGCATGTTTTAAGTGTATAGAGTGGGTTAATTTTAAGTATTTTGGTGTCATTGTAGATTTTGGTGGTTGGTGTAAGGTAGTTGTAGTTGTATAGTGTTTTTATTGCCTTATTTTAAATGCTTGTTTCTTACAATAGCTTGTCAAGAACTTTATACAACATTGATTATGTCATTTTAATACATATATATATATTTAATTGATGTACATATAAGTTCTTGATAATTATGCTACTGTACTCAAAGAAACAAAATTAATATTGAAATAGTACCTTTCTTTTTTTAATACTAGTTATATTTAATCGTTTTTTTACTTTAGCTTTATGTACCTACTTACTATATATTCAAATTTAAAAAAAGTCATTTCATTTCATCACAAGCTAATTGATTAACATTTTGAAACATTGTGGGACATTACTTTATTTTTAAATTTTTGATTTGAATCTTTTACTCTGGACGCTCTTACTGTGCATGTCTTTCTACATTGTTCTCACATATATATTTACTCTCAAGATGGATGATGTAACAATACTTTGATTGAAGTGTCCATGGAGTTTCTTGCCCGTTCTTCTCCATAGAGATCTACGCTAGGGAATGGGCAACTACAGTACTTTCTCAAGTTATTATGCCTTGTGACTGTGTTTTTGGTTTTGTACTTTTGACATTCAAAACTGCCGTAGTGGTCTATTTGAAATAAATGCTTTTGATTTGTTGTAAATAAAACATGTGAATTATAGCAATGTTGTTTTATTTCCTGAATACCTAGAAACTTTCTTCTATATAAGTACAATACAATTTTGTATATCACTTTCATCTGCTACCGGAAGTAATTATTTATAAGATCGGCTCTTTCCCGGATGTCTTGGTCTTCATTATTTGAGTATTCTATGGGCTCTGCTGGTGGCAGGTCCACTTCTGCAGGAATTTCCTCCAGGTTATAACTCCTGCAAATGTTGTGCAGCACTGCAGTGGCTATTATTACTGCTTGGGTCTTTAGCAATGATAACCGCATTGTTAGTGCCACAACAGGAAATCTTCGCTTCCAGATGCCAAAGGTTCTAAAACAATAAAAATTATGTTGTTTAAAAGCTTGCTACCAGATGATTTTGGGTAGCCTTGGCTACCTTCTTTAAAACCATACTATCTGTACTATTTTAATAGTTACCTTTCTATGGTATTCCTTGTTCTAATATGTGCTTCATTATAATTCTGTTCTGCTTCGCTAACAGGATTTAGAAGTGGTGTCAGCAGATACTGTCTATTTGGATAAGCACTATCACCAAGCATCCAGCGGTTACCAAAGTTACCTGCATCACATTGGGCTGCAAATATGCATATAATTAATATCAAAATAAGTAATATTACCATCACAAAACAATGTATGTAGTAAGTACCTCTAAGAATAGAGTTGTTGAAAATTGTGGCATCATGTGCTGAACCTGGCCACCGTGCTACCACATTCATAAATTTTAAATCAGCATCGCAGATTGCTTGGACATTAAGGGAAAAGTAACCCTTACGATTTCTATATTCTTCACCTATAATATGACCTAAAATAAACCAAAGCAGAATTACTATAATTACTAACTTATTGTAAGTTATTCATACACATGTTATTTAAGCACTCACATGGTGACTGAATACGTATATGAGTGCAATCAATTGCAGCAAGAACTCGAGGGAAGTGTCCAATTCGGTAGAATTTTTCTGCACTTTGTTGGTGAACATAAATGTACTGATCATACAAGGTCGAGATTGCAGAAGATATATCACGTACTATTCTTCCTGCTGTTGATCTAGACACTCCAACAAAGTCAGCTACAGATATCAACATAGTACCTAGTGCATAAAACCGTAACGATAACAATAGTTGATGGAGTGGCGAAACACCATGATTCCTGTAAAATAAAATTATCCATAAAATAAACACTAGGGTTGTCAAATCAACAACAAGAGAGTTAACACAAGAGGCTTCTTAGTTTTAACTCAATGACAATTTATGAGAATATATACACAAACTCTAACAATTAGTTTCAAAACATAAAATGCACATGTTCCAACTAGTTTGCATACCTTGTGGAAGTAACACGGATAAACGGCATCAACTGAGGTAATAGGGAATTCACTGCAGCTTTCGATAACCTAAATCTAAAGGTGAATTCAGCATCATCAAGACTTTGCATGTAGTTCACCCTTCTGAGTCTTCGTGGACAAGCACGTTGTCTATCATCAGCGTCGCTGTCAGTGTCCCAGTCGGATAACAGAGCAAGGACCTCCATATCACTATCGTCACTATCACTTGAAAATACTGATAATGCCATAACTTGTTCTAAATCGTAATTAGTATCGCCGATAGTATTCTTACAATCCTCGAAATTTCTTGGATTGCAACCTGCGATTGTTTATACCGATCGAACCAAATGTCAAAATGGACAGATTGGTTATTGGCAAGCAAAAACTGTCATTTCCGAACAGAGGCCAATCTTTTATCTGTGATCCGCCCTCCCATAGATGGATTGATTCCGAGGATAGTAAAATCAATCTGCAGATAGGTTATTGGCAAGCATTTTCCGAAAAATGGATTGAAATATCGATCTTAGATGGCAAAAATTGGATCAGGATTGATTATTAATCTCGGGCGTAAGAGGTTTTGTCTCAAAACGGGATGCACGATAACTAACTAACTAACTAACTATAACAAATTGAGGACGAAAGGGTATCTCAGACTAAATGGTACCAGGACGACAGGACATGGTGAGAGATGGCTTCTAAGAGATAGTTGACGACTGTTTGATGGTGATATTTTCGGATCTCGAAACTATTAACCGCTAGCGTACGAAGATTCTTCGCAGTAGCTGCAAATGGGTATTAAAAAAAAAAAAAAAACAAGTGCGAAGACACGAAGGGTTCCGCAACTTTGTACAATATTTACCACTACATATAAAAAAAACACGTTTCTTGCTCCCTTTAATTTTTTTTTAATTATTTGCTGTTATAACTACAATAGAAATACATACTCTGTGAAAATTTCAGCCGCCATCTACCTGTTGCGGTTCATGAGATACAACCCGCTGACAGACAGAAGGACGAACAATGGAGCCTTAGTAATAGGCGTTGTTTCGTTGGCACCCTTTGGGTGCAAAACCCTAAAAAACAAGTATTCATTCAGTTAAGTATTTCAGCAATATTCGAATATAATTATGTATACATGTGAAAAGCTCAATTACCGAGGCAATAACTAATTAGAAATTATTATTAATTTAGTTTAAGACACCTTTAAAATTCTTAGAAATCCTAATCAAGTTTATTGCGAACCTAACCTGTGTTTATTAGCAAATAAATTAGTTAGGTAGGTACTCAAGTAGATATTAAAACCACTTAATTGGAACTAAATACAAGTGTTGACACTCCCATTGAACAAGTAATAATTCAGCTGCTGTCAGTAATTCGTGACAAAGCACTAAATATATATGCAGTTATTTGGTTTATTTTTATTGTAAATGTCAGGGAATGAATAAGACATAGAGCGCTTTAAGAAATGTATTATTGCATTGACACTAACAAATGCTGAATCGAAGGTTAGCTATGTAAGAACTGATAAAATTACGGCGGGGTACTTAATTGTGTAACATACTATCAGTAGCAATAGCTTTAATTTTGACAGTTCAACAACACTCATTGCGTTATTTATTTACGTTGTTGAACAGATTGTTTTTTAATATTGACAATTTTATTTCCACAAAACATTCATTCTTCCAACATGGTCATGCGATGAACCTTTAAAAAAAATCTGCTACTCGTCACATGAAGTCTGTTGTTTATAAAAGACACTGACAAGTCTGACAACTACAAATAAACATCAGCTAAAGACACTTGGGAAAACGCTACGTTAGCTCGCGAGATTCCGATTTTCTTACGTTTTTTGCAAATTGCAGGTTAGTATCAGGTTGTGTGATGACCAAAATATGGTTCGCGGCCATAATAAATTAAGACGACCCACTGACCCAGAATTATGATCATTAAAATCAACTCAAAAAGAAAAAATGAATTTCGCGGGCTTCTCACTTCAGATGCTTTCGCTTGAAATCTTGTCTTTGTCTTATTCATACTCAAAAGCAAACTTTACTAATTGGTATAATACTAAAACCTAAGCCTAACGATTGGTCCCAATCAAGATATCCACCAGACCATAAATTCACCGAATTTTATTTCTCATTTCCTAAACACTGAAGTTCCAAATTAGGACCGAATTCAAATTGTTTTTTTCCTGTTGTAAAAAAAAGTTTATATTAAAGCAAATATTCTTAATTAAGAATGGCGTGATACAATTTCGATAATAAATACTTCTCGAAAACGGTATGCTTCAACAATTATGGTTTAAAAAATTGAAGGCGTCGTTGTAATGAGGAATTAAATTAATTAATTAGTCAAGAAACAGGTATCGAGAAAAAATAAACTTTCGATTAATTAATTTGGTAAGTACTTAAAATTAATATATTTTCGGAGGTGTGATTTTGGTAAGAGAACAAGTCACCAGTAGTCTGCCGTCTGCCCCACAGAAGTATAGCCTTTTGACCATCGTGGCGTGTTCTGAGTAGGTACAGACAGCAGATCAAGCTACCCGAAACTGTAAAACTTTCCCAATCAACATTGAACCTTATGCTTTAGCGATAAAGTTGAAAATCTATTAAAGAAATTTGACAGATTGTAGTAGCTTGATGTGCTGGCGTCTGTACATAACATAGCATCGCGCCTCTGTTTCCTAAAGGGTTAGGCAGGTGCACACAACCGCATCTACATTTCGCCCGATTAACTTGATGATAAATCAGATATCTCATTTTCTTCTTCTTAGCGTTTTGATGGCAATCTATATGTAGTCAGCCCAGAATTTGGCTACGGGTTCGCGAGCGTCCATCAGTTCCTGTAACGTGCAGACGACAGGACACGCTGGACAGAAACAGAACAGCTCATTCTGAACCTTAATCACTTAAACAAACCGCAAAATTAAAATTTGAGTCGGTTTACAGTCGGTCCGACTCCAAATACAAGAAAACAGCTGAGTTCAGCTTACAAAAAAAGCAGTTGCTACCATAATATGACCTTCCTCCATTTCTATTAAATTGCTGCGGTAGGTAGCGATTTTAATATACAATACAACAGCATACTTGGGAACGGGGATTATTGGTGCTACCGCATACCGCCTGAAACTTTCAAGACCGGACTCCCGAAATTGAAGCCCTAGAACTGGGGCACCTGAAAGCAATTTCGAGTCGCTTGGAGCTGATTTTGCGAAATGTGTTTTGTTGCAATATAACGTTGCGATGACGTAACTTTGAATTGCGGGTATAATACGAATTTGAAACTGATGGTGTTTTGTTTCTGAATGTAGCTTCCAATTCCAAATTATCATCAGCAAACAAACAAAACAATCAACATTTAGCAAACATCTTTACGTAAATTAATGACCTTTTCTTCAATTAATAATTTAGGGTGAATACTTTCATCCTACAAATCACACTAATATTATAAAGGCGAAAGTTTGTGAGTGTGTGTGTGTTTATATGTTTGTTACTTCTTCACGCACTCGCACACGCACACGGCTGGACCAATTTTGATAATTTTGTATGGAGATAGCTGACACCCTGGATTAAGATACAGGATAGTTTTTATCCCGATAATCCCACGGGATCGAAACTTATGCGGGTGAAACCGCGCGGCGCTGTTAGTCTATTACAATTGCCTAGCCTTTTCCCAACTATGTTGGAATCGGCGTGAAGTCTAATCGGATGCAGCTAAATATCAGTATTTTACATGGAGCGACTGCCTATATGACCTCCACAGCCCAGTTACTGGGTAACACTGTACTCCTCCGTGGCAAGACTGCTTGTCAGATTTTCAACCTTCTAACTAACCGTAACGACTGTCAAAGATCTAGGAATGACAGTCGGAACCAACGGTTTAACGTGCTTTCCGAGGCACGGTATGCAATGTTCACCCATCCACGATCCAACCTCGGTAAGCGTAGCTTAACCTTCGAACGATCCGTGCGGCTGTTATTATCTAGCCACGAGCCCGTTCTAAATTTGAAAACAAATAAACCTCTAATCTAAATGCCATAGACAAAACAAGAGGACTAAGCAGTTTCATGAACTAGCTTCCAGTACTAGACATAATACCTACTTATGCAAATAAGGCAGACGGCGGCTAAATACTTAAGCTGCGTTCACATTAAGACTGAACAGCACTAAAATACGGAAGCACTCCGGAAACGTTTGAATTTTTTCCAAGTCTCTTTCGTCATATCCATATTATCAATTGCAGCAACCACAAAAGTAGATGTCCCAGTGGTAATGACCCCGACTATCGAGCTGTAAGGTTGTGGGTTGGAACCCAGGTAGGCGCTTTACTTTGTGTAAATAATTTCATCACTGCTCTCAAAATGGTGAAGGAGTACATGTCAACAAAAGTCTGGCAAACCGGCATATCGTAGAATTTAAAATTCGAAGACATTATGACGTCTACCAACCCGCACTGGGCCTGCGTGGTAGATTATATCCTACTCCCTCTCGAAGAGAGGAGGCCTGTGTCCCAGCAGTGGGAAGATTAATTTCATCAGTTTATAATGGCCCACATTAGACAGTGGTTCCCACCAATAGCATGGCTATGGGGATATTCCCATTGCCAATATGCTTGGCAAAAGGATGGCTGTAGGTATTGTAACAGGCAGACACCGGGGTAATTGCGTAACACAATAGTAGACATTTTCATTTTGACAGTTTAACAACATTCATTGCGTTACTTACGTTTTTGTGCAGACAAATGTTTCGAACTTAAGAAGCAATGGATTAGCAATATCCTTCAAAATGATTCAGATTTGATACTATAAGTCATTCTATACTATTAGAAAAGCTAAATAGCATTGGAATCACTGCCAAAGCCTACAAAATATTCGAATCTTATCTTGCAAACAGACGTCAGATAGTAAAAATTAACAACTTTGAAAGTACAGCTGCTGAAGTAGTATGCGGGGTTCCACAGGGATCAGTTTTAGGACCACTGCTTTTCTTAATTTATATAAATAGTATAAGTAATGTTGGCTTAGCGGGTCATATATCATTGTACGCAGATGACACGTGTCTTTTTTATTTTGGCCACTCCATACTTAGTGTTATTACTGAAGCACAGCAGGACCTGCATGTCTTAAATGCGTGGCTTAAGCAAAATTTACTGACTATTAATGTTAATAAAACCGCATACATAATATTTTCTCCTAAGAACAAAAAGATTCCTGCTTTCCCTCCTCTTACGGTAGATGGCCAACAGTTATTAAGATCAAACCAGGAGAAGTACTTAGGCCTGATCTTGGACAGTAGATTATCATTCAGACCACACATTGATTACATAAGAGGCAAACTAATCCCGTTGACTGGAGCTCTGCGAAATATCGCTAAATGTGTGCCATTTCAATTACGCTACACAATCTATAATACTCTCATCAAACCGCACCTAGACTATCTAATACAAGTATGGGGACAGGCCGCTATTACGCATCTTCATGACCTACAAGTAACGCAAAACAAAGCAATCAAAACTCTGTTTAACTACAATTACTTAACACCTACAAAAGTACTTTACACTAAAACTAAACTATTTAACCTAAAAACATTATATACATACCACACATGCATACTAATAAAGAAAATTCTGTCTAACAAAATACACTCACAAATCACTTTCAAACGCAAAACTTACCACTATTACGCTAGGAATATGGATAGTATAGAACTGCCTTTAGTTAGAACCTTGTACGGAAGGAGAACCATACAGTTTGAGGGAGCGCAGCTTTATAATAAGTTACCTAAAGAAATAAGAGACTCCTCATCAATGAACATTTTTAAAAGGAGATTGAAGTTGTATTTAACCAACCAACAATAATAAACGACTATCGCGATGTACGATAGATCGAACGACAACTATGTTTACTATAATATTATTTATTTTCGTTAAGTTTCTCATATTTAAGTGAACTATGTAATGTTCTTTTTGAGAAATAAACTTCTTTAAACCGAGATTGTGATTGTTAGTGTGTTACTCAAATAGTTAGAAGGAGTTGCTGTTGAACATCTTTTAAATCCCTTAGCAGTTTTTTACGACGTCCGTGAGTAATGAGGGATGACAAAACAACACAGGACTTTTGTCATTACTCATTTATTCAATAATTTAGCGCTAAACTTTATATTTAGTGGACTAAACTCTGGATAATGTGTACGCCGCTTTATTACGTCTTGTAGAGCCATCGACGTGAAAGATTAGGTTTGCAACTCAAGGATTTAACTTCTAAGATGAGGTGTATTAAGTTGACAGGGTTGCCAAAACATTGTAAGTTGGTAGAGTTGGTACTACTGCTTATAATTGTATGTTCGTTCGGTTGGTAGGGATTGAAGTTTTAAGCGGGAATGTTGCTTGTTAATTTTGCGAATCGTACGGGAATATTGAGACCCGACTATCGACGATCTTTTTGCAATTAAGTGATAAATATATTCGTATATTATACCTACCGTGCATTCGCCATTTATTTGCCAAAAATTTAGCAAAATAATAAAGTTCAATAAAAGCTACAACTTCAAACATTTTTATAACTTTGACAATAGTGCTAGTCACTCTGACATCAACTTAATTGTCATTGAAATAAAGTTTATATTTGTTTAGGTTGAAATAGGGTAGGGGTCTGCAGCACTGCGCACGTTTACTAGCTTTTGCCTGTGGCTTCGTCCGCGTGGATGTCGGAAAATATCCACGCGAATGTACTACCGGGATTAAATGTACCCTACGTGTTAATCCAGGTAAACGATGTATTAATTCCCTAATACCTGTGGTAATACATTGTTTTCATTTAAATCCAATGGTTTTCTCGGCGCACGCCAGTAAGTGTCCAAACACATTATGCTGAAGGTACGCAACCGAAGTTCCGCGGCTGATTTTACGTTCCGACGTATTCGGCTGATTATGACACACCATAAATGCCGAACTTACGCGGCACAAATTCAGTTGCAGCGCACTTGCGGGGCGCGGGCATGCCTGCCTCCCGCTGCTCCCCGCCCTGATCTTCTTCGGCAATCGAACCGAACTTCGGTCGCGTATAATGGTGCTCTACAGAACACATTGCCGCTGAACTTGACCGACCAAAGTTTGGCTGTACGCTATAACGCAACGTAATTTCGGCATAATGTGTCGTCAGTAATCCCAGCAATGCGCCTCGTAATCATGCCGAACTTCGGTCGCGTACTTTCGGCATAGTGTGTTTAGACACTAAAGCTCTCAGTCGGCATGATTTTTCTCATCTTCAACAATCATTGTCATATTTATGACTTATTTCAGCCAATTTACACAAAGCCATAATGAATTATACACCTAAACCTTCCCCCTGAATCACACCGTCGTTAGGTGAAAACCGTATGAAAATCCGGAAATCTAATCCCGTAAGTAACGCAGATATATTTTTAATTAATTCCCCAAACAATATCCAATTCAACCCTTCAAATCTCACCTGACAATCTGAATAAACAAAAACAAAATTTCAATTTGCGAACCAACCCTTCTCCTGCCGAGTTCTGTACGGATCTCAGCGCAAATCCCACTTTGATCGACTTCCCAAGTCCTTCAAGCGATACCCTTAGTTTTGCGTGGGGTTAGACGTTTGAGGTCCATTTTGGGACGGATTCATTATTGTATAAGTAATGGTGGGTATGTCAACTGCGATGGCAAGCTTTCCTTTTTTATTTTTATTAGTGGCCAGTTTTGGTGTGGTGTTCTAAATTTGAAAGGATGTGTGGCCTCGTTGGTTTGTTCTGGTCTTCGATTTGAAAAGAAAGGGTCTTCTAATTGTGCCAAAAGAGCCTCTACAAAGATGTCCGTCAGGATATACAGCTACTAACGCAACGGCTAAAAAGCAGAGACAGCTTCTTAAAATCGACAGCATCTCTGTCAGGAAACCCGGCTTCCGCCCGATGCAAACTGTGGCAGGATACTCTCCCCCTTCTACTTACTACAAAAGGAGCATCTCCCTGCAGGGTGTAACCTTCCGTGGTCCACTTGGAAGTCTCTGAACCGTCTCCGGACACAAGTGGGAAGATGAGACCAACCTGGTAAAGTGGGGCTACCTTGACGGAACGGCAGGAGGGTGTGATTGTGGAGCTTTGTCGCAAACCATGCTCCACCTCCTATCCTGCCCTCTGTGTCCCAAAACATGCAGTCAAAGTGACCTCTGCGCTGCCACCGACAACGCTGTGGAAGTGGCGAAGTTTTGGGAAAACAAGATTTAAAATACAGTCGTGCCAGCGACACGAAGAAGAAGACGTCAGGATAAACCTGTGCAGTCAGCCCGGATCCCTACTCCGGCTTCTCCGATAACTTTGCTTACTGCCACTTTATGCCACGATTTGAGTAAAAGAAAGAAAATAATTAATTAAAATAACATAACATCACGCCTGTATTTCCCGAAGGGTTATACACGGGTATACCTAGAGTAAACCCACATTTCGCAATAATATTAGTTGTTGTAGAATCCTGTTGATTCCATAGTTATGTTGAATATATCAATCAATCCCTTCACCGGCTCACTACCACACCAAGCGCCATCGTATTTTGCCTGCTTCACTTTGTTTCCCGCCATTCCTCGTGACTGACAGAAGTCACAGATGACATTAGTGACAGCAGCTACTCCGCTTGTGTGAATGACATTAGTGACAGCAGCTACTCCGCTTGTGTGAATGAGACAGTGTTTACACATCTATTTAATAATACACTACACTTGTTAATTTCATTTAGGTATTTAGGTTAATCAGTCTGATTCAGAATGTGGTCATTACCATTCATGCATTATTCAACTGTTTTCTGCTAAAGTGGACAGTTTTAAATCACACAATGGAAACCTCATTTCTTTGCATCTTTGTTAGTAATGGTTGGTATTGGTAATACCCGAAATGTAAAGTGTTTACTACTAACTTACATGATGTTGGTACCTATAATAATTATAATAGATGACTTACAAAGAATTTTGTAAAAAAAAACTATGTACTGAATTACTGATGGATGAGTGGTCATCCATCAGTAATTCAGTACATAGTTTCTTTTTAGACGATAAAACGTGAAAACTTACGAATGGAGCCGAGTTTTCGCGATTCAGCGCAGAGTTCGCCATTCAGCGTCTGCGACCGACTGGAGCCGAGTATACCCGATTATAATAGCCATCCATTATAATCGGGTTTACTTGGCTCCAATCGTAAGTTTTCACGTTTCTCAATCACCCATCCACAAACCGAGTGCGGCAAAGCTTAACTTTTTATTAAGAAGAAACACGAACTAAACCAATATAATCTTAAGAAACACAGAAATCAGGACATAACCTGTTAAAACGTAACACACGATCCTACGTCCTATGATAACTGCACGATATAGGCTGAAACGACCCATAAACCACAATGGTACTATAAACCACAATGGTACTATAAACCCAGTATTGGGTATCGGTGTAAAGTAACGCCATAAGATATAAAACGTTACAAGAGTTTAATATAGTGGGTTATCGTGTTTCACGGTGCGGTGCAGAATTATAATGAGGTCTGACGAATGAGGAATACGTCATATATCATAGACAAGATGTCGCAATATTGTGCCAGAGACAAGACTGAATGCAATGAATAAAGTCTTGATGGTACAAGATGGGGCAGACAGAAATGATCAAAGCAGTTTTAAAAATAAATCCCAATCTAAATGAAAAACAACAGCGAATTGGGCGGTCAAATATAACAATTTCACTTAACATCTAATTTATTGTGACATAAGCATAAACAATACGTAAAATCCACAATCTAATAATCCCATTCAAACCACTATCCCGTTCTATTTTCAAATCTTCACTCGTATGTCTAAAGATTTATCTCCACGAACACTAACTTCGAATTTTAAATTTTCTAATCCGGAACCGCGCGGCACGATCCAACACACCAATTATGGTTGCCGGGGCCCATTCGACCGGCCTTCACTCTTACTCATTACATTTCCATTAACAAAAGCAGGGTTGCCCAACCATTCCGAGCCACATTTAAAAAGATCGCCAACCTTTAACCTGTAAACGTTTTGTGGGCGGGTCCGTACCGCCATTGTAACACTTCTGAGCTATTTCAAGTGTCAAATTAATGATTCGAAACAGTGAGGAGCTAGAGACTGCGCTGTGTTGCCAGCTCAACGTTTTTTTGTTTGGTGCAAGGCACGATAAGATTCATTTGATTAAAAGCTGCGCTTGTGAATAAATGATGGCAGCGCATGCACCAGTTTAACACGTTTTTTTTTTTAATGTGACTATTAATATTCAAAGCGTGATTTTTTAAACCAATAATAAGAAGTGAAAAGATTTGATTTATTGTATGTTTGTTTGTAACGCTTTCACGCTAAAACGGCTGAACAAGTTTGAATAAAATATGGCACATGGGTAGACCGTGAAATGTATTAGGACATAGGTTATTTTTATCCATAATTCTTTTTTTTTTTTTTGCTAGCCTATGCTGTCCCACTGCTGGGCAAAGGTCTCCCCCAAATCCTTCCAGGAACTCTTTTCCCGCGCCACCTCGAACCAGCCCTCGCGGTACGCGTCCAGGTCATCTCGCCATCTCTTTCTGGGCCGGCCTCGGCGGCGCCGTCCATCTTCAGGCACCATTGTGTGGAGATTTTTGCCCAGCGGTCATCGTGCATACGGCTAATGTGACCCGCCCAATCCCATTTGAGCCTGGCAGCCTTCTTTCCTACATCCAGTATGCCCGTTTTGGAACGCAGCGTGGTGTTCCGAATTTTGTCCTGTCTTTTAACACCCAGAATGCTGCGTTCCATCGCTCTTTTGCAAACTCCAAGGCGGAACTTTTGCGACTCGGTGAGCGACCAGGTCTGAGCACCGTAGGTTAGGACGGGCAGGATACACAGGTCGATGAGTTTGCGCTTCAGGGAGATCGGTAGATCACCCTTCATTAGTATCTTAATAGGCTGTTCTTCTAACTAGCTGACAACCTCATAAATCCGTTTCCCAGCGCTCACAACTTACACCACACTACGCCACACACACACACTCACTATTCACAATTGCGCAACGAACTCGAATCTTATCGTAACATCTGAACTTTTGCACATCCCTACGATTACGAGATCAGTACAATACACATCTTTACCGTTTCTCTAGCTTTCTACACTCAAATAGTTTCTATACACTTGCATAATTAACTTCATAGTCATTAATCTTTGTCTAGGTAGTGGAATTTGTGTGCAATGCAATTTTAAGACGTCAGTCTCGTGATGTTCCGTTTGACCTAGTTCGGAACTAAGCGCTTCGGAACAAGGATTCTGGATAGGCCAAGCGACAGCAGAATAGAAGCCTAAATGAACCGAAACTACCGCATGTAGTTTACATTAAATGGGAGGCTTTTCAAAGAGCTTAACTTGCTTAAAAAGTTTGGTGAAATAATCGAACTGAGTTAAGTTACCAATCAAACGTTAACATGTCAATGTCGACTCCGAAATACGATACTATTAAAGGGTTTCTTAATACTTATTATACTTTATTAAATAGTAGAATAATCAGCACGAATGCCAAACGGATTACTGATCGCGTGATCTAATAAAAGCGTCAAAATCGTGAGTATCTTTCACAAAACCCACAGCACGAATAGGGTTACCCTGTTAAGAAAACACAAGCGTCTAAGCACACCTCAATGCAATAAATCAATAAAATTATTGAAATGCAAATGCTTTAGAAATCGTACTAAATAACGTTCCAATAACTTGTTTCAAGTTTCTAAGTAAAATACTTAGTACAAGTTATTGTTATCAGATTTATTCTCGTGTTTGGCAGATCCGTAGACTCGAGATAGGCTGGGCGAAATAGCACGCTCGACCTAATTTCTAAATCTGCCCACGGTAGGTTGGATTACAACACCTTTCAATTTGATACTGTACATATTTGTAATACCGTGGTTCCAGGATAAATGGGGGGAACTCTTCCAACTCTTTCCGTGAGGCGACGGGGGAAAGGGTATTAAGCAAAGAGAATATAACCTCGTTGGTATTAAGGGATTATGTGGAGAGAGTGGGAGGATCTCCTGGGTGTTTTTTTAATATGGTTGGGTCAGCAGGTTAGCCAGGCGGTTACAATGGCGTGCTTATTTCCGAATGCAGACGACTATTTAAAAACGTACCGGTACTTATTTTAAACAGTGAGTATTACTTAGAGGCTAACTAATATTTAAAAAACAATTAAATTAAGATAACTGTAAATACATAATAATATGTTCTCAATTTCACCAAAAGGGTAAGGGGCAAGGGCCCCTTAACCCCTTACCCTATTTTATTTGCTTTAAGGCAAACCCAAAAAGGTTTAGGTTTGCCTTAAAGCAAATAAATAGATAATTAGGTACCTAGTACATGCATATTTTAAAAAAAAGTACTGTTTTTATCTTTGGCGTCTTTTTAGCCCAGCTTTTCAATAAGTAAAATAATCTCATCCAACTTTAGAACGTGAAATCTTTGACAGAATGATTCACTAGTCTTCGTCGATTTCAACAACGAACGTCGTGTGTATCTTATCTAAAGGACACCGGCGTATCTTTTTGCGTCGGCGCAAACGATCAATGCGAATTGACTACAAAGATTTATGTCTCTACCACTAAAAGCTGCGTGAATTATGCCCATATACCCGTCTCTTTCACAAGTAGCGGTTGAATTAAGGCGGAGCGAGACAGACGCTATTTAGTAGTACTTTGGTTTGAACTTTGTGAAAGTTCCAGGAATTTCACGGGGTGTGGAATGGAATCCACGCTAGAGTAGCAATAAATAGCTAAAGTCGTTTATAATTGTTGTGGCTCGTAGATAAGGAAGTTTTGGTATGCGAATACGAATTTATGCGTGTTAGAAGGTATTTTATTTTGTGTTACAATCTCTTTTGTGTAACCTATAACTGTTTAGTGTTTTGACACTGGCCGAAAACTTATTTACTTTTAGGAAGTTGTCCCACTGCAAGGCGAAGCCTTCCTATCTCCTTTCCACTTCTCGCTTTCCACTTGAGCAAGTGTGGACCATTCCTATTTGTAGCAAATTGCTTTATTTCATTTTTTTTTAACATTTATTTATTTAAGGACAACCAACAAAGCTTACACCAAAAATACATGTTAAAATATACATTATTATTATTACATTTTATAGTGTAGCCTTAATTAAAGGCTGCCACGGCATGCATTAAACATAGGAGTAGGTAATACAGTCACAAAGCATATTTAACTTATTACATCATAACATAGATAATATTTTGAATTTTCCACGTTCCATTTTTCACACGTTTATATGTTTGTTACTTCTTCACGCTCAAACGGCTAGACCAATTTTGATAAAATTTTGTATGGAGGTAGCTGACACCCTGGATTAACATATAGGCTTTTTATTCCTATAGGTATTCCCACGGGATTGACATTTACGCGGGTGAAACCGCAGGGCGCAGCTAGTTCATCATAAAACTTTTTGAAGACATTCACTTTCCAAGCATCTTACTCGAATTTATATATTTTTTATAGGGTTAGCCTTATTACAATCTTGCATTAACCTACATTCGGAACATCTGCATTTGAACGAGATTTTATTTCAATCTAAACCCATCCGCTTTCATTGAGTAAGATCCACAGATATTAAAAATTTAATGGACACGTTTAAATGTAAGATTATTTTAACTATCGTTATTTTTGCTCTCATAAAAAACACCTGTTTATTCAAGTTTTATGTTTTGTCCCAATTACGCCAAGCAAAGGCTTACCCACATTAAAATTCAACCAGCACAGTCAATTTGTAGGGTATTTAGATATTTTTTTTTTACTTTTTGTTTGGCTTCTAAGTGTCATAGCGTGATGTTAAATAGCCTATAGCCTTCCTCAAGAATTGGGTTATCAAATGCAAGAAGAATGTTCAAATACGACTGGTAGTTCTAGAGATTGGCGCGTTCAAAGAAACTCTTCAGCTTTAGTATATTAGTAAAGATTTATGCCTTACTATTCAGTACATTTTTGCCGAAAATACTTCATTTAATAAACAATGGCAATGCTGCCAGCCTTTTGGGCACTGTTCCTGTTGACAGCGATGCGGACGAATTTTTTGATGCCCTATGATTATTTTGCTTATTTTTTCACATAAATGTACATATTATGATCTCCTTTATTTCACTTTAAACATATAAACTATATTTTTTAAATATAAAAAAAACTATATTATTATTTTAAATATTAGCATAAATTATGTAAATGTTATGTTATGGATTTGATATAAATTTAATAAATTCATTTTAACTACAAATCTGTACTGAAGTGTTCAATCATGTTTCACCTCTATATTTTCCTTGAGCAACCACAAGGAAAGTGGAAGTTGTTGGGAATGATCTCATCTTTAGCGCGTGACTCATCTTAGAGCATCAGATACTTACTCATTACTGGCACGTACAGTCCAGCCTTTAGATTAATTGTATTTTAGTGAGTAAGAAGAAATAACGATACGCTTTACTTATAAAAATAAACTAATCTAGCTAGAGTGCCGTCAACGGCATTCAACGTGGTAATGCTGCCAGCCTTTTGGCTACTTTTCCTAGTAACAACGATACTACTACTTTTTTTGAAACCCAACAATTGGTATTGTTGATCGACGTACCCAATGAACACATCGACCTTTTTTTTTTCCTGATGAGAAATCATCAAATGACCCCCCCCCCCCGGTTCTGGGTGGAGCGGAAGGGAGTGTCACATACTGACTAAAACCCACCCGTGTTCCTTCCTTAGCCCTTTATGTTCCGGGTCACTCTTCGCCCCTTAATTTTAATATTATTGTGAAAAATGAAAAAAGAAATAACAACAACAGGAGAATAATCAGACGTCTGAACACTATCCCCTTTATTCATAAACGTTAACTGTTTAAACATATATTTTTGACGTTTGAACGTCACTTAATTTTAATCATCGTTTAAAAATAAACTCCTATATGTTTTCCTTAGTTAAGTTACATTAGGTATTCTATCTATAATTTGCGTGACAGACGTCTATTTTTTTTGTAAATGTAACCCATATAATTACTACAATACAAGCCAGCTGATTTGAATACCAATCTAACAATTACTTACGACTTCTTGAAGGTGACCTAATACCGATAATTTTAACAAAGACTGACACTATTGAAGGACTTATGTGTATCTACTTAGCTAAGTGTCAACTCTAATATTTTCAACAATCGCACATTGTAATTGAGAATTATAAATGCAATGTTGCATGTAAATAATAGGTTTTAAAAAAAAAGTGGCCAAATGCGACTCTGACTCGCACGCGAAGGGTTCCGTACTTACAACCCGCAAGTGTACTGTTAACTTCGCTCGGATGACATAAGCGCGCGGTACTGAGGCGTCAATGGCGAGAGCGCAGCGCAGGGCTCGGGAGGTGTTTCAAGTTAACCCTTGCGGGTTTAACCATATTTAACACTATATAATTTAAATATTTGTAGGTACAGCGGCCATAGCAGTTCACACTCTGAAAATTTCAATTGTCTGTCTATTACAGTACAAAAGATACAGCCCCAATGACAGAAAAAGTTAGTAAAAGGGTCCCGCGCTAGCACGCATTGCGTACGGAACCCTAAAAAATATAGGTGAGCCTTTAATATAGCCGCCTCGATTAGTAACGCGATAGAGTTATAAATAAATGTTCATAGGTGAAATAATTACATAGATACAATATAGTTTTAAAAGGTCGTTCGGATACGTCATTTATTAAGGATAATGTTTTTTCTATGATTAGTACGTTAGACATGATATTTTAATAACGGTTATATTATTAGTTTTATGGTTACTCATATTATTATACCAATTTATTATTCAATGTAAGCAAAATGAGCCCCATTTACTACTAGTCTTGAAGCTTTGTAAATAATAATGGCCATTACCTGAGGAGCAATTCTCGTAATTGTAAGGGTGCGTCTAGATTATGTTATATAACACATAAACTTATGTTATATTATATAACACGTCCAAATTATTTAACACTGCTAACTTCTCAAAAAAACATTATAAAGCTATGTTTAATAACAGGTTATGTTACACAGTGTGGACGCACCTTTAGAACGTTCACTGTCTGATCTCAGTGTCAATCTGTCAAAAATACCTCTAATTTCCTATAAATTTTTGACAAGTTTTTGACATTTTTTGTCGCTGAGATGAGATTGCTTCTAAATCTTGAACGTTTTTAAATAACGGGAATTGGACTTCTGGGCAAGATTACAAACCCAATGAAACTTGAAAATTCACTAGTACTATTTTTTTTTTTTTATAAAGTTTCTATAAGATACACATTTTCTAGGCTTTTTCTTTAGATGGGAAACCCTTTCTGCCTTAAAATAAACCCGGAATGAAGGTATTCCTTAAACCTCAAAAAAATACAAGTTTAATACCAAAATTGATACTGGTGTAACTTTACCTCGGTTTTATTATAAAAAAACATCAGGCCTATTTTTCCAGTAGGGTAAGATAGAGGTGTAGGTATCTATAGCACAGTACACCTTTAATAAAGGTATACAATTACAAGTCTCCCCAAAATAGTGACACATTACTCGTTCCTCCACCTTCCGCGTTCAGTGTACTTAGGCTGAATCTTCCAAGTCATAATGTCATCTTACTAAGCCTCCCACGCTACGCTTTCCTATTTGAGGGTACTGTGGAGGTCCAGACGGGACCTCCCAAATTTAATTAAAAAGCTTTTTCACATGAATAAAATATATTAACGAGTTCACATTATCATGTTAATTCTAGCACATCTTCTACTAAACAAAAAAATATTTGACAATTGCTTGAACGTTCGAATGGAACACACCGGCAATTTTAACCAGCCTGTACTGCTAAACCAGTTGGTAGTTTTCGACGTTTTGGTGACCATAGACACACGTATGCTCAGAAATAACTTTAGTAAAGTACTGCAAAGATCTTTTGACGTTTGAATGACATTGACAGGAGGGCACTGTTAATAACCATTTGTTTTAAAACAAGATGGCGACGTTAGTTCTGAATTTGGCGGCCGACGCGCCCAAATCTACTAGTAAATTTTTAAAGACCTCTCCACTCTGATAGGTAGATTTGTTATATAATAATAATTATAATTAGCAAGTTAACTATGTATTAAATAGGCATTTACAAACCAAGTGTCAGTTACATCGTATGTTAATGTGTTTTATTTCAAATTATTGACATATTAGCGTATTTAGCATGACATTTGAGAGTTTGACATTTAATAATATCGCCATCTTAACAGGAGTCAAGTATCAATGTCAAAGTTCAATGTAATCAAGAATATTGTTAGCAATTTATAAGATATTAAACGCCATGTGTTATGAATATGATTTCAAAGATTGAGAGGTAATGATAAATTCAAACTCAAGGCCAAAGAATTTTACTATTCAACGTGGCAATACTGCCAGTCTTCTGGGCACGTTTCCGGATGACAGCGATGCGGACGACTACTTCGACGCCTAAGTGTCCTTTGTTTTTGTATTTTTATTTGTATAGTAAGTTAGTTAATCTTTTAATTTAGTATCTAGTGTAAATAGTTTGTATTTGTTTAATATTTAATTGAAATAAACCTTGGCAACTCAATTAATATATTTAATAAATAACTGTTTTAATTGCCACTTACACGATAATTATTATGAAATTCTTCAAAAAAAAAAATTTTTTTTTCTTAATGTTTTAAGTAGTGTGTCATATTTTCGCCTCCTCGTTCCCCAAATGGTCATGAGACAATTTTTGTTTCCAAGGCATTCCTTATTGATGTCTTAAACCCGCTCGGTAAATCCGCCATTTTGATTTTGTAAAAACAAAACATAGCTTTTATATAAGCATCCCACGACATAGACGAGTCGATAGACACCTCATAATTATATTAAAATCCATCTGCCATTAGGATGCTTCGAGAGTATAAAGTATCCCACATACAAAGATAAATAGATACCCATGAAACACATTACCCTATCTTTACTGTCGCGCAGTCAGGTAACAAAAACAACCTTCAACTACATAAGTACTTGCTCTTTAGGTTATGGTTATGGTTCAACTGTACAAATTATTCCAATGAAGATGTTTCAAACGAGGATTACTCAACTCTAAACGTCTATTACGAAACAGAATAATAATAGAACAGAAAATGTCTTATCTGAGAATCGAACCCGAGCCTTTGTGTAGATAGAAGAATACTTTCGGTTGTGCAATTGTTCCGAGTGCATAGATCGAAACAAATTGTCTATGGTAACAGCTTGGCGCTCTATAGGTTCCGTGCAGTTTTTTTTTTTGGCATATTTTGATAATAATCTTTACTTTGACGGTACGAAATGAGACGGTACGCGGCCATTACGTAGCTAAAATATGGAAATGATGTTGGTTATAATTTAATTTTAAAATTAGACTTCTGTTTTAACACCCCAGTAAATAATATTTAGGGATGTTTTCGTATAGGTTACCGAGCGCTGACCCTTCAGTCGCGCTCGCGACCATCTTCAACTGAATCAGGTGGTTTATTTCTATTTTTACCTTTTTATAAAGAATATTTTAATCATGTAGGAGTACTATTGTTGGTGATGGATGAAGATGATGCCGGCGTCGGTACTTGGATGGGTGACCATCGATAACATTATCGAGAACACTCCGTACCTTGGAAAGCACGTATCGTAGGCCCCGGCTGTCATTTGGAGATCTTTGACAGTCGTTACGGGTAGTCAGATAGGCAGTAGCTCCAGCTGCATACGGTACAACGGGGACTGAAAGCCGACCCCAGCATAGTTGGGAAAAGGCTAGGCAGACTGATATAAGAATACTGCTGATGGAACTCAAAAATTTTACCAGATCAAATCACGAACAGACGTCATTACCTTTCATTCGACACAAGGACTTTTTATTTCAAATTCTGTTCCAATACGTCGTCGCCGCTCGGCGCCAATGCATCCCAAAAGATAAAACTGCAGTAACAATCGTAACGCTTAGCAAAAGGCAGCGGGACAAAGCGTCGTCGGACGCCATCGTAAGGTGCGCTGAGTCAGCTGTGAGTGCTAGCACCCGCCATGTTGGAGTTTTTATTTTTTAAACTGCGCGATAGACAAACGATTCGATTGAGTTCGGTTCGGCAATTTGTTTTTATTGCATTAGCTATTGGGATATTTGGAAGTTGTTTCGAATTTTCTTCGGGTTAATAGCTTGTTTGTTGCTTATTTAGATTTGTTTAACGCGTTTGGGTGTTTGTGTATTTTCTACGATGATTATTGTTGGGTATTCCCGAAGTGGTAGTTATATTATTATTATTACTCATCATAGTACTCGTATGTTTGTTTTGAATAAAAAATTGACTGCGAATTTATCAAACTGTCATTACTTAAATTAATTTTATCCGCCGAGTGGTGGTCTATGAAAAGGAATACCTAGGTACCTAAGCTAAATTACATATTTTTTAAATAGGTAACACGAGGCGATCCGCAGTATCATAAATGATAAGCAAACAACTCTATTTACCTACGAACAAAGTCACTATCTGTTCATTTACACTGGAAATAATAACAACCCAATGTTTAGGCAAACTTATACCAGGAATCTCTGGACTATTTATTAAATAACAAAGCTTCACAATAGTAATGTATTTTTAATATTGAATGTTGGCACCTAAAAATTAGTTCGCTCTTTACGTCAAAACTACCATTTTATTCTGAAGCCATTCAAGCAGCCTAGTTTGACTCGACTAACAATGTTAAATTAGATATTCATAACATTATGAATTCACGTTAACAATACAATGCCGAAACCCTTTTCTTTTACAGTACTTAGTAGGTAATTTATATTTAATTAAAATACTAATCACATTTGAAACACAGGTCCTCGTACAAAAACATGCTTAGTGCCATAAATCAACGTCACACCGGGTTCTCGAATAAAAATTCGCCAATAATCCGCAGCACAGAGTAAAAATCACCGCGAGAATTACGCCACGAACTTTTTTAATAACGCTCCGGATTCAATCTCAATCGAAAAATACGTAACAAAAAAAATCCCTCTACACAACAGTAAGAAAAATGTATAAACATGTCAAGGGACCGGTTCAGGTACGCCATTTTTTATTGAATTGAACACCTATGCCCGAAAGGGACGCTCGTTTCCCTACCTTTTCATGCGGAGCAAAAACCACAAGACGCAAACGGGACACACACATCGTCCCATCTCTCTCCCGCGGCCGCTGCATTCATGAGGACAAAGAATAAGTAGTAATAAAGACGTGACATTCGTGCAGATGGTTGATAAAACTTAATACTTGGCAGTTTGTTCGCTCTTGGGCTATTAAAAAGCACGGACAGATACGTTGTTACACGCTCTTTAGTTCTCGAGACTCATGAAAACATTAAAGGAAACGGTTCTCTCCGGCGAGGTCGTATATCGCTTCCATGTTGGTGGTATCGGCGAGCCTTTTTACTTTAGCTATTGGCGCGAAATTGGAGGGAAAAGAAAATGGCAAACATTCAATGTCTCAATTTAACTCCGAAGCAGTGAAGGCGAACTTGATTGCGTTCAAAGTATCTCAAATGTTCGGAGTTACGAGCCAAATAAAAGAGTTCAATTATTTTAGGCGCGCCTAATTTTTATCGCTGGCTCGAGGGTTTGGATTCCACTCGAACGTTTTTAAATGACAAATGCTTCGTGATCCATCTGTTTCGGCTTTCTCGGGCTTGAGTTATTCTGTCCTACCGAACCAATTAATGAAAGAGAGAACCGATATCCCCTTTCCGATCTGAAGGGACAAGTTCGGCCTTCAATTTTTACCTGATGTTACTAGCGTTGACAGTGGTATTACAAGGGTCGCCAATGTGTGCGACACTTGAAATATCCTTAATGTTATTATGCTCTGATGACTCTTTATAGGATTTTATGAATTACATCCACTCAAAAAACGTTCTCACGGGCGATAATTCTATAAAATAAAAGGTTGCGTCAATGTTTTGACTGTATATGTGATCGGATTACATCTCGAAGTAGCAATTTCAGCTTTGATGAATAATTAATAATAATATACCCTAAACTGGAGTTTTTATAGCTTTAATACGACTATGCAAAGGAATATGTCTTATGTATGACGCACGGATTTCCACTTTTGATGACGCCAAACTTCTCGAATGTGTTCTGGAAAACTGCCTCGGATCCGATCGGGACTCATACGGAACTCGTAAAATCCCTGCGAGAGACTTGACTCACCGCCATTCAGTAATCTAACATAAATGAACGACCCTGTCGCTGTTATCGTTACATTTCTCCTCCAACACGCAAATCCCGCCGAATTTATAAAGAAAAAACTCAGTACGTTGCAGGTTTCTGGGTGTGCGGAATCGACGGCTTGTTACTATACAATGTTGGTGAGGAGGAACTCGTAACGTGGCGTAACATAAATCGATCGTTTGTTCAGCTGATTGCTAGATTGAAAACCTCGCTTTTTGCTCTGTAATCTCATCAGCTTACAGTCTACACAACCGAATTCTAGCAATTTCCGCAGTTTTTATGACTTCGTTCTAACATGCAATGCTGTTAAGTTATTTGAATGACAATAGACTCGAACGACGTCTATAATTCTGAAACAATTTCGGTCCACAATAAACTTTCAACTTGAGAATCTAACGGCAATCGAAATTATTTCCAAGGCGAGCCTTCGAGACAGTAAAATAGCTTTCTTATAACCATGCCGCCTTGGGGCTATTCTGTAATGTGCGTAACTTCCTTACGCGCTCCGCCAGAACCAGAGAGCAATAAAACAATAAAATGTTGCAAAACTCCTTGGATGACTGTTCTTAACATAGCAAGGTGTAGTAAATATATTGTATAGAAAACAGAGCGCAATTAGTAGAAGTAGAATTTTTTAACAATAAAACGAATGAACTTCAAAACTTTCGATCCGACAACAAGGCAATAAAGGCCTCAATACCCCAAGGGAGCGTTACTGGATGTCTTCTTTTTCTTATTTACATCAACGATCTGCCAAAAACCATAAAGGAATCCGGACCGTGTGTTTTGTTCGCGGACGATATTTCTATTCTTACTCCCTGTCACGATAACGTACATTTAAATAATACCCTTAATAATATATTTACCAAAACAATCACCTGGATGAATGAACATAATCTGGAAATCAATTATGCTAAAACTAAATTAATAACCTTCCACCCCCACCAAAAAAAACCTCTTTATGTAAATTTCTCTTTCAATGATCACAAAATAGAATCAATAAATGAATTCCCACTATTAGGCTTAACTATAGATTCAAACATCAACTGGAAACCACACGTACAGAAAATAAAATCCAAACTTTCCAAATTTTTGTACGCTTTTCGAGAAATAAAAAAGACCACAAACTTGCAAACTGCTCTGGTCACCTACTATGCCTATGCTCATGCATGGCTTAGCTACGGTGTAATAATGTGGGGAAATAGCACAGACGCACCGGCGCTGTTCACAACTCAAAAAAAGTTACTTCGTATCTTAGTTAATTTAAAACAAACGGATAGCTGCAAACCCCATTTTAAAAAACTAAACATTCTTACTCTTCCTTCTATATACATACTGGAAATCTGTAAATTCGCACACACACACCAAGACTTTTACACTAAACGAGAAGACATACAAACAAGATACACACTCCGACACAAAACACGATTAAACCGACCGCAATCCCGATTGAAAATGCACTCATCTAGTCCACTAGTTATGTCGATAAAAATATATAATAAACTACCCGAGGTACTTAGAAATGAGACAAAGATTGCTATTTTTACAAATAAATTAAAAAACATATTACTAAATAAATGTTATTATAGCATAAATGAATATTTAATTGACAAATCCATAGAATTGACATAGTAATATAAATTTACAAAATAATATAAATTAATATAAATTGACATAATAAAATAAATTAATATAAACTGACATAATAATATAAATTAATAGTTTTTTTTTTTTTATTTAGTTAATAATTAATAAAATGTTACCTTTAATTCATAGTTTAATAATAGTTTGATTATTAATTGTACTTAGATTAAGTTAGTTTGCATGTTCAAATAAGTCCTCTTCCTAAAAATGTTTTGTTTTGCTGTGCCCGACAGGGTCCACGATTGTTACAACAAATGTTACCTACCACCTAAGCATATACATTGTGGAATGCAATAAATGATTGAGTATGAGTATGAGTAAAGAAGTAAAAAAAAAAAAAATAACGTCATCTGCTTGGAAGGCCAAGTCTAGGTAATGCAGTTAAGTATAGTTGACGAGGCTTATAGCAAGTTTGCGCGCCGCTCCAAGGGACACCCAAGTGATTTAATGATAATAAAAAAAAAAAAAAAAAAAAAAAGCCTACTATTATAATATTGATTGTTACAGTAATCAAGGGTAATATCCGAAGCGATTTACTAATGCTAGACCAGAAAATGTGCAGACTACACTTCAAATGAGGTTCAGATTATTAAATTCTATCCCTAAGTCCTAATCCAGGGCATGGCCTTGCCATGTGCCAAATTTTATCCAAATTCGTAGAGGCGTTTTAGTGTAAAAGCGTAACAAACATACAAAAAAAAGTCTTTTCTGTTTAAAATTTAGCTTACCATGCCATGCCATTTTAACCTGAATCGCCATTGAACTCCCATTAGTGTTTAAATACTATTATTAACCGACTTTAAAGAGGACATTTTAACGACTTAGTTAAAATAGAGTCTCTTTAATTTCTTAAAGCCACATGAAAAAGGAATTTATGCACTAAATTAAGTTTAACGTTGTGGTTTTTAAACTCGCTTCTGAAGAGGATATTTTGAAAATCGTTGAAATAAAAAGTGACAACATCAAAAAGTAGATTGTAGTAAAAACTAAAAGCTTTCAGTGGATGTAGTTTACTTAATTACAAACGCTTGATTTCTTTATGGATGTTTGGAACACACACATGGACACGTATGTAGACAAGTCTATCGGCTTAGTAGGCGTTTCGGCCGCTGAGTTTTGTCTGATCCGGTCGAAACAGGAATTTCATTATTATTAATATTTTTGAGTCCTTTTTTAGAGGCAAAGTGACGTCAGAAACATAATTAAATAATACCTATTTTACTGTGTGGCCGATTATGAAATGGCAGCGTTTTTCCTGAAGTACCTGTTAGTGGTTGTTACTTCCAGTTTTCAAGATGCTTGAGGCGAAAAGCCGATGAGTTATGTATAATAACACCCAAGCTTACACGAAAGCACATAAAACGATGTGTAGCTTTATCCCCACTTACCTCGAGAAGTTATTGATGATGTTTGGTTGTACGTAATGTCGAAGTGTCCCTAATGATGGTAATGTGACGATATTCAACGATTATTTTGTAAATACGTGGCTTGTAGAAGAATGTTTTTTTTTGTAATTGATGGTTTTGTTATCATCAACAGAATCCACCCACAAACATGGTTGAATCTTGACATGGAACTTTCAATAAAAAACCGCGAAATGTGGCACAATTTTTAACTTTATTACAAAAAGAAGCTGATTTATTTTGAAATCTTAACTATGCAAGTGCAAAGAGAGGGAGAGCATTATCTTAGACATGCAAAAACTAGTGAAACAATTGAAATTGATGACCACATTTCTAGCACCATTTTAGATTTGGAAAATCACAAAATGTCGCTAGAACATTGTTTCACTAATAACTAATTTTCAGATAATGGAAAAACACATGAGACTTAAAGATTTCTAGTTGGTAAAGGTATAATGATTGTTTTTTTTTAAAGGAAAATAATTGATTATTGTTTTGATCGTATTGAACAGACTGATTGTTTTAAATATTATACAAACTGTCACTGATTTTTGAAGCTATTGTTAATTATTTTCGGTATTTTAGTAAAGTGATTGTTAATAGGTCATTGATATGTACAAGACTGATTATTGACGATTTTTGTAAATAATTGTATAGGTATTAAACTTTATGTTTTTCCAATAATTCCCTGACTTTTACTTAAATAATAAGCCCTACCTAAGGTTTTTCATTCTGATTGTACAAAATTTGCTTAAAAAATAGTAAAGCCCGAAACACCACTCAAAAATATTAATAATAATGAAATTCCTGTTTTGACCGGACCGGACGAAACTCAGCGGCCGAAACGCCTGCTAAGCCAGTCAATCTTGTCAGACGATCAAACAAAATCATTTTGATTAGGTATTTCAAGATTGTGTCATAAAAATTTAAAGTTAATATAGGTAGTTAATCTTTAAGAACTTCTTAACAGTTATAATATTAAGAGAAACATAAAATTCTCACGAAGCATTTAAATGAGATAAGTTATGTTTTACAAGTGATAGAATATCATAGTCAATCAACTCAGTCTTTCGCAGTTCACTGCTGAAAATAGACGTCTCTTAGGAAAATCTTAGTATAATCTAAGTACGAGTAATCAAGACCTATTAATATAATCTAAGTAAGTACATACCTCAATCCTCAAAAACTTTAAGTATTAAGCCAGGTGCACATTGTAAAACTAAAAACCGAAGCGAAAATCCACAAAATTATTTGAAATCTCAAGAATTCTTTATGACTAAACACAGACCAAAAGCCACTTTACTTCGTTTGAATGACGTACAAGCCAGGATTTTAAAGAAAGCTACATTTCCAGGCAAAACACTTAGAAAATATTACGTAAAAGGCTGTACATAAGGCTGAAAGTTGTATGAAATTCCATTTACAGGCACTTCAATGCATCGCCGTTATTCCTAACAGAATGGATTCTCAGTAAAACTGTTCAATATTGTACAGTCAAACGCACATCATCGTAACTCAACTTGCACTACGAAAATCATGCGACAGGCTTCGACATAAAGTTGCTGTCAATGTCAAATTGTAACCACTTACGTGAGTTGACTATACCTCTGTTTAAAAAAAAATGTTTTTACTACGATAAAAGAAGTCGATTAGTACAACTTATAACAATTCAACACTTAACGATACTTTTGACCTACCCATTACGACCGTTCCACTGTAGCCTCACTTTTAGGTTTAAAAGCTTTCATATTTTAAAACGTGTACATTAAAAACAGGATAAACTAATAGCAGGAAACATAGATAGCGGTCCGTGTAGCTATTAACTAATAAAATCATTGACAGATGTGTCGTAACTGACATGACGCCATAATCTGGATGACTTAATCTACATCAATCAACAGTGGATGTAATCATCTAATTTCACGTGTTATTATTAGGTAGGCTAATAGTTGGGCGTAACATTAGACCGAATTTGTATGACTATTACACTGTAGCTATTAAACTGTACGGTTTGTTTACAAAATATGACATGGAAGAAAAAACACAGTATACTTTAAAGACTGTCAATTTGTAGCAATAGAGTTCATTCTTCAACAATAAGGCTACAGAAGGGACATTCTTTGATTCCAATTCAAAGTTTAGCCATAAAAATCAACAAACCCATAAACAATGTGCTTTTAAAACTATCAATCCATTCCGATCACGCGAAATTGACAGCCGACTTGACTCCAAACACGTCTGATTGATCTATGGTCATAAAACATTGGCGTATGCGCTAAACGACCGACGCGAGATTACGACTCATTGGCCCCACACTAACAGACTAACAGTAATTTTCGTCATGATGCCATGTCACAATGACCTGTCAAATTTAATTAATCCGTTGAGATCAAACATGGCGACGGACCTCTTATTATCTATGGTCGCACTTACTGACCGTATAACGGTAAGCGTTGGTCCAGAATTTTTTTACTGTTAAAAATGTCGATGATAAGTTGATGGTTTATTTAGATTTCGTTTGTAAGTGCCCACGCGCATTATGGTGGGTTGTTTTTGTAAAGGACAGTGGTTATTGGAAGCAATTATGATGGATGTCATAGTTTTCACTGTTCTAAGCAATGACGTAATTTTAAACAAAATGCATTATGGATAAAAAACAAATTATGCTTTTAGCCGACCTAAAAAGAAGGAGTCGATGCATTCGACTAGTTTTTTTTTAAACTCGCACAAGAAATTTAGTAGTTTTGTAAGAAGAAAAATTTACACTAGACAAGATACGTGACATTTAGATACCAGAAAAACATAGGGACATGGCAGTGGCAGATATAAGTCCATTATACCGTTAAAAAAAGATATTTGGACCAGTATCCAGTGACCAGGAGAAAAGGATTATTCAGGAATCTGTTACAAAAATGCGCGAAGATGCATGATTTCCTCGTTGAAATTGAATACTATTCGTTGGTTGGTATAAATAATAATTAATTGGTAAAGATAGTTCGTTTTCTCTTCTACAATAATAGTAAAGCAATTTTTTAATTATATTTTATCTATTTTGCAATAATCGTTCTCCTGATGCGTGTTTATGCAAAAACTCATTTACGTAGTATTTATACCAACAGTGGGAGCATTATAGGCTGATTATGTATTTATACCAAAATAGTCTCCAATAATTGCTTAAACAATATATTGATACTTTGATTTTGTAATAAATAAAATAAAAGTACTATACATAGCGATGCGCGCTCGCCCTGGCTGAAGGCCTTAATGTATTGAGGCATCCACAGGCAATCCCGGTTAAGCAGACGACTGCCTCATCGGTTGAACTGCGAGAGGCCACATATACACAAAAAAAAGTAATTTAAAAAAATTAAACCGACTTCAAAAAGAAATCAACTCAAAATTATGAAATAACTTTAATTTCGGAAGTCGGTGTCTTGGGATCTGTATTTAAGTTTTTTGCCACCGACTTCCGAAATTAAAGTTATTTCATAATTTTGAGTTGATTTCTTTTTGAAGTCGGTTTAATTTTTTTAAATTACTTTTTATTTCGTAATTTTTAGTTTCTGCACTAGAATTTGACCAAGGTTTTGAGAGGTTATCCCTTTGACACTACACCCGTAGCTCGTATCAATACGCCAGGCCGTCACACTTACACGTATAAGTCCATATCTTCAAAATTCCTGAACCGATTTTGATGAAACTTGCACTGTTCCCTAAGTTGAAGTAAATGTAAGCTAATACAAAAAAAAATGGTCACGATCCGATTAATAGTTGCTGAGAAATGCGTGGGCAAACATACATACATACATACATACGTCTATGAAATTTTGTATATTTGTTTGGAAGCCTTAGTAGATTGTCATATGTGAATATAATGCAATTCCAATAATATTACATACATACGTATCGAATTGATAACCTCCTTTTTTTTGAAGTCGGTAAAAAAAATGCGCACTCAGTACCAAAATGTAAGAGGGCTCTTATTATGGATTAACGCCAACAACATCGTAACCGCGTTTCCTCCAACTAAAGAATATAATTAACAAAAAAAAAAAAAAAAATATCTACTTACTGTAAGTAATAAAATAACCATAATGAAATAGTATCGATAAAAGAACTCCATTGACCATTATCAATCAACATTGAACTTCACTGACAGCAGTAAACCAATATTCGATAAAATTCGTCAATTGACTTACTTTGTACACAACATACAACCAATAATTACGACATTGATGTAGGTTCGTTCGTTATCAAACAATAAACGAGCAATGTCAATGATAATGTCAATCGGTTTACAATTACAAGAATTTATTACCTAGGCAAGTTCGAAAAAAGGGCTTAGTATTTTTTTTTATAAATTTGCAAAACGTGAGTTAAAAACTTATTCATCTGTATTTAGAAGGTTTTAACTTTCAATCTCACCACTTTTTCCAAATGAAAACGAAAATTGAAGTTATAAAATTAACCTCAATTGTCAAATGAAAAACTTCTTAAACGTGATTTTCCAGAATTTTGGTTATTCAAATAATAAGCACGCGGCACAACAAATTGGCATTCACGGGAGTATGCCAATTTGTTGTTGAAGTAATTAATGTTTACATTTTGATCATATAGTTTTGGAACTGACTATAGGAACGTGCATGACTACTGTACAGTGGGGATGAGTTGTAAAAATACGTTAATAACTTTTTTTTCTACTAACAATATAAGTTACTTGCCTACTCACTCAAAAATAAAATCGAGAATCGAAACACAACCATCTGCAGATTACATTATTTTATAAAGGAAAATAAGTCTCAATGGGGATGCCCATTGAGACTTATTTTCCTTTCTCGTTGGCACAGAATCAAAACGGGCAGCAATACAATTACAGAAAACGAGTAAGTAATTTAAAATGTACAATAGTAACTTTATTTTATTTGTTAGCAATAAAGCAATATGGACATGATTCTTCTGAGTCATGTACCTACTTAAATAATGACCACTGAAGCATACTAACTTCACGACAAAAAAAAAAATATTTTGTCCTCATTCGGCCTCTAGACGCCAAAGTAATTTTTAGATACAGCCAATTTCAAAAAAGAAAATGTTTATAAATCAAAAACGCACCCAATTGAACAGCCGTAAATTTTAACACCATCGCGTTATTACTTTAGATTGAAAAGTAAAAGATTTAGTTCGGAATAATAAAGAAAAATATTTTCAGTGAACCTTCAATGAAAATGTAATCGTGCGAATTTTCTTCGTAAATTGATGTTTTCAAATAAAATGGGAGTAAACTAGGGTAGGTAATGGAAAAAAAAATCACTTTCGGTAATTAGTATTTTGTCCCACGTAATAACTTTAACGCTTTGATTTTTGACCTCATAAAAATATAATTATAACACAAAAATACCAGACATTTTTGCATTTTATTTTGTCGCTGCCCGTCCTGCACATTTATGTCCCTCCAAAAATAGTACTATTACCGAATATAGAAACATTCCAGTACGATTTACATCCAAAAATAAAAGCCGATAAATCAAAAAGGACATGGAAAAAAACAGTTCAGTCCCATAACGCATCAATCGTATTCCCGCGCAATCGTAGGATGGAACCACTGCGTATGGAACGCAGCTCACGTTTTTTCCCCAGTCAATTAGCTCACGGCAGCGCACCATACAGCCAGGCGACACATGTCAACATCTGTTCTACAACTACCGATGTGACACGCACGTTTCCGGACTAAGATTTTTTATGCGGTAAATTAACGCTCGAAGGCATAAACTTGAAAAAACCACGCGACACGTGCGTTCTAACACCCTCCTAAATGAACAGTAATAAATCCATCTGCATTGTTTTTGATTACGAGTGCATTGTGTGACTAGAAACAATGTTGAGTCGGGTTTCATAACATGACAATAGAAACATAGGAAACTCCTTCTTGACTTTTTCAAAGCTTTCTTTTTTATTTGGTGTTATGTTCGCACAGGGGGCGATACTCGTAAATTTAAGAAACGTTCACAGTCTCATCTTAGTCTCAATCTGCCAAAAATACCTCTAATTTCCCAACATTTTTGACATTGATTGTCGCTGAGATGTGATTGCGACTAGATTTTGAACGTTTTTAATTACGGGAATTAGCCTTCAGATCGTTCAGTTTTAAATTTTTCGAGAGATTTGCTAAAACCGGTCGCCTCATATCGTTGTAAAATTTTATTCAAACTTCCGTTCACAATTGCAATAACATTTCACACATTCCAATTTCCATACTTTTATTGTTTTCCCGAGCTTTATTTATTATTATTCAAAATCCACAACTTTATCTTGCATACGACCGCCATCAATACTGCTTTTACGACTCGTTTTACGACTAAATCAACGGTTTCATCTTGTAAATTGTAACCCTTAAAATTGTCTATAAAATTATGTTATCCGATGTAAGTATTCAAAGTTCGATAATAAAACCGAATCTGAGACCACTGTTGCTTGTAACCTATGAATCGATGAAGTTTTTGAGATTCCCACTACCTGCTCGATTTAGTAAGTTCTTAACTACGCACTTCTGACTGAATTATCGCTACATCTCTATAAAATGACAAATGGCATAAAATTCCCGCCGAATTACATGTCAAAATCCATTTTTCTCTCCAATCTGTGTAATGCGGAATTGCGGAGCCCGGAGCGATTAAAATAATCGAAATGATTAAAATCGGTGCTTAATCAATAACTTATTTTGCATAATTTGTTTAAACAATCATTTATTATCCACGGAAAGTTTAATGGCTTGTTTGTGATGTAAATTACGTGCTGTTTTAATGTCGAAACGTGAAATTAGTGTTCAAAATGTTTGTGATTGCTGTTTCAGCGAAATCGGGTTAACAAAGCTATCTATTATGTTGTTTCGTCTAGTTAGCAGTTAAGATTCGCCCCAAAAACGTTATGGCGTGCTTAAAGTGGTAAAAGCTCAAATGTTTTATTTGTTTTGCTACAAGTGACGCCATCTATCGGGCGGGTGAATGGAAACTAGCTTACAACATTCAAAATTCTGCGATAGGGATGTGACAGTATACATAAAAAATCGATTATTAATTAATCGATTATTTTGCCTAGTAATAAAATCGATTATAAAATAATCGATTTTTTTAATAAAAATAATCGATTTTATTAAAATAATCGATTTTTTCCTTTTTTTTTTGATAGTTTTAATTAAACGCCTGAAATATCGATAATAACTATCTATCACAGCACTCAGTTTTATTAATAGTAATAATAAATATTAATTACACAACAAGTTAATAATTTCACACAAAAAAGGATTTTTTTAAATTTCTCCTTTCGCGCGAAATTCAAATTACATTAGATTAGACATTACGTTTACGTTAGATTTCTACCACCAACTACCAATCTCATATGAAAAAGTGTTAATGGTAGAAATCTAACTTAGAAAGAGGTATTAATGATTCTAATGATTATAATTATCTAAATATGTACCTGTTATTGTCGTGAATCATATTTTAATCAAGGTACAAGGATTACAAAGATAAAATATTAAAGTATCTTAGCCGTGTGTAGCGCCCTTTATTCATTTATTAGTTAGTGGTACACTTCGCGGTACTTTGCGGCTTCACGCTCCTGACTAAAAAGCTGTGTTGCGGCCGTTCTAACTTCTAGGTGAAAAAAATCGGCAGTGAATAAAAAATCGATTTTTTATTAATCGATTTTTTGTAATATTAAAATCGATTATAAAAATCGATTTTTTTTGGAAAAAAAATCGATTATTAATCGATTTTTTCTATAATCGATTTTTTTTTCACATCCCTGTTCTGCGAATTCGAAGAAGCGGAGTGTTCTGTTTTTTTACTGTTGTGTTTTTGTATCTCACCTTCTTCATAGAAAATCTGTTACAAGTTACTAGAAAACGTTGTAAAAAGCTTTCTGTGGCCGTAGTAGCTACGAACCTACCAACGTAATGTATTTTGTTACAAATTTTTTTTTTATTATTTGTTACAGAACTATCTCTAATACCGCCTGCTTACCTAAGAATGTAAATCACAAAACTTCAATACCATTAATGTGAGCATGTCGACATTATGCTTTCATGTTCCTTCGACTAAAAAGCTCGGTCACCGTAACTAATCTTATCTATCAGTAATCTGTCGGTGTAACTATTCATAATGTTCATTCGACCATAGAAAATTCGTTATTAACACAATTATAATCGAATCGACGAAAATCCAACAACAAAAGTTATCAAATGATCGTTAAGTGGTGCCGGGTGGTGGCACCATCAAGTTGTACCGTTACACCAAGTCGCCTAATTAATACTCGCCCACTCGAGCCTCGGCCGGACTCGAACCCGTTCGCAGGCCCGCAATGTTTACTGCACATTGCACGCCGCGCGCATCTACAATGCAAATCCACAAACACCATCCACAATCTGCGATTCAATATCGACGCATTACAAACTGAGTTTCCTCACTCGCATACGAAACCGAATCAAGACTATCGATTTAACTCTACACGAGGGTCGTAGAAAGAATTCCTTACAACAATGAGCCGGTGTAACAATAAATACCTTAATGATATCCCGAGATCGGAGAGAAAAGGCGTCCGGCGGCGGCAGGCGGAACCCGTTCCACAGTTTTCAAGAGAAATCCTCCACTATAACACTCCAACAGGCAACATCACAATATGAAATGGCACAATCTCACACGAGCACTATTATAATAGGAATCCACAGCACTGGTTTGGTTTTGGTACAAAAGATGTTTTTTCGTAACACAGCGCGGCGAATACACTCTCCGCGAGATAACCGACGCGCACGGCAGCCGGGCACGAACTGAACTGGTTTTACTGGGGACGCGGGGTCGCGGGGAGAGGTGGTCGGGTGCGTTTGGTTCGGTTTTATGAAAATATTTCGTGAGTAATGCACGTGTTATGTCGGCGAGTGCGTCGGCCTAGAGCGGCCTCGGATCTTTGATTGAAGTGCAGTGTACGCTGCGATAGATAAAGATAGTAAAAAGCCCAACGTGTCGCAGTGGACAAGCTTCCCACCGACACGAGATGTGAGGTCTTTGTCTCCTACGCTTTCCATTCGATAAAGGCTGAACTGAACTCACCCGGGCTTAGAGCACGCTGCATTTCTATCTACAATCAAATTTACAACGGATTGCTACTCGTTCGATATTACATTTCGTATCGTACCTTCATTATTGTATCTTTGAAAGCATATTGCATCTATAATTCAGTTGATCAGAGCATTGCCCTAGCTAGCCAGGTCGCGGGTTAGGTTTTGTTTGTGTCGACTATTTACAATTCTGTTTTATTGGAATAACGTCCACGGCCTTTCAGAATTGTCTATTAGTCTTCGTAATTGTTCTATAATAGGCAGTGGGTCCTACCGGACCTATGGATACATTTTTGGTTTACGTTCGTAACAGGACTTAAAATGCCAATCGTGTTACAACTGTAGGCACTATGACAAGCTTACCTAGATTGGAAATTAGAATTGAAGGAAAATAAACCGTAACAACTTTGCAAAGTGCTACATAATTCTTCTGTTTCATCAGTAGATTTGTTCGTTGTGCAATCAAGTTGGATTACAATCTCTAATCAAGATCCACTATCCTCATTCACGAAGATTTCTGCTGACGCCGCATGCAAGCCAGAAGTAAACCCTATACGCGCTGAACGTTAATTTAAAAGCAAAATGCCCGCTTAAGGCCAGCTAGGAGTTTTACGATATTAATAAACCCCTATTAGTAGACAAGATGGCGCTCGGCGGTAATTCTGAATTATGGTCCAGCGTTTACTCGACATTTTAAATTGCTACCAATAGGTGGGCGTCGAAAATAGAAAAAATAGGGTCGAACAACCGGACCAAATCCTTCAAATGAATGCAACAGCAGAGCGGTTAGCATACAATAAAAACATAAGTTTATACATGTCCAAGTCTAATGGAATTGGAAATAAAGCTGCCATTATTGACACTGGTGAAAAATAAGTAATTTATGGATAAAATATTAACAATAGCGCAGCGTTGGAGCATGATTGAAACGTGAAACGTTTACCGACGTTATATTCGATGTATTCAGGATATAAGCCTTATTTCATGTTCCACCTTTGTGGTGTTCGCTGTATCGACGTAAAGTATTTAAATACTGCACATGTACGCTATTTATTACAAGCCTCACCGACAGGTGCTTTGTATATTGGTTTTGAATTCTGATTATCTACTGCGAAATGCGAATGCTTTTCATTTTGGCCTGTCTTTGCTCCTCACAATATCTTGTTTTATATGAGTGATTTGTTGGAAATTGTAGTTTCATTCTAACTTCACAAAGGGTTCTCAACTTCTTACGAGTCGGTTAACACTTCTCGAAATTGTCTCCGTTTGATGGAGTTATCCATTTCAAGTGGTTCGGCAATTTGCAAACGAAAGAATTCGTCAACAATAAAATGATTGGAGACACACCTGCTTACGAAATCTTGTAAGCGCTTTACGATAATGACTTTCTTTCAAGCGTCTTTAGGACTTTTATCCCATGAAATGACCTACCTCCTGAAACAGGATCGGCTGATCCGCTGAAATTCAGCTCCCCACAATCCGCTGACAAAATCTTTGTAGTCAAAGCCGGTATTTCTATAAAAACGCATTTTCTGAATCGCCATGTGGCCCTTTGAAGTTAATCCCTGGATTTGGGTTCACCGTTACAGGAGATACCTCCTCGCGTTCACTGAGTGTGTTTGTATGTAAATGTTTACCGTGAACAATTTGAGCGTACTTTCTCGGCTGGATTACTTGGAGCTCCGTGCGTCGGTGGCAATGCGAGTGTGTGAGTAAGGGTCGGAGGGGTCAGGTAGCGTTGGTTGCGTGATGGTGTTGCTGTGTTGTCGCGCCACTAGCGCCGCCTCTCGGGCTGGCGTGTAATTACAACTGGCGTGGTGAAGTGACGTCGACGCGTCGAGACGACGTCGAGTGGGTCGTCAAAAACTCGAAAATCGAATTGGTTCGTTCGTTATTAGTTTTGTTCGTTATTGCATACGCAGGTTCTACGTTTCATGTTCTATATTCACGCTCTCTGGTCTGTTACAATGTGCTACTTTGTTGTTTTTAAAGTATGGTCGATGCTGGAACTAATTTTAGAGGTGGAGCATAACTTAACATTTAAAATGCTGATTTAATCTCCAGTATTGAATTCTCTTATTGCGTTACTGCAGTTTATGTTTTTGCTTCACCATAATTTCTGTCTTCAGCATTAACTAGTAAAGCCACAGTGTTAGCTTCATCAAGATTTTACTTTATCAAGGTTTTTATAATAGCGAAGTTAGCTTTAATAATAATTAAACCCTAATCAACTCAGCCTATTGCAGTCCACTGCTGGACATAGGCCTCTCCCAGGCTGCGCCACAACACCCTGTCCTCCGCCATCCGCATCCAAGCCATCCCAGCATCTTTAGGTCGTCCGTCCATCTAGCTGGGGGGCATCCCACACTACGCTTTCACTCTAGGACTCGTCTGCTCCACCGACCACATCGGTCCTTCGACAAGCATGGCCAGCCCACTGCTACTTCAGTTTGCTTACTCTGCAAACCCTAATGCCCGATTACATCCAGTTCATTTAAACTTTTTTTTTTATTAAATCATTACTTAAGTTTTATTCTTAGTATTCGTTCCCAAATTAGGGACACGAACAAAGCTCATCCAGTAATCATAAAATAGGGACTTAATATAATTTCACTTGGCAAAGTCAATTTCATTTTAGTGTTCCAAGTCTTTATTCAGAATTAAAAAAAGTTCGAGCGTTTGCTGTGTGAGCTGTGTCATTCATAAAGTTTCAATCTGGACCGAAAAATGTCGTAAAAAATACCATACAATGTTCTGTAACAACAAAGGGAACACGCTATGTCGATATGGTGGCGGCATACTTTTCCGGATAAAAAGGATGAACGGGTTCCTAGAGAGAAGGATGTAAATATTATCTTGATATATTTTATGTGTTAGGAATTCTATCGTTTGATGGCTCCTGTGAAGAATGGCTCTCGTAGACTTCAACGTCTATAAGTTTAAAGGTTCTTATTTTTATTTACTTCTCCTTATTTATAGGTGGAGACAGATTTGCAACGTTTGTTTGTAATGTATCGAGTTTTTGTTTCGCGTTACAGTAGTCAGCCGAGCCGAGCCGCTCGTTGCGAACATTGCGAGCGCTTGTTTACAAACAAAGTGCAGGTCATCCAATATCGTTTTGTTTTTTCTTCTCCTTTCAATACCAATAACTAAATAATACACACACAACCTCTATGTCCGCCATTCTGGATAAAAACTGAGCACGCTTGCGTCAAGTGTTCGAAGCGAGCGTTCGCCGCGTCTAAAACTAAAACGGCGATACACATCGCCGTTTTGTAACCGAGCTCGCCTTGAATGATGCATTACAAACAAACGTTGCAGGTCATTCTCCGCCTTTAGGATTTAGGTAGGTACTTAATCAGCACCCTTCTCAGACCTGCCACTGTTCTTGCCTTGACAATTAAATTATAACACTATCTTAGTCTTAGTTTTTGTGGGGGTCAGTCAATTTAGTCCGCAGTAGTCTACTGTGGTACTGGTACCTAAGCTCTCTCTCTAAACACCTCTAATACCAGTATATACTACTCTAGTGTTCTGGTTTATAAGTCTATATAAATCGTCGTCGCTCATAAAGTGTTCATTGCTAAGCCTAGAATTACTCCACATTGGTTGACAGAAGTAGCCATATTGACCACGTCTCGGATTATAATCATAACTATAAATAACTGAGTACCTACTTATTATATTAAAAGTGCAGCTATTTTACAAGTTTTATGCCATGACTGGAAACCTTAATTTATTTTTTATTTCTCTGCTGGCGGCTGTGTTCCCTTTTTCCTTAAGGTGCTTACAGGACCTAAACACAAAAAACGCAGGTTTAAGGAACAATAGAAGTATATATGATCGACCACAGTAAAAAAAAAACAGAAAAATATATTATGATATTATTCAGGATATATGCTAGGTAGATAGTGTGTTGAAAACATAATACAACTAATTTGATACGATAGGAAAATACCATGAAGATTCCTCTAAAAACTTTCTTTTTACAATAAAAACCATACTAATAAACATACAATCATTCTGATTTTTTGTCACATTATTCTACAACACACTAAAATACTATTGTTTTATTTTTTTAGTCCAAACAATCGTTTTTTTGTAATTAAATAATGCTTCATATTTAGCAATAAATTACCAGCGTTGTGTCATCGCGCTTCTCTTTCTTTTCTATGCAGTCCGACAGTGACCGAGCTTTAGGTCATGTAAGCCCCTTAAACCGTCTGCATCCAAAGCAAGAGTGAACAGGCATCTTCTGGGCACGCTCGTTCCATCAGAGACCTCATCCATCACTTTCCATCAGGCGTGATCGAAGTCAAGAGTAGGCCCATTCAGCAATAAATAAGGCATCCACAGGATAGCCCAGTTATGCAACCGATAACCTCCTGGGACTTGAAAACGAAATGAATTTCGTTCCGTTACCACTAATGTTATCGTATAACTTTCCAAAATTTGTAACGATACTATAACCTAAAAATATCAATAACGTTACAAAAGACCACGTCATGTTAAGTCATGAAGCTGGCAAAGTTAAGTATCGAAATGAATAACGTTATTATATCGTTATACTACTAATAAAAAAAAAAAATGAATATTATTAGCAAAGAGTTTAATATTTCGTTCCGTTTGTCAGTATCGTTAGAGCCAAGGAATTAATTTTGTTACGATCCTGGTGGAACGGTACAAATTATCGTTACCGGAACTACGCGGAACGTTATTTTGAGTAACGTTTCAAGTCCCTGGTCCTAGGTTGACCTACGAGATACCACACACAAAAATAAACAAATATTTGAAACTTCTTCGATATTCAGTATTCCAAGAAAACAAAATAAGCGGAGGTATTTTAAGAAAAGGAGCAACAACAAACCTCACAGAAAAGTTTTACCAAAAAACGTTTTCCGAACCGCCAAAATGAAATTCAATATCAGCCAATAAGAGTAAATCGTAAAGCGTCGATATTACTTTAATATCGTGATTTTGGACCTAGACCCGTTGACACGGAAAACTGATAAACTTGTGAGCTATGGGTTTACACCTACTTCACTTAGATTTATCCAACTTCCTGGTTTAGGCTTGGATAAACATCCATTTGAGGAAGGAAGTTATCTCAATTCTGGAGTTACTTTTACGTGTTGCGAAAGGTGTAATATTTTCTTAACTTGGTTTTTTTTCTTTTAAAAGCACTTTTTTATGGAAATACACTAACTAGTAGACTACTAAACTAAACTAAACACTATACTTAATTGTTGTTTTCTGGCGAAGATACTAGAACCACATGGTAGCTCCTCTGAAGATCCAGAAAAACTTGAAATATGCTTTTCCCAGAAAAACTTATTTGGTTTTTGGTTTGATTTTTTAACCCCGCTAACCACCATTAGCCAGTTAGCAAGACTAGCTAATCAAGCAGGCGCTACACGAGAAATAATCGCGCGCGACACAAAGGCACCGCTCGTTGGCGACTTGCGGTGCCTGTGTCGCGTGTCGTGTCGCGCCTGTTTGAAGGAGCCTTTATCCTCTAGCTCGTGCCAACACGACAGAAGGAATCAACTAAGTTGGTCTTAAGTCGGTTATTAGGTTACTTATTAGACTAATGCAACTGCCCGGAACGACTACCATACATATATGCATATGACAAATCTACATATTGATATTATAGACTTTACAAGACTGGGTATTGATAACATGAATAACTAGAAATATCGCAAGGGTGCACGTGTATTGTGCGTAGGTTACGTAGTCTTATATTGATTAGGTATTATGAATAAACATGAGAGTATGTCATGCTCACTCAAATGTCTCGCTGATGGTGGCGCATGTGTTAGATCATTCCGTTCCCTTCAAAATGCCTAAGGGAACTACAGGACCTAAACGCTAAAAAAACGCAAGTTTTATAATGCCTAAAAGTATATGATCGACTACAGTAAACAAAATCAGAAAAATATATGATATTCTTCAGGATATATGCTAGAGTGTATTGAAAACATAATACAACTAATTTGATACGATAGAAAAAATCATGAAGATACTTCTAAAAACTTTCTTTTTATAATAAAACCCATACTTCGGGAGGGTTTAAACCTCAAGCAAATCATAGAAATCACAAAATCACACTAATATTATAAAGGCGAAAGTTTGTGAGTTTGTGTGTGTGTGGGGTTGTGTTTATATGTTTGTTACTTCTTCACGCTCAAACGGCTGGACCAATTTTTATAAAATTTTGTATGGAGGTAGCCGACACCCTGGATTAACATATAGGCTTTTTATCCTGATATTCTCACGGGATGGAAACTTACGCGGGTGAAACAGGCACACTGCTTGTATGGATTAAAAGTTAGAAGTAAATTGAGATGGGTTCACCTAAATGGACTAGAATTAATTGAAATTATTAGATACATTGTAGGATTTTAGCATAATATTAATAGCTAAGAGTTCATATTCTTAGATTTTTAATTCGGTTCCGATTTTAGATAGCTGTATTTAACTTAGCTCAATAATTAAGATTTAAAAAAACTGAAGTGTTAGTTGACTTTTCTCCCGGACTGTACAGGCAGAGCCGTCCCAGCCGCCGCGGGAGACGCTCCGGGCGTCGGGAGCCGCGCGACGACTCCCGGCCACCGTAGGCGCGGGCCTGCGGGCGGAGAGTAATGGGTAGCTCACCGTCCGATCAGGACCAGGCCCGTGCCGGACGGCACGTACGTGTTCCACGCGCGCCTCAAAGAGATGTCAGCATCGAGGAGGGGCCCCATAGGGCCGAAGCCTGCCGGGTCAGCGGGATTGTCCGAAAGGGTTACCGCTGGCCCGGAACATAAAGGGCTAAGGAAGGAACACGGGTGGGTTTTAGTCAGTAAGAGTCTGACACTCCCTTCCGCTCCACCCAGAGCGGGAGGGGTCATTTGATGATTTCCCATCCGAAAAAAAAAAATAAAAAAAAAAAAAGAGGATCATTGTCTGTTTGTTTCTTAAACTGAAATAAAAAATGTTAAAGCGCAAAGGTACTAAAATAAAACAAAAAGACTAAATAAAATCCAGCTGTGAACTTCATAAAGGCTAAATTAATTAAATAAATGTTGTTTTTGACCCTAATCAAAATAAAAGCTAGGTACAACGAAAAAACTAAAAGATTTCAACGAAAATCTTCACAAAGCTACTTTTGTAATCAAATAAAATTATATTGTTGGAGTCACCCCCTGTATTACTATTTAATTTAACGGCTAAGTAATTTTCAGCTAAATAATTTTCAGCTATTATCTATATTGAACCCTCTGGGGAATTTACGCTAGGTCGATTTTCGTCCTACATTTACACATGTTGATAAAAATCGCAGGTGACTTTCATATTGCATCGAATGTCGACCATCATGCGGCGGGCGGTCGCCACCGACTGAGCAATTTAGTCACCCGCCGCCATCCCGCCGCACGACAAAAGTCGAAACCTACTCTTCTTTGGAACTTGCAATTTTAGTCACCTGCTGTGGCCTAGCCAAATTGCCATGATTTTTGCCGTACGGTAAAAATGGTGCGGCTAATCTATGATCACCTATGTAAAGCCCGCAAAAAGTAGTACAGATTTTAGCACATCAAGCTACTACAATCTGTCAAATTTCTTCAAGAGATTTTCAACTTTATCGCTAAAGCATAAAGTTCAAAGTTGATTGGGAAAATTTGACAGCTTCGGGTAGTTTGATGTGCTGGCGTCTGTACCAATGCATAAGTATAATCAGCATAGGCTGATTATACTGAGAGGAGATCTGTGTCCAAACAGTAGGCTATAGTGCCTACTGTTTGGACACAGGCCTCCTCTCGGTGCGACGGAGTAAGCCGTAATCCACCACGGGGGCCCAGTGCCGCATAGTTGGTAGTGTCACATGTCTCCGAATTTTAGGTTCTAGGACATACCGGTTTCCTCACCATCTTATAGTGTTACTAGCTTCCGCCCGCGAGATATGTCGATAAAAACTATCCTATGTCCTTCCCCGGGATGCAATCTACCGCTTTGCCAAATTTTATCGAAATTCGTTTAGTGGTTTAGGCGTGAAAAGGAAACATACAGACATACAAAGTTACTTTCGAATATATAATATTAGTATGGATGTAAGTATAGCGCGATCGTGATACTATTTATAATCTTCATCACCATCTTACTTCAGTCCACTGCTGGACATAATCCTCTTCAATTGCACGCCATTCAGCTCAATTCTCGCCAACTCTCAACCAGCCGTTACCAGCCACCCTGTGAAGATCGTTGCTCCACCTTGCTTGCGGTGGTCCTACCTTACATTCGTCGATTCACGGCCTAGACACAAGAACGCGTCTACTCCAACGAACATCAGGGGGCCCAAAAAGGCCATTTTCGCAGGATCTTATAAGGATTGGGTAAGGTGTTTTTATTTTTTTCGCTGCACTACGTAGGTTACAAAGAGATTGGGATTGGATTTGGATTGGATTGATTGGTATTTTAGCACAGACAAAAAAATTACTGAAAAATCCTTCACCAACGTTAACTGTCCGTTATTCATAATGTTATGCTTTTATGATTCTGCCAAAGTGGCCTTTTTAGGCCCCCTGTTCGACTAATCCGGCTGGCCCATCGCAACTTCAGCTTGCATATTCTCTGAGCTATACAAACGAACGAATGAAATGTGTCTCATTTTCTAGAATAGGTAAAGATCTAAAGGTCCTGGTCTAATTATATTTTCTACCCTGGCCTAGATATAAACATTTATAATAATATATTATACTAGCTGCTGCCCGCGACTTCGTCCGCGTGAAATGTATGTTCTGCCCGCGCTGTCACTTCGTTTTCGGTTAGCGATCTTACTGACTTTTTTTCTGTTTACTCGGCTCCTAAGGGTCATAGCGTGATGTTAAGTAGCGTAAAGCCTTCCTCAAGAATTGGGCTGTCAAATGCAAAAATAATTTTTCATATCCGTTGGGCAGTTCCAGAGATTAGCGCGTTCAAACAAACAAACTCTTCAGGTTTTTTATTATACTCTTCAAAGATCTTATGCTTACAATCATCAACAAATATATTTCGAAAAAGATAATTACAGGATTTTATGTTGATAAAAAACTATGGCCCATAACTCCTTAATAGGTACCAACTCTTAACATCTTACACACGTGATAACTTTTAAACGAAATATCCGATTGAGATGAAACAAAAAGTATTTTACTTCTTCATAAATACTCTTGATAACATAATGCTTAATTTCGATAAAGATTAATATTACGATACATATTTAACGTAGTTTTTTTTTCTTCAGACGATTTAATAATTATTTTGAACACAAAATCGGTTATTGTGATTAAACCATGATAGCTAGATATATGTTCTCGCGGACTTTTTTGTAGGTCTTAATGAGCTCTACAAACCCGTAGTACATCATTTTGTTCTATTGTCAATAGTTTTTGCAGCGCACGCAAAAATAGGTTTTCGATTTTACACCTTGTGTTACAAAATAGCAATTTTATTACGGATCCCTAATTTTGAAAAAAAAAAATATTATGTTATCGTATAACGTTCCAAAATTTGTAACTATACGAAAACCTAAAAATATCAATAACGTTTGATCACAGTTATAACCTTTTTTTTTTTTTTTTACGTGGAGAAATGCTCATGCATTCTGCACTACCACGGGGAGATAGTGCAGTTATGTGGGACTCTAACCCACTAAAACTCCACGGTGTCCTCCTCTGCCGCTTATGGCGGGAACACGGGCACGCGTTAGCACTCATCCGTGAACCCGCCGCGGCTGTCCGTCACCGGACCCTCCTCCGGGGAGTACTCCCCATCACCGGCGCACCAGAACACATAGCACGCCGTGACCATCCCAGGGACCAAACCAGCACATGGGCGCCAGACTACCCCGTCTCTGCCACCCTTGGTCCCCCTGCGACGGGTCAGGTCATTGGCCCCGCCGCCTGCCAATTTTCTTCCGCAGAGGATAGGGAGAGTGGCCAACGTCATACCAACACTCCTCTTCCCCTGCGGCCCCACCGCGTCCGCCATCGAACGGTGGCGACCCTGTCAAGGCCGCGGAAGGTAGGGAGAGCGGTGCACCGTAATACCGGCACTCCTCTCCCGCCGAGCCTCCAACCCTCAGCCTCGATGCCTCCGGTACGACATCGCGGCCCGCCTCAGTTGCGATGTCGCCCAAGCGGCACCGCAACCTACATGTTGGCCGCTACGTCGTCGGCTTGTCGGCAAAAGCCCTGACGAGCGGCCCCTCCTCGGGTTCCTCTTCGCTTCACCGTGGGTGTCCAAGCCACGGCTACTGAGCCCCCCCGCCTCGACAATGCGGGAACCCACCGGGGGGGATCACAGTTATAACCTAACCTAACCCATTTGGTCGGGGTGCCCTGGCATAGTTACTGCGACCAATTCGGCTCGCCAGTGATTGGTTATACAGTTCCAACATAAACTATAATTGAATGTCATTCAGGCCGTTAGTTGAACGGCCGCCGTTTAGTTAAAAGGCTAGGCGGTTAACTAAACGGCTTATTAAACTAGTTGTATATAACAGACAAAGAAAATTATTTAAACCAGCAATAGATACAAAATATTTTCAAAGGGCTATAAGACGTCTTTCGTCGTTCCAATTCCAAGGGGAATAGTGTTACCCAGTTCCTAACTGGGTTGTGGAGGTCATATAGGAGTCGCTGCGTGCGCTAGCGCGGTGAAGGGCGCTAGCGCGGTGAAGGGGGGAGCCATCAGGCCCGGTCGCCGCGGCATGCGCGTAATCCGCGTCGAGTGCCCAGTCGCCGCGGCGGTGGCCGCCCTTAAAGCGACCAAGGGACGGCTGCTCGTGGGTTTCAGCTCGGCTGTGGTCCGGCCGCTTGAGGACAAGCCTGCGCGGTGCTTCAAGTGCTTCGCGCCGGGTCACACCCGATCTACGTGTCCCTCCAAGTCCGACTGGGGAGAGTCTTGCTTCCGGTGCGGACAGGAGGGACACAGGAGTGCCACTTGCAGCGCCACCAACTCACACTGCCCGGCGTGTGCTGCCAGTAGCCGCCCTGCGGGGCACAGGATGGGGGGCAGGAGTTGCCAGCCGCCCACGAGGAAGGGCATAGTGCCGGCGCAGGTTCGCCCTGTCGCCGCCACCGCCGCTGTCGCCGCCGCTGTAACTCCAGCTCCAGCGGCGGTAACTGAGGAGGGGGGTGCGATGTCGGAATAATGGTTTCCAATCATCGCATCCTCCAGGCGAACACCAACCACTGCAGAGCGGCCCAGGACCTGCTAGTGCAGGCCATGGCTGAGTGGTTGGTGAACGTAGCGGTGGTCGCCGAGCCCTACTCGATCCCCGGCAGTTGGCTGGGTGACGAGGACGGCTTGGTGGCACTAGCGGCGCGGTCCTCCACAGACTCCCCTCCCCTCTCGCTATTAGAGAGGGGGCCGGGATACGTGGCCGCCGCGTGGGGAGAGGTAGCCCTCATGGGCGTCTATTTCTCCCCAAACCGCCCTCTCCAGGAGTTCGAGAACTATCTCGGAGTCCTGGCCGCCGTGGTCGGCAGGGCGGCGCCGCGTCAGGTCTCCGTATTGGGAGACCTGAATGCCAAGTCGGTGACCTGGGGCAACCCGGCCACCGACCCTCGCGGGCGGGCGGTGGAGTTGTGGGCAGCCTTCTCTGGGCTCTCCCTCCTCAACAGAGGGAACGTCCAGACGTGCGTGCGGCGGCAGGGTGGCTCGATAGTGGACGTCACTTTTGCCACCCCTGCGTTGGCCGCGCGCGTGCTGAACTGGCGGGTGGACCTGGTGGAGACCATGTCGGACCACCGTTACGTGCGGTTCGACATCTCCACCGGTGGCCCCGGAGAGACGCGGCCCCCCTCGGGGCGGTCAGCGTTTCCACGGTGGGCTCTCACCCGCCTGGACAGGGAGGCGGCGGCGGAGGCGGCGTTTATCCAGGACTGGCTTTCGCCGCCCTCCGCTGGCCTGGACGTGGACACCGTGGCGGGACACCTGAGGGAGTCTCTGACCGAGGTGTGCAATTCTAGCATGCCTCGGTCAGGCCGACCGCTGCCCAATCGGGCGGTGTACTGGTGGTCGGTGGAGCTGGAGGGGCTTCGAGCGGCGTGCGTGGGGGCCAGGAGGGCCTACGCGCGGAGCCGGCGGCGGCGTCGACGAGACCACGCCCACGAGGACCACCTCTATGAGGTGTACATAGAGGCAAAACTGGTCCTCGAGCGGGCCATCGCCGACGCCAGGGACTCGGCCAGAGCGGAGATGCTGGAGGGTCTCGACAGGGATCCCTACGGGAGGCCATACAGGGCGGCGCGCAACAAGCTGCGCCCCTTTGGTCCCCCGGTCGCCGAGACCCTGGAGCCCTCATTCCTGGATGGGGTGGTTCAGTCCCTGTTCCCGTGCAGGGACAATTTCACCCCACCAGTGATGGACCCTCCGCGGGGGATGGCTCCGCCAGCTGAGGAGGAAGAGGAGGCCCCTCCTGTCACGGAGTCGGAACTTAGCGCGGCGATTGTGCACATCCGCGCCAAGAAGACGGCTCCGGGCCCCGACGGTGTCCCGGCGAGGGTGGTGGCAATTGCCGCCACCCAAATGGAGGAGCGGTTTCGGGACTCTATTTGGGAAGACTCCCTCCACAGGAGGGAGAACGCCGCCGCATTGCGGGCCCCCCAAAGGGCCATAGCCCAGCGGGTGGCGCGGGCCTACCGCACGGTCGGCTTCTCCGCGGCATGTGCTCTGGCGGGCACTCCGCCTTGGGAACTCGAGGCGTGGGTGCTCGCCAGAGTGTATGAATGGACGGCGGGGCGGAGGGCGAGAGGAGAACGCCCAGCCCCGCAAGAGCGGGAGGCGAAGGACGCAATAGTCGTCCACTGGACGCGGGACCTCGCCGCCGCAGTCTTCGGCCGCCGAACCCTTGACGCGATTGGGCCGGTCCTGCGAGACTGGCTCGAGCGGTCGCACGGGTTCCTCTCCTTCCGTCTGGTGCAGGTGCTGTCCGGACACGGTTGCTTCGGATCGTACCTGCACCGTATCGGGCGGGAGGAGACGCCGTCGTGTCACGACTGTGGCGCGGCGGAGGACACGGTGCAGCACACTCTCGAGGTGTGCCCGTCGTGGTCCGAGCCGCGCCGCAGTCTCACCGCGGCGATCGGAACGGACCTCTCGCTCCCCGGCTTGGTCAACGCCATGCTAGGGGATGAGGGGTCCTGGGCGGCAGTCGCCTCCTTCTGCGAACACGTCATGTCCCAGAAGGAGGCGGCGGAGCGCGTGCGGGAGGAAGACCCTCTCGCGGCGCCGCTCCGAAGGCGGAGGAGGGGTCGAAGAAGACGTCAGTATGACAGTCATCTCCGACTCGTCCCAGGTGGAAACCAGCAGGCGACGGGTGCGGGGGCACCCTCGCCTGTATTGCACAGGCTTCCACCAGTGCCGGACGGGAATGGCCAGGTGTTCCCGGCCATTCCCGTAGCCCCCCAGACGGGGGGACATGCGGGGCCCGCCAGCTAGGCGGGCATGCGCCGGGGGGGTTGTGGATGCAAAGGCTGAGCCGGATTCCCATGACCTCCCCATCAAGGCGATGAGGGAACACCGCTGAGTTTTAGTGGGTATACTGCCACCCTGGCAGGGAGTCCCACATACTCCGTCTCTTCCCCCGACGAGCGGAGATGCGTAACGTCATTTCTCAGCGGAAAAAAAAAAAAAAAAAAAAAAAAAAAAAAAAAAAAGGAGTCGCTGCGTGAAAAATACTAGTAAATAACTACTCATTCAGCTGCATCCGGTAAGACTTGACGCGGACCTCAAGTTGTTGGGAACGGATGATGATGAAGACAAAACGTCGTTCGACTAACAAACCATGCTTCCAGTGTAACCGGATGCAGCTGAATACCACTATTTTACATGAAGCGACTGCCTATCTGACCTCCAATACCCAGTTACTGGGTAACACGATACCCCTTGGTAAGACTGGTTGTCAGACTTATGGACTTCTGACTACCCATACCTACGGTCAAAGATCTACGAATGACAGACGGGACCAACGGCCATCACGTGCTTTCCGAGGCACGGAGGGGTCCCGACATAATAATGGATGGTCACCCATTCAAGTACTCAATACTCAATTCTTTGTTGCGTTCCATATGTATTACATACTCGTAGATGATATAACAAAGTAAAAGATCAATATGGACCCTGTCGGGCACAGCAAAATTAGGAGTGAGGAAGAGGGCTAAGTAGCAATTCAATATTGTTATAAACTAGCTGCGCCCCGCGGTTTTACCCGCATAAATGTCGATCCCGTGGGAATATCGGGATAAAAAGTAGCCTATATGTTAATCCAGGGTGTCAGCTACCTCCATACAAAATTTTTACAAAATTGGTTCAGCTGTTTGAGCGTGAAGAAGTAACAAACATACACACACACACTCACAAACTTTCGCCTTTATAATATTAATTAATATTAATGAATGTAATGTGATTATTAGATGTGTTTAATTGGGTACCGACTGTGCTAGCGTAGCATATTATTATCCTTCTATCGACCCGTGCTGTTATTATTTAGCCACAAGCCCACCAAACATCGTTCGACAAACCTGATAAAAAGTTTTCATGAAAACTTGCAAAACCAACATTGATCACAACTAATCAAGCTAAGTTCTATTTCTGTAACTGTACAAATAACCATTATTCTCCAGAATTCCGATTATAAATCTTGACACCTACTTTCGAAGTTAATTAATATTGAATACACGTTTATCAAACTCCGAAAGTTTTGAAGGTAGAGAATTATTTTGTTAATACAGTTTTGATACCTATTCTTGCTGCGGTTTCATTCAAGTTGTAATGTCACGCTTATCATATCTTGAGTTAGATTAGAAATCTAAAATTATTTTGGAATAACTTAGTCCATCATTCGACAGCCTGACACACTTAAGCTGTTGTCCTCATTCTAGATTTTTAGTAAGAAGCAAAAGACAAGACTATATACAAGATAATAGAATCTTTATTTTTTACAGGGGGCCTAAAAAGGCCACTTTGGCAGAATCATATTATCCTTTTATGATTCTGCCAAAATGGCCTTTTTACCCAGCTTTTTGTACTCAGCTGTATCCGGTTAGACTGGAAGCCGACCCCGACCCGATCGTGTTTAGGTATTGATACCCATGACCCATCACATCTGCAGAGTTTCTCTAGCTAATTTAATTTGACCCTGTATAAAGGCTCCTACAAACAGGCGCGACACGCGATAAAATCGCACGCGACACAAATGCACCCAAGTCGCGCAACGAGCGGTGTCTTTGTGTCGCGCGCGATTAAATCGCGTGTCGCGCCTGTTTGAAGGAGCCTTAAAGCTAGTGTCCTTTAGACAACCTTAGTGTAACTAACGTATAATATGTTATATTAAACCGCGCGGCAATGCCTGTGATGTTAATTTATCGGCGACACATTATAGGTCACCTAGGTCGTCTAGATAAGGTTAGTACCTAATATCTTGTTTATAAGACGGCCGGACCCATTTTCGTACAATGTGTGAATAGTGAAAATGTGTTTGTACATACAATGAGAGGATGTAATGGATGGTCACCCATCCAAGTAGGTACCGACCGGAGCAAGCGTAGCTTAGCCTTCAATCGACCCGTGCGCATGTTATAATTTTATTTATTATTATTATGTACACATAAACCAATAAGGGCCTGTGCACACCACGTTTTTTAAACGCGCCGTTGACGCGCGTTTATAGCGATACAGACGCGATACGCACGCGAGTCAGACGCAGCCTGTAGACCTTCTATTGGATAAAAGTGCGCCGTCGACGTACGTTTCTAAAACGCGCGTCAACGGCGCGTTTAAAAAACGTGGTGTGTACAGGCCCTTAGGTTGTCAAAGCTAGTGTCCTTTGGACAATATATGACAGGAATATTAGCACTTCGATATTGTAATAGCGCTCATAACTGTGCAAAAATAAGTCTTCCATACATGAAATCACCCCTTTTTTCTTGAGATAGATAGAAACTAGGTACAGTCAAATAAATAAATTGTAAAGCAAATTGATACACCCTACGTCAATTTGTCGTGTTATAACCATTACTAATCTAGGTCATGGTCTACCCATGTGCCAATTTTCATCCAAATCTGTTCAGCCGTTATAGCATGAAAGCGTAACAAACAAATAAACAAAATATCAAACCTTTTTCTCTTTTTAGGTAATATTAATTTAGAAAGTTTAGATAAAATCGGACGTACGTAGGTAATAAGTTGATTCCGGAAATAACGAATGGAATACTAAAACAAATATGTTGCTATTCGCAGAGTATATTTGATTTGAGTTATTTCGGTTTGAACGCTATTCCAAATTTCTATGAAATCATTAAATTTATTGCGTTACATATTTACGTTTGTTCAGTATAGTTCGGCTAAATCATGAAAATAGATTCAAAATTAATTAAAATCAAAATATTTTATTTCACTTAAACCTACATGGGGCACTTATGAAACGTCAGAAGCTAGGTGCACGGTTCCAATTGGTCGTTTCCTATGGAGAAGAGCCGGCAAGGAACTCCACGGTTACTCTTCTTAACGATTACAAAGTGAAGGTAGTTAGCTAATAATGTACTGTGTGTGTGTGTAATGTAATGTGTGTATGTGTGTAATGTATGTGGGGGTGTGTGTATGTGTGTAATGTGTGTGGGGGTGTGTGTGTAGCTACTAATATAGGAATGTATACAGGATAATTTTTTCTAGGCGATATCACTGCGGGGTACGGGACGCGTGAGTGGAAATAAAAAAAAATTGCAGTTTCGTAGAAAAGTTCAATACCTACGCGGTCAAAAATGTATGGCTGAGCAAATTTTTTTTTATAACCGACGAAAAATATCGACGCTGCAGCTGGTTCAAAATCATGTAGTGAAATCATGTTTATAGTTTGCGCACTGGTTAAAAATGTATCCTGTATTGACGTAACAAAGAGACTAATCGATCTACGGCTGATAGTTACATATAGGTACCTACCTAATTTAATTATTTATGGCTTAATTTTTAGCATTATAATTCTTGGCATTCATATTAACGTTATAATAATGAATAAATAAATTTTCTATAGTAGGTAACAATACCTACCTAGTTCTCACATATGAAAAATAACTACCCATACAATCCTCTATTAAAATACAAGTGACTCGTCCATGGGATTTGGCACCAAACGCAGTATTTTTGTCATTCAACGACCTTGGATACTTATAAATCCGATATAACTTGACATACGGAAAAATAACGAACTAAAATTTGAATGTACCGCATTTGACATTATTATTGACGTTTGCCACAGTAAGTGGCGCCACCTTGAAGTGTCAAGGTATGTTGGCCGCCATGTAACTCCTAAAATTATCGTGGAGAATAGTTTTGACATGGTTTTGGCACGTTTCAGCATTATAAATATGGATTAATCACACACTTTTACTGCTTGGTATATTAAGTAGTTGGTATAATATATCATTTTATTAGTGGTTGTAATTCTGTTGATTATGGAGAGAACACTAGTTAATTTGGGAAAGTAACCGATTCCGACAAATCGTCAGTAAAAGTTCTCTAACACAGTCGACTGTTAGTACTGCCAAATTACAGCAAGTTTGAAAATTGTTGTTGAAGAAGTTGCTTCTTTTGCTTGCGAGACTTAAAGTTACAATTAGATCCTAGATCTCTCACTCCCGGGGGCCTAAAAAGGCCACTTTGGAGAATCATAAAAGGATAACATTTTGAATTATAATAATGGCGAATACAGTCCGTGTTTTTCTTTTTTCGCTGGACTACGTAGGTACATACAGCTGCAGAGTGATCTCACCCCATAGAAATGTATAAAAGCGCGCCATCTCTGTGAAGTCAATGAAACTGCTAAGATATTATAACTAGAAACAAAATACTGACGGCGCTCATGCAAGCGACCGCCAGTTATTATCCATCGCATCCTACCTATTGATATTTTTCCTATTGATATTTTTAAACTTCCAAACGTGTTCCACAAACATTATATTTTTTTAACAAATTTCTAAAAACACAACTTAATTTTAAAATGTAATAAAACCTTTAGGCCGAAGTAAGAATCGAACCTGGACCATATTTCTCACGAGACCAGCTGTTAGACCGCTGCACCAACCAGTTACGTATCATAGTTGTGAAATTTATCGCTATATTATGTTTATGAATCATCCAACGCACCATTCATGTCGGCCGTGTCATTTTTATTTTTATAATACATAATGAAGAAGATTGAGGGTAAACTTATAATTATTTTGCTAAGTAAAACTTGACGTCGCATTAGCGTAATTACTCGTCTGCTTGTGCTGTTCGAATCGTTACTCTTATTTACAACTAGCTTCTGCCCGCGACTTCGTACGCGGATCCTGTTGCTTATGCCAGCGACAACGGGGTCGTCAAAATCGGAGATCTGAAACGTCTGATGTCGAATTCTAAGAGCCCAGGGACTGAAAAACAACGGGATGCGCGAGACGATTCGAGACGTCATTTTCAGGCAATAATGAACCAATAAGGTGGTAAACTTGGCCTTGCACTTTGAATGTTGGTATAAATGGGCCTTCTGAAATCTGTTCTGCACCAAAAGATGTCATTTGAAAGGCATTATTGTACGAACGTACGTCACCGATTAGCAGTGATCTTAATATTTCTGGAAGATTTTGTAATATTTTAATATGTACTTTCCCACCTGAGCAACACATACCGTTTGTTTCTTTTTGCCATTTAACAGCTTCACAAAAAGTACAATTTTGAACCATACCTCCGATGGCGGAATATGTGGCGTAGTCAATCATAGGAGTATACGTAAATGCACTCCGTTCCTTATCAACCCAAGATAGGTCGCCATGCCCTACGGCTATATCTTGAGACACATCCGATTCTTCAGATGATATCGACATTCTGTTCAGAGAATGTCGAAGTCGTTCAGAATTCAAACGTTCGTTGCGCTCTTCTTAATCTGTCTCTTCATGCCGTACTCCAGCAATTCTTTCTTTCTCACTTTCTAACTGATTATGAGTATTTTGTTGTGTGCGTGTTCGGGACAATGTATGATAATCTCAAGTTCATCACTTGTTTCAAAAGACCTGTTAGTAGATGTGCGAATACGCTGAGAACTCAAGCGTGATTCTGTATCGGTAAACGTTTCCGATTCGCGAGACAATGCATGTCGCTCACGATCAGCGGACAGTCGCGCATCACGTTCCGCACTTGTCTCTAGAGACCTAGAAGCAGATGCGTAGATATGCTGAGAACTCAAGCGCAATTCTCTATCCGTGAACGTCTCCGACTCGCGAGACAATGCATGACGTTCACGATCAGCGGTCAGTCGCGCATCATATTCTTCACTGGTCTCTAGAGACCTGGATGTAGATGCGTAAATACGCTGAGAATGCAGGCGCGCTTCGCGATCCGAAGAGGTTTCCACGGAGCGAGTTGCAGCCTGATGTTCTCGAACAGCATCAAGTCTCTCCTGACGCTCTTCGGTAGATTCTTGGGATCTTATGATCCGCAATCTTTTAGCTCCTTTGGAACATTGGAAAAGATTTGACCTTTTTTAGGCATGGTTATAGTTTTATTGTGAAGAAGATACCTGATCAATTAAAATCTAAGTGACTGCTCCCCTACCAAGGGTGCCCAGACACGGGGTCGTCTGGTGCCCATGTGCTGGTTTGGTCCCTGGGGTCGTCACGGCGTGCTATGTGTTCTGGTGCGCCGGTGATGGGGAGTACTCCCCAGAGGAGGGTCCGGTGACGGACAGCCGCGGCGGTTTCACGGATGAGCGCTAACGCGTGCCCATATTCCCGCTGTAAGCGGCAGAGGAGGACACCGTGGAGTTTTAGTGGGTTAGAGTCCCACATAACTGTACTATCTCCCCGTGGTAGTGCAGAACGCATGAGCATTTATTCACGTTAAAAAAAAATGGGAGTTTTGGCCAGTAGAGTCAAATTTTCAATGATATACCATCGTCATCGAAAATCAGTCCTAAACTGTTACCGCCTTCACCGCGTGGAGGTGAAATTAGTGATAGTTTTGATTTCCACATCAGATGTTTCTGATCTTCGATTTTTAGGGTTCCGTACCCAAAGGGTAAAAACGGAACCCTATTACGTACTAAGACTTCGCTGTCCGTCCGTCCTTCCGTCCGTCTGTCTGTCACCAGGCTGTATCTCAAGAACCGCGGTAGCTAGACAGTTGAAATTTTCACAGATGATGTATTTCTGTTGCCGCTATAACAAAAAATACTAAAAACAAAATAAAATAAATATTTAAGGGGGCTCCCATACAAAAAAACGTGTTTTTTTGGCGTTTTTGCCGTCTGTCTGTCGCCAGGCTGTATCTCAAGAACCGCGGCAGCTAGACAGTTGAAATTTTCACAGATGGTGTATTTCTGTTGCCGCTATAACAACAATTACTAAAAACAAAATAAAATAAATATTTAAGGGGGGCTCCCGTACAAAAAAACGTGTTTTTTCCGGCGTTTTTGCCGTCTGTCTGTCGCCAGGCTGTATCTCAAGAACCGCGGTAGCTAGACAGTTGAAATTTTCACAGATGGTGTATTTCTGTTGCCGCTATAACAACAAATACTAAAAACAAAATAAAATAAATATTTAAGGGGGGCTCCCGTACAAAAAAACGTGTTTTTTTCGGCGTTTTTGCCGTCGTTCTGTCGCCAGGCTGTATCTCAAGAACCGCGGTAGCTAGACAGTTGAAATTTTCACAGATGGTGTATTTCTGTTGCCGCTATAACAACAAATACTAAAAACAAAATAAAATAAATATTTAAGGGGGGCTCCCGTACAAAAAAACGTGTTTTTTTCGGCGTTTTTGCCGTCTGTCGCCAGGCTGTATCTCAAGAACCGCGGTAGCTAGACAGTTGAAATTTTCACAGATGATGTATTTCTGTTGCCGCTATAACAACAGATACTAAATACAAAATAAAATAAATATTTAAGGGGGGCTCCCATACAACAAACGTGTTTTTTTCGGCGTTTTTGCATTGTGGTACGGAACCCTTCGTGTTGGCCAGTTTTTTTATAAGTCAACAGGAAATGCCCATCAGATCGAACAACTTTTGCTAAGACGTCATTCCTATATATGTTATGGTGTAGCTGGGCTCTTGGAGTTCCACATAAGGTGTTCCAGATCTTCAAATTTATTCTCTCGGCAGAAAATGCTCATCACGTGGAACCATTTTTGCTATGGTACCATTTTTGTATCTCTTATAGTTTAGCTGGTCTGTTGCGGTTCTGCATCAGGTGTTCAAGTTTCCAAGATAAATTATAGCCTATATGTTGCCCAGACATAATACCTATACAACAAAACAAAAATCATTCAAATCCTTTCAGTAGTTCCGAAGATTAGCGTGTACAAACAAACAGACAAACAGACAAACAGACAGAATTTTTTTTTCGGATTCGTACCCTATTACTGTTTCTAAACCACCCCCCATTTTTTTTTTTTTAATATTTTCAATGTACAGACAGTTTTTCTACTGTTTTATTATATGTATAGATAGATAAAATCATGCCTCGATTGACTAACTTTTTAAAAGTTAAAATAATTGTCCTTTGGGAACAAAATCAAAGTTTAAAGAGTATTGCTCGAGAATTAAATGTTGACGTAAGTGTAATATACCTATTATTATAATCCGTTTAAATTTTCTTTTTTTTTCATTAGAAATCTTAATTTTTATTTTTTTCCCTGTAGAGAAACACAGTTCGTTTATGGGTGCGACGGTATCAAGAAACAGGTGAAGTGAAGTGTAACCGCCAAGGGCCACGTTCGATTGCTTACACAAATCAATCCAACCGTCATCGTGATATTATTAATAGCCATACCACGGATTCTTTTACAACCACACGATCTAGTGCTATAAGACATGGCATTTCGCTTACCACTGTCCGTAGGCATTTACATGCAGCTGGGATCCATAATTATAAACCTGCCAAAAAAATTGAACTAACCGAGGCTCATCGTCAAGCCAGGATAAGATTTGCAACCCAATATAAGAATTTTGATTGGGAAAATTAAATAGTCATTTTTACGGACGAAAAGACGTTTAAGTCCGATAAAGATGGACGTAAAATACTGTGGAGAAGACCAGGCGAACGCTACAACTCTCAAAATGTTTTAACCTTTGAGGACTAGTGGCAGGTTAACGCTGGGTAAGCAATAGTTAATTTAATTAAATATTAATATTTACCTACTCACTTGATTGAAATATAATAAATACTATTTATTTTCTAAATTATGACTCATTAGCGCTGTGCCTATTATTACTAATTATAATAATACGTTATTATTAGTAATCATAATTATTGTTATTATGAATCATTACAGGATAATAAATGTAAACAACGCCAACGCTTAAAAAGTGTTTTTGCGGTGTCATGTATAGTAATAAAACTTTTGTGTGTTTTCAGGATATTGGGGATGGATGTCTTCGACGGGTCCTGGAGAGCTTGTCGAAGTCGGCGCTCGAATGAATGGCGAACGTTACTTGGAGATTTTAAAAGACGTGATGATTCCAACAGTGCGCAACGTATACCCAGATGGACATATTTATTTTATACAAGATAATAGTTCGGTGCATCGGTCAAGACTGGTTATGGACTGGTTTTCTACACAAAGGGACATAACTTTGATTGACTGGCCGTCTAAAAGCCCTGACTTAAACCCGATAGAAAATTTGTAGGGTCAAATGGTGCTTAATTGGGACTCAAGTAAAGTCAGAACTAGACAAAATTTAGATGAAGAGGTTATGAGAACTTGGGAATTAATGCGATTAAGTGACATTTGTTTTAATATGGTAAAGGGAATGAGATCAAGATTAGAAGAAGTTATAGAAAGTGAAGGTTACCCACTCCGTTATTAGTAGATATAGGTTTGACCCCACAAATTATAGTTAAGTTTTTTATAAGTAAGTAGTTAATTGTTTGTAAACAGTTTTGAAAAATCTCGAGAGATGTAAATTGTTGTTCTGTTTGTTTCAAACGTGAGTAACATGTTGGTTCTCTTGTGAAATCATCAAAACTAAATTATCAGTTTTATCAGTAAATAAATATTTGTTAATCTAAGGGCTGAATCGTTGGAAAATCAGCCCAGCCCAAAAAATCAAAATTATTCCTCGGATAAAGAGCCAGAAACGCAGATCCGAGCATTAATTTTGAATTTATTGACAGTTCTCCCATACAAAAACTGTCAGACGTCAATTGTCAATTTTATTCTATGAATAAAAAATATCTGTCGATTGAAAAATCAGCCTAAATGGGTTAATAATTATATTAATGAATACCATAAGAATAAATAATACTTACTACGTATTTATGTGAATCTCCTTTATTCCAAAAGACCGCCTTATAAGCACCTACTTCCCCTCTCAATCCGCAACACCCCGCTATCGCCCTACAGTTACCACCGGGTAGCCTAAAAATGCGGATGTTAGTTAGCTTAGGACAATTTTGTATTGTATCAATAGCGTAAACTATCTTTATCTTGCACGCTTACTTGTAGATATATACTACAGAACTTGTAGATATATACTATAGATAGATACTACAGAACACCAACTTCATTGATGTCACAGAGATGGCGCACACGTAACCATCGTTATGTAGTACCTATATCCTTTAAAAGATGTCGCCTTTTATACATTTTAGGGGGTGAGATTTTTGTGGAGCTGTATGTACAATCAAAGAGATTGGGATTGGATTAGGATTGAATTGATTGGTATTTTAGCACAGACAATAAAAAAATAACTGAAAAATGCTTCACCAATGGGATTTGTTACGATTAACTTAACAGTTTACTGTCCATTATGTTATCCTTTTATGATTCTGCCAAAGTGGCCTTTTTAGGCCCCCTGATATTAGATCGATAGGATTTACAAATATTCTACCAAGACAAACAACGTATACCTAGTATTTGGGTAGTCTGAGTCATTTCGATAATTTTAATCGTGCGTAATACACTATCATTTTGAAAGTTATTAGCTAATCCATTGCGTCGTTTTTTTGAAAAAATTGTCTGTTCAACAACGTAAATAACGCAATGAATGTTGTTGAACTGTCAAAATGAAAGCCATTCTATTCCTACTGTCAGTTCTCAAACAAAGACTCGCTGATAAATGGATGCTCTAGGTCGCTAATAGGTACCTATTTGGTAGCGTTCGGATAGTCCAGCTAAACGGACTAAGAAGGTCTTAATATCAGCTGTCTTCCCTAATCTTGTTAAGGGTTTTAGACAGGCCACCCTCGTTGGTCACAGCATAAAGAAAGGGGAACAGAAGGTGAACTTTGTCACCGTTTTGTTTTGAAACTTGTGCTGACGAAGATTAGGTACTTATTAAGAGCCTATACTACCTCAAATGGCTTAGCATGATCCTCCGTTATGTCGAAAATACTGCAGCATTAATTTTGAAATAAATATATGCTAAAGTTGAAGATTAATGTAAGGTCTTATGTTAGACGAAAACACGATTCCATAAAATTTTCTCGATAGAAAAAAAATCCAAAGTTACCTCCAAACCGAACAATAAACCGCTGGTATTCAAAAAATACTTCAAATTAGATCATGAAACTTTGCATACTAACTGAACTAACTATAAAGCAGGTCTTATGTTAGTTAGTTTTTTTGAATTACCTTTATTTTCACCGTAAAAAGCAAATACCTAAACTATTGGCGCTGCCTCCCGCCCAGCACCGTACTCTGTCTCGCTTTCACACAGTCCGCGAGCAGTATCGTGCGAGCGAGATAAAGAGTGAATTTTAGCTGAGTTAGTATAGGCTCTTAAGAAGACGCCCTAAACATCAAAAGTGAATGCAAATATTGATGATAATATCAGTATGAATCTTCTCAACACTGCCTTCTTGGTCTAGTGGTCGCAAGCGCTACTGCAGATCATGAGGTCCTAGGTTCGGTTTCCAGGTCGGGCAGAGTGTTTTTTCTATCTGGAAATTCTCAGTAGCAGTCCGGAATCTGGATATGTGCTCGGTTGATGGTAATAGGCTCGCCCACTATTAGATGGGACTTAAACATAAGTGGCGAAATGTGGGTGTAGGTACTATAGGCAGTTAGGTACACCACTGGCCAACCCGTCGAGGAAACAAGGTGTGATGTCATGTTCATCTCAGTTTGAATGGTGTCCTGTAGGAGAACTGAGCCATTTCGAAAATAATCTAATTTGGACTGATTTTCTGCGACTTTTAGCGCATCTTTTGACCCATCATATCGTCTCCAAACCCACTACCAACCCATTCAAAATTAAAAGTCATTATCATCATCTGCCTAGCCTTTTCCCAACTATGTTGGGGTCAGCTTCCAGTCTAACCGGATGCAGAATACCAGTATTTTACATGGAGCGACTGCCTGTCTGACCTCCACAACCCAGTTACTGGGTAATACGATACGCCTTGGTAAGACTGGTTGTCAGACCTTCGGGCTATTCTGGCTACCCGTAACTACTGTCAAAGATCCACAAATGACAGCCAGGACCAACGGCTTTACGTGCTTTCCAAGGCACGGAGGGGTAAAGATGGTCACCCATCCACCAACCGCGGTAAGCGTAGCTTAACCTGATCGATCGACCTGTGCGGCTGTTCTTATTTAGCCACGGGCCCCATTACATCAAATTAGGCTGACAATCAATACTTTTTGAACGTTCAAATTACGACAGTCCGCCAAAACGTCCGCCCATCACCACTTCCTAGTGCTTTAACTGGGAAGAAGTGGCGCAACCAACTTCCCGGAGCTGTCTGTTCAGTTAAGAACTTGATACTTCTTTGTTCTTATAGATTCCTTACAGTAGATTATACAGGGTTATTGGTAAAACATTAACAACCTCTTAAGAGGTCATTGTACGCATCGTAATGAACAACTTTTACTATGGGACCAAACCCGAAATCGCGAAAAAAAAATCAGCTGTTCCCTACATTTTGACGAGTTATACAAACTTAAATGTAGGGAACAGCTGATTTTTTTGTTGTTGTTCATAATGATAAGTACAATGACCTCTTAAGAGGTTGTTAATGTTTTAACAATAACCCTGTATAGTAGATTGATCTTCTGTAGGTTGTCTTTTGTTGTGTCTACCTAGTCTAAACGGACTACCTACTGTCTGTATTTATTCATTTTCATACATCAAGTTCACCTTAATAATATCTGTCTACAGTGCCTACGCATTAAATTTCTTTTTTATTTTCACAAGTTTTTCATCAAAAATATACAACTCACTTTTAATATGAAGTGATTTAATTTTTAAATATTTTGTACGAAAGAATTCGCTTTATATTTATGCATTTTTTTTAACGAGGATCATCTATATATATATGTATATCATCATCTGCCTAGCCTTTTCGTTGGGGTCGGCTTCCAGTCTAACCGGATGCAGCTGAATACCAGTATTTTACATGGAGCGACTGCCTATCTGACCTCCACAATTCAGTTACTGGGTAATACGTAGGTAAGTGATCATCTATACAATATAAAATTAAAATTATTATTTAAAATTTATTCCTGACTGAGATATCAACGCACAGCCTACGCTGGTCCTAGAGACATGAAATTTGGTAGGAGTGTTATTTGTGAAGAGAAGTAATCCACTAAGAAAGGGTTTTTCGTAATTCCACCCCTAAGAGGGATAATGGGGGGAGGGTGAAGTCGCGGGCAGGAGCTAGTCAACCTATAATCCTAGACGGGACAGGTAGGTGTAAATGAAATTTAGCCGTTTCTGTAAAGCCTCGTTGTTGCGTTTTTAAAGGTACGAAAACGGTCCTAGTAGAGCGGTGGCCAGCCTTATCGTTCGTAGTGACGCATGTCTTGAAAATTAAGACAGCGACAAAGATTTAAATCCTTAGATTCGCCCTATCGGGCCAAAAGATAGTCGCGTTTCTGTTTACTTTTGACACCTCTGACACACGCTGACACAGGACTTAACTTGATTGTTATGGAAACGCTATTTTATAATGTATGAGGTCACTCTTCTGAGTATGGACACTTTTCCGCGAATAACGGTGAAAGCAAATCTAGTGATTTAAATCTTTTGGCAGCGGGGTTTGACCTAAAGTCAAGTACTGCCGATCGATTTTGTAAAAATCTTACCGTGAAAACTTAGTTGATGTGAGTTTGTTTTTGCTAGGAATTGACACTATTGACAGCTCACTCCACGCTCGTTTAAGTACTCAAAATCCTATTGAATGATTATTTAATGAAATATTTTTCATATCAATAGGATTATGAACTTACATACAACACGTACTTACGTACAGACGCCAGCATATCAAGCTACTACATTCTGTCAAATTTCTTTAATAGATTTTCAACTTTCTCTCTTAAAGCATAAGGTTCAATGTTGATTGGGAAAACTTGACAGTTTCGAGTAGCTTGACACTGTTTCATGCATTGCTCCCATTAAAAGCTCTACGTCACTACCCTACGGGATTACGAACACCATAGTCGTCGCAACCGTCGCATTAATTGATTTAATTAATCAGATAACGTTTGGTGTTGCAGTCAATCCAAGTTCCGTCGATACGCAGTAAGCCCGTCTGATTGGTTTAAACAATCGGCAACGGCCACGCGATTGGTGGGCTGACTTATGTCATTTTATATTACACTAAGCTGTTTATGTTGCACGGTTGAATAATATTGGTGACTATAAAACAGTGAACGATCGTGTGGGGGATAAAATGTAATAACTAGCAAGTCTGATAAATTGGTGTGGACTTGTGTAAACTTATTTATTTTAGGTATAAAGGTGCCCTCTACTTTTGTTCACATACAAGAAGGTCATATCACACTAATATTATAAAGGCGAAAGTTTGTGTGTGTCTGTTTATATGTTTGTTACTTCTTCACGCTCAAACGGCTGGACCAATTTTGATAAAATTTGGTGTGGAGGTAGCTGACACCCTGGATTAACATATAGGCTACTTTTTATCCCGATATTCCCACGGGATCGACATTTACGCGGGTGAAACCGCATGGCGCAGATAGTTTCACCATATAATCAGAATGGATTAGCTACCACAGAAATATAGTTCTAAGCCAATTATCCACTGCGAGCACAAAGGACACCATTATCCTCCAAGATAGTCTAGTTTAATAACCAACTGATAACAATTTATCAATGTTTTGACTGATGCTAAGTGGAAACTTACTATTTCTGATAGACCTTCTATTGACTGTGACAAACGAGCTGTTATCGCGAAATATGGAACAAGGAGGGAACACATTGGTGTCAGGAATAGGTATTCATTAAGTGTGAATACACAACACACTAGAGTTCGGAGCGGAACCGCAAACCTTGCAAGACTGTTTGCCGAGCAGTCAACTTTGAGCGATATCTCTAAAGACACGACGTGTCCCGGGACATATTATGTGCCCTAGTGAATACATGGCTTAAATCTGAGGTGTGGTTTGATGCAAATAGTGTTGTCAATTATCATTTTAATAGCAAAAGGGGACATATTTTTCCATTGAATTTTTACTGGTCGTCCAAGACACTTCTTCTTCTTCGTGTCGTTGGCACGACTGTATTTTAAATCTTGTTTTCCCAAAACTTTGCCACTTCCACAGCGTTGTCGGTGGCAGCGCAGAGGTCACTTTGACTGCATGTTTTGGGACACAGAGGGCAGGATAGGAGGTGGAGCATGGTTTGTGACATAGCTCCGCAATCACACCCTTCTGCCGTTGCGTCAAGGTAGCCCCATTTTACTTAAAAGTCATGTATTCGACGTAATTTCCTATCGGCAAAATGTCGAACTGCCTACACAAACGATTATTCTCTATATTAGACCCACTTTATGGGATGAATTTTCCAAAATCCTTCCTTAATCACTTTCAGGGATTCTTGTGAAAAGTTTCATACTTCTAGATCCAGTGGGGCTGAGTGTTTTCTGTCAGTGAGGGAATGAATGAATATTAGAAATATCTTGATTTAAAAGAGTGTCCATGGAGTTTCTTGCCCGTTCTTCTCCATAGAGATCTACGCTTTGGAATGGGCAATGGTGAAGCGTCAATGCTTTTCTTTCAATGTAAAAAATAAAATACTATCATTTGAGGATTTGTTCCTATAGGTAATACTCGTATAATAATGTTAGTGTCGAATTAAATGGTTTAGTTTCTCAATTGTTGAGTCCTCGTGCCAATCAATATTCGTTCTCGCAGCGCCCACATATCGAAGCTTTTTAGTTTTCTCGCAAAGTGACCGATAGATGGCGTGAGCGAGTCAGTGTGTGTTCTTCCCGCTACAAAAAGAGACATGGTGTGCTAAGTGCTCCGCCTTTTGAATATTCCTTTTTTGATGAAACCTTGAAGATACTCGTGAAATATATGGACCTGCATCTGTGCTTCATTGAGGACTTATAGTGCAGTGTTGATTTTTGGAGTTTCAACCAATCCACCGGTGGATTTAAGAAGATTTTGCTCGCCGGCCGGCAGCGACAGACCAACAAGCCATCACGCACGCAGGAACGAGTTATGTTCCCATCTCCCTGGGTCTGAGCGGGATCTCTGGATTGTTAAGGTACGTGGGCCTGTTTCGCTGCTAGTAATTTTCTACTGTATTGGTTCCACGAGGATTCAGCAATAGGGAAATTTATTTCTAATTTGAAGGCCGCCATTAAGTTTCTTGAGATAAGTTTTTTCTCACCACACTCTCTTTTCAAAAAAGGTGCAGGCTATTTACACGCCTCACCATATTATTTGGTCCTTCAGATACCGGATTAATAACCCGTTACCTAGATTTTTACGTAATTGTTTGGTGAAAATCACATAGGTTCAATAACGTGTAATAGGTATTTATTTACGTAAACTTTTGGTAAATTATTTCCTATAAAACGCAGCGCAATTGACAATAGATTTACGTAGTTTGTTGGTGAATCTGTTCAATTATTTTATTACTTTACATAGAACGACATTACGTATTCATTGGTAAAGTTCATTCTATGTAGGTATCCGCATTTAAAAAATCGCTTTGATAATAAGTCATTAGGTAGGTAGTTACCAACTCATCTCGGCTTCGTGCGTAATATAATAATAATTAGATAGATACCTACTCATAGTTGGTTATTGTAAACTGTTAGGTATTTTTTTCTGTTATTGTGTTGTTGTTCATTTGTTATTTAACAAAATGACGAATGAACAACCGAAGCCGGAAGATTTACTAACGATTCTTCATGAAAAGAAAGGATTGTTATTTAAACGCATTAATCGATTGTATGATTTATCAAAAAGTATATCGTCGTTCGATTCGAGGAAAAATGAGAGTTTTATGACTGAGTCAGAGACAATTGATGACATTCGAGATAAATTTGAATCGTTTGTTGACCAAATTAATCAAATAAATATTAGTTTAAAACCTGGTTCAAGTGCCGACTATGCTTGTTTAGAATCCTTTGAAGATTTGTATATTCATATTAAACGTGTCCGGAATAAAATAAACAGTAATCAATCGCCACCAACACCCAGTAGTAACACTAAGACTCTTTTTGAACCGCTTAAAATAATGTTGCCTCCTATCGCGCTGCCGTCTTTCGACGGGAAAACAGAGAATTGGCCTGTTTTCTATGAGTCGTTCAAGTCGAACATTCATGATAATGATCAGCTGACGGACTCGCAGCGTGTGCAGTACTTGATAGGTAGGCTTACACACAACGCATTGAAGGTTACCGCTGGAATTGTGCCTACGGGTGATACTTACAAGTTTTTATGGAATAGTTTAGTTAAAAAATATCAAGACAAGCGCTCACTAGGTACGCATTATTTAAATAACATATTGGATTTAAAAAGTTGTTCTTTTAACGCTAATAGTCTCGATTCTTTCATAGAAACATTTAGTGCATCTATTTCTGCCTTGAAACAACTTGGGATTACGGATCTTGCTGATTTTATTCTTTTGCATTGCGCAATGAGAAAAATCGATTCACAGACAATTCAATCGTTTGAACTTTCCATTCGAGATGTTGAAATTCCCACAACGAAATTATTGATAAGCTTCATTCAAGATCAGGCAAAGATATTGGCACGCTCGAATTCGTCTCGTTCGAACGCGAGGAACCCCGCTTCCGCACCTCGCGAGTCACGCACACAGACAAAAGCGTTTGTTGTGAGCGAGTCAGCTGACTCGTCCGCTTGTTCATCCGCGACCGCGGTTCCATGCTGCGCGTACTGTAATGATAACGCTCATGTTCATTTGTTTAACTGCGCTAAGTTTAAATCCGCGTTGACTCCTAGAACAAGGTTTGAGTTTATTAAATCCAAACGTGGGTGTGCGAATTGTCTGAGCACATTGCACGGATTGAGTAACTGCAAGTCAACATCAGTCTGTGACTTATGTAAAAAACGCCATCATACACTATTACATTTTCATAAAGAAAATAAACCGCAAACAGCTGATGCTCAAGCGACTAATTGCAATATGGTCGTCGCGTCGCCTCACGCGCCGCTGCCCCTCGCGTCTTCCGCGCCCCTCTCGACTCCCGGTACGTCTTTGTCTGCCCCGGTTTCCGCCGCGGTGCCGAGCTCTTATGTTAATTGCGATAAGATCGATATTTCTGTGGCGCCGGCGTGTTCGGCTCACAACTCGGCCGTGTTATTAGCAGCTGATGCATCGAAGGCTAAGGAGATAGTGCTGTTATCGACAGCTCAGGTTTATGCGCGAGCTAAAAGTGACAGTGCGGGTCACAAAACAATAGTGAGGTGCTTAATTGATAATGGCTCGCAGAATAATTTAATAACTACAGCTTGTTGTAGAAAACTTAATTTACTGATAATTCCTTTAAGTAATTCTTTTGTTAAAGGAGTTGGTTCTGTATCACGACCGATAATAGGATACGTACATTTAGATATCGAGTCTCGCGTATATCCAGATCAAAAATATACCATTCACGCGTTAGTAGTTGAGTGCATTACGGACCAGCTACCATCGCACCATGTGAAGTGGGACAGCCGTGTAGAAATCCACGCGCTTCCTCTCGCAGATTTAAGCTGGAATATTCCAGGGGTTATTGACCTAGTGTTGGGCGCTCAACTGTTTCCGTACATTTACTTGGGGAATAGGGTCGATCTTGGTTCAGGCGCCCCACCTGCATTATTAACCACATTCGGGTATGTCTTGATGGGCGATTTTCCGCATAGTAGGGATAATTTAAATTTACCTAACTCTTCTTTCACGGCATTGGCTCTCAATGACTTATTACAAAAGTTTTGGGAATTGGAAGAAGTTGAGAATAAACGTTTTTTCTCTCCTGAGGAAACCGAATGTGAGAATATTTTTTCCTCGACCGTGTCACGGGACGATGTGGGACGTTATACCGTCGCGTTACCTTTTAGTAAGAATCCCGCCGAGTTGGGTAACTCCCGCACCGCCGCGTACCGTCGGCTTATTGCGCTTGAAAGGAAACTCCGCCAATCGCCGATGTTGCGAAACAATTATAATGCAGTAATCAAAGGATACATGGATAATGGTTACTTATGTCAAGTCGACGAATCTGCAATTTCCGATGACGGGTACTATATCCCTCATCACGCTGTCGTTCGGCCAGACAAACCGATGCCGCGCATTGTATTGGATGCTAGTGCTAGAACTCATACAGGATTATCTTTAAATGACGTACTCCACATTGGTCCAAATTTACAAACAGATTTGTTTATTCTTTTAACAAATTTTAGATTATTTCCCATAGCTATAAACGCTGATATTAAACAAATGTATTTACGCGTTGGTGTACCCGTTGACCAGCGTAAATACCTACGCATTTTGTTTCGATTCAATGAGAACGAACCTGTGTTAACCTTTGCTTTTAATCGCTTACCTTTCGGACTTAAGTCGAGTCCTTACATAGCTATGCGCACTGTGCGACAGCTGGCCTCTGACAGTCCGCATTATCCCGAAGCTGCTAAAGTAGCAGAGACTAGTCTCTATATGGACGATCTGGTGTATTCTGTGAATAATGAAGATACCGCTATGCAGCTATCGCATGATCTTATAAAGATGTTTAAATCGGGCGATTTTGACCTTGTTAAATGGTGTAGCAACTCACCCGTTCTTTTAAACAGTCTTCCAGACTCGCATCGTAAGTCCCTCGATTTTCACGCTGGGAGTGATGTGTCTAAGGTTCTAGGCCTTTCGTGGGAACCTTCTCAGGATAATTTCTTCTTCACTTCCGCTCAAGTCGTTGAGAAATGTACTAAGAGAAATATATACTCTCAATAGTCGCCCGCTTATTTGATGTTCTCGGTTTGGTCGCTCCCGTGATCTTTTATGCCAAGTTGCTCATCAAAGAGTTATGGCTGAGCAATATTGGTTGGGATGATCCCGCTCCTGACGACATTTTTAAACGTTTCTCCATTCTCATGCAAGAGTTTCCATTGCTGGATACATTACGCATACCACGCCATGTGGGTGTTACCGATGATTGTTGCGTTCGTATAGTCGCGTTTGCTGATGCTAGTATGGGTGGGTACGGGTGTGTGATTTATATACACTCTACTAGTCCATCCGGTGTTATAGTCCGCTTACTTTGTGCGAAATCAAAGGTTTCACCTACCAAAGTCACAACTCTTGCACGTCTGGAGCTATGTGCCGCCGTGCTCATGTCAAAATTGGTAAAAACTGTTCGCGATACATACGCTTTACGTGTTCCTATTGCAGGAATTTACGCCTTTTCGGATTCCACGATAGCCTTATCTTGGATACACTCTTCTCCGCATCGCTGGTCAGTCTTTGTCAGTAATAGAGTCGCTCAATGTCAGGAGAACTTGGGTTCTCAACATTTTTACCATGTGGCAGGTGTTGAGAATCCAAGCGACTGTCTATCTCGTGGCATCCTTCCTTCTCAGTTAGTGTCACATGAACTTTGGTGGAACGGCCCCTCTTGGCTTCGTTGTGCTCCTGAGGATTGGCCCGTCAAACCGTTCTCTCCTATTAATTGTGGGGAACTTCCCGAGCACAAGACAAATGTCTTAACAGTGACCACGCAAGTAGAACAACCCCTTCTATATCAACTTGCTCAACGTACCTCATCATGGGATAAATTGTTGCGCATTGTTTCCTATATATTGAAATTCGCTAGACCAAAGGTTCACTGTGAACCTCGTTCTATTCAGGGCTTGTCAGTTGCGGAACGAGCGATAGTCAGTGCTGTGCAATCTGCTCATTTTGCAAATGATATTAAGCTCATCAAATCTGGGAAATTGCTTCCAAAGAAACTTCAAAGTTTAGCTGACCATCGCGAAGTTCTTACTCCCGCTCACTTTCTGATGTCGACTCCATTGCAGTACCTGCCGGCAGCCGATTTGTCTGGTCAGCGCATTAATTTGTCACAGCGCAAACAGTTGTTAGATAGTATGGTCCAATCCTTCTGGAAGAAATGGCACCTAGAGTATCTGCATACGCTGCAAGTCAGGCAAAAATGGGCAACTCCGGACAAACCCATAGAAGTTGGAACTGTCGTACTTATGGGACAGGATAATTCAGCTCCTCTAAGTTGGCCATTAGGAGTTATAACTGAGGTTTATAGAGGCACAGATAATGTCTCTCGTGTTGCAATGGTAAAGACAAAGTTCGGTAACTTTAAACGTGCTGTCGCTAAATTATATCCTATTCCAACGCAATAAACGTCAATTCTTATATGATATTCATAGTCTTAAGGTTTAGGAAATACATTAAATAACTTATATCGTTTGTTTCTCGCATTCAGTCATAAAGCTTAAACTTTTTCTGATCATAATCTAGGTTAGTGAATACTTATAATTTTCTCACTTTCCTTTTCGAAAGTACTTGCGTCCTTCCAAAGAGGGGGAGCATGGTGAAGCGTCAATGCTTTTCTTTCAATGTAAAAAATAAAATACTATCATTTGAGGATTTGTTCCTATAGGTAATACTCGTATAATAATGTTAGTGTCGAATTAAATGGTTTAGTTTCTCAATTGTTGAGTCCTCGTGCCAATCAATATTCGTTCTCGCAGCGCCCACATATCGAAGCTTTTTAGTTTTCTCGCAAAGTGACCGATAGATGGCGTGAGCGAGTCAGTGTGTGTTCTTCCCGCTACAAAAAGAGACATGGTGTGCTAAGTGCTCCGCCTTTTGAATATTCCTTTTTTGATGAAACCTTGAAGATACTCGTGAAATATATGGACCTGCATCTGTGCTTCATTGAGGACTTATAGTGCAGTGTTGATTTTTGGAGTTTCAACCAATCCACCGGTGGATTTAAGAAGATTTTGCTCGCCGGCCGGCAGCGACAGACCAACAAGCCATCACGCACGCAGGAACGAGTTATGTTCCCATCTCCCTGGGTCTGAGCGGGATCTCTGGATTGTTAAGGTACGTGGGCCTGTTTCGCTGCTAGTAATTTTCTACTGTATTGGTTCCACGAGGATTCAGCAATAGGGAAATTTATTTCTAATTTGAAGGCCGCCATTAAGTTTCTTGAGATAAGTTTTTTCTCACCACACTCTCTTTTCAAAAAAGGTGCAGGCTATTTACACGCCTCACCAGGCAACTAGCTTCAACTTTCTGACTAACTGACAGACTATTTAATTTTGACAATTCAAAAGTGCCTGTACAGTCACGAGCATAAGTATGTATACACTTGGTTTTATTCAAAGGCGATTTTCTCCTTTATTTTTGAATGAAATTTTATATTATTACGAACATAGTATTTTCGAACCTATAGGTTTATGTATTGAAAGTTGCCAAGTGTTGACATATGTATAAGTGCTCGTGACTGTACAAGGTTTAAATTTTAATTGAAATAAATGCTTTGAGTTTTGAAGTTTGAGATTTCAATTTAAGATTTTTATTAAGTCGATAGATAAACTAGTTTGTACGATATCCAGACTATCACCAACCACCGCACGCACCTAGTGCCAACATAACGCCACAATCTGTTACTTCTACGTTGTTGCTTTGTTGCACCATGCAAAGCAGACACAGAGGAACGTCGCGGCAACAATGCTACGCATGACGAATGATAAATGTCAGGATCCAGTCGTACAGCTTTGCAAACACGAAATTGCGCTGTTATTCCTGCGTTGCGGGCCGTTGCGGTCCTGCACCGAACGATTGTGTTTTTGCTCTAAGCTTGCATGGTCGTAGCCATCTGGAAAGCATCCAGAAACTCATTCAGTTAGTTGCACTTGCATTAATCAATTGTTTTAATCCACTCGTGAAGACAGCTGTTGACCGCGCGCTAACTTGTGTGATGAGGGTATGGTGATAAGCGGAGCGTGTAGCGGGTAAATGGTGTTTTATAATCAACTTAAGGGGACTACATGACCTAAAGCCCGGTCACTGTCGGACTGCATACAAAAGAAAGGGAAGCGCGATTACACAACGCTGGTAATTTATTGCAAAATATGAAGCAATTATCTATTTACAAAAAATCTATTGTTTGGACTAAAAAATTAAAACACTAGTGCTTTAGTATGTTCCTTGTAGAATAATCTGACAAAAAATTAGAATGATTGTATGTATTTAGTATGGTTTTTACTGTAAAAAGAAAGTTTTTAGAGGTATCTTCATGATTTTTTTCTATCCTATCAGATTAGTTGTGTTATGTTTTCAACGCACTATCTAACTAGCATAATATCCTGAAGATTATCATATAATTTTCTGATTTTGTTTATTGTAGTCGATCATATACTTTTAGGCATTATAAAACTTGTGTTTTTTTGCGTTTAGGTCCTTTTTTTTTCTGGATGGGAAATCATCAAATGACCCCTCCCACTCTGGGTGGAGCGGAAGGGAGTGTCAGACTCTTACTGACTAAAACCCACCCGTGTTCCTTCCTTAGCCCTTTATGTTCCGGGCCAGCGGTAACCCTTTCGGACAATCCCGCTGATTTCGGACAATCCCGCTGAACGTTTAGGTCCTGTAGTTCCTTAATCATTAAGCGTATGCAGATCCGTTTGCCAGTTTTATTTCAGTCTTTTGTAAGTAATAGGAAGTGAGCTTTTTGCCATGAACCGGGCACAGACCCAGTTTCTGGGCTGCCTCTGAAAATCTCATTAACAATCTTCCGAAAGAAAATCGTACACAGGCAGTCTGTAGTTGTCCTTGTGAAGAAACCATCGTAGCAGACTTAGCAATCCAACAGTCGTTCAATAGGTTTTTTGTACATTTCCAAGTTTTTACATCCTTTACACCTTTGCAGCTTTGCCATAATTAAGCCACTTGTACAGACGCCAGCACATCAAGCTACTGCAATCTGTCAACCTTACTGATATTCGAAAATAACTCTCTATGTCTGTATGTTACCTTTTCACGCCTAAACCACTGAACGGATTTCGATAAAATTTGGCAGAGAGATAGATTGTATCCCGGGGAAGGATATAGGATAGTTTTATCCCGATATTCCCACGGGATCGACACTTATGCGGGTGAAACCGCGGGGCTCTGCTAGTAATGACATAAAGGTGCTGAGGTCTGCCCATAACATAATCATAACAAGGCTGTGTTATCCTAGTTTCGTCTACAGACTTGTGTAGACATAGCACGTTATGTTTCACAAAATATGGCTGTTGGCTTGATTCTTTTGGTCAGGTAAATAAGGAGCTCCATGGAAATTTATCTGCTTTGATTTTTGTTGGCAATGTATATAGACACTAGCAGTGCCCCGCGATTTCACTCGCATAAGTTGTTGGGGTTTTTCCAATAACCCTGTATACAGAGTGGCGATTAGGTTATCACATTAAATAGTACCTACAACGGTTATTACAAGTTCAAATAATAATTAAACAACTAGCAGCGCCCCGCAGTTTCTCCCGTGGGAATATCGGGATAAAAACTATCCTATGTCCTTTCCCGGGACTCAAACTATCTCTATACCAAAATTCATCTAAATCGGGTCACCGGTTTAAGCGTGAAGAGGTAACAGACAGACACACTTTAGCATTTATAATAATACTAGCTGACCCGGCAAACGTTGTTTTGCTCCTACACTACTCCTACCCAACTCCTACCCTACTCCCACACTACTCCTACCCTACTCCTACACTACTCCTACCCTACTTCTACCCTACTCCTACCCTACTCCTACCCTACTCCTACACTACTCCTACCCTACTCCTACACTACTCCTACACTACTCCTACCCTACTCCTACACTACTCCTACACTACTCCTACCCTACTTCTACCCTACCCCTACCCTACCCTACTCCTACCATACTCCTACACTACTCCTACCCTACTCCTACACTACTCCTACCCTACTCCTACACTACTCCTACGCTACTCCTACCCTACTTCTACCCTACTCCTACCCTACTCCTACCCTACTCCTACTATAAAAAAAAAAAAAAAAAAAAGTATCCTATGTCCGTCTCCTGGTTCTAAGCTACCTCCCCACCAATTTTCAGCCAAATCGGTTCAGCCGTTCTCGAGTTATAAGTGGTGTAACTAACAGACTTTCTTTTATATAAGTATATAGATTTGTATGGATTTAACTAAAAATTGACAACTGTGTAGCGGTATCTACAACGCCACATGCGAACAACGCGCCATACTGACGTCACGCAAAAATCCTGCAACGCGCAAGCAGAGTTTACCGCGCAACTAGCATAGATACAACGGCTCGACATGAATCATCGGGCAGTTGCCCGCCAGACACAACACCCGTCTGGTCGGAGGATCCTCCCTTTTCTATGGAATATGAGTGAACTTTACACCCTGTTCCTCATATCTCTATAACGGAATTTTCCAAACAAAACAAATAGCGTAAAAATTGGCATGAAATAACCCTTAATGATAAGATACTATAGTCCAACTTTTAATTAGCTGCAGTAAAATGACACTTCTTAATAACTCATTTCGGACTGAGTTTAGAGATATGCATGTCAAATAAGTTTCGTTTGTAACACTATTCTGTAAGTACTAGAAAAACATGATTTGGTTGATGGCCGCGAAAAAACAAAAAGACACCAATTTCAGAACACATAAGCTGTCATTTTACTGCAGCTAATTAAAAGTCCGACTATAGACACGTACGCGGCATAGTATGAACAACTATTAAGTATTATTTGGTAACAAACTTTATGGTATTGTTACCAATTAATCACAAAATTAACTTTAGGTAATGTTGTTAGTAGGAAAAAAGGTCCCACGGCTAAAATGTTGATTGTTATGAATTATTTTAATTGTGTATAATTTAAAATACGAAATGTAGAATACATGGTTTCAATTAATGTGATAACCTAATCGCTACACTGTATCAAACACACACAATACCAAAAGCAGTATATTTTCAATCACCTAGTTTCATAATTAATTCAATAAATTAAATAAACTTGATGTAGTAACAAAATTCGCTCTCGCATCTCCTACCACTGCACTATACCCACACCCAATCCGTCGACAAAGATCTATTTATTGTCCAACCACGTGTTAGTTTATTTGACATAAATTGCATTCTAAATGCCTCGTTAGTTTGTTACAAAGCAACAACACTTTATTTAACTGTGCTTTGATCTCACACATTCCTCCGAAAGGAATTGGAAGGGGGTAGCCATTGTTACTCTAAACTCTAAATGTTACTTGAATAAACCACTTTTAAGTACGACTTATTAGTCGATTCGCACGAATTTACTCGCCCGAAACGTGCGAATCGTCACTTTTAAATAATAATTTATTTTTCCTATAGGCGATTCGCACGAATTGGTATATTTTTAATTTTATGCAGTAATGTGTAGAAAGAAGGACACTAGCGCATAGAAGTCATCATCATCATCAGTCTACAGCAGTCCACTGCTGGACATAGGCCTCTCCCATTCCACGCCATTCAATTCGGCTTTCGGCCATCTAGCTGCTACCAGCCATCCTGCGTAGATCATCGCTCCACCTAGCCTTTTTTTTTTTTTTTTTTTTTTTTTGCGGATGGGAAATCATCAAATGACCCCTCCCGCTCTGGGTGGAGCGGAAGGGAGTGTCAGACTCTTACTGACTAAAACCCACCCGTGTTCCTTCCTTAGCCCTTTATGTTCCGGGCCAGCGGTAACCCTTTCGGACAATCCCGCTGACCCGGCAGGCTTCGGCCCTATGGGGCCCCTCCTCGATGCTGACATCTCTTTGAGGCGCGCGTGGAACACGTACGCGCCGTCCGGCACGGGCCTGGTCCTGATCGGACGGTGAGCTACCCATTACTCTCCGCCCGCAGGCCCGCGCGTCGCCTAGCCTGAGGGCCTACCTTACGAGTACAGTGATCACACTAACATTATAAAGGCGAAAGTTTGTGAGTGTGTGTGTGTGGGGGTGTGTTTATATGTTTGTTACTTCTTCACGCTCAAACGGCTAGACCAATTTTGATGAAATTTTGTATGGAGGTAGCTGACATCCTGGATTAACATATAGGCTACTTTTTATCCCGATATTCCCACGGGATCGACATTTACGCGGGTAAAACCGCGGGGCGCAGCTAATAAGAGATAAATATTATAAAACGTATACATTTTTCCTAACTTCATTGCATAAAATTCAAAATGTGCCAATTCGTGCGAGTCGCCTATAGAAAAAATTACGAAAAAAAAAAAAAGCATTATTTAAAAGTGACGATTCGCCCGCGGGCGAGTAAATTCGTGCGAATCGACTAATAAGCCTCTAGTAGCACCTAAGTACGTAAGGTTTATTAAAATTAACGTTTCCAATTGATGTTAATTCCACAAACAACTATCAACTTTATTTTAGTAGTAAACAAGTTGATTTCGGAATGACTAGTAGGTACTATTGAATAAGTCATAATTTTTTTTTAAACTGAACTTTATTGTGTAGGTATTCATGTTATTTTTACAAAAAATCATATTTGTTTACATATTTGGAAACAAAATTGCGGACGCCGATTAGGTATTTAGTTCATTTGGTACAGTTTTACTGAAGTTTAAAATAGCGGTATATGTTTTATTTTAACTGTTTTCGCGTTAGTCTGATTTATTTATGGATTGCTGTGCTTTAAGTAAGACATAAGAGTTAATTAATTGAATAAAATTAGTCGTTTGTAGTCGTGTGGTTCTTAGCCGGGAATTTATGAGAAAACAAAGGAATTAGGTCAACAGTCGGGTTGGGTTCCGCTTCGAATCGGGTTAGAGACTACAACCAGGGCTTGAACCGGAACTAAAAGTACAGGTTCTCTACCGGTACTTAGCGGTTCATGGCATTTCGGTTCCAGATGGGTACCGGTACTCCATCTAACAAGTACCGGTACCAAATTCACGTACCCGGTGCGTACCACAAATAACATATTTGTACAAGGAACCTGGTACCGTTTGTAACCTTAAAGTAACTTTTTCTAATGACTATTAACTATAATTATTAATTATCCTTTTTAGGGTTCCGTACCCAAAGGGTAAAAACGGGACCCTATCGATCTAGCAAATAATGAATTTGTCTGTCATTGCTTTATTTTCAATTCATTTAACTATTTTGGTAGGTATAGTAATTTTATTCTAGGTGCATCGTCTTCACATATTATTATAATTTGTGAATACAAAATATTGTAAAACATTTTAAAAGAATAACGGTGGAGTTTCTTCTCCATATAAACACTACCTTTTGGAAGGGGCGACTAGAATCAATTCTATTTTATACTGTAAATTTTGACGTTCAAAAGTGCCTTTTATTTTATTGTGTTTGGTTTATTTACAGCTATCAAATACAGAAGTAGTAGTGAGTTTAATGTCCCTATTTAGAATAAATGCTATGACTTTGTCAAATTAATTGAAAACCTCGACAGAAAATCTGGAGTGAATGGTTTAAAATCGCACGCAATGGGCCACGTGGTGATTAATGCTTGATCCTTATTTGGAGCGCATGACCCACTCTCTCGTCTGGATGTTTAAGGTTATGAAAGCTAACTAATGGATCTTAATTCTTAACGAGTTCCATTGATAAAACGATGATGAAAACCATGGTCAGCAGGGGGGAAGACGTTTATGGGTTGATTTGGGTCAAAGCTCATCAGAAGACTAGCTAGGTATGGATAAGTAGATATACGAGTATGAACTCAAGAAGACGTATTGCCGGGTCAGCGGGATTGCTGCCGGGTCAGCGGGATTGTCCGAAAGGGTTACCGCTGGCCCGGAACATATAGGGCTAAGGAAGGAACACGGGTGGGTTTTAGTCAGTAAGAGTCTGACACTCCCTTCCGCTCCACCCAGAGCGGGAGGGGTCATTTGATGATTTCCCATCCGCAAAAAAAAAAAAAAAGACTTGTAGCGTCAGCACAACATAACATGTGTGTCATCACACACATATTTCCGACTTCGCCATTGTCGGGGATAGTACCGAGAGCTCCTGCGCTTACACACAAATTAACAGCGTGTTTGTACACTTGGTAGGCACAAGTAAAGCGCGCGTCGTCGCTTCGTGAGATAAAAATATTATACCTGTATGTATCTATCATATTATATCACTTAATTGATTTACCTGTCAGTGTTTTTTTTTATTCTTTTTACTTTTTGTGGTAGAGTAATTTTATTCTAGGTGCATAGACTTCACATAATTATATAATGAATGTATACAAAATGTTATTAAACATTTTAAAAGAGTAACAGTGAAGTTTCTTACCCATTCTTCTCCTTAAGAAACCACCTTTGGAAGGGCGACTAGAATCAAATCTATTTTTTGTAAATTACGTTCAAAAGTGCCTTTTATGTACCTATTTGAAATAAATAATTTGACTTTGACATAAATTGTCCACAAATCCTATATATCTTAATATCAAAATAGATCTTCAATACTATGAGTCTCCATTTAAAATGATGGACATAAAATCGCTCTAAATAATCTCCATACGTGACTCAAGATCTAGAAAGCAACTCAGTTTTATCCATAACGCCCACACAAGTCAAAGTTTTGATGCTAGAAATAAAACTATCCCAAGACTTTATCTTAAGAATGACATCACCCATATCTACATACATTATTTGAACATGTTACTGAAGTTTATATCTTGAGACGTATCTCGGGATAGATCTTAGGATTCGAGTAACACGTCTCATAATAATTTCTGCTCAATTAAAAGCATTTGATAACACGCCCCCATTTTGCAATGTGTTGTGTGGATGCGGAATACAAATGGAGATGCATATGCGTGGGAGTATGTTGGGAACGAGAATTTTACGATAATAAAACGGTTCTTCTTGAATATTATGTTTGAATGTGTGAGTCATTATCACACTAATATTATAAAGGCAATAGTTTGTGTGTGTGTGTTTATATGTTTGTTAGTTCTTCACGCTCAAACGGGTGGACCAATTTTGATTAAATTTTGTATGAAGGTAGCTGACACCCTTGATTAACATATAGGCTACATTTTATCCCGATATTCCCACGGGATCGACATTTACGCGGGTGAAACCGCAGGGCGCAGCTAGTTTTTCCATAATTACCTAATTCTCCATGACCACTTAATGATTCCTTACTACGAAACTACGTCCATTCCTTAGTTAATGACATCTGCTATTAACGTATTCTCTATGACACAATAAACGAAACCGCGCGAAATGGACGCGAAGTTGTCGTGGTTCGAACTGTCAAAATATATGTTGTCCGCACGGTTGTTGAACTGTCAAAATGACAGCCGGTGCTACTGATAGTGTGTTACGCAATTATCCCGTTGGTCACAGTATCTTTTAAAGTTCAGACATAATCTTGCTCAGATCATTTATTTATTTAACCATTTATGTACACACATATTATATAAACAGACAAGAAAAAAACAGAACAGAAAAATAGGTACAAAGGTGATGCTTATTTCATAAGAAATCTCTTCCAGCATACCTGCGATAGGACAATAAATAGAGAGATGTAGACAGCGTGTGAAAGTGTAAAGGAGACAAAAAATAATACATAAAATCTAAAAACAATTCACTTAATAAAACTAAACAAGTATCAAGTATTGGTAGATCATGTCAGGACCACATGGTCCTCACACTAATCTAGATAGATTAGTGTCAGAAATGGTCTTTTGAGGAAAGAACCACAGGTAAATTAGTAAGGTAGAAGTGGGGTTAATTTCCCAGTAATTGAACGTATAAGATATGTGTATAAGTATCACCGTTCGCGAAGGCTGTTTTTAAAGGCTCTCACCGACAGGCGCGTATTAACGGTCAATAATATCGGATCCGTTATTGCGATATCTGTTTTCAGTACATTTTGTATTAGTACGGCCACGACGTTACACACTGCTGCGATAATAACGACGCATTAGAAGTAACAACGCTTGCGTTCCTTCATCCTGTGATATTCCGATATGAGTTCTTAGAACATTTTATATTAAGACGCATACGATCTTACACACACACCTGCGTTAATACCGCTCTGTAACGCGTAGTGCGAACGGGGCGCCTGTAGTGTTGGTTACACGCACACGTTGGAAATATCGGACGATGAAAACGCAGTTGTTGTGAGCAAGGAATCGGGACGCATTATCGCAATAGCGCATCCGATATTATCGGCCGATAATAACGCGCCTGTAGAGGAGAGCCTTAAGACACGCCATCATGATTTATAGTTAACTATAAGTCAGAGTTAATAACTACTTGCCTTACAAAAGCCACATAAAATTGTCACCAGTTGTCAATTTCAACTGACTTTGTGAGTGACCCATTGTTGGTAGGTTGTTCTGCTCACCCTCTGTAACGAAGATAATAGCATGGTGATATCAGAACATAGTATAGGCGTAGTTCGTAAGTAGGGGTCGCGGATAAAATTGCAGTTTTATTCACTGTATGCTTTGCAATATTTAGATTGGTTTAATAAGATAGAGTATCTTATCGATAGCCAAACGACATATCTGGTAGTTATTATGGGATTGCGACCATGAGGATTAAATATGAACTGCTACATGAACTTATACATACGCTTCTTTCTTTATTTTTTTTCCTTTTTACCGACTTTACAAAAAGGAGGAGGTACTACGTTCGGGTGTTTGTATGTTTTTTTTTTTTTTTTTTTGTATGTTTGTTCATCGAATACGCCGCCAATTGTCGACAGATTTTCAAAATTCTTTTTTTGTTAGAAAGTAGATAGTTCTGAGGTGGTCCCATTGTCACCAAGTTAGGATCTGATGATGGGATCTTAGAGAAATCGAGGGCAACCCTCAAATTTTATAGGCTCACTTATTGTTTTTCGCATATTTTATGAAGTATCTTGTGTATTTGTGTATGGTTGTCACCATCTCAGGTAGCTGGGCTGATGATGGAAGGTACAACTCCTTAACAGTAAGAAGTTACTCGAACAGGCAAGGACTGTTTTAGTAAATTGTTTTGATGTTTGATAGGGCATTTGCCACATTTGGTCTCATGATCATCAAGTCATGACCTGATGCTACCTAACTCCTCGATAACTAACAGCAGATATATCGTGTTTAGGCTCATTGAAAAGGGCTCGATGTGTGGATAAACGTACTGTTACTGAGGAACACCGAAGATCTGATGCTGAAGCCAGGAGCATCAGAAAAAGTACAAACCTTTAAATTACAGCACCGTAGTCGTGTTTGGGCTCATTTTAAACAGGACTAATTTTAAGTTCAATGCAATGTTGACATAAGTCTGGCCTGATGCTGCAGCCAGGATTATCAGCATCTAATCTAAAAACTAATAAAAGGAGAACTCCTCAACAATTAACGTCCCTGCATCGAGAAAAGGAATATTTTATAAAAAGGCGATGGGCAAGTTGACATTAGGCTATTGTAACTTAGATAAATTATAAATAGACCCACTAAAAAGCGAGAAATAAAAACTTTTTAACAAAAAAAAAACCGACTTCCAAAAAAAACACTACAAACTGAAAAATAACTTTAATTTCGGAAGTCGGTGGCAAAAACTAAAATACTGATCCCTAAGACACCGACTTCCGAAATTAAAGTTATTTTTCAGTTTGTAGTGTTTTTTTTGGAAGTCGGTTTTTTACCTTCTAGATTTGACCATAACCTGATCAAGATGATGTCTGGACTTTAAAAGAGCATTTGTCCCACGGAAGCAGGGCCGTCTTTACCTATTGTGCAGGGTGTGCGTTGCACACGGGCGCAGCGGTCCTAGGGGGCGCCGAGCGCCGCTCGCTTCGGAGCCCCACTCGGCGCGCGCGATGGCCGGCCGCGGCATTTTCAATGACCAACGTAAAAAGAGCTCCGCTTTCCATACATTTTGTATAGCATCTGGAGCTCTTCTTACCATAATCAGCCTATAATGTTCCCACTGCTGGGACACAGGCCTCCTCTCGATGAGAGGGAGTGGGCCGTAATCCACCACGCAGGCCCAGTGCGGGTTGGTAGATGTCACATGTCTTCGATTTTTTGGTTCTAGGACATGCCGGTTTCCTCACGATGTTTTCCTTCACCGTTTTGAGAGCAGTGGTGATGAAATAATTTACACAAAGTAAAGCGCCTGTCTGGGTTCGAACCTACGACCTTACAACTCGTAAGTCGTGTCCGTGACCACTGGGCCACCATTGCTCACAAGAGCTCTTCTTATATTTGTCGAATTACACCAAAGCAAGCCGCGCTACGAGCGCGCGAGCGGCTTTTACAATATTGACTTTTTTTCAACATGAAATAAACCTTATTACGCATTATTAAAGATTACCTATATTTTGAGTGTCGCATCGCTCGGCGGCACCTGTTTCAATTATTCGTTTGAAAACACGCCGACAATCATATTGCGAATAATGCGAATTTAACTGTTTGGGATAGACAATAAAGTTCAAATTGCCATGCCATGGACGAAAGTCAAGCGCGCGGCATTTCTGAAAAGTGTGAGTACGCGTGGCGCGTGCCGCACTGTTCTACCGCTCGCTACACATAATTTTGCGAAATAAGTCTTGGCGCTAAACATGTAAATCTAAGCGCACGGCAGTGCGCAGGCCAAGTTCCAGCAAGATGAAATTTACTTCATATTTGCGGCTTTTCTTTTGTACCTAATAAGTTAGATTTAATTTTGATATTAGCTGAATTAGTCTGCCACAAGCACAACTGTTGCGAATGCGACGGGGTCGGAGCACTCGTCAAAAATTATTTAGTTACGCTACCAAATTTCAGTCTGAAAACTGAAAAAACAAAACATTTTTTGAAAAAAAAACCATAAACTTGTGCTTTGTTTTTTCTTGTCACTCTTTCCTTCCTAAGAATACTTTTTACCCGTGTGTACAGTGGCCCTCGCTCGCAGTGAGCTTCCCAAAGTCAAATGTTCCCAATTGATATTGAACTTTGTTTGATATCAGCACCCTAATTGCGTAACACACTATCAGTCGGAATCTGAATCATTTTGAAGCAAATTGCTAATTCATTGCTTCATAAGTTCGAAAAAATTGTCTGCTCAACACGTAAATAACGCAATGAATGTTGTTGAACTGTCAAAATGAAACCGATTCCGATTGATAATGTGTTACGCAATTGCCCCGCTGGTCGTAATTAAAATGAAGAAATTTCAAAATTTGGACATTGATATGATGTATATATCTATATGTATAGACATGTTAACATGGGTACGTTTTGGCTTGTTAGGGTAAACACCAGAACACCCTGTATAATTCTAAATATACAGTCAACAGCACACCATGGTATCCAAAACCGACGAATTTCTTCTTCATCTCCAAACAATAGTTTATCCATTGGGGAAATTTGACAATTTGTGGTAACTTGATGTGCTGTTACTTGAACTTTGTACCCATTCCATTTTAACCGCGCGCTTACTAGGGGACGCTTTTTTTTACTAGGGGGCGCTTGGGTAATGTTTGCACACGGGCGCTACATGGGCTAGAGACGCCTCTGCACGGAAGTCACGGAACAGAGAGTTGGTTTCGCCATTTCTTCTCAGGGGTAACTACTCCTAAAAATAAGCTAGATGGAGTAGACATTTTCTTTCTAACTAGGTAGGAAATGTTCTCCCTTAAGCTTATTTTTTATAATATCACGTAATCATAAAAGTGATCTTGATATACTATTTAAAAAGTAAACAATTTCATTTAATTTAAGATTAACTCATGTCGTGGTAAAAACACTATAGTTGAACTTTTAATGAGCTGCAGTAAAATGACAGCTTATGTGTTAATTAAATGACTGAAATTGGCATCTTTTTTATTTTTCGCTGCCTACCAAATCTTGTTTTTCTAGTACAGAATAGTGTAACAAACTAAACTTATTGTTATTTGACATAAATATCTCTAAAGTAAGTCCGAAATGAGATAATAAGAAGTGTCATTTTACTGCGGCTAATTAAAAGTCGGACTTTAGCTAATAGTCACCAAAATGGTGGAGGAACTGACTGTCTAGGAATCATAAAACAAACTGCATGTATTATTTTTTTATTTATTAAGCAGTTGTAGACTTACAAGTTGTAGTTCCTAGGTTCGAACCCAGGCAAGCGCTTTACTTTGAGTTAATTATAAACTATTTCATCACCACTGCTCTCAAAACGTTGAAGGAAAACATTATGAGGAAACCGGCATGTCCTAGAACCAAAAATTCATAGACATGTACAGTCAACAAAGGAGTTAAGTATACAGGAGCGTCGGATATCGTTGAAGTTTACTAAGAAACCGATGGATGAACCTATCAACCCGCACTGGGCCCGCTTGGTGGATTATAACCGCTCTCCAAGAGAGGAGGCCTGTGTCCCAGCAGTGGGAACGTTATAGGCTGATTCTGTTAGGTTATCATTTATCACTTTTAAATGCATCTGATAACGTTTGCAGGGCCATCATGGCCAGAGACCGCACAAGACAGGGGAGGTTTGGAAGGAAAAAGGGGAGGTCTTTGTCCAGACGTGGGACTCAGTTTAGCTAACAAAAAAATATCCTGCAGCAGGGTAGTAGGTAAATAATATCGTAATTTTCTCGCTACCCCGAATAGTGCAGTCGTGAACTGTACTTTATAAATTACTTACTTTACTGCATTCAACTGTATGCAGAATGGTACATATTAATTACTTTATAGGTACAACACCATTTAAAGTATGTAAGTAATGTGAGCTACAGGCATTCGTTACATAAATTAAGTCTACGGCTAGATAAAATAAGCCTGTTGTATATTTTGTTAAGCAAGAATTTGATTTCCATAACGAATTCCATTAATTCATTTATCTCGCTATTTCATTTCTTGGATTGAAATTAAACAATGGTTTGATTATTTCCTGTGATTACTGATTAGTGATAACTGACTCCAGGTTGAAACATTTCGGTATGTACTTCGATCTCTACCGATGTTGAGTATCTACAGTAGCTTAATTGTTATATTGATAAATGATTTTATTTCTGTAAGTAGGTTTGTACAAACACTTTTACACGTCAATCATATTTTTTTTTAAACTAGATGAGGTCGGCGTTTCCTATCTGACTATTCTGAGAAGAAAAGCCGAAACAAACTCAGAAGTCACAGTCTCTTTTAAAGTCCAGACAAAATCTTGGTCAGATCGTGTGAAGACCATGTAGTCTGAAATGGCCTTTTGAGGAAAGAACCACACAGATTGAGCGGACCTGTCCAATCAGTGCACGCATTTGTCAAAAATCGTGCAGCTCAACTCAGAACTTGAGGAGCTCAACGACGAACAATACCAAAGACAGGACATTTGGGTAGGCCGCATAAACTACTCAAACTGCCAGATCATGATTAAAACTAAGAAGGAAAAAAGAAACGACCCACATAGTCTTCACATTCACAATAATTAAATAAAAAAATACTTACAAAGTAAATATTCATCTCATTATGTAAATATTCACATAATTATTTCATGAAGTGACGCGCGCTTTATTTGTGGCTAATAAGTTTACAAACACGCTGTGTGTAAGTGCAGGAACTCATAAGTGCTGACGCTATTCATCTTCACGTACATATTCACAGCGTGTTTGTACACTGGGTTATCACTAGTAAAGCGCGCAACGCTTCGTGTGGTAAAAAAAACTGTACTATATTTAGGGCCGTTTGCACCACAAATCACTGAACACGTATAAAACTGAATAAATTTTAAGCATCGTTCTGTTTCAGTCAAGCGTTTGAAGGCGCCACAGACAGATTGATGTTTTATTTTAAATATTTGTAGATAACGATCGTAGTGACAGCTGTCATGTAAATGGCGGCGGCAAAGATTTAAATCATTAGATTCGCCTGGATTAGATGCGATGATGGCCAAGTGGTATCGGTCCCGACTTACGAGTTGTAGGTCGTTGGTTCGAATCCAGGCAGGCGCTTTACTTTGTGTAAATAATTTCATCACCACTGCTCTCAAAACGGTGAAGGAAAACATCGTGAGAAAACCAGCATGTCCCAGAACCAAAAAAATCGAAGACATGTGACATCCACCAACCCGCACTGGGCCCGCGTGGTAGATTACAGCCCACTCCTTCTCGAAGAGAGGAGGCCTGTGTCCCAGTAGTGGGACATTAGGTAGTCGCGTTTCTGATACAAAATAACGCAGTGACTCGACTTTATTGTCATGGAAATAATGTGTGCAAGCTCATTCTTCTCAGTACGGACACTTTTTCGCGTGACTAAGTACGCTGAGGGACAATCTAACGATTTAAATTTGGGCGCTTTAGGCAGCAGGGTTTGAGTTTATGGTGTCAAAAACGCTTTTTAAGAAAACACACCAACTTTCAAAAATAACGTTTCAGTGACGTCATTCGTCGGTAAATTGTAGACGTTATCTCTTAGGAAATGGCGTTGTCTATTAGGAAACCGTAGCTGTAGTAGTGTAACCGCCCTACAATTTTTACAATAAAAACCATACTAATAAACATACAATCATTCTGATGATGAATTTTTGTCATATTATTCTAAAAGCAACATACTAAAATACTAGTGTTTTTATTTTTTAGTCCAAACAATAGATTTTTTGTAATTAAATAACATCCGAAGTCTTCAGATTGCTATGCTCTTTAGCATAGACCTCCCCCAGGCTTTTCCATAGCTCACGATCGTGAGGTTTTCTCCTCCATGCCTTCCCGCAATAGTTTTCAGGTTGTCTTCCCATCTTTGAAAAGGTCTTCCTCTTTTCTTCTCTAGGATACCATTCTGTCACTTCACTGGCACATCTTTCGTTTTTATAATTGTTACAGAGTAAATAAATAAACAAATTGTACCACCATTCAATCATCAAATCATCATTCTAACAGATAATATAAGTATTAAAATCAATCATTCTCGAACTCTTCTGTCATCAGAATGAACAGACCAATTGGAAGATAAACACAATATTTAAAGCCGCCAACATAACAAACATGGCCCGAGTCTTATCGTTTGTTGACAATCCCATCACATTTGGACGAGCCGTGGGAATCGCTGATAAGTGACAGTATGTACATTGTTGTTGAAAACATTATCCGTTGTAGTTAGGGAGATTTGACAGTTTTAATATTATTATTTTTGGGTAAAGCTTTTTGAATTTAATTAAAAATTATGGAGGTTGAATTCTTGTTGCAATTTTTTTTTCCAGTAGATATGTATATACTTTCATTGTTGGTTAAACGGATGTGTTTAAGTGAACTCCAACTAAATGGCTAAAGGTAACTTAACTACTTCTAGTACAGTCAGCCTCAAAAAGATGTAAACATCGGTAAGAATTCAATTAATTGTGTACAATCTTTGTTCCTTAATATTGTATCAATGGACGAGGAGCCCGTGGCTAAATAATACCGGCCGCACAGGTCGATCGATCAGGTTAAGCTACGCTTGCCGCGGTTGGTCTGTGGATGGGTGACCATCTTTACATAACGTGACCCCTTCTTCCCACGGAAAGCACGTTAAGCCGCTGGTCCCGGCTGTCATTCGTGGATCTTTAACAGTCGTTACGGGTCGTCAGAAGCCCGAAAGTCTGACAACCAGTCTTACCAAGGGGTATCGTATTACCCAGTGACTGGGTTGTGGAGGTCAGATAGGCAGTCGCTCCATGTAAAATACTGGTATTCATCTGCATCCGGTTAGACTGGAAGCCGACCCCAACAAAGTTGAGAAAAGGCTAGGCAGATGATGATTCTGGTTTATTCATGTTTAGTCTAAGTATAGGCAGACTTTAGGGCTGGACCTATAAATATATACTTATATACTATTAGATAAAGTTTTTTTTTGGGTAGTGTTATCGATAGTTGATTTATTGCTTGACAGTCTTTTTAGCTTTCCGAGGCACGGAGGGGTCACGGTATGTACTTACCTAAAGATGGTCACCCACCCACAGACCAACCGCGGCAAGCGTAGCTTACCCCGATCGATCGACCTGTGCGGCTGATATTATTTAGCACCAGACTGTCTACATCGAAACGTTTCTCTGTTTAAAATTATGACTAAACGTGTGAATGATATTAAGTCATAAATATTTTAAACAAAGGCTTAGTTTTTACTGCAGTAAATCATTTTAGTCTGCTGACAATATAATGGGATTATATTTAAAGCGGATTAGACTGCTTAGTTCTTGTTGATAATTTTTTTTTTAAGCATTGTTAGTATAGCAAGCAATGTGGGCTGCACATGTATCCATACTAATATTATAAATTCGAAAGTAACTCTGCCCGTCTGTCTGTCTCGAAAGTAACTCTGTATGTCTGCCTGTATGTTACCTTGTCACGCCTAAACCACTGAACGAATTTCGATAAAATTTGGCAGAGAGATAGATTGCATCCCGGGGAAGGACATAGGATAGTTTTTATCGACATACCTCGCGGGCGGAAGCTAGTCACACTAATATTATAAAGGCGAAAGTTTGTGTGTGTGTGTGTGGGGGTGTGTTTATATGTTTGTTACTTCTTCACGCTCAAACGGCTGGACCAATATTGCTAAAATTTGGTATGGAGGTAGCTGACACCCTGGATTAACAATAGGCTACTTTTTATCCCGATATTCCCACTGTGAGAATGCGGTTTCTTATAATAATAATTATGTTTAATTGGCGTTTTATATAATGCCGTTGGTCTCGTGGTCGCAAGCGCGACTGCTGAGTGTGGGTCCTGGGTTCAATTCCCGGGTCGGGCTGATTAAATTAAATGACAATTGGTAGGTTTGGAGTTTCTTGCCTCCCACCGCCAACCCAGCACCTACCTTCTGAAGTTTCATGTAGGTTCATGTATATTTTGATTTGAAGTAAACTCTTCTTATCACATTTAAAGGCTTCCACAGACAGGTGCGAAGCGACAGCGCGACTCGACTCTAGTAGAACAATTTCTATGAAAACATGGGAATTGTTCTACAAGAGTTGCATAGACAATTTACTGGGATGATTAACATTTCTATCCATTCCAAAAAACTTTTGAGTGATAGAAGACGAAACGCGATGCGGTCAGATAATGCTATCTAGCTTATTCGTACTAATTCGAAAACCCGAAGATTGCCGAAGCGCATACATTATGTGGTACTATTGTATCTGTTACAATTGTATCAATAAAATGTTTAACTTTAATGACAATTTAATATTCTATTGCACTATTTACTGACTACAAACTCATACAAAGTTCCTTATACTATCTTCCCACCCATTCCCTGGTTGACACTTATAAATTAACGAGAAAAGATAACCATTTGATATAGATACTCAATATGTCCTCTACGGCCTCTACCGCGATAAAGAAATTAAAATTAATTCATACATGTCTTTAAAAGATAACAAGCATATAACAAATGGGGTAGTTAGCAATCCGATATGTTAATAGATGTCAATTAGAACAACTTATGAAGTTATAAACTAAGATTAGCACCTTGCTAGCGACGACGTCCGCGTACACATTCTGTCAAATTTCTTTAATAGATTTTCAACTTTATCGCTCAATTATAAGGTTCAAAAGTGATTGGGAAAATTTGACAGTTTCGGGTAGCTTGATGTGTTTATAATCAATTTTTCCTCTTTTGGGGTAGAATTTGCGAAAATCCAAAAATACTTGTTTAATATTTTTTTAACCGAAATCCCAAAACACAATGTTTATTGATTTGACTAAAAGAATTAGACGAATTTTCATACATACTTTCATCCCCTATTCAACTGGCAAGAATTTCTGAAAAATCTTTAGTCACAAGAGGCATCTACCGTTCATGTTTTCAGTTTCAGTGGCTCTGCGTAGATGGATCAGTCAGAGGACATTTCTCTTTATTACATATTATTATTATTATGGATTGATATTATATAAAAGTCCTCCAGACCGTATTTCGGCCACGGCGGCCAATCTCAACGGAGACTAGCCTTCGGCGCGGGAGATATTATAGTGCACAAGTGTGCGCGCAGACACAGGTGCGCTCCCTCTTCCCTCAATCTCATAGTCCGATGGACGGCGGGTATATTATATAGATAGGTATACGAATGATTAATCCGTTCGTAGGTAAGTATAACTATACGCTTATAAGAAACTGCATAGTCATCTTTTGTAGCACATTACCTCTACTTAATATAGAGTTTTTATAAGTAAGTTTTGTCAAAGATTAAGAAGGTTGTAGTTCTATAGAGGTGGTTTGGTTTACAGTTTATGAGATGTAACTTTAAGAATGCAATAATTGTTAGTTATTTACAGGTGTCTTATTGTGCAGTTAACCGTAAGTAGGTACCTATATTTATACCGAAGCCTGGATCTGTGTGGAACAATCTTTATTTTCTTAGAAAAAAATAAGTACTTATATACTTTTGAAAATTGTTCTAATTACGGAAAAACTTTTCCTTTGTAGCAATAAATTCAATATTAGGATTACTATAGAACATTTTTGCTATTTGTGTTTTTTGATCTAAGCATTATTTGTAAGTAATATGTCATATTCTATCTGTATCTATTTTACTTTATACATAAATCATATTAATATTTTAAAGGCGAAAGTTTGTGAGTGTGGGGTGTGTGTGTGTGTTTATATGTTTGTTACTTCTTCACGCTCAAACGGCTGGACCAATTTTGATAAAATTTTTAATGGAGGTAGCTGACACCCTGGATTAACATATAGGCTACTTTTTATCCCGATATTCCCACGGAATCGAGTCTTATGCGGGTGAAACCGCGGGACGCAGCTAGTAATAAAATAAATCCTTTTGACAAATTGATACTTAAACTTTTTTTCAATATTTCTTCGTTAAAAATATTACAAAAATCAAGAACATTGCTCATAGGCATAATAAACATTACAAACCATTCTGAACGTTTATCTACTCTACACCAAATCGCTAAGTTTTTGTCGTAGATCTAAAATACTATTCAGCAATTTTTTGCCGACTTCATTAGTCATTGTGGCCTCCTTAATTATTGTACGTCCATGATTTATATCATTCTTATTTCTTACATTGTTACTACGATTCTCAACAGCATTTTAATATAAAGACACGATTTTATAATTTTTATTGCTTTTTTTTGGGGTTCCGTAGCAAAATAAGGACTTTTTCGTTTCGGCTGGTCGGTTTTCGTATTATGCTGATTTGATTCAAGTATTTTGAGGAAAGAGAAAGGAAGGCTACTTATAGCCCTTCACACTCAAATTAAAAGATGTGAAGAAAATACTTTATTTAAATTGTTTTTTATTCAACCTGTATTATCCCACTATTGGGTAAGGTGAATTCAACCTTTAATTCAATTAAATAAGTCAAATCATCAACCTATCGACAGCTTTGTGTTATCCATTGCCGAGTATTTAATTATAGGCTCTCTTGTGTGTCATGCTGTGGTTGGGTTTTTGCGAGTCTCATTCAGCAATTTTTAAAGAAAACCCTAATGCATTGCATCATATGTTTGAAAAAATTGTCTGCTCAACAACGTAAATAACGCAATGAATGTTGTCGAATTGTCAAAATGAAAAGCAATGCATTATTGTTTGTGTGTTACGCAATTACCATTACCAAAGTTCTAAGCCACGTGCTTTTGAGAGTGAAATTGTTCGCGACTTTACGAGATAATAATTATATCCTCAGCTACGGAACCACACAGTAAGCATAGCCAGTCAAGTTGTTGACCGTTGTTTTCAGAATTCCGTACCCAACGGACCCCAACGGGACCCTATTACTAAGGCTCTGCTGTTCCGTCCGTCTCTCCCAGGGCCTGTATCCTTTGAACCGTAATAGGCAGGCACAAGAAATTTTCAAAGAGTATGTGCAGACGCCAAGCACATCAAGTTACCAGAAACTCTCAAATTTTTCCAATCAACCTTGAACCTTATGCTGTAGTGATAAAGTTGACAGATTGTAGTAGTTTGATATACTGGCGTCTCACGTCTGTACTTCTATGGCTGCTACTGTGTACTTCTATGGCTGTACTGCTTTACCAAAAAAATATAAAAAAAATAAGGGACCCATACAAGAAAGTGTTTGAAAAAAAAAATACTGTTAAACATTGTATGGTGGTAAGGAACCCTTCGTGTACGAGTCCGGCTCGCACTTGGCCACTTTGTTTTTGCACATAGTAGGTGTTGGTGTTATTCATCGTCCGAAGGTTACGTTAGTCTAGTTTTAAATTAATTTGCGTAGGTTAGCCTTCCGAGACGTACAGATAATTGTTTTGCACTTTTTATGTAAATTATCATATTTTTGTGGTTATATTGTGCATGTATAACGTGTAGTCCTCAAAGGGTTAAGCAGAGGTGTACCATCGCGGCCTTTTCCACCTGATCACTTTTTTCGCCTAAATCCCGCTGCGGCGGCGCCAAGCCACGCCCCCTTAAAGTTTTCGCCTAATAAGAAAGTGATAACGCAATTAGTTGCAACCTGCACTGCGCAGCTTAGTGACGCATCACGTGTACAGTCACGAGCACCAATATGTCAACACTTGGCAACTTTAAATTGCGATTGTTTCACGAAATAACGAAAGCAACGTTGAAATACGACACTTTCATATACCCATGGGATCGAAAATACTATGTTCCTACTAATATAAAATTTCATTCAAAAATAAAGGAGAAAATCGCCTTTGAATAAAGCCAAGTGTATACATACTTTTGCTCGTGACTGTACTCCTTTTGTGAAATTTACGGACGAACTGTTTGACCTTGGCGCGGGGCTAGAGAGCACTTCTATTTTTTGAGTGCAAGCCAAAATGAATTTAGTGGTGGTCAGGTGGGAGTGTCCGCGATAGTACAGACGCCAGCACATCATGCTACTACAATCTGTCAAATTTCTTTAATAGATTTTCAACTTTATCGCTACAGCATAGGGTTCAAGGTTGATTGGGAAAATTTGACAGTTTCGGGTAAGCTTTATGTGCTGGCGTCTGTACATATAGAACACCCACATTTTGCCAGTTATTTTTAATTCCCATGTTGGCATCAACCGGCACCAACCCAGACTACATGCTGATACTGAGAAATTCCTAAGTGAGATTTTGTCATCTATAAAATAAAACAAAGTTGGGTTAGTTACATCATTAATTTATAACTCGAGAAAGGCTGGACCTATCTTTGATTTGTTGCATTTGTCTCCGCCCCGGATAGCAGAATAAGTGTTAAAGCTGGGAAAAATTCACGAAAAAGAAATCTGAGGAGATACGAAGTTCAGCTAGTCTTACTATAATCACACTAATATCACACTTAACACTAATATTATAAGAGCGAAAGTTTGTGAGTGTATTTGTATGTTTGTTACTTCTTCACGCTCAAACGGCTGGACCAATTTTGATAAAATTTTGTATGGAAGTAGCTGACACCCTGGGTTAACATAATAGGATACTTTTTATCCCGATATTGCCACGGGATCGACACTTATGCGGGTGAAACCGCGGGGCACAGCTAGTAATATTATAAAGGGGAAAGTTTGTTTGTATGTTTGTTACTATTTCACGCAAAAACAAACAGATTTAGTGACTACACTAACTGCGGTTCGATGTCATCACATTCATTTATTTTTAACGGACTTCAAAAAAGGACGTTCTGTATTCGACCCGTATGTATGTATGTTTAAGAGATTGGTAGTATAATTCTAACTTAGAAAGATATATTAATGATTCTAATGATTATAATTTTCTAAATATGTACCTGTTATTTTCGCGAATCATATTTTGATCAAGATACAATCCGACACTGACCTGCAAATTGCAAATAACGTAAGAAAATTTTAATTTCGCGGTCTGCCACTATCCATTCACCTTAACATCACGCCTTTATCGCTCGAAAGGATAATTATAGTACACCCACATTTCGCGAGTTATGTTTTATAGCTGGGGCTAGCCAAAAAACTAATTCGCGTATTTTTATGTGCAGTAGTCCACACCATAGATTATACAGGTCCACACGACGCTAAGAGTCTTTCATCTTGAGCTGACCTAGCATTGTATCTAATAAGCATTCGCGACTTATTAGCCAAAAATGTAAACAAATATGAGTTTATGTAAAAATAACTTTAATTCCTACTCAATAAAGTGCAGTTTACGCTACAACTTCAAACATTTTTATAACGTTTTCAATAGTGCTACTCACTCTGAAATCGACTTAATTACCATTAATATAAGTTGATATTTGTTCAATTTGAAACAAAGGGAAACGCCCATTCTTGGCCATGTTTGGCCTATCAATGGTGGTCAATGCAAAAAAATGCCCATTTAGTGACTAAAATATTGGTATTACTTATTTGTATTGAAACCTCCGAAATTAAAAGCCGATTTATTCAAGAAACTCAGTCGTTTATTGCTTTATTTAACACTTCGGTCGTTGGTCAATCGTGTCGAAGTAGGGATGGCAATATTAACTGAAAAAAATCGAATAGAATAGATTTTAGGTATGCAGGTTTTGTTGCCACTAGAACCAAATACTCACTACAAATCAGAAACTCATAAGTCGTGTCATTTCTTCGTAACCTATCAAGCAGAATCGATAAATACCTAACATTAAGTCCGAATGCGGCTAATTTGAGCAGGACATATTTTTTTATGTACCACTTTTGTAATAGTGATGTCACTCGGTTGTGTCGTTGATGTAGATGTACTGGAAATGATTAAAAAAGAAACAATACATTCTCCCTATGCCGGCAGAGCAAGCGTAGTACATACAATCGTAATTACCAAAATAATTTGTAAATCTATACTTATATATAATATATAATATAATATTATAAAGCTGCAGAGTTTGTTTGTTTGTTTGTTTGTTTGAACGCGCTAATCTCTGGAACTACTTTTCCGATTTGAATGATTCTTTTAGTGTTGGGTAGTCCATTTATCGAGGAAGGCTATAGGCTATTTAATATCACGCTATGACCCTTAGGAGCCGAGCAAAAAGAAAAAAAGTCAGAATGAAATTATAAAAAGAAAAAAAAAGAAAAAAGAACGCTAAGCGAATACGAAGTATTGCGACGGGATGGGGGTACAAGAAATTTCACGCGGACGAAGTCGCGGGCAGAAGCTAGTCAAACATATTCTTAAGGTAGTGTGTATTTATTCTGATTGCATTACACAATATCTAGGTTCCCAAATATGTATATATTTTGAAAGGACACTGATATAAAGACGAGATATGAGGAATTTCAAATTTCTATAGAAAACTTCTTTTTCTCATAACTCGTCTTTAAATCCATCCGACCATTATTTATGTTTGTTTTTCTTCAACGTTTTAGCTTTACGTCTGCAATTAGGCACCAAGATCTACCCTTGTTTACCTACCGAACAAAATGGTTCGTCAGCGAAAATCGACTGCGATGGAGGAAAAGCCGATGTATTCTGTAAGAATCTCACCGCGAAAACTTAGGTGAAGACTGAAGTGAGCTGTCATTAGTGTCAATCATCAGCAAGCATCAGGTGGAATTACAGCTCACTCCACCTAAGTTTTCACAGTGTGTTTTCTACGGAATAAACCAGCTGATATTGGAGTAATTTAAACAGTATTCCTTTTTTTAGCAGTTCTGGCAAGGTACACAAACTGAGTTATGGAAAACTTCGCTCCCGTAGCTCCATTCGCACATTATTCAAGTTTTAATTTCGAAAAAATCTCGAGACCTCATACAAAACTATAAAGCAATAAGAATTTAATTTATAGATTTAATAGAATCCTCACAATCATTTCAGGTGCGCAGTTACAAACAACCTCATAAGCCACATCAATTTAACCAATATCCACGTAAAGTTCCGGTCAGTTCAAACTTCGAACAGCGATGATTTATCGGCGCACGCGACGATCAATGCGATGGACCGGTCACGACCGACGTGGGAGACCTACTCGTCTAGAAGAGATAGGTAAGCTTCAGCTTTTAATTATTTGTTGAATGATCACGAAGTTATTGTTATAGAAGCTTGGTGGGTAATTGTTTTTAAAGTGGTTGGATGCGTTCGCAAGTTTGAATTGATAGGAGTTTATGTAGGACTGATGCTGGGCAAAAAATAAGTTAAGTAAGTATTTGTACGGAGTGTACAGTAAGAAAGAATGAAAGAAAATGCATTTACTTAGCACAGACTTAAATGCACATACCACAAGAAGTCGAGGCGGGGTACTGTGTCACCTAGTAACTGGGGTCAGGGCCGTCTTTCACTTATTGGAGGCCCTGGGCATACATAAGGATCACGGGGTACACCCACGGGACGCAGGCACCCCTGTGTCCCGTGGAGATGTAGAAGCAAAATTGGACTTCCACTGTTTTTATTATTACCTACGTGTTCATTTGGGTCCGCCGCGTTTAGGTTTTAGAAATTATTGCAACAAACTTCAACATATCTAATAGATAATTAATAAGTTTGGGGCTAGAAACTTATTGTAAATCGCACTGCAAATCAATTATTTTGTCATTGAATCGGGTATTGATAATGCGTAGAATGGAACGGCGGCTGCAATAAATGATTTTTAGGGGCCCCTGCCGACCGCGGGGCCCTGGGCCCTTGCCCAGAGGGCCCTATGGAAAAGAGGGGCCTGACTAGGGTGTGGAGGTGAGATAGGCAGTCGCTCTACGTTAAATACTGGTATTCAGCTGCATCCGGCTAGACTGGAACCAGAACACAACACAGTTGGGAAAAGGCTAGGCAGATTTTTTGACTAGAAGTGGTGGCGGGAAACCAAACGTTTTTTGTGCCACCAAGTAGCGTTGCTGAGTTTCGGGTTGAAGGATATAGATACTGGTGCAGTACCTATACAGATACAGGTGTGTAGAGCAGTGGTGGCCAAGTGGAGACGGCAGCGACTTACGAGTTGTAGGTCGTAGGTTCGAACCCAGACCGGCGCTTTACTTTGTGCAAATTATATCATCACCACTGCTCTCAAAACGATGAAGGAAAACATCGTGAGGAAACCGGCATGTCCTCCAAAAATTCGAAGACATGTGACATCTACCAATCCGCACTGGGCCCGCGTGGTGGATTACGGCCCACTCCCTCTCACAGAGAGGAGGCCTGTGTCCCAGCAGTGGGAACATTATCGGCTGATTATGTATGTATAGATACTGGTGTGGTGACAGGGACACAAGTCGTTTCAGCTTTGAGAAGCCATATCTAAAAAATACGTTAATCCACATTGCACTTGCCACGTTTATGATAGTAAATTGTATTAAGTAAACAAATATTATCATCTGCCTAGCCTTTTCCCAACTATGTTGGGGACGGATTCCAGTCTCACCGGAAGCAGCTGAATACCAGTACTTTTACATGGAGCGACTGCCTGTCTGACCTCCACAACCCAGTTACTGGGTAATTAAATACCCCTTAGTCAGACTGGTTTTCAGACTTTCGGGATTCTCGACTGTCAAAGATCCACGAATGACAGCCGGGACCAACGGCTTAACGTGCATTCCGAGGCGCCGAGGGGTCTTGGTATGTAAAAATGGTCAGCGATCTATGGAACAACCGCGACAAGCGTAGCTTAACCTGATCGATCGAACCGTGCGGCGGACAAACAATATTTCCTTAATTAATTTGTAACAAATCTTTAAATACCGCCACACAAAACATCCAATATCTATGTAACATTTCAATTAATTATTCGAACAAGCCTGCACAAAGATATACTTCAACCACAGGTACTGGAAGTGTCGGTCCTAGCCGGGTTTGAGAGCGTGGGCGGAGTGGATTGACGTTTAGCCGCTAATGACTGCAAATATTGACAGACACTTCATTTTATTTATCTATCTGTGTCTGGCAGCAACAGCTTCAGTTACTGGGAAAATGAAATACGATAGTGTTTTGAGAGTAACGAGATGGTTTGAGGCTGTGAGGCTGTGAGGCTGTTGAATGTCTTAATTTCAAGTTTGTATCTTCAGTTGTCCAGTTCAACCAGTCTTACCAAGGGTTATCGTAGGTTGCCCACAGGTGGAGGTCAGACAGGCAGTCGCTCAATTTTTAGATAGTTATAAAAAAAAATTAGGTCTGCCATATATTTTGATCGCGTAGTGTTAGCACTGAGCGGGGCTTGTGGCTAAGTAATAACAGCCGCACGGTTCGATCGATCAGGTTAAGCTACGCTTGCCGCGGTTGGTCTGTGGATGGGTGACCATCTTTACATACCAAGACCCCTCCGTGCCTTGGAAAACATGTGAAGCCGTTGGTCCCGGCTGTCATTCGTGGATCTTTGACAGTAGTTTCCGTGTCTTGGAAAGCACGGCGTGAAGCAGTTGGTCCCAGCTGTCATTCTTGGATCTTTGACAGTCGTTACGGGTCGTCAGAAGCCCGAAAGTCTGACAACCAGTCTTACCACGGGGTTTCGTATTACTCATTAACTGGGTTGTGTAGGTCAGATAGGCAGTCGCTCCATGTAAAATACTGGTACTCAGCTGCATCCAGTTAGACTGGAAGCCGACCCCAACATGGTTGGGAAAAGGTTAGGCAGATGATGATAGGTAGGTATAGAATAGATATAGATGAATAAAACTGTCAACAGGATTCTTTTACGGTACACGTAAAAGAATCCTGTTTTAGCGGCAAACATAATATTTTCGGTGGTAAAAGTGTACAAATGAACATCAGCTTATGTCTTAATAATTCAGGAACATTATGTTTGTCAAGCGGCTATTGACCCCTGAGTGGTCATTACTGTATTACATAGTGAAGATAAGCCATGAAACAAGCTAGTAGACACAGGTGATAATTTTCTGTTACAGAGAAACGTAAATTGATGGCAAGCTTCGTAGAATAGATTTTGGTGTCTGTTAGAGATATGAATCCTTACTTCATAGCCACGCATTGTTTCGCTTCTTAATTTAATTTTTTCTAGATAAGTTTCGTTTTTTTATTTTTTATTTGAAATGTGTTTGCTCTTGACTCTAGTCTAGGTCAGAGGTGACAGAGACAAAGTCGACGATGGAGTGAGCTTACCAAGATATCTGACTGATAAAATCAGCCTCTATGGACATTAATAATCCATAACCTTCCATATTTTTCATAAGCACTTCCATTCTTCACTTCGTTTTTTATCCCAGACTATTCTAACCAGTCATTACCGCTGTTTTAAGAGCCTCATAGCGTCAGACGGTCTCAGTTTACACAGGGGGCTTGTATTGTTATTGTATTGAGTTACCTAGCCTATCGTTATCATTAACGTTATTGAGCTTATCGGCATCGCCCTGGGCAGTTACGTCAGTAGGGGGAGGGAGATTTTGTGGAAAAGTGACGGAACAAAAAAGTTAACTTCAAGTAGGTACGTTTATTCTCGACATCTACGGATATCTATGGGGTAATGCGTAACACACATAAAATGACAATTAGTCGCAATTTCTTTCAATTTGACAGTTCAGCATTCATTGCGTTATTTACGTTGTTGAGCAGACGAATTTTTCAAACCTATGAAACAATGGATTATGAATTTCCTTCGAAACCCTTCGGATTGTGATTGAAAGTACTTGGTCGGGGATTAGTATGTCATAGGGAGGACTATATTCTTGGTTTACATGACATATTTTTCAGGTTTGTACACTATGAGTATTGGCGGTCATCATCATCTGCCTAGCCTTTTCCCAATTGTTAGGGTCGGCTTCCAGCTGAATACCAGTATTTTACATGGAACGACTGCCTATCTGGACCTCCACAACCCAGTTACTGGGTAATACTACTAATAATACTGGTTGTCAGACTTTCGGCTTCTGACGGCCCGTAACGACTTTCAAAGATCCACGAATGACAGCCGGGACCAACGGCTTAACGTGCTTTACCAGGCACGGAGGGGTATTGGTTTGTGAAGATGGTCATCCATCCACAGACCTACCACGGCAAACGTAGCTTAACCTGATCGATCGACCCGTGCGGCCGTTATTACTTAGCCCAGTGGTAACAGCCGCGACTTATGAGTTGTAGGTCGTGGGTTCGAACCCAGGCAGGCACTTTACTTTGTCTAAATTATTTCATTACCACTGCTCTCAAAACGGTGAAGGAAAACATCGTGGGGAAACCGGCATGTCCTAGAACCAAACATTCGAAGACATGTGACATCGACCAAGACGCACTGAGCCCGCGTGCTAGATTACAGCCCACTCCCTCGCGAAGAGATCTGTGTCCCAGCAGTGGGAACATTAGAGGCTGATTATGCTAATCTCTTTGTCATCAGTATAATAAAATATGTTTATTTCTAATCTTTTTCCACAGTAAGCCACACCACAGGTAACAGAACGTCGCTACAGAGAGACTTATCCAACTCTAATCGGCTTGTAAGATACAGATTAACCTTATTACAGTTGTATGTATTCAATATCATTACAATGTAGCTAGAGAGGTAGAAAATAATGGAAATTACTTCCTGGTTAATCCCTCACGGAAAGCACAAAAAGTTATTAGTAGTAAGAGAGCTCCGTGAAATGGTTTCTTATTTCTTTTTCCGTAAATCACCATCTGCCTAGCCTTTTCCCAACTATGTTGGGGTCGGCTTTCAGTCGGACCGGATTCAGCTGAATACAGGTATTTTACATGGAGCGACTGCCTATCTGACCTCCACAATCCAGTTACTGTGTAATACAATACCCCTTGGTAAGACTATCTGTTTCTAGGAATGAATCTAGCATAACGTCTATTTTTACATTTTCGTTGAATAAAATACAATGGAATAATACACCAAAAGAACAATATTCGTTAAAAAATAATTCTACTGTTTGATTAGTTTGTTAAATAAAAAAACGTGATTATAAAATTCATTATATTGTTTCTGTGAAATATGTTTCATTCAAGTTAATAATCGTTGAAACAATAATATCCTACTGTAAGAACAGTAGCCCTACTAATATTATAAATGTGAAAGTTTGTGAAGATGTTTGGATGTTTGTTACTCAATCACGCGTAAACCGTTAAACAGATTTGGATGAAAATTGGCACATAGATAGACCAGTTCCTGGATTAACACATAGAATCATTTTTATCCCGATATTCCCACGGGATCGAAACTTACGTGGGTAAAATCACGGGGCTCTGCTAGTTCGAAATAAAAATACAAGGACCAAATATTATATGAAACATTTTCTGTGAAACGAAATTCTATAAAATTTCTGTCTGCGAAACAAAGGAACACCCATTTCTGTTGCTATTTGACACGAGTATCTGACAAATGTTGCGAAAGTAGACTTACCTTTATGTGTAGGTAGGTGTAGGTACTTGGCAATAATTCCTCAGGTGGATTAACGAACAGCTTATTACACAACATTCTAATCACTGCTTACCGAAAACAATCATTCACCACCATCATTCACAAACCTCTTTACAATTCACACACAACATCCCGAAAAAGGTAACAGAAAACAGCTTTAAAATCGCTGTAAAATCCTTCATATTAATCTATCACAGGCTGTCTACGACCAAAACCTATATAATAAGCGACATAATAAGGAGCCAAATATGCAGAGTGCGTTCCTGAAGTAAATATTGGGACCACGTGTGCCCACGTGCCCGGCCGGTAAACCTCGTGACACAGTGGAAGCGATACTGATGCAATAAAGCGGCATGTCTACGAAGTAGCGGGAGGACTTATTTATTTGTGCCCAATAGAAATATACTTTTAGGGTCCCCGCACACGGGCCACCGGCCACAGCCACAAACGCTGCCACGACCAGCTAGAAGCTTTGTAGAAGAAGAAGAAGATTTGTAGCGTGTGGCGGCCACCGGCGTCAACCGTGTGCGGCGAGTCCATATAAAATGTATGAAAACTACAGGAAATATAATACAGTGGCCCGTGTGCGCAAACGGCCAAATTGCTACTAATATAAATTAATCGAACATACCTAAGTATCTCTTATGGGGAATCCAGTTTCGATTGAAGTGTGTGGAAGTTCCAAGAGTACACATTTCTGGCTAATTGGTTTAGTGACATTTATACCTAAACGTTTTTTAGGGTTCAGTACCTCAAAAGGAAAAACGGAACCCTTATAAGATCACTTCGTCGTCAGGGCAAATACTCAGGGCTGCAACCCCTTAAAGCAGTGAAAAATCAAGCTTCTAACTAAGTCAACGCAATCAAAAGATACGGGCGTGTATGTTCCGTTTATGCCGCATATTTTGACACTCGCAAGTCGCAAGGGATTCAAAACCTATAGGGATCCTGCTTCCCATTGACCTATAGAATCATGAAATTTGACAAGACGCAATGTCATGTAGCAAAGTAAATGAAAAAATCCGCAAACCATAAATTTGTGCATGTGTTTGAACCCTCGGTGCGCGACCAAACCTGAAATCGCGAAAACAAAATCAGCTGTTCCCTACATTTATGTTCGCGTAACTCGTCAAAGTGTAGGGAACAGCATATTTTTTTTTTTGCGTTTGTAACTTTGGTCCCTTAGTAAAAGTTGTTCATAATGATGAGTACAATCTCCCATTTCGATTTGTCGCATGTTTTCAATTTCACCCTGTATATAAAAATCTCGTGTCACAGTGTTTGTTATCGAACTCCTCCGAAAGAGCTTGACCGATTTTTATGATTTTTTTTTGTGTATTTTTGGTAGTTCTGAGAATAGGTCGTAGGCTATATCTTTTTTTGTTTTGCAAAACAACTTTTGCGGGGTCAGCTAGTTATTTATTAAAATAAAAAATAAGGAGAGACTTCTGCCCAACCCTTTATAATAATAATAATAAGACCTTTTTTTTTTTTTTTTCTTTTTCTTTATCCTGTAATCGTGTAAAACAGCATACTTTTAGACAACTGGGTCATTAGAACCAAAAACATATCATCGCCTCAACTGTGCCACAGCCCTAAAGATATAATAAAGTGGGCACGTCACGCACACTCGGTCCCATCTCATTAAGTTAAACTGTTTCTGTTAGCTTTAAATAGCACTTCATTGGGTAGTGTGCGCACTTTACGAGTTGAAGGACTGTGCCCATTCGTTCTGGACGAGGACTTGAATTACTAGAACTTGCGAATTTTTTGGTGAAATGCGGTGCATAGAGAATTTCAGTGACATAGTAGGAGAATTAAAGGATCCACTGTAAACTTGGATCGTCTTATTACAATCAGACCCAGCGGCGTAATTACATAACACATTAACATTTGAAATGCCTTTCATTTTGACAATTCAACAACATTCATAGCTGTATTTACATTTTCGAGCCGACAAATTTTTCAAACATATGGAGCAAATTTTTTTTTTATTGATGTATGTTTTTAATTAGATAATAAAAATGTTGTTATTGTTGAGTTTTTTTATTTGATATTGTATAGGTACATATTATTATTAGAGTATAAAATGTCCATAGTATAAGTGTTTTGTATTGTTTATTAGAGTATAAGTAGTATAAAAGTTAGGTTTTATACCTACCCACGTGTACATTAGGTTCACATTGTAAATATTCGTATGCCGCTATTAGCGGCGGACGTGTTGAACTGACCAACTTTGTACCTACCATATCCGACGAATAAATGTCTTTGTCTTTGAATGTATTAGGAATTTCTTTCAATATCCTTGGAATGGTGAAAGAAAGTGTTACGCAATTGGACGCAGGTTAAAAACAAGAAGCCATTTTTGAATTTCAAACCTTATTCCGACACCGGTAAAGTTCTTAAAACAAAACTGACATCTTAGAAACGGACTAAGTTAAACAAGTCGGATTAAGAGAAACGTTACTTTGTATACAGAACCAACGTGTCCTATACACAAAGTAACGTTTCTTATTAGGTACAAAAATTAGCTCGATGGTTCAAACTACGTACAAAGAAAAGCTTTGTTTTGTAATATATGTATAGCAGCCAGCCGTTTAGTTAACCGCCTACCGTTTTAACTAAACGGCGGCCGTTCAACTAACGGCCTGAATGATAATTAAGTAATTATAATTTAGGTTGGAACGGTAACCAATCATGCGTGCACGCGCGAGCCGAATTGGTCGCAGTAACTAAGCCAGGGCACCCCGGCCAAATGGGTTAGGTTACTATAGGTTAGAACTGTGATCAACCGCGTGTGAGCCGAGGGAGCGAAGCGAGGCGAGCACTACTTCCAAAAGCCAGGTGGTTAACTAAACGGCTAATTTAACCAGTAGGCTGCGACATAATGCACGGTGGTTGGAAATTAAATACCTCCCGGAGACAAAGTAATATTGGTCCCGTCACGTAAAAAGAAAGCTGGCGTTTACCTGCGCACTGAGCGATTTAACGATCAAATTGGTGGTATGAAGGGAGGTTCCTGCACATGAGAGAGCCTCCCGTCCCAGCCGCCGCGGGAGACGCTCCGGGCGTCGGGAGCCGCGCGACGACTCCCGGCCACCGAAGCCGCGGGCCTGCGGGCGGAGAGTAATGGATAGCTCACCGTCCGATCAGGACCAGGCCCGTGCCGGACGGCGCGTACGTGTTCCACGCGCGCCTCAAAGAGATGTCAGCATCGAGGAGGGGCCCCATAGGGCCGAAGCCTGCCGGGTCAGCGGGATTGTCCGAAAGGGTTACCGCTGGCCCGGAACATAAAGGACTAAGGAAGGAACACGGGTGGGTTTTAGTCAGTAAGAGTCTGACACTCCCTTCCGCTCCACCCAGAGCGGGAGGGGTCATTTGATGATAACCCATCCGCAGAAAAAAAAAAGGGAGCGCGACACTAGTAAAGTAACTAATATGGTTCTACAATAAAACAATTATAATAACAGCGGCACAGGTCAATCGATCAGATATCAAGCTACGCTTGCCGCGTTTGGACTGTGGATGGGTGACCACCTTTACATACCGTGACCCCTCCGTGTCTCGGAAAGCACGTTAAGCCGTTGGTCCCGGCTGTCATTCGTGGAGGTTTGACAGTCGTTACGGGTAGTCAGAAGCCCGAAAGTCTGACAACCAGTATTGCCACGGAGTATCGTGTTACCCAGTAATTGGGTTGTGGAGGTCCGATAGGCAGTCGCTCCATGTAAAATGCTAGTATTCAGCTGCATCCGATTAGACTGGAAGCCGACCCCAACATTTGGTCCCATAGTAAAAGTTGTTCATAATGATGAGTACAATGACCCCTGAAGAGGTCCAGAACGACTTAGATTTAAACGTGTATAAAACAATAGCCTAGTACTTTAGGACAAGATGCGCAGACACATCCCCGTGCGCAGACACATCCCCTCCACTGTCGCGCAGCGTTTTTATTACTTGACGACAGCTGTACCTGAACTGCCGACCTTACAGACCAGTTGTGTTATATGTATGTTACCTAGCTATTGACATTAAAGCCTTTTAAACCAGAAGGGCAATTCTCTTAATTTTATGAACGTTCACAGTCTGATCTCAGTCTCAATCTGTCAAAAATACCTCTAAAATCCCTACATTTTTGACAAGTTTTTCAAGTGAAAACTTCTTTAGGCGCGCTGGGCATTTTTTTTTTTCATTTTTTTCAAAACCATTGAACTCGCAGCACTGTTACCGTAAGCGACACCGCGCGTGTTTTGTTTATAAGGGCCTGTTCACACCACGTTTTTTAAACGCGCCGTTGACGCGCGTTTGCAGCGATACAGACATGATACGCACGCGAGTCAGACACAGCCTGTACACCTTCTGTAGGATAAAAGCGCGCCATCGACACACGTTTCTAAAACGCGCGTCAGCGGCGCGTTTAAAAAACGTGGTGTGCATAGGACCTAAGACGATTAAAAAAATACACGCTTCGGATATTCGGCTGTCCTCGGGATGTACTCGATTTTAATGTATATCCGACATGTCAGTGAGTGATGGCAAAGTATTCTGTTTGTGTTTTGTTTTCACTTCTGTCGGCACTCCCGGAGTGCCACTGTTTTTTTTTTGACATTTATTGTCGCTGAGATGTGATTGCGACTAGATTTTGAACATTTTTAATTGCGGGAATCGGCCTTCTGAATTCAGGAACGTAGAGTTTAGCAGCAGAGAAATGACTTAAAACTTCGTAGGTAGAGCTTAACTAAGTACCTATATCTTTCTCTTTTTAGAGGTCCTGGCAATGTTAAATTGCTGAGATTATTTTCCATAAAGATACTTTCAATTACTAATTACCAAGCCACGTAAGGCCCTTTGTGCACAGTACGGTTTCTTCACGGTACGACGTACGAACAGTGCCGTAGAAAAAACGTGTTCGTCAACAAGCTTCCCTAGTGACCCATACAACAGTGACGACCGTGCCTACACACGGCGAATAAGCCGTAGTTTTTCGCGGCAAAAAACACTTGTGTGTAGAAAGTGTCAAACGGTAAATTCTTCGAAATAAGCCGTAGTTTTTCGCGGCAAAAAACACTTGTGTGTAGAAAGTGCCAAACGGTAAATTCCTTGATAGTGGTCTAACGACCCCAAAGTTAACAAATTAAATAAATACATTGAAGTGTAGCGGTATCTACAACGCCACATTAGAACAGCGCGTCATACTGACGTCACGCAAAATCCTGCATCTCGCAAGCAAAGTTTACCGCGCACCTAGCATAGATACAACGGCCCGACATGAATCATGGGGCAGTTGCCCGCCAGACACAACACCCGTCTAGTCGGAGGATTCTCCCTTTTCCACCAACTTTTCCAAAATTAATTCTTCTATAGAGGCGGGTTCGATTCCCGCACGGAACAAATATTTGTATGACCTACAAGTAGTTGTTCCGGGTCTGGCTGTTTGTGTATGTGAGATTAAATGTTTGTAAACGCACCCACAATACAGGAGAAATTCCTAGTGTGGGGCAACGTTTTTAAAAAAAAAAAAAAAAAAAATATTGTAAGTTCAGTTAAATAAATAGGTACGTTAATGAACTAATTACGAATTAATTAATTTAATTTTGCTTCAACCCTACTTAAATAACAATTAACTCATTAAATAAAACTCGTGCAGACGTATTATAAAAATGCAATCGTATGCATTGCCTCATAAAATTATATTGAACTATAAAATCGGTAATTTAATTCGCCTGTCCTTAATTATAATTAAGTACGCCGGGGTAATGCGTTAGTCCTGTTCTGTTATTTTATAACTCTATTCTTATTACTGTCACAATAGTTGTCGGGGATTGTATATAAATAGAATTTGTTTTTAGAGGATACTAGCTGCGCCCCGCCCCGGAATATCGGGATAAAAAGTAGCCTAGATATGTTAATCCAGGGTGTCAGCTACCTTCATACAAAATTTTATCAAAATTGGTCCATCCGTTTGAGCGTGAAGAAGTAACAAACATATAAAACACACACACACACACTTACAAACTTTCGCCTTTATAATATTACTGTGATTATTTATCGAGAGCTATTTTTGTGAAAAGTGAAACTTCCAAGTGCTCATAAACGCTTCGATGCTGCCGTCGACGCCCGTCGACGCCCACCGTTCACGCGTCGACAGCTGCCGTCGACAACGTGTCGCTCGTGTATGTGAGTACGGTGCTCAAATACACGACCGACATGTTGTCGACGGCAGACGCCGACACTTGTTGACAGCTGCAGTTGTCTCGCGCCTGTCGTTCGTGTGTATGTACACTTTGAGCTCTTACACACGAGCGGCATGTTCCCAACGGCAGAGGTAACTGCAGCCGTCGACATTTCAACTTCGAGTTTCAAGTGTCGCTATAGGTCGACGGTTGCCGCCGACGCGCGTCGACGGCTACCTCGTTACCTCCCTTTAGTTACCTCTGCCGTTGGGAACATGCCGCTCGTGTGTAAGAGCTCTTAGGCGGCGGCGATTCGATAATTATTTGGATTGAGAGTGCAATTTTAGTTTTTGTTAATTGACTAGGAACAACCCCCTCCTCAAACCCCTGTTAGTTCGTCTTCTGTTTTAATCTCTGTCATAACCACTTTGTCTAGGTTTACTCTTTTTGACAGGTCAGGGTGTATCGGTATCGTAACCACCTAAATTATTATTGTGCACTGAGTTACTAATAGGCCTTTGGTGTGGGATGCTACCTGTGTCGACACCCTCGCGCCATCCCATCTTCCTAGCACGGTGGGCTGTGCTGGGACGGCTGCTTCAGGAGCAGAAAACCTCAAACGGCGCAAATATAACAACCTTATTGGGAGCTATATGTTTGAGCCGTTTGGGGTTGAAACACTAGGGCCTTGGGATCCGAGTGCTCATCAAATATATCGGGACATCGCCAAGCGGTTGGTTGACTCATCACGTGACCAGAGGGCTGGCCTATTTTTAGCCCAAAGAATAAGCATTGCCATCCAACGTGGTAATGCTGCCAGCCTTTTGGGCACTTATGCCATTGACAGCGATGCGGACGAATTTTTTGATGCCCAATGAGCTCCTCTCTTTTTCTTTTCCCTTCTTTTTTTATATACTTGTATATACTATATAATATGTATATTTTAGAGTTAAATTGTAAGATAATTAGGTATTAATAAAAATAAAGTTACTAATTGGGTATCAAATCTTAGATTTATAGAAAACTAGCAGCGCCCCGCGGTTTCACCCGTATAAGTGTCGATCTCTTGGGAATATCGGGATAAAAACTATCCTATGTCCTTTCCCAGGACTCAAACTAGTACCAAATTTCATCTAAATCGGTTCAGCGGTTTAAGCGTGAGGAGGTAACAGACAGACAGACACTTTCGCATTTATAATATTAGTATGGTACCTACTAGTGTAAAAAATGTTGTAAGGTAATTAATTTTAATTCTTTTGGCGACATAAAGATCATGAATAATTATTATTATCCATTTATTTCAGGCATCAAGGCCCATATAAAACACATACTATACAATATTAATATAACTTAAAAATACTATTTTACACTAAAAACTTACGCACACGAAGTGTCTGCGTCGTGTTTCCCTGTCTGGTGTCATGTAGCCGGTCACGAAACTGGCGGTACACAACACCCTTCGGCCAGAACTCTTCCTTGAGGAACTTCTCGAGATGATGTGTGTGGCTACCGCATTAAAATAAAATTACGTTGAGAAATATTCCTTCATGAACTTTTACTATCATGTTCTTGTAGCCAAAATTCAGGCATTGATATTCAGGGGATGTTGGGGTGCAGTTCAGATAACAGTACAACCAGAACATCATCATCTGACTAGCCTTTTCCCGACTATGTTGGGGTCGGCCGCTGAATACCAGCATTTTACATGGAGCGACTGCCTATCGGACCTCCACAACCCAATTACTGGGTAACACGATACTCCATGGCAATACTGGTTGTCAGACATTCGGACTTCTAACGACCCGTAACGACTGTCAAAGATTTACATATGACAGCCGGAACCAACGGCTTAACGTGCTTTCCGAGGCAAGGAGGGGTCTCGATATGTAATGGATGGTCACCCATCCGCGGATCGACCTCTTCAAGCGTTGCTTAACTTTGAAGATCGACCCGTATGCCTGTGATTTAATGTATATGTTCTAGTTGTATTGACAACCAGAACATGCTTAAACACGAAACAGGTGGTACCTTAATCCCACAAATCCCCGCCTTACATCCCCAACATTTAAAACATGGGGACACCCTCATAGAACACTAACAAATTAAGCCGAAGACACACTGATCCCCTATTATTCGTAATTAATCGTTTCTACAGCAAGTTGATCCTTTATTTTACGATCATCACGTGTTTGTCACGTCAAAATGTTGAACTCTCGGGTTTCTTGACTGTCATTTGTTTTGACTCGGGGTCAACGTACTTGACACCCTTGAACAATAAAAGTGATCAAGTTTTATGTGTTGTTTACACTAATTTATGGCGCCCGGCCCTGCTTGTGATAGTTCTATTTTACGTGCAGTTAAATAAAAATGAAGATTAATTAAAGAATAGTAACGCTTGATTAGTGAGTCCTACGAATTGGTCGTTGATGATGATTCAATTTTTTTTATGAGTTTTACAGTCACCAAAAGAGATAGGTATGCAGGATCGTCGGATATAGTTGAAGTTTAGTAAGAAACCGATGGATGTTCTCGAATAAAATTTAATTTTATTAATAGAAAACCTCTCTGTCTTGCGCGATCTCCGGCCATGTTGGCCCTGCGAATGATATTAGATCGTCACGCCACCTTCGCCTTGGTCTACCTCGACGGCGATGTCCTGCCTCAGGCGTCCAGTGAGTGACGATCTTTGCCCATCTCTCCGGGTGCATTCGTGAGACGTGTCCGGCCCACTCCCACTTCAGCCTGGCTGTTTTTTCTCCAACATCCGCTACTTGAGTTATAGAGGAAGGAAGGAAAAAGGGGAGGCCTTTGCCCAGCAGTGGGACACAAACTAGGCTAAAAAAAAATAGAAAACAAACGGCTCATTTATCAAATTAAATTTTATTCGTACACTAGCTTCTGCCCGCGACTTCGTCCGCGTGAAATTTCTTGTACCCCCACCCCGTCGCGTCGCAACACTTCGTATTCGCTTACCGTTCACTCTGAGTTTTTTTCTTTTTGCTCGGCTCCTAAGGGTCATAGCGTGATGTTAAATAGCCTATAGCCTTCCTCAAGAATTGGAAAAATCAAATGCAAATTTTTTTTTTCAAATCTGACCGATAGTTGCAGAGATTATCGCGTTAAAACAAACAAACTCTTCAGCTTTATTATTAGTATAGATAAAAAACTCTATGGCCCATAACTCCTTAATAGGTACCAACTCTAAACATCTTACACACGTGATAACTTTTAAACGAAATATCCGATTGAGATGAAACAAAAAGTATTTTACTTCTTCATAAATACTCTTGATAACATAATGCTTAATTTCGATAAAGATTAATATTACGATACATATTTAACGTAGTTTTTTTTCTTCAGACGATTTAATCATTATTTTGAACACAAAATCGGTTATTGTGATTAAACCATGATAGCTAGATATATGTTCTCGCGGACTTTTTTGTAGGTCTTAATGGGCTCTACAAACCCGTAGTACATCATTTTGTTCCATTGTCAATAGTTTTTGCAGCGCACGCAAAAATAGGTTTTCGATTTTACACCTTGTGTTACAAAATAGCAATTTTATTACGGATCCCTAATTTTGAAAAAAAAAAAAATAGCCTATAGCCTTCCTCGATAAATGGACTACCCAACACTAAAAGAATCATTCAAATCGGACCAGTAGTTCCAGAGATTAGCGCGTTCAAACAAACAAACAAACAAACAAACTCTGCAGCTTTATAATATTATAGTATTAGTATATTAGTATTAGTATAGATAAGTTACGCATATTATGGGCATAGGTACTTGTAGCCACAACCTATAAACCTATCTACACTGCTTGATATTTTGCGTTCGATCTAACATAGTACAGACGCCAGCACATCAAGCTACTACAATCTGTCAAATTTCTTTAATAGATTTTCAACTTTATCGCTGAAACATAAGGTGCAAAGTTGATTGGAAAAATTTGACAGTTTCGGGTAGCTTGATGTGCTGGCGTCTGTACATACTTATGTCATATGAAGTAACGTACAGCACAGCATAATGCTGTGTTGTACGTTACTTTTGTATCCATACTAATATTATAAATTCGAAATTAACTCTGTCTGTATGTTACCTTTTCACGCCTAAACCACTGAACAGATTTCAATAAAATTTTACAGAGATATAGATTGCATCCCGGGGAAGGACATAGGATATTTTTTATCGAAATACCTCGCGGGCGAAGCCGCGGGCGGAAGCTAGTGTAGATATAAATTTCAGGCAAACAATCTGCCAAGGCTTTTCCCAACTATGTTGAGGTCGGCTGAATACCAGTATTTTCATGGAGCGATTGCGTATCTGACCTCCACAACCCAGTCACTGGGTAATACGATACTGGGTTCTGTGTTATGGGGTTTGGTTTCCGCACTTAGTCCTTTAAAGGACCATTGTGCGTGGGCCATGGCGGCCGTCGGTAGTTATTCCAACCAGCCCACCTCCCTCCAGAAGCTGATCAAGTCTCCTGGTCTGTTGAGAACATCTGTGTACGATCTGGGTGTACCGAGGGTTTCTGACCTTATCTGGGTGACGGACGCCTGTGCACTCAAAGAGCACACGCTTAATGGTTTCATCAGCATCAGGACAGTCCGTATATACAGTTACTGGGTAATACGATACCCCTTGGTAAGACTGATTGTCAGATTTTCGTGCTACTGACGACCCCGTAACGACGGTCAAAGATCCAAGAACGACCGCCGGGACCAACGGCTTAACGTGCTTTCCGAGGCACAGAGGGGTTTTGTTATGTAAAGATGGTCACCCATCCCTAGCCCAACCGCGGAAAGCGTAGGTTAACCTGATCGATAGACCCGTGCGGCTGTTATTACTTAGTCACAAGTCGCTACTGTTGGGTTAAAATAAAATTTATCTTTATTTCAGACAATGTTACGCATTACAATGTAATCGTCTATGTGATCATAATTACCAAATTATTTCAGACTAGCTGTTGCCCTCGACTTCGTCTGCGATCCAGGATAAAAAGTAACCTATGTCCTTCTCCAGGTCATGGTCTACTCATTTGCCAAATTTCATCCACAACCGTTCAGCCGTTTTAGCGTGAAATCGTAACAAAGAAACATACAAAAAATCAAAACTTTTCCCTTTTAATATGAGTTTAAACTACTGCCATAGAGCCCGTTTCATATCTCTTAGTTCTTACTTCTTACCACACCCTTCTGTCCTAGAAAACCAACTCAAAATCACATTAAAATAATCAGAAAAATAAACATTTCAAATTAATAAAATCTCCCACCAAAATCCCTCCAAAATCACCTGTATAATCAAAATCAGATTTGGAGGTATACTTGATGTAAATGTAAGTAATTAAATAATCAGCCACTCTGCGCCCTGAAACTTGAATGTTGTATCTTTTCCAACCCTTGGGTACCTACCTACATGTAAATTTAAAATTAATTAAACGTGTATATGGGGACGCCAGCCCTGTGCGATGATTAGCAGAGCCGCACTTGGGATGCAGAATGAATTTAATGTAGTATCATTTCATTGTGGCTCCTGACGGGAGAGGGGCCCGTTGCTAAAAAATAACAGCCGCGCAGGACGATCGATCAGGTTAAGCTACGCTTGCCGCGGGTGGTCTGTGGATGGGTAACCATCTTTACATACCGTGACCCCTCTGTGCCTCGGAAAGCACGTTAAGCCGTTGGTCCCGGCTGTCATTCGTGGTTCTTTGACAGTCGTTACGGCCGGTTTAGGTCCTGCTATGTGACAGATTTGTTCTAAGACATTTAATAATCCTATGCCTTAAAAAAATTGTCAGTGCCGATAAGTATAATTCATTGGAACATTTAAACACTTACCTAAAAGCCTTCACTTAGCCAGACAAGACACCTTTTCTCATTATTTTTATTCAATAGATTTAAGTCGAATCATCACTAGGATTCTTTAAGCGCTTACTCAGCTTTTTGATGTAAAAAAATACCTTTTTAGTAGATAAGAAGGTATTTTTTTACCTAGCCTTTGCCCGCGACTTCGTCCGCGTGAAATTTCTTGTCCCCTCGACCCACCCCGTAGCATCGCACCCACCCTGTCGCGTCGCATAACCTGCCTGCGCTCTCACTTCGTTTTCAGTTAGCGTTCTGTCTGAGTTTTTTTTCTTTTTGCTCGGCTCCTAATGCTCATAGCGTGATGTCAATTAGCCTTAGCCTTTTTTTTTTCGGATGGGAAATCATCAACCCCTCCCGCTCTGGGTGGAGCGGAAGGGAGTGTCAGACTCTTACTGACTAAAACCCACCCATGTTCCTTCCTTAGCCCTTTATGTTCCGGGCCAGCGGTAACCCTTTCGGACAATCCCGCTGACCTTCTTCTTCGGCTTCGGCCCTATGGGGGTCCTCGATGCTGACATCTCTTTGAGGCGCGCGTGGAACACGTACGCGCCGTCCGGCACGGGCCTGGTCCTGATCGGACGGTGAGCTACCCATTACTCTCCGCCCGCAGGCCTGCGCCTACGGTGGCCGGGAGTCGTCACGCGGCTCCCGACGCCCGGAGCGTCTCCCGCGGCGGCTGGGCCGGGAGGCTCTCTCCCTGAGCCGTCCCGCCACCTCCTTCGCTAGCATGACTGCTTCGCAGAAGGAGGTGACTGCCTCCCACTCCCTCTCGCCCCGGACCACCACTGACTGACTGACGGACTGGCTTGCACCAGGGCCGGACGCGAGAGGTCGCCACCGCTGCCGATCGCCTCTACGAGGACATGGCGCGGCGGTGCTCCGCCCAAGCGAGGCAGACCTCCACCGTGTGCTCCACCGTGTCCTCTGGACGATTACCCTTAGCCTTCATCAAGAATTGGGCTATCAAATGCAAAAAGAATTTTTGGAATCCGGCTGGTAGTTCCAGAGATTAACGCGTTCAAACAAACTTACAGACAAACAAATTTGACCTATTTATAATATTAGTTTTTTAGAAAACTGTTGTGAATCGTGAGATAAACCTATTTTTTCTCAAAGACATCAGTCACACATCATCTATCACTTCTTAGTGACACGATTTATACGTTTTATTAGACAGATTGATCGGTTTTCTTTAAAAATTGACTGAAAACTATTTGGTATTGTTAAAACCGATGAATCTTGTAGAAATCTCACTTTAAAGAACGAAGATATCTGTCAAAATGTAATATATTATTTCGACTTTATCAGACAAAAGATGAATTACACAAGTGCTTTTCAAATTTTAGTAAAGATCGCAGGACATTGAAATTCATCGTAAGGCGATCAGCCCCTTGCCATGTTTGTTAGATAAGACAGTTTGGTCACTTTCTGACCACCCTCCCCCTACGTAACAAAAAATAAGATTTGGATGAACACCCTCCAGCCTTTCACTCTTACGTAAAATCAGTATCTCAAATCGTCTTACGTAATAAATGAACAGTCCCTATGAAAAATCAAATTTCGCAGGTAGATAGGTAACACACGACGCCATCGCGGCAGGCCGAGACGAAGATGGCGGGACGAGCTTGACTCCTACCGAAAGTACTGGAGTAGCAAAAGACAAAATTGTGTGGAAGAGGGACAGGGAGGCCTTTGTCTTGCAGTGGGAGGTGGTTAATGTCGCTCAACGCGCTAGGGAGTGCCATAGCGCGGTGAGCGACATTAAATTGTGGACCAGCCCGACTGTCGGCACCCTATGTTATAACGCAGGACGCATTTTAACCTAGAACTCGGGTAACCTACAAGGTCCAAACACAAAATTACAGTCAAAAACAACGTTCGGAAATCTCAGGCACACTGTAAACTTCAACACAACTTACATCCACGCTCGATTACACCCACAGCATGCATTCAATCAATGACTACAGCAAACATGTAAATAGGTCAATGATTTCGGCCCCTAATGTGTTGACGGTTTGGCAAAACAGCGGAATCATAGCTGGGAGCCGGTATGCGATAGCAAACGTGGCTGGGGAAGTGTAATTGAGTCCTTATGTTAATTCTATTGGGTTAATCTTGCAGTGTATTTGGTTAAATGGTAGATGTAGGCATAAACGCATTTAGTAGATTGTCAAAGTCAAAGAAAAGTTGAACATCTACAGTCGATATGAGGGATGAGCTAAAGTAGCCCGAGAAAAATTCTCATACGTTTTTTGCGATTTGCAGATCAGTGTCAAGTTGTATGTTGATCAAAATATGATTCCCGATCATAACAAATATGTTTTTACAGAATTATAATCATTAGAATCATCAACTCTCTAAGTAAAAATCGGCCTGAAATGTCATGATTTAGTGAAATAGTCGTTCAATAGGGTAATTTGGTCTACCAAATCAGGTATAACGAACGCATTAGAAAATGTTAACTAATCACCTTTCACCACAGGAGAATAAGAAAGAAAATAATTTTTATTTAAAAGAGTACTTATCCATGTAGTTTTTTTGCCCGTTCTTCTCCATAGGAACCACAACACTTAGGAATGGCCAACTAGCTTCATTGTTCTGACTGACCGACTCTTTGACAATTCAAAAGTGCCTGTAATTGAATTAAATACATACTTTGAGTTTGAGTTGAAAGAATGCAAGAAAATTCTCATTTTATTGCTTTAGTACCGGATAGACCTAGATAACTCAAGTATCACGAACTGTATGAAAAAAAAGCGTGCCATTTTTTGACAACCTACTATGACGTCACAAGTTCGCGCTCTCGCTCACGCTCACCCAGCCAGCAGTACACAGGACTGAGCGCGAAAGTGGCGGCTTATGATTTTTTATCGTAAGCTGGTGCGATTTTTGGCACGCGAAGTAGTTGCTCTTGCGTTATCTAGGTGTATCTTAGCTGTGACGACAGTATTGCAATTTTTAAGTTTAAATAAATAAAAGAACATGATAAAGACTTCCTAATACAAACAGCAACTTGCTACCAACTATTTGCAGCAATTACACGACGTTTAAACCCTAAGTTGCCAACTATAACTTCAAGTAACCAATGTTATAACTAATAGTCATGCTCAGGTATTTCATACCGCTACATTGCACGCAATAAGCATCAAGTTGCTTATGATCCTAACGGTAAGCAGAGTTACAATTAATGGCGAATTGCTATTTGAAACCTTGGGTAATATGGAAGGTTGTATTTAAATAGCTTATTGCTTTGTTTTAGTATGTTAATTCCGATCCAACCTGTCCTTTGCTGCCCTCTCCGACGACGCCACACGAGGTCCGTACCCCACAGGAGGTGCCCTTAACGTGTATTCGCTTAGTTTTTCTGGCTGGAAGCCTTAACTTATTGAGGCATCCACAGGCAAGCAGACGACAACCTCATAGGTTGAACTGCGAGAGGACACTCAAAAAAAAAAGTTATTATGTTTGTTAGTTATCATTGGTCCGAATTTTCTGCTCCAAGCCTCAGTAATCAATGGTTGAAGTGAAGAATAGTGATATACTTACAGAATCAATTTCTTTTACTAGTAGCAAGAGCGGCTGCTCAGCACGGAGATCCGGGTTTGATCCCTGGTTCGGGCAGTGTTACTAATAATTCATTTATTTTTCAGACATGAAATAATGATGGCAAAAGGTTCATCCTCAGGGCGTTGCCGGCTCTTGCAAAATTACTGGCGAAATGTGGATGCACATCACACCTCTGCCTATAATATTTTGTGTATGATTTCAATCCATTACCTTTCACAAAACCTGGGTCAGAGTTGGATAAGCGATACAAGAGAATACATCGGAAGCGATCATTGACATATATATTACTAGCGTAAGGACCGGGCTAACGGCGCGACTAAATGGCACCGACTCAGCGCGACTCAGTTGACAGTCGTGCGCGCGAACTTCGAACGAAGAACTTCTATGTGAAATGTTCAGACGGGCGTATCCTTACTTTTGAAATCATTGGAAGCGATCTTCAAGTGCGACTAAGAGCGATCAGTAGAGCAATTGTGTTTTATAATTAGTGTTTCAGTTGTTATTAGTGTTGTTTAATTAAAGTGTCATTTTTTGGTTAATAAATCGGCAGTTTTTATTGTCACGGACCCCAAGCTTGCAACAATATTAGTAGGATTCTAACACCAACAAAAATTCTCGTCCCCAAATCCGTCCCTACCACCCTGACTCCGGTATGTCGGTCATTAGACCGCGAAATTAGCGCACAACCCTACACTGCTAATTGTTATTATTGTCGCTACCCGCCACCTGCCCCTCAGGAATGCCACCTATGTGCCATCATTGCCACTCCACACAATACGTCTAGCATTCACCAGCATTCACAAATGTGATTACTAATTGGGGTTTTGAACAGCCCTAAATATGTATTTTAGTGAGGGATCTCTCGAGTTCTTGTTGTTCGCGTTTATTGTAGGAGGGGTTATTTTCTGTCTGCTGTGATAGTAAGGCACTTATGAAGCACCTTTTACACTGTTAATTAATCTAAGAAAGAAGTCCATTGCTGGACATAATAGCCCTGCAGACCGAATTTCGTCAATGGCGGTTAATCTCAGCGGACACTAGCTTTTGGCGCGGGAGATAACATTGCGCATAAGTGTGTACGCAGACACAGCAGCATTCTCTTTTTCCTCATTCTCAAAGTCCGACGGGACGGCAACCCGATACGACAGGAGAGAGATCAGGCGCTGGAGCAACTCTGGACAAATAAGGTCTCCCCTGATCATCGCCACAGCGACAGCTTCCGTGCTCCTCGCATTTATCGAATCCAGTAAGTACCTACTCGTAGCTTGTAAACTAAAGACATTCATTCATTGATCTTCCATTTACATCACCACCGCCAGTGTCAGTGTGTTAGTTCCGGAGCCAGCAGCCATCCTGGCCACATCACGCTATTATCGCTACTCCAGACAATAGTCTAGCATTCACCAGCTTTCACAAATGTTATTACTAGTTGGGGTTTGGTACAGCCCTAAATATTTAAGTTGTGACTTAATGGATTAAGGGAGTCTGCAGGAGTTATTTTCTGGCTGCTTTGGATGTTAGGCACTTATACAGTACCTGCGATGGTTCAGTGCTAGACAACTCGGAGATAAATCTAGGATAGTTTTGAAGTAGTAGCCCTACGTAGACTGATCTCGTTGCTTTGTAATTCAGGTGTTTTTCTGTAATAAGGCTTTCGAGGATAAGGTTAGTAAAATTGTAGAATATGTCAATGCCAATAAACATGTTGAATTCCGACAAAAATTCGAGAATTTTTGAAACGAAGCTGTTGATTAAAGTATCACTGTGTTAATTGGATTTATTAAAATAATCAATGCAAAAAAAAACAATACTCTTTCTTTATCATGCAATATTGTAGCATAAATAACAAGTTCTATTATTACCAAAGCAATCAGTGAAAACACAAAAAACAAACTGCAATCACCATCAAAAAAAAAGAAAAGAAAAAAAACAAAACACGGTGCCAAATTACGATCCCAAAGCACCAATATTTCACTACATACACATCTCCATTTCAAATGGAGTGTACTTGTCGAAAATATAAGAGAAAAACAAAAAAAGTTTATTATCGATAGAGGCTCAATCTCGGCGAAAACAATACATGTATATACAGCCTACAGTGAAGGGATAATAAAGTATTGAAAATAGCGGGAAAAGTCCAATCAATATCTCATATTCTCGGGGGAAGGAGCCCTATCTTGGAGTATGGAGGTATGTGCGGTATTTGTAAGGAGAATTTTTTGTGGTTTCGGATTAGAATCGGTGCTAAATTTATTGTTGAGACAAAAAATATTGTCGTGTGATGAAAATTCATTGTTAGGATTTTAAAGGATTTTGGTACTATACAGTTCTCTTGATTATCAGTTCTAGGTTTAACCTTACGGGATGCCGTTATTTCCTTTTATAATAATGAAATAATAAATGATTTATTTTCTGTAAGTAGGTTTGTACAGTCAACAGCAAAAGTAGATAATCAAAGTCAGAAATTCAATACTAATTAACGGAGTTCGCGTCAGAACTGTGTGGCGTCGAAGTGATTCAAAAGTATTCTACATAGTAAGTATTCTAAGTAGTAGTACTTCGACGCCACACAGTTCTGACGCGAACTCCGTTCATTAGTATTGAATTTCTGATTTTGATCATCCACTTTTGCTGTTGACTGTACAAACACTTTTACACGTCAATCGTATTTTGTTAAACTAGATGAGGTCGGCATTTCCTATCTGACTATTCTGAGAAGAAAGGCCGAAACAAACCAGAGGTCACAGTCTCTTTTAAAGTCCAGACAAAATCTTGGTCAGATCATGTGAAGACCATATAAAACATATTTCAGGCTACAATGCCCCTATAGACAAACTAACATTTATTTAAAGTATAAAGCAAAACTTTTGTTAATAAACTTCACTAGCTTCACTACACTTCACTACTGTGGGTACTTGTCTGCGGAAGCAACGGAACACCACGTCCTGCGGCCAGAAGTCTTCTTCCATGACGACACATAATCAGCCTATAATGTTCCCACTGCTGGGACACAGGCCTCCTCTCGATGAGAGGGAGTGGGCCGCGAGACAAATGCGGGTTTGTATAATAAGTCACATGTCTTTAAATTTTTGGTTGTAGGACATGCTGATTTCCTCACGATGTTTTCCTTCACCGTTATGAGAGCAGTGGTGATGAAATAATTTACACAAAGTGAAGCGCCTGTCTGGGCTCGAACCTAGGAGCAAGATTCTGGTCAAATTAAGCACTGCTCTGCCTTTTACAGTCCACTTCTGGACAGACCAAGACCTCACCCGTCGTACCTACCGCGTTTAGCCAATTTAATTAAATACTTCAATAAAATCTTTAAATCAATTTGAATTCCAATCAATCCTGATTGATATCTATAAAGGTGGCATCGCTAATCTTCTTTTATTGTTCATTAAAAAGGGAATAAAGCACTGCGGGTTGCGGGCCACGGTAGTGCATAGCGAAATGGTCATAAAGTAGGCTGATTCAAATTCAACTGCTTTTTTAATGTGTACGCCGTAAAGTCTTGGAAGAGTCGTGAAGATATGCGGCAATCTCTTTCTTTGTTAATGGTGGAAGCTGATTGATGAAACATATCTAAAATAATTTGGAGAGCAGTGGTGGAGTTACGAGTTTTTTTAGGTAGTGGCAGCCGCTTTACTTTCTGCAAATAATTGCATCACCACAGCTCTCAAAACGGTGAAGGAAAACATCGTGATCTTCTCCATAATTATGAACATACTACGCTTTGCAATGGGCAACTAGCTTCATATTTCTGACCTACTGACTCCTTGACAGTTCAAAAGTGCCTGTAAATGGTTTAATTGAAATAAAAGCTTTGAGGTTGAGTTTGAGAAGCCTTGACGTTAAGGTAAGAAATATAAAAGCCATGATTTGCAAGCCAGTATGAGGCACGTAAGTGAGCTAGATAATGAATTAACTTTGTCGTTAGTTAGGCCACGGACTACCATCGTATTAGTTAACCAGCAGCTGAAGTGTGAAATTGACCTTTAATTATATCACACCTCCTATCGTACTTAGATGGTAGATTTTATGAGCTAATCTCGATGAGTTTCGTAAGAAGTCACTGTTTTATTTTCAAACTTTGTTGAGAACCACATTTTCGATAATAATACCTAGATTATCAAGATTATACCAGTTGGACCTGCTATTATTACTATGGTTTTGGAATTAGAAGACTTTTATCAGACTTCAAGAAAAGGTGGAGTTTCAGTTCGTCAAAATCGAAAGAACGAATCGGTCGAGTTCGTCAGAATCTTTTTTTTTACTGTATGTTAAAGGAGTTTGAACATTTTCCTATTGAAGCTGGAAAATGAAATTAGTCTCCGTGTCACCAGATTTTTCTTCAAAGCCCCAATAAAACTGGCATTACCTATGGGTAGAGAGCACTTAAACCATAAAAATTTAAAAACCAGGAAAAGTGGCAAGGGGGCGTGTCTGTGTCCACGCAACATGAGCAACATGGGCCTGTACTAGGCAAATGGCCGTCTCCGCGAACTAGTGCGCTTTCAACCGTGATCGTGATAAAATATAGAAATGCCGAGAAAAGTTATGCAGTCACAATAGAAACTGCTAGCATATAATCACAATCAGCCTATAGTGTTCCCACTGCTGGGACACAGGCCTCCTCTCGGTGAGAGAGAGTGGACCATAATCCATCACGCGGGCCCAGCGCGGGTTGGTGGATGTCACATGTCTTCGAAATTTTGGTTCTAAGGGATGCCGGTTTCCTCACGGTGTTTTCGTTTACCGTTTTGAGAGCAGTGGTGATGAAATTAAAGACACAAAGTGAAGTGCCTGCCTCGGTTCGAACTTACGACCTTACAAGTCGTAAGTTGGGCCCGATACCGCTGGGTCGCTCTCTGCATATACACAAACTACGCCAATAGATCAAAACTAATCAATTGTTCTTGAATTCTTTATTGTTTTCCTTGTGTGGTGTTTTTGGAAGAGGGAACTCTGTCTCAACTCTCATCCCAAGGGTGCCGTGATGATAGACGAATAAGGAAAAGTGAATGGGCTGCAAAAGCCAAGGAGTGTAAACCTCATGCATCATATTCTGGAAATCTGAGTGATAAGTGGTCTATTCCCTAAGCACGAAGTTCTTTGTTTTTATTATTTAGTTCGATATTATTCCCGTGCCGTGTACCTCGGAAAGCACGTTAAGCCGTTGGTCCCGTCTGTCATTCGTGGATCTCTGACCGTCGTTACGGGTAGTCAGAAGACATAATGTGGCAATTTTTTGTAACGAAATGACAGTAAGAAGTGTCATTTTACTGCAGCTAATTAAAAGTTAGACTATACTTAAAAGTGCTCGTTTGAGAAAGTAGTACAAGAGATATCTAGGTGCCTAAATATATTAGCCACCGAAGCAGCATTGCGATATATATTCTGTTTGGATGTAGATGTGTGAAAGTTTTGGTTGAACTTTGTTCGTGAATTTAGACGTAGTTACAGTCGCGAGCAACATTTACGCAAGATTCCAAAGCGATTTTCTCCTAAAATATTGGCAGTATAGTGTTACGAGCTTCGTGTGTAGTAGCGAAACAATACCTATAAGTATGGCCTTTTTCTTCTTCTATTTTTTACTTTTTTTTGAATTTCATAATGTTTTAATACAAATTGGTATCCAGTATGAAAAGAAGCCTACTACGTACTTCAGGTCTCAAGCTTCCTATCTGTCAATTTCATAATTATGGATCGGTTCAGTGGTTTTAGTCGTGAAAACATTAACACATTTGACAGAGATACTTTCGCATTTTATAATATATGGGTGTAAGCAAGGACAGGCAGGCGCGACGTGACTCTTTGAGAAAAAATTCTACGAAAATTTCTTATACCTAAATCAATTGCCGTCGGCGTCGCTTCGTGCCTATTTGAGCCTTTACGCTGTTTCATATGATTTCTGCCTACACCTATGACAAACAACCATGGCGTTACATATTTGTAATCTCGAAAGGACCTACCTAGCTAATCACCTTCACATTCACCACCATTCACCTTCACATTCACCACCATTCACCTACACATTCTTCACACACCCTTCGACTGCTTTTGTTGTGTTATTTTTTAATTTTAATTTTGATTGTTTGTTTAGTAGAATCACATGTTGCCTGCCTGTTTAATTGTATGATGCCACTATGTGGGTTCTGGTTAGGTCACCAGGAAAAAAACCTGTATTACAGGTGTAATACAGGTTTTTTCTAAAACCTACTTCGGGCTCGGCTTTCACATTGTGAATTTATACAGTTCAAAACTGTAAAGTGCTACAAAAACATTGTGAGAGAAAATAAAATAAACTTATTGTTATTATTAATCAAACTAAGAGATACAACTAAAACTAAGCAATTACAGATTGGTCTTTTACAGAAGCTTCTCTGGCAAGGGGGTTGCGCTAAGCACTAGAAGCTTTTAAATAATATAGATAATATACACGGAGCTTTATGCAGTTAATCAGCTGCTGCAGACACAGTTCCAGGAAACAGGGAGACGTTACACAGAAATACCAGGCTACAGGGAAGTGGGAGAAGGTACACTCAACTGAAGCATCACCGAGTGTTGTGGCGCAGCTTGGGAGGGGCCTATGTCCAGCAGTTGACGAAGGCTAGCTGCCATTAAAAGTTTTAAGATGTCTAAAGTTATCTGGAAACGAGGAAAAATCGGGAAGGTCAGTTTATCGAAAAGAAAATCATTGTTTCACTTATACCCCCTTACTAATAAACGTTTTATAGCGTCTGTATAGTTGTCTTCTTCTTTCGAAAGCCAAATTACTGACGACTGAAAGAGAGAAATTGGTGTGTAACTATTCATCTGATACCGTGGCCCCTGGCACAGGCAACTGAAGGAACACGGGTGGGTTTTAGTCAGTAAGAGTGTGACACTCCCTTCCGCTCCGCCCAGAGCGGGAGGGGTCATTTGATGATTTACCACCAAAAAAAAAAAAAAAAAGTGGTCTAGCCTTTAGTCCTGATGAAGCAGGCGAACCTTTAAAGGAAAGAGGGGCAATCCCGTATTTTTAAGAATGTTCGAATTTCTATCTCAGTTGCGGATTTGACAAAAATATCTCGAGTTTACGTACATTTTTGACAGTGATTGTCGTCGAGATGAGATTTTTTGACGACTGGATTTTGAATGTTTTTAAATACGCTATAAGTAGATACGGGAGAGGGTTCTGAAGGTAGAGGCAATAGGCGTGGTACTTCTAACTATTAGTAGATGGATTAATAGAAACATTGGCTCATGTTGCCAATTTTGTGCAAGTCGTCAATAAAGCCGCAAATTCCATAACTACAGAGGTATTTATGTTCAAAAACGGATATATTGAAAAGGGGAAGACAGAAGAGGAAGGGAAGATACGGTCCTCACACGGAACAAATATACGACGCCTCTCTTTCTAATAACTGATTTTTAACGACCTTCTGTTCCCCCAAGTTACAATGGCGGCACTAAACAAAAAGAAGATAAAACCTAGACAACTATTATCACGTGATAAATTGCGCGAGTGAGTCAGGATACTGTTTGCTTCAGCTCTTTAAAACGTCCGCGATGAGTGCGATTTTACTGGTACTTAAGTTTTTAAACAGAAATTAAAATATACGAGGGCCATTTAGTAATTAGATTCAGTTTATTGGAGAGTCTGGTTGTAAAATATCAACGTGTCAGTGATGTAGGTAAATAATTATCTCCGTGCACGGTGTATAATAAAATTCTCAGAGCAGGTGGTGGCAGGTTGGTGGCCCAATGGTAACGGCCGCAATTTACGAGTTGTGGGTCACAGGTTCGAACCCATACACTTACTTTGTGTAAATTTTTTCGTCACCTCTGCTCTCAAAACAGTGAGGAAACCGGCATGTCCTAGAACCAAAAACATCGAAGACATGTTACATCTACCAACCAGCACTGCGCCTGCGTGGTAGATTAATACAAAATTCACGCAGACGATGCCGCGGGCAGCAGCTAGTTCTGTATAAGTCGACTTTTACAAAGTTTTGAACAGACTCTGCACCTATATCGCGTTTTATGAAAATTCAGATGTTTGTATTTACATTACTTTGAAATTCGTAATCCATATGCAATAAAGATTTTCTGATACTAAAATACCGAAGTACCTATCCATTTATATAGGTACTAAACACCTTTCCCACGAAAACTATGTGATTTTCCCACGAAGACCGAATTTTTCTGTCACCTAAATAATAAAGCTGAAGAGTTTGTTGTTTGAACGCACTAATCTGTGGAACTGCTAGTCGGATTTGAAAAATTTAAAGATCTTTTAAAAAAGAAGATTTTGAAGAAGTTTATTTTTAAAGATAGCCCATCAAATGCAATAATTCAATTCAATTAATTTAAGCAGGAAAATTTACCAACTCATCATCTGCCTAACCTTTTCCCAACTGTGTTGGGGTCGGCTCCCAGTCTAACCAGATGCAGCTGAATACCAGTATTTTACATAGAGCGACTGCCTATCTGGCCTCCACAACCCAGTTACTGGGTAATACGATAGCCCTTGGTAAGACTGGTTGTCAGACTTTCGGGCTTCCGACTACCCGTAACGACTGTCATGTCAAATATCCACGAATGACAGCCGGGACGAACGGCTTAACGTGCTTTCCGAGGCACGGAGGGGTCCCGCACGGTATGAAAAGATGGTCACCCATCCACATGCCAACCGCGGCAAGCGTAGCTTAACCATCGACCTGTGCAGCTGTTATTATTTAGCCACGGGCCCCGTTTATGTCTAAGTTACCAACTATAAAACAGAAACGGCTTAAATTTACAAGATACAGCAAATTTAATAAAAACAGAAACTCGTAAAGTAAAAGGTAATGTGTTTTCAATTAACCTGAAACTTACGATGTCTGATTAAAAACAAATTATATGCGATAATTAACGGCTGGTGCTCGTTTAAGTAATACTTGGAGGATCAGTAATTATTGGGAAATCATTATGCTGTTGTTGATAATTATGTTTACTGAGAGCGCAGTTATAATGTTGTACTCGCTTTGTATAATTATGTTTACTGAGAGCGCAGCTAAAATGTTGTACTCGCTTCGTATAATCTAGATTGATGTACAGACGTCAGCACATCAAGCTACTACAAGTTGTCAAATTTCTTTAATAGATTTTCAACTTTATTGCTAAAGTATAAGGTTCAAAGCTGATTGGGAAAATTCTACAGTTTCGGGTAGCTTGATGTGCTCAGTCTGTACAATGCGGAGACAACAGTACGACTCAAACTCTAACTCAAAGCATTTATTTCAATTAAACCATTTACAGGCACTTTTGAAGTGTCAAAATTAAATAGTCGGTCAGACAGTTGAAGCTAGTTGCCCATTCCAAAACGTAGATCTCTATGGAGAATAACCTACAAGAATCTCCACGGACATTCTTTTAAACCAAGATAATTATTATAAAATCCTGGGTACCTACATTATTCTTAACACAACAATAAATAAAAATATATAATAGTAGATTATGCACCGAGGGGCTAAAGTTGTGTCTTATGTCACGGGCGTCATATTGAATCTCGAGCGCAATGAAGGATTCGGGATTTAACTCACGAGCGAAGCGAGGGAGTTAATACACGAATCCTGAATGCAGCGAGGGATTCAAGCTAGCCCAAGGCAAAGACACCTTTAGCCTAGAGGAGGATACTCTACTTCTTACACCTACTGTGAGAAAATAATAGCCATAGTACGAAAAACAAAGTATTTGTTGATAAATTTAAAGTTTAAATGCCAAAAGTTGGCGCCTTTATTGCGTCTACCAATAAGTAGCCAAGATAAGACACGATCAATTCGATTGTCAAAAAAAAAAAAGTCTCTTCTACGGTTTTGTCGTGCGTGTCTATTGATATCACTTTCATGGAAGTGGCGTTTGTGTAAACTAAGCTTTATACAGGGCTGGTAGAATGGTTTTGGATGATTGGCTGTATGCATTTTGAATTTAGAACGTCATTGGAGACGCTCGTGAAAATAGAGTATTTTTGATAAAATGTGATAAATCGACTGTAGTATAGATAGGTTTTATTATTTATTTATTTATTCACAAAATCCACAGCAATCTTTGCGCAGTTTACTTAAAATAAATTAACTAATGTTACAGCCAATTACTATTACGGTATTACGGCGCGGTACGGTATATGTTATTATTAATGCCAGTTTTAATGTTATTCCATTCCTTTTAATAAAAAATGGTTCGTAGTTATCTAATTATTCTTACAATATTATGTCTTCGAAAACATGGCAACGATATGAAGAAGCAGTCGTTATGATTTTGTAGGAAATCGAGAATATCATCCACACGTAGTAAGGGTATCGAGAATAGCTTTCCTCTTTCTGGCACCAAAGGGTGTTTGTTAGTACTATACTGCCAATTTAGCTGAGCATGTGAGATTCCAAATTCAAATCACATTATTGACCAGCGGGTCATAATGAAATCCAGTACAACATTATTGACCGGCTGTGCCCCCGGCCACTAATGACTCACTTTAGGTTAAGGTTGCTTGACATATAATTTGACATTTTCGAACAGGTGGTGTGAAAAAATATATTTTTAAATATTTTTATATTTTTCTTATCCTATTATTTAAAATTATAATTTGTATGTTTTTTAATGAAATAAAGGAAATTATAATACTAATGCATAAGTGATAAGAGTATTTTGGAACTACCCAATAAATCAAAAGCATCGAAATGAAAAAAGTGACTATTTCAAACAAACTACATATTATAGTAGTGATGGACCGACTATGGGCTTTGCCAATCTTTGACTAGCTATCTATACCTATAGCTAAATAATCAATTGGATCAAACATATCCAATAGTTTAATGAGCATCTACTCACTAAACTCCATCATCATCTGCCTAGCCTTTTCCCAACTACTTATGTTGGGGTCGACTTCCAGCCACCACCACCACCACCACCTACCACCACCACCACCACCACCGCCACAACCTACACCACCACCACCGCCACCTACCACCACCACCACTAAACATAACACAAAAAAAATCTTCCTGTATAACCCGCATCAACCAGAGACCAGACACTTGTAGTCAACTTGTAGTTCTCAAAGAAGCCAGAGTAATGAGAATTGTTTAGAAGAATACCGTTGTTGGCAACATAAACAAAATGTTCATGATCTGAATAAAAGTAATCCTAAACCCAGGCTTGCCCGGACGCGTTTTTTCCGCGGCGATTTTTTTCGCGCACTGGATTTTCAACGTACTGTTTAGCGCCGAGAGTTGAGAATCCGACAGTGCTTTTTTTGACACGCTGGGCTTCGGCGCGTTCGGCTCAACACCGAGGGTAGAAAATCCAGTGCGCGATAAAATCCCACCGCGATAGTTTTCCGTCCGTGCGTAGGTACAGACGCCAGCACATCAAGCTAATACAATTTGTCAAATTTCTTTGATAGATTTTGAACTTTATCGCTAGAGAATAAGGTTCAAAGTTGATTGAGAAAATTTGACAGTTTCGGGTAGCTTTATGTGCTGGCGTCTGTACGTGGGCTAATACTGTATAATAGGTTGTTTTAAAGTTTACCTTAGCATTCCTTAGGAGATTGGAGAAGTAATATAACAGGAATTTTTGTATGCGGTTTTGTCCCCATAAGGTTTCGATCAAACTGAGTCTAAAACTTTTAGACATTTAAATATAGTTATTTAAACAGATTTTTTTATTTGTAGATGGTATATATTATTATGTAGATATGTTGTCGTCGTCTGCGAAAAGGGAAAGTGTTCAGTTTACGGAAAATTGATGGCGAAGGTTTTTTCAAAAGACTTTTCAGTTTTAGTGTAGCAAATTAAAAATCAAACTTACTTAGTTGCCTATAGTTTGATTTTTAAAGCCTTAATATCGACCTACAAGGAATACAATAAGACTAATTCCCAGACGTGCCACCTCCACAGACCTCATACCTCCACGTTAAGCAGGATCAAGTTAGCAAGTTGAGGGTCATCAGTTATTCAATGGGGTCCGGGCTCGCGACGCAACGTACTTGTTTAATACTTAGTTTTACTCAATACTTCGCTTAATTAAATATTTGTTTCTACTGTCTGGTGTCTGGATGTCTTGGACTGTGAAATTTTGGACCTGTATGGAAGTTGTTGTGAAGTATGACACTGATATCCAGCTCCTCTATAATGATATACTACACAAGGAGCATTTGCTGAAGGATATTTTTGAAAAATATGAAAGTTCACAAAGACAACTAAGTGACCGCTTGTTTGAGGCTGGAGAACTCCTGGATTTGGTGAAGTACAATGCTGAGAGGTATGAGTCTCTGACAAATGATCTTTCATGCAGCGGTGCCAACCAAACACCACCTCTTCAACCTCAGTCTGACTTACCCCTTCCGGTGTTAGCTCTTCCAGCAGAGACCACACAGATAAACAAATCAATATTTTTTTGTGACGAGTTAGGTTCTGTCTTTGGAAAAATTCTACTCAATTACCTAAGCCATAGTTTTACCAATCATAGTTACCATAACATAAGTTTTAAACAAATGATAAAAAGAATTGCCAATGCAAACCTTGATAATTATTGTACTATGGTTTTGCTATTAGGTAATAGCACTGGTATTACCAGAAAGGACATAGTGGATGGTGTAAACACCTTATTAAAGTTAAACATAGGTAAGCTAATGTTGTGTGCTTTTCCTTACTCAGATACTTTATCATACAATGAAAATAATTATATTTATAAGTTGAATAATACTATTCACAATCTGACATGTTGTCATAGAGACAAATTATTGTTTTTTGACACTAACAAGTTTGTTAGTGGTATTAAGTTAACTCAGAGAACTATATCTCTGTCTGGGGAATGTAGACATATGATTGCTATGTTGATAGCATATAATATTAACGAGGTTATAGCTAATATAACGAGTTCTAGTATTAGTGACGAGTCCGTGTTGCCTAGTTATACTAACAACATGGTGATTAATTATGGATCGATATGTTGTACGAAGGAGGATCCACCACCACCACCACCTATAATACCAACATCCTTGGAGACTACTACCAGTCAGATAGGATATTCTCCTCCCGCTGGAACATACTCGGGCAATCCAGACTCTCCAGTTGTAGTTGTGGAGGTCACTCCGGATAACTATTTAAACTAGTCAGTGAGACAACAGAAGTTACCCCTTCAAATAACAAATTATTATTACAGAATAATAAAAAGGTATCTTCTGGCAATATAATTAATAATAATAAAAAACCAAAGGGAGTGCAACATATTTTAAAATTATTTAATCAGAATATCCAAGGTTGCGCTTCCAAATTATTGGAAATAGAATTGTTTTTGGAAAACACCAAGTTTGATGTCATTTGTTTAACAGAGCATTGGTTGAAAGATCATCAAGTAAAGTCAATTAATTATGAAAATTATTGTGTAGTTAGCCATTTCAGCCGAAAACGTATGATACATTGCGGATCATTAATATTACTTAAAAATTCTATTAAATCAAAAGAACGAAAAGACATAATCGGACTGTCTGTTGAACACACCATTGAATTGTCCTGTGTTGAGCTTGATAAGCATGTTATAGTATGTGTATACAGACCTCCAAGTTACCAGAATCTATCGGTGTTTGATTCTGTAATGGAAGATGTGTTAAAGAAACTTAGTACTAGTAGTAAGTCAATAATAGTATGTGGAGATTTTAATATTAATTTATTGGAAAATAACTCGAATACTGTCAGATTTTTAAGTCTTTTTAGGTCATTTGATTTGTCAAATGTTTTTATTGAACCAACCCGAGTGACAGCTTCTTCTGCCACTTGTATTGATAATGTTTTTTGTAATTGTGATTACTTACACAAAGAAATTGTAAATAAGTTGCCGTCTGATCACAGTGGACAAAAAATAACATTTAGCTCCTACATGCCTTTACAAAAAATTCAAATAAGGTTTAGGACAATTACATGTAAAAAGTTAGAGAAATTAAATAATTCTTTGGCCAGTAAGTTATGTGATCAGAATTTTAATAATATAGGTGACCCAAATGAATTCTACGCCGAGTTCTTTTCAATATTAAACGCGCAGTTTAATGACACTTTTCCACTAAAAACTAAAAATATTCACACAAAGTTTTTATTTAGTGACTGGGCGACTCCAGGTATTCGTAAAAGCAGGGAAAAACTTTTTGAACTCTATGGCTTAAAGCAACATATGAATAATACAAACTTTCATCAGTATGTTGCAAAATATTCAAAAACTTTTAAAAGTGTGTGCCAAAAAGCTAAAGCTCTTTATATTAGCAATAAAATAAAATCAGCTGATGATAAAATAAAAACTACCTGGCAAATAATAAATAATGAAACAGGTAGGAAAAAACAGCCTAACACTGAATTTAATTTAGAGACTGCACATGGCCCCATCAACTCAGATGTAGAAATAGCTCAGGAATTTGAAAACTTTTTTTCTAATATTCCCCTTAAAACTACTGAAGCTTTAAATTCATCCCCCACGCTTTCTGCTGCCTTACTTAAAAAGAATGTAAAGGCATGCCCTTTGGAGTTTAGGTTTCAGCATACAAGCCCCCAGGCTGTTATAAAAGCTTTGAGAGATCTTAACATTAAATCAACAGAAGATCTCTGGGGAATGTCTGTAAAAGTATGTAGATCTTTCATCGAAACTATTGCGCCCTATTTAGCTTTCATATTTAACACCAGTGTTGACCAAGGAGTCTTTCCGGATCTTATGAAACATAGTAAAGTAGTACCATTGTTCAAATCCGGTGATAGTAAAGATCCTAACAATTATAGACCTGTGTCAATTCTACCAGTTCTCAGTAAGGTGTTTGAAAAGTTGATGCTCAATCAAATGTTACGTCACTTTAATAAAAATTCCATCTTTCATGAACACCAGTACGGTTTCACCAAAGGGCGTTGCACTACTGACGCCGGTGTTACCCTAATAAAGAACATTTTTAACGCCTGGGAAGAAGCACAAGATGCCATTGGAATCTTTTGCGACCTCTCTAAGGCGTTCGATTGCGTAAACCACGAGACACTTCTGATGAAACTGGAGCACTATGGAATTAGAAAAGCAGCACTTGACTTGCTAAGATCATACTTGAAAGATAGAAAGGTTAAAGTTCAAGTAAACGGCGTAAACTCATTAGGGTCTGAAATGACAATGGGTGTTCCTCAAGGTTCGATATTGGGTCCATTCCTCTTTTTAGTTTACATTAATGATTTACCCCAATTACTTCAAAATCAACCGAAGATGGTGTTATTTGCAGATGACACATCATTAATCTTTAAAATAGACCGACGGTCACAAAATCTTGACGACGTGAATAACTCTATTCTTCAGGTCCAAGATTGGTTTACGGTAAATAATTTAGTACTTAATGAAAAAAAAACCAAATGCATTAGATTTAAATTACCGAATGTTAGAAGTAGCGAATGTGAAATCATATTGAATGGCCAAAAACTAGAATTTATTGATCAGACAGTTTTCCTAGGAATCACGCTAGACGAGAAATTACAATGGGGACCTCATATAACATCTATTGCGGGGCGGCTAAGCTCCGCCGCTTATGCTGTTAGAAAGATAAGACAGTTAACAGATGTAGAAACCGCGCGTTTGGTCTATTTTAGTTACTTCCACAGTATTATGTCATATGGCATTTTACTATGGGGTCGGGCTGCTGACATTGAATCCATTTTTATTTTACAAAAGAGAGCTGTCAGAGCCATTTACAATCTACGTCGTCGCGAATCTCTTAGGGAACTATTTAAAAAGGTTAATATCATGACGGTACCTTGCCAATTCATTTATGAAAATATTATGTATGTAAGAAAAAATCAACATCTTTTTAATAAAATAAGTGATAGGCATAATTTTAATACTAGAAATAAAGATAAATTAGATCAACCTTTTTTCAGATTATCTAAAGTACATACATCTTTTATGGGGTACTGTGTTAAATGCTACAACAAAATACCTTGTGACATATTGCAATTAAATGAAAGAAAATTTAAAACTCATATTAAAAGTACACTTTGTAAACAAGGATATTACAAATTAGAGGATTATATCCAAGATAAGAATGTTTGGAAACATGCTGGTCCTGCTCCATAGGACAATCTAAAAGTCTAGACAAAATCAAACTTGTTCCTAATTTAATTTATATATATTTTTAATTATGACATCTTATTCTAATTCAATTTTACAATCTGCGACTACAGTGGCTCACACACTTGTTAAAGTTCAACTACTTTTGCATTTTTTCATTTTTTTTTTTTTTTTTAAATAACTTGTAAATATGTGAGCACCATGTATCTATCACTTATTTGATTTACCTGTCATTGCTTAATTTTTAATTCTTTTTACCTTTTGTGGTAGACTAATTTTATTATGGGTGCATCGTGTTCACATATAATTTTTATTATGTATACAAGACCTTGTAAAACATTTTTAAAAGAGTAACGGTGGAGTTTCTTGCCCATTCTTCTCCATACGAAAACTACCTTTTCGAATGGGCGACTAGAATCATTTCTATTTAGTTTTTTTTTGACGTTCAAAAGTGCCTTTAATGTGCCTATTTGAAATAAATGATTTGACTTTGACTTTGACTTTGATGTTTGTGAAAAATTTCGTCTGTCGAAGTACTTCCAATAGCATGAATTTATACAGGATTTTTTTTATCACCATCCAAATTTTTACAGGGTGTTCTACCCATGTATATGAACAACTTTCACTATGGGACCTACTCAGAAATCACGAAAAAAAAAATCTGCTGTTTCATACTAAAGTTCAATACCTACCTGACCAAAATGTATGAAACAGCAGATTTTTTCACGTGTGTAAGAAAGAAGTGAGAGTGAGAGTGTAAGAATAGAAAATGTGTGTGTGTGTGTGATGAATGTGTATTATGAAAAATTAAAAAAAAAAGAAAATGATAGTTGAAAAATATTTCATATGCCAGTTGATTCTGTGTTACGGTCTGATTATTTATGATACCCTACAGTTGGGTGTGTCACGTTTGATATAGAAACAAAAGTTCTAACGATCATAAGACCTAATTTCGTTTAATATAATTTTTATTTAATATAACGGTCAACGGTCATAATGAATTATTAATATAACTTCTTTTTACCTAATTTCATATGGTATAATGAACAGTTTATATAATGCACATTTGAAATAATATTCACATAATATAATATTCAGTTGCTATATAATATTCAAAATCTATAAGTAACGTTTAAAATAATTTAGAAATATCTACTTTTATTTTTGCAAAAATGTTTGTTTTCTTCTTTTACTTGTTATGTTGTGGCTATATCGTTGAATTAATTATATTACACACACAACACACACACATAGAATACAAGACACACACACACACACACACACACGACACACACGACATAGGATGCAAGAGCGAGCGAAGGGCACCCCGAGGTTCGGTTATTTTAAACCCTTCACTCAGGAATAGAACACACACACATAGAACACAAGAGCGATTCTTTACATATAATGCTGGAGCAAGCGAAGGGCAGAAAATTAGTTAATATGAATGTTAGGTCAAATTAACGTTATGTAAAAGGAGCATTATACAATATGAAAATTATATGAAATGAACGTTATACTAAATGAAATTAGAGAAAAAGAAAATTAGTTAATATTAATGTTAGGTCAAATGAACGTTATATAAAAGGAGCATTATACAATATGAAAATTGTATGAAATGAACGTTATACTAAATGAAATTAGAGAAAATGAAAATTATATCAAATATAACATTCGATCATATGACATTAGGTTAAATGTTTTTATAGCATATGAAAATTATATCATATGAGAGTTATGTCAAACGAAATTATACCATCTGTTGTTATACCAAACATTACACACCCCCTACAGTTATGGGATATAAAAAAAACCGGGCAAGAGCGATTCGGACTCGCGTACCGAGGCTTCCGTATCATCATGTTTTTAAATTTTCATCGGCGAGGCCTATATTCATCAGAGACTTTTAACACTGTGCACTGCGGTTTAGAATATTGCAATTTTATGTCAGCGCCATCTCTTGACCGATAGTGGAACTAATGTATCTTTTGTTGATGATTTCTGAAAATGTGTGCTATTTAAAGACTTCGTTTTATTTTTCCTGTAATCACTACATAAACTTCTATCACATAGAATAATTTCAGATTTTTCTCTTTGCAAACTAACAAACGGTATTTTTTTTTACATTTTTCATCAAAAATCGAAAACTATGAGGCCAAAAAAAATTGAAAAAATGTTTGAGAATGTGCAATATGCGCTCTTTCATATGATACCCCACATGCCCTAGTAATCCCACTTCGAATTTTTCAGTCCCTGTTGCAAAAAATATACATATATTTTTATTTCTTTCTTTGCAAAATAGTTGGGCAAACGTCATCTAAAATAAAACAATTCCAAATTTCAAGTTGATAGCATTAGTAGTTCTCGAGATATCCAGCTGTTACAGACAGACAGAATTAGTCTCACCACAAGGGTTCCGTTTTTACCTTTTTGGTACGGAACCCTAAAAACACCTTGGTTCAGAATCATGTGTTGAATTCATGGTTACAGTGTACTCGTTGATGTCATTGCCATCCTGTACAGTGTACACGTTAACACTATAACATGTCACATGTCTGACATAGTTGGGATTCCGTCAGCATTGCGGTTGCGCGGCGGCGACTAGTTGTGGTCGCATACCGGTCGCGGTCGCTACTCCTCGTCACTGAATGTACCGATTGATACTGCTGCTTATTTCAGTTATGTTGTGTTGTTTGTTATGAGATATGTATGTAAAATGTGATAGGTAATTTGAATGTTATGGTTCTCGGTCTTAAAGCGAACCACAAACACTGTTAACTTGAACTTCTTGAGTGGAGATAGCGAATTTATAAATATCCTCATACATAAATTTTATATTACATAAATACAGGTCTTTTTTTTACCGGTTCCAAATTTAATATGGGACCAACTATAAAATCACGAAAAAAAATCAGCTGTTTCATACAATTTGGTCAAGTAGGTTTTGAACTTTTGTATGAAAGAGCTGATTTTTTTTTTAGAAAATCATATTTGCCGTCTCCACACCATTACACATACGAGGCAGCTTTAAAGTCGCACCAATCCATACTAATAATAAAGCTGAAGAGTTTGTTTGTTTGAATGCGCTAATCTCTGGAACTACAAATCGGATTAGAAAAAAATAGAAAAAACTGGCCAAGTGCGAGTCGGACTCGCACACGAAAGGTTCCGTACCACAAGGCAAAAACGCCGAAAAAAACACGTTTGTTGTATGGGCGCCCCTCTTAAATATTTATTTTATTCTGTTTTTAGTAGGTATTTGTTGTTAAAGCGGCAACAGACATACATCATCTGTGAAAATTTCAACTGTCTAGCTATCACGGTTCATGAGATACAGCCTGGTGACAGAGACGGATGGACAGACAGCGAAGTCTTAGTAATAGGGTCCCGTTTTTACGCTTTAGGTACGGAACCCTAAAAAGGATTTTTCTTGACCAACGGGAAAAATGGCCGACCAAACAAGACCAAGCAATTTCATGACAATGTTCAAAAATAATCTATCAGCAGGGAACGTCATCTTCCTACAACTTTTTCTCGAAAGAAAAACAGCCACCAACTCCGCCATAACTTCCTTCACATTTCTTTAACAAAACGGACCACAATAACTTACTACCCTCGCATTAAAAACAGGCGGTAAACTCAATGCAGATTATCCGGTACAACGCGTACACCTAACAATCACTCCGGCGCCTAATTACCGTCACTAATCGGTAAAATATGGATTTTTATGAAAATATTGTCGAATTGTATACCTCATTAAGAATGGCGCGGGAGGCTGTTGTTTTTAGTGGCTTTATGTGTAATGTTTGGGGGTCCGCGGCTAAATAATAACAGCCGCACAGGTCGATCGATCAGGTTAAGCTACGCTTGCCGCGGTAGGTCTGTGGATGGGTGACCATCTTTACATACCGAGACCCCTACGTGCCTCGGAAAGCACGTTAAGCCGTTGGTCCCGGCTGTCATTCGTGGATCTTTGACAGTCGTTACGGGTAGTCAGAAGCCCGAAAGTCTGACAACCAGTCTTACGAAGGGGTATCGTATTACCCAGTAACTGGGTTGTGGAGGTCAGATAGGCCGACTGCCTATCTGACCCCAAACATAGTTGGGAAAAGGCTAGGCAGATGAGGATGTTTTTATATGTCTATGTAAGACAGTTTTTGGCTCTGAGTGCATCCATAAAGAGCAAAGACTTTTTAGCCGTTTTTCCTTATGTAATTTATTGGAGCAAATACGAGCTTATATCAGCACCTTGCGTAACACTCGATCAATCACAATCTAAATGATTGTGAAGGATATTGCTAATCCATTGCTTCTTATATTCGAAATATTTGTCTGCTCAACAACGTAAATAACGCAATGAAGGTTGTTGAACTGTCAAAATGAAACCGATTCCGATTGATAAGATTACCCCGCAGGTTCCATACATTTTAGCCCATCATCCTTTCTCTTCTCTGAAATAAAAGTCTTCTACCGTTCTTCAACCAGTAATATTAATGTCAATATAGCCATCAAGTTACATTGTCCTAGTAACCTTTAACCCAATATTTATAGGACGATATACCGTGTGAAAATTGAGCATTTTCTTTGAAACTTAACGGCCTTACAAAAAGGATCCCGGGGAAACGTGAATTCGTCTTTTCTAATGTCCTATAAATAAACATACGGTGCCGAATTTAGAGAGCGTACACAATATACGGTGATTTGGGAGAAACATTTTCTTCTTTATTCTGGTTGGTGGGTTTAACGATGTGTCTTCACCACAGATATAGATAGATAGACCTAGATAATGCAAGTATCACGATTTGTATGAAAACCAAGCGTGCCATTTTTTGACTATCTACTATGACGTCACAAGCACTATTTAGTGATGGGAAAATCAAACCGTGCGGCACCCGTCTCGCCCTACCCCCAGGGCCTAGCGCCAGCGCTCACGCTCACCCAGTCAGCAGTACTCAGGACTGAGCGCGAAAGTGGTGGCTTACGATTTTCGTACGTAAGCTGGTGCGATTTTTGGCACGCGAAGTAGTTGCTCATGCGTTATCTAGGCGTACCATATCTGTGGTCTGCACCCTTTTTTCTTTTGACGTAATTTGTTTGCACGGGATTGCAAGAGTTGAATCTTACCAACATACTGAGTTTTTATCTCGCACTTAGAGTAATAAGTGTAGTTTCAAAAAGGGTTTTCTGGCAGGAAATCAACTATGGTTTTAGCATGAGGGACAGGCGAAAAATATATACTGTTTGATGAGGAATTTACAATCAGTTTATGGTTTTCGGGTAGAGAAGAAGGAAACATATATTTATCCCCTTTTTAATAAAGCCGAAGTAAAGTTACTAAGGGGCTTACATGACCTAAAGCGCGGTCACTGTCGGACTGCATAGAAAAGAAAGAGAAGCGCGATGACACAACGCTGGTAATTTATTGCAAAATATGAAGCAATTATTAAATTACAAAAAATCTATTGTTGTTGTTGTTTGTTTTTATTGTAAAAGATTGTTTTTAGAGGTATTTTCAATATATTTTTTTATTGTTTCTAAAACTTGAGTTTTTTGCGTTTAGGTCCCATAAGGGGTTACAGGACCTAAACGCAAAAAACTCAAGTTCGGTCTAACCATAAAATTTGCAAGGTTTAAGTTTGGATTACGATAATTTCGAGTTTTTAAATTAATAAGGGGTTTCGAGAAAGTTTAAAATAAATCGGGTCTTTGATCATCCACCTTAAACCACTCAATAACTAAAAAAAACCTCTTCATAACAACGTAACCTATTTCTACCTCCACAAGATTACCCCAAGTGTAACAGTGCCCTTACGGCCGTCTCCCAGAATGGCTTATTGATGTTGTGAGCCCTTTACAATGGCGCAGCTGCGTTACCTAACACCAGGGATAGAAAAAAATCGACCTACCCTCACGTTCATACCCGCTCTCCGTAGGAAAACGTCGAAAATGATTACTTATGTTTTATGGCGGGAAAAGTGTGTAAAACCGGGTTTATCTGTGGCATGGTTTTGTTAGTGCCGTAAAATGATAATTTCGGTTTTCATTGCGTGGTGGAAGCTGCGTATCTTCTTCACAGAACTTGATAATGGTGTTTTGAATGTGGGTTTTGATATCACTTTATGAAAGTTTTAGTATCTACCTAAGCAAGAACTGAGATTACGAATGATTGAAATGATTTTTTTTTATATAATCTATATACTAATATTAAAGCTGAAGAGTTTGTTTTTTGAACGCGATAATCTCTGGAACTACCGGTCAGATTTGAAAATATCTTTTTGTATTTGATAGCCCAATTCTTGAGGAAGGCTATAGGCTATATAATATCACGCTATGACCCTTAGGAGCCGAGCAAAAAATGAGAGAATGAACGCTAAGCGAATACGAAGTGTTGCGACGGGGATGGACAAGAAATTTCACGCGGACGAATTCGCGGGCAGAAGCTAGTCTTAGGATAAAATCTATACGTCATGTCACTAGCACGTACGTTGACTAAGGGCCGGTTATTTCAAACGGTTTGTTAACGTAACATACGTACGTAAATATTAACAAGTACGTAATCGTAATTATTTGACGTAAGTCAAGACAATAATTCTGCAATTGTAATTTGAAACAACGCTTTTTTTATTTGACGATAGTAAGCGACATTTTTGACGTAAACGCGTGCGTCAAGTGGACGAGAAACAATCCGCCCTTAGACTCTCCGTCTTTATATGCAATAGGCTATTTTTAAAATAAGGTCATAATTATTGACACTCGTATATATTATCGCTTTTAAGATCGATTTGCATTAATTTTACTACAAAACAATGTATTATTTATAAAAAACATCCCGAAAAAACTTCATCTTTTTAAATCTGGCGCCACGTAATCGAAAACGGTCTGGATTGGCTGAACTTAAGATGACGTCATGATTTAGTAAATTTCTGTCTATCGTTGACAGAACAGATGACTTTTGTCTAGTATCTCGACCGTTTCAACGTTTGTTTACGTGAATCGTGACGTCACGACGCCATATTGTTAAAGATAGCGTTTTGGCGGCTTATTTAAACAGTACATTTTTATTTACTATTTTTTAAAAGAAATACATTATGTATACATTTTGTGGGCTCGTTAGACACCATTAAATAATCTGAGATGTTTATCAGAAACCAGTCAAATAGCCTATTGTGGTTTGACAGTTGCGTTACAGTGACAGGAATAAAGCAGAGCCAAAGTAAGTGCTAAGTAACGTTTATAGATTTCGGCCCAAGGCTCTGAAGGTGAAGGAAAATGCCGTGAGGCGAACTTTAGCAGTCTGAAATGGGGAGCGAATGTGTTAATAAAAAGATCTCTGTATCATCATCTGCCTAGCCTTTTCCCAACTATGTTGGGGTCGGTTTCCAGTCTAAACGAATGCAGCAGAATACAAGTACTTTACATGGAGCGACTGCCTATCTGACCTCCAGAACCCAGTTACTGGGTAATACGATACCCCTTGGTAAGACTGGTTGTCAGACTTTCGTGGCAACGACTCGTAACGACTGTCAAAGATCCATAAATGACAGCCGGGACCAACGGCTTAGGCACGGAGGGGTCTTGGTATGTGAAGATGTTCACCCATCCACGGACCAACCGCGGCAAGCGTAGGTCCGTGGATGATCCCCTCTGTATGTATTCCTAGTGGAACCTTAACAAGCTGAAATTATTTGATTACAGATGAATTCTTAATTAAAGTTGTGCTTTCAATTTCCGGCCTATCCTGAAACACTGAAGTCCTGAATCTGATCACCGTGCATAACAAGCGAGGAACAGCGATGGATCGATGAATTTTTCAAAGGAGTCTGCTATACGGAAACATGTCAATTATTTCAATGACACTTTGCCGCTTCGTCATTAATTCGAGCCGTTCGGGATGAAGCGAAGCGCACGGAAGTAAAACGAATTATTACGAAGCTTACCGAAGCCAGACTGAAGTAAGACCTATCGTCCACGACGCTACTCAAATGTAACGAGTCAAACTCAAATTACTAACGTGAAGTCAGAATGTCACAGCACTAGTACCTACCTACACAAATGTGTCTGGATCGAATATTTAAATTTTTTTAATAGATGACAAGTACCGTAAAATGAAAATATATTTTATTGCCCTATTGAAATTAAATCATCATCATCTGCCTAGCTTTTTTCCAAACTATGTTGAGGTCGGCTTCCAGTCTAACCGGATGCAGCTGAATACCAGTATTTTACATGGAGCGACTGCCTATCTGACCTTCACAACCCAGGAACTGGGTAATACGATACCCCTTGGTAAGACTGGTTGTCAGACTTTCAGACTTCTGACTACCCGTAACGACTGTCAAAGATGACAGCCGGGACCAACGGCTTAACGTGCTTTCCGAGGCACGGAGGAGTCACGGTATGTAAAGATGGTCACCCATCCACAGACCAACCGCGGCAAGCGTAGCTTAACCTGATCGATCGACCTGTGCGGCTGTTATTGTTTAGCCCTCGGGACGGGTCGATGTCCCTGTATAGATTATTTTATATTTTGTGAATGTGAGGACATTGCAGGCCTTGTAGAGCATCAGGGGAGGCCCCTTTACAGTCTCCCCAGGAATGTGCCTTTCAGGCGTTGCACGGGGGGGGGTTCCGGAATTGGTCTTTTAAGAGGAACCGGGACCACCCCTATGTGCTGATGGTGGTCACCGGGTTGGTTTTAGTGAGGTAAAAATCCCACACTCCCCGACCTCCCTCCCCGGAGGTCGGGTGCCTTTTGGAGGTTACACCACCCCAAGACAAAAAAAAAGCCTTGTAGAGCATAGATTTTTAAAGCATAACATAATAAGTTTCTTGCCGGCTCTTGTCCAGAAGCGTAATAATTGAAACCGTTTACCTACCTTATAACATTTCATAAGTGCCCATGTAGGTCTATGTGAAATAAAATGCAAAACATCTAGAACTAGTATTTCAATGGCGTACACGACGCAACTAATCAATAATCAAAAACAAGTTAAGGCTTGTATTCATGCCAACGACCTTGTGCATGTGGGCGGAGCTAACTACCCCTCTCCGCGCCACTCCGCCACCCGCATGCACCCGTATGCCAACGCGTTGCCTAGCAACACGAGGCGCCCCGCACTAAATTCGTGGACGAGTGCGGGGATGATATAGACACGGACTTTAAACGATCGCATTTTTAATTTATTATATTAAAAAATATACATGTTTTTAAAAAGTAACAAAACCAAATCATTTTCGTTTGTATTGCAAAGCACTAGATATTTTTTTTATATTCTATTGATAAAAAATGAAGGAGTAAAATGGTTTCATCTCAACGATTTGGAGGTATTTGGTGGTTTTTTTTCTTAATAGGTGATATCGATAGAAAAATTATGGCTAAACACAATTACGATTCATATCATGTAGATTACCAACTATTTTTTCAGATGTAATTTCTCTGTAAGTTCCGGAGAAAAGCTGCTTCATCTGCATGCTGTTTTTAAGCTTTTTTCGAAAGAGTAGCCTTAATAAGGGCATGTATATAAACTCCATTTTGCTTTCTTCAAAATATTAATGAGCACGCCTCTATTTGTGAGCCCCAAATAATTCCTATTCTGGCGTTCTAAATATATTCAATTGTCAAGTTACTGCGGCCAACTTGAATATAGCGAGGTTCATTTATTTATAAAATCGTACATCGTTAGGAGTTCTATAGGTTTTTAGAGAATCAATGAAATATTTCCCGTTAATAATGCGGTAGTAACTAGCGTCGCGTAGGAACCACCTTTGAAATACACACATATCAAAAGTTCCTAGTTACTAAGAATCAGGTTTTTTGATTACATATTTTTAGTAAATTTCGCCATTTCAAAAGGGTTTTTGAATTTCGGTCAGTCATATTCCTACATAATCCTGCAACGGGTTTTAGGCCAAATCAGTAAAATTAAATGAACGTTATTATGGAGAGAAGACGTCATTTGAGCCTGAAAGATGTTTTATCTCGATATTCCCACGGGATCGACATTTACGCGGGTGAAACCGCGGGGCGCAGCTAGTAAAAGATAAATGTGAATTTAAACCAAATGACGTGAGTGCCATTACAACTGTAACAAATTTTTACCTTACATAAGATAATTTTTCTACGCAAAAACTGTCTACCTTCTCAAATATTTTTTTTGTTGCTTATATGCTCCTTCTATCTGTGAAAACTTGTAATTGGCATTATTTCTGTTACTCTCAATCGTACTAAAGTGTTTAGCTGTAAGTTTTCCAGAAACTGTAAATAAAATAAAATAAAATCTAAATTAATATCCTGTCAAAGCCACTAGTAGAATAGCGTCGTGTACGATGATCCCAAGTCTGCTCAGCTTTGTACAGTTTTCTTGCGATTTTTTGCACTTAATATTGTTACCTTTAAGTGATGGCCGTCTTTTGTGCAGTATTGGAAAATAATCAGTATTTCTGTTCCATTCGAGTGGTTGGAAAGAGGTCATTATTGTAATTATCGCAATGTTTTGCAGCAGTTTTCTGTCTAACTAAATTTATTCTTAGAAGGAAGTAAAAAATAACTGAAGTGTCGTGTTCTATTTGAAGAGGACGTTGTTATTTTGGTTAACTGGCATAATCAGCCTATAATGTTCCCACTGCTGGGAGACAGGCCTCCTCTCTTCGAGTAGGAGTGGGCCATAATCCACTACGCGGGCCCAGTGCGGGTTGGTGGGTGTCATGTCTTCGAATTTTTTGTTCTAGGGCATTTCGATGAATTTTTAGTTTTATGGCAATAGGAAGCTGAAAAAGTGAGATTTACAAAAACTGGAAACGGATAGTAGCGAAACTTCCGTCGAAGACATTGAAAACAGCAACATCTAACATAACACAGCAGAGCAATGACATACAAAAGAACCGAGAAAGCAGGAGAAATCCGCCTAAAGACGCACCGAGGAAGCTCGACCTGAACCAACCTGGCGGCAAGGTCGATAAAAGATGCCCATCCATAGATAATAATTACCCATCTCTCCACTAGTCCAATGCTTACTCTAGGATGCATATGCGGTAGACTCTTAAGTCCTTATCTATCCTACGGGCACGTCTTCCCTACCATTACCGCGGCCCCCGGTCTATTCCTTGATATGCAATGGTCGCTGTAGTACCATGAACATGAGGCTACAGGAGCTAGTGCGAATCTTGGGGTTCATTCGATTAATCGAGTCTGGTTTAACCACGCTGGGATCGGTGCAATTCATTCATTCATTCAATAGGAAGCTGAAAATGGTTGATATCGCATAGTTTTTATTCTATCGGCAAATTTCTGAACAAAAATCTTGTCAGTCCTACCACTTCTGTATAAACTTCTATATTATATTACATTACTTATATTTTATTAGTTAATTCAGAAATGCATTGTAATATTTTTTAAATTATTTATGTTCCTTTGTAAATTTATTTATCTGTACCTACGTTATTATTATGTTACTGCATGTTGTTAATACATACCTACTTCATGTATTAAATATTTGCATGCCATCATTACATGGTGGAATGTGTCTTTGCACTACAATTTTATATTATATCATCTTTTGTACCTACCACATTATAAGCAAATAAACGATTTTCATTTGATTTGATGTTTTCTTTCACCGTTTTGAGAGCAGTGGTGATGAAATAATTTACACGAAGTAAAGTGCCTGTCAGGGTTCAAACCTACGGCCTACGGCTAGGAACTCACGGAGCGATTTTCGCCCGCAACCGCCGCGGTTGCGGGCCCGCAGCTTCTGTAGAATGCAAATATTTATATAAAAAATTAAAGCACATTTCACGACGCGTTTTACGCCCGCGGTGTTCGCGGTTGTATGCGGCTCCCGCTGTACCGGCGGGCAACTAGTAGAATCGCGCGGGCCGCGGTTACCCGCAGCCTCGGCGGGTGGCGCCCGCGCGCTTTGCGATCGGTTGGCGGGCGACCGCGGGGGCCGGCGGGCGGCGCGGCGGGAGGTACGGCCGGCCGGCCGGTACGGAGGTAGGGAGGCGGCGGCCGCGTAACCGCACGAATAACCGGTCTCGTGAGTTTTGAAATAAAACCGCAGATCCACGACCGCGGCGGTTGCGGGCGAAAATCGCTCCGTGAGTTTACCAGTCCTACCACTCGTAAGTTCCGACTGTTGCCACTGAGCCTCCACTGCTTCAACATATTTATTACCTACGATTCCTATGAAGCTGAAAATTCCTTGAGAAGTACGAAATGATTAAACATTCCTTTTATTTTCGTTTCATTATTTCATTGATACTCTTTGCAGTATTTTTCTTGTATTCTAGAGTTTATATCCTACGAATATTATTATAAATGTGTAAGTTTGTGAAGATGTTTGGATGTTTGTTACTCAATCACGCGTAAACCGTTGAACAGATTTACATTAAATTGGGTATCGAGATAGTTTGAGTCCCGGGAAAGGACATAGTTTTGATCTCAATATTCCCACGGGATCGAAACTTAGGAAGGTGAAACCAATAGACTGTATAATCTATGGGTGAAACAGCGGGGCGCTGCTAGTGGGATAATATAGGAAAATACGTGCCCATGATTCTGCGAATGACAGAAAAAATGTAGTGTGTGAGTCAGTTTATTTCTCCGCGTAAACCGAAATTGAAAGTATTACTTGGGTTTGCAAGCTATGGGATGGTAATTTATCATGTTATGTGAAAGGTTAATGGATTGAAATCACACTAATATTATACAAGCGAAAGTTTGTGAGTGTGTGGAGGTGAGGGTGTGTTTATATGTTTGTTACTTCTTCACGCTCAAACGGCTGGACCAATTTTGATAAAATTTTGTATGGAGGTAGGTGGCACCCTGGATTAACATTGTGCAAGCCTTTTCTTCCTTTTGATATTTTACCTTTTTATTAATTTTGTCTATGCTTTTTCTACCTTTTGGTTTCTACTTCTGATCGACATTATACTTTTGTTTTACTACCAAGAACCAGCGCATTTTATTATGTAGTTAATATTTGTTTATTAATATTCCGAGCGAGTTTATTAAGCGCGTCACTTCTCCATCTTCATTACGATCTTGGTTGAGAGCGTGTGTAGTCGCCACAGCGTCTTGGCCGTGCGACGCTCTCATGCCCGGTATCCCACACTGGGCTGTATCGCCGTACCTGAAATGTGAGTTGGCACTTAAAAAATCTCGCTCATCGGGATTGGGCACTACATTTTTTACCCAATCTTGAACACTAGCACGGCTACGCATGCCGTGGCTGCCGCGCTGGCTGGCGTCCGCCTCTATGGCAGCGAGCTCAGCTTGTAATTGGAGCTCAGCGACCTGTCGCTCTCGCTCTAGAGCTTGGTGCTCCGACCGTCGCTCTCGCTCTAGAGCTTGGTGCTCCGACCGTCGCTCTCGCTCTAGAGCTTGGTGCTCCGACCGTCGCTCTCGCTCTAGAGCTTGGTGCTCCGACCGTCGCTCTCGCTCTAGAGCTTGGTGCTCCGACCGTCGCTCTCGCTCTAGAGCTTGGTGCTCCGACCGTCGCTCTCGCTCTAGAGCTTGGTGCTCCGACCGTCGCTCTCGCTCTAGAGCTTGGTGCTCCGACCGTCGCTCTCGCTCTAGAGCTTGGTGCTCCGACCGTCGCTCTCGCTCTAGAGCTTGGTGCTCCGACCGTCGCTCTCGCTCTAGAGCTTGGTGCTCCGACCGTCGCTCTCGCTCTAGAGCTTGGTGCTCCGACCGTCGCTCTCGCTCTAGAGCTTGGTGCTCCGACCGTCGCTCTCGCTCTAGAGCTTGGTGCTCCGACCGTCGCTCTCGCTCTAGAGCTTGGTGCTCCGACCGTCGCTCTCGCTCTAGAGCTTGGTGCTCCGACCGTCGCTCTCGCTCTAGAGCTTGGTGCTCCGACCGTCGCTCTCGCTCTAGAGCTTGGTGCTCCGACCGTCGCTCTCGCTCTAGAGCTTGGTGCTCCGACCGTCGCTCTCGCTCTAGAGCTTGGTGCTCCGACCGTCGCTCTCGCTCTAGAGCTTGGTGCTCCGACCGTCGCTCTCGCTCTAGAGCTTGGTGCTCCAAATCAGCTAGCTTGCGCGCGTGCTGTGCTTGTGCCGCCAGTTGACGCGCCACGATGGTGGCGGAAGAGCGCGAAGTGGCGGCGCTGGCCGGGGGGGAAGGCGCCGGAGCCGCGGCGTGAGGAGGGAGGTCCGCGCTCTGCTGCGCGGGCGGGGCAGTCTCCCTCGCCGCAACTTGGGTGCCGTCTCCTGCACACAACGCGTTCACTTTTGCACGTTTAGAACGTGTTTCTACCATTGTTCCGTAGATAGGACCAAATATTAACTACATAATAAAATGCGCTGGTTCTTGGTAGTAAAACAAAAGTATAATGTCAATCAGAAGTAGAAACCAAAAGGTAGAAAAAGCATAGACAAAATTAATAAAAAGGTAAAATATCAAAAGGAAGAAAAGGCTTGCACAAACATAAAGGCTACTTTTTATCCCGATATTCCCACGGGATCGACACTTACGCGGGTGAAACCGCGGGGCGCAGCTGGTCATACATAAACATTAATAATGCAGAGGAGTAGAAGAGCAGTAGTGGTGAAATAAATTACTAATACAAAGTCTAGTAGCTTCCTGGATTCGAACCCACGATTCTGGGCCTGGGTGGATTACGTCCCGTTCCCTCCCACAGGAAGGCCTGTGTCCCAGCAGTAGGAACATTATAGGCTGCCTATGCTATCTTATTCTTATGTTATATTGCACGATCCTCACAAAATAACCTAAAAACATTAAGACCAACACACCAAACATCTGCTACGCATTTAAGAACAATATATGGCATCAATAAGCTACTCCAAAAGGTTATACCCTTTGCTCCAGAAAACAAAACACACAAAACCATACCCATCTCTTTCTTACTAGGGTAGAAAGCTATTGTTTTCTCCCTGTAAGGTCGGGTAGAAGTTTTTCCGCGCCGTTACCCGATCCCTGTGAAAATGAGTGGAATATATTAAGTAGTAAATGAAATCATTTGTTTTGATCTACTTATTATAACGTACTGTTTTGGCTATTCTTGTTCTCTTTCGTGCATTTTCTTCGTTTCTTTCAGTAGGACGAAATATTGTGCGTGTGTTTGATTCGCGAATAGAAACGGTTGGTTAGGTAAACCTTTTTTGTTTTTACTTTTCGGTGGTGTAGAATAACTGTGTTTGGGATTCTGTTGCGTTATTTTGAGCTCTGGTTTTGTATTTCAATGTTCCTTTTTTGGTACTTTTTTTTAGGTTATTTTTAGGTTGTTGCGTTAAATGGATTCAGTAGGGTTTTCAATTAATTGGCTATAAAGGTATTTGAAGTTACTTATTACTCCGGTGCCTGGTGGAAATTGAAATTTTGTCAAAATTGGCTTTTAAGGATTTTCTAAACCCTTGGTAATTATAACTGGCTTTGGTCATCATTTAGCGATCAAAACAGAAACGTCCTCCCGAGCATGGTGATTAAGACACTTAATTACTATGTATTTATTTATTTGGGATGGAGATCACAATAAAATTAAAATAGCCTTTATTCTACCACATGCAACATTTACTTACATAATTCATTATTATTATTACAACAATACAATTTATTAATAATTAATTATCTTAAACAATTTAAATCTTTATTCATTGACTATTACTATTTTTCTAAGATTCATATTTTATTTTAATCATTATTATTAGGCTAGAAATATATGATGTGACTTTTTTTTATAGGAATATTTGTACGCCATAGTATGGCAGGATATGCTGGAACCAATATTGTAACATCTACATATTTTACCATATTCTAACAAATAAACATTTTTGATTTGATTTGATTTGATTTGATCCCAAATAGTATTTAAGTATTTGGGATCTGAAAAAGGAAAAATCCTTTTTTATTTCGATATTCCCACAGAATCGATACTAATGCGGGTGAAACCGCGGGACGCTGCTAGTGATCCGAAATCTCAGACTCTCTCTCTCTCAGCTGAAGTACATTATCAAAATCACTCATGTTTACCTGCCTTTTCTTAAAATAATGTCTTGTCCAACTTGCATACCTACTAGGTATTGCTAAATGCTGCTTGCTGGCTATCATTATCTTTATACTAGAAGTGACTCCCATAGTTTCTAAGTAAAAGCGACCTAAAACGACACGAACTAAAGAATAGAATCGTGTGAATCGACTTCAAAACTCGTTGACAGTAGCACAAAGTAGCACTCCTCATTCAGCAACCGGCCCTGATGGATCATGCTATCAATTTTACTCCTACCTACCTACTAGGGATGTAAGCTGCATGTAATTAAAATTAATTGAAAGTTCATCCCTTGCGTAACTGCTTTTATTGCGTTTAAAGTTGCTTTATAAAAACAAAATGAAGAGAGAATTTTAAATGTAAGTAGGAGTGGAATGAATTTGGAATTCCAAATATCGGAAATTAATTTAAAAAGAATGACGGAATACAGCAGTTTTACCCCCATAATAATAAACGTATAGATGAATAATTACACACCGATTTCGCTCTTTCAGTCGTCAGTAATTTGACTTTCGAACGAAGAAGACAAAGCGTTGTGTAACTATACAGACGCTATACAACGTTTATTAGTCATCATCTGCCTAGCCTTTTCCCAACTATGTTGGGGTCGGCTTCCAGTCTAACCGGATGCAGCTGAATACTCTACTCCATAACCCAGGTACTGGCTAATACGATACCCCTTGGTAAGACTGGTTGTCAGACTTTCGGGCTTCTGACTACCCGCCGCGTAACGACTGTCAAAGATCCACGAATGACAGCCGGGACCAACGGCTTTACGTGCTTTCCGAGGCACGGAGCGGTCACGGTATGTAAAGTTGGTCACCGATCCACAGACCAACCGCGGCAAGCGTAGCTTAACCTGAACGATCGACCTGTGCGGCTGTTATTATTTAGCAACAAGCTCCTACAAAACCTTTCGATGTACGGTGACAAAACGTAATCCGTAATCATCAATAAACAATTTCTCCGTATCTATGTAACTACTAGATGTTACCTATGTAAATCTAAGACCGTGCAGCCCTGCCTGCTGTCACAGCGACGGATTCACGGCGACGTTGCCAGCTCGAGTTAATTAGACGCGTCCATTTGCCGTGATTTCTACTTACATTTAGATTACCTACTGCTACCTTCATGTATGTGGAAGAGAGAAGTGTAGTAGAAGTCTTGACATGTGATAATGCAGCTTTGTTTAGAATCAAGCTCATGGTTTATCATCGTCCCGGTTTTTGTTATGCGCATTAAAAACAAACCTTTAGATGTAACCATCATTTGCCCAGACTTTTTCATGATGCAGGATGCAGCTGAATACCAGTATTTTACATGGAGCGACTGCCTATCTGACCTCCACAACTCAGTTACTGGGTAATACGATACCCCTTTGTAAGACTGGTTGTCAGACTTTCGGGCTACTGACGACCTGTCACGACTGTCAAAGATCCACGAATAACAGCCGGGACCAGCGCAGCGGTTTAATGTGCTTTCCAAGGCATGGGGGGGCCTTGGTATGTGAAGATGGTCACCCATCCACGGACCAACCGCGGCAAGCGTAGCTTAACCTGATCGATTAATCTGTGCGGCTGTTATTACCTACTTAGCCACAAGCCCCTCAAAAACCTACATCGAAATGTAACCAAATTTTAAACGCGAACGAAGTCGCGGGCATAGTTTGTAAGTATATTGTTACTAAAACTATGAGTCTTGTTGCTCGAAATAATAAAAAAATATTATTATTATTATAGCTAGTTTAAATAATTCTTGACACACACTGACATTATATTTTTTTTCTGTAAAATTTGATTTATCTTTGAATTTATTTTGCAAAATTACAATAGAAAACAGAATGATTTACTTTTTTATTTCTGCCATATAATTTGATACCACACAACACACACTAACACCCCCCCCCCCCCCACACACACCCCCCCTCACACACACACACAATATTAACACTTATTATTTATGAGGGATAGTCTAAAATAAGTTAAGAGACGTGACGCGTCTTGATTGTAAGTTAAAGACCTGATTCTATATCAAAACTACGGTTTTGAAATTTTTATTAGTTTTTTATTCATGAAAATTATTTTAATATCGGTTAACCGTAGCGAGTAAGTTTTCGATAACAACTCATGGGCCTTTGTAAAAGATTTTTATAGTCGACTTGTCTTTTCGATAAATTCTATGCAAAATATTGGTTTTATTAGTTTTATAGAGGTTTGAGGAACAGGGAGAAAAGATCACTCAACCTCCATAGAAAAGGGAGGATCCTCCGACCAGACGGGTGTTGTGTCTGGCGGGCTACTGCCCGATGATTCATGTCGGGCCGTTGTATCTATGCTAGTTGCGCGGTAAACTCTGCTTGCGCGATGCAGGATTTGTGTGACGTCAGTATGTCGCGTTGTTCTCATGTGGCGTTGTAGATACCGCTACAGTTTTATTGCAATGTCTAGTCGTCGCAAGTGCTACTGCTGACCATGAGGTCCTGGCGTTGTTTCCCAGGTCGGGAAAAGTGTTATTGGGTTTTTTTTTGTCGGTTGATGGCAATAGGCTCGCCCCCTATTACATGGGACTTAAACATAACTGGCGACATGTGGGTGTACTATAGGTACAGCTCTGCCTGACCCTTTGGGGATTACAGGCGTGATGTTATGTTATTATAAGTAAGTAGTTTAGATACTACAAGAAAAACCTGCAATCATTTTTGAACGTTTTATATACTTTATAAAAAATAAAATTCTAGTGTCTTTTTGTAATGTCAAAATAACAGCTGTTTACTAAATGCATTTATAAGTGTATACTGTACTTACATATAAAAAAAAAATCTTTTTTCATTTTTGTCTTCTGTCTGTCTGTTTGTTCTGGCTGATCTCCGAAACAGCTTGACCGATTTTGACAGGACTTTCACTGGCAGATAGCTGATGTTATATGGAGTAACTTAGGCTAACATAAGCGCGTACTTTTATTTTCAAAAAAGAATTGGGCTCTCCACGCAAAAAAAAATAAATCCATGGAATAAAATTTGTTTTCCGATATGCACAAGAACGAAGTCGCGGGTAAAACTAGTAAAAATATATCTTACTAGCTTTTGCCAGCAAGGTATATTTTCGACTTCGTCCGCGTGAAATTTCACCCTCTCCATTCAGAAACAAACGAACAGAAAAATGATTTCAGACTTCTAATAACAACTTACTTTTTCTGGTGACTGTACTATCCAACAGCCTATAGGTCTCTACAGGAAATTTAAAACAGGAAGCAATAATGTTCTATGCTAAGTAGTGTACCAAACAGGTTTGTTCATTTCAGGCCTCCAAATTATTGCCAAATTACTCATGATAGTTGCCAGGCTCAATAGCCACTGCGGCGGGCTGCGGTTGGTCGAGCGACGGGTATTGATGACGTCATCATTCAACGCGCCAATCCGCGCTCGCGCTCGCTAAACTGATTTCAGTTTTAGATTAGTTCCAAATTCGAATTTGTAATGTGTCCGTTACGGTTCGAAGCTGAGGGTAGTTGGTAGTTGTAGGGATGTGACCGTTAATAGTGAACTGGATTGGTTTTGCATAACATTGGTGGGTAGGTAGGTATAGACGTCTATTGTTAACTTTTGATTGAGAAGCTAACATTGTGTGGTGCTCTACTTTAGTTTGGACTGTAGTTGTGAGTTTTGGAGGTGATTGGGGCGGGTTTTTGTACAGATTGTAATTGAACTCGTTTTTAGAAGCATGTGTTTCGTCGCCTTTACATGGTCAACGCTAGAAGACAAAGTAAAAGAAAACTAAAGTAAAAATCGTTCATTTCAACATTCAAAATTACAATATGGTGATATCGTTGATCCCAAAGTTAAGGCGGTAATAAGTAAAATAATTGCAAAATAGTGCCTCACGGTTTCGGATGATATTTTTTTTATAATTTCATGTGACATCAAATGGACACATAGGAGAGAGCTCGTAAATGAAAACAGTTTATTAAAAAATGCTAAAAAAGGGACAGAAATAGCCAGTTACAATATCGTATCGAGGTCCAAACGAAAGAAATAAAACCGATTTTCAATTTACGTTTAAGTGTGGAAAGGGAACAATTTTCCTGAAAATTTCTAAAAATGGTGCAAATTATTTTTCATGATTTGAGTTTTTTAACTCTGTTTGTATTTGTTACCTATTGATTGATTTTCATTTTGACCTCACTACTATCGGCTTCAGCACCCTCAAAAACCATGAAAACGAACTCCCTCATACTCTTTCTTTTACCACACTAATATTTTAAAGGGGAGAGTATGTGAGTGTGTGTGTGTTTGTGTTTATATGTTTGTTACTTCTTCACGCTCACGACCAAAGAAACGATGGATGGACCGTGTGAATGATGATATGGTTAGAAAGGGGGTGACTACCGTGATGACGACTAATAGAGAAGTATGGAAGAAAACGACATGTTGCGCCGACTCCAGATAAATTGGGATTAGGGCAGGAGAATGATGACTTCTTCACGCTCAAACGGCTAGGCGGCTGGACCAATTTTGATAAAATTTTGATGGCTGACACCCTGGATTAACATATAGGCTACTTTTTTATCCTGATATTCCTACGGGATCGAAGCTTTTGCGGGTGAAACCGCGGGGCGCAGCTAGTATGTACTTAATAAAAAGTCGCATGGAGCCCCGGAGATAACGTATTTTCGTTACCTACTCCAGTTTACTTTTACCGCAAGGTCACGGTTGGCGCAGCGGTTAAGCGATTGACTGCTGCGCTGCGTGTCGCGGGTTCGATTCCCGCACGGAACAAATATTTGTATGACCTACAAGTAGTTGTTCCGGGTCTGGCTGTTTGTGTACGTGAATTTAAATGTTTGTAAACGCACCCACGATACAGGAGAAATTCCTAGTGTGGGGCAACGTTTTTTTTAAAAAGAAAAAAAAAGAAAAAGAAAAAAAAGAACTTCGTTCCAATAAGTGACTTGAGGACCTTTTGCGGAAACAAATCTCAGGTACTCCGTAAAAAATCATGAATTCCAAAAAAAGTTTTTTTTTTTGGTAACTTTTGTTACCTACCAAACCAGTCATCCAAATCACAATAATTACACATTTAAAACCAACAAATTCGAAAATATTTAAAATCGGAATCGTTTAGCGACTCAATAAACTCTCGCAGCCGGTTGGTTGCATATTGATGACATCATCAGTCTCTCCGCCAATCAGCACTAATTCTGATGAATCGCCATTGCCCTCTGTTCGGACATGGATGACTGAATTTTGAATGTTGTATGTATTATTAAATTCGCGCCATGATAGTATTTGACGGTAAACTATTGCCCTGTCAGGGGGTTTTGAACATCCGTTATTAAATATATTATACAAAAGGTTGTTGATTTAAACTTGGTGAATATAGATTGGCTGTGAATTCACTAGCGCTAATGCTTAGCATCTGAGGTCCTGGGTTTGATTCCCAGGTCGAAATCACGAAATAAAAATCAGCTGTTTCATACAAAAGTTCAATACCTACTTGACCAAAATGTTTTTTTTCGTGATTTCAGAGTTGGTCGTCCCATAGTGAAAGTTGTTCATATTCATGGGTAGAACACCCTGTAAAAATTTGGATGGTGATCAAAGAATCTTCCTGTATATTTAGTACAATTAAATTACCGATCATTGAAGCCAGTTTTAAACCGAATTCTGACAAATTAAAAAAATACCGACTACTTAATATGTATAAGTAGCATTGGATGGGAGTGGAACGAATAAGTTAGAATCTACAAGATGACTCATTGGTGTCAAGAAGGTTAAGCTACGCTTGTGAGAACGGTCACCCATCCACAAACTGACCTTCAGTTTGTGGATGGGTGACCGTTCTTTCCCACACCTTCAAACCTGCAAGTTCATGAGTCGCTAAGCGATTCCAATTTTAAATATTTCGTGGTTTTTAGGTACTGGTTGCCAAGAACGGTCACCCATCCACAGTCTGACCTTAACAAGCGCAGCTTAACCTCAACCTCACCCCACCTTCAATTGTTTTTCACACAAGAGCAACCCATAAAACATACACAAGCAGATACATAGGTATGCATTTACATAACTTCATCACACTATAACAAATTGGTACAGAATAAAAACAAAATGAAGTTTGCGAGCGGACGCAGCCCGTAATTTATATAGCACAGGGTTGTATGTTAAACTTCCCGGTTTAGTTTAACAAACATTGTTAATTTAACTGGTGCAGCTAAATAACTGGAGTATAGTGGGCTGTGTAGTTTCCAGTTGGTGGGGTGAATTTTTCGGTGATAAATAGATGAATAGAATCCTTCCTTCCTTTATGGGTACCTATGGATATAAGAATACAGTGGGTATTTTTTATCATTCGATGATTTGATGACGGTAATAACGAGGGTAATTATAAAATATTAATAAGTTATTAGGTTTTAGCACTGCTGAGTCTAGCCAATCCCATTCATCAAAAACGTGCTGGGCACTAGTTCCTTTAAAAATGTCCATCTTACATTATCTAATGCTAATTCTTACTCCAACTGCTTTTATTCAGTTATCCCCTGGGTAATGCAGGTCCCTCACACAGAAAGGAGGCCTGTGTCCCAGCAGTGGGAACATTATAGGCTGATTATGATGAATGCAGGTCCTGGGTTATCTGTGTATAATATAATCTTATGTAGTATAGGTAACAATAGCCTCGGATTAGACAATTACAGATGAACCAGCAATCTCAGTAATAGGTGATAACATATAATAATATTAAAACAAAAGGCTCTAACGACACCATGTCCGTAGATTGCAAAAAAATCTGTACAAAAACTACTGTACCCTGGCTAAGTCCTAGTATCATTTTACCGAACCAATTCATAAAACACCCGTTAATCATGCCACAATTCAACAAATTTTAATAAAAAACCGCTGCGACCCATTACACGGAGTGAAAGTTAAAATTCCCCAAACAAACAAAAAAAAAAACTAAAAGCATTAAACAAATTGCGTATTCAATTATGACTCTGGCAACACTTGTATATTATTTGCCGTCTAGACACAATTTGATTTAATCGGCCATTTTACAAAAGTCCATTTTACAGGATGTGAGTAGCGGCACATAAAATTATTTAACAAGCTTCCCCTAACCAAAACAAAAAAGAAATCATGCCTTACTATTTGTTTATTTTATACCGTTGTGTATTGGAAGAGGATTAGTACCAGTGTACTTAATTTGTAAATGAAAACTGTGAATAGATAGCTTGAGGTAAGCGTGAATGTCAGAAATTATCCCATGCGAACGTACTACCAGGATAAAAAGTATCCTATGTTTTAATCCAGGTTCTAAAATATCTGTTTGCCAAATTTAATCTAAATCCGTTCAGCCGTTTTTTCGTGATTGAGTAACAAACGTACAAACTTTCACATTTAAGTATAGGTAATATTGTATATGTACTAGCTGCGCCCCGCGGTTTTACCCACGTAAGTTTCAATTCCAAAAAAAATCTGGAGAGGGCTATAGAATAGGGGTTCACCTAGGGGTATAAAAAATAGCCTACGATCTATTCTCAGACCAACCAAATATACACAAAAAATTTCATACAAAACGGTCAAGCCGTTTCTGAGGAGTTCGTTAACAAACACTGTGACACGAGATTTATATATAGTTATTTAGATATTCATTATATAAACCTGGCATACTAAATGATATGATACTAAATGGTGTCATTTAATATCATAGCTATTTGGTTAACGCTGAAAGAAAACTTTGTAAGGAAAATTGAAGAAGTAAAGACCAAGCAGAAGTACGGGAAAAGTGGACAGGGGGATGGCAGGCCTTTGCTCAGGGGACTCTGTCCGCCCACCAAGTGACCCCAGGGAAGACGTTGGCACAGTGGTCAAGTGCTGCCGTGCATAGCGAGGCCCAGGGGAGGCCCCATTACAGTCTCCCCAGAGATGTGCCTTACAGGCGTTGCACGTTGTCTTTTAAGAGGAACCGGGCCCCGGTGATCACCACATAGGCACATAGGGGTGCTATGTGCCTATGTGGTGATCACCGGGGCGGTTGAGGTAAAAATCCCACACTCCCCAACCTCCCTCCCCGGAGGTCGGGTTCCTTTTGAAGGTTTCCCCACGAAAACCAAAAAAAAAGGCTTTTCTACGCAGTGAGTGGGGACAACACAGGCATAGAATAAAATATATTTTTTTTTTTTTTTGAGCAAGCTTGTTATTTATCATGATTCCTCATTACGTCTTTCTGGGAAGAACACTCCTCGCTGATATTATTTAAAAAAACCTGATTTTTTAGTAATACAGCAACTCTATTAAAAACCTGTTCTGAGGTAGTACTTGCTTACGGTCAGATGACATAGGTTATGTCTTCCTGATTTTGGTGACCATTTTCAATCGGATTCCCTTCGAGTACCAAAAGTAGGTGTTAAACCCAAACATCCACTGGCTTCTCGCCAGATACCATTCATCTCCATTAAGGTTTCAATGAGTGAGAGGGACACAAAAAACTTTATTTGCGAGTTGTGTATTTAAAACATGGATAAAGCGAATTATAGGGAGAGAGGGGGTAGGGGATAACTTAATTTAATGGTACTCAGTAGGATTGCACCCTGATATGTTGCGTGGAAGCTGATTACCCTGGATGGGTGCGTTCGGATGTAAAAATTATGGGAAGTTGGATGAAAACAACATATTCATTGGACAAAAAAAAAATGTTATGGATTTATTAACTCTCTATTGATATAAGATGAATGCTGATAACCACATAGGCAGCCTATAATGTTCCCACTGCTGAAACACAGGCCTCCTCTCTGCGAGACGGGGTGGGCCGTAATCCACCACGCGGGCCCAGTGCGGTGCAGTTGGTGAATGTCACATGTGTTCGAATTTTTGGTTCTAGGACATGCCGCTTTCCTCACGCTGTTTTCCTTCACCGTTGCTATGCTGCGTCGAACTCAAATTAATTGGTGTAAGAGCATTGATGTATATATACAGACTGAAGACCAATTTTCGTAATTAGAAACGTTCAAAATCTAGTCGCAATCTCAGCGACAATCATTGTTAAAAACTTGTCTAAATGTAAGGAAATTAGAGGTAAGTATTTTTGACAGATTGAGACTGAGATCAGACTGTGAACGTTCTTAAAATTACGAGATACTTAAATAACTTCCAATAAACAAAACACTGCACTGTTTATCTTGAAAGCCATTGAGTAGCTTTTAGGAAACAATAATCTTCAAACTAATTCACTTAACAAAACCATTTCATTTTCAAACGAGAACAAAAACTTCGTTTTACATGACCCCCTTTATCACCACCAAAAACCATTAGACCTTTTCCAAACATACATAAAAATACCTTACAAGCGTAGACAGTACCTATAATCGACCTGGCAACACAGCCTACCTAATCTTTCCTATAAATTCGGATCCCTCTCATAAATCTGACGCTAGTTTGCGCCCTAGGTCCTCAATTTAAACCGGGAGCCCCTAATGGGGTTGCCATATTACCCATCTATTTAATTTCCCGAATGGGTAAACGAATTAGGCTGGCAACTTTGAAACGAATTAAATTTTCGACGGTTGACTCATTGTGTTGCTGTGTGGGGGTAGTCTGCAAATTGCAACGGCTACCGGTTGTAGGGGATTGCAATTTGCAATACATAAAGATGTCATAGATCTCTATGCTATTTATAAAAAAATACAACCGAATTGAGAACCTCCTCCTTTTTTTGAAGTCGGTTAAAAAAAGAAGCATGAAACTCGGTACTTTTCGTAGCTTTTATTAAATAGCCCTCTGGCTAAGACCTCACCTCTCAAGCAGGAGGTTCTGAGTTCAAATCCTGCAAGTATCAATGTGACGTTTTCAATTCATATGTCATCATCATCATCATTTCAACCGAAAGACGTCCACTGCTGGATATAGGCCTCCTCCAAGCACCACCACTTCGACCGATTCTGTGCTTCTCGTATCCAGCGGATTCCTGCGGCCTTCACCAGGTCACCTTGCCACCTTCTGGGAGGCCTTCCAACGCTACGTCAATCATATGCGGACGGGTAATTCATGTGTACTTTCAGAGTTCATGAGACATTATTGACATCGGTGAAGGAAAACATCGTAAGGAAACCTGGACTTATAGAATTGTAGCAGTATCTACAACGTCACATGCGAACACCGCGTCATACTGACGCCACGCAAAGTCCTGCATCTCGCAAGGAGAGTTTACCGCGCAACTAGCATAGATATAACGGCCCGACATGAATCAACGGGCAGTTGGCCGCCAGACACAACAGCCGTCTGGTCGGAGGATCCTCCCTTTTCTATGGAGGTTGAGTGAACTTTACACCCTGTTCCTCATACCTCTATACTAGTGACCCCGAACATGAACGTCAGCGCACCTACTCCAGCGTGACATCATTATCATCACTCCCGCAAGCTTTACAGCGGCGAGCCAGCCAGCATCCACGGCTTTAACTTATATGCATGAAATTGCCAGCTCCGTGGTGATAAATGCTATAGTGTCTTCTATGTATGAGAAGAGGGTGGTGAGTGGCTCGTCTTAGGGGTCAGCGGGTCAGTATTAAATAAATAAAAATAACATTTTAACGATACATACACATTCAGCGTCCTAATAATTGTTTGCTGCACCGGACGACGTCAATACGTTGGCGCTGGCTGTCGCTGAAAACCAGCGCTGGGGCTCTGTCTTACATAGGGTCGCAGCATAATGCTGAGCGATAGCCGTTTTGCGTGGATGTGACGCATGTTTCCCCCAACCCTTACTTATTTTTTTTGTGTTTAAGTTCTTTATTGCGTCATATTTACCACAAATAAACGTATATTTTTTCTTTTCTTTTTGTTTCTTTAAAAAAAATTTTTGCTATATTTAAATGATTTCTAGAAATACCTATTTAATAATTTTCATATTAATTGTTTTCGAGCATGGACGGTCCCGCAGGTGAAGCTTTCCTTGAAAGATTGCCATTTAATATCAAAATAGGTTGGTACTATTATTTCACATCGTTTTAAATCGACAACAACAACAACAATAACAATTAACAACACAAACCACAACACCACAACAACAAAAATTACACAACAACAACATCAATTAACAATAACAATTTAGAACTTTTTTACAATTGGAACTAGTTTCCATTTACACAATAAACTCACAATAACGGACAGCGAGACTTTTTATGTGATTACCGGACCATTGTTAGAGCTGATTGTAAGACATTTTCTATTCCCATTCATAACGGTTGCATTAAAAGACGTTCCTTGATTACTGGGACTAATGAAGACTTAATTCTTAAGTTGATTTATGACTTTGTTTTATTTTAAACTAGGTGCGCCCCGCGGTTTCACCCGCATAAGTGTCGATCCCGTGGGAATATCGAGATAAAAAGTAGCCTATATGTTAATCCAGGGTGTCAGCTACATCCACTCAAAATTTTATCAAAATTGGTCCAGTCGTTTGAGCGTGAAGAAGCAACAAACATATATAAACACACACAAAATTTCGCCTTTATTAGATCGCTTTTGGTTAGGACGCAAGCGCAATTGCTAAGCACGAGGTCCTGGGTTTGATCCCTGAAAAAGTGTCTTTTAAAGGGTCTTTATAGGGATTTTATCAGTAAAACCCTGGAGTCTGGCTTTGAGCCTGGTTCATGGCAATAGGCTGTCCTCTATTAGATACGACTTTAATATGACTGCTGAAATGCACTTTACACCTTTAACTATAGTAACCGACATGAGTCGTGAGCACAAACTGACACCTGCGCAGTCGTGAATTTAATTGTAATTGTATGAATGTTTACAAATTGTGAGACTGTGTAATTACATACATTTCATATGTATGTAATTTAATTATGTAATTTAATTCTAATTTAATTTGTACATGCGCGTGCCGAATTTGTAACTGCCCATCTGTGCTCACGACTCGTGCCGGTCATTATACCCCTTTCGGGGAATATAGGCGTTATGTTAACGTCAGTTTATCAGCCTATAATGTTCCCACTGCTGGGACTCAGGCCATCTTTCGGTGAGAGGGAGTGGGCCGTAATCCATCACGCGGGCCCAATGCTGGTTGGTAGATGTCGCATGTCTTCGAATTTTTGGTTCGAGGACATGCCGATGTTTTCCTTCGCCGTTTTGAGAGCAGTGGTGATGAAATATTTACACAAAGTAAAGCGCTTGTCTGGGTTCGAACCTACGACCTATATCTCGGAAGTCGCGGTCGTTACCACTGGGCCACCACGGCTACGAAAATCACACCAACTGAACGACATTTCCTTACTGTTATGTACCTAATTTCGTAGTTAAATCTTAAGATAAATCTGACTTCTACTACTAACTAAAACAACAATTTATCATTCGTCCACATTTCTGGCACAGCAACTTTAATCCATCTCAAACTGATATAAATGATTGTAACAAGCCCCTGCCCGGATTAAAAATTTAAACAATATCCTACCAAGATATTGGGAGAAAATGATTCGACTGTTTTGGACCCCTGGCTTGGTTACTGAGTAGTACAGTAGCTACAGAAGGTCGGCTCTATACAGCGAGCGAAAACAGGCGCACGCACTCATAGACGGCTTACTACCTAGTCGATCTTACTACCTAGTCGATCTTACTACCTAGTCGATCTTACTACCTAGTCGATCTTACTACCTAGTCGATCTTACTACCTAGTCGATCTTACTACCTAGTCGATCTTACTACCTAGTCGATCTTACTACCTAGTCGATCTTACTACCTAGTCGATCTTACTACCTTGTCGATCTTACTACCTAGTCGATCTTACTACCTAGTCGATCTTACTACCTAGTCGATCTTACTACCTAGTCGATCTTACTACCTAGTCGATCGCACGAATTTACTCGCCCGAAACGGGTGCATTGTCACTTTTTTTTTATAGGCGACTCCCGCGCAGTTAAATTATTTGTGGGCGAGTCAACCACTCCAGAAGTATGTTGTTGAATTTTATGAAATGAAGTTAAGAAAAAGTATACGTTTTTAACTCTTAACACTTCTGTGCGCTAGAAGTCCTCTTTTCTATAGGTACAGACGCCAGCACATCAAGTTACTACAATCTGTCAGATTTCTTTAATAGATTTTCGACTTTATTGCTAAAACATAAGGTTCAAGGTTGATTGGGAAAATCTGACAGTTTCGGGTAGGTTGACCTGCTGGCGTCCGTACTTAAAAAATAATATTTTTTTAAAGTGACGATTCGCCCGTTTCAAGTCATTCCTCACCAACATAAGTCTGTGTTCCTCACACAATCCATCCTTCTTTTCTTTGGCCTTCCTCTCCCTCTCCCTCCACCTACATAATATATCCATCACTCTTTTAGCCACATGCTGTTCCTCATCCTCATCACATTACCATAACTCCCAACGACGACCAGACGATTTACTTTCAACTTTTACGGCACTGGCACCACTTTCAAACTTCCCCTTATACAAGGTTATTTTTAATTGGCTGGCTAAACTCCGCAGACGCTATGGGGTGTTGTTACTTGATGTATGAGTTGAGAAAAACTGTTTTCATAGACGAAGGAGACTAGACTAGACGGAGGAATCCTAGTGCGAAATCTAGTGCTAACTATTGTAATGTTTTTCCTGAACAATAAAGTTTTAAACCCATGACGTCTGTGAAGGAAACACAATAAAAAAATCTAAGCTGGTATTTAAAGCGACTACATAACTGCAATCGATGACCCCATAAAAAAATATAAAATTAATATATTTTGTGATTAAACATGTTTAAATTCACCCATCGCGTCTGCGGAGTTTAGCTAACCAATTTAAAATAACCTTGTATATTCTTTTCTTTATCCATTTTCGTCACTCCGCACATCCATAGAGTATGGAAAATGGCGCCGGCCTTCTGTTTTATTTAATTCTTTGTTCTGACTAAACCTTGTACTTATCCAATTTGGATGCTGACAAACGAAATTTTTCAATAATATTTACCTACGTTAAATATTTTGTTTGGAATAGTGTTAGGCGTTAGACGAAAGAAAACTGGCCAAGTGCGAGTCGGACTCGCTCACGAAGGGTTCCGTACCACAAGGCAAAAACGCTGAAAAAACACGTTTGTCGTATGGGAAATAAAAAAAATATTAAATTTATTTATTTATTAAATCTCCCTACCACTATCATTACAGGTGTATACCTAATGCGATAGCGTGGTCTTAAAATTAACTTAACTTACAATTTAAAACTATGAATAGGTAACTTAACGTAAAAAAATAAATATTTATTTTATTCTGTTTTTAGTATTTGTTGTTAGCGGCAACAGAAATACATCATCTGTGAAAATTTCAACTGTCTAGCTATCACGTTTCATGAGATACAGCCTGGTGACAGCCAGACAGACAGACGGACAGTTTAGTAAGAAATCGATGGATGTTATCCACTCAAATTTAATTTGATAAATGAGCTGTTTGTTTTCTATATTTGTCTGATTGTTTTTTTTATTTTGGGATTGAGCTGCTTCCAATTTCCGCATTTTGTTTTTTTTTTTATATACACATTGATGATTTTTTTTTTATAAACAATGACGTTTGCTTACTTTGTAAAGTATTATATTATTTTTTCATTGTGAATGTGAAGACGATGTGGGTCCTTTTATATATTTTATTTATTTTTCTCTCTGTTCTGTTAGTTTTTTTTTTCATGGTCTGGCAGTTTGAGTACCTACCTAATTTATGTGGCCTACCCAAATGTCCTTTCTTTGGTATTGTTCGTCGAATCGTTGAGCTCCTTAAGTCTTGAGTTGAGCTGTACGATTTCTGACAAACGCGTGCACTGACTGGACAGATCCTCTCAATCTGTGTGGTTCTTTCCTCAAAAGACCATCTCAGACATCGATCTACATGGTCTTCGTAAATAACCTGACCAAGATTATGTCTGGACTTTAAAAGAGACTGTGACCTCTGAGTTTGTTTCGGCCTTTCCTCTCAGAGTAGTCAGATAGGAAACGCCGACTTCATCTAGTTTTAAAAAACATGATTGACATGTAAAAGTGTTTGTATAAACCTACTTACAAAAATAAAATCATTTATACAATTAAATTTTATTAAAAATCAAAATTCGAGAACATCCATAGGTTTCATACTAAACTTCAACTATATCCGACGATCCTGCGTACTTATCTCTTTTGTTGACTGTACATACGACTACGCACTTGTAAACCATCCATGTAAACCACACATGCAAAATATAAGTTCTATGCAAAGATACATTAAAACTCATATACATATATATACATAGTTCACTAACCGAAGACGAAGGATTGTCATAACTCGTAATGATTTTTTCTTAATATTACTATTTGCTGAAGGATTAAAGATCAAAGGGGATATTTTATTATTAGTTGATATTGCTATTTTATTTATTTCTGTTTACATTAGAATTGGAACATTTTTAATCGCGGTATACTTTCTTCAGTTTTCTGTATCCTTCCCAACACCATCTTTTGATTTTCCAATTCTTTACATGAGCTAAATTACTGGCAAATTTTAGCCACAGCAAAAATTGACCATGGTATTTTTAATATGACTAAACCACGAGTACCACAGGCGACATATGGCTAGCGCCAAAGCCAACTAGCTGATTACTAGAACAACCAACCGATTATCCTTTAAAGCTTATAATTATTAACCTTTTTGTCCGATAACGAGTTGAGTTGGGCCTACCTTCTTGGAAGTGTTTACGATTCAAAATCAGTACCTATTGATTGCAACTAAACCGAAGTGACAAAAAATACAATGAAGAGATTATAATCAGTAAGACAGCCAAGTAGCCTGGATGCTTCAATCAATTCCGCCTATCGCGGTCCACTGCTGGACATAGGCCTTTTTGTTCTTTTTTTAACCGACTTCATAAAAGGAGGTACTGTATGTCCGCGATTTTCTCAAAAACGAATGAAGCAATTTTGATAATTTTCTCATTAATGTGATCTACATAATTTCAGGAAGGTTTTAGTATATAATACCTACACTAGCTGTTGCCCGCGACTTCGTCTGCGATCCAGGATGAAAAGTAGTCAATGTCCTTCTCCAGGTCATGGTTTACCCACTTGCCAAATTTCATAAAAATCTTTTCAGCCGTTTTAGCGTTGAAGCGTAGGTAACAAACAAACTTACTTTGGCATTTATAATATTAATTAGGATTAGGTAATTATTCCTATGTACGAAGCTATACACATAAATGTAGGTACTGCATCTTCGGCATTTCTATGCGAATTTTGATGATTCTTCTGGGTTGGTGTCTTTAATGCTTCAATGCACTAGTCCAACGCCAGATAATTTTATTCGATGAATAATTTTGAATTTTTGACAGTTCTTCCATACAAAATCTGTCAAACGTCAATTTTATTCCACGAATAAAAATTATTATCTGTCGATTGAAAAATCAGCCCTAAGTAAAAAGAGAGAGGTAGGTTAATAAAGAGTAAAGAAGAGACTAGAGAGTAAAGAAAGAGATAGGTTACCTACCCAACATTCGAATTTCAAAAACAGCGCAATGTCATACTATTAAGTAGATGACCCGTGGAAGTAGGACGACATGTTGTAATAACCGGGAGCGAAAGAGACAAGACGATACGCAACTAGGATAATTAGCCAAGTTTTGACGTGCCATTTGCGGAGCGTGTACCTATCTCTATAAACTTATAATATTATAATGGTTTTTAAACGAAAACCTTATCGGAAAAATCCTGATGCTTTACAAAATAAATATAAAATCTATATAGCGCACTTGTCCTGCCGCTATAAATACCACCTCAGTTTCTGAAACGCTACTTAAACGCGATTTTATTGTTAGCAAAACACCTACAAGATAATATCTTTTACCTAGTATTATTACGGAGGGTCACTCCAAAATTCCCTGCTTCCCTCAAGGGCCATTGTAATAAAAAAGATCGGGCAAAAATGAACGTACAAAATGTATAAGACTTTATTAAGAATTCGTATTAGATTTTTTCTTGTGAAAATTTTAACTGAGTCTTTTTATTTGCCTCCAATTTCAATTATGGTTTCTTCTGTGTTCTGTTCTGTTCTGAATTTAATAATGTTTTGGAATTATGGACATTTATTGGAGGTAGCAAATTGGTAATTGTCGCTGCATGTTTTTTGTGGGAAAAGTCTATGTCTGAAAAGATTCGTGCCCATCTGTCTTTTTGTCTCGACTGTATCCACGGGTAGCTCTAAACAATAGATGTTCTTCTAAGTTTGAATGTGGGTCCAGTTAACCAATAATAATACAGAAAATGTGGTCAACTGGACCCGCGGGCATAACTATTTAGTAATCTGTGCCGCGGGTCCAGAAGCGACCGGGTCCAGCAGACCGAAGACTCTAGGTACCTACCTAAGTAGACACATCCCAAATACTTCTATGCATACAGCACAGTGGGGTAATTGCGTAACACACTATCAGTAGCAATGGCTTTAATTTTTTCTGAGGCGGTACGAAGTTTGTCGGGTTAGCTAGAAAATCATAACACGAAAATCAACAAAGGAAACAAAGTGAATTACTTGCCTAAGTAATGAATAATGATACACATGAATAATGGGAAATAAATAATAATCATAAAGGACAACAGAAAAAATAACAAAATGTTACGACGACTACTATGAATTTTATGCCTTTTTTGAACTTTCATAATTTTCATGTAGTCATCATCATAATCAGCCTATAATGTTCCCACTGCTGGGACACTGGCCTCCTCTCAATGAGAGGGAGTGGGCCGTAATCCACCACGCGGACCCAGTGCGGGTTGGTGAATGTCACATGTCTTCGAATTTTTGGTTCTAGGACATGCCGGTTTCCTCACGATGTTTTCCTTCACCGTTTTCAGAGCAGTGGTGATGAAATAATTTACACAAAGTAAAGTGCCTGTCTGGGATCGAACCTACGACCTGCTACTCGTAAGTCGTGTCCGTTACCACTGGGCCACCACTGCTCCTGCTCATTTTCATGTAGAATAGAATAGAATAGAAATACTCTTTATTATGTACACCATATAAATTACAGACATAAAAATAGAAACTGTAGGTACATAGGGTGACACAATGGGCAATGTATTAAATGGGTACCCAATATTTACGTCTTATTGTAGGAAAACAATAATTAATTATAATAAATACGTAGGTACACATACACAACTATAATCATCTCTTAAAAAGATAGCGCCGACAATTTTTTTTCGACAGCGATTAACGCTTTTTCTACCATGAGGTCATCCATCACTTACCTAATATCATAAAGTCAGTTTTTTCTCCCCACAGATTGTATTATGAGTAATCTGATAGCGAAAACAAAGGGCGCGGTGATTACCTACTCTAGTAAATGAGCTTGATTAGTTAGGGAACTAATTAGTCGGATTTTTTGCTGACTGTACTATGTTATTGATTTTTGTCTTTGTTTGACTATTCTATTCTTGTTGTAAAAAGATAGTCCTTTATCCGACTGTGACGAAGGATTCGTTGCTAAATAATAATAGCCACACGGGTTAAGCTACGCTTGCCCAGGTTGGTCTGTGGATGGGTAACTATGTTTACATCCCGTGCCGTGCTCCGTGCCTCGGACTGTTTGTTGTTGGTTCCGGCTGTCATTCGTGGATATGTGACAGTCGTCAAAGATCCAAAAAAAATCAGCTGTTTCCTACATTTATGTTCGCATATCTCGTTAAAATGTATGGAACAGCAGATTTTTTTTCGCAATTTCAGGTTTGGCCCCATAGTAAAAGTTGTTCATAATGATGAGTACAATGACCTCTTAATAGGTTTTGGGTTATTCCATTAACACCTTGTATAATTAAGTATCTAATGAAAGAAAAATGATAATAGGTATGTATATGGTCTAATACGCTGCGACGCGAAAGCCCCATTATTATATTTGAATATGTCAACTTCAATCGTTTGACTTGATTTTGCGACAAAAATTCTAGTGTATTGAGTTTTCCGCGATACCATTATGACCCCTAAATATTTCATGATGTTATCGCGGGAAATTCAATACGCTACTAATCCTAATTTGTGTTTACAAGCTTACTTATATGATGAGAGGCTGCCTCAATCTAAATATATATAAAAACTCAAAGGTGACTGACTGACTGACATAGCGATCTATCAACGCACAGCCCAAACCACTGGAGGGATCGGGCTGAAATTTGGCATGCAGGTAGATGTTATGACGTAGGCATCCGCTAAGAAAGGATTTTTCGAAATTCCACCCCTAAGAGGGTGAATGGGGGGAGGGTGAAATTTCACGCGGACGAAGTCGCGGGCGGAAGCTAGTTCATTATAAATGTGAAGTAGAGTTAGAAAATTGCTAAAGAAAAATACTTTCTGAACAACTATAATCTCGTATTACCTCATAAGCTCAGATTTAGTTCAACTTTTGAAGAACAATCACCCAAAAATGTTAAGCAATCAGTACTTAAAACTAAAAACGTAATCACAGGACGATTTAAAGGCCCATCCACACAGGCGCGACGCGACTTCGCGACACGACTTTGCGTAATTAATCCTTATCTTACCAAGTGATTGTAGGTCTCCTCTATTGCACGCCATTTCTCCCGGTCTTGGGTATCCTGCATCCAACTGTTTCTTGCTTCTAGAATCCGACAGAAAATGTTTTTATTTTTTTGCCGAAATCACCATTGGTCCACCATGTTGGACCTGCCCGCGCTCCTACAGCCATTTCTGGGTCTCCATTTCAGTTCTTTTTTTCCACCATTTATCTACTGGCCGGTCTTTCAGCCATAAATGGCTTGCCCAATTCCACTTCTTTCGTGTTATTTATAAATTAATGTAATTGCAATGGGCGATATGGCCTACTGAAAATCTCGCAACTGGACATGAGTTGCCTTGGCTTACCTGGATGTCTTTAAATATACTGCGGACTCAGGTACGCCGAAGCAAAGAACACCTGCTCAGGTGAAAATTAATTTACAGATAAGTCCGCCCTGGAATGTAAATGTGGTGATGTCCTACAAACAATGGGGCACATAATAACGTGTCCAGCGTGTCCTGCTGTCTGCACGTTACAGAAGTTGAAGGACGCTACTAAAGGGGCCAAGCCAAATTTTGGGTTGACTGTATATTGCCATTTTTATCATCTACTTAGGCTTTTCCCAACTAAGTTGGGGTTGGCTTCCAGTCTAACCGGATGCAGCTGAAGACCAGTATTTTTACATGGAGCGACTCCCTATCTGACCTCCACAACCTAGTTACTGGGTAATACGATACCCCTTGGTAGGACTGGTTGTCAGACTTTCGGCCTTCTGACTACCCGTAACGACTGTCAAAGATCCACGAATGACAGCCGGGACCAACGGCGTAACGTGCTTTCCGAGGCACGCTATTTAAGAACATGGGCGGTATATTATAATTGTATTCATTAAAACGTTATGCACTACTTGTGCATAAAGTTTTAATAAATAACATTTGTTTCTAAGGCACGACCGTGGTCAATAAGTAATCGCGATGTCTGTCGCACGTCGGGCGTCCTGTCGCACCTATATGAAGCAGCCTTAAAAGGTTCCAGTACATACCTGAAGCGAATCTTTAGTCTTTTTTACGTCGACATTTTTCGTAATGAAGATGGTTTCTAAAAAGCAATTCCCGTGCAAAAGGGTTTGCAATTTCGAGCAGTTTTTATCATGATCCTGTTAATTTGCGGAGGTCCCGGGTTCGCTGGAATTAGAGCAGAAAGTGTTATTCAAACGATCATTTGATATTAAATAGATTTTTGTAGGTTTTAATAAAATTTTGATTTTGACCCTTGTCTCTATCATCACGCCTGTCCTCTTCGAATGGATCGACAGACGTGTTATGAGCGTTAAAGCCGTACGGAATTTCATACAAACTTTCAAGCCCTTATTTTTCGAAATTAATGAACCGATTGTAATGAAACTTCGTACGCATAACTAGGATACAAAGAAAAATAGTGTTACAGCCAAATTAGACCGATTTTAAATTTTCCATAGAAACAGAGATTTCCAGTTATTTTTTTTTAAATAAGACATTTCGAAAATGTTCTCTACTAACTTTTTAGACCTTTTTTACTCTAGGAAAAAGAAATAAATACTTTCTTATTTGTAAAATAGTTGGGCAAACGTCATCTAAAACTATTCCAAACAAGTTGATAGCATTAGTAGCTCTTGAGCTGTGACAGACGGACAGACAGATTGAGTCGCACCATAAGGGCTCCTTTTTACCATTTTGATACAGAACCCTAAAAAGATTAAAACTACCCACAATTAACATAGTTCCAAGTGCAAGCTAGCTCATAATGATGCAAAGAGAAAAGTTAACTCTACAGAATCTTCTCCGCTTTATCAAATTAAAAAAAAAGCGTATTAATGAGGTTGCCTTATTTCTTGCTGAGCTGCACAATTATTGGTTTAATTACACGGTAGATTACCGTAGGGGATGGCGTTAAACATTGTTATATGGAGGTAAGTAGAGACATCATGTGGGTAGGGTGGGTTGTTGCTAAATAATGACTGATCGATCGATAGTATAATATAGTTGGCAAGTGCGTATAAGTGGCCAATCTTGATAGCACAATCTGAATCATTTCGAAAGATACTGCTGATTCATCACACTAATATTATAAAGACGAAAGTTTGTGAGTGTGTGTGTGGGGGTGTGTGTGGGGGTGTGTTTATATGTGTGTTACTTCTTCACGCTCAAACGGCTGGACCAATTTTGATAAAATTTTGTATGGAGGTAGCTGACACCCTGTATTAACATATAGGCTACTTTTTATCCCGATATTCCCACGGGATCGACATTTACGCGGGTGAAACCGCGGGGCGCAGCTAGTTGCATCATATGTTCGAAAAAATTGTCTGCTCAACAACGTAAATAACGCAATGAATGTTGTTGATGCTGTCAAAATGAAAGCCATTAGTACTGATCGTGTGTAATTAGAATTACCCTGCTGTACTCGATTTATCCATGCCTACTTAATATTATAATATTGAATGCGAAAGTAACTTTGGCTGTCTGTCTGTTACCTTTCCACGCTTTAAAGGCACAACGGATTTTGATGAAATACGGCACAGGACCACGGCCTGGGTTAGAACATTACTTTTTATGCCGGTAGTACGTTCCCGAATCGCGTGGGATAAACTACAATCTCCACGGGGGCGAAACCGAGGGCAAAAGGTAGTCATCAATAAGTATTTGGTTCTCATATCTATGCATTGCATTAAGTCACAGATAATTATAGATAGACCTAGATAACGCAAGTATCACGATCTGTATGAAAACCAAGCGTGCCATTTTTTGACTACCTACTATGACGTCACAAGCATTATTAATTAGTGATAGGAAATTCAAATCGATTCAAAGACGCCGCCGCCGCCCGGTGCGACACCCGTCTCGCCCCACCGCCGCCGCCGCCGAATGCTTTAGCGGCTAATGTGAACATTAACCGAAACGAAACGACTAAAAATGTATTCGATGGACGCGCCGGGCCGGAGGAGGGCTTGAGGGGGCGATGGGGAGACAATGCGCGCACACGTGGCAATGTTTTTGTTTAGTATTGCGTCATCTTTCCTTGTGGTTGATTGCACGTACTTGCAATGTCGGCGTCGCACAATCTCGAAACGCTAAACGGGGTACCCTTCGCTCGCTCTTGCATCCTATGTCGACGGAGCCCCGCTTCGCGGGGCCCCTATTTCTTTGTAAAGGGTATAAAGTAACCTAACCAAACCTAACCCCGGGGTGCCCTTCGCTCGCTATCCCCTATTTCTGTGTAAAGGGTTTAAAGTAACCAAACCTAAAAGTTTTCGTGTCAAAATAGTAAAAATTATTACATTTTTTCCTTTTTCATTTCCTTCTACATTTTTAGCCAAGGGCCTGCAGTTACACTTAAGTTTAGCTGGCTAAAGATAGAAGAAACCAACTTTAGCCGCTTCTAGAAGATAAACCTAAGTTTATCTTCTAGAAGCCGGCTAATCTTAAGTTTATGTTCACACCCATCTTTAGCCGTAACATATCTATATCTGTGCATCAAGTACTTCTTTATACATCAAAGCAATCTTAAAAATATTCTACATGAAACCACTACAAAAATAGCTCAGTGGGTAAGGTCGTGGCAACGACTTATATAAATTATGATACCCACGTTTTTACGTCATTTCGTTTATTGCCGTATCGAAGTGGCTGGGTTCTGGCGATGTTTGTAATTTTTTTATTACCTTTTTAAAATAACTGAAACAAGCAATGTGCATTACCTAGCAAAAATTAAAAAAAAAAAAAAAATACATTAGTTTTTTTTATATACCTACTGGTAAACTTGAGAACAGTGGTGGCCAAGTGGTAACGGCCGCGACTTACGAGTTGTAGGTCGTAGGTTCGAACCCAGACAGGCGCTTTACTTTGCGTAAATTATTTCATCACCACTGCTCTCAAAACGGTGAAGGAAAACATCGTGAGGAAACCTAGAACCAAAAATTCGAAGACATGTGACATCTGCCAATCCGCACTGGGCCCGCGTGGTGGATTACGGCCCACTCCCTCTCACCGAGAGGAGGCCAGTATCCCAGCAGTGGGAACATTATAGGCTGATTATGTAACTGGTAAACTTTAGCAAACGACATCGTGGCAGACGGAGAAGACGGAATGAGCTGGACTCCTTTAATGAGCTGGACTCCTTTAATGGCTCCTTGGCAGCTCTTGACAGAGGTAGAAAGTAGGAAAAATACTAAATATAGCGGTTTGTAGCTTAATAATAACGGCCTAACGGGTCAGTCGAATGTAAAGCTACGCTTGCCGCGGTCGTTGAATGGATGGGTCCACCCACGATCATCGGCACGGACCATCCATTAGATATATCTCGGATAGCACGTTAAGCAGTTCCCTGTTGTCATTCTTAGCCGTTACGGGTAGTCAGAAGCCCAAAAGTCTGACAACCAGTCTTACCAAGGGGTGTTACCTAGTTACTGAGTTGTGGAGGTCAGATAGGCAGTCGCTCCATGTATTAGCCTAAGTCAAAGTCAAATCATTTATTTCAAATATGCACATTAAAGGCACTTTTGAATGTCAAAAATTACAGTAAAATTGAATTGATTCTAGTCGCCCCTTCCAAAAGGTAGTGTTCGTAATTTCGTATGGAGAAGAATGGGCAAGAAACTCCACCGTTACTCTTTTAAAATGTTTTACAAGGTTTTGTATACATAATATAATTATATGTGAAGACGATGCACCTAGAATAAAATTAGTCTACCACAAAAGGTAAAAAGAATTAAAAATGGAGCAATGACAGGTAAATCAATTAAGTGATAGATACATGGTGCTCACATATTTACAAATTATTATTATACTGGTATTCCCTTGTTAGACTGGAAGCCGACACCAACGTAGCAGCAACATAGTTGGGAAAAGCCTAGGCAGATTGACTCGTCATATTATTTCATCATCTCGAGAAGTTCCTCAAGGAAGAGTTCTGGCCGAAGGGTGTTGTGTACCGCCGGTTTTGTGGTCGGATAATGACACCAGTCAGCGAAACACGACGCAGACACTTCGTGTGTGTTAGTTTTTAGTGTAAATATAATGTTGTATTTATAGTATTATTTTTATTGAAAAGAACTAAAGCAATTTAGGAATGTTCCTGCCAGAAAAAGTTTTTATTTGCCCAAAGTAATAACTTCCATTTCAACGTTATTACTAACTATAGTACCTAACATAAATTACACGTTTCAAACAAAGATTACGTCTTTAGTTTAATCTAAAGAAAATATCCTCGAGCGATATCTCTGCGAGCTGACATGTAAGGTAGCGGGGTGGGAGTAGCGGAGCGATTTTTAGACTACAATATTAAATATTTCGGCCACAGAGAGCAAATTAAAAATGCTTGCAATTGAGTAAATTGCATATTATTTAAAAACGCAAAGTTAAATGAGTGAGCATGCTTTTGATGAAAACGTCCCTAAACTTCATAAATGATTATAAATGATATTTATCTCTGCAAATTGTGAAAAAATAACACTTTCACACATAAATAACGATAATAATAAGTCATTTGTTATCATTATCATCATCATATCAGCCGCTACCACTTCGACCGCTTCCGTGCTTGCCGCATCCAGCTGGTTCCTGCGGGCTTCACAAGGTCGTCGGTTCACCTTGTGGGAGGCCTCCAACACGTCTTCTGGTACGCGGGCGCCACTCCTACTTTCGGCCCCATCGGCCATCTGCCTGCCCACTGCCATTTAAGTTTAAGCAAAAACTATCTAATATCTTTCTAATCTAACTGGCCTTCTAAACTAAAGGCCCTCCGTGGGACAATACGGGCTGTATTATCCCACGGAAGGCCTCCCTCTCCTTTTTCCACACAATTCTACCAGTCTTTCGGTAGGAGTTTATATATCTTTTTATTATATGTTTATATTTTATTTACAGTATCAATATCGCTAAACGCTGTTCTTATCACTCTGTCCCCAACCTTACTGGAATATCTTTTAGTTCTGAGAGAGCGTCCTAGATAGTGGAGACAAAGAAAGATTGTTAGAGAGCGATTTGAAAAATACGCAAAACCTTCCTTTTACGGGATATTTAAAATAAGTAACCTGAATTAGTGGGACCCCGCTGCTTTGACTTAGAACTGGTACAAGAGGAAGATGTAGTTTCCTTTGTGTTTACTTTCAGCGAAGAATGATGAGGATGTACCAGGAATTGATGTTATTTATTCTATAACTAAAGGAAAGCGAGAGATATCGGAAAGCGTTTTATGGCATTCAAATGGAGTTGGGCAGGACACCCTAGCAAGGCGGAGTGGTGACAGGTGCAGTACCTAAGGCTATGACAAGGTATTAACCGTGGAGTTTCTTGTCGGCTCTTCTCCTTATGAAACGACAATTGGCCGTGCACCTAGCTTCTGACGTTTCATATGTGCCCATGTAGGTTTATGTGAAATATATTTTAATTTTGATTATATCTTAAAATAAAAAATATGAAACTTTGCATTTGGACTCTCCCAGAAATTTTACTTTTGAGCACCACAATTATCTTAGAGCTTATAATTTTTTTGATAGGTTTTCTGAAATCACAAGCAATGAGGCAAGAAACTATCTAAACCGCATTCGCGATTTATTTGCCTCAAAAGTAAAAAAAAAAGATAAAAAGTATCCTATGTCCGTCTTCTGGTTCTAAGCTACCTCCCCACCAATTTTCAGCCAAATCGGTTCAGCCGTTCTTGAGTTATAAATAGTGTAACTAACACGACTTTATATGTATATATAGATTAATATGGTTAGATGATAATATTCTTTAACAATAATCTCAACCCCACTTTACATTAAAGGTTGACATCTTGATAGCAGCAACGTCATGTTTCTTCTTTGATCAACATCAAGGGATGTTTATGTTAAAGACACAAATGTCGTAGAACATGTTCTGCATAAGATTGTATCAAAGGAACCATTTGATTTGACAATGTTTTTGTTGTAACGTTAACTGTACCTATTTAGGTTGCAAGTTAAGTTGGAGAGAAAAGAAATTAAGGGGTTTGTGGCTAAGTAATAACAGCCGTACGGGTCATCGATCAGGTTAAGCTACGCTTGCCGCGGTTGGTCCGTGGATGGGTTACCATCTTTATATACCAGGACAGGGGTTTCTTTTCTGTGCCTCGGAAAGCGCGTTAACCCGTTGGTCCCGGCTGTCATTCGTGAATCATTGACAGTCGTTACGAGTCGTCTGACGTCTTTCTTACCAAGGGGTATCGTATTACCTAGTAATAGTGTTGTGGGGTCAGATAGGTAGTCGCTCCATGTAAAATACTGGTGCTGCATCCGGTCAGACTGGAAGCCGACCCCAACATAGTTGGGAAAAGTCTAGGCTTGTGAGAGATAAGAAATGAATGTATATTTGTGTAAATGTGTACCTACACAGTATAGCACTGGACGGTGGGTCTAAAATATTCCGCACATTCACAATTTTTATTTACAAACGAATAATCAAGCTCTTCAGCTTTATTATTAGTATGGATAATTAGTTAAAGATCTCCGTCATTGAATATTATATATATATTGTTTTTTTTTTCATTACGGACGCTTTTAAGGCTACTCCGACCGCACAGTGGCGCCCTCATCGTTTGTTTGGTTATTTCTTTTATTTTAGAATGAAAATGCAGAAAATAAGAACGTTAAGTTGTGCTCCACAAGATTATACGTTAATATTATTATAAACGGTAGTTTTATATTCTTTAGTTTTATTATAATCACTAAAACGGAAAATAGTGGCCATTATTATCCGTTTTAGTGATTATAATAAAACTAGACAATGTAAAACTACCGTTTATAATAATATTGACGTGTAATCTTGTGGAGCACAACTTAACGTGCCTATTTCTGCACTTGCATTCTAAAATAAAAGAAATAACCAAACAAACGATGAGGGCGCCACTGCGCGGTCGGTGTAGCCTTAACGTTCTGCATCGTTCTCACATGCATAATTTTTAACATGAATGATGTAAACAAGACTTTGTAACCATATTATTTTGATTTAAAAGAGTGTCCATGGAGTTTCTTGCCCGTTCTTCTCCATAGGTACCTACGCTTTGGAATGGGCAATCTAGCTTCATCTTTCTGACTGACCGACCCCTTGACAATTCAAAAGTGCCTGTAATTGGTTTAATTGAAATAAATGCTTTGAGTTTGAGTTTGAATAATATTATGCTACTGGGACAGTAACACTAATTTATATTACATATGAACTGTTTCGGTATTCGATTCTAAGCGGCCCACTTTCTGGAATAATCCTGTTCCAGAGCAAGACATATAAATATTTTATTGATGTCATAAAAAGCTGAATTTTAACGCCATTTCACTACCGCTGGCTTAACGGCCATTTTAATGGAATATTTATTATTATGCTAGATTTTTTGTGGCCGTTTGCGTAAATGCACTATTTCACAGGCTATCCTGGTAGTAAATTGTTCAGTAAATAAATCGTTAAATTGGAATTATGATTTTTGTTTTATAAATTGTTAATTTAAGGGGCTTACATGACCTAAAGCGCGGTCTCTGTCGGACTGCATAGAAAAGAAAGAGAAGCGCGATGACATTGTGTCATCGCGCTTCTCTTTACAAACCGATGGATGTTCTCGAATAACGAATAATAACGAGCTGTTTGTTTTCTATTAATTAAATTAAATTATTTAATTAATAGAAAACAAACAGCTCGTTTATCAAATTAAATTTCAGTAAACCTCAACTATATCCGACGATCCTGCATACCTATCTCTTTTGCTGACTGCACATGATGAAATTAAAATTATGATTTTCTTCCCTTGTTTAGTTATTTATTTTAGTATTCATTTTATGTTATTTGCTAATTCATCATAATTAGGTAGGTATCAATCAATCAGCCTATAAATGTTCCCACTGCTGGAACAAAGGCCTCCTCTCTGTGAGAGGGAGTGGGCCATAATCCACCACGCTGGCCCAGTGCGGGTTGGTGGATGTCACATGTCTTCGAATTTTTGGTTCTAGGACATGCCGGTTTCCTCACGATGTTTTCCTTCACCGTTTTTGAGAGCAGTGATGATGAAATAATTTACACAAAGTAAAGCGCCTGCCTTGGTTCGAACCTACCACCTACAACTCGTAAGTCGCGGCCGATACCACTGGGCCACCACTGCTCTCTCTGCTCTCTAGGTAGGTATATTCAAATGTTTTTGAAGAGACCAGACGGAATGACTATAATGCCCTGGAAGTTAGGCAGACCTTTGGTGTGGGATGCAACATGTGTCGACACTCTTGCACCATCCCATCTTCCTAGCGCTATGGGTTGTGCTGCGGCGACGGCTGCAGGTGCAGAATACCTCAAACGCCGAAAATATTCCAACCTGATTGGGAGTTATATGCTTGAGCCGTTTGGGGTTGAAACAGTAGAGCCATGGATTAGTCGACTCTTCATTATGACCAGAGGGCTGGCCTATTTCTTGGCCAAAGAATGATTAAAAGCATTGCCATACAATGTGGCAATGCTGCCAGCCTTTTGGGCACTGTTCCTGTTGACAGCGATGCGGACGAATTTTTTGATGCCCTATAATTTTTTGCAATTTTTTTCATAAATATATTTAGGTACTTATTTTTATTTTAAATGTTAGTTTGTTATAATAATGTAAATATTATCTTGATGTAAATAACGTTTTTGATAGTTATTTTCTGTAGTCACATTAATTTGTTTGTATTCATTTTGCAGCATTCGTAAACATTCAAAACTGAAAGTAAGCTGAACGGTAGATATAACGGTAAACACTAGAGATTTTTAATTATTTTCATTTAATCAAATGCAACGCTGCTAAATATTCCAATTTAAATCCTCTCCATCGCTTTTAAATCTGTAATGTAAATAACTATTTAACAGATTCAAAATGAAACTAAAACACGTAAATCGTAAAATAGTAAGCTATTTAACCAATCAAGCCTTTGTTCTCGTTGATTTAACAGTTAAAACGTTTGTGTTGAGCGTTAAGTTCGTTTCAGAGCTTTGTCCGGACAAAATCAACAAACGCTTTTTCGTTCCACTAATCGGGTCAAAGGTGGAACCGATTTGCTGAAAGGTGATGTAAATCGAAAGAACACAAGGAATTTGTGTGGAATTCGCATGGAAAAACAAGGGTTTATGTCTGCACTTCATCGAATTGATGGTATATTTTGTGCTTATTTATTCTAAGGGTGTATTCATGTGGAACGTTGGTAGCCGGCGCCGATATGCCAGCGCTTGGCGCCGCGGACAAGCTGTGGTGGTCAACGCTGGTCATCACAGGCAGTTTTCATACGTTTTGATAAGTGCTCATCATAGACACGAACGACACCCGTCAAGCGCAGAGGCAAAGATAACTGCATCTGTCAACCACATCCGTCGACAACACGCCCCTCGTGTTGTTTAGCTCCGTACTAAAATTCAGGATGTTTTTGCGACTGCCTCGTTTCTGTAGCGCCTCAGAAATGTTTGCCGAGGCCCACAGAGACGGCTTTCAAGCCACAATACGCAAAAAAACTGCTTCGCTGCTGTGCAGAGTGCGGAGTAGTCGCAACTATATCCTGAAAGCTGTGGCGGAGAGCTATAGTCCAAATATTAGGCATTTTGTGAGGAGGTTGATGTAGGAAACATATTTTCCTGACTAGTCATCCTTTTGTCTTGGTTATACTTTCCTTTTTTTTTTTACCAATGTTACTAGCACTAGAATATAAGATGTTTGTAATACTAATAACAAAATATGGATCACTGTTGTCCGAAATAAATGAATTTTAATTTAAAAAATAATAATTTAATACACGTGCGATACTACAGTTATAGATACACCTAGATAACACAAGGGCAACTACTTCGCTAGGGGTCGGTTGCGGCCGAATACCAGTATTTCACATGGAGCGACTGCCTATCTCGTGTATTCCCGTTCGTCCCACCGACTTCGTCCCCCTGGTGGGACGAACGGGAATTGGTTATTTTTTTCCCGATCGTCCCACTGATATTGTTGGTGGGACGAATGGGAATAAATTATAATTTTTTTGTTGAGTCCCATTGGTCCCACCAAATAATTTCAGACTCGACCCAGTTACTGGGTAATACGACACCCCTTGGTAAGACGGGCTGTCAGACTTTCGGGCTTCTGACTACCCGTAACAACTGTCAAAGGTCCACGAATGGGATCCGGGACCAACGGCATAACGTGCGTGTCGCTCGTGTGTATGCGCACTAAATCAGCGCGGACCGTCGCCAATAAGCGCTGACAAGTTCGTATCTGAATAGCCGAAGCCGGTTCGCGTTAATTTGGCAAAAAGTATGAAAACTTTCATGTTACTACTTTCTACTTCTTTCTTTTTTAGGGTTCCGTACCCAAAGGGTAAAAACGGGACCCTATTACTAAGACTTCGCTGTCTGTCCGTCTGTCTGTCACCAGGCTGTATCTCAAGAACCGCGATAGTTAGACAGTTGAAATTTCACAAATTATGTAGGTATTTCTGTTGCCGCTTTAACAACAAATACTAAAAACAAAATAAAATAAATATTTAAGGGGGGGCTCCCATACAACAAACGCGATTTTTTTGCCCTTTTTTGCTCGATATCAATAATGGCAACAGGAAATATTCACAAAATACTCAGTTGTATTTTTACTTTCATAATAAAATTAAAATAAAATAAATATTCGTGTTTCTTTCGGTGTTTTTGCCTTGTGGTACGGAACCCTTCGTGTGCGAGTTCGACTCGCACTTGGCCAGTTATTTACTTTTCATGATTGCACCTACCACTGTTTGTCTCTGCATCACCCAAAGGTTGACTGGTAGAAAATGCCTATGACATTTAAGTCCACCTCTGTCCATTTATGTGCTTGAAGTATTAAATGAATAAATAAATAATAAAACGGCCTGCGCCGGTCAGCGTTGAACCAGTGATCTTCATGAATACCTACACCCTAATGTGAAATTAAATCATCATGAAATTTTATCAAAAGTATATAATGAAACAAGGGCCAATATCTAGCTGCAGGAAGTAATAAGCTCCTCAAACCGGTGAAGAAAAACTTCGTGAGGGAACCGGCATGTCCTAGGACCAAAGTTTCGAAGACGCATTCATCAACCCGCACTGGGTTCGTGTGGCGGATTACGGCCCACTCCTCACACAGGGAAGGCATTTGTCCCAGCATTGGGAACATTATAGACTGATCATGATTATTAGAGCTGGTAAAAGAGTGTTTCTTCTGAAGAACTATTGCGATTCTTGGGGAGTGTTATATACAGGGTTATTGGTAAAACATTAACAACCTCTTAAGAGGTCATTGTACTCATCATTATGAACAACTTTTACTATGGGACCAAACCTAAAATCGCGAAAAAAAAATAAGCTGTTCCTTACATTTTGACGAGTTATACGAACATAAATGTATGGAACAGCTGATTTTTTTTTCGCGATTTCTGGTTTGGTCCCATAGTAAAAGTTGTTCATAACGATGAATACCTCTTAAGAGGTTGTTAATGTTATACTAATAACCCTTTATAATATCTGCTTCCAAGAAGAATTTATTTCAAGTAGGTATAACTCATAACAGGGGGGGGGGGGGGGTAGGGGTAACTCATATGATTTTAAAAACCTTATTTTTTTTACGGCAACCTAGCGAGGTCACAAGCAAATCATAATTCATAACTGATAACAAAATAATGAAAATATTATTACCTATTAAATTCACTGCTAAACAAATGCCATCGTAATTAGAATTAAGTATTTTAAATAAAATCAAACAAAGAACTAGGTACTTAATTCAACCCTATTATTTCGAAATTAAACCAGAATACAAACAAACGTTATTAAAATTATATCAAACCAGAATGAACTACGTAGGGGTTGAGAAGGGGTGTAATTAGTTTCGGCTCTCCCGTAATACAAAAAAGATTAAATTGTACATACCAACCTTTTTTTAAATCTAAACAAGAGTTTAATACTTTTTTCATTAGACCTTCATCGCAATGTCCCACGAGTGACCTTAATCGCTTATGAAATTTCCCACGACTGAATGTTGCTAAAAACGGGATAACATTATCCCTCATCATCATCATCATCAGCCTACGGCAGTCCACTGCTCGGGGTCTCCTCCGAAGTGGTTGATTGTCGTGTCGGCCGAATGTTCGGTCATTTTCTGATTCGAATATTGTTGTCCTACTACGAATTAAAAAAAAAAATGTAAAGAAAGGGTAAGGGTTCTAAAAAGGTTCGGATTGGCACAGTTTGGTCGGGACCTATAGTCAATATAGGAAATGAAAGGTAGTAGAAAATGACCGAACATTCGGCCGATACGGTGGTTAACCGCTTCGGAGTAGACCCCCAGGACATAAGCCTCCCCAGCTGCACTCCATTCAGCTCGATTCACGGCAACTCTCACTCAGCTGCTACCAGCAACCCTGCGAAAATCGTCGCTCCACCTAGCCTGAGGGCGTCCTAACGTTTGCCGATTCTCGGTCTACACCCAAGAATACGTGTATCCCAACGGTCATCGGTTCTACGGCTAATATGGCCAACTCATTGCCACTTCACCTTGCTTATTCTGTGAGCTATGTCGAAATACACCCGAAAATGGTCTACATACCATTTTCGGGTAGCTTGATGTGCTGGCGTCTTTACCTATGTACTACTATGTGTGTGTACTATAGGTACACTAACTTTTCGGGGTCTCTGCCTTACCCTTCGGGGTTACATACGTGATGATATTATGTCTGACTATTCAAATACTCCAGCGGGTTAATTTCGTAACACACTAACAGTAGCAATGGCTTTCATTGTGACAGTTCAACAACATTCATTGCGATATTAACGTGGCTGAACAGACAAATTTTTCGAACATATGAAGCAATGGCTTAGCAATATCCTTCAAAATGATTCAGCTTGGGATTGAAAATGTGTTACGTAATTAGGGTTACGTTAAGATCTACTAAACTAAACGCTACCAGGAACACAGTTAAAGGAGCAGTATTTGAACGCGTGACCTTTCGATACATTCAAAGGCAAGGGCACACTGTCTGTTAATTGCAAGGTATTGTGAGACAACCCTGGCACAGACGTGCGGACGTTTGTCTTGTGAACACAAAGACGTCGTGCTACACTTGATTTGATTCTAATTGCTAGTTCAAGGGAAGTCTGAAATGATTGCACATGGCAGAATATTGGAAACAACAGTGTTGAGATATTCTGTATGGTACAGACGCACATCAAGCTACTACAATCTGTCAAATTTCTTTAATAGGTTTTCAATTTATCGCTAAAGCATAAGGTTCAATGTTGATTGGGAAAATCGACAGCTTTGGGTAGATGTGCTGGTGTCTGTACAAAACTTAAATAAAAGTGATTTTTGTAATTCACTTGCCCTTATACCAATTTATTTGGGGTCGGAGCAACATGTCTTTTTCTTCCATACTTCTCTATTAGTCGCCATCTCGGTAGTCACCCCCTTTTTAGGCATATCTTCTTTGACACAGTCCATCAATCGTTTCTTTGATCTTTCCCTACTCTTATAGCCATCGACATTCATAGGTCCTACTCAAAGCTTTCCTCATGACATTTTCCTCATTCCTTCGCATCAAATGCCCATAAACAACCGATTTCAGATGCATAAAATGACCCACTCCTTCCTCACCCACGAGTGTCGCAAAAGACTAATTAAAATAAGGATCTGCGTAAAGTGCGTTTTATTGTTGAAGTGAAAACTTCTTTAGGCGCGATGGATACCTATTTTTGGGCCTTACTGGCAAATAATACTTTGTAACCTAGTTGTAGGAAGAGGGGCCCGTGGATATAACAGCCGCTCGTTGGTCCCGGCTGTCATTCGTGGATCTTTGACAGTCGTTACGGGTAGTCAGAAGCCCGAAAGTGTGACAACCGGTCTTACCAAGGGGTATCGTATTACCCAGTAACTGGGTTGTGGAGGTCATGTAAAATACTGGTATTCAGCTGCATCCGGTTAGACTGGAAGCCGACCCCAACATAAATGTAGTTGGGAAAAGGCTAGGCAGATGATGAACCTTCCCCAACGCGCACACAAAAACTTACCAAAGTTTCATCACAATCGGTCGAGCCATTTTCGAGTGTTTGCGAGACTAACGCACGGTAATTAATTGTTATTAAGATTTTGACGTTCAAAAGTGCCTTTTATATTTGAAATAAATAAATTTGAAAAAAAAGGTTTTAATTTTTATTGTTTTTATTTTGCGGATGGGAATTCGTCAAATGACCCCTCCCGCTCTGGGTGGAGCGGAAGGGAGTGTCAGACTCTTACTGACTAAAACCCACCCGTGTTCCTTCCATAGCATTTTATGTTCCGGGCCAGCGGTAACCCTTTCGGACCTGCTTTGACCTTGACTTTCACTTTAGAATTTAACAACAAAATTTCCGTGTTAGTTATAGATAGTCAGAAACAGCTATCTATCCTAACATTCATTATGATTACGTCACCCACGTCACTGCCCCATTTTTACCCAAAACACGGCTAATAGACGTGTAAAATAATTAAAATTCAACCACCACGGCTGAATAACAAATGGCCGCTAATGGTTCCCAATTCACGGATCCCTAAATCGAGGTATTCATAAAAGCAATTATAATGAAAGCTGATTAGGAGTAAGTGGGTATGATGGACTTATGACACAGTGGTGAAATGTTCGCTTTCAGTGCAGGTTTGATTCATTGGGACGAATTATGTAAATGATTGTTGTTGTTTGTAGTTTACTAGCGACCCGCCCCTGTTTCGCCCAGTTTTCACGTCGTGTCATAACATCGAGTTATCTTTTTACCCGACTGCGGCGAAGCCCAAAAGGAGGGTTATGTGTTTGACCTGTATGTATGTATGTATGTAGGTATGTATGTATGTATGTATGTATGTCCGATTCTTTGTTCCCTCGTAACTTCTAAACGAATGAACGGATTTGAATAAATTATACGTCTTTAGATTTGTCTTGGTAGCGCGAGTGTCACTGGCTACATTAAAATCAAAAACAAAGTAAAATGGCGGATTTAGGGTGCCATATTGTGGAGTTCGAAATTGTTTTTTCTTCTAATACCATCGAGTGAAATATCAAAATTAAGGGTTTTAAAAGGTGATTACAAAAATATACACAACTTATATGGTTAAAAGTAATTCGAAGTGACAAATCGTAAAAAACACGTTAAATAAAATAATTATTTCTTGTTCCCTGTTGAGTGACTTTACGGGTCAGCTATTAATTAATACATAAGTAAATCGTGTGCGAAATCTTTCAAATTTGTAAACTAAAAAGCTGGAAATAAAAAACAAGTAATTAAAAAAACTAAAAAACCCGACAGCGGTAAAAAAAAATAGTTAAAAAAAAACTGAAAAGCTAAAAACAAGGCCATTTTTAATTAAATAAAAGTTGGAAGCAGGCGGGACCCATTTGAGTTTGAAAATATAATAAAAAAATGGTATGGGTCCCGCCTGCTTCCAACTTTTATTTAATTAAAAATGGCCTTGTTTTTAGCTTTTCAGTTTTTTTTTAACTAATTTTTTTTACCGCTGTCGGGTTTTTTAGTTTTTTTAATTATTTTATATCTACAGAAAAGGCGATAACAAGTATATGGTATAATTTATAGCATAGGTTTATGTAGTTTCCATAGTGTATAAAAACACCAACCCTTATACATGGCAATAGGTCATTCATTGACTGATCACTGCTTCTCAGCGATCTCTTCACACACACACACACACACATTTATTTTTTTAAAGTCGCAGCATCATGCTGAGATAGAAGCCATTTGGCTTCGTATAGGACTTTCTGTTTCATTTTTCTTTTCATTTTTATTTTTGACTGTGTTTAGTTAAGTTTGTGTTCTTCCTGTACGAGTCGCAATAATTACTTTTTCTTTCTTAAAACTCCATGAAAAGTAATCGTTTTAAATCTACAAACCGCTTGACCTTTTCTATGCTAATAACATTAATTCTAAACAGAATTAAACGTATCGCATAACAGTTTAATTCCATCAGAGAACCATAATATCTAGGCGCTAGGTCAGTAGGGCGAGCACCACCATAAATAGTAATAAATCCCACACTTGACTTTGACAAATGATGGTGAACTAACACCACCACGGCGGAAACCAGACGGACTAACAATAGAAAATATAATGCTAACACCGTTGAGTTTTTTGATTATCCTACTAATATTATAAACTAGCTGCGCTGCGGTTTCATCCGCGTAAATGTCGATCCCGTGGGAATATCGGGATAAAAATTAGCCTTTAAGTTAATCCAGGGTGTCAGCTACCTTCATACAAAATTTTATCAAAATTGGTCCAGCCGTTTGAGCGTGAAGAAGTAACAAACATATAAACACACCCTCACCACACACACACCACATACACACTCAAAAACTTTCGCCTTTATAATATTAGTGTGATATTTATTTATATAGATAAGTATATATTTTGTGTACATATGTATTTATTGTATATACACACATCAACACGGTCTAGGGATATTTTTTAAAAAGCGAATTACTATCAATGTGTTAATTATTTATATGACATGTAAGTATATATTTAAAAGATACGTTATTTAATATTCTACCATTTTTTAATAATGGTTAAGGTACTTAGATTAAAATTTCAGGATTTTATGGAAAAAAAATGAAGCATAGACGGAAATCGTATATGAATGAACTTTTAATTTGTGAGTAAAAACTGAAAAAAATAGAAAAATCATTTAACTTGTGTTTATAAACTTGAAGTTAGTAGTCTGAGAAAGCGCCCATGATGTCCATAACACATCGGCAACGATTCGGCATGCTCAGAACAAGGTTGTCAATGTCTTGCTGCGGAATATTGTCCCATGTCCTTCTGAGGTGCGCAAAAAGTTAATCTTCTGTAGCCAGATTTTCAGGAACTTCCTTCAGAGCTCTTCTTTGCAGCATATCCCACGCATGCTCAATGGGATTTAGATCTGGCGATTGAGCAGGCCAGTCTAAGGCCCTAACATTATGTGTATGTAACCAAGCTGCTACCGTTCTCGCCGTGTGTGCCCGGGCATTGTCGTGCATGAGCAGGAAATCTTGCCCCATTTGTGTTCTGTGGGGCAAGATTACGGGCCCCAGTACCTGTTGGACGTATCGTTCTGCCGTCATATTGCCCCGCACCCAAACGAGATCCGTCCGTCCTCCAAGACGAATTCCTGCCCAAACCATAATTGTTCCTCCTTGGTATGGGTGAACTTCCTGAGGGTTCTGGAGACGGCTCCATCGTCCAGGAACTCGCCAAACACGCGTCCTTCGTGAATCTGGATGGAAGCCGAACCTGGATTCATCCGTGAACAGCACATTGGACCATTGCTCACGGCCCCAGTCCACGTGGTTCCGAACCCATTCTAATCGTCGTCCACGATTGCCTCTCCGTAAAGGTGGGACCCGGAGTGGTCTACGAGAGCGTAGATTGCTTTCATGCAGTCGCCTTCTTACAGTTTGGTCACTCACAAGCACTTGGTGTTTCACTCGCAGCCTTTGGACCAATTGAGTCGCCGTTGCATTTGGTTGTGCTCGCGCAGTAATTTGCAAAAATCGGTCGTGTCTGGGGGTAGTGATGCGACTTGGGCCCCGGTGCCTCTCCGCTACTTCACCTGTGGCACGATAGCGTGTCCACAATCTTGAAATTACATTTTGATGGGTCCCTATGGCCTCAGCAACGCTGAACAGATCCAGCTTCCAGCATTCCCACAGCTCGTAACATCTCCGCCCTCGTCAAATGTCGGCGTTGCATGGCTACAATACCTCAATTTTAACTTTATCTTTCGTTTAAAAATGAAAAAAAACTGTAAGTAAACGTAATTCGTATTGTTTTCTAAATTTCGCATAAATGAAAATTCCCTCTCCTATACATCAAGACATTTTTTGCCACCGAAACAAAAGAATTTTCAAAAATTTAAATTTGGAATTAGTCTGAGATAAATTACAAACAAATCGGTGTATAAAAGATTCCAATGCGGCCAGTACTTTTCGAGTTATTTAATTGAGTATGAAATATCCCTAGACCGTGTTGATGTGTGTATATGTAAATGTACACCAGAGACTACCTGCAGTAGGTTATTGTCTCTCCTTTCTCTCTAAATCCATCGAAATGTTGTCTTTATAAGATCGCTTTCAGCGATAGTGGACACAATGGGCGGTCATTGTGTCACCCCCTGTAAAGTCTCTACACTAATATCTGTAATATTTATGGTGTATGTACTATTATTGATCGAAGGGTGTATGATAAAGAATATTCTATTCTAATTAGGAGGAAGGAGGAGCGGAGGGGGTTGAGGATTAGGGGTATTTTATTTTTTTGGGGTTATATTTTATCATCATCATCATTATCATCATTTCTGCCCGGAACCACTCACTGCTGTGTATGCCCTTTGTTCTGCCATATGCCCCGGTTCCTTGCGTCAACCAGGACAGGGTGTTTCCCGCGACTTTGACGATTATCATCAATCCACCGCGCTTTTGGACAGCCATGGTTTCTTTGGCCTAACCTTGGCCACTATTCGGATTACCTTTAATATAACCCAATCTTTGGATTACTGCCGAAGAAAGAAGCCTATATCCAGCAGTTGGCTGTCAACTTGAGTTCCTAGAAAAATACTGGCCAATCTGCCTACATAATATCTAAATAGGCTCTTTGTTAACACACCCAATTTAGAAGACAGGGAATGTCTAATACAGCCGGAAAATTTCGATATCCTTGAGTGGAACAAGTAGATATAATATTCCACTCAAGGTCATCTCCATCGTAATTTTTTCTAGGAAATATTAATTAACGAACAATGTTGTGGAATTTAAAGTTTCTTTACCATAGACACAATTCTGCACAAGTCAACGACCGAAAAACAAAACACGTTTCCACTAACCCACTTCCATAATCACACATGGCAACCCTTTGTATTTTTACAACTGGCAACATTTGTGGCAATTACGGAGCCGTCAGACGCAGGCAGTGACGTCACAGCGTGCTGACAGACATTCTGAAAAGGTTTCAGTAACCAACGGAGCGTGATACATGAGTTTACAAACATTTTGATTGAGTAACAATCCAATTTCGATGGAGTTTTGACGCTTTTAACTTGAGTGGTGTTTGTAGGCCAGAGCTTAGGGGAACAGGTTCTGTCAAGTTGGTTATACAAGCAATGGAGCAAGATGAAAGACTCGTCATTATTGGCAAGTATAGTCAAGGTTTAACAGGTAACAACTCTGCCTGCTACCTAGGCGGGGGTGGTAGACCATGGAATTCGTCACGTGGATGAAAGCTTCGATGTCATTAGTATATCAGCTCAGGATCAAGTTTAATGGTTATACGAGAGGACAAGTCATCAATGGATGATGATGAAATTAGTCCTGAAACTGTTGTATCTGAGCTATTTTTTAAAAAACAACAATTTTTTTAATTTTTTTTATTACTTCAAGCACATAAATGTACAGATGCGGACTGAATGCCATAGGCATTTAAATTTTTCTTCTTCTTTTTTTTTAACAAATCTGCCACGCGAATTGGGTTTGGTCATCCTAAGGTCACTTTGGTCGTCATAGACCAGTCTTTTCTATAAATGTCATCCAGTGCTCTTCAGAATTTTGCTCTGCCATCATGTGAACCTTCCTTTTTATTGGTTGGCTAGACCATGTCCATTGTCTTGCTGTTTTCATAACATTTTCACTTTAAAAAATAGCCTTTATCAATTTTGCACCCATGTCAGTGCCTGCCATGATGACTAAACCATTATTGGCAAAACCTAATCATCCAAAATATTTTTAGTACCTATATGCGAAACCTGAATATAGTTTGTTCAGAATAAGTAACTGAATCGATTCCAATCATTTTTACCCCATGTTATATTTTGTCCCAAAATATATTTAAAAAAGGTTAAAATTTGGACACCGAGCGACAATAAGTAGGTTATCCAATCTCCGCGCCGAACGGTTAGGTACCTAGGTACTATTATCAATGAGCCCAAGACGGCGCGGCGCGAGCGGCGCGGGTGAGCATTTTTTTGTACGGACAAACAGGTAACTTTTAACAACCTTATAACTTTGTGATGTGTTTTTTTTATGATACAGTATTGAAAGTATATAGATTCTTTACATAAAAATACTAGACACGTGTTTCGGGTTTCGCATGAACTAAAAATAATGATGTAGGTATACCCTGCTCATAATGCATTTACGTAATATTTCAGTGTCATAGCCAGATACAATGTTTTAATAGAATTACCGGTGATGCGGCAATTGACGCCCGATCCCAATTTACATATTAATTTCACATTAAGTCTGCCATTCATTGGTAATTTATTGATGTTAATGTTATTACCTTCATATTGTAATGTGATTTTTTTTTATTTCAGTAGATATTTTTTGTAGGTAATTAATGGAATAATAAACGGAAATTCAGCTGGTTATTTATACATACACTAGCTTCTGCCCCCGACTTCGTCCGCGTGACTTTTCTTATTCCCTCTACCCACCCCGTAGCATCGCATCGCGTGTTCGTGCTGTTACCTACTTCGTCCGCGTGACTTTTCTTATTCCCTCTACCCACCCCGTAGCATCGCATCGCGTGTTTGTGCTGTTACCTACTTCGTCCGCGTGACTTTTCTTATTCCCTCTACCCACCCCGTAGCATCGCATCGCGTGTTCGTGCTGTTACCTACTTCGTCCGCGTGACTTTTCTTATTCCCTCTACCCACCCCGTAGCATCGCACCGCGTGTTCGTGCTGTTACCTACTTCGTCCGCGTGACTTTTCTTATTCCCTCTACCCACCCCGTAGCATCGCATCGCGTGTTCGTGCTGTTACCTACTTCGCTGTCGCTTAGCGCTCCTTCGGCCATTTTTTGTTTCTTCTCGGCTCCTAAGGGCCCTAGCGTGATGTTAAGTAGTCTATAGCCTTCCTCAACAATTGGGCTATCAAATGCAAAAAAAAAAAATCCGACGGGTACTTACTTTCAGAGATTAGCGCTTTCAAACAAACAAACTCTGCAGCTTTATTTCGGAAGTCGGTGGCAAAACACGTAAAAACAAAGACTTCCGAAATTAAAGTTATTTTTCACTAAGTAGTGTTTCCTTTAGAAGTCGGTTGTGTTTTGTTTAAAACAACTCTATCTCACATATAATTTGTCAGAATTGATGAGTTCTCTTCATAGCTTAGCAAATGTATTCCATAATCTAGAACAGGTGTGGCCAACTTGGTTAGACCCAAGATCCACTGTTCACTGACGACACCCTGTGCGATCTACCAATTACTTATCTACTTCTTGAAATCTTATCTTAAAATACTACATAATTGTGTTCTGAACTATGCTGTAGTTCAGTACACAATTATGTAATATTTTTTATTTAATTAAGAGTCAAAATATAAAACTGAAAATTATTCTTAGTAACTGCTAATGTGAGCATTGCGTTTGAGCATCTTTCGCTAGATTGAAATCAGGTTTGTACCTATAGTTGTAAATATTTTTTGCCTAGCCACGATCGACTGGTCTAATAGTCGCGATCGACCGGTTGGCCACCCCTGATGTAGAAGCATTTACTGAAGAACAAGCCACCCGGGTATACCTGTGATGGCCAAAAAGGCGAGGAATTGCGTCAAAAGATTAAAACAGACTAAAAATTCCAATACATCATAGTGGCTATAATAATCCTCAATCATCCTACAAACCAAAAAATCTTCCGAAAAAATCTCGAAAGCCGACAAATCGGTATCCTAAACCAATTGACTGATAGATTTCGTCTGCCTGTCTATCCTACATTACATTAAGCGATGACACCCAACCCCGAGGTTTTGTGTCAAAGTTCTCAAGTTCGAGTCTCCGGAGAGACAAATACTGGCGATGCGATGGTATAATAAGAAAATGTTTCTTTCTGAACATCTTTATCGATAGATCGGTGTACCAAATTAGAAAGGATTTTAGTTGAGAATAAGTTACACGTGTGGAGGATTATTTTCAGCTAAGAAATATTTGCGAAAATATACAATATAAACAATTTATCTCCTTTTCCGTTTAGTTTCTGGTTCAAAGGAAGTTCTCGTGAGACAAGAATAGCGTCTTTATCATTGATTCATAAAGGAGCAAAACAAAATATATAAACGAAAATATAAAAAAAAACCTCAACAGGTTTGTCTGGGTGTTGATATAATTTTAATGAGTACTAAAAAAATATCATTATTTAGGGTTAACACATGACATCTATGCCTATCATATTATAGGTTTCTTTTATTACCTTCGATAATTTCAATTTACAAGCTACACTAAAATGACAATATAATTTATTCAGTAAGTTTATAATGTTACTATTTTACAATTCAACACTAAAATATACGTATTATATAGTATATACAAGTATGTGTATATATATAGAATAGAATAGAAATACTCTTTCTTTTTCTTTCTTTTCTTTTCTCTCTCCTCACTCTATCTGCCCATCTGCTACAACCGTTGAGCTCGACGTCTCGCGCGTAAATAAGCAATCTCGCGCTCACAAACGCATGGCTATCGGTTCACCCAGCCGGGACGGCCTTGAAGACTCCGTTTCGTTTTCTGAGCTAGTAACAGAAATTCGACTTATGCGCTCGGACATGGCAGAGGTTAAATTCACTCTAACAAAACTGTATGACGGAATGGACAAATGTAATGCCCGTTTAGACCTTTTTGAGCAGCGTATTGCGTCGCTTGAACAAAACTCCACTCAAGTGGCTGTAATGAACGCAACGATAAGCTCATTAAAAGACCAATTGAATCAGCAGTCGCAGGCGGGCATGAGGAATGAAGTTGAGATCATAGGAGTGGAAGAAACCACCAATGAAAATCTTCATCATATTGCTATGGTTGCTGCAACTAAAATCGGGGTCAATTTGGCCCTAGATGATATCGACTGGACCGCTCGAGCAGGCCTGAAGAAAGGCCCAACATCCACCCCTGACTCCAATTTCCCCCGGCCGGTCATAGTCAAACTTTTGCGTAGAGCAAAAAAGGATGAAATTATAAAGGCATTTAAAACTAGACGCAATCTATCATCCCAGGATATTGAAATACAGGGCCCGAACAGGAAAATTTTCATTAACGAACACCTCACTAAAGATAATCGTATCTTATTTCGTGAAGCCAGAACCCGAGCTAAGAATGCTGGATTTAAGTTCTGCTGGACGAGCAAAGGCCAAATACTCGTTCGTCAAGTTGAGGGGAAGACAGCTATTCAAATTAAAAACAACAGAGACCTGGACCACTTTCTTGGCACAATCGCCTCAGCCTCACCTCCCTTTCCAGATGTCTCGAACTGAATTCTATTGTTGTATCAAGTCGCGATGCTTATGTGTTTTAAATATTTGCTTATATGTCATAATTTTTCATGTTACTGTTTCCTTAAAAAATGTTTATTATAGCTATGGGTCAATAGGTCGTTTTACGAATACGAATGGTTGCTATATATTAGAATGTACTCTAGTTACTAATGCTTATGTTCGCCATACTTTTAACTCTAAATTCTCCACACCCACAGAGCAACTCACCACCAAAAATCATATATCACAGTTATACAAGAAAGTCGCATACTTCCTGTCACATAACTATCATATCTGCAAATCACACTCCCAGTCAAACACTCCCTCACATCACTCACATCAATCATACAGCAGACTTCTCCCTAAACTCACTGGTCTACGTAGCCGATCCCTTCTCTCCGGCACAAAAGCGGCAACAAGTCCCCCTAAACTATATTTCAGCATTTCTTCAGCGTTGTTGGATAATGGATAAAGTCGATCTAGCTAACGAAATCGATGAAACGCTAACGTTATCTTGCCGCATTATTGATGGACCAGAGTTATGCCGGGATTTATTGGCGGAGCACGATTTTAAAGTGCTAACTTGTAATATAAGGAGCTTACAGAAGAACTTTCCTGAGCTTGTAACGGTACTCCACCGTCTCGGCTGTCAATTCGACGCAATTGTGCTAACAGAGTGTTGGCTTAACGAAAACTCGATAGTCAACCAGTTACCAGGATACAATTGCTTTCACACTCGTAAAGTCATAAATAAAAGTGGTGGAGTGACTATATACGTGAGAGATACTTGGCCAGTTTCAGTTAACGAACCGGAGTTTGATGACGCCAATTGTCTGGTTGTCAACATTAACACAAATGTTACGCTTCTAGGGATCTACCGCTCCCCGTCATTTAGTAATATAGACAGATTCCTGAACTCATTAGAAAACTCGCTAACCGGTCTGAATAGTCCATGCGTGATTGTAACAGGGGACATGAATATAAACCTCCTTGATAATAACCCCAATGCCACTTTTATCGCCTATCAGTGTCTCCTGTCGGAATTCGGGCTCCTCCCTGCTATCACTAAACCAACTAGAGGCAAAGCTTGCTTAGACCACGCGTTTATTAGAGCTAAAGGATCAACACAGGGAGTAGTCTGTAAATCATCTATAACAGACCATGACCTTGTTATTTTAGGCACAAACATGTTAAAACTAAGTAATCCACCACGCAACAGGTTTAAAATAAAAATAGATTACTCTAGGATCACCGATGAGATTAGTAAAGTCGACTGGACCGAAGTAACATCTAGTACAGAAGTAAATGACGCGGTGCTAATGTTCAACAAAATTTTAACAGACAACATAGAGAAGCACACGGAAAAAATTAAAATTAGCCGTTCGAAGTTTAACTTGAAACCGTGGGTCACCCCCGGCTTGATTCGGTGCATGCACCATCGAGACGCGCTGCATGCTCAAGTGAATGCGCAACCATTAAACCACGAGTTAAAATCCGTATATACACGTTATAGAAACTTCTGTAACAACATCCTTCATAAACGTAAGGCAGATTATGAGGGTAAAGAGTTAGAGAATCACAGCAACCAACCCAAAAAGCTCTGGCGAGTCATTAAGGACATTTGTGAGTTTCCTAAAAAAAATAACGACAATGAAGAACTCCTCAAGTGTAAAGAAAATAGCTCTTCGTCCATTAACTACTGCAACAGCCACTTCGTCTCAGCGGGTAAGAACTTGGCACTCAACATTTTAAACAAACTCCAGACTACAGAGAGCAAACTATGCAATGATACCACTCTCGCAAACCGATCCAAAGACTCTCTGTTCTTTCAACCAACAGACAATAGTGAAATTGACAACCTCATTACTGATATGAGAGACGACAGTGCACCTGGTTCTGATGAGATCGGTCCACTCCTCCTCAAACACATTAAACCTTTTATACTAAGCCCTCTAGCGCATATCTGTAACCTGAGCATGTCAACGGGTACATTTCCTAACTGCTGGAAGGTGGCCGCTGTAACGCCGATTCACAAGAAGGGTGAAAAGGACTGTCCTGACAATTACAGGCCTATTTCTCTACTTTGTGTTCTATCAAAGATCTTAGAAAAGCTCGTTAATAACCGTCTCATCAGCTTTCTTGAAAAACACAGCCTATTGTCCGAACGCCAGTACGGCTTTAGGCGCGGTAAGTCCACAGAGCAAGCCGTAGGGCTTTTAACTGACATTGTCTCTTCAAAGGTTGATGGGGGAAAACGGTCAATTGGTATCTTTCTTGACCTGGCCAAGGCATTTGACACGGTTTCCATTCAAATGCTATTAAAAAAGCTAGATTGCCTTGGCGTAAGAGGCATCGCTCGGGACTGGTTTAGAAGCTACTTAATGGATAGACAGCAGTATGTTGTGATTGGGGACAATGTCAGCAGAAACCTTCCAGTCACTTTTGGCGTGCCACAGGGCAGTGTTCTCGGGCCGACATTATTCACTATGTATATGGATGACATTTTGAGGTTGACTATCCCACGATCGGATATGATTTGCTACGCAGATGACACAGCTATCATATTTCACGGTGACACATGGGCGGACGCCACAGACGCCGCAGAAAATGGCATGCGTACTGTATCTGATTGGCTCGATAGAAATCTTTTAACCTTAAATGTCACAAAAACAAGTTTCATAACGTTTTACATCAGCCGTTCCTGTCGTCCCGCGATTGATAATATCAAAATTCACAACATCCACTGTCATGCCACGAATTGCTCCTGTAATGATATAGGCAGAGTCAATTCAACTAAATATCTAGGAGTCACAATTGACCAGAATTTGTCTTTTAAGGAACATACTTCAACACTCTCTAAAAAAATCCGTAAGTTTATTTATATATTTAAATCCCTACGTGCCAGTGCCCCGAAAGAAATATGCAAAAAAGTTTACCTAGCTCTTTGTCAATCGCTGCTGCAGTACTGTGTAGGCGTCTGGGGTAGCGCAGCCAAATCCTATGTGCTTGAACTCGAGCGTGCTCAACGGGCTGTTCTTAAAGTCTTCCTTGGAAAACCGCGTCGCTATCCAACAGACGAACTATACAAAGAAGCAGGCGTCTTGCGTGTCCGACAGCTGTATATCTTGAAGTCCCTTCTTAAACTTATCGCTGCGTCAGGGAGACAATTTACCTACATACAAAGAGGTAGAATAGGAGCTGATAGACTTCCAATCCCAAGAGTTAGAACGGTTTTTGCTACACGGTTTTCACTCTTTCTCCCTATTCGAGTTTTTAACACAGTCAATAAATCCACATTAAAAATCCCTGGAAATATACACGAAGCCAAGACTGCTATAAAGAAATGGCTTCAGGACTTGACCTATGATGAAACAGAAGATCTCTTGCGACCCTTGAAGTAACTAGCACTCAAACGTCACTCTCATAGGTGAGATGACACTCAAATAGTTAAGATCTTTCCCGGCCCCTGTCTTAAACTTTCTAACACACACACACACACCCCCACATACATACACACACCCCCACTCGTCCACACACACTACTCTTCCACCATTCCAATTAATAATGCCATCTTGTTTACATAAGTCCATAATTGTCCATAATTAACGCATGTTGATCTTTTCTTTGATTTTACTATTATTATTATTATTTTTTTTAATATTATTTCCTTTATTTTATTATTATTGTGTTTTTTTTTTTTTAATATTTAATTCATTGATTGATAATATTATTTTGTTTTGAATTCTGAATGATTTTAATTCCTATTTTCATAATTAATTAATTGTTACTTGTGTCTTGCTGTGCTGTGTCACGCTGAACAATCAAAAGTCAATCTGCCATTTCTGTCTCTATGGGCCACCAAGATACAGGCTGTGCCTAGTTTGGGGCCCACGGCTAGTTCTACATAAGCACTCTTTTATATCAATCATGTTACTGTTTGTATGTTTATTAACTTGTGTGTGTCAATAAATTGATTATTATTATTATTATTTTTTCTCTTTTCCTTTCTTTTTCTTTTTTTCTCTTCTCTTTTTTTTCTTTTTTTTTCTGTTTTTTTTTTTTTTTAATGGCATCCAACGTGGTAATCCACGTTGGATAGCAATGCTTATTCTTTGGGCTAAAAATAGGCCAGCCCTCTGGTCAAGCGTAGAGTCAACCAACCGCTTGGCGATATCCCGAAATATTCGATGAGCACTCGGACCATTATTATAGGCTGATTATGATGTTGCATTTGGCTGAAAGATCTTTGAAAACGCCTACAGATTGAAAAAACATCAACTTTTAACTTACCTTTCCAACACCTCTGGTCATTCTATACCGAAAAATCATCGGCGAAACTTCACCCAACCCCTGACATCAATCGGCGCGGCGTAGGGTCCAGGTCATTCAAGGACACGTGCCTCTGACAGTTTTACAGCCCCAAGTAAAGAATAGGACATTTATTATATTTATTTCCTGGCCCCGCCATTGTAGGCATTTTTCTCGCTCCACTGATATCTTGTATTGAATGTTCGGGTCGAGAGTTACAAGCGAGTGAACATTTTTGTAAGTTACTGTGATCACTTTTACCTACTTAATTAGTAAGTTTTTTTTTTTTTAAACATTGCCCCACACTAGGAATTTCTCCTGTATTGTGGGTGCGTTTACAAACATTTAAATTCACATACACAAACAGCCAGACCCGGAACAACTACTTGTAGGTCATACAAATATTTGTTCCGTGCGGGAATCGAACCCGCGACACGCAGCGCAGCAGTCAATCGCTTAACCACTGCGCCAACCGTGCCGTCAAAGTTGCCGAGGGGAGTAGTGGTAAAGGCCCCAAAAGTCGTAGTTAGGTCGTAAGTTCGAACCCAGACAAGCACTTTACTTTGTGTATTTCATATCATCACCACTGCTCTCAAAACGGTGATAGAAAATGTCACCTTATCTTAGACCCGAAAATTCGAAGACATGTGAAATCCAGCAACCTGCACTGGGCCCGCCTGTGTCCCAGGAGTGGGAACATTATAGGCTGAATATGCATGTTGAATTTTGAAAAGTACCATACTATGTGATGGATTTTTATCTAAAGGAAGGTCAAAGAAACCATGGATGGGATTGTGTGAAAGATGAAATGGTTAGAAATGGGGTGACTTCAGAGATGACGGCTGTTATACAGGGTTATTGGTAAAATATTAACAACCTCTTAAGAGGCTATTGTACTCATCATTATGAACAACTTTTACTATGGGACCAAATCTGACATCGCGAAAAAAAAATCAGTTGTTCCCTATATTTTGACGAGTTATACGAACATAAATGTAGGGAACAGCTGATTTTTTTAGTAAACGTTGTTCATAATGATGAGTACAGTCACGAGCAAAAGTATGTATACACTTGGCTTTATTCAAAGGCGATTTTCTCCTTTATTTTTCAATGAAATTTTATATTAGTAGGAACATAGTATTTTCGAACCCATAGGTATATGTAAAGTGTCGTATGTCAACGTTGCATTCGTTATTTCACGAAAAATCGCAATTTAAAGTTGCCATGTGTTGATATATTCGTGCTCGTGACTGTACAATGATCCCTAAGAGGTTGTTAATGTTTTACCAATAACCCTGTATATAAATCTTTTTTTTTTTTTGTTGAGAGAATATAATTCATAGAACGACTGAACGTTACTATTACTTACTTAGTTTACGTACCGTGCCTAGGTGTAGAACAGCATTTTGCCATAAAAACACCAGTCGAATGACAATAAAGATATTTAATAAGATACCAAAGGTAATTAGAGAACTGCCTACAAATATATTTATAAAAAGACTCAGAACATGGCTTATTGAAAATTGTTTCTATAATATTAATGAATTTCTGAATTATAATATGAATATTAATATTGCACAGACATGAATAGTGTAATTTAAATAATTTTGACATTCCTGAATTTAATTAATTTTTGACATTTGTGTAATTCAATTAATTTTGACATTTCTTTAATTCAATCAATTTTGACATTCCTGTAATTTAATCAATTTTGACATTCCTATAATTTAATTAATATATAATAATAATAATATACTTAATATAATAATAATAATAATATATTTATTCAAAAATTATAAGGCATGAAACATGTACAGTTTTGCTTAAATAAAGATTATATTGCTAAGACTTACGTGCCTGAACTAGGTAGTCCTGTGTTTCAGGCAAGAAGAGCTAAAATAGTTTTTTAAAATTAATAAATAATCTAAAGTTGACAATAGGCAAATAATTATAATATGTTGAGTAGCTTAACACTTAGTTTCTAAACTTAATAAATATTTAACATAGGTAGGTGAAATTTGTATATCTATATTTACTTTAATACAGTTAATAAATTTTCTGTTTCTTCATAAGACATACTTTGGAGAGCATCCTTGAGGATTCTTGATTGATTCTTCTCTTAATTTGACATTCCTGTAATTTTATTAATTTTGACTTGCCTGCATTCTTATTTTGACATTTGTAATTTCCTTTTATTTTAATGACTTTTCTAACATATTTTTTTTTAATGAATAAATATAATTCAATAAATATGAATCGAGGCACATTCAAAAATTTGCATGCTGAATTTAATAGGCGGAATATGAAGTTCTATGAATTGTATTATGACATCTGTAAGCACCATATTTCATGCAAATAAACGATTATTATTATTACATCTTTCATAAAAGCATTCCATACAATGGGTAAACTTACTGATTCTCCGAACAATCCTTACAAAATTGAGTTACAAAGTATTTATCGTCTAGCCAAAGCTGACGAAATTCTAACTCAATCGGTCGCGTGAAACGTATCGTGAACACTTTGTACCCAAATAGTTTCAGTCCCAGTCCTGTATGAAGAATAAAACGGTAATAACTCGTAAATCATTCACAGGCCAAAGAATCGGCCTCAGGCCTCAGGCCTCCGGGCCTCAAGGTCGCCGGGATTTTGTGTAATGGGCCTCGAGAAAACCTTTCAGGACTTAGTTATGTCCAGTAAGAATACCCATTGTCGAAAGTGTTTTTTGTCGGAATAGTTTTGCGTTGCGCTCAAGGATAAATAAAGGGTTATATTTTGTGTGATATATTTTATGTATGGATGTGTGTGTGGGGGTGTGTGTGTGTGTGTATGGGGTTTCTTTGTGATACTTACGTTTTTGTTGGGGCTTGTGGCTAAGTGATGGGTGACCATTTTTACATGCCGTGCCGCGCTCGGTGCCTCGGAAAGCACGTTAAACCGTTGATCCCGGCTGTCATTCGTGGATTTTTGACAGTCGTTACGGGTAGTCAGAAGCCCGAAAGTCTGACAACCAGTCTTACCAAGGGGTATCGTATTACCCAGTAACTGGGTTATGGAGGTCAGATAGGCAGTCGCTTCATGTAAAATACTGGTATTCAGCTGCATCCGGTTAGACTGGAAGCTGACTCCAATATAGTTGGGACCCCCGTAAGACAAAGGCGTGACATTCCAACAACTAAACCTAAATACGTAGTTATTTCTTTAAAACACAACGTTTAGCAGAAAACTTGCAGCAGTGCATAAATAAAGAAGTTTACAGTCCAACCAACAACGACCACCCATTATGAAAGTATTGTAGACAATAAAATTGTTTCTAGGAAGAAAATATACGACTGGAAGCTAAGGAGTGCCAGGGGCTGACTTAATGTAAAGAAGTTTTTAATGTACTAATAAATAAATACTGAAACTTATGCCTTTACGCCCAAGGGAGTTGGCTGAGACTTCTAAATGTCATGTGGTTCCAGCTTACATACTTAATATTTTCTTTTGCTTCGTACGTACCTATACGATTATAAAATTATTATTATTAGAGACCGCATTCTCACAGTGGGAAATGGACCTGCCGGTCGATTCTGTAAAAATCTCACCGTGAAAACTTAGGTGAAGTGAGTTTGTTTTTGATAGAAATTGACACTATTGACAGCTCACTCCACGCTCACTTCACCTAAGTTTTCACTGTGAGATTTTTACAGAATACCACCGCTGTAATCTATCTTTATAAATAACTAGCTCCCGCCCACGGCTTCGCCCGCAAGGTATGTTGATAAAAACTATCATATGTCCTTCCCCAGGATGCAATCTATCTCTCTGCCAAATTTTATCGAAATCCGTTCAGTGGTTTAGGCGCGAAAAGGTAACATACAGACAGAGTTACTTTCGAATGTATAGGTAATATTAGTGTTTAATCTGTGTGATATCAAATATCTCGACTTAGCACACGAGGTTGTTGACATGTGGAATGTGAGCTCGACTAGCTGTCATTGTGCCGATTGGTCGATCGACGTCTCTCGAGGCTTTCGTTAGGCGGTTGGATCAAGGGCCTGATTCAGAAGGCAGAACTGCTCGATTCAGCTCGCATCATGAAGAGTTTCCTGTCTCTGGAGCCCTAACCACCGGTAACTTGGGCCCTGATAGTGGTCACAACTTTTTTTTTCAAATGTGAGGGCCCTGTGGCTATGTTTAAAACCAGCGTCAGGCACTAGTTGTCTGACATTTTTGCTCAACTGAGCCTTTTTGGCGCAGCCGTGAGGCACACATTCCTGCTAATTTCTTGCATCGGACTTTACACTTTTTTTTTCATTTGTTTTTATTTGATGTATGTATCTGGTGTATTGTGTGTCTTTTAGTCTGTGCTAAATAAATCTATTTTCTTTCATTCTTTTCCTTCTAAGCAATAATAGCCGCACGAGTCAATCGATCAGGTTAAGCTACGCTTGCCGTTCGGTCCGTGGATGGATGACCATTCATTACACATTGAGACCCCTCCGTGCCTCGGAAAGCACGTTAAGCCGTTGGTTCCGTGTCATTCGTAGATCTTTAAGTCTGCCTAAAAGTCTGACAACCAGTCTTTTCAACGGGTATCGTATTATCCAGTAACTGGGTTGTGGAGGTCAGATAGGCAGTCGCTCCATGTAAAATACTGGTATTCAGCTGCATCCGGTTAGACTGGAAGCCTACTCCAATATACATAGTTGGGAAATGGCTAGGCTACAAATTATTGAAGAAACATAAAAATGTATCTAATAATAAGGAAAATAATTATACGATACAAACTATTTCTAAAGACAGTCTTTACCCGGGTATGCTCTCAGTCTTATTACAAGGAACTGTATCGACTGTAGGACATTGAGTGAATACTCGATATTAAATTCATAGTAAGTCTACAAGGCATCGCATTCGATATGCAATCGAATAAAAAAGTAGTGGCCGTATCGATCCGGTAGCCCACTTAAGGTGAAAAGAATTATGTGTTTGCTGTTGATGTGTTTATTTTTAGTTGGAAATCTTTATAAACTACTTTCACCCGCATGAGTCTCTATCCCGTGGAAATATCGGGATAAAACGAGATCACTCAATATGAAGATACAATGAGGTCATTGAATACGTTTTATCCCGATATTTCCACGGGTGTGTTATAGTGTGTTACGCAATTACCCCCTGGATAGGTAATCCAGGGGGTAATTGCGTAACACACTATCATCAGTACCAATGGGTTTCATTTTGACAGTTCAACAACATTCATTCCGTTTTGTATGTTGTTAAGCAGACACATTTTTCGAACATAAATGAAGCAATGGATTAGCAATATCCTTCAAAAATATTCAGATTGATAGTGTGTTACGCAATTAGGGTGCAGGTCATGGTCTCATGTGCCAAATTTCATCCAAATCCGTTCAGCCGTTTTAGCGTGAAAGCGTAACAAACAAACATACAAAAAAACAAATATTTTCTTTTTATAATATCATTAGATGTAAGACTACTTATATATAGGTACATAAGTTGATTTAACAATGGTATGGTCTGTCTCGTAGGTCTTGTGATCGCAAGCGCTACTGGTGAGCTAGACTATCTGACCTCCACAACCTGACAACCCAGTGACTGGAAAATACGATACCCCTTAGTAAGACTGGTTGTCAGACTTTCGGACTTCTGACGACCCGTAACGACTGTCAAAGATCCACGAATGACAGCCGGGACCAACGGCTTAACGTGCTTTCCGAGGCACGGAGGGATCTTGTTATGTAAAGTTGGTCAACCAACCACGGACCAACCGCGGCAAGCGTAACTTAACCTGATCGATCGAACCATGCGGCTGTTATTACTTAGCCACAAGCCAAGTTGTTTTTAAAATGGTAAATGGTCTTATTCTACTAAAGTGTTTCACTATTCTTATAATAGTGGTTTAGAGGGTACTTACTTAGAGGTACTAACTGTTATTTACTTCAATGCCCCATATATAACTAAATAAAGTGCAGTACAACCGGCACTTTACTATCTTCGAAACTGCAATACACTTCATCAGAAATCACTTGCTCTAAAACAAATAACATCCTGTTTGCACGACTGCGATGACAAATGTACCAACTACCCTCCTAAATCACGTCATCTGACGGTAGCAGGTCAAAATGCAATAATTATTAACTCAATTCATTCGTGGAACTGCAACAAAACTAGCCCTCTTTATCACCGAGACGTAAGGTCCAATTTGGCTTGTGTATTTGGCTCTAAAATACCGCTGATGGAGCTCGATGGCCCAGGAACAAAAGTTTTGCGTGACCAGTTTAAGAAGACCTGTGGCTAATGGTGGCGTTGCGTTCAAACGGCCGGTTTGTGGTGTTTGGAACAGGGCAGGGAAGGTCGTGTTGTGATGGTGGTCTGCCCACCCGCAGCGACCTCACAGCGTGAAGGTAGACTATGTGTCACCGGCAGATCCTCAATGAGACATTTCGCCAATAAAAATAATCAAGTGCTCATTGTGAACTTTTTCTTGGAAGATTTTGAAGATTCCGTTTTGAAGGCGTATCGGATTCGGAATGAAGAATTAGGTTTTTGTGAAATGAATTACATGTTATTCGCTAGTTTTTTACATAATATCTTCTTGCAAATGTCAACTGAACATGACTCATCACAGAATCTCAACTTTTACCTAAAATCTTAAGGAATTGCTTTACTATATTATACTCAATACTTTATTTGCATTCCACAATGTGTACTTAGGTGGTAAGTTCCAAAAAAGAAAGAAATTATGTTCATTATGGACTCTGTCGGGCACAGCAAAAAAAAAGAAAAATAAACACAAAAATGTAGGAAAAATAACTTTAGGAAACCTATCTAGGAGCTTATCCTTAGGAGCTTTCGGTTTTAACTAACAAACAAATAAGTAGAAAAATACATATGGATGCTGCTTATTCGAAATAAAGTTTTTTTTTTAATAAATCAAAACACTAAGCTTAAAAAAAAACAAGATTTATTTTATTTTATAAGGATAGGGGTTCGTAGAACGAAATGAATAAACTACTAAACACGAATAGGAATTCTAGTGAATACTCAATGCTAATAACTTATGTATTTGGATTAAGACTTAGCCGAACTTTCCGGGAAGTTCCAGCTTTAACACTTCGAAGAAATTAGTTGAAATACTAATAAAATCGGAATAAAGCGTAGACAGAGTAATCTATAGACACATGGTATCCGTGTCACCGAAAGGGACAAAAATCAGGCAATCTTCATCATACTTACTATAATTTTTACAGCTTTTACACTGCACCTTACCATTTTCACAGTTGCGCAAATGTACTATTATTGAATTATGCACGAAAAAGATCTTATTTTCCGTTTAATCGCGGTGTAGTTTTTATTATTTCATTCATAAACGTCAAACTTGTTCTGCACATTGATGTGCTTAGCCGATACGCACTAAGGGACAGAAATATTCTTACTCTGTCTCTTTTCTTTGCTAGTGACGTTAATATATTTTATTTATTTAAAAAAAAACGTTGCCCCACACTAGGAATTTCTCCTGTATCGTGGGTGCGTTTACAAACATTTAAAGTCACATACACAAACAGCCATATACATATATCAATAATATATCTTTAATACCTATCTCTTTTTCTTGTGCGAATGAAAAGAAGATATGTAGCAGTCTATAGTTTACTCTGTCTACGGAATAAAGTGATAAATTAAATAAACTAGACTAATACATACATACATAATCAGTTTATAATGTTTCCACTACTGGGACTAAGGCCTCCTTTCGGTGGGAGGAAGTGGGCCGTAATCCACCTCGAGGGCCTAGTGCGGGTTGGTAGATGTCACATGTCTTCGAATATTTTGGTTCTAGGACATGCCGGTTTCCTCACGATGTTTTCCTTCACCGTTTTGAGATCAGTGGTGATGAAATTAAAACGCAAAATAAAGTGCCTATCTGGTTTCGAACTCATGACCACCGATTACATTATAGGCCACGACTGCTCCTATTAGACTAATAGTACAATCATTTGGTGCTCAAAAAGGGTTACTTATAAAGTTATCTGAGAGTTTCATTGCCGCTCGCGCCGTCATATTGAATTTTTGACAGTATCCCCTTTATAAATGCCTCATTCGTTAGAGCATCGCGAGCGGCAAATAATCGAGGTGTCAAAGTGAAAATTCACAAATCAGATTGAAATCAATAAAATCACCAATTTTCAAAACTATCAGAATAATTTACAGATGAATATATACTACCAAATGACTGGACTAGGTATAATAAAAAAAAAACTAAACTATTCCATGCATTTTAGATGTCATTATTCATTCATTAGTGCTATTATTTTTTGAGTTTCGCGTGAACACAGTGACCACCAATTTTTAGCTTTTTTTTTTAAATTTATACTTTTCTTTGTGTTAACAAAATGGCTACTTTACATTTAACATTACTAAGAAAACCTCTGAAAAGCACAACAAAACATACAAAATCAGCCAGCAACAACCATGAATTATTCAAGCTATTCATACCTTGCCTTATTAGCCTATTCAAAATTCCTGGCAATTTGACTGACTGTGTTATTTGAAGAGATTCAGATCTCATGTGCAAGTATTAGCAATGTGCATGTTTCGAGAATGCAATCACAGTCGTAGAAGGCAGCAGCGGTGTCAAAACTATTAAGTTGGGTCACGCCATCTAGCGGTCGATGGTAGTCACGCTATGGGGACCACTACTAAGAGGGTTGAATCGAGACGGTATTGTGAGTATGTTGTGTTGTGTGTAAATTAGAGGAAATCAAATAAAAAATATGTCGGCGGAAATTGCAGAGTTATTTTCGTAACAAATAGCGTAGTGAGACATTTCAGCACCTCTCTCCCTTGAATTTGTATATAATTATGTACATATATATTATTAATATAGTATGTAGGTATGTCTATTGTAGGTTTATACCTTACTAGCGGCCCGCCCCAGATTCGCACGGGTGGATTTTTTTTTAAATGTTCCTATATTTTCTTCGTAAGTCGGGTCCGTTACCACTGGGCCACCACTGCTCTTCCTTTAGGGTGATAAGCTCGAACTAAGTAAGAAAGAAAGAAATAAAGAAAGAAAGAAAGAAAGAAAGAAAGAAAGAAAGAAGTAAAGAAAGAAAGAAAGAAAGAAAGAAAGAAAGAAAGAAAGAAAGAAAGAAATTCTATTTACTCGAAGTAGCTAACTAAATTATCAATTGTGGCTCTGGCTGGTATGGATCGCTACTTTATATTATCCTGCTCAGTGCTTTTTATCTGTGCCTGTGTTGCAAATATTTATTGGGCTTGCGATCAAGCTGCAAATTAATTCATCTGTTGGTACAAAGGCGGAAACACACTTATAGCACACCACGTTACGCGACATCAATGAAGCTTACTCATTGGCAACATTTTTCATCTTGTTGAGCTATTTTCGTCGTTTGGCCAATAAGTAAGCGTGGGATGGCGTCGGGTGTTACAAGTGTGCTGCGGCCTTTTTTAGTGTTTATTCTTTTTAGCGTATCGACGGCAAAAAAGTCAGCGATCAGCAATCTCTTCCCCTATGCGTTTTACGTACAGACGCCAGCACATCAAGCTACCCGAAACTGTCAAATTTTCACAATCAACTTTGAACCTTATGCTTTAGCGATAAAGTTGAAAATCTATTAATGAAATTTGACAGATTGTAGTTGCTTGATGTGCTGGCGTCTGTACCAACATTGTAGGTATCTATTGCATCATTTACAGGGCGAATTGGAGAGGGTAATCTGAAGTCACTCAATGTTTTATCATTCAATGCTAAAAAAAATTTCAAATTGTGCTAGCGGCACAAGTTGTGTTAGCTTGATGTGCTGAGTGACTGTACAAAAAGTTTTTTTTTGTAGATAGAACGTAGGAGAGGAGATGGGAAGGGGAAGGGATTGGACTAAACCAAGTCAGCTGTGCGAACTGCGCTCACTGACGCAGAGTCTTAAAATCATCAAGTGCACTGGTCGGGACATGCTACGCAGCAGGATGGAAGGTGGGCCATTGTCTGTGGGGAGGTGCTTGAGATCTGAGCCGTCTGTGAACCCGCATCGGTAGAGATTGTCATAGTGCTGAATCATACAGACATTGTAGCGGTATCTACAACGCCACAGCCCACATGCGAACAACGCGTCATACTGTCGTCACGCAAATCCTGCATCGCGCAAGCAGAGTTTACCGCGCAACTAGCATAGATACAACGGCCCGACATGAATCATCGGGCAGTTGCCCGCCAGACACAACACCCGTCTGGTCGGTGAAATAAGCAGTGAATCATCATTTCAGCCAAAAGACGTCCACTGCTGGACATAGGCCTCCCCCAAGCACTTCCACTTCGACCGGTTCTGTGCTTCTCGCATCCAACGGGTTCCTGCGGCCTTCACAAGGTCGTCGAAGCAGTGAATAAAAATGAAAAAACATTGATCTGAACTGCTTTATGCAGTTTCATTTGAGCCTAACGGTCAAAACAGTATTTTTTACTGATCCGAAAACAGTTAAAGCTTGAGGCAAAATGTTACGGTCATGACAGTAAACTTTAACGTTTTATGTAGCTAAAAGGTCACAAAATTAACTGTTTTAATCATTTGGTGATATCGTTTAAACCATTGAAATTTACTTACATTACAGTAATGGTGGTTTTCCTTTTTTTTTTAGTTTTTGTTTCAGTAAATTAAATAGTACCTATGTTCAATCACTAAAAGTTACTGTTTTGTGTTTTACAAACATTTTTTCTTACTGTGTAATAAAGTCAGTAAGTCAGAAATTATTTTATTAAGAAGTCGCTAGCTGACTCAGGCCAACCATTGTACGAATAAATTGTGAAAACCACTTTATTACATCTCCTTGTTTCTATACTATCCGTAGTAAGGCTATTGCACCCCTTTCGAACCAAAAGACCTGTTTCCTACAACAACGATTGAAACATTACATTTTTAATGCGGGCCCCTAACTAGGGTCCCATGCACTTCAGCGGGTTACAGGTAAGTAACATCTGTACTTATGACACGCGATACGTAGTAGAAATAAATTATGAGACATAAGTGTAGTAACGTAACGGGGTAATGAAGGCTCTTTGAAGGCCGTGCGCTCCTGGTATTTCGAAACGGTATCGCGTGGAAGGTTGGGTGAATGCCAATATGATTATTAACACTGTTATTGATGTGCGATTAGCCTGATAAAAGGGTTAAATATTGTAAAAAAGGTTATGGGCAAAAAGTTCCCCGTGTACCTACAACCTTTTGCAGTTTAACCGAACGAAAAAACGAGGAGGTTCTCAAATCGACGCATATTTTTTTCATTGTTTTTATTTTTATCCATGTGTTGTCAAGAACAGGGGTTTGTGGCTAAATAAAAACAGCCGCACTAGACGATCTAAGGGTAAGCTACGCTTGCCGAGGTCAGTCCGCGGATGGGTGACGATCCATTACATATCCAGACTAGAAGTGCGCGCCGCCGCGGCTCGCCGCCGCCACCTAGACCTAGCGCGCCGCCCGCGCCGCCGCCGCCGACCGTACAAAATTTCCGCGCCGAGTTGATGATTCTAATCTAATCCAGACCCCTCCGTGACTCCGTTACGGGTCGTCAGAGGCTCAAAAGTCTGACTACCAGTCTTACCAAGGGGTTTACCCTGTAACTTGGTTGTGGAGGTCAGATAGGCAGTCGCTCGATATAAAATACCTACTGGTATTCAGCTACATCTGGTGAATAAAATGTACTGAAAACGACTTTCACAAAATATGGATGTATAGAGGTACCTATGAGAAACAGGGTGTAAAGTTCACTCATACTCTATAGAAAAGGGAGGATCCTCCAACCAGACGGGTGTTGTGTCTGGCGGGCAACTGCCCGATGATTCATGTCGGGCCGTTGTATACAGGGTTATTTGTAAAACACCAGCAACCTCTTAAGAGGTCATTGTACTCATCATTATGAACAACTTTTACTATGGGACCAAACCTGAAATCGCGAAAAAAAAATCAGCTGTTCCCTACATTTTGACGAGTTATACGAACATAAATGTAGGGAACAGCTGATTTTTTTTTGTTGGTGAGTTGCTGGTGTTTTACAAATAACCCTGTATATGCTAGTTGCACAGTAAACTCTGCTTGCGAGATGCAGGATTTTGCGTGATGTCAGTAGTCAGTATGACGCGTTGTTCGCCGCATGTGGCGTTGTAGATACCGCTACAGATGTGTTGAAGAAAGTGTGTCTATGGGCGAAAGATCTGCTAATTGAAACACATAATGCATAGATAACGATCATAGAAAGGACAGCTCTCTGTTCCTTGGAAATCCCTGCAATATTATGCCAAAAATACAGCTGCTACACAAGTTATCCCAAAAATACTACGTAGCGAAAAAACCGGTTCACTTCGGCTATTTCTCAACAACCGGGCACCTTGTTACCTACATTGTTGTACCTCATTAGGCCCAGGCTAAGCTTTCGACGCGTTCGACTCGACACTTTACGATTGCGAAATAGCCCCACCCTAAAACTAACAGCTTTATTTTTACGGGGCAGTGATGTGCGTTGGGTATATCGATAGTTGTACGCACTGTAAAAATGAGGCACCAAAATCTTTGGGATTTTTTTTGCTGTGCCAAGTTGCTGCTCTTTTTTTTTCTCTACAAAGAAATGAAAGGATTAAACATATGATTGCTAGCTGTTGCCGCGACTTCATCTGCGTGTATTTTATATTTCATTATTTTTATAAAAAAAAATTATTGCTGAATGGGTTCCGCACTTGACCTTGATCACGCCTGATGGAAAGCGGTGGATGAGGTATATCAAATATTCAAGATGAAAAGTAGCATAAGATCTCTTTCAGGTTCCAGGCTACCTTCTGTCAAATTTCATAACGATCGGTTCAGTGTTTTAGGCGTAAAAAGGTAACAGACAGACATACAGAGTCACTATTTCTTCTATAATACTAAATATGGCTGAATTCCAGTAGCGAAGGGTCAATTTTTGTAAGAGCCGGAGAAAATATCTTTAATATGATTATATTATTTGTCTACAGAATACTAACTGTGCCATTTTTCAAAGGGAAGCCGGTAGAAATCGAGTTGTATGGAACCTTCGCCACTACTGACTTCGTTTTCATTTGGCTGACGTGCATTTACAATAAGTATAAAAACATCGTACCTTTGCATAAAGTTTAAATAAATAAATAAGCGTATATTCCAATTTTCATACTTCTCAAGCTAAGATAAGACTAGAAAATTACAACAGAGCGCATCAGTCGCTAGCGTTCTCCAAAGTTATTAGACTTAGCTGAAATATATAGGTCACAACGATGTTCTAGGAGATAAGGCTAGCATAATATGTTCACAGAACAGTACAGAAGGCCACTCACAGGGACTTATTTAAAACTAGCTGCGCCCCGCGATTTCACCCGGATAAGTGTCGATCCCGTGAGAATATCGGAGTAAAAAGTAGCCTATAATATGTTAATCCAGTGTGTCAGCTACCTCCATACAAAATTTTATCAAAATTGGTCCAGCCGTTTGAGCGTGAAGAAGTAACAAACATATAAACACACACAAACACTCACTAACTTTCGCCTTTATAATATTAGTGTGATTGAAACTCCGCAGATGCGATGGGTGTCGATATCTAAACTGGATTAAATAAAAGTTATGATGTTTTTCTTTGGGAGGTCAACGACCGCTGTTGGTTTTATAAAATTGAAGTATGAGTTGAGAAATTGTATTTTTTCATGTTTAGATATAAGATCGATATCTAAACATGAAAAAATATATTAATTTGATGATTTTCTTTGTGGGATCATGAACCGCAGTTATTGTAGTCATATGAAATATAAGTTTAAAAATCTGTTTTTTTTTTACCCACACACAATGACGCAATGGGTATCGACCCATTGCGTCTCTGGAGTTTAGCTAGCCAAATTAAAATAACACTGTATAACGAGCGAAAATGCGCGCACACATAGACACGCTTCATGTGTAGCGAGTGCACCTGTACCTACGTACGCGTCTATGTGTGTGTGCTGTTTTCGCTCGTTGCGTGGATTCAACCTTCTGCACTATCCTGTGACAATGTTCTACGAAATAAAGCTAGCATAATATGGTAGCTTGAGTATTCTGTACATAAACGTTTCGTGTGTAATTTATGGCGTTGTCTGTTTATTAAATATGTATTAGACTAGTGGCCCATATGGAGACACTATTCATGAGAAGTTTATGCTGAGAACTGAATAACTATTAGTCGGTTGGCTTATTATTTTTGGAGAGATGAATTTTCAATCTTTTTCTTCTTTATTCATCATCGTCATCATTTCAGCCCGGTATCATCCATTACTGGGTATTAGGCCTCCCCTTTCTCTGCCATACCTACTTATTCATCCATACTATACCAATATTATAAATTCGAAAGTAACTCTGTCTGTCTGTATGTTACCTGTTCACGCCTAAATCACTGAACGGATTTCGATAGTATTCATACATTTACTAGCAGCGCCCCGTGGTTTCACCCGCATAAGTGTCGATCCCGTGGTAATATCGGGATAAGAACTATCCTATGTTCTTCCCCGGGGTGCAATCTATCTCTCTGCCAAATTTTATCGAAATCCGTTCAGTGGTTTAGACGTGAAAAGGTAAAATACAGACAAACGGACAGACAGACAGAGTTACTTTCGAATTTATATGAAAATGCATATGAATATAAATAATATGAATATGAATGGATATAATATGGATGGATAGTTTTGGATATGAATTTGCATTCCTTAAATGCTGTAGAGGTTTTATAATGGCAAAAAGCTAAGGTACAATTATGGACCTTATAGGGCACAGCAAAAAGTATAAAATTAATTCTTATATTAAAAATTAATTTAGGACACAAATTAACAAGAAGCAATTTTTAAAATAATATGATTAACATTAAATAAGTAAATATAACATTTTATTTTATGGAGATCAGCCTGTTAATATTATTTGGTAAGGTTTATTAAACATATCTATCATAATTATTATAATATTTATCTATGTATGTATAAATGTATCTATACGACTAACTGTGTTGGCTTCTTAAATTATCTATGTTCTTTAAAAATAAAACAAAGTGGGGTTAGTTACACCATAAATAACTCAAGAACGGCTGGACCGATTTTTATGATCTTTGCTTGCTTTGTTGGATATGTCTCCGCCCCGAATAGCAGAATAACTATTATAACATGGAAAAAATTCAATTCAGGCGGTACGAAGCTAGTTTAAACTAAAACAATTTGATATTATTTACAATAAGAACAGGCGTTTTTATTAGTAGGTAAACTAGGAGTTGGAAACATCTAGAAACAACGATTTTTTGCACTTAAACCTGTCTCTATTTTCGATTGTTTTAACGTACCTGTAAAATACCGTAACAAAATCAGCCCTATTTTCGGTTGCTTTAACATATCTATAAATAACATACCATTTCAATGGTTCTAAAATACCTGAAAGAGGAAAAAGGTTTAAAACGAAATGAGCCGAGTCAAGTTACATTGGAAGTCAATCCCAACAATGTTTGCAAAAAGCTAGAGCGAAGGAAAAACAAAACCGTTTTTGTGAATAAAACGGATTCAGAAATAAAAGGACCGGAATTTTTAAAAACCGTTGTGCATTCTGTTTTATAGAAATGATGGTCTAGATAAATTACGACAAAAGCAAAGAGCAAATATTATTTTATTAATTTCGAACATTTTATCATAACATTTTTTTTAATACATATTTACTTTTGTTTATAAGATATATATACATATATATTTAGTGTTAGCTTGTAAATTTTAATTAAGGCTTTTTGTAAGTAGTGTTGTCTTTGTGAATAAATAAAAGAGATTCAAAAACATTTTATCGATAAGCTCTTAAGAAATGTCCCACCACTAGAATCTGAATTGAGTTATTAGCCCAACACCTTAAGGTAAGTTTTCTCTTCTTTGTAAAAAGCAATTTCCTTGTAAAATAGTAATAAATAACAACAATTTAGCCACGGGATTACAGTAACTACGACATTTACATCGCAGTATAAAACTTGTAAAATAAAAATATACATACGAATGTATATTATACATAATACTACCCTTTGCAGCTGGCCGATCGATAACAGTGGAACACTTTGGACTACTTCGTTGGTCTAGTGGTCGCAAGCGCTAGGTTCTACTGAGCATGAGGTCCTTGTTCGATTCCCAGGTCGAGCAAAGTGTTTTTTATTTATTTTAACTTTACCAAATCTAAAAATAACAAAATTATCCTGAAGAATATCATATATTTTTCTGATTTTGTTTACTGTAGTCGATCATAATGTACTTTTATTGTTTCTAAAACTTACGTTTTTTGCGTTTAGGTCCTGTAAGGCCCCTTAATGCATAAAATTTATGTACCCACATGTTAGATATTAGCAACCATTCTTTCTTTTAAAATAATTATGTCCATATTTTAATAAATTGATGAAACGCATGTGACTAAAAGAGTGATGAATATACGTGTTGGTGGATGGAGAGGGAGAGGAAGGCCGAAGAAAAGATGGATGGATTGTGTGGGGAATGATATGAAAGAGAAGGGAGTTAATGATAGCGTGACGGTTGACAGGGGAGAATGGAAGAAGAAAACGTGTTGCGCCGACCCCAAGTAACATGGGATAAGGGCAGGAAGATGATGATGTCCATATTTTAATAAACTGTTTCCTTTTATTACTAAGCTTACTTGCATACCCAGTCCGAGGGCTTGAGGCGCTGCGTGCTGAAACACAGGCTATAAACCTAGTTCGGTAACAGATGCTAATAATTAGACACAGTTGTAACTGATTTACTCTTAAGAATAATTAGAAGTAGCTCAGACAAATTGTGGGTAACGAGTTTATTATTTTGGTCTAATAAATATATTATTATTTCCTTTATTCATTTACATAATATCTTATTTTATTGTATTTTTAAATATTTCTTAAACATTTAAAAATATAAAAAATAGCGATCCGCCGGTGTCGGGAGCAGGGTCCAAGCTACCGGTGGTTAGGGCTCCAGAGAACCTCCTCACAATGCGAGCCAGCTACCGGTGGTTAGGGCTCCAGAGAACCTCCTCACAATGCGAGCCGTATCGAGGAGTACTGCCTTCTGAATCAGGCCCTTGACCCAACCAATATTACTATTATTATTACCTATATTCGCATAGCACCTCAACCGCCTGACAAGCATTTACCCAGTTACTGCGAATTGCCATCAGCCGCGGACATCGCGACCTCCGTGAAACCGTCACTTTTGACACAGCATTGGTCAACCGTCGACTATTTTATCTGTTAATTAATATTGTAATATTTATTAAATAAATTAAGTTACTTAAAGGGGTATCGTCTTACCCAGTAATTGGGTTGTGGAGGTCAGATAGGCAGCCGCTCCATGTAAAATACTGGTATTCAGCTGCATCCGGTTAGACTGGAAGCCGACCCCAACATAGTTGGGAAAAGGCTAGGCAGACGATGATGATGAAATTAAGTTACTTAAATAAATTTAGTTTTTTTTCAATCCTCCGGCTACAGCCTTCGTAATTCACAATTATTTAAGCACACAAGTAAAAAAAACAGAACAGTTAAATAGGTAGGACTGACGCAAGCACATCAAGTTACTACAATCTGTCAAATTTCTTTAATAGATTTTCAACTTTATCGCTATTTGCATTAGGTTCAAGGTTGATTGGGACAATTTGACAGTTTTGGGTAGCTTGATGTGCTGCCGTCTGTACATACCATAACATCACGCCTGCATTCCCCGAAGGGTTTGGCAGAAGTGTACCTAAAGTAATGTATAAATTCCATGTAAATTTGGGTAGTGCCGGTTGCCATCAACTGGCAACAAATCTAGATTTCGGGCTACTACTGAGAAATTCCAGATGGAGACGCCCTGTGACCACTAATTCAACTAGAATTTCGTGCAGGAATTTAGACCTTAATTTTGATCTAAACCTCAAACACGTCAAATAATCTAAAGTATGTAGGTACCCTTGTCTAGCATACCTATCCTACTGACCCAGGTCATTCCCAAATAGCTTCAAGATTAACCACGAGGGGGAGGAATGTTAAAACTACCCTCTTCGTTGTCTATTCACGTGGGATGTCAAATTAATGACATTCTTGAAATGTCAGCCAAGCCAGTCACGTACTGTCCATCATTATGAGTTGTGGAAAAAAAAATGGTGGCATTGGCGTGTTTTGTATTGTATATTTAGATGTGTTATGAAGGTTGCGTAAGGAAATTAATAAAAGGAAGGAATCTGGGAGGAACATTTTTTTTTGTTAGCCTTTTTTATGGCCCATTGCTGGGCTTTTTTCTTCCAAACCTCCCTGTATTGTGCGATCTCTGGGCATGTTGGCCCTATTAGATCGTCACACCACCTTCGCCTTGGTCTACCTCGACGGCGATGTCCTGCCTCAGGCGTCCAGTGAGTGACGATCTTTGCCCATCTCTCCGGGTGCATTCGTGAGACGTGTCCGGCCCACTCCCACTTCAGCTTGGCTGTTTTTTCTCAAGGATCATTCAAATTTGGAAATGAAATCACTTTCTAGAAATCCTTAACTGATAAGTAATTAAATAACTAATTAACCTGTTCCGGAGGGTTAGGCAGGGATGTAACATGTCGCCAGTTATGTTTGAGTCCCATGTAATAGGGGGCGAGCCTATTGCCATCAACGGGGCACAAACCCAGACTCCGGGCTGCTACTTGGAAGTTCTAAATGGAAAAACCCAGTAACCGGCTACCCGACCCGGGAATCGAACCTTTGACCTCATGCTCAGCAGTAACTGTAGCGCTAACGACTAGTCTGATATATAATATTGCTCCAATTCTTGGAACTGAACCCACGATTGGATTGGATTCTTAACACTTTGCCGAACACACGATGAGACACAATAGAAGTTTTATTGCTACTTATCAAGTGTAGCTTATTGGTCGATTTGCGCGAATTTACTCGCCCGGAACGGGCGATCCACACTTATAAGTAATATATTTTTTCTGTAGGCGACTCGCACGAATTTTTGTGGGTGAATCCACGACTCCAGAAATATGTATTAGGCAATTGGCACATTTTGAATTTTATGAAATAAAGTATAGAACAAAAAACAAATAATAAATTGAAGAAAATATTTTGAAACATGTACGTTTTTTAGGGTTCCGTACCCAAAGGGTAAAAACGGGACCCTATTACTAAGACTTCGCTGTCTGTCCGTCCGTCGGTCTGTCTGTCACCAGGCTGTATCTCAAGAACCGCGATAGGTAGACAGTTGAAATTTTCACAGATGATGTATTTCTGTTGCCGCTATAACAAAAAATACTAAAAACAGAATAAAATAAATATTTAAGGATGGCTCTCATACAACAAACGTGTTTTTTTTCGGCGTTTTTGCCTTGTGGTACGGAACCCAGTTTTAAAGTAAATTCGTGCGAATCGACTAATACGCGAAGTAAAGTTGTCCACTTTTCTCAAAAACCGTAAAAACGTACTCTGTACAAAGGATTGCATAATGGATCAGAAAGACATGGTATATAATTATACCCCTCTTTCGCTGCTACCACAACATACTCCACTTTGTCCCATGAACAATTTATCATCATATTTATCGTCATCATCAGCATCATCGTACGTACTCCTGTCCTTATCCAAATTTATATGTTGTCGGCGCGACATATGTCTACTTCCATATATCTCTCTTAGCTGTCAACTCAATATGGATTCCCTCCTACGATAGCATCTTTCTCACAGTCCACCTATCATTTCTTTAGTCTTCTCTACTTATACGTATACATCATCATCATCATTACAGCCGAAAGACGTCCACTGCTTTCCTGCGGCCTTCACAAGGTCATCGATCAATACTCAACCTCAAAGAATTTATTTCAATTAAACCATTTACAGGCACTTTTGAATTGTCAACAAGTCGGTCAGTCAGAAAATATGAAGCTAGTTGCCCATTCCAAAGCATAGAACAACACAAAGGAAATTTAGTTTATACAATGCAAAGATAGTGTTAGATACAATCTTCAGCAGCTCCAACAGTATTTTCAGTTGTTAATCAAACCATCCACCTTGTGGTCCACCAAACCAATAGGTACATAATCATACTGTAAACTTTTCTTATGACATGTTCCTTATAAAAACTATATACTCTACTGCACTTGTAACTAAAAATCTACCCACCAAGGCTACAAAAAGAAGTCTACCTCCAACTCCATTCTACTTTTTTCCAGGCAGGAGTTTTATTTAAAAACCAATTTAGCTTGTGAATTAGTAGCACGGGCGCAGGAATTAGAAGTGCAGTCGCTGCTCTTATATTTCCATTTGTAAAATATCTATTGTACCTACGTAACGTTTCCTGGGCAGACGATTTCAATTACTAGCGCTCGGGGACGGCTGGTTAGTGTGGAGATGAGTTTGTGAAATAGAATTTAAAAGTACACGAACATTTTATTTCACCCATTGAAGGACAAGGACAACATTATAGACTGATTATGCTAAAGTGTGAATTAACAACAGTGTTTGTTCGTTAAGCTGATCTCTTAGATTAGTAACAACTACAATAAAAAGAAAGGTCATTGCTGAAAACCATGAAAACAACACCCATGACCCATGAGATGATGATGTCAATTGTAATTATCGTTTGGTAATTACCATATATAACTTTTCAGTTTTTAGGTATATTTTTTAAGCATGGAAGGAGAGCAGATGATGATTATGATGATATTTTCAATTGAACCAGGATTTGTAGATATAGTAACGTTATTGTGATACCTAATATACCTATACGTTTCAGAACTCGGCAGAAGAGGTAGAAACCTGTTTTTCGGGCCATTTTGAGCTGAAGGCAAATTCTCGTAAGTCATAACGTTCAAAATCTAGTCACAGTCTCATCTCGGCGACAAACAAATGTCACAAACTTGTCAAAAATTTAGGAAATTTAGAGGTATTTTTGACAGACTGAGATGAGACTGTGAACATTCTTAAAATTACCAGAATTGCCCCTCAGATCATTGACCATCAATATTTTTATCTATAACTTATAAATTATTTATTCGAAATAGTTCTTCTCTATACTAGTGAGCCCGGGAAAGGCAGAGTGTCCGATATCAAAGAAGATTCAGTAGCTTTATAGCTACTGAATCTTGAAAATCTTTGACGTTGTAACACTTATGTGTTACAACGTCAAATAATAACGATTTCACTGCAGTTACTGCTGCAAATATATTGTTACCGTCTACTGTTTCATTGCTTTACAACAAAACGTTTTGATTTAGTAGCTTTTAATGCATTAAAATCTTACCTTAACAGCATTTACGCCGTACGGCATTTCATACAAACTTTCAAGCCCTTATTTTTCGAAATTAATGAACCGATTTTAATGAAACTTCATATGCATAAGCAGAATACAAAGGTCTAAAAAGTTAGTAGAGAACATTTTCGAAATGTCTTATTTAAAAAAAGATAACTGGAAATCTCTGTTTTTAGGGAAAATTTAAAATCGATCTAGTTTGGGTGTAACACAATTTTTCGAAAATGTTCTCGATGTTATTGTTCGCCGTATGGCGTAAACGCTCTTATAAGTATTAGTAAAAACACAATTATCATGATCGTCATGGTCCTGTCCTTATCCCAATTTATTTAGGGTCGGCGCAACATGTCTATTTTCTTCTCTTCTCTATTAGTCGTCATACCGGTAGTCACCCGTAAAAACAACACAATGATGGAACTAATATTTTGTAAATTTTGATCTAAAAGAGTGTCCGTGGAGTTTCTCTCCCGTTCTTCTCCATGGGTACCCTACTACGCTTTGGAATGGGCAACTAGCTTCATCTTTCTGACTGACAGACTCTTTGACAATTCAAGAGTTGTTCACCTCAAAACCGCCTGGAAATTTCATACTAAAACTACACAAAAGCCTCGTCGAAAGCTACAGAAAAGCCTCGCCAAAGTGGTATTGGTGTGGTCACATTACAAAGCTGCAGCGCTTCTAACCGCCACGATAAGAAACGTGTCACTTGTAGAAGTGATCTTTGCTGTGTGCTGCTAAACGAGTTTTTGAATGGTTCTTATGTTATTTCGTTGTTTGTGGTTTTAATTTTGTGTAGCTATATTACAGAATTGAACGGCGAAGAACTCTAGAATAACGGAGTTTATATAATCCTGAGCTGACGAAACAGCTATATTGAAATGACATTAGGGGTACTTACATTTTTCACATATTATGTACTAGGTATTTCGGCAAGTTGAACAGTTATAATCAAGGCATGCAAAGGAAGGTTTGCTGAACAGACAAAAAGCAAATCAAATCTAATACAGGTTTAAATTAAAATGGTTAAGGAAACTCTGCAAACGTGATGTGTATTGATATCTCAACATGATAAAACAAAGAAGAAATTAGCTTTATGACTTTTTTTGTGGGGGTCATTAACCGCTGTTAGTGTAGTCAATAACAGTTTAAAAATCCGTTTTTTTGTGTAAACTTCACAAACGTAATGAGTACCGATATCTAAACGCGATAATATAAAAGAAAACGATTTTCTCAACTAATAACATCACTCCGTTGTTATCTTCATTTAATCATGTTTAAATATAGATCCGTCACGTCTGGGGAGTTTCTCTAGCTAATTGAACTTGACCCTGTACTTAGAACTTCTAAGTTTCCTCGAAGATGTAGACAAACAAAAAAAAAAAATTGCCCACAGACAAGAATAACTCTATAAATAAGTGACATTACTATATCTCTATGTCCTACACAACATTTCTTGTATCAAGTTTACTCTTAAGACTATCCTATCACCTCGCTCGTTTATTTTTACGAGGTGGGCAGAATGCAAGCTAAGTACGTGTTGCCATAGAAACCATGTACTACAGGCTAATAATGGATTATTTGTTGGTACTGTACCATATTGTACTGGCCGTGTGGTCTTAGCAAAATGTGGGTACATTACATCGTATGTCAGGCGGTGAATGTGCTAAAGATCGGTCTCTTATACTTAGACATTATGTAGGTGATGGGAAAATTAACAGGTGTTGTAAAAGTACGCCAAGCATGTTGTTATCTGGGCTTTTTTTTTGGATGGGAAATTATCAAATAACTTCTTCCGCTCTGAGCGGAGCGGGGAGGGCGTGTCAAACTTTTACTGACTATAACCCACCCGTGTTCCTTCAGTTGCCTGTGCCAGGGCCACGGTAACTCTTTCGAACAACTCGAGACCCTGGCTAACATCGGCCCTAGCGGACCCCATCAATCAGTGCTGACATCTTTTTGAGGCGCGCGTTGCAACACAACGCGCCGTCAACCCGAGCCTGGTCTATACCGGACGGCGAGCTACCCATTGCTCACCTTACCCATTACCCATTGCTAAAAATAATATTATTTAAAAGTATCGATTCGCCAATTTCGGGCGAGTAAACTCGTGAGAATAGGCTAATAAGCTGTTATTTGCACTCAAAAGGATAAAAAAAGAAAGAAAATATGTTTATTTGAGGTAATTAACATGGCGCATAAAAAGAAAACAAACAATCAAGATAACCGAATAAAAACGAAATAACAGTTTGTCCAATAAACCATCAAAATGACAAACTGACAAGCTGTCAAAATAGTTATAACTAATAACCACCATAAAGACAGAGATAGAAGGTCAGGGTGCACACACATACATTTATATAGCATACAACGAACGAGATCAGGTAAAAATGAAATAACAGTTTGTCGAACAAACCATCAAAATGTCTACAAATTGACAAACTGTCAACATAGATATATTAACCAAAATAAAGACAGAGACACTACATACAGGTTTAGACGTGATTAAAAACTTGCCTACTAAAATTACGTCAATTTACGTCAGGCGGTGATTAATTTGACAGAACTAAACAAACATTTATCTTCTGTCCTTTTCTTAATGAAATATAAACAAAAAGATGCACTGAACATAAATTTAGTTTAGTTTGTGAGCAACAGAATCGACACCAATGACTTAGAAATTGCAAAAATTTAAGAAAATTAGAATTTCGCGGGCTACTTTGACGCTTGCGCTTTAAGCGTGCGTACGTTCGTTCATTGTACAGACTTTACCTTCTGTACCTATCTAGTTTGTGGTGCATATATAACTGTCGTACAGTCAAAGCTATCGATACTTCGATAGTGATGCGAAAGGAATGTCGATCGTAGGCGGATGACGAGAAAATCGACAAAAGCGTGCTTATCTGACTTGGTAGCCATTGAGGAATTGTTGGCGTGTTTTGGAGTGAAGTTTTGTTTCATTTGGGAATTAATTAGAAGTAAACAAGGTAATGATGATTAATATTCATTGTGTGTGTGTGTGTGTATCGCGTACCGGAAAACGTAGCGTTGGAAGGCTTCCCACAAGGTGGACCGATGACCTTGTGAAGGCCGCAGGAATCAGCTGGATGCGGGAAGACCAGAACCGGTCTGCTCCGGTCGGCTCTATTTTGTTGACTGTACATAATAAAAAGTAAAACCCAACCAAACCTGAAATCACGAAAAAAAAAACAGCTGTTCCCTACATTTATGTTCGTCTAACTCGTCAAAATGTAGAGAACAGCTGTTTTTTTTTCACGATTTCAGGTTTGGTCCCATAGTAAAAGTTGTTCATAATGATGAGTAAAATCACGTGTTTAAGTATCGGTCACTAATTACCAGTCACCCTATATAGGTAAATTAAATATAGTTATATTAAATTTGATGGCACGGTTGGCGCAGTGGTTAAGCACTTGACTGCTGCGCTGCAAACAAATATCTGTTAATGTCAACACATCATCATGTGTCATGTAGTGTGGGGCAACGTTTTTTAAAAAAAGAAAAGAAAGAAAGAAAGAATGAAACATTTCATGAAACAAACTGCACCCTAATTGCGTAACACACCATCAATCACAATCCGAATAATTTTGAAGAATATTGCTAATCCATTGCTTCATTTGTTCGAAAAAATGTCTGCTCAACAACGTAAACAACGCAATGAATGTTGTTGAATTGTCAAAATAAAAGCCATTCCTACTGTTAGTGTGTTACGAAATTACCCCGCAGTTACCTACTATTGATAAGCAAAACGATTATTCCTCAAAGAAACACAACCCAAAGATATGACAACAATAACAAATAACTTATTACCTAATAATTATTAAAATATTCACCGATGACGTCACCTTTCGCGAAGTGTTGCGTACGATATTGGCGTACCTATAAACATGTTCCGTCAATAGGTACACGGGCACGGTGAACATGTCCAATCAGCCGATGACATGTCGTTAAATGTCACTGTCACTTTTTCGATAATATAACATGGCACTAGTTTGTTGGTTGGGTAGAATTGATCAGCTGTGTTGGGTAGATTGAAGAGCACAAAAATGCACGACAGTTTAGCATAATAAGCCTATAATGTTCCCACTGCTGGGACACAGGCCTCCTCTCGGTGAGAGGGAGTAAGCTGTAATCCACCACGCAGGCCCAGTGCGGGTTGGCAGATGTCATAATCATGTCTTCAAATTTTTGATTCTAGGACATGCCCGGTTTCCTCACAATGTTCTCCTTCACCGTTTTGAGAGCAGTGAAATGAAATTATTTATACAGAGTAAAGCGCCTGACTGGCTTCGAACCCGATACCTACAAGTCGCGGCCATTACCACTGGGCCCCACTGCTCTAATCCCTGCTTTACTAAAATTTATTTTTAGGGTTCCGTACCTCAAAAGGAAAAACGGAACCCTTATAAGATCACTTCCACATCCTGTCCGCCAGTCAAGACCCTTTTTCTCAGGAACGCGTGAAGTTATCCAGTTGAAATTAATATCAAATACTTCAGGGCTGCAATCCCTTGAAGCAATGAAAAAATCAAACTTCTAAGTCAACGCAATCAAAAGATACGGGCGTTTTTGTTCCGAAATCAAAACCTATACCTTCCGTTGACCTAGAATCATGAAATTTGGCAGGAAGCAATGTCATGTAGCACAAGTAAAGGAAAAATCCGAAAACCGTAAATTTGTAACATTACATTGTCGTGTTTCACAACATTACAAACACAATAATTTTCAAACTATTTACATACCTACCTACAAATTTGTACGGAACCCTCGGTGACCGGTTTTTTTCTGGACTAACACTACCTATCATAATCTCGATGTCTGCAAAAAATCATAATTATGTATTTATTTATTCGGAGCTTATACAATTAAACACAAAAACGCAAGTTTTAGAAACAATTAAAGTACCTATATGATCGAATACAGTAAACAAAATTAAAAAAATATATGATATTCTTCAGGATATATGCTAAGTAGATAGTGTTGAAAACATAATACAACTAATTTGATACTATAAAAAAAATCATGAAGATACCTCTAAAAACTTTCTTTTTACAATAAAAATACTTCTGGTACAACATAGCGCGCGCTTGTAATGTTTTCATATATATAACAACTACTTTATTGTACCTATGTTAACAAATGATTAAATGACTTTATGACTTTAAAAACCAAACTAATATATATATTAGTTTGGTTTTTAAAGTCACAAAAAGTCAGAATGATTGTATGTATATATACATACAATCATTCTGACTTTTTGTCAGATTATTCTACAAGCAACATACTAAAACACTGCTGTTTTAATTTTTTAGTCCAAACAATAGATAATTGCTTCATATTTTGCAATAAATTACCAGCGTTGTGTCATCGCGCTTCTCTTTCTTTTCTATGCAGTCCGACAAAGACCGCGCTTTAGGTCATGTAGGTAGTCGCCTTACAGTATTACAAAAGTCCCTAGATTACAAAGTAAGTAACTAGCATGTTCTAATCAACTAAACTTCATTCAACTTTCCGCTTTCTACACCACGAACCCACAACCGAATCATTCCTCACCAACATTACGTAAGTACCAACAATAGTCATACAAAAACAATCATCTTTAACCGTAATTTTGTTTAAAAGTTAACAATACTTCCACCCGGCTATTTGAGTAACGACCGGCCCGGGTATTCCGGATAAGTGAAAACAAAGCCCGGGTATCGGTCGCCATTGTTATCCGGGTGAAATCCGCAAACATCGTGCAGTGGCGACCTCTGGTGGGCGTAAGGGGCACTTTTCGCGCGGATTTGCGTGCATATTTGATTTTGTTTTGTTAGTCTGTAGGGGTGCTGGTTTTAATTGGTATGAAAGTAGGTATTTGTTTTTAGGTAGGATTAGCAAAATATTAAAAACGAAATTAATATTTTTATTATTATTTTGCAAAATTATAAAAACCATGTCTCTAGAAGAATAATTTTCTGCACCCTAAGAAATCAGCTTCTCACAATCAAATTGTTAGTAATCTTTTCAGTTCAGTATAAAATTTTGTAACGCTTTTGATAGGTACTTAATACGTAAAAAAACATTTTCCGTTTTCCTTATCCTCAAAATACTTGATAATAATTTAACAGCGTAAGTAAAAATCGTCCCAAACCGTTTAGGTACAATTTATCTCGAATCATCAAACTAATTAGAATCTCTATGTATTTAGAATAAGATGGGATGCTATTAGTAGTATATCACGATACGTTTGACTTAAGTAGGTGTATTAAAACTACTTAAGGCACACGTATCGTACACTATTTTATAGCCCGTGGGACCTAAACGCACCCTTACATCACGCTTTTCTGTGTAAAAATGGACTACTTAAGTCACAGAAACGCGTGACTTAAAAATGTTTTGGATAAATTACCATAGAAAGAAGAACAATCTGAGATGAGCATTTCAGCCAGGTCTCCTCACGATGCTGTAGCCAATACACATGCCATTTAAATAGTCACACGTAGTTAGATTCCCGGTTCGAAGGTCCATAAACCGTTAAGCCACTACAATTACATACCCTCAATAAAACAACAAACATCTCTCCGGTAAGATTAAGGGCACATAACACGTAGTTTATATCCTTTAAGAGAATAACCAACGTAAAATGTATCAGGTGCGCATCAGGCAGTTAGTCGTAAACTGTGAGTAGGAAGGGTTTGTAATGTAGTCGTTAAGAGACCGGCAACCTGTGTCTGTAGGACTGTTTTATTATGACACGCACTTACGCATGCCGTAGCGGTGTATAGGGAAGTCTTGGGAAAACGCTGAATTGATGAAGAAAAATTCAATTAATTCATTTAAATTATTAGTGAAAATATGCATGAAGATTTCTTGGAGGGCCCCGTGGCTAAGTAATTACAGCCGCATATGTCGTTTGCCGCGGTTGGTCTGTGGATGGATGACCATTTTTACATACCGAGACCCCTCCGGCTGTCATTCGTGGATCTTTGACAGTTGTTAGGGGTAGTCAGAAGCCTGAAAGTCTGACAACCAGTCTTACCAAGGGGTGTCGTATTACCCAGTAACTGGGTTGTGGAGGTCAGATAGGCAGAAGCTCCATGTAAAATACTGGTATTCAGCTGCATCCGGTTAGACTGGAAGCCGACGTCAACATAGTTGGGAAAAGGCTAGGCCGATGATGACTATGTAAATACTACATTCTAACAAATAAATATGTACATTCTGGTTATATTTTTCAGACACATGAGGAGAGTCTCGAATTTTGGGTGGAACATACATAAAAAAGAGGAGGCAGAAAATAACCGACCCGAAACTGTCAAATCCCAATCAACTTTGAATCTTAGATATACTTTAGCGATAAAGTTGAAAATCTATTAAAGAAATTTGACAAATTGTAGTAGCTTGATGTGCTGGCGTCTGTACGTACAACATAATCGATTTTCTAAAAAGTCTTCTCATAATAAAATATTCACATTCAATTCAAAACGTGTGGTTTCTGAACTTAGTAAATCGTAACATACTTATCATGTGTCTGACATTTACTTAGGTTATAAGTTATCGCTAGTCAATTTTCAGACACGCTTTGAATTACAAGTCTGAAACGTTACTGTCATAGTTATTACAAGTCTGAAACGTTACTGTCATAGTTATTACAAGTCTGAAACGTTACTGTCATAGTTATTACAAGTCTGAAACGTTACTGTCATAGTTATTACAAGTCTGAAACGTTACTGTCATAGTTATTACAAGTCTGAAACGTTACTGTCATAGTTATTACAAGTCTGAAACGTTACTGTCATAGTTATTGCAAGTCTGAAACGTTACTGTCATAGTTATTACAAGTCTGAAACGTTACTGTCATAGTTATTCGTATAAATCTTGAGACTTGGAGACTTTTGATTCAATCACACTAATATTATTAAGGCGAAAGTTTGTGAGTATGTGAGTGTGAGTGTGTGGGGGTGTGTGTTTGTGTTTATATGTTTGTTACTTCTTCACGCTCAAACGGCTGGACCAATTTTGATAAAATTTTCTATGAAGGTAGCTGACACCCTGGATTAACATATAGGCTACTTTTTATCCCGATATTTCCACGGGATCGACATTTACGCGGGTGAAACCGCGGGGCGCAGCTAGTATGTTAATAATATCCATCAATAAAAGTGAAACCCTTATTCCTTAGCCTTATTCCACAAGTATGATTGTGGAATAAGGCAACGTAGCGGCTGCGACGGCACGACGGAGATGGCGGGCGAACTGGAGTGGAGGGAGGCCTTTGCCAAGGAGTGGAAAAAAAAGTGAAAATTACGGTGTTGTGGCAATTTCTATACCTAGGTATAATCTTGGTATTTCCGTTAATTGCTTGGTTTTTCCGAGACGTCATATTTAATCACAATTGCCACGCAATATTGCTCTACTTAATTGTCCGTGTAAGCGTATCTTGAGGAATAATTTTACATTCAATCAACTCAGCCTATCGCAGTCCACTGCTGGACATAGGCCTCCCTGACCCCTGACCTGAAACCCTGTGCTCCGCCTTCCGTATTTTGTCTATCCCAGCTGGTCTATCTAGCTGGGCTTCGTCCCACACTACGCTTGCGCTTGCACACTATTTTCACATTATGATGGAATATAGGAATATATTACGACCAGCTATTATTTTCTTGCTTACAAGATAACACAAAAATAGCAACATGTGTACATATCGTCCATTACATTCCCTCCCTCTATAATTAAACACAAATGACGTAAACAGTGCAGGCCTGTACACACGGCCGTGCATCGCAATGGCGACACAAAGCTGTCTGCACTCTGCCTTATTGCTGTATACAGGATGTGCTAACAAGCTCGCGGGTAAAGATGTCAACTTTATTTTATACGCTTTTGAGGTAGGTACGTAATTCGCCATGTTATTAAGGTTTTGAGTGAAGTTTTTCAAAATATTGAGGTAGATAGGTTTTTTGTGTATATGCCTATTGTACTTTATGGTCGAGTATTTAATTTTTTTTTCGTAAAAATACGAGCTCATGCAACTGTCACTCAACAGACACAATTACTTTATCTATTGTTACCGATCTTTAGCAGATTTCGCGACATCGGAGCGGTTATAGAAGTTATGTCATTCTGATTAGTTAGCATTTCTTCAATGACTGTCACATTATTATTAAAAGCCCGTCCATCTCAGGGCACAATCCTCCCTGCTTTCTTTCCATTTCTCTCTGTTTAACGCTGCTAATTACCAGTTCTTGTTAAAAGAGTCCAGCTCATTCCGCCATCTCCGTTTGGGCCTGCCGCGATGTCGCTTACCATTAAGAGGGAGCCATTGGGCCGTAAGTTTATTGAAACACATCATTTATAACTCTTCATCTCTGGCGTACCTACTCTCTCATAAAGGCACTGCTACTACAACTAAAAAAATAGCTCAAGCCGTGGTCAAAATATTAGCCAGACCCAAAAGTAACTACCCGCCGGTCGATTCTGTAAAAATCTCACCGTGAAAACTTAGGTGAAGTGAGTTTGTTTTTGCTAGGAATTGACACTATTGACAGCTCACTCCACGGTCACTTCACCTAAATTTTCACGGTGACATGGTTACAGAATCGCACTGCTGAACCACGTCTGAAGTATATTTAGGCATCGTTAGACATAAGCATTTCTAGACAACTGTCAGTTTCATATAAACGAATATGTGTTTTGCGAATTTGATCTTTATTAGCTACTAGAATTGACGCACTGTCAGCTATCAGAAACGCATTCTCTCGACAGCCGGACTGTAATTATGGAAGAAATATAAAGAAAATCACAAAAACCAATTCACACACACACACCCTGTACATATTAAAACGCATGTCTTTCAGTATAGGCTGATGCATACCTTGTGGCTTTGTTGTGCTTTTAAAAAAGGCATCGCGGTAACAATACGGTGTAGCAGGTACGTCCCGTCTCGAGCTCGTGGTACCGGATTATGAGGGGCTCCGAATGGCAAGATATAGGGGCGGAAATTGTAGGGGGCTGGGCAGTTTTGTTGGAAAACATGTTGGGAAGACATTTTTAGCAATAGTAGTCGAGTTCTAAGTGAAAAGGCTTGCCCGAGAAGTACGCAATCAGTACCGTGTATTTATCACTCCGAGCGTGTTAAAGCTCGTATAATATCCCATTTCGTAAAGGGCAACCTTATTGAAATTTTTATTAAGTTCCTAACTTCAGGCTGCTACATTTGGGATTCCAACCACATCTTTTTTTTAGCCTATATTGTGTCGCACTGCTGTGCAAAGGGTTCCCCTTTTTCTTCTTCCAAACCTCCCTGTCTTATGCGATCTCCGGCAATGTTGGCCCAGCAAATGTTATCACATCGATCGATACAGCACCTTCGCCGTGGTCTTCCTCGACGGCGATGTCTCAACATTTACTTAATACAAATGAAAGTACTGCCTAAACTTCTGGGTCTAGTACTTCGATCAATAATATTGATCGAAGGTCTAGTAGCTTGAAATTTTTACCAAGAGGTCCTTATACGAATGTGAGTACGCACTGAGAAAGAAAATATGAATGTTTGTATGGTAGTTCATAATTTTTGTCGATGAGAAATCCAAAGTGCATGGTTTGTAAACCACTAATATAGGTACTCTGCATTTTTTTAACCTTATCAAAGACCGCATTTTGAGGGGCCCGTGGCTAAATAGTAACAGCCGCACAGGTCCATCGATCAGGTTAAGCTACGCTTGCCGCAGTTGGTCTGTGGATGAGTGACCATCTTTACATACCGTGACCCCTCCGTGTCAAGGAAAGCACGTTAAGCCGTTGGTCCCGGCTGTCATTCTTGGATCTTTGACAGTCGTTACGGGTAGTCAGAAGCCCGAAAGTCTGACAACCAGTCTCACCAAGGAGTATCGTATTACCCAGTAACTGGGTTGTGGAGGTCAGATAGGCAGTCGCTCCATGTAAAATACGGGTATTCAGCTGCATCCGGTTAGACTAGAAGCCGACCCCAATATAGTTGGGAAAAGGCTAGGCAGAATGACGATCAAAGACGGCATTTTAGCTTGCCATAAACCTAATATTTTAACTAACAAACGATTTACCTAATTCGGTCAAACAGTGCACATTTAATCGAAAGTAAGCCAGCAGTGCGGTCACACGCCCCGGGCCTAGCACAATATCACTATATCTTGTCTGTTGGTACAGTCAACCTTGTTTACATCGTCACTATTTGTTATTGACAACGCCTTTATTGCCTTGCAGTAAGGGCGACTTTCGCAGTTAAAGTGTTACGTTATTTTGTGTCTGTAGGTACAGGACCCACCCACTTGTCAAGGCAAAGTGTCTTAACTACGATATTTAGGGTTATAATTTGTGAAGGTAAGATCGACTCTATGTTATGGTCGTTGGTTTAATGTTTTAATATTATGAAAAATGTTATGAACCGCAATTTTATTGAATGATGAATCTATTATAAATGATTTTATTTTTGTAAAGACTTTATTTCAATTAAACCAACTACAGGCACTTGTAAATTATAAAGGTCAGGAAAATGAAGCTGGTTGCCCAACTGCCCATTCCATAGCGTAGTAGGTTTCTGTGGAGAAAAATGGGCAAAAAACTCCTTCAACAATCTTTTAAATCCAAGATTACTTACATAATTCATGTAGAAATTATATGTATATGTGAGAACGTTGTAGAAAGACGTGCACGTTAAAAGGGTCCAAATAAAATAATTCAGCAAATTACTTACACTGAAAGAAATAAACAGTAAATACAAATGAAAAAACATTGATCTGAACTGCTTTAAACAGTTCCAAGAGCGTAACGTTCAAAACAGTATTTTTTACTGACCCGAAAACAGTTAAAGCTTGAGGCAAAATGTTACCGTCATGACAATAAACTTTAACGTTTTAATTAGCTAAAAGGTCACAAAATTAACTGTGTTATTCATTTGGTGATATCGTTCAAACCATTGAAATTTACTTATATTACAGTAATGGTGGTTTTCCTTTTTTTTTGTTTTTTTTTTTCAGTAAATAATATGTTCAGTCACGAGCATACCTAAGTATGTATACACTTGGCTTTATTCAAATGCGATTTTCTCCTTTATTTTTGAATGTAATTTTATGTTATTACGAACATAGTATTTTCGAACCTATAGGTTTATGTAAAGTGTTGTATTTCAACTTTGCGTTCGTTATTTCGTGAATAAATCGCAATTGAAAGTTGCCAAGTGTTGAAATATTAGTGCTCGTGACTGTTCATTCATTAAAAGTTACTGTTTTGTTTTTTACTGTTTTACAAACATTTCTTCTTACTGTATAAAGTCAGTAAGTCAATTTTTTTTTTCAGTGTACAAATAAGCCGTGGCGACTAAGAGTTGACCATTCCATACTGAATTGCATACGTGCATACATTGATAATACTCGAACTATGAAAAGTACCCTCACTGCTACAAAATAAAGTCGTCAATGTGAAATAGTTTCCAAGGACGTGCGGCTGACTGTACAGGACCCACCCACTTGTCAAGGTAAAGTGTCTTAACTACGATATTTAGTAGTTTAGTGTAATAATTTGTAGGTAAACGAATTAGGGTTGAAACGACATTATGTGATCGTGACTTTGATATTTTAATTTTGTATTTCTGAGGACAGTTATCCGTACCTAAGCGGTTTAGAAGATAGTAAACTGTACCTAATTCACTGGCAGACCTATTAAATAAACCGCTGTGTCTAGAAACATGAAAAAGTAATTAAAATGTGTGTTAAGGAAGAATTTTGAAAATTCATCCCCTAAATGGGTAAATAATAACGTTTTGTAAGTAGGTATAGAAATCCCATCACCAGGTATAGAAAACGTTTACCGATGAGAAATCCCATCGAGCGCACGGCTTGTATCTATTTCTTGGGGCCTAAAAAGGCTACTTTGGCAGAATCATAAAAGGATAACATAAGGAATCATAATGGACAGTTAACTGTTAAATCCCATTGGTGAAGGATTATTCAGTTTTTTTTTTTTGTCTGTGCTAAAATACCAATCAATCCAATCCCAATCTCTTTGATTATACCTACGTAGTGCAGCGAAAAAAAGAAAAACACGGACTGTTTTCGCCATATTATGATTCATAATGTTATCCTTCTCTGATTCTCAAACAACCCAATATCAACTTCCGAAAATTATTTAAAAATCCTCAAAAAAAAAACTGCTCGTCGCAACGATCGCCCGTGAGTAAACCTAACTACTCTCATCACGAACGAAACCGTTGATTGTAGGGCCTCTAAATTGTAGTCGCGACCGGCTACCTATGTAAATGGACAACAGATGATCAAAAGAAATACTTCGGTACGGGAGATGAAAAATATCGCAGACGAAAATGAAAAGTATCTTTTTTTTTGTGTCATCGGTTTGCGAGCGGATTGTCGCCACAGATAATACCATGAGGCATTTCATACTATTGTGATTATTTATGATATGTAGTTCAAATCAAAAGTGTTTGTAATTTGACCGGTAGGCCCATATTTAAATACGTAAGTAGGTACAATAATGTGTAGAAACTCAACTTCATGTTTTCCTATTTTCTCTTTTACATCAGCTACTATATTCCGCCCACGGCTTCGCCCGGGTGGTATATCGATACCAAATTTCATCAAAATCGGTCCAGCTGTTTCGGAGATTAGTTAAAGTCAAATCATTTATTTTTAAATATTCACATAAAAGGTACTTTTGATCGTCAATTGACATACGCTCACGGCTCAACCCCTATTTACTTGGGACTTAAATATAACTGGTGAAATGTGGCAGCTGGTGTAATGTGAAATTCCAATGTGTCCAAAAGTTAGCCAGAAATGTACCTACCTATAGTACTTACACCTCTGCTTAACTTTTAAGTTATTACAGGCATGATGTTACGTTATGATATTAAATTAAATAAGCTGAAACCTCCAGTAATCAATAATGGCCACCTCCCAAATCCTTTCAAACAAAACACAATAGAAATACAAACCAGAAAATTTATACATAGGTAGTAGCATATCAACAACTGGGCTTTGATTTTCACGAGAAAATAAAAACACTTGGATCCACGATTGTGACTGACACGCTACAGCGGTAAGCACTCCGCTAACATACTGAAATCCTATGAATTCTCATATTTCTGTACACTGGGAATGAAAATCATACGTTTCTGTTAGACCGAACACATCATCTGAAAAGGATAAAGAAAATAGTGTGGAACTGAAATACTGAAGTCTGAAATTAAGCAGTTGATGACCACTTTACTAGTCCAGCGTTATTAGGCTCAACAAAAGCAACCAAACCAAATTTCACGATGGTATTAAAAACTGAAAAGCTTGAAAAATATTATTTAGTAAACGAAAATGCTTGCAAAAGCGATGGCCGGTTGGGGACGAATGGTTCTGGAAGACGAAGCGTTGGAAGGCCTCCCACAAGATGGACCGATGACTGAAAGCCGCAGAAATCCGTTGGATGCGAGAAGCACAGAACCGGTCGAAGTGGCGGGGCTGTGAGACTTATGCACAGCAGTGGATGTTTCTCGGCTGAAATGATGATGAAATGAAAATGGAAACAATAGTACCTACTGCAAAGAACAATTCCAAAATAGGATAGTTTTCTTTAGGCTAAGACAATCAATTCCATATTCCTTAATGTAGAAGACTAGACCTAGGCTACAAACGTAACTAAGCGACGCGACAATTTAACATAAATGAAAAATGGCTACAGAACCTACTCGCAATTTCGCAAACAGTTTAGAGCAAGAATATATCCTGATTAGCAGTAAAATACTACACACTAAAACACAGATTTACTTGACAACCCAACCCAAACGCGTGCCAAAAAAATTCAACCTAAAATTCAGAACCATTTCAAGTCTGAATTACACAGTTCTTCATAAAAACTCATTATGTATATCAATTCACCAGAAATTTAATTTCCGTAACCATTAGAGCGACTTTTTTTCGTCCGTTAAAAAGATGGCGAACGCACAGAAAACTTCTGCCCATTTAGAATTCAAACAACGACTGGGAGAGGAAACAGAATGGCAGTGTTCTCGCTGTTCTCGAGAATAAATTTTAAAACAAATCCAAACTTCGCCTGTCACCGTAGGTACAAGTGAGTGAAACAAAACAAAAGATTTACGTACAAACTTAGAGCTTAGAATTAGTTACCTAGTTGCGTTTGAATTAAGTCCGGACTTTACTTACGGTGTAAAATTTTAACAATTATTTATACTAAGCCTTGTAAAGAACGGATGGTAACGTTAAAGTATGAATATGCCTAGCTATTATAGTTGACTGCTGCGGGCAATGGAGGCCCAATGTTAACACTGTGTTGTCTGGCAGTGGACGAAAATATACAATATTTTTCTATCACTTTCTCTTCGGACAGAAAGCTGAATATATGCCCTGGAATCGACCGAGCTTTATTGTTTCGGTCCTTTTCTGATTAGGCGACTCTGCTTACCGGAATAGCAAGTCCCAAAAACGGTATAAGATAAGATAGACAAGATAATGTCTATTTGCCAAAAGCAGTGTTACGTTTCCTTATAGACAAGGTTAACTAAAAAAAAAAAAACAAAATAAGACGCAAGGGAAACATTTTGCTTATGAACACTAGGTCAGCCTGTCTCGTGAAGTCCATGGGTGGTGGCCGGGTAATTAAAACATTGTCTAGATTTAAAAATGAAATAAAAACAGTGTAAATAAAACAGTAAAAAAAATAAAATAATAATACAATAAAGTAGGTTAACGGATTATTTTGGCTACAATGTGCACTTTGTGTAATTATGTGTGTGTGTGTGAGAAGGTGTGGGGGGGTGTGTAGGGGTGTGTTAGTGTGTTTAAGCATGTGTCAGTGTGTTACGAAATTACCTTTAAAAGAGATTCGGATTCCTTATATGATTGGGCTAGCAGCCATTTGCGAAAAATCTTTTATACTTGGCTTGTTCCAAAGTTACTGATGCCACACAATCTTACCGCTTCGTTGCATATTATGTGACTGAGCAAGAATTCTTGCATGTGTTGTTCGAAAATTGTAGTTATATCGCTATATAACCTTATTTGTACTCAGACGAATAAAATAAAGAGATACAGCAGACTGATATCTTTCGTCTTTTGTTCAGCCTATCCCAATGAAATAAGGCTACGATCATGAATTCACAAACTTTTCCTACTACAGAAATTATGTAGCATATTTTAGTTTTACACTTTGAAAATGTTGAACTAAATAATATACTAGCCTTCTCCCAGTTTAGAAATGGCTAAATTAGGAATTCCACAAAACAGCTAATGATTAGTGAAAACGCCAAATTTGGTAGTGTTTCCATTATCTTTTAAAGGAAATCAGAATGTTTATTTTTTAATGGTTTGGTATGTTTTGTCATCACAAATTTTTGTATTGTTTTAACGGGGCAGGTATTCCTCGAAACGCACCAAATGAAACGTCTATCGATTAGTATCGATATCATTTATTACGAATCCTTCATGCTCTTCTCTATGTTTCATCGTTGATGCATTTCGAGGAATAAAATTATAATAATTATGTTTATTAATATTTAAATTTTCTTTCTGAGGTATACTTTTGGTGCGTTTCAAAGTTAGTGCGTTTCGAGGAATACCCCGTTTTAAAGTTTCAATAATAATATTCATCCAACTGTACAGTTACTGTTACAACTCCGTTACTGGGTAATACGATTTTCCTTAGTATGACTAGTTGTCCGGCTTTCGTCGGGCTTCTGACTGCCCGCAAAGTAACGACTGTCAAAGATCTCTAAATGACAGCCTGAACCAACGGTTTAACGTGCATTCCGAGGCACGGAGGGGTTCCGATATGTAATGGATGGTCACCCATCCACGGACCGACCTCGACAAGCGTAACTTAACCTTCGATCGACCCTTACGGCTGTTATTTTTTAGCCACGAGCGCCTTCAATGCTATAAAAATATATAAGTACTATGAATAAACTTCAAAATTACAATTGACTTAAAAAAATAGAACATTCTATTTACAACGATAATTCTTCCCTTTCGAACTATTTCGACCACAAATGACCGAGTTACGTAACTCGGCCGTAATAACAAAAAGAGGGACTCCTTATGACTATTATTACCTAATACTAAATAAGGTAATTTACTTACTACAATTACGTGTAGAAATATTGACAATTTACTGTCAAATTACCGACCTCCGTCAGGCAATCAACAACGTCAGGTTGGTACTATTGTTAACTACTTTTAAAGTAATTTCTTTTCAAGGTTTGTCTTTTTGAATGTTTACTTTGTACACATTTCATAACTTGCGCGAAGGATTTCCTGGGTTTCAACGATATATGAAAGGAGAATTTTATCATACATATTGTCCGCAGTAAAAGGCCAAATGGAGAGCTACAAAATAGTAGTTTTCTTGCACTTTATTTTGTAACGTGTGGAGCGGTTTTCTTTGACAGTTAGAAACCTTTCTTCCCTTTGGTTTTATATTAAGAGCCTATACTACCTCAGCTAAAATTCACTCTTTATCTCGCTCGCACGATACTGCTCGCGGACTGTGTGAAAGCGAGACAGAGTGCGGTGCTGGGCGGGAGGCAGCGCCAATAGTTTAGGTATTTGCTTATTACGGTGAAAATAAAGGTAATTCAAAAAAACTAACTAACGTAAGACCTGCTTTATAGTTCGTTCAGTTAGTATGCAAAGTTTCATGATCTACTTTGAAGTATTTTTTGAATACCAGCGGTTTATCGTTCGGTTTGGAGGTAACTTTGGAATTTTTTTCTATCGAGAAAATTTTATGGAATCGTGTTTTCGTCTAACATAAGACCTTACATTAATCCTCAACTTGAGCATATATTTATTTCAAAATTAATGCTGCAGTATTTTCGACATAACGGAGGATCATGCTAAGCCATTTGAGGTAGTATAGGCTCTTAATGTCTGTCATTATAATAAATGATTTTATTTCTGTAAGTAGTTTTGTACAGACGCCAGCACATCAAGCTACTACAACCTGTCAAATTTGTCTAATAGATTTTCATCTTTATTACTAAAGGATAAGGTTCAAGGTTGATTGGGAAAATTTGACAGTTTCGGATAGCTTGATGTACAAGCCCTTTTACACGTCAATCATATTTTTTTAAACTAGATGAGGTTCCGTTTCCCATCTGACTACTCTGAGAAGAAAGGCCGAAACAATTCAGGTGAATAACAAGTTACCAAGCTCATTTAAGGCGAAAGCGCCAGGGTAGCCCGCGAAATTCAATTTTTTTTAGGTTTTTTGCAATTTTCTGGTCAGTATTAAGTTGTACGTTGATTAAAATATGATTCGCGGCCGTAACAAATATGTATTTACAGAATTATAATCATTGAAGTCATCAACACAACTCTCTAAGACCATGTAATCCCCAAGAATGACTATTTCATGAAATCTTGACATTTTTAATTTATTATTATTTATTTATTTTGCACACACTTTTTTAATTTATTATTATCAGCCATTTTTATCCCACTGCAGGACTTTTCTACTTACTTATAAAAGTAAAAAAAAAAAAAGTTAAAGTATTTATTAAAAAAAAAACTCAATGTAAAATACGACCCTACTGGACTCGGGGCACAAACCGCAACAATCTTGGGTTCGTCTAGAAAATAAATAAAATAACAGAACAAGCGGGTTCAGTAGAAAATTCAATGTTAAAAGTAACGGAGACAGGGAAATGAGTGCACTTAGAGGAAACAATTTTATTTTCTGGCTTTTAAACGGTAACGTAGTCAATTTGAGTCCCAGCGAGGACAAACAACGTCAAATAAAAACTGACAGAAAAAGTCTAGTCTAGGGGTTTTTTTTATGAACTTTTAAGTTTTCGCTGCGACTTTTGTGGGATTCTGTCGGGACAGCGGAAAGGGTATAAAACCTTTGGACCACCACTATACCCACAGTGAAAGATAGACTTAGACGCAAGTATCACGATGTATGAAAACCAAGCGTGCCATTTTTTGACTACCTACTATGACATCACAAACACTATCTAGTGATGGGAAAATCAAATCGATTCAAAGACGAAATGGTGAAGGAAAACATCGTGAGGAAACCGGCATGTTCCAGAATCAAACATTCGAAGACATGTGACTACCAACAACTCACAGAGAGGAGGCCTGTGTCCCAGCAGTGGGAACATTATATGCTGATTATGTTATGTTATATGAACCTTGTGAAATTTCAAATAAGCGGGAATTGAGGTGAAAAGTGATAAAAACTTCGGGGTCGACTTTGGTGTAGCTAAGTCACAAATCAAAATTTAATCGTAGCTACGTTCGCCACACAGGGGAATAACGTCCATCTTGATTATTGAGTCAGACCTGGACATGGCATCCCTCAACGTGGTCAATGGAAAGTGTCAATCATACCATTGACGAAAAATCGAGGTGAAATTGGTTACAGGCGAATTTGAGGCAAGGACCAAGCTGTACCTATTGAATTTTGAGAGCAATTTTTAACAATATTACAGATATAGCTTCATCTATACGCGGTTATTGGTAGAACATTAACAACCTCTTAAGAGGTCGTTGTACTCATCATCATGAACAACTTTTACTATGGGACCAAAACTGAAATCGCGAAAAAAAAATCAGCTGTTCCCTACATTTTGACGAGTTATACGAACATAAATGTAGGGAACAGCTGTTTTTTTTTTCATCATCTTAATGACGAGTACAATGACCTCTTAAGACGTTGTTAATGTTTTACCAATAACCCTGTACATATTTAGTTCAATCAGCATTATAAAAGTATGAGGAACAGGATGTAAAATTATTTAAAGTTAGTAAATCATTCCACAATAATTACCAGATATCGTGCCTCGTATAAATTTGACAGTTCTCACAGTACGCTCAAACTATTCCATCGGGATGGGGTCTCTTCTCGTTCCAAGAAGATAAACGCGTCACAAGATGTTTGTTTTGGACGACGGAGCGTTTTGTCCCTGTGAAGTCTGGACACAGAGGAGAGAAGGACAGAAGTATCACTTTACCTTTTTATGGCGACGATGTGACTAAATGAAAACACATCACCAAAATAACGGGTGTACAAAATACTCATCATCGATCTACAAAATCTACATGGTCTTCATGACCAAGATTATGTCTGGACTTTAAAAGAGACTGTGACCTCTGAGTTTTTTTTTGGCCTTTCTTCTCAGAGTAGTCAGATAGGAAACGCTGACCTCATTTAGTTTAAAAAAAAATATGATTGACGTGTAAAAGTGTTTGTGCAAACCTACTTACAAAAATAAAATAATTTATCATTTTATTGCTGAGAAACGTGAAACTGTTAAATTCATTCTAAACAAACTCGTGTGCGATGTTTCAAGGAATAGGTACCAAGCATCTCTCTTGAGGGTGAATTATGTCCAGCAATGGACGTCTTTTGACTGAAATGCTGATGATGATGAGCTGGTTGAACGTGTCGGCCCATTTGCCCTTCTGCATATGCTTTCAGAAGAGAAGCAGAATGCATTTACATGATTGTGAGCGAGCAATACTTATGATAAGTCCGGTGGGGCAATTTTCAATCGGAACCGGTTTCATTTTGACAGTTCAACAACATTCATTGCGTTATTTAGGTGTTGAGCAGACAAATTTTTCAAACTTATGAAGCAATGGATTATCAATTTGCTTCAAAATGATTCAGATTCCGATTGATAGTGTGTTACGCCATTAGGGTGCAGGTAGTTTTTGCCTTCAGTTTCTTTCATACGTGAATGATTCTTCTGTATTTCTTACAGTATGGCCTAGACACAGAGATGTTAGTGTTTGTTAAGCCAATAGTCTGCTGGTTCAATGTTTAGTGTCTTCATCGGATTTCTAGCCCGCTATTAGTCAAAGGTTATGGTTGAATGTGTACTAATATGTCTGGCATCTTTGTGGTCATATTTTGAGATAAAGAGAATAATTTCATAATTTTATTAATAGGCATCTTCTGGGCTTGCTCGTTCCATTATAGACCTCATCCAACGATTTCCATCAGGCGTGATCGAAGTCAGGAGACAGCAGTGGTGACCAAGTGGTAACGGCCGCGACTTACGAGTTGTAGGTCGTAGGTTCGAACCCAGACAAGCGCTTCACTTTGTGTAAATTATGTCAAACAGAATCTAGATCAATCTCGTAGAGTATGCCTTTGTGTCTGTAGTTCTAGGCAAATAATCTAGGCACTATATTATTGTCTATATGATGCTCTTTTTAAATTGGCACATTTTATCATTGAAGCTTTTCTAGGACAAAGATGAATGTGTGTAATTTCAGTTGTAAAATGCTTGCACAGCTATTTTACTGAAATCGCAATTCGTTATTTGAATGTGTATGTAAAATATTTGTTTTATATAGATCCATGACGAAGAATAGATTTCATTTCATAAAAAGAGTAATAGAAATACTTAAGGGGCTCTTACATGACCTAAAGCGCGGTTATTGTCGGACTGCATAGAAAATAAAGAGAAGCGCGCTGGTAGTTTATTGCAAAATATGAAGCAATAATTGTTTAATTACAAAAAAAAATATTGTTTGGACTAAAAAATTGAAACACTAGTATTTTATTATGTTGTTTGTAGAATAATCTGACAAAAAATCAGAATGATTGTATGTATATTAGTATGGTTTTTATTGTAAAAAGAAAATTTTAGGAGGTATCTTCATGATTTTTTTCTATCATATCAAATTAGTTGTATTATCTTTTCAACACACTATCTAACTAGCCTTTATCCTGAAGAATATCTTATATTGTTCTGATTTTGTTTACTTTGATCATATAGGTACTTTTAGGCATTATAAAACTTGCGTTTTTTGCGTTTGTAGTCCCCTTAAATGCGGGTTTAGGCCACATGGGCTATAAAATAGTATACTATTCCTATTGACGAGCCTAAATCATGAAGAATATCATATATTTTTTTGATTTTGTTTACTGTAGTCGATCATATACTTGTATTGTTTCTAAAACTTGCGTTTTTTGTGTTTAGGTCCTGTAAGCCCCTTAACTGAAAACCCCGCGAAATTAAAATTTTCTTACGTTTTTTGTAATAATTTGCAGGTCAGTGTCAGGTTGTAAGTTGAACAAAATATGATTCACGACCGTAACAAGTATGGGTTTACAGAATTATAATCATTGCACTCATCAGTAGATACAACCCTCTAAGTCTATATTATAATCCTATTGAACTACTATTTCATGAAATCTAGACTTTTGTGGCCAATTCTAACTTCAGGAATTGTATTCCTGATTCTTCAGGAGTTGTTTATTCATTTTTCTTTTTCTTTCTTTCTTCTTTGTCTTTTTGTCAACCTGCACAAGTACATACCTAGTTAAAATACTGCATCAGCAAGAGACCATTCAATAGGCTATTTGACAATGTAAAAAATAAGGTCATAATTATTGACACTCGTATAAATTATCGCTTTTAAAATCGATTTGCATTAATTTTACTACAAAACAATGTATTATTTATTAAAAAAATCCAGAAAAAACTTCATCTTTTTAAATCTGGCGCCACGTAATCGAAAACGGTCTGGATTGGCTGAACTTATGATGACGTCATGATATAGTCAATTTCTGTCTATCGTTGACAGAACAGATGACTTTTGTCTAGTATCTCGACCGTTTCAACGTTTGTTTACGTGTATTTTGACGTCACGACGCCATATTGTTAAAGATAGCGTTTTGGCGGCTTATTTAAACAGTACATTTTTATTTACTATTTTCTAAAAGAAATACATTATGCAATTTGAAGTAATAGGTTTTTGTGGGCTCGTTAGACACCATTAAATAATCTGAGATGTTTATCAGAAACCAGTCAAATAGCCTATTGTCTACTACCGAAAGCATCCAAAAGCCAAAACATTCCATTAGGTCACCCATAACAGTAGATACACAGTTGTGTATTTATGTACTCAGAGTACACAAGGCTCACGTAGCCCAAATGTGGCAGCGAAGGGGACATAGTGACGTCATCAATCCGGCTAAACGGCTAAAGGACGTGTTTAGCCGTTCGATAGTAAGGGTGGGTTCACACATCACTGCGCAAGCTGACTGCTAAAGCGAGGGACTACATAAACAAAGACTTAGAAATGAAAAGAAAACAATGAAAACTTTTGTAGGTATAGCGCCACAAGGGTACTTTAAAGCGTGTCCAAAATCAGAACTAACGTCGCGTACTTGTTTTGTCAATACGATTTCGCAAAAAAAAACGCAATCATTTACCAACAGTGCCTTCAAGAGCCAACAGATGCTTTAAACCTATAAATAGTAAAAAAAATCTAATGAAAACATTATTGTGATAAGATTCCATAATGTGATAGTGTCCCACACTTTTGCATTTTGACAAGGCAGCAGCGCGGCGGGGATGGGAATTGGGAATTGGGATTAACACAGGCAAAAATCTGAGTATCCAAATTGATTGATTTCTTTGGATAGATCAAGGCTCAAATACACAGAATATCAAGGTTCTAGGTATTTTTTGACGTGTTAAATATTTGGGACGAGAATCGAATACGGAATCCTTATGTCTTTTTCTTCTTTTCGAGTAGAGAGCAAAATTAAAAAAAAAGTTATTGCCATAAAACCAAGCGTATAGAAAAATGTGAGACCCTGACTTCAGAACTAGGTGAGAGTACTTGTATTTCCGCAGCCAGTAACTTCTTCCATTTAAAAGATGATAAAATTATATTTCTTAAAATTAAGTTTAATATTTGTGCCGATTCCCTTGTTCACAAACTAAACTAAATTTTATTTTAGTGCATCTTTTTCTTTCTATTTCATTAAGAAAAGGACAGAAAATAAATTTTAGTTTAGTCCTGTCAAATTATTAAGCAGCTTGCTAAAATTACGTCAATTTACGTCAGGCGCTGATTTATTTGACAGGACTAAACTAAATGTTCTGTCCTTTTCTTAATGAAATGGAAAGAAAAAGATGCACTGAACTTATAGCTAGTTTAGTTTGTGAACAAATAACAGAATCGGCACCAATATAATATGAGGCACTAAAAATAGAATTAGAAAAGTTGGGCCTATGTAGTGGGCTAAAGTCAATCGCATCATCAGCAGAACCTTTTTTCAGTATGTTCTTCGTAGAGACAGCCGCACGGGTCGATTGATCAGGTTAAGCTACGCTTGTCGCGGTTGGTCCGTGGATGGGTGACCATCTTTACATATCAAGACCTCTTCGTGCCTCGGAAAGCACGTTAAGCCGTTGGTCCCGGCTGTCATTCGTGGAACTTTGACAGTCGTTACGGGTAGTCTGAAGCCCGAAAGTCTGACAACCAGTCTTACCAAGGGGTATCGTATTACCCAGTAACTGGCAGATGATGATGTTCTTCGTTTACCCAGTCGTACTGCCTACGTCCTTTTCAGTAATGAGCACGATGAATCTTTAAGTGAATTCATCAGGCCGATTGTTTCAGCTGTGTTCGGATTTTATTTATTTATTTTGTTACTTAGTTTTCTGTTTCTTGTCGGAAATAGTTAGTTTTGTGTTATGTTGACACGGGTATTTGGTTGATTACATAGACCTCGGTTCCTACACCCTATTTCTGTAATGTACCTTCAATCACTATGTATAATTATCATTTTGAAGGATATTGCTAATCAATCACACTGTCACACTAATATTATAAAGGCGAAAGTTTGTGTGTGTGTGTGTTTATATGTTTGTTACTTCTTCACGCTCAAACGGCTGGACCAATTTTGATAAAATTTTGTATGGAGGTAGCTGACAACCTGGATTAACATATAGGCTGCTTTTTATTCCGATATTCCCACGGGATCGACATTTACACGGGTGAAACCACGGGGCGCAGCTAGTAGGATAATAAAATGATTTCAAGCTTTTTGGGCGTCAAGTAGTTTTTTTACTTGAAGTTCCAGTTGAGGAAATCTGTTTCCTTTTGTTTATTACCGTGTCTAAGTATCGAGACCCATCACGTTTGTGAAGTTTACTCAAAAACGAAAATTTTTAAACTTACCTTTAGGTCAAGTAATTACCCAACTGCGGTCGATGACCTAATATTTTTTTTTTAAATTAATTTATTTTCTCTTTTATCATGTTAAGATATCGATACCTACTCATCACCATAGATATCCGTGTCCTGTACAGTAGGTAGGTACATCTACAGCGGCTACAGCAAATAAAAACAGTATGACCGAAAAAAATAACTTCCGAATTTGCAAACTGAAAAACATTTCATTTACAAATGAATCTGCATTGGTATAGATAAATCGTTTGCATTGTACCAAACAAAGACCAAACAACTCGAATTATTGCATTCGAGTTGTTTGGTCTTTGTTTGGTAACCAATTTACATTGCACAGTGTGCTAGAGCAAGAAAACTTCATAAATGCTACGAATGGTTGCACACACACCTGATTTACGTCTCCCCATTGAAACTGTAATTGCACACTGGGTCAGAACGATGTCTCCTGGACGAAATTGCTGGCTTTGACAAAACGAATGAAGAGAAAGTGCCCGATAGGATTCCTTTTAGAAGAAAAAGAAAGAAAAGCTTCTTTTTAGGGTTCCGTACCCAAAGGGTAAAAACGGGACCCTATTACTAAGACTTCGCTGTCTGTCCGTCTGTCTGTCACCAGGCTATATCTCTAGAACCGCGATAGCGAGACAGTTGACATTTTCACAAATTATGTATTTCTGTTGCCGCTATAACATAACAAAGACTAAAAACAAAATAAAATAAATATTTAAGGGGGGCTCCCATACAACAAACGTGTTTTTTTTCCCGGTGTTTTTGCCTTGTGGTACGGAACCCTTCGTGCGCGAGTCCGACTCGCACTTGGCCAGTTTTTTAGGGTTCCTCGGTTCTATAGGGTGACTGGTAATTAGTGACCGATACTTAAACACGTAATTTTACTCATCATTATGAACAACTTTTACTATGGGACCAAACCTGAAATCGCGAATAAAAATATCAGCTGTTCCCTACATTTATGTTCGTCTAATTCGTCAAAATGTAGAGAACAGCTGTTTTTTTTTTCACGATTTCAGGTTTGGTCCCATAGTAAAAGTTGTTCATAATGATGAGTAAAATCACGTGTTTAAGTATCGGTCACTAATTACCAGTCACCCTATATAAGAACGTTTACAGTTTTTCTATGTCCGTCTGCATATTGTCACATGGACCTTTTACATAATGTAACCTCACGCCTGTTCCCCAAAGGGCTAGGCAGACGTGCGCCTATTAGTACACCCACATTTCGCCAGTTATATTTAAGTCCCATGTAGTACCGGCAAGCCTATTGCCGTCAACCTAGCACAGATTCAGACTCCGAGCTGCCTGACTGAGAAATTCGAGAAGAAAAACCCAAAAAACTTTGCGCGACCCGGGAATCGAACCGACCTCATGCTCAGCATTAACGCTTGTGATGTACAGACGCCAGCACATCAAGCTACTCGAAACTGTCAAATTTTCCCAATCAACTTTGAACCTTATGCTTTAGCGATAAAGTTGAAAATCTATTAAAGAAATTTGACAGATTGTAGTAGCTTGATGTGCTGGCGTCTTTACATCTTTTACTCGCATATTAAAAGTTTTATTGGTACCTAGGTTCTTCATCATTATTAAAATGTTCCACAACGCACTGAACTTATGATATAAATGGGCCAGTAAAAATATTCCATAAAAAATGGTTTTTAAAACTATAAAAATAACTTTGACCCTTCCCCTCCCTTCCCCCCTCCCCTATCCCCTCATTATGAACAACTTTTACTATGGGACCAAACCTGAAATCGCGAAAAAAAAATCAGCTGCTCCCTACATTTTGACGAGTTATGTGAACATAAATGTAGGGAACAGCTGTTTTTTTTTTTTAAGTTAATCAAATCTTACAAAATCAAACTTTTGCAGAATTCATGAAAAGTTTTTGGGAAAGAAAAATTAAATATAAAATACTTCGACTCTGCGACGGAACCCTACCGCGCGTAGCCCAACATTCACTTGCCGCACTTGGCAGGTTTTTTTTCCTTTCGCGATTACAAAAAGCCATTTTGGGGTGGACGCGGTCAGACAATGGGCCTTCCGTCCTTTTAGTTAAGAATATGAAGTTATTACTAATGGATCATATTGGGCTTTAGGTTTAAATAGAAAAGTACACAATACGTGTTTTTGTTAAGGCTTCGCTCTTATTAATCTGAAGATTAGTTCTGAACTAAGTTTGGGCTGTGGATTATGTTTTAATTTCGGGGCTTTCAGTAGTGTTCTTTATGTGGAGCTTAAAAGGGTTTTTTAGATAACTTTATTCATTTAATTAAAATAGTAAGTAGGTATACAATAATTCGCTTATAACGTTCCCACTGCTGGAACACAGGTCTCCTCTCTGTGAGAGGGTAAAATATTAAGTATGAATAAACTAAATACACTGGCTTAGTCTAGTTCGATTCCCGGGTTGGGCAAAGTTTTCTTGGGTTTTGCCCATAGATATATGAAAGAAGGTTTTGCCCAATACACTTTCGGTTTTTGGGTTATGCTGAACAACGTGAATACGTTCAGGCTAAGAATGTCCCTGTCCCAAAATTGGCAAATAGTCCCTTTCCCGAAATGTCCCTTTCCCATAATGTCCTTTTCCCAAAACGTCAATTTCCCAAAAAGTCTCCTTCCCGAAATGACCCTTTCTCAAATGTCTCTTTCCCGAAACGAATGTTGTTGAACTGTCACAATGAAAGTCATTGCTACTGTTACCCCCTTAATTATTAAACGTTGTATAGCGTCTGTATAGTTACACAACGCTTTGCCTTCTTCTTTCAAAAGTCAAATTACTGACGACTGAAAGAGAGAAATCGGTGTGTAACTATTCATCTGTTAAAATACGTTAATTAGTAGTAAGGGGGTTAGTGTATTACTTACTCAATTACCCCACAGTTTTTGTTTTTTGAACCTTTTTCCGACTGAGAAAATGCTCAAATAATACAAAATTTACAAGTAAAACTAAGGTGTAAAATCAGTTTTTATATTTAGAACTTTAACGTTGTCGGAATAAAGTTCGGAATTCTCACTCGGCAGTTTTTGTCTGTCTGTCTGTCCCGGCTAATCTCCGAAACGGCTAGACCGATTTCGACAGGACATTCACTGGAAGATAGCTGGTGATAAAAGGTGCTACTTTTATTTTAGAAAGAGCAAAAAAAACCCATGAAACCCAATTTTTTTTCCGACATTCACGCGAACTATAAAATAAATACTGTTAGTCTGTCTGGATAGTTTTCTGATTAAACTAAAATAAAAGTATTCGCAAAACAACTCACTTCCATAGATCAAACATACGTATAAATAAATAGTAATTCAAGCATACTATGATAACTACAGCTGATATCAAGCTACGCTCACATTACAGTTTCCAATTTGATCGATCCCGGCTTCGACTGTCTGTGTCCAGGCAGGCACTTCCAGACTGTAGAAGCGGTGCGCTGCGTTTTTATAAGGATCGGCTTTTTCCCGAGTTTTCTGCGGTTAGTCTGAAAGTGACAGAAGGACTGATTTTGCTGTTTTTAACGTTTGATCTAGCGAAGGTAGATACCTACTTAGATAGAGTATAGCTTAGCATAGTCAGCAGGGGCGAAGGTTCCATACAACTCGATTCCTTTCCCTTTGTAAAATGGCACAGTCAGTATTAATAAATTCTATATACAAATAATATAATCATAGTAAAGATTATCTACTTCGGCTTACCTCTTACAAAAATTGACCCTTCGCTACTGATAGTCAACCTAAAAAACCCCACCTGGCCTGTGTCCCACTGCTGGGACACGTCTGAACTCCACAACCTAGTTACTGGGTAATACGTTATCCCTTAGTAAGACTGGTTGTCAGTCTTTCGGGCTTCTGACTACACGAATGACAGCCGGGAGGAACCAACGGCTTAACGTGCTTTCCGACGCACGGAGGGGTCACGGTATGTAAAGATGGTCACCCATCCACAGCAACTAACATAGTTTTAAGTTTATACACTAACATAACACACATTGTATTATTATAATATATATGTTAGTATCTATGGGCCAAAGTAGCCTGAAAATAAAGGTCTTATTATTATTATTATTTTTAGAGATTTGTTTTCCTCGGCCTAGCCGGATAGCTGATGGCACGGGCCTAAGCCAAGTGTTCATCAGTGGGATTAAGTGTTGGAGTAATATTAGATACTGCGTGGTTATCCGCAGTAGGCTGTATGTTAGCCGAAACTATATTTGAGTGGGAGGAATGGTGCAAGGGGAATGTTGCGGAGGTAGATGCAGCTCTACGCTGAATTTTACTTAATTGTAACCTACTAACACAGAAGTTCAGCAAAATGTAACTAACCCCATGCACTCTGAAATAATAGTTTTCTATTCTGTTTTATTTATTATGGATTAAAACTATCGAAGCTCAGGATGGACAGACTGTGAAAAGATTTTACAGGTCGTTTGTCACTTGAATGATGTCCACCAACATATGATAGCTACTGTATGCATTTATTATGTATATTTTAAATAATGAAAAACAGTGTATATTAGTTCCATGTTTGACACGAGAGTACATAAAATATACTCGTATAAGCCCGGGTACATAAAGTTGAATGTTCGTCCATTGTGAATTTTTCCGTTGCATCGTTGAGGCTTGCCGCAAAATTTGAGGCAGTTTTTAATGAAATTCGACTGTTCCACTGATTAATTATTGCACGTATGAGCTTTGCTATACATCCATTATTTTCCGTCAGTATCAGGATTCATTCAAAAGCATTTTTTTGCTTTTTGAACTGAAAAAAAGGTTTTCCTTGTCGATCACGCGGGATAATACCTATTCAGATATATATTTTATTTCCGTGAAAATGGAATAAAATATTATTTGGAGTGTTTTTTTTATTTTAAGTGTTTTGTTCGCGTAGCGATTCCTCCATTTTGTTTTTTTGTAGGGATTAATTTTTGATACGGCTCAATATTTTAAAATACTGTAATGGATCGTTCTGGAGCTTTGCACGGGATTGTATGTTAGCTCCCTATTATTTTCAGGCATTGTTTTGCTAAGTTGTACCTACATACTTAGTTGTAGTGTACTCAGTTGACTATTTTAACTATTTTATTTCAGTCACGCGGACCAAGTCGCAGAGGCGTCTGCCCGCGAAAAAAAAACGAAGTTTTAGAAACAATAAAAGTATATGATCGACTACAGTAAACAAAATCAGAAAAATATATTATATTCTTCAGGATATGTGCTAGGTAGATTGTGTGTTGAAAACATAATACTTACAACTAATTTGATACGATAGAAAAAAATCATGAAGATACCTCTAAAAACTTTCTTGTTACAAGAAAAACCATACTATACATTCAAACATTCTGATTTTTTGTCAGATTATTCTACAAAACATACCTACTAAAACACTAGTGTTTTAATTTTTTAGTCCAAACAAGTGATTTATTGTAATTAAATAATTGCTTCATATTTTGCAATAAATTACCAGCGTTGTGTCATCGCGCTTCTCTTTCTTTTCTATGCAGTCCGACAGTGACCGCGCTTTAGGTCATGTAAGCCCCTTAAGATACCTACAAGATTTAACCAATAACGGTCAGTAAATTATAGGAATCGGTCATTCAAAATAAACGTTAAGTTTATCTGAAACACCTTTACATCAATTCATCCCACACAGACATGGAGCGAAGCGGGGAACCAAATTAGATTCAAATCAGACGAAAGATCGTCGCTGCGTTTATTATACGAGTAACGAAGAAAATTACCGTCTCGATTGAGTTTTTATATATTTTTCATTGTTATTTTATTAGTTAGTATATTCGGTTTGTTAAACATCTGTGCTGAAATAACAAATCATTGTGTTTAATTCGGAAATGAAGCTGAATTAATTACTGTTTCAGTGGCTTCCCCGGAGTTCCCCGGGATGGGAGGAGTTTATGATGGAAATTGGAAAAGAGGAGCAGTGAGAACTCCGCTAGAAGAGAGAGGTTCCTTGAGGGACAGTCAATGGTGGTCAACTAGGTTAGCCAGCCCGGTAACGATCTCGCTGGGTATCTGGATCTGTCGTGTACCGACAGTGTGTGATGATTAACTAGTGTGATACAATTGTTCGTAAATTATAATCCGATTAGAAGTGCAAACTGTTATTCTATTGCGCAATAACCAACTCTACCCATAGTACGCCCACGGTAGTTGAAATATGGCTGATGATGACGAGAGAAACCTACCTTCTCCGTCCTTCTCGTCCTTCTTCGGTTGTTGAGGAGCTCGTGGCTACGTGACTACGTAGTAACAGCCGTACGGGGTCGATCTTTATGGTTAAACAACACTTGCCGAGGTCGGTCAGTGGATGTCCGTGGACCATCCTATGCATCATTACTTATCGAGACCCCCTCGGTACCTCAGAAAGAACGTGAAGCGGTGAACGTATTGTTGAGGTCAGATTGGCAGTCGCCTCATATGAAATACTGGTATTCAGTTGCATCTGGTTAGACTGGAAACCGACCCCAACATACTTGGGAAAAGGCAGGGTTTGGCCCTGAATGGACGGGTGAGTGGTGTGTTTGCCGTGCGCTTTACTTGTGGTTAACTAAGTAGTGTAAAAACACTGTGAATACCATAGATACATACATACACGTAAGCGCAGGAGCTCTTGGTACCATACGAGAAAACGGCTAAGTCGGAAGTGTGCGTGTGTGCGTGTTATGTACTAACGCTATTCGTCTTCACGCACACATTCAGAGCTCATTTGTACACTTGGTTAACGCAAGGAAAGCGTGTGTCAAAAAAATCTGTACCTATTACGGAAACCTGTTTTTGTCGAGGCATCGGTCGCTCCAATTACTAGGTGCCTACTAATCACCTGTTTTGTACCACTAATCACCAGTTTTGCACCACTAATCACCAGTTTTGCACCACTAATACACCAGTTTTAATCCTTATACAGGGTCCCATTAAAATAGATGGACAAATTTTAACACGCAGCGCTCAGTTCGTCTAACCAAAGATATCCAACCAAAAAAAAAAATATATTTTGACCTAAAATAATAAATTGCCGGCCACATTAGTGTATTTTCGTTCGCTGATAATTATTTTTCTTGTAAGTATCTATGCGTTTTTCTTATATATTTTTTTACCATCGTCCTTATTTTGGTGGTCTGAATGATTTCTAAAAGTTTGTCCATCTATTTTAATTGGACCTTATATATTCAGAAAAAAAAATAGGGTTTTTATATCACAATTAAGTTTCAACCCTTTTTGGATGTTTTGTTGTTCTATCACAATGATCATGTATAGGTACTTTGCTTAAACAAAACAACCCATATTTAAAGCCCATTCATAACAATAACCATCCACGTTAACCTCACAAAATACCACCGCCTGAAAGGCAAGACAAAGTTATTCCGGAGTTATTTTTAGTACTAATTAGGCGCTGACCGCTCCTCCCCCATCCCTTTTACTGCACCGCTCGCTCGACTTTAGCACTAAATATGTAGGTACAGAAGGCTTACTCTAAACAACGTACCAAAAAATGTGCGCGTACATATAGACCTACCTATACCTATAGTAAAAGTGCGCAGTGCTGCACACCCCCACCCTATTTCAAGTTAAACAAATATCAATTTTATTTCAATGACAAACTAAGTTGATTTCAGAGTGCCTAACACTATTGAAAAAGTTATAAAAATGTCTGAAGTTGTAGCGTAAACTGAACTTTATTGTGTAAGAATTAAAGTTATTTTTCGCATTAATTCATATTTGTTTACATTTTTGGCAAAAAATATCGCGAACCCAGATTACGTACCTACGGCAATCTCGAACGACACTGCCGCCGACGTTCTTGACCTGTCAGTTTCATACAAAAGAATACTTGCTTTGCGAATTTGATTTTTATTCTTCATCATCCATAGCCCGACTTCACCCACTGCTGGGCACTTGTGCCAATCCCCACGCTCCTGTACCACCCTCATTCAGGTTTCAACAATGTCGTCTGACATCTCGTCTTCTAGTCCTTGGACGCCACTCTGTCACAGTCCTACTCCATCTGTCATTAGTGCACCTTGCGAGGTGTCATGCCCAACTCCATTTGAGTTCCATAATATGCTTTCTGATATCGAAGACCTAAGATCTTTCTATAGCTGCTCTACTAGAATTATCGCACTGACAGGAGTCAGAAACGCATTCGCAAAACGTATAGCAAGTGCAACTCACGACTGGTGTTCGTTTGCCATAATCTCATATTTCACTTGGCTAAAAGTCGTAACTTCGGCCGAAACTACGGGCTTAGTACTCAATACTCAATACTTTATTTGCATTCCACAATGTGTACTTAGGTGGTAAGTTCCAAAAAAGAAAGAAATTATGTTCATTATGGACCCTGTCGGGCACAGCAAAAAAAAAAAGAAAAACAAACACAAAAATGTAGGAGAGTAGTATTTAGGAAGTAGAGACCTGTTTGCATGCGGTGGTTCTACGAGCACTCTGTCTGTACCTATCTGTCTTGTGGCTTTGGTACAGTTATCCGTGAAATGCAGCCGAGTGCAAAAAGTGCCACACACGACAACGATTGACGATCGCGGAATGAGAACGTAAAGTGGTTTGGTTTTGTCATATTTTATGTAGCGAAGAGCAACTAAGTTTGTAATAGACTATGAGAAAATATAGTTTTTATTTTCGGCCGACATATTAATTTACGGTAATTTTGGCTTTTAAAATATTTTTTTTTTTTTAATTAGCCTGCGCTGTCCCACTCCTGGGCAAAGGCCTCCCTCCACTCCTTCCATCTCTCGCGAGCCCGCGCGTCCTCCTTCCAGTCTTGGTGGAACCTATCCAGCTCGTCCCGCCATCTCCTACGTCGTCTGCCACGACCCAGCCTCACTGTGTCAGGACACCAATTCTGCGCTATTTGGGCCCACAGTTTGTCCGGCATGCGGCAGACATGTCCTGCCCAGTCCCATTTAAGTTGAGCAGCCTTTTGAGCCACGTCAGCTATCTTTGTTTTGGAGCGCAGTATTGTGTTTCGAACATGATCCGTTAACTTAACACCTAGTATACTGCGCTCCATTGCTCGTTGGCAGACCTTTTTTAGACAAATTTTAAAATATTACTTTCCTTTATTCTGAGAAAAACGATATAACTATTAAAATACAGGAAAAAAATTACATAAGTTTAATTTACGGCTAAATATATATAATTAGCTGCGCCCCGCGGTTTCACCCGCATAAGTTTCGATCCCGTGGGAATATCGAGATAAAAACTATCCTATGTTCTTCCCCGGGATGCAATCTATCTCTCTGCCAAATTTTATCGAAATCCGTTAAGTGGTTTAGGCGTGAAAAGGTAACATACAGACAGACAGACAGAGATGTACACTGCATTTCTTTTTCCAAAGAAAAACCCGTCAACAAACTTTTTTTTTTCGTTTTCGGCCGAAAAAACAAATCAGGCTGAATTTCGTTTTCGTCTTCGGCCAAAAAAAAAAGCATTTTTGGTCGGACTCCAGTTTATAATGGTCAATCATTGAGTAAGACTACTAAATGCTCTCTGATATTATGAGGGTTAATTCCTTTGGGATTTGGGGAACCGGGATGGGCTGGATCTTTATTATGTACACCGTTTATATTACAGATATAAATTACCTATAGAAACTTTACAAAGGGTGACACAATGGGCGGTCTTATCGCTAAGAGCGATCTTTTGGATGTCAAAATCTTGACTTTCGGCGAAGAAACATGTCAATGCATGGCCAACATGTAACAACACTACCAACATCTAATCTCTTCACCACCCTTGGTTCACTGGTAGAGAGCGCCTTTACCTTTATTGTGTGCGAAAAGGACAATGCTCATGGATGTATGGAATCCCGTACCATGCTGCATCAAAGTCAAACTTTGTTTTTTATAGATTACACTTATCATATTAACTCCTACAAAAGTTCTTTTTGTAAACAAAACCCGGGTTCCGCAGATTTACAAAAAAATCGAAATAACTTAAAAACTATTTATGTACTTTATTTTGTTTGACACGAACGGCCATTATTACTCAAAAAAACAGCCTTTTCTCGATTTTCGTCGAGATTCGACAAAGTATAATTTTTTACATGTTTTTTTAAAGACATTATAGCACTTTCAAAATTCAAGGTCTTATCATATCTTTTGAAACAGAACGTCATGTAAAGGGAGTAAAACAATATCAACAATTCCCTGTTCCCAAAAATTAAATCCCCGACGACGCGTAATGTCGTATAAAATTATGAAAATAATGACTAAGTACAGAACAAGTACAGAACCGGTCGAAGTGGAGGTGCTTGGGGGAGGCCTATGTCCAGCAGTGGACGTTTTTCGACAGAAATGATGATGATGATGACAATATTTTGATCTTGATGCGGGGACGTGTCTGATGACGTAACCGCGGGGTAACAACAACCATCACTAACATTGCCAACATTGTACCAATACTCGTTCATTTTCTGTATGAGAAGTCGCCTTTGCCTAGTTAGACAAAATAATTACAAGCTGGCACTTAATATTTATGCATGAAATGTCAGGTTATTTAGTACTGAAGCTTTATAAAACGCAGTGATCCATTTTCCTAACTGACGTTTGCTGGCTGCGCCTAGTTATTAACTAGCGGACCTACCTACTTTATAAATAATAAAGAAACGCAATACTTACTTAGTACAGACGGCATATCAAGCTGCTACAATCTGTCAAATTTCTTTAATAGATTTTCAACTTTATCGCTAAATTATAAGGTTCACAGTTGATTGGGAAAATTTTACAGTTTCGGGTAGCTTGATGTGCAGGCGTCTGTACAGTCGCCTGCACATCAAATTTTGAAATTGTCAAATTTTAGCTAATAAAAGCAAAATTAATGTCAATGTTACTAATTATTTTCTCACCAAAAACCGAAGGTCTGGTAGAAAATGCCATGGCAAGGCATGCCCAAGGCAAATAGTCCGCCTTTGTACAGTTTTTACTTGTGCATAAAGTTTTAATAAATAAATAAAAATAAATATCCCATCTCTAAACTCAAACCTAACATACAATACAATGCAAAACATCTCTATCCCTTTACTATTCATTTCACCATCTACATTCTAAACCCGATCTCATTACTATGTATGAGCTAGCATCCGATGAAGAAATCCAGTCGTTAGTTTACGTATAACCACTCGTAGATCGTTCCCTATGAGCGATCGATCGGTAAACTATCCATCATTCGCCTGGCAATACTGGAAACGTGTATTTTACCACCTGTTGATGTCCTTGAAAAGGGTTATTGAGTAGGGATCGCGGTAAAAGCATTGAGGTATATAACTAGAGAAGCAAACCTCATTAAAATGTGTCAAAAAAATGTAACCACTATTTAAACACGACGACGTAGCTTTGAAACCACTACACATTTAAAAGTAAACATATATCTGTCTCACTTACACAAGTCGCAAGAATAATACCGTCGCTTAAATTAGACAAAGACCGCAATATAAACATGCAATGGCGGGAGGGTGTTGCCTAGCCATGCGAAATTTTACCCAACTTTTTAAGCCATAAAAAACTAAAAAAAAAACATTAAACGTTATGAACGTTATTTTTGAATTATGTATTTAAATATTTAAAAACAATTATTTTTATGTTACAATGTTATTTTTTTTGTTACACATTGTCACACATTTAGTTTTATAAAATATTTTAAATCACATACCCTATAAATTAAAAACTCCCACATAATGTGGGAAACTAAAACTAAGTTTTTAGTGGCAACATTGAACCTAATTTACAAAATTCTACATTTTATTTATTTTTATTGCGTTTTTACGTTGATATAAACACAGAAACAATAAACTTACGCGTGGAAAGTAATTCCAGTTAATTTATTGTGTTTTTGTGACCTCGAATCGCACTCTTTCACTAGGCATTTTCCCATTTTGGCGGTAATTTTCACTCGGCTAACTTCGGTTGACGTCACACAGAGCACTAAACTGACATTAGCTACGATTGAGACTATGGTCTTGATCCCAGTGGCAACGCCTTGGCGCGGTAATTGCTAATCTAGTGTATGTATATCAATGGGTAAAAGTATCGATAAAGAGGAATAATAGTATCGATACTTAGGTATCGAGTACAGTTTTGTCATTAGTTATTAATACAGTAGTAGTAGAGCTCATCGATTCCTAAATAATTGACGTTTTGATTACCTTATCTTTTTTGGTGACTGTACATTGCCAATTAGCCGCAATCTTAAACATTTCCAAAAATATGTCCCATCCCAAGCCAACCGAAAAACAAAAGACTTTTATTTTAAAAATCGAATCTCATCAACGGAATTATCATGCAGAACGCATCAGCCCGAATTAGTTAGCAAAACCTCTTCCATTCTAATCAGAATGAGAGCCTTCGGACATTCTTACGTCAGGCAGTCGGAAATATTTGTCAAAATATTTCCTTAATACCCTCAGTTTTGTTAGAATCCCCATTACAATACACCCTTCTTTAATAAATGATAGGGCTGACACTTTACTACGAAAATTAAGAAATAAATAAAATTAGTATTTGTCTTTTTTTGACCGCGTATCGGCAAGCGACGATCTTAAAAAGGATGGTTGGATGCGGAAAGCGGAGGACAGAGTGTTGTGGCACAGCGTGGGAGAGGGCCTATGTCCAGCAGTGGACTGCGATAGGCTGAGTTGATGATCGGCCAGTATGGCTGTTGAGACATAGGGACTAGATAACAACATTCTTATTAATGTGGCTTCGAAGGTAGAGTATCAGGTGTTGTGTATGCCCAGCAGAGGTCTACGATAAGTCAATCAGACTTATTACGACATTTAAAAATTGGTGAGATGTTTTTTAAGAAATTGAAAAAAATTAAAATGATTTACTTATTTATTTATACATACTTTATTGTACACCACAAAAATACATTGAATTAGAGTACCGGGAGAATGTCGGGATAAAAAGTAGCCTATATGTTAATCCAGGGTGTCAGCTACCTCCATACAAGATTTTATCAAAATTGGTCCAGCCGTTTGAACGTGAAGAAGTAACAAACATATAAACACACCCCCTCACAAACTTTCGCCTATAGAATATTAGTGTGATGAGTAGGATAAGTATCCCTAATAACATAGCAGTAAACCATGTTTTAGTTACACATTTAAATCATATTTCAGCAACTCAGAAGACATAATTTTAATAGCCACAACAAAAGTCACATAACATACCTTTAATAGCACTTTGACAACCAACTAGCACTTGCAAGCAAAAATAATTAAAATACGATTTATAATTTTAATTAGAGATTTCCATTAGAACCGAAGATGGTGCATAAACATAGTGTATTAAATCCTTATGGTGGTGCTATGGTGGCGTGGCGCAGGTTATGGGGCAGGCACGGTGTGTTTATGGGTTATTGCAAGTATTAAATTAAAACTTTATTGCTGGCACTCGCTCCTAGGTGTTCAGAACATGGTCGAAGTACTGGTTGTCTTGAGGGGTGAAGGGAACTTATTTATGTAAAGGTACTTTTGTATTGTCCACTCACACGTCCCGCTCCCCGCGTTGACGTCATCTAGAATGTCCCAGAACAGTTTTTTCGGCGCACCGCGGGTCGCCTCACCTCGAGTGGTTATCTGACCAAGATTATGAGTGGACTCTAAAAGAGACTGTGACCTCTGAGTTTGTTTCGGCCTTTCTTCTCAGAGTAGTCAGATAGGAAACGCCGACCTATGACTGCTATGCCGGAGGTCGTGGGTTCGATTCCCACCCAGGACAAATGTTTGTGTGATGAGCATGATCATTTGTTCTGTGTCTGGGTGTAATTTATCTATATATGTATGTATTTAGAAATATATAAGTATGTTTATCAGTTGTCTAGTACTCATAACACAAGCTCTGCTTAGCTTGAGACTAGACGGCGTTGTGTGATAGTTGTGGAATATTATTATTATTATCTCTTTTAACATATCTCGGGACCATGGGGTCCCGGTCCTTTGGAAGGCGTACCAGGGGCCGAAGCCAACTCGCAGAGGCCCGTTAGAGATTTTCAATGAAATGAGGCACCAACCGACGATTATCCCTGTTCGCACTATGCAAGTGCACCCAAGGACAACCCCCGGTTGGTGTAGGACTATTGCAAAATGTGGAAACAAAAATATTGGATTATGGGTTTTGGTGGCTAAAGTGAACTGGTTATCTAAGACTATGGAAAAACTATAGCCCCTGCCTGACCGATGTACTCTATAAATTACACAGATTAAATGGCAGGGGGTGACTTGCACACTCAATAATGGGCCCCCGAAAACGGTCGCTAGCACATAGTGTCGTAGCGGCAAGGGGGCAACATGTCCTGAGGTGCTTATGAGGAGTGGAGAGGTATTCCACGGCTATCAGGACAATCCCGGAAGTACGGTCAAGATCCCTACCAGCATCTTACTGGAATACTTCCTTCCTCCGAGCACGTTTGCTCTTGCGAATCTCCACTCAAGCCAGCCAATAAAGGCAAGAATGAGGTGGGAGCTCTGTTCCTCGTCATTGTTCACTCCAGCCGGCCAATAAAGGCAAGCCAGTGGTGAGGAACAAGACTTCTCCCTGGAGATAGGGTCCGTGGGGTCGCTACTGCCCAACAGCTCGCCACATGCTGCCCTGCGGATTTCTGTATCTCTCTTGGTCTGGCTCCTAACTCTAGACCTGTTCCGGCAAAGTAAACCCTTCCGGCACAGGCCTAGAGTTCTGAGCGCGCAAGCCCCACCACGACGTCAACGTAGAGATACGGCGGTGGGGTTATTATTATTATTATTACCTCATCTAGTTTCTAAAATATTTTATGATTGACGTGTAAAAGTGTTTGTGCAAATCTACTTATAATCTATTGCTTCCATAATTCATCATCTGCCTAGCCTTTTCCCAACTATGTTGGGGTCGGCTTCCAGTCTAACCGGATGCAGCTGAATACCAGTAGGTACTCTACTATTGTAGCGACTGCCTATCTGACCTGTGGATATCTGACAAGCCCGTTACTGGGTAATACGATACCCCTTGGTAAGACTGGTTGTCAGACTTTCGGGCTTCTGACTACCCGTAACGACTGTCAAAGATCCACGAATGACAAACCTGAAATCTTTTTTCGCGATTTCAGGTTTGGTCCAATAGGAAAATATGTTCATAATGACGAGTACAATGACCTCTTAAGAGGTTGATAATGTTTTACCAATAACCCTGTATATGAAACTAAAATCCTCTAAACATTTTGGTCAACCCTACCGCCTCGTTTCTTTGACTTCCATTGTTTAGTTCCTGCTAGTAATTAATTAGGCATTCCGTCTTGACCCGTGGACACTCCTGTTGCTATTGTGTAAACCACAGAACAGATGGGTACAAAAGGTTGGCTACTTACAACTTACTGGTGATCCGTCACATATGGTATGGACGCCAGTCTCTCACAAAAGATCATATTTTGTGCATTGTTGTCAAAACACTATTAATAGGCTATTTGACAATGTTAAAAATAAGGTCATAATTATTGACACTCGTATAGATTATCGCTTTTAAAATCGATTTGCATTAAATTTACTACAAAACAATGTATTATTTATAAAAAAAATCCCGTAAAAACTTCATCTTTTTAAATCTGGCACCACGTAATCGAAAACGGTCTGGATTGGCGGAACTTAAGATGACGTCATGATTTAGTAAATTTCTGTCTATCGTTGACAGAACAGATGACTTTTGTCTAGTATCTCGACCGTTTCAACGCCATATTGTAAAAGATAGCGTTTTGGCGGCTTATTTAAACAGTACATTTTTATTTACTATTTTTTAAAAGAAATACATTATGCAATTTGAAGTAATAGGTTTTTGTGGGCTCGTTAGACACCATTATATAATCTGAGATGTTTATCAGAAACCAGTCAAATAGCCTATTATCTTTATGTTTATAACTATGTGAACCTTTGTGAAGAGAGAAAAATACAGATATACTCATACAACAAACACACGCACACATAGATCGATGATGTATTCTAAATACAGGGTGGATTTTTGAAATGACAGGTCCAGTTGAAAACCAGCGTCAGGCACTAGTTGTCTGGCATTTTTGCTGAACTGGGCCTTTTTGGCGCAGCCGTGAGGCACACATTCCTGCTAATTTCTTACATCGGACTTTGCACTTTTTATTTTTATCCTTTTTATTTTTTGTTTTTATCTGATGTACGACTATTATCTGACCATCTGTGTATTGTGTGTCTTTTAGTCTGTGCTAAATAAATGTATTTTCTTTCTTTCTTTTCTTTCAAATGAGGCTTATAGGGGTAGGTACCTTCACCGTTGCAGCTACAGGAAAATGGTCTTGGAAGACTGTCCATAAATTTTTAAGAAAATTTGATCTGGATTCACAGATTTTGAAAAAATGTATACGGGCTGCAAGAAAATGGTAAATTTTTCACAAAACATTTTTTTGATGCCAATAGATCATGTTTCTTATGAGGATCAAAAAACTCAACAGGAGTTTTTTCTGAATTTTCTAGTACTCAAACATCAGTCTCGCAAAAACTTTTCCCATGCACTCTGTAGGAAATAAGACTACAACTTACTTTTTTATGATGGACTAGCTTCCGCCCGCGACTACGTCCGCGTGAAATTTCACCCTCCCCCCATTCACCCTCTTAGGGGTGGAATTTCGACAAATCCTTTCTTAGTGGATGCCTACGTCATAACATTTACCTGCATGCCAGATTTCAGCCCGATCCCTCCAGTGGTTTGGGCTGTGCGTTGATAGATCACTATGTCAGTCAGTCAGTCAGTCAGTCACCTTTGAGTTTTATATATTTAAAGATAGACTGGCCTTATTATGAAGCGCGGGCAACGAATCGGAATCTATATTTTATAATATCAATGACACAGGCAGACACGCTTCACGTACAGCTGCTACTGCAGCTGCACTAGCCGCGCCCTGCGGTTTCACCCGCGTAAATGTCGATCCCGTGGGAATATCGGGTTAAAAAGTAGCCTATATGTTAATCCAGGGTGTCAGCTACCTCCATACCAAATTTTATCAAAATTGGTCCAGCCGTTTGAGCGTGACGAAGTACAAACATATAAACACACACACACACTCACAAACTTTCGCCATTATCATATTAGTGTGATGACATAGGTAGACACGCTTCACGTACAGCTAGTGCAAGTGCACTCACGACTGTCATTTGTTTGAGATCGCCGCCGCACACCCGCGCCCGTACGTACGCGTCTATGTGTGCGTGCGCCTGTTTTCGCTCGTTGCATAGAGCCAGCCTTCTGTATCTATCTATTCTGTGGTTCTGTGTTGCCATTGTGTAAAACCATGAGTTAAATGGTGTTCAACCTATCGTTCCGACACTGATCGGACAAGGAAACTAATCTTCGAAGATAAACGTTTGGTTGACTACTGCAGTTAGCAGCTGGCACGAATGTTTAGTAAAATAGTATAGTTACCGTTATCGTGTCGCCTTTGACCTTTGGAATTGTTACAGTTCTGTATAACACTATTTTAATATGGTTGGAAACGTAGACAAATGTATGAAAGTAACACGAAGTTCGGAACAAGTTTTCCAAAGGCTGGCTGGCTATTGAAAGCAGAACTCACGAACATTTCAACTTAGTTTTGTAAGGGTTACCATCGCGGGTAGAACCAACGGGGCAATTGCGTAACACATTATCAATCAGAATCGGTTGCATTTTGACAGTTCAACAACATTCATTGCGTTATTTACGTGATAGGCTGATAAATTTTTCGAACTTAAGAAGCAATGGATTAGCAATTTGCTTCAAAATGATTCAGATTCCGATTAATAGAGTGTTACGCACTTAGGGTGCTGGATAAAGCAGCAGCAGGTAAAGTCGGGCTTTGGATGAGGACATGATCTAGAGTTAGTTAACATGGGCATTAAAAGTAATAAGCATTCCGAGACAAGGAAAACTCTCAGAGCGGTTCTGCATTACATCCGATCCGAACCCGAATTACAGATCCGACTTGGGAATATTCTAAATTCGAACTCATATAGTTCGGATCTAGTGCGCAATAAATAGGGCTACGGTCATTTCTCGGATTCGGTTCGGATGTAGTGCAGAACCGCACTCAAGGTGTAAAGAATGGTCAGCGGGATTGTCCAAAAGGGTTACCGCTGGCCCGGAACATAAAGGGCTAAGGAAGGAACACGGGTGGGTTTTTAGTCAGTAAGAGCCTGACACTCCCTTCCGCTCCACCCAGAGCGGGAGGGGACATTTGATGATAAAAAAAGGTGTAAAGATTGGCAACATAAGGCCAGAAATGATGATGAAATGATAGATTTTTCTTTTTTTTTTTTTTTTTAGACGTTGCCCCACACTAGGAATTTCTCCTGTATTGTGGGTGCGTTTACAAACATTTAAATTCACGTACACAAACAGCATCAATCTTCGCAGTAGTCTCTGGCTATTTTGCAAAAAAGATTAAAAACAAAACACTCGCAACTTTATATCTATGTAAATAGATGTTACGGGAATGATAGATAATGTATCCAGCATTGATGGAGTGCGTCCGGTATCCGACAGACAGAATTGATTGAAAATTCAATCTTAGACAAGTACCTTTGGAACTATGTACCTATTTACATGTTAGGATGTTGCATTATGTGAAGATAATCCATAATATAATTATAAACTAGCTTTCGCCCGCGGCTTCACCCGCGAGGTATGTCGATAAAAACTATCCTATGTCCTTCCTCGGGATGCAATCTATCTCTCTGCCAAATTTTATCGAAATCCGTTTAGTAGTTTAGGCGTGAAAATGTAACATACAGACAGACAGACAAAATTACTTTCGAACTTACAATAATAATATTAGTATGGATTCGATGGATCTTTGGCAGTCGTTAGATACGGGTCGTCAGAAGCCCGAAACCTCTCTGTCTGACAACCGGTCTTACCAAGGGGTATCGTTTATGTATTATCCAATAACTGGGTTGTGGAGGTCAGATAAGCAGTTGCCTAAGATAGTGAAAGCCGACCCCAGAATTAATAAAAGGATAGATGATGATAATAATATTATAAATGCGAAAGTAACTACCTGTCTGTCCGATACCTTTTTGATCGTTATGAAAGGGTTTTGAAGATCCGTGGCATGGCTACCACTCCGCCATTTTTTTTTTTTCAAATAGTTGGCAACGCATGATGCCTATATAAATCGATAGCTGACATTAATTCAAACAGAAAACATAATAAATGCTCCTACAAACAGGCGCGACACGCGATATAATCGCGCGCGACACAAAGGCACCGTCGTTGCGCGACTTTTTTTCGCGCAACGAGCGGTGTGCCGCACTCCCCATACATTTATGTTCGCTATCTCGACAAAACGCCTGTATAACAATTATTGATCTTTTTGCATAGGTATTTGTTATATTAACCTCAAATACTGTACTTAGGTAGGTACCTATTCAATAATGTGGAACTTCAAAAACCAACAAAACAAAGTCAAAGCATTAATTTTAATTACAACGTTTAATGGTACTTTTAAATGTCAAGGACTTGGCCAGTTAGTGGGAAAGTCAGTTAATTAATGAATAGTAGGTAAGTTTTCAAAGAAAACCTTTAATAATAATGACCCATAATATTTAACAACGATTGTTGATATCGCCCACAGAGGAGGCCTGTGTCCCAGCAGTGGGAAAATTAGAGGGTGATTATGCTATGTTTATTATGGTGATATAGTGTCCCTCATGATGAGAATTTCGTGAAAGCTGAGAAAGATAAAAAAATCTAGTAACTTGACTTAGTACACGAGGTTATCGACTTGTGAGAAGTGGACTCAGCAATCATTGTACCGTATAATCGTCACAGCTAACGGTATACTAGCAGAGTTCCTTGACCAACTCCTCGGGAAGCTCTCATTGCGCGGCTGGGTCAAGGGCTTGATCCAGAAAGCAGTACTCCTGGACACGTGAGGAGGAGTATAGTGAGGAGGTTCCTCTCTCTAGAGCCCAGACCACCGGCAGGTTGGACACTGTCCCGAGAAAGAAAAAAAAAAAAAAAAAGAAAAACTGTTTATTCTGCACAAACAAAACGCACATTGCATATAAAAACCCCTACTATCCCTACTAATATTATAAATTCGAAAGTAACTCTGTCTGTCTGTCTGTATGTTTACCATTTCACGCCTAAACCACTAAACGGATTTCGATAAAACTTGGCAGAGAGATAGATTGCATCCCGGGGAAGGACATATGGTAGTTTTTTTTTTATCTCGATATTCCTACGGGATCGACACTTTTGCGGGTGAAACCGTGGGGCACTGCTAGTTTTTTATATTTTTAAATGTTTTAAAAAAAAATATTTAATAATGTTTTCAATATATATCAAAATGAAATATGGAAAATAACCCATAAATAACCACATTAACCTCGTTAAACTTTAAATGAATAAATATCATAACGCAGGTGTACCACAGGACATCTTATTAAGACCCGTCTTGCCCACTACATTACACATAAAATATGTACTGCCGACGGCAATACGGCCTATAAAATACATGGCGAATTTATATTCGGTAAATAAAAGAGTTGTTCGGAGTATGTAGGTCAGGAATCCGTGGAACGATTCAAATCTTATATTGTTTCTGCCATTGATGATTTTACTTTCAAATTCATTTTAAAGTATTTATGTCAAACCCTGCTTACCCTGCTCAGCAGTGGACGTTTTAGTAACAGCCTTACAGGTTTAGGTTCAGCAGTGGTGGCGGTATCGGCCCCGACGGGAGTTGTAGGTCGCGTATAAAACGCGTGGCGTATAAACCGCGCGCTAGAAAAAAAGTGTCCGTCAACAAGCCCCCATAGTGATCCATACAACACTGACGACCGTGCCTACACACGGCGAACAAAACATGGCACATCACGGCAAGAAAAACATGTGTACAAACGCCCGATAGATCCCTAATCGAATAAGAATACGTTCACACACTCATTACTCCTAAACCGCGTTACCACCGACCACCGACAAACATTTTCTAAGAGCCACTCGCCTGAAGGTGTACCTCAGTACCTCGAGGTACCTGGAGGGATAAAAGCGCACACATGCAGGGCATTATCGTAATTAGCGTAATGCTATTATTGGGAGGCTCGGCGCGGCGCGTCGCGCGTAGCAGATCGGTAATATGTGGGCAATGTTCGGACCTGGATGAGGGGAGCGTGGATATGGTAAATCGAATTTCGCGAATTGCCAGTATTGCATCAAGTAGTAAAATTATTGTGTTTAATAAAGTGTATTAATTCAGAATTGGTCAGATAGGCAGTCATGTAAAATACTGGTGTTCAGCTGCATCCGGTGAGACTGATAGGCCGACCCCAACATAGTTCGCAAAAAGGCAGATGACTAAGGTAACTGCGCATTAGTCAGCCCCACTACCAATAGCTGGCTAATCTTTACCCTATATAAGTATTATAAGTTGAAAAAATGTTTCGAACAGGAAGAAAGCCATGGTCAACTTTTCCAGCTATAAAACAGGGGTGGCCAACCGGTCGGTCGCGACTATTAGTCCAGTCGATCGTGGCAAGGCAAAAAATATTTCCAACTACAAACCTGATTTCGCTAATCTAGCGAAAGATGTTCAAACGCAATGCTCACATTAATATAAATAAGTAGTTACTAAGAATAATTTTCAGTTTTATATTTTCCCTTTTAATAAAATATAAAATCTATCTATATTATATATAAATAAAAAGAAAAGTCCTGACTGACTGATTGATTGACTCATCAACGCCCAGCCCAAACCCTTGGACCTAGAAAGCTAAAATTTTGCACAGGGGTTCCCTATATAATGTATACAAAGAATAAGGGTGAAATTTCACGCGGACGAAGTCACAGGCAGAAACTAGTACTACAAAATTGAGTACTGAACTATGCTGTTTCATATAAGATTTCAAGAAGTATGTAATTGGTAGATCGCACAGGGTGTCGTCAGTGAACAGTAGATCTTGGGTCTAACCAAGTTGGGCACCCCTGCTATATTGTGTCCCACCCCACTGCTAGCCAAGGGCCTCCCCTTTCCCTTAAAAATCTGTCTGATTTTTGCGATCTCTGACTATGTTGGCTCCGCAAACATAATTAGATCGTCACACCACCTTCGCCGGTGTCCCCCGAACAATATTATTTAAAATAATTATTATGGTTGCTCACAGCGACTTCTAGAACATTGGAGTAAAAGACATCATCACCAGGAATGGAGTCTAGAACTGGCTTCCTCATGATCTCTTCGTTCACAGTAATACTTACTGATCTCCAACCTCAAATTAAAATATGAAAATTAAATCATCAAATCATCATCAAAAAAAAAAAAATTGCTACTTGAATTATTTAGAATTTAACTTATATTTACTAGTATTTTTTTTTTTATTATTTAACTTTGACATTTTAAATTTTTATTGACTCTTTTATTTTATTTTGACATTTAATTTTTTATTGATTATTTTATTTTAATCTGACATTTAATTTTTTATTTTGACATTTAATTTTGTACTTATTTCTTAATTTAATTTTGATATTTAATATTACTATAATAATTTCATAACTGTGACTGTCAATTTTTTATCCTGTACCTACCTATTTTCATTATTTGCATACCCATGTGATGGTTAAACATGGAGAACTTTATTATTAATTTAAAAACAAAACATCAATGTATATTTTTACCCATGTTTGCAAATTAATAAATGATTTATGATTTATGATCTACGCAAACTAAAAAAAGAGAATAATGAATAGATAAGCTTGCCATAAATTCCCCTTCCAGGTTTAACGAAGCCAGTATCCTAAGATTCGCTCACCAAAAAAATCTGGAATATGGAAACAAGTACTGCCTCCTCCATTCCCTTTCCTGAATCCACCCGCCTTCGCAACTGGTGCCCGTTCTGTAGGAAGCCGCTTTTCAACTGCACTCGCCGCCGGCTCCAATTCGTTACATAAACCTGTATATATACACATATATATGTATACATATGGAGGGTATCGCTCACAAGGTTCCAAGAACAACGCTAATATAGATCGTGGAGAGATAAATATATCAGAATGCTTACTTATACAATGTGAGCATACTTTTAAGCTTGCTTAGCTTAAAAGTTATGTTGGACCGTGGCGATTTGAATCAGGTCTGTTATCGTCTGTCTACAACTGAATTCATAATTCATGAATTTTTAAAGTGCATCAGTTTCGTCATCATACTCTGTTGATGAATCATTATAAAATGAATCAAGCAGTGGAGTCGTCATCCATTAATGTTGGTGCCAAGGAGCTTCTCATAAATATTTCTTGAAACGCTTTATTACTCACTAGCTGTTGCCTACGAGGAAGAAGCCTATGTCCTTTTCCAGGTCATAGTCTACCCATGTACCAAATTTCATGCAAATCCGTTCAGCCGTTTTACCGTGAAAACGTAACAAACATACAAACTCACTTTCACATTAGGATCATCAAATTACCATAATTTAGACCGCTTTAAAAGCTTATAGCAGTAGTGGCCCATTGGTAACGGCTGCAGCTTACGAGTTGTAGATCGTAGGTTCGAACCCAGACAAGGCGTTTTACTTTGTGTATATCATTTCATCACCACTGCTCTCAAAACGGTGAAGGAAAGCATCGTGAGGAAACCGGCATGTCCTTATAGAACCAAAAAATCGAAGACATGTGACATCCACCAACCTGGAGTCCCGGACTGGGCCCGCCCACGAGGAGGCCTGTGTACCAGCAGTGGGAGCATTATGCCTATGCTAGCTTGTAAAAACACCTTCTAATAGGGAAAGAAAGAACAGTTTTGAGTTTGACTTTTGTAAGATTTCCTTCAAACAATCAATCTATTCATAATAACTTTTTCTTTCATCTTTCTTTTCTTTAAACTCAAATTTAGGCAAAAAGTGATAGGGTATTTAAAACAGGATGCATTCGTCCATTAAACGATCTACATACTGACACATTTAACTTATTTATGTAGGTTCAACGAACTTGGGTTCTTTACGCATCCTTGGGAAACCGGTTTCTAGATATGAAATTGGCGTTTTATATGGAAAAAGCAAAGGGTTATCGTATTACCCAGTAACTGGGTTGTGAAGGTCAGATAATCAGCCGCTCCATTTTCATTCATTCAGGTGCATCCAGTTAGACTGGAAGCCGACCTCAACATAGTTGGGAAAAGGCTAAGCAGATGATGAACAGCAAAACGAATAAAAAAAAAATATATGTATGTACAGGCAAGCTGTAACCATAAATAAATTCAGTTGTTCGCTGGTTATCAAAAAGAAAGCTATGTCATAGACAAGTGCAATATCTACGCGGTCAAAATGTATGGTAGAGCAATTTTTTTTTTAATAACCGGCTAAATGTTTCAACGCAGGAGGTTCAGGATAATGTATTTCAAGGTTGTAACCTCCGGACCCCCCTAAATTGTATTTAATAATTTTTTTGGTTTGTAACATTGTTATCTATGCATTTTCGCCATTTTATAGACCTATCACGGTGAAAATGACGCAATATTTAAGTTTTCCATAATTATTGTGAACAGAAAAAATCAAATGGCGCGAAAACAAACGAATCACTAAATTCGAAACATAAATGCACAAGCCTAGATTGGAAATTAATTTGAATTTGGAATTCCTAACCGTTCAAAATCTAGTCGCAATCTCATCTTTGCGACAATCAATGGATACAAATGTAGGGAAATTAGAGATACCTAAGTATCTTTGACAGATTGAGACTGAGATCAGACTGTGAACGTTTTTAAAATGACGAGGATTGCCCCACAGATATTTAAGATCAAAGCGGCCAGTTCGACAAAACGCCAATTTCTTAAGCAAGGACTTAAAACTCTGATCTTTTCTGTATAAGTCATGTCAGTCAAGATTTATATCAGTTCAGTAAACACTAAAACAAACTTTCCCAGGTGCAAAATTAATTATTAATGCTAATTATAACTTAGCCATAAAATATTCGCAGGCCACAAATTACCACCAATTTATGTATCAACGGACCTTTGTTAAACTTCGATTGGGCAATTATTCTATGCAACATAACCTATAAAATAACATGAATTAATACCAAACTCTGAAGAATAAACCATGATACAATAATGCGAAAAGCTTACTTATATTTCATACTAAAAATAACTAGCATACTTCACTAGAAACACATAAAAACTAAATTTATACACAATAAAAACCTATGGTAATTAAAACTGAATACATTTCTTAGATAGGTGTATTCATATGGAGGTACAGTCGTGCACACATGTGCTACCAACCAATAATGTCCATGGAACTTTCGATTTTATCTGACGAGAAAATAAGGTGTAAATTCCCATGTTTTGTAAGGATAAGTACAGTGTGCATAAATTAAAATTTTTGCCTTTTACGCGTAACAGGTTTGGCGACTCCCGCCGAGCAGGGTTCGATTCTCGCGTGTCGGATCTCTCAATAAATAAAATTAAATAAAAATAATTAGTTTTAAAGGCCTCACTGCGTGTTATGTTGGCACAACACGACATACTGCTGTGGTGTTAAATTGCACTTTTTAATTTTTATACCATATTGGCATGTGAGCTGGTTCAGGGAAATTTGTTACTAATTAACAATTGAAATTATTCACTTGATTAAACTTGTGTTAGTTCTTCGAATTCTCGAGTGCTTTATTGGCACTTTCGAGGAGTTAAACGGTAGTGATTCACTTATTTCATTTGCTTAATGTTTTTTTAATGAAAGAGAATCAGTTTCTTTTTAAATTTATTATAAGAATGGCAGCGCCCTGCGGTTTCACCAGGCATAAGTGTCAATCCCGTGAGAATATTGGGATATAATCTATACTATGTCCTTCTCCGGGATGCAATCTATTTGTCTGCCAAATTTTATCGAAATCCGTTCAGTGGTTTAGACGTGAAAAGGTAACATACAGACAGAAAGACAGAGTTACTTTCGAATTTATAATATTAGTATCATTATTTTTCTGTTTTTTTCATTTCTGTAAAACACTGGTATTCAAAGACGTGTGACATATACCAACCCACTCTGGGCCCACGTCGTGGATTACGGCCCACTATCTCTCACCGAGAGGAGGCCTGTTCCAGCAGTAGGAACATTAGGCTGATTATGCTAATGGCATTCAGCTGCATCCGGTTAGACTGGAAGCCGATCCCAACATGCTTGATAAAAGGCTACGTAGATGGATTGATTTCTCTGTGATTTGACTATTGTAAAAATGAACTTAACTATAACTTTTATACTTCCGGACATAAGGATAATGAGTAACTAGACATAAGTAAACGAATAAATAACCGAGACTCGTAACACACTATCAATCACAATCTGAATAGTTTTGAAGGATATTGCTAATCCATTGCTTCATATGTTCCAAAAATGTGTATGCTTAACAACGTAAATAACGCAATGAATGTTGTGAAACTGTCAAAATGAAACCCATTGCTACTGATAGTACGCAATTACGCCGACGGCTATTCATTCCCAACTACAATGTAAGGTTTCAACAGTGTTCTAGTCACGCAAATGTTGCCTTATGGTTTTAAAACACTATTTGACCTACAAACAACATTAAAAAAATATTTATTTAATTCGATTCAACATAGAAATACTAGTTAACAAATTACAACACTATGATCAGGATAAATTTAAATGTAGTATAGCAGGAACACACCGCTCCATCATTTGCGGTCGAGCTCAATGTTGCCTTTAAAAAAATATAAAAAAGGCCTGTAGGTACTGCCGAGGAGACAAGTTCTGGGCTTAATTAACCTTTTAAAATGGGAAATTAATTGTGTTTACGGTAAATTGAGATGCTGTGTTAAGGGTATTTTATAAGCAGAGATTTTTCGCGCTCAGAGTCAAGTCAAAGCATTTATTTTAAATAGGCACATAAAATGCACTTTTGAATGTTTAAAATTACAATCCTACTAATAATATAAATGTGAAATTTTGTGAACATGTTTGGATGTTTGTTACTCAATCACGCGTAAACCGCTGAACAGATTTGGATGAGAATTGGCACATATAATAGACCATTTCCTGGATTAACACATAGAATACTTTTTATCCCGATATTCCTACAGGATCGAAGCTTACGCGGGTGAAACCGCGGGGCGCTGCTAGTAAAATATAATTGATTCTAGTCGCCCCTTCCAAAAGGTAGTTTCGTATGCAGAAGAAAGTGCAAGAAACTCCTCTTCTTGTTCGTCGAGAGGCCAGACTTACCAGGCGATAATCATACATACCTAAGCGAAAAAAGAAATATGCTGTAATTATGTCTTACGAGATTTGTCAGGCAATTTTCTAGGACTGAACCGAAAACTCCAAATACAATTTTTGTTTTAACGGACGCTTCCAATTTTAAATAGAGGCAATTCTCAGTGTATCGTAAATACTGTTTACACTATCCAACCTTTTTATTTCTTTCGACAAGCGCCTATACGAGGCGAGAAACCCTCATTGTGTAAATGATCCTTAAATTAAGATGCTGTATATTTGTTTATTTAATTGTCTTAAATTGCTGAAATAAAATTGTAACTATTAGTGTTAAAAAAAAGTGCGATCTTTCATCTCTGAGAATCTGCCAGTAATGGCCGCTGGGTGAAGGTCGTTTGTGGTATTAATGGTCTCAGAGGATATGGCTGTAATTAGCCGTAGATGTGGCAGTGTCCTGTTTGCTGTTTTAATCCGTGTGCTAAATGATTTAGGGAATATTTTTGGCTGAAAAAAATACAGAGATTGTAATTTTAATAGGAATATTGACGTTTTTAGAAATTATCATTGTTTTGAGCTCATATACTCAGTTTTGCAGTATATATTTATTGACGCTGATTTATTTATTATATTCTTATTCTGTAATAAAAGTTCAAATCATAGACAAATCATAATCAATTTTTTATGCATTATTTATTTCTTTATCTTGTTAATTGTTGGGGTCAGCTTCCAGTCTAACCGGATGCAGCTGGATATCAGTATGTTACATGGAGCGACTGCCTATCTGACATCTACAACCCATCGAGGTAATTGCGTAAAATACTATTAGTAGCAATAGCCTTAATTTTGACAGTTCAACAACACTCATTGCATTTTTTAAGTTGTTGAGCAGTTTCTTTTTTCTAACATAATAATTATGAAGCAATGGATTAGCAGTAGGTATCCTTCAAAATGATTCAGATTGAGATTAATTGTGTGTTACGCAATTAGGGTGCATTTAATGGGGAACTCGACACCCCTTGATAAGACTGGTTGTTAATTTTATGGATTGATATTTATTTTTTTAGTAGGTTTTTATGATCAATACTTATCCAGTCAAATTATTTCCATTTTATTGGATCTATGGTCAATCATGAGAATTTAAATCCCTTTTATTTTTCTATATTAAGTATTAAGGTAAAGAAGAAATTACTATAAAAATTTATAGGCTTACACCCCAACATTAAAACAGTAATTCCAGCACCACTCGAAAACATTTTCATAAATAAGAATTTAACGAAAGAAACACAATAAAGGGGTCGCCCAAAAATATAACAACAATTTCGCCATTTAAGTACATAACATTAAATGTAAAGGGAAACATAAAACCCGTGGGTAGTATAGCAAATGGCACATATTACGAGTTAATAGGAAACTGCCAGAAAAATTACCCAAATCACTTTTTGTTACAAGTGTACGTTCGCGTGTCAAGCGAGCATAAGGCGGGTACACACGCTATACCAATGTTTTACAGACTTCGCTATAAAAAACGACAGGCCGCCGCCCCAATTGATATTTCGTAAGGGTTACTACTGTTTTCTGCTGGGTATATAAATATTGGCCTGACAGGGATTAATTTTTACACACAAATATTTTACACGGACCCCTTGACGCATTATTGTAATGTTCGACGCGGTCGGTGTTGGTTTTGATTGCGATACATTACCTGTAGGTTACACGAGTGGGTTATGCGTTTCGGTTATAGTTAGGGTACGGATTTTGTAGGGTTTTAGAAACGGAATAGGCCCAACCACGGCCTTGCCAACCTCCATTTTTCTTTGGATAAGGGGAAGACACACTTACTATGACAGGTACCGTCGAACTGAGGACGAATTTATATGAATGTTTAAAATATATTATAGATACGGTAATTATTAATCGGCGTAGATCAGGCCCCCCCCTAGATCGGGCTCTGCCTGTATAATGTCATTAGATATCGATACTTAAATAATATAATAAATAATATAACAAAAATAATAAGTACCTAATTAAATATCTCCTCAGGACTTCCTCTTGCTGTGTCCTACAGGTCTATAATGATCTAAATTATAGCTACCACCTAAGTAGGTACACATTATAGTAAAACAATAAAGATATTGAGTATTGACGTGTTGCTTCAGAAATGAAAAAAAATATGCTCTAAACATTGAACTCAGTTTTACACGTCGTAATAAAAACTGGCTAAGTGCGAGTCGGACTCGCTCACGAACGGTTCCGTACCACAAGGCAAAACCGCCGAAAAAAACACGTTTGTTGTATGGGAGAAACCCCACCCCCCTTAAATATTTATTTTATTCGGTTTTACTATTTGTTGTTATAGCGGCAACAGAAATACATCTTCTGTGAAAATTTCAACTGTCTAGCTATCACGGTTCACGAGATACAGCCTGGTGACAGACGGACAGTGGAGCCTTAGTAATAAGGTCCCGTTTTTACCCTTTGGGTACGGAACCCTGAAAAATAAGCTAGATGGAGTCGACATTTCTTATCCTGACTAACCCCTGAGAAGACATGGCGAAACCAACTAAGGGTCATAAGTGTTTATGTAGAACTAGCTTTTGTCTAAATAGTACCTATCCTAATTTTCCCAGTCAACTTTGAACCTTATACTTACTTAAGTATACTTACTTACTTAAGTTTACTTATTTCTATACAATATATCAATCAACAAGTTGGGACCTCACACAAAATAAATGACATTTGCCCCCGAATTTAGAATGTTTTAAAAAGTTTGTGATTGACATATGAAGCACTATCAACGTAGGTATAAACAGGAAGAAGAACATTTCGATTCTCCATCTACAAAATTACCAAATTGGAAATCCATATTTAATGGTTAAGCGCATTGAACATCAAAGCTATCATGCGCAGATTCGCAAACAATACCTAATATCAATAAAAACAGTCATAACTCCACCACTCCTCCCCCCTCCCCCCACGATTCACAACTGTCTAACCCAATCACAGACCAGACAACGCTTTATCACACAATCGAAAATCGAATCGAACCATTGTTCAGTTACAAAGTAGATAAGGTACAGAAGTTCAGCTCTCTACAACGAGTGAAAACAGGCGCACACACACCTACACGTATAGTCTATGCGTATAGTTCCAAAAATATCTGATGAAAATGCAAATGGATTCAATTCCCGTAATTCCCGTATTTTTAAATCGTTCCCATTCTAAATAAAATAATCCATAGGTAAGGTACGTTTTCTGGAGGCCAATTGTCGTAATAATAAACGTTCAAATTCAAGTCGTAATCCCATCGCTGCGACAACCAATGTTAAAAACTTGTCAAAAATGTAGGTAATATTAGAAGTATTTTCGACAGATTGAGACTGAGACCAGACTGTGAACGTTCTTAAAATAACGGGAATTGCCTCTCTGATACTGTTGTGTCGGAAGGTACAATACGACCGACGTAACTTGGCCGGCCGGTCGCGCAGAAGGCTGCGCAGTTAGATTTTTTAGGAACCAAATGCTGGCATAAGGTGAGTGTGAGAGAGAGAACATGCGCGAAAGTTCTTAGTGTCTATGTTCAGGCAAGTTATGCCGTATTGTACGGCGAACTTAAACAAATGACAGTCGCGAGAACGCTTGCTTGCACTCGCTGTACGTGAAGCGTGTCTTTGTGTGCGTGCGGTTTCGCTTATTGTATTGAGCCGACCTTCTGTATTATTCTGTGGTTCAGTTCTCCGTTTCTTCGTTCTCCGCCGGTATTCTCCGTTCTTCACAGTTTATCGCTCCGTGGCCCATAGCTCGACGTAATGGCCTTTAATGAGCGTTTAAGACGTGGCCCAAGAGCCCGCCTATTTTATGGCCGTAATTAAACCTATGTTATCTGTTGATCTCGTATATTCTAGTGCGAATGTCTGTGTAAATTGATTTTTATATTGTTTCCGCGTTTTTTTTTTCGTGTTTCAGGGCATTTCTGTTGGAAATTAGAAAACGGGAGAAAAAAAAGAAAATTTAATTTATTAAATTGGCACGAAATATAAAAGGTAAGTTGGTTATGGTCCGCAACTTAGGGAGCTTTTGTTTTAAGTTTTGAGCACTTCTCCCACGAAGAGATAGACCACTCGGAAATTAATCTAGGCATAGATTTTTGATGTCCTAGCTAGATGAATCTCATATCTTTGTAGATGATTCTAAAATATATCATCATCTGCCTAGCCTTTTCCCAACTATGTTGGGGTCGGCTTCCAGTCTAACCGGATGCAGCTGAATACCAGTATTTTACATGGAGCGACTGCCTATCTGACCTCCACAACCCAGTTACTGGGTAATACGATACCCATTGGTAAGACTGGTTGTCAGACTTTTGGGCTTTTGACTACCCGTAACGACTGTCAAAGATCCACGAATGACAGCCGGGACCAACAGCTTAACGTGCTTTCCGAGGCACGGAGGGGGGGTCTCGGTATGTAAAGATGGTCACCCATCCAGAGACCTTAACCTGATTGATCGAACTGTGGTCTGTGCGCCTGTTATTATTTAGCCACGGAACCCATCTGAGATGATTCTAAATTATATATTTTATTGTTTAATTTTAAAATAGGTTAAATGTGTTAGAAATAAATAGACGATTTACAACGAGTCCAGCTCTATTTCAAATCATTCCCTTACTGTGTGTGTGTGTTCCTGGACCTGTAACTCATGAACGCGTTTCTTTAGAGTTTCTTCTAAACCAAGCTCTTATCATCATCATAGACTTTAGACTTTTCCCAACTATGTTAGGGTCGGCCTCCAGTCTAACCGGATGCAGCTGAATACCAGTATTTTACATGGAGCGACTGCCTATTTGAGCTCCACAACCCAGTTGCTTGGTAATACGATACCCCTTGGTAAACCAAGCTCTTCTCAAATCCAATTAAAGAAAATCACACAAGAACAAGCCAATCACTCAATTTCTTGAGTTAAAATGTAGAGTAAACTAAATAAACACTTAAGAGGAACCAACCAGTAGAAATAGGTTCCTATTTGCATCATGAAATGTAAAAAACCCTTTATTTTCAAAAGAGCACCTACCATTCTGTTCCTGTTCCTAAACTGTCCGCCTCTGTACATTTGTGTGCTAGATATTATAAAGAGGTAAAGTTTGTAAGTTTATATGTAGGGGTAATCTCTGGAACTAACAGTCGGATTTGAAAAAAAAATTTGTATTTGATAGCCCAATTCTTGAGGAAGGCTATAGGCTATTTAACATCACGCTGTGACCCTCAGGACCCGAGCAAAATGAAAAAAAGTCAGAAAGAACGCTAAGCAAAAACAAAGTAATAGCGCGGGCAGGCGATGAGATGCGACGGGGGAACAAGAAATTTCACGCGGACAAAGTCGTGGGCAGAAGCTAGTATTAAATAAATAAATAAAACCATGAAGCAAACTTGAACATCGGAACAGCTGTTTTTTCCTAAACGATTTTATTCGGTTTCACACTTGTCTAACGATGGATTTCCCACCCACTTCCGCGCATGAGTGGAAAGGTTTATATACACGTGTAGCTCTGAAAGTATCTACCTAATATATTGTGGTCATATACTAGCTGTGTCCCGCAGTTTCACTCGCATTGTCCCTGAAGGCTACTCCCACGTTTCGCCAGCTACGTTTTAAGTCCCATGTAATAGGGGGGACGAGCCTTTTGCCATAACCCGGACACAAATCCAGACTTCGGGGAAATTGAGAAATTCTTGGTGGAAAAACCCAATAACACACGCCCGACCTGGGAATCGAACCCTCCTTCTCAGCAGTAGCTCTTCAACGTGAACTTCATCATGGTCTCGAAAAATTTATAAAAAGAAAAGTGTGTCATGAAAAGTGTGTCCCGACTGTCCATCGAAATCTGTTTAGCTGTCTACACGTCGATTAAAATACTCCGATTTCTTCACGAAGTTTTACATTATTTAAGTGCCTAATAATAATATTTTGCCCTATATAAGTGTCTGTAGTGGTATAGTAATTTATTAAGCTGGTATTATTATCATAATCAGCCCATAATGTTCCCACTGCTGGGACACAGGCCTCCGTTCGATGAGAGGGAGTGGACCATATCTATACAGTGTGAGTCTTCATAATGTGCACATATCGAAATGAGAGAAACTAAGCTTAATTTTATCGACGGAAAAAATATTTAAAAAAATCTAAAAAAATAAATTTTTGTAGCATTTTTTAAATTCTTTTTCGCTGCTGTGACCCCTGTGTAAACAATCGCCCCTCAATTGAGAATTATGGTTTTTTTTTTAACAAATCTGATACTTTTTCATAAATTTTTACAATAATTGTAAAATTACTCAAAAAGCCCCGATTACCTACCCTTTTTGATTACTTTAAATTATTCTCCATCGTATCAGATTTCTAAACGTAAAAATACCATGTTTATAACTCAATCACAACATTTCCTATCAACTGCTAAAGAAAGGCCTTGCAATCACCATACTTTAGCAGGTAAAGATCTTTTTAAATATTTTCAAATATTTTTTCCGTCGATAAAATTAAGCTATGTTTCCCTCATTTCGTTATGTGCACATTATGAAGACTCACACTGTATATCCACCACGCGGGCCCAATGCAGGTTGCTAGATGTCCACAAGTCTTCGAATTTTATTTCTAGGACATGCCGGTTTGCTCAAGATGTTTTCCTTCACCGTTTTGAAAGCAGTGGTGATGAAATAATTTACACAAAAAAAAGCGCCTGTCTGGGTTCGAACCTACGACCTACAACTCGTAAGTCGCGGCCGTTACCACTGGGCCACCACCGGCCGTCAAGCCTAAGTATCTAATAGTAATATTTGAGGGATTGATTTCATGATGGAGACGGAATGTGGGTAGGCAGAGCTAGGCTTTCTTAGAAGCAATTTTTTGGTAACAAAAATAGACTATGATTAATACATTCTTGTCTGCACTGCCCTCATACTTTAACTAATTAAACCTACAAGGGTACTTCACCCCTAAACTTATCTCGTACAACCTTCTACGATCAAAACAAAAATGAAGTTCGAACATATCTAACCAGAAACTTATCAAGTCCCTCCCTTAATAAAATTAACTAAGTTTCTCTTCCCAGAATTGCTCCATGCTTGCCCCTGACCTCTGTGACGTACTTTGATCTCTAGGCTATTAAGTGAAAATTGCGAACCTGATTGCCTGAACCGAATTGAACATTGAAAGTTAAATGGTTAACTGTCGGGCGAATTGAAAGAATGAAAGTAATCACTGGAGTAAAATGAGCATCTCATTTGCCTCCAAAATGAAAAAACTGTGGCGTAACGTATTGTGCATTTTCGAACGCACCTTAGAATACGTGGCGTCGCCTGCATTGTTTTAGAGAAGTATTTATAAGTAATCAGGAACGCACCCCTGTTAAGTGGCAACACGTATCTGTGATCCGGGGCGCAACCATAGCGTTCCTTATGTAGCAACCTTCTCTTGCTCGCCAACCGTCACGGGGCACGAACTAGATTAGTTTATTTTGTCAGTATTTTACTTGGAGCGACTGCCTATCTGACCTTCACGAGACCCTTCTATTTAACTATCACCCAGAACACTAAATACCTCCTTGCCTAACCTAAAGTTCAAGCCCAGACCCTCACTTGTAACAGCCACCCTTGGACCCACAAAACTATCGTCAGAATCAATATCCTCGTCCCGGTTGACTTGACCCTCAGCGACCTCTGGAGCTATTAAGACAACATTATGAGTCTCATCGCCTGGCCAAGACATTGGAACTTCGTGATTTACTGGACATCTTAGATTACCACTTAACTTTTCGAGAATTTTTCGTTAAAAGGAAATGCAGTCAGAGAGACTTTTTGAAAAAGCTTAAATAAAAATTCATAATTCGAGGTTTGGCTCTCGCCTATTTTCTCCCCCAATATTGAACCAATTTAAAAGATATTTTATAAACAGAATAAGAAGGATATATACTGTGTCCCTGTTTTTCTTTTTTCATTAATAATTGACAAATTTGTACACTAGGCCTCTGTTGACAGCGGCAATATTGAGCATTTTTTGAGGGTTCTAATGCTTATAAAAATAATGTATCATCAAAAAGGAAAACATAGGGAGGCACACAGTATAATATATCCTTCTTATTCTGTTAAGAAATATCTTTTAAATTGGCCCAAAATTGGAGGAGAAAATATGCGAGAGCCAACCCTCGAATTATGACTTTTTACTCAGGTTTTAAATTCAAAAAGTCTCTCCGACCGTTTTTCCTCTTAAGTAAACAATTTGAAAGATATCTTCTTTCAGTAAGCATTCGAGAAGTTCTTTTGGATAATTACGTTTTTCTTTTATATCACATAACATCACGCCTGAAATCACCGAAGGATAGACAGTACCTATAGTACACCCACATGTCGCCAGTTATGTTTAAGTCCCATGTAATAGGGGGCGAGCCTATTGCCGTCAACCGGGCACAAATCCTGACTCCGGGCTGCTACTGAGAAATTCCAAGGAAAAACCCAATAACACTTTGTCTGACCTCGAATCGAACCCAGGACGTCATTCTCAGCAGTAGCTGCACGAGACACAATGGCTTTTTAATTGTTTCTGTAATTACGACATTCAACCGGTTAAGGCTCCTTCAAACAGGCGCGACACGCGATAAAATCGCGCGCGACACAAAGGCACCGCAAGTCGCGCAACGAGCGGTGCCTTTGTGTCGCACGCGATTATATCGCGTGTCGCGCCTGTTTGAAGGAGCCTTTAAACTAACGAGGAAGTCTGTTTTGTGCTGTTGAATTGCAGTCAGTTCTGTATGGTGGGTGTTCCGAGTTTTCCAAAGTAAATAATTGCCATCATTAAGCCCTAAAAGTGCTAGCAGGGATATAATCTTGAATCAAAAGTCGCGCGCAGACTTATCTTGTGCGCACTCTACTGTCATTAGAACCCTTAACGTTGTCCAGATTAGTTGGTTTGTATTTCCAAGGGTATCAAAGGGCATAATTGTGATTACAGGTGAAAAAAACATAATGATAGATTTTCATACCCATTTCCTTTCGACCATTGCCATTATTACTTTCGGGCATCTTACCCAGTAATTTAGTAATTCTCTTAATTTAAAAGCAAATCTAAGTGCCCAGGGTATCAGTAGCTTATCAAGTTACAAGTTGTTCGAGTAAATGAGGGAAACGAGTTAAAACGATGCAGCACTGGCGACGGATTAGCGCTCCGGGGCGCTAAAGTGTCGCTTGACACGCTATGCGTATGTTCATTGTGCATAATAATCACTTTTTTTCGTGAGTCACAAAGCCCAGGAACTTTATACGTTGACTATGCTTATTGCTTACTAAGTTATTATTGTGTGTCGTGTAAAATACATACATTTATATCTGGTGCTTAAGGCGGAAGCGTCAGGGTAGGCTGCGAAATTCAAGTTATGTTTTTTTGCAATTTGCAGGTCAGTATCGGGGGCCTAAAAAGGCCACTTTGGCAGAATCATAAAAGGATAACATTATGAATCATAATATGGCGAAGACAGTCCGTGTTTTTCTTTTTTTCCCTGCACTACTACGTAGGTAATAAAAAAATCCAATCCAAATCCTATCCAAAGAGATTTGGATAGGATTTGGATTGGATTGATTGGTATTTTAGCACAGACAAAAAAAAATAACTGAAAAATCCTTCACCAATGGGACTTGATACGATTAACTTAACAATTAACTGTCCATTATAATTCATAATGTTATCCTTTTACGATTCTGCCAAAGTGGCCTTATTAGGCCCCCTGGTTGTATTTTGATCTAAATATTATTCGCGGCCGTAACAAATATTTATTTATAGAATTATAATCATTAAAATCATCAATACAACCCTCTTTAAGTTCATAATTATAATCCTATTGAATTACTTTTCCATGAAATATGAATTTCGTGGAAAAGTAATTCAAATCACCAATTGGCATAAGCAGCCTATAATGTTCCCACTGCTGAACACAGGCTTCCTCTCGATGAGAGGGAGTGGGCTGTAATCCACCACGCGAGCCCAGTGCGGGACTGCGGGTTTCACAATATTTTCCTTTACCATTTTGAGAGCAGTGGTGATGAAATTGTAGCGTAGCGGTATCTACAACGCCACATGAGAACGCGTTAAACTGACGTCACGCAAAATCCTGCATCTCGCAAGCAGAGTTTACCGCTCAACTAGCAAAGATACAACGGCCCGACATGAATCATTGGGCAGTTGCCCGCCAGACACAACACCCGTCGGAGGATCCTCCCTTTTCTAATAGAGTACGAGTGAACTTTACACCATGTTCCTCATACGGTCGCGAATCATATTATAATCAACATACAACCTGACACTGACCTGCAAATTGCAAAAATCGTAAGAAAACTTCAATTTCGCGGGCTACCTTGGCACTTCCCCCTTAATATAGTTGATGGTGACGTCATTATTTTTGTTAAAATGAGTCACACTATGTCTGAGAAATCTGGGTTTACAGTATTCAATAAATGTTCACGTCTAACATTATCGTCTTCATTTCCATTTTGGAAGTAGTTCACAAAGTGATAACAAAGCTCTAAAACCTGCTCATGTTCGTTATTTAAGACTAGCTGTACCCACGACTTCGTTCACGTGGATGTCGGAAAATAATTATGTGCCTCCTTTACTAATTACATATTTTTCTAAAATAAAAGTAAGTACAGCCTAAGTTACTCCTTATAACATCAGCTATCTGCCAGTGAAAGCCCCGTCAAAATCGGTCCAGCCGTTTCGGAGATTAGCTTGAACAAACAGACAGACAATTTTTGAAGTGAAAACTTCTTTAGGCGCGTTGGGCATTTTTTGAGATGGGAAAAAACCATTGAACTCGCGCCACTGTTACCGTAAGCTCACCGCGCGTGTTTTGATTATAAGACGATTAAAAAAATACCCGCTTCGGATGTGTTCGGCTGTCCTCGGGATGTACTCGGTTTTAATGTATATCCGATATGTCAGTGAGTGATGGCAAAGTATTCTGTTTGTGTTTTGTTTTCACTTCTGTTGGCACTTCCCGAGTGCCACTGGATTTTTTTTTTAATGGTTTTCTGTGTCAAGTACCTACCGTATCCGCAGGCACACACCGTGTCGAGACTGTTGCCCAGCGGTCACTGTGCATGCAGCTGACGTGACCCGCCCAATCCCATTTCAGCTTGGCAGCCATTTTGCCTACGTACAGGATCCCCGTTTTGGAGCCGAAGCCGGGCCAGGAAGAGGTGGCGAGACGACCTAGACGCGTACCGCAAGGGTTGGATCGAGGTAACTCCAGAAAAGGATGCCTCTAAGGATTTGGGGGTGGCCTTTGCTCTGCAGTAGGACAACATAAGCAAACTTAAAAAGAAACGCACTGTAGGTATATACTTTCATATGCATATAGTAAACAAATCGATATTTCAATTTTATTATATATTTTTTTTTATGATGATGAATAATGAATAATAATAAATAAAATAATAGCTTCCGCCCCTCGTACGCTCCAAAGGTCCGGGACATAAGATATGCAAAAAAAAAAATTGTATAGAAAATAAAAATCTTGTTACTACGGCGACAGTAAGTAAGTCAAATCAAATCAAAAGTCATTTATTCAAACTAGGCTGAGAATCAGCACTTTTCGAAGTCAAAATTGCAAAAGACAGTCCCCCAAAACGCCTGCACCACTTCCTAGTGCTTTCGTGCAGTCAGTAAATGCTCAAGTTCAAATATTTATAGTAGGTACTTACCTATGAATTTTTAATTACGTTAAAAAGCGTGCTGCGATAATTTTATTTTTTTCAGTAGAACACACTGTAGTGCAATTTAATTGGGTATTAATTTTTAATGTCACTCTAAATCGGAAACCAATCTCGATGCCTTTCTTTTAATCTTTATTTCTTCTGTAATTTGATACGTTAAGTTAACTGTACCAAACTCATGTTGGAACCCACTCGTCTGAGTGATTTAACCAATTATTTCAAGTCCCCCGCAGTTCAACATAATCTTGACATTAAATGTATTCTATGAACAACGCGGCAACGTTCTGTGTTTATTTTGGAAGGGAAATGTATAAACCGATTTTCTACGTGTATGACAAAATGAAGGTTTCTAAAAATTAATTAAATTGTTTTACTTGTGCCTGACTTACATAAGCATTTATGTATGTCAAGCACAAGTAAAACTATTTATAAAGAAAAACAGTATAAAGGCAGCCCTTTTTCAACTTCATCATCAGCATTTTCATTTTCTTTTTTTTCTAGCAAACCTTAGCAAAGACAAAATATGGTAGATGCGTAGACAGAGTAATCTATAGACTCATGTGTCACTGAAAGGGACAAAAAATTCCGGCAATATTCATCATACTATCATTTTTACAGCTTATTTATTACACTGCACCTTACCATTCTCACAGTTGCGCAAATGTACAGACGCCAGCACATCAACCTACTACAATCTGTCAAATTTCTTTAATACATTTTCAACTTTACTGCTAAAGCACAAGGTTCAAAATTGATTGGGAAAATTTGAAAGTTTCGGGTAGGTTGATGTGCTGGCGTCTGTACTACTAATATTGCATTATGCACGAAAAAATCTTATTTTCCGTTTAATCGCGGTGTAGTTTTTATTATTTCATTCATAAACGTCAAACTTGTTGTGCACATTGATGTGCTTAGCCGACACGCAGTAAGGGACAGAAATATTCTTACTCTGTCTCAGTAAGGGACAGAAATATTCTGTCTCTTTTCTTTGGTACTCGTCCGCATAGCTGTCATCCGGAAACGTGCCCAGACGTTAAACGTGACGTAACGTCTATAGTCGGAATTTTAATTAGCTGCAGTAAAATGACAGCTTATGTGTTACTTACCATAACCATACCATAATCAGCCTATAATGTTCCCACTGCTGGGACACAGGCCTCCTCTCGGTGAGAGGGAGTGGGCCGTAATCCACCACGCGGGCCCAGTGCGGATTGGTAGATGTCACATGTCTTCGAATTTTTGGTTCTAGGACATGCCGGTTTCCTCATGATGTTTTCCTTCACCGTTTTGAGAGCAGTGGTGATGAAATAATTTACACAAAGTAAAGCGCCTGCCTGGATTCGAACCTACGACCTACAACTCGTAAGTCGCGGCCGTTACCACTTGGCCACCACTGCTCTCAGTCGCGGCCGTTACCACTTGGCCACCACTGCTCTCACATGTGTTACTTAAATAACTGAAATTGACGTCTTTTTCAACCAAATCTTGTTTATACATACATATGTCTAAACTCAGTCCGAAATGAGTTATTAAGAAGTGTCATTTTACTGAAGATATTTAAAAGTCGGACTATAATTCGTTGGCCAAAGAACGACCCAGGTAATACATTAGATAACTTGAGATTGCAAGATCATCCTTCGCTTTAACTTTCAACTTGAGGAAGTGGAAACAGAAAATATTCAAATTCATTCACAATCAAATTATTTACCACACAATTAAATATTTCTAAGCCAGATGACGATGCATCTATTCTAGTGAAAGTCAAAGCCGCGCGTCACCTCTCAATGTGATACCTATACAAAGAATAATGGCTCTTGCGATTAATGCCTGTTTCAATAAAGGTAACTTTTTAAATATCATGGTATTACCTAATATACCATTACGACTGTATCTTGCTTGGGGGAGTCGCTGGAGATACGCTACGATTTCGTACAGTCCATGGATAAGTCTTTTTTGCTCAATTACCAGTCTTTTATCTATCACCAGTTTTAGCATACTGGAGGTAGAAAAACCTATCTATCTCTGGTTTTTACCTTTTGACCGCCAGTCATGTATTGTGTAAGATTTAAAGTTGTTTTTTCATAGACTCATATTTGTTTACATTTTTGGCAAATAAAACGCGAATGCCGATTACTAAAGTTCATGCCTTTTTCTCATGGGGATAGACAGAAGCTAAGTGTGTAACTCTCTCTCTATAATCCATACTAATATTATAAATTCGAAAGTAACTCTGTCTGTCTGTCTGTCTGTATGTTACCTTTTCACGCCTAAACCACTGAACGGATTTCGATCAAATTTGGCAGAGAGATAGATGGCATCTCGGGAAAGGACATAGGATAGTTTTTATCGACATACCTCGCGGGCGAAGCCGCGGGCGGAAGCTAGTAGATTATACATTTCTGCCATGGAAGACGATGTAGGTATCCAATTATTTTCCCCCTGAATTGCAAGATATAAATCTTTACACATCCTCACAAGATCAATGCTGTGTAGCAATAATGGTATTTCAATAATCTGCAACCGGTCTACCGATTCGTTGCGCATCCCATCCGCCATTAGTTGTCAGCGAAAATTAGTTACGCGTAGGGCCACCAGAGCGCTCCACTTTCGCGGGATTAGGATAGAGTGATTCTAAAGCAATATGACTTTTGAAATATTTAATAATAATTGCATGTAACAGTGCCTCTTTGTCCTTTTTTCGTTTTTTTAAAGAAAATGCTTATTTTTTCTCGTAAATATAGATTGCACGTTATAACATCGATAGATACACTTTAAATTAACTTAAATGGCACCTGACACACAGCGGGACATTTACTCAGATGCCATTTAAGCGGGTGCCCAATGTGGAATACGTTTTTTTTTCGGTTCTCATTCGCCAAGTGTAAAGAGTACAACGAGCGATGAAGCATCAAGCAGAAATTCGTTCCAAAACAATAAAGATACCCTACATCTCTGCTTAAACAAAAAAAAAACAAAACAAAAAAACCGCTATATCTTCCCACATAAACAAGAAACATGGCAACCCTATCAACAGGTGCCATTAAATTTGTCCGACAGTGTAATAAAATGTCACACTGACACGTATTCAGTGGTTGTCATTTTGTTTCTACCTGTAAATGGTCATTATGTAAAACCTGTCGTTTTAATTATCAACTCGTATTTAATTAATAGGTTTTTTTTAGTTTACATCATTAATGAAGAAACTAATTTCAAGACAAACTATGTACGTTTGTAACACCTTTTATGGTGTATAAAAAAATCTGTCAAGAGAGCAGTGGTACTTAACGGCTGTGACTTACGAGTTGTAGATCGTAGGTTCGAACCCAGACAGGCATTTACTTTGAGTAAATTATTTCATCACTACTGCTCTCAAAACGGTGAAGGAAAACGTCGTGAGGAAACCGGCACGTCCTAGAACCGAAAATTCGAAGACATGTGACATCTACCAACCCGCACTGGGCCAGCGTGGTGGATTACAGCCCACCCCCTCTCACAGAGAGGCTTGTATCCCAGCAGTAGGAACTATTTTTCGAAAATGTTCTTAAGTAACTTTTTAGACCTTTGTATCCTGCTTATGCGTATGAAGTTTCAATAAAATCGGTTCATTCATTTCGAAAACAAGGGCTTGAAAGTTTGTATGAAATGCCGTATGGCTTAAACGCTCTTAAGTCATTCATGGTACAAGTTCCAACACAACATCTACAGACCTGCCTGAAAGAGGACTTTTGGCCGAAAGGTGTCGTATAACGACGTTTCCGAGGACGGTTACACGACACCACACAGCGAAACACGATGCCGACAACGTTACGTGTATAGTCATAGTTTTAAGGTTTCACCCGCAAAGTTTGATCCCGTGGGAATATCGGGATAAAAACTATCCTATGTCCTTCCCCGGGATGCAATCTAACTCTCTGCCAAATTTTATCGAAATCCGTTCAGTGGTTTAGGCGTAAAATGGTAACATACAGACAGACAGACAGAGTTACTTTCGAATTTATAATATTAGCATGGATTAGTTTATTATTGTATAAGATTATTTTGTGTATTTTACCAACGGGCCTTAGTTACCTGATAATAAAATGATTATTATTATTTCGTTTATTTATTTAGTTAACTTACTTTCTTGCATTTTTAAATATTTCTTAAAATATAAAAAATAAGTATAAAAAACATTTAAAAATATAAAAAAATAGTGATTCGCCGGTGTCGGGAGCAGGGTCCAAACGGTGGTTAGGGCTCCAGAGACAGGAACCTCCTCACAATGCGAGCCGTATCGAGTACTGCCTTCTGAATCAGGCCCTTGATCCAACCGCCTAACGAGAGCCTCGATAGACGTTGATCGAGGCTTCTGGCCATCAGTCCATTGGCCGATACGATTATTATTAATTTCGCAGTTGTCATTTGGCGTTAAATTGCGGTCACCACAGGCTAGGAAACCCGTTATCACAATCGCGTTCAATTTGGCAATCTATCAAACTCATTTATTTCAATTTAACCATTTACAGACACTTTTTAACTATCAAGGAGTTGGTCTGTCAGAAATATGACTATACTTGCTCATTTTCAAGACACTTCAAATATTAGTTACACCAAACTTTACAATGTAGGTACAGTCAACAAAAGAGATAAGTATGCGGGATCGTCGGATATAGTTGAAGTTTAAACCGATGAATGTTGTCGATTGAACTTTAATTTGATAAATTAGCTGTTTGTTTTCTATTAGTAACATTAAATTTTATTCGAGAACATCCACCGATTTCTTACTAAACTTCAAATATATCCGACGCTCCTGCATACTTATCTCTTTTGTTGATTGTATATAAAAAACTGATCTGTTGTTATATTTACAAGAAAATATATCAATTAATAGTTCCTCTGGGCTAGAACTTATCCTGTCGCAATTTGCACACTTTAAGGCACAATTTTACAATAAGCAGTTACCTACATTGTTACCATGAGGTTGTGTGGTCTAGTAATTTGTGCCACTACTTAAGTAATATTTGATGAATTACTCTACTTAGTTGTAAAATCTAACATTACACCTACAGTACCCTAATTGCGTAGCACATTTTGAAGGATATTGCTAATCCATTGCATCACATGTTCGAAAAAATTGTCTGCTCAACAACGTAAATAACGCAATGAATGTTGTTGAACTGTCAAAATGTAAGGCATTGCTGCTGTTAGTGTGTTACGCAATTACTTCGCTGTATTCCCCAAAGGTGTTGAGTGCACCCACATTTCTTCAGCTTTGTTTAAGTCCCACGTAACGCTCGCCGAGGTCACCCGTGGATGGGTGATTATCCATTACATAGTGAGACCCCTCCGTGCCTCGGAAAGCAGGTCCCGGCTGTCATTTGATCTATGGCGTTCGTTATGAGTTATTCCGGTCTGATCCCCTGAAACCCTCGATCCCCTGCTAGTTCTTCTTCTATTTTAATCTCTGTTCCGGTCTGATCCAGTTTTTCTTGTTTTTCTTTTGTTTTTTTTTATTATTCCAGAAGGATCGTTAGCAACAAAATATACGTACAGGGTTTATTGAAATACATACGTTCGTAATTCCTATTGTAACAGACACGTGTATGTTAGTATGGAGAAACAAATTTTCGTCTTTGTGAAGTCACCGCACCCGGTTTTAAGGGTCAGAAGGCCGAAAGTCCACAGACGTGCAGTCAACTGTGCCTATGTAAATTCTATTTTCAGGCAGTGGTAGACCAGCCAGTTTTGCAATAGGCTCGCCACTTACATCGTCTGTCTAGCCTTTTTCCAACTATATTTTGGTCGGGTTCCAGTCTAACCGGATGCAGCTGAATACCAGCATTTTACATGGAGCGACTGCCTATCCGACCTACACTACCCAGTTACTGGGTAACACGATGCCCTTTGATAAGACTGGTTGTCAGACTTTTGGGCTTCTGACTAATCTTAACGACTGTCAAAGATCCACGAATGACAGCCGGGTTTTAGAGGTACCGAGGATCTCGATATGACGTAATGGATGGTTACCCATCTATGAACCGACCGCGACAATCGTAGCTTAACCTTCGATCGACTGTTATTTTTTAGCCTCCGTCCGTTTATTTGCCATCTATTTGTTATTTAACATAAAAATAGCAGTTTCTTAAAACGGGTTTTTTAATGAATCAATTAAATTGACATATTTAAGGAGCCAATCGCCTAAATTATGTTTTTATATAGTTCTGATCACAAGCTTACTAATAGGAACAAATGTTTTACGACTTTTATTGACATCTAGAAGACATAAAATTTTATTGCCTAAATTTTAGGAAAGATTAAGTATAGTTATATAAAAAAAATCACTTAGTTCCACTTAACGATTACTATTGTGTCATAAAATAAGGAAATATTAGATTCTAAATGGAAAATAAAACATAAAAGTTATCAGTTTTATTGCATTACCTACTTACATAAATTTTAACAATAAAATATATACCTAAGATTAAGTGGTGACTTCATCACCTGCCTGGCCCTTTCCTAACTATGTTGGAGTCGGCTTCCAGTCTGACCGGCTGCAGCTGAGTACCAGTATTTTACATAAAGCGACCAGTAACTGGGTTCTAGAGTGGTCTGGACGTGGACACCGTGGCGGGACACCTGAGGGAGTCTCTGACCGAGGTGTGCAATTCTAGCATGCCTCGGTCAGGCCGACCGCTGCCCAATCGGGCGGTGTACTGGTGGTCGGTGGAGCTGGAGGGGCTTCGAGCGGCGTGCGTGGGGGCCAGGAGGGCCTACGCGCGGAGTCGGCGGCGGCGTCGACGAGACCACGCCCACGAGGACCACCTCTATGAGGTGTACATAGAGGCAAAACTGATCCTCGAGCGGGCCATCGCCGACGCCAGGGACTCGGCGAGAGCGGAGATGCTGGAGGGTCTCGACAACGATCCCTACGGGAGGCCATACAGGGTGGCGCGCAACAAGCTGCGCCCCTTTGGTCCCCCGGTGGCCGAGACCCTGGAGCCCTCTTTCCTGGATGGGGTGGTTCAGTCCCTGTTCCCGTGCAGGGACAACTTCACCCCACCAGTGATGGACCCTCCGCGGGGGATGGCTCCGCCAGCTGAGGAGGAAGAGGAGGCCCCTCCTGTCACGGAGTCGGAACTCAGCGCGGCGATTGTGCACATCCGCGCCAAGAAGACGGCTCCGGGCCCCGAAGGTGTCCCGGCGAGGGTGGTGGCAATTGCCGCCACCCAAATGGAGGAGCGGTTTCGGGACCTCTTTAGCGCATGTCTTGCGTCTGGGAGGTTCCCGAAGCCGTGGAAGGAGGGGCAGTTGTGCCTTCTTCGCAAGGAGGGCCGCCCTGCAGACTCGCCCTCGGCATACCGACCCATCGTCCTGCTCGATGAGGTCGGCAAAATGTTCGAGGGGATAATCGCTGCCCGCCTAAAGAGCCACCTGCGGAATGTGGGGCCGGATTTGTCGGACGCTCAGTTTGGTTTTCGGGCTGAGCGTTCCACAGTGGACGCGCTGGCCCGCCTTAAGGGCCAGGTGAAGGAGGCGATGGAGGTGGGGGACGGATTGTTGGCGGTGTCATTCGACATAGCCAACGCCTTCAACTCTGTTCCCCACAGCACCATCCTAGAGGCGCTCCGATTCCACGGGGTGCCTCTATACATGCGGCGTCTACTGGCCAGCTACCTGGAGGATCGGGCGATCGTCCTCGTGAACAGGGCTGGCCAAGTCCGGCGGTACGCAGTCGAGGCCGGCGTTCCACAGGGGTCAGTCGTGGGACCTCTCCTCTGGAACGTCGGCTACGACTGGCTCTTGCGGGGAACTCTCCTCCGAGGCACGAGTGTCGTCTGCTACGCGGATGACACTCTCCTCACTGCCCGGGGGGAGAGTTTCAGGGAGGCGGCCAACTTGGCCTCGGCGGGCGGATCTTTGGTCGCAGGGAGGATCCGCCGCCTAGGATTGACGGTGGCGCTGCACAAGACCGAGGCCGTGTTCTTCCACGGGCCTCGGCAGCGCCAACCACCAGACGCCCACATCTTCGTGGAGGGCGTCCGAATCGAGGTGAAGGCCCAGATGAAATATCTGGGCCTTGTACTCGACAGCAGGTGGCGTTTCGGCCCGCATTTTAGCGGGCTATCGACGCGCCTGCTGAAGACTGCGGGCGCCCTCTCGTGGCTGCTCCCCAACTTGGGGGGGCCCAGCGTGAGATGCCGGCAACTCTACGCCGGCATCTTGAGGAGTATGGCCCTTTACGGGGCCCCTATTTGGGAGGACTCCCTCCACAGGAGGGAGAACGCCGCCGCATTGCGGGCCCCCCAAAGGGTCATAGCCCAGCGGGCGGCGAGGGCCTACCGCACGGTCGGCTTCTCCGCGGCATGTGCTCTGGCCGGCACCCCGCCTTGGGAACTCGAGGCGTGGGTGCTCGCCAGAGTATATGAATGGACGGCGGGGCGAAGGGCGAGAGGAGAACGCCCAGCCCCGGAAGAGCGGGAGGCCGTCCGGCGGGAGGCAAAGGACGCCATAGTCGTCCACTGGACGCGGGACCTCGCCGCCGCAGCCTTCGGCCGCCGAACCCTCGACGCGATTGGGCCGGTCCTGCGAGACTGGCTCGAGCGGTCGCACGGGTTCCTCTCCTTCCGTCTGGTGCAGGTGCTGTCCGGACACGGTTGCTTCGGATCGTACCTGCACCGTATCGGGCGGGAGGAGACGCCGTCGTGTCACGACTGTGGCGCGGCGGAGGACACGGCGCAGCACACTCTCGAGGTGTGCCCGTCGTGGTCCGAGCCGCGCCGCAGTCTCACCGCGGCGATCGGAACGGACCTCTCGCTCCCCGGCTTGGTCAACGCCATGCTAGGGGATGAGGGGTCCTGGGCGGCAGTCGCCTCCTTCTGCGAACACGTCATGTCCCAGAAGGAGGCGGCGGAGCGCGTGCGGGAGGAAGACCCTCTCGCGGCGCCGCTCCGAAGGCGGAGGAGGGGTCGAAGAAGACGTCAGTATGACAGTCATCTCCGACTCCTCCCAGGGGGAAGCCAGCAGGCGACGGGTGCGGGGGCACCCTCGCCTGTATTGCACAGGCTTCCACCAGTGCCGGACGGGAATGGCCAGGTGTTCCCGGCCATTCCCGTAGCCCCCCAGACGGGGGGACATGCGGGGCCCGCCAGCTAGGCGGGCATGCGCCGGGGGGGTTGTGGATGCAAAGGCTGAGCCGGATTCCCATGACCTCCCCATCAAGGCGATGAGGGAACGCCGCTGAGTTTTAGTGGGTATACTGCCACCCTGGCAGGGAGTCCCACATACTCCGTCTCTTCCCCCGACGACGCGATTTTATCTCGTGTCGCGCCTGTTTGAAGGAGCCTTAATACTATACCTGGTAAGACTGGTTGTCCGACTTTCAGGCTTCTGAGGCAAAGATCCACGAACGACAGCCGCGACCAACGGCTAAACGTGCTTTCCGAGACACGGAGGGGTCTTGGTCGATAAGGTGGTGACATTTAAAACTGATATAATAAAGCTGGAGAGATTGTTTGTTTGATGGCGCCAATCTCTGAAAGTTCCAGTCAGATTTGGTAAAATATTTATGCACTTGATAGCTCAATTCTTGAGGAAGGTTATAAGCTATTTAACATCACACTGCGACCCTTAGGAGCCGAGCTAAAGGTCAAAAAGGACGCTAAGCGAAAACGAATTATTTAAGAATATTCCGATTTCTAGCGGGGCTCAACTTGTAAAATACTTTTATAGCCTATTCATCTAGTTTTTACTGCGAACTTCAAAACGGTCCATCTTATCTATCTATTTACATTGCTAACTTATATTAAAATAATCCATACTAATATCCATACACAATATTATAAATTCGAAACTAACTCTGTCCGTCTGTCTGTATGTAACCTTTTCACGCCTAAACCACTAAACGGATTTCGATAAAATTTGGCAGAGAGATAGATTGCATCCCCGGGAAGGACATAGGATAGTTTTTATCCCGATATTCCCACGGGATCGAAACTTACGCGGGTGAAACCGCGTAAATTTCGATATATTTTCTTCACACTAAGTTTGTGTGGTTTCACGGCTGAATTGCCTCGATGTTCACATGTCAGGCTCATTTTGTTTCCGTAGTTAATATTATAATTAGACGCCTATTATCGCAATATTAAAAATTCCTGATAGAAAAAGCGTAACCAATAACTATGTATAATAAACAAAAGAAGATCATCAGATACCTAATTGAAATTCATAACACATTCCAAGTAACAAGACGAAACTCGCAATCACACTCGCTTTTAAAGGTAACCGACCCCATTACCAACAATTTATGTACAATGACGTCACTAAAGTACCCAAATAATCACTATTTGGTACCGACATGCGTTTGACGTCGAACGTCTAAAACAGTCGATAGCAGATATCCAATAAAGCGACTTAGATAAGAGTTCGGCACCAAATATGTTAATATATGGGCCGTGGGTTGCTACGGGCTGGGAGGCTGAGACTGGGCTCCGTACAATTTTTATACCAGTCGTGGCTAAATAATAACAGCCATACAGGTCGATTGAAGGTTAGGCTGCGCTTGCTGCGGTCGGTTCGTAGATGGGTGACCATCTTACTTATACGAGACCACTCCGTGCCTCGGAGAGCACGTTTAGCCGTTGGTCCCGGCCGTCATTCATACCTAGATCTTTGACAGTCATTACGGGTACTCAGAAGACCAAAGGTTTTACAACCGGGTATCGTGTTACCCAGTAACTGTGTTGTGGAGGTCAGTGTTTGGGAGTTTAAATAACGAAATCCTTGTTATTTTGATGGTTGGTGTTTAATGAACAACTTTTACAATGAGTAAAATTTGATGAGAAACGAATAAGAAGTACTGACACAGAAACGCATGTCATGTCATTTTCAGTCTATCAAAAAGTACTCTGTTTGTCATTTTCTTCAACGGAATGGCGCGGGAAAACGCCGGCTGGCACTCGCAGGTCTTTTGACATCTCGATGACAGTGACAGCGTCACATTAGCGATCCGCGGCGCCAACAGTCAGATAGGCAGTCGCTCCATGTAAAATACTAGTATTACCTGCATCCGGTTAGACTGGAAGTCGACCTCAGCATAGTTGGGAACGGGCTAGGCAGATGATGACGACAAATTAATAACTTTAAACCACCGTTACCCAAGGAACCCAAATTATTTTTTTTTAACGTGTCCCATGATAAGTTTTGTCGTCCATTCGGTCGTTTGCATTCAAGAACGATTTATAATTGATTTACACTATCTGGGCTGGTTGAATACATTAAAATGAAACTTATACTTCGCTCTTATAAGACTATGTTTTCGAGAATGCGACGGCAATTACATACATACAAATTGTATAACATTCGTATTTTCGTGACGCTTATTAAAGTATGAAAAATATTGCGTATCTTTGGATCTACTAAATGGGATGCAATGGTGTCGGATATCATTATTATTATAATGTGGTATTTGCATAAGAATTTCCATTACATAGGTTTATATACGTGGTATATTTTATTTGTTTACATAAATCTTACTTTGAGGCGATCGTGGCTAAATAATAACAGCTGTACTGGTCGATCTTCCAGGTTAAGCAACACTTGCCGAGGTCTGTCCTTAGATGGGTGACACTGGTCACCTCCTGTGGTAGACCCTAATTCTGACTTCTGACAGTAAACTTTACACTTTTGGTCCCAACTTTCCCTAACTAGGCTTTTCCCTATACCCGATAAAATAATTTATACCTAGAAAGAATACAACATTGATATAAGTAAGCCTACCCCTCTCCCAAGCATGTTTAGGTCGACTTTCAGTCCTGATGCAGCCAAATATCAGTACTTCCCCCAACACATCTTACTTATCAAATCGCCATTTCAAAATAATACTAAATTCATATTTAATAACGGCACACTTTTAAGTTTTTTTCGGATTTTTATCTCAACATAACATATTCCTCAAGTCAGTTAAGATAATCATGTCCTTACTTTAATCTGCTATTTAAATAGCATTTATAATAAACCAAACCACATCTGTATGTAAATAAAGTGCAATAAATTAAGAAAATATCTTATTATTTTAAGAATTACCATTATTAAGTAGTTCATACGATTGAAATGAAATGAAATGAAATGATGAAATGATTTTATTTCTTGTAAGTAGGTTTGTACAAACACTTTTACACGTCAATCATGTTTTTTTTTTATAAACTAGATGAAGTCAGCGTTTCCTATCTGACTACTCTGAGAAGAAAGGCCGAAACAAACTCAGAGGTCACAGTCTCTTTTAAAGTCCAGACATAATCTTGGTCAGGTTATATGAAGACCATGTAGATCGATGTCTGAGGTGGTCTTTTGAGGAAAGAACCACACAGATTGAGAGGACCTGTCCAGTCAGTGCACGCATTTGTCAAAAATCGTGCAGCTCAAATTCATGTCTTGGTTAAAACAAGAATATTGCTTAATGACTATATTTCTATATTTAACTATACTAATCGTTGTCTCGTTGGTCTTGAAATTGCAAGCGCTACAGCTAATTTCCTAGGTTCGATTCCCGGGTCCGACAGTCTTAATCCACTAACTTTTTCTTTTCGGGAACAGAGTTTCTAGCTTCCCCCCGCGGCTTTGTGCGCGTGATAAGTATGTCGATAAAAAGTAGCCTATGTCCTTCCCCAGGGTTCAAAGTATCCCATACCAAATTTCATCAAAATCAGTCCAGCAGTTTCGGAGATTAGCCGGAACAAAAAGACAGACAAAAATTTTAAAAATTGGTTTTTCGTATAAGTATCGTGTATACTTTCATGTATGTGCATTTAGTAAAAAGCTGTTACTTTGACATCACAAACAGACACTTCAATTTTAATTATTTGACTAAGGGCTTATTTTTCAATCATCTGATAACTTTATTCGAGGAATAATTTTGACAGTTATTTCATAAAAAAACTGTCAAACGTCAATTTTATTCCTCGAAAAATAGTTATCTGACGATGGAAAAATCAACCTTAAATTTAATATTCAACTTATCATTCGCGAAAACATCAACAATAAAATAATCAAAGTCCATTGACGCCTCACAAACAACTTTGTTCAACATCCTACCCGAGAATAAAGCAATGAACATAAAAAAACAGGAGCTAATAGGATAAGAAACCATAAACACGGATTTCAGTACAACAACCTTTTTTCTTTGAATCAATTCAACGCTCAAGCAAGGTAGCCGAAAGAATTAAGCTTAAAAAATGTTGCCCCACTAATAAAAGCGGCCAAGTGCGAGCCTGTCTTGCACACGAAGGGTTCTGTACCATAGAACATAACCTACATATTTATTACGCCGCAAAAAACACGTTTGCTGTATGGGCATCCCCTTTTTTCTTTACTTTTTTGTTTGTTGATATAGTGGCCTATATAATACACACTCAGTAAAATTACATGTCTGCCTCATTATTATCACTTCCTTAGCCTTTTCCCAACTATGTTTGGGTCGGCTTCCAGTCTAACCGGATGCAGCTGAATACCATTATTTTACATGAAGCGACTGCCTTTCTGACCTCCACAACCCGTTACTGGGTTATACGATACCCCTTGGTAGGTAAGACTGGTTGTCAGACTTTCGGGCTTCTGACTACACGTAAAGACTGTCAAAAATCCACAAATGACAGACGGGACCAACGGCTTACCGTGCTTTCCGAGGCACGGAGGGGTCTCGGTATGTAAAGACGGTCACCCATCCACAAACTAACCGCGGCAAGCGTAGCTTAACCGATCGACCTGTGCGGCTGTTATTATTTAGCCACGGGACCCTACGGGGACACGGGAATAGCTACCAGAAACTGTCAAATTCCGTAAAGTAACCATGCCGAGTACAAAATTCCTTAGTAATAGGGTCCCGTTGGCTCCCCTTGGGTACGGAACCCTAAAAACACTTAAGACACTAATAAAATACCATCAATAATACCTTTTTACGACACCACTTTCGTACAAAATAACCACAAATCAAAATCACTTTCGCAAAAACAAAATTTATCGTTATAGAACCGTAAAAATAATCTCCCACACAGAATATTTTTGAGTATCGGATAACAGGAGGTCGTGCAAAATATGCAAATACTAAACAAATGACTCTGGCGACACTTTATTCGCTGTCATCTTGGCCATCCATTTTGTTTTGGGGTTGCCTGAGTAAAATTTTAAAGTACACATTTTAAGTGAAATATTTTTTTGTGAGACCGATATTTGGGTAATTTGTCGATCAGTAATGTTTTTAATAGTCCCGGACGTTGCATAATTAGTAACACCAATAACATAATATAACATCACGCCTGTAATTTCCCGAAAGGTTAGTCAGAGGTGTACCTTAGCACGTAGTTCGCCAGTTATGTTAAGGTCCTGGGTTCGATTCCCGGTTCGGGCAAAGTGTTATTGAGTTTTTCCATAAGGAATTTCTTAGTAACAGCCCGGAGTTTGGAAGTTGGCGGTGTGATACCCCCGTGGCTCGGAAAGCACGTTGAGCCGTTGGTTCTGCGCCTGCAGATCTCTCTCGGATCGTGTCGGATTGCCGTCCCATCAGACTATGCTGGAAGAGGGAGTGCACCTATGTCTCCGCGCACACTTGTGCACTATAATATCTCCCGCGCCAAAGGCTAGTCTCCGTTGAGACTGACCGCCCCGTGACCGAAATACGGTCTGGAGGACTTTATTTTTAGGTCTCATGTGATAGGGGGTGAGCCTATTGCCATCAACCGTTTCCATTACAACATTACAACCTGTCCGTTATTGAGTCTCTGTAGTTTCGGAAAAAACTTTTGATAAAATTAGATATAATTTTTTCATCTCATATTATTTCTCATACTTAGTGTTATCTATTTTATTTTCACTTTAACTCTTACACACGTTGTCTAAGTCTATCTTTATCTACTTTCCTATCGCAGGTATGCTGGAAGAGATTTCTTTAGTAATAAGCATCACCTTTGTCCCTCTTTTTCTGATCTTCTCTTCTTGTCTGTTAAAATAGGTGTGTATACGAGTTCTTCCCAAAGAAAATGTACCACTCATTGATATCTTTATAACGGCCAAAACTTAAAACAGAGGTGTCGGTTACGGTAACAGTGTCGCGAGTTATAAATGGACCTGAATGAATCAGGACCTGAAATTAAATGTAATTGGTAACTTTTATATTTAAACTTCCTATCTCTATTAGAAATTGTTACTGTCTATCCTCCCTCCAACATTGCAACAAATCTATTTTATAACACGTTCAATTACACCCACATTTCGCCAGTTATGTGTGTGTGTTATTTCCATAAATAAAGGAAAAATTTCGGCCGTTGGCAACACCTTTTATCCAATCCACCGCTTGTATTCGACGAATCGAAATTTAAATTTGTTTTGTTGCGTTCGAAATTTAAAATTGATGACACCCCGTTCTGTAATCAAATACATTGTAATATTTATTACTTTTAAATGTGTCTGACAAAAGCGGCACGCCAGGTCATCAGGATGGGTGGTCATATTGGCATTCATAACTATTTCAGATAAAAGTACCGGGTTTCAGGTCTTTTTAAATATCTTCCTATAATCATCTGCCTAGCCTTTTCTCAACTATGTTGGGGTCGGCTTCCAGTCTAACCGGATGCAGCTGAATACCAGTATTATGGAGCGACTGCCTATCTGACCTCCACAACCCAGTTACTAGGTAATACGATACCCCTTGGTAAGACCGATTGTCAGTCTTTCAAAGATCCACAAAAAAAAAATCTGCTGTTCCCTACATTTTAACGAGTTATACGAACATAATAGTAGGGAACAGCTGACTTTCGCGATTTCAGGTTTGGTCCCATAGTAAAAGTTGTTCATAATGATGAGTACAATCAGAGAGGTTGTTGGTGTTTTTCCAACAACCCTGTTTATGTAAATATAATATAAATGAAGGAAAAAAACAAGTAGGTACAAAAACTTTCTAAAACAAATAAAGTAATTTGTAGACCGTTTACTAAACACAGATAAAAGATATAATCTCCAAACAGATGTGTAATTCTAATAATAACAAGCGTCTAATTTAAATTGTTTTATAAAGTGAAACGAAAACATTACCAGCAATTATAAATAAATAAATAAATAAATAAATAATTATTTTACAATGTTGCCAGCATAAAAAAATGTACGCATATAATAATGGAGAAAACAAATTAAATCATAGGGCGACGCTGCAACCATTTTTAATAAAGCACATTTCGTAATAGCACTTGTTAAAACGGAAAGAACAATTTTGACATTAGAGTACTTGATGTCATGTAATTTTTTACAAAGCACTGCTATAAAAATAATCTGTCAATTTTGAACTTTAACACCACAGTTATAAAGGTCATGATAGCATTTAGAGATAGCATAAATATATTGGTAACAATAAAATGTTAGACAAACGAAATAGAAAGTACTACATCATCGAATGATTACTCATTCAAAAAATGATTCCATTGTGACATAGTTCTTATAATTATCATATAATTCATCCTATTAAAATAACAGATTGATACTCTAGCAATAAGATTCATAATTATATTCCTTTACTTGCGAAACTCTCTTAAACGTCAATCACTAATTAATGACAGCTGTCAAATTCCGCGGGAAATTAAAATGTCGTGAAAACAAGATGTCTTTGTTTGACGAATGATAGACATACTTTGTTGATCGTTTAAATAAAAATAGAACCTCCTTTAATTACTTTTGTGTTATTTTAGTAGTGAAAGCACATTTCAGAACGTCCCAAGTTTGGACTGCCAAGACCAAGATTTCTACCGCCAACCACCAATCTCTTATGGAAAAGTGTTAGGGGTAGAAATCTGACTTAGAATGTTGTATTAATGATTCTAATGAGTATAATTCTCTAAATATGTATCTGTTAATGTCGCGAATCATATTTTGATCAAGATACAACCTGACAATGACCTGCAAATTGCAAAAAACGTAAGAAAATATGAATTTCGCGGTATCAACTACCCATTCACCTTAAGCTACGCTTGTCGCGGTTGGTCCGTGGATGGGTGAAGGATCTTTAAATATCAAGACCCTGCATGCCTCGGAAAGCACGTTAAGCCGTTGGTCCCGGCTGTCATTCGTGGATCTTTGGCAGTCGTTACGGGCAGACAGAAGCCGAAAGTCTGACAACCAGTCTTACGAAGGGGTATCGTATTACCCAGTAACTGGGTTGTGGAGGTCAGATAGGCAGTCGCTTCATGTAAAATACTATTCAACTGCGTCCGGTTAGACTGGAAGCCGACCCCAACATAGGTACTTCGGAAAAGGCTAGGCAGATGATGACTTGTTTGACATTAAAGTCTGATAAAAATAGTGCATCTGCTGATCAAAGAAGTTTACTAAATATTTTTCTTCATTGCGTTTAGTTTTTTTATAGTATTTTTTTTATCCCTCAACCTGAATAATCGTTTTCCCCACCACCCCCACCAAGTGGTCACCAAGTCCCAAGGTCCTAGTAGTCCCAAGGTCCCAGTAGTCCCAGTGGTCCCAAGGGGTGACCTTTAACCCCTTCAATAACATCTCGATACGACATTTAAATTGATTCCAGCTTTTATTAATCAAGTACTTACCTTTAAAACATATCATAACCTCACTCTTTTAATCCCCGGAGGATTAGGCAGAGGTGTACGTATACACCCATATTTCACCACTTATGTTTAATTACCTTACAGGTGTAGCGGTATCTACAACGCCACATGCGAACAACACGTCAATACTGACGTCACGCAAAATCCTGCATCGCGCAAGCAGAGTTTACCGCGCAACTGGCATAATTACAACGGCCCGACATGAATCATCGGGCAGTTGCCCGCCAGACACAACACCCGTCTGGTCAGAGGATCCTTCCTTATACCTCAATAGAGGTACGAAATAAAATGTATCATATTATGCCCTTAATAGGCTTAAGACCAACGGCCTGATTGACCGTAAGTGCCTCGGAACTACGCTAATTTCTCGTACCAAACAACACTATCCCGACAGACTACCTCCCAATCACAAAACACCACAACCAGCTTTCCTTAAAAAATAATCTAGCCTCCGTCACATAACCTCACTCAGATCGGCACGGATGGCACATTAAACCCGCCAATGGGACCGGTCTCATTCGTAGCACTCTAATTGGCGGGCATGCCGCATTCCTGACACCTCTGCGACATTCACTCGCATGTTACACGGCAGTTTGTGTTTAACAACCCTTAAGACTAGGGTTGCTACACGACAGGTATTAAAGATGGACGATTACTCCTACGCTGAAGGTGTAAATGGGACGGTGAGACGGAATCTGTGTCATTGTGTTCATGAGACGAATGAAATTGCTTGGTATCAAAGGGGCTGTGACTGAATTTACTGTGGCGGAGGTTACTTTTGGAATAATAATAATAATAAAAATCTTTATTTATACAAAAACCTTCAACAATGCGAAGGGCAGGTTCAGGTCGAATGTATTTAATCGAACTTTATTCCATTTTGCGCTCCTAAAAATATTATTAAACACTCTAATATAATGATTGTGCCTCTTTTTGTGAACCAAAAATAATTCCTCTTTTGGGGACCTAAAACTATTAAATAAAGGCTATTTAGTAGTTTAACGGTAACCATAAATATTACCTATTTTGGGGACCGCGATACCGCTCGCTTCGCTTGCTCGGCTCGCGGGCGGTTGGTCACAGTTTCAACGTAACCTAACCCGTTTGGTCAGATTACCCTAGCTTAGTTAGGTACTGCGTAGTTAGGTACTAACTAATTTGAAACATTGATATTTTACTAAGGGCTGATTTTTCCAATGCCAAATAATTTTATCGGAGGAATAATTATGAATTTTTGACAGTTTTTCCTTAGAAAAAGTGAGACGTCAATTTTATTCCACGTACAAAAATTATCTGTCAATTGAAAAATCAGTCCTAAATATGTTATTCAAATAACATTTAACCTGTAATATTGTAAATCAACATAAATTATGAACATCAACTAACTTTTGGCGGCTGAAATTCAAGTGTTTGACAACAAAAAGCTAGTTATCAAAAAAAAAAAATCGGGTACCTATCCCATAGTCATCAATAGTTCAATAGTAGAACGCTTTTTTAGTTCAAACATTTAAAGCCAGAATTTGAAATCATAATTATGCATTCTAATGCGACATTATGATTTAAAATGAAAATGATTTTTTTCAGCTGTAGTTGAAGTCGAATGTCAACTAACTTTAATATAATAATAATAATATAATATTCCACAACTATCACACAACGCCGTCTAGTCTCAAGCTAAGCAGAGCTTGAGACTAATAATACTTTGGAGGGTTACTGTACCTATGTCACATTCGCATCTAATCTTAGGGAAGTGGCTTATTCTTTCCAATTATAAGCATTATTAACACTATCAAACCAAATCTCAAACACATTTTTATTCCAAAATGTCCGCAATAGAACCGTTTAACGATAAAATCCCTTCCAAATGAAATCTCCAACGACTTAAAGTGAACTTAAAACTTAAATCGTCTTAAAATTGAAAATGCAAACTAGTTTGCGACTTTCAGCTCCCGAGCGTTATACCTACCTTTTGTTTCTTTAAAACGCTCCTTGGGGACACTTGTAATTTTTGTGTTTAGTTCGTAAGTTGTGAATGTATTCATGGTGGAGATAGAAAACTGTGAGTATTGGCTTTAAGGTGGAACTAGTCGCGAGTTCGAACTCACTGGTGGTCAATGGTCATGGCTAAAAAGCACGCTGTCTCACCTGGCTTTGTGTCCGACAGAGATAGTATCAGTGATGAGCAGTTAGAAGCTAGTCTACACGCACAACGTCTAGTTCTCACGCACAGAAGCACCGTTCCGAACTAAAAGGCGGGTAAAAAAATTCGAAAAGTGCTTTGGCAAATCGAGTTTTATGAAAAAAGCCCCGCATAAATCAATTACAAATAAAGTTTATTGAACTCTTAGATAACTGAGCTTTATCGATACCGACTTTGTTTTGAAGATTTTACAGTTCTTTTATTACTTATTTACACCCAAAGTTACGTTAAAACTAGCAAGAAAAACGAATCTTTGTTGGTTCATATAACTTTTTAATGGCTTTTAATTTTATTATTCTGTTTCCGTACCGACAAAATTAATAATAAGACAAAACGATATCATGTTTGACTTTGGATGCACAATGTCAAGCAGTGGAGTAATACTCTCCTGATATTTGTATGCAAAAAATATCGACTAGTGGCACCTTAAGAGATTTTTTTTTTAAAGAAAGTATCATTGTCTCGTCTTTGTCAATCATAACATCGCCTTGGATGAGTCTTTAATGGTGTTCTAATTTAATGAAATATATACATTTTTGCGGGTAATTTTTTTTTGTTTTTTTTTTTCTGGCAGTTTGAGTACTTTATGCAGCCTACCCAAATTTCCTTTGTTTGTAGAATCGTTGAGCTCCGTTGAGCTGCATGATTACTGACAAATGCGTGCACTGACTGGAAAGACAAATGCGTCCACTCAATCTGTGTGGTTCTTTCCTGAAATAAAAAATACCATTTCAGACACCAATCTACATGGTCTTCACATGATCTGACAAAGATTATGTATGGACTCTGAGTTTGTTTCGGCCTTTCTTCTAAGATAATAGGTAAACGCCGACCTTTTAAAAAATATATAATTGACGACATATTCCACATTGGGCACCCGCTTAAATGGCACCTGAGTAAATGTGCCGCTGTGTGTCAGGTGCATTCACTCAGGTGCCATTTGTGCGGGTGCCCAATGTGGAATTGGCGTGTAAAAGTGCTTGTACAAACCTACCTATAGAAATAAAATCGTTTATTTATCATCGTTTTCAATTGCGGGAATTGGTCTTAAGTTCTAACGCTAATACAGCCGGCCCATTGCTACTTCAGCTTCAGAAGCCTATCTTTAACGAAATGGACAATTATCTAAACATATTTTTCAATTATCTTAAGTGTTGCAAAACTGGAAAACTCGTGAAGATGCATGTTAATTTAAAATATCGATTTGTTGTCAGACTATAATATTCCTTCGTTTAACTAAACAATTTAAATCTTCATCTCCCTTTATGAGTCATTAGGTAGAGTTTAGAGCTTTCAATTACACGTTACAAATATGAAGGTGGTGCATTTAAATGCCCTTTTTAGGGTTCCGTACCCATAGGGCGCCAACGGGACCCTATTACTCTAAGGCTCCGCTGTCCGTCGGTCTGTCTGTCACAGGGCTGTATCTTTTGAACCGTAATGCTTAGGTAAACACTTGAAATTTTCACAGAGTATGTAGGTACTACTATAGCCGCTATAGCACCAAATAAATAAAATAAAATGAAGGTAAAAATTAAAAGGGGTCTCTATACAAGAATCGTGTTTTTTTTTACTAAAGTTAAATTTTTATATAATGTAGGTAGTGTTAAATATTATACGGTGGTAGGTGCGGAACCCTTCGTGCGCAAGCCCGACTCGCGCTTTGCTGCTTTTTAGTACTTTGAAAACCATGATTTTAATTATATTTGAACCGCGTATTACAATAATTGTTATTATTTAAATTTTCTGGAATGTTAGTAAAATCAAAATTGAACATAGATGAGTATTTTATTAGCAAACTGTGTGTAATTAAACTGCACATTTAATATTATCGGTGTAAAAGCACGGGTTTCCTGCAGATTTACTTTTAACAAAATAAATTAATTTAATCTGTCAGAATAGCAATAGAAACCAATAAAATTAAATTGTTTATAGTATTGATGACTTTTTTTATTTCATTTATTAGCCTAAGGCCTCTTTCTAAGTTAAAATTTTAAAAGTTGCAAAAGTCATAAATTCAACGTTTCGTTCCACTTGTCAATGCACACACTCAGCTAACTGCCCAAGGTGTAAATTAAATGTATATCAGTTTACACTAGTCATTATGTTATTTTGTTGCTACTAACACTATGGACTTACGTCTGAAATAAAGAATTTGAATTTAGATTTCACAATTTTGCTAATTGCAAAAAATTACTTGATTTGCAACACTTCAACTACCTAGTTCTACTACTGCCATTTTGATCAAACTTTAATGAAGAAGCAAAATGCTGATAGAAAAGCTTACGAAAAACAATTTTAATCACAATTTGAGGCATTTTTTGAAGGATATTGCTATATTGCTCATCCATTGCTACATATGTTCGAAAAAATTGTCTACTCAACAACCTAAATAACGCAATGAATGTTCTTAAACAGTCAAAATGAAAGGCATTGCTATTGTTAGTGTGTTACCCCGCAGGATAGTACGTGGCAATATAGGTCTTTAGATAGATCTTTGGTAAAGATCTTTTCAACACACTTGCTCGTAAAGTGGCTCTTATTGAACCGCTTTTAGGTCCATAATGGAGTGTATTACGAACGCGTGCTTTTTCTTTACTTTAATCCACATGTTCTGTAATACCACAGATAACTATTTACTAGTCGGAGACGCGCGCTTTTTTTAATCTCATCAAACCCTGCGTTCCGAATTGGGAAATAATCGATGTGTTCCGAATTGGGAAATAACCGAATTAGCGTGAGCGCGATAACGATAACGATGTCCCGTGAATCGTCATAGATGACGTCATGACATTCGCCATCTTGCGATAATGCCGACCATGCCCTAGAATATTATCACCGTGAGCGCTGTCAAAAATGACAGTGTGTGTATGAGGTTGTGTCAGTGTGTGTTTTGTTTTGAGTTGCATCATCTTTAAATTAAACTAACGTGGCATTTTTGAAATTGTGCTTCTGGCTGACAGTCGCCACCTAACCAAAGAAGAAGAACTGAAGAAGAAATGTGGTGTTTATACAAATAAATACTGTAATAATATCTTTTTTACATTGTGTGAGCACATGTGAGCGCGTTCACGAGTGTTCCGAATTGTTGCCAGCTCTCAGCAGTCATAATAGTAATATCTAAATCGGAACGCATGTGAGATGATGCATGGACGTAATATTACGTCCATGGAGATGATGTGAGCGCTGTGATGTGAGCGATTATAGCTAATTCGGAAAGCGCCCAAAGAGACTTCATGCCGAAAGAAAAAATCCGCGGGCTATATTTCAATTTTTTTTTAAATAGTCTGTATTGTCCTTGGTCGCAAAATGAACTCGCAGGGGACCACAGACAATTTAAGGTGAATGCGCAGTGGTAGATCGCGAAATTCTTAGGTTTTTTGCAATTTTCAGGTTTGTGTTTATTATATTTTTTCTATAGGCTGTATCGGTTTTGTCTGTGCCATAGATTAATACCTATATTTAAAATGAGTCAATGTTGCGCGCGCATCGCTAGTGCTGGCTAGCACGGCGCGCGGGAAAACAAAACCAGCGCGCCATTTTCCATACAAGTTAATATTTAACAATGCAAGTCTGTTTTTTTTCCTCGCAAGTGTGTTGAAAAACGTCGTATGAAACGCGTGTGCATTAATCAATATACACACATGTATCATAATGTACTATTGTCTGCGGGGTAATTGCGTAACGCACTTAAAATGACAATTGATCGCAATAGGTTTCATTTTGACAGTTCACCCACGTTCAATGCGGTGTTTACGTTGTTGAGCAGACGAATTTTTCAAACCTATGAAGCAATGGATTAGCAGTATCCTGCCAAACTCTCGGATTGTAATTGAAAGGGTGTTACTGTTGCTGTAATTATGATGTGTGACTAAAATGCACCTTGAAAATAACTTTACACTTGCACTGAATTCATTAGGTAGGTGTATGTATGTCTACTCACCATCACAGTCATCACATACCAAAGTTAATAAATATGACAGTGCAGCAAGTGGCGCCATCTAGTTTTGTTACGAAGTGACTGGAATCACCAAAAAGGTCGGATTATAAGTGACACTGGCTGGTGAAAGTCACTCTATAGCACAGCGTCGCATCGATGGTTTCGTGGCGGTGGTCTTCTGATGACAGATCACAGAGTACTTTTTGATAGACTGAAAGATGATGTAACGACGGCACATAACATTACATAATCAGCCTATAATGTTCCCACTGCTGGGACACGGGCCTCCTCTCTGTGAGAGGGAGTGGGCCGTAATCCACCACGCGGGCCCAGTGCGGGTTGGTAGATGTCACATGTCTTCGAATTTTTGGTCCTAGGACATGCCGGTTTCCTCACGATGTTTTCCTTCACCGTTTTGAGAGCAGTGGTGATGATATAATTTACACAAAGTAAAGCGCCTTTCTGGGTTCAAACCTACGACCTACAACTCGTAAGTCGCGGCCGTCACCACTTGGCCACCACTGCTCTGCGAACGACGGTACAACTCTGATGATATACAAGCTGCTGAACCACTAATACGATGACCACTTCTAGTAAAGACTATCCTGCGCCGTTATGTATATCTTCCATACAAAACGCAAAGTGGACCACGATTGCGGTTCGTAGAAAAGAAATACGTAGGCAACACAAGCATCTACACAAAATTACCATTTTACACTGCACTTAAGACATTTTACCTTTACTCTGCATCCTAAACGGCATTAACTTCGTCTACACAAAAAAAAAACACTAAAAGGCGCGAAAGAGTAAAAAACCGTGGCTGGAAGAACGCGTTCTCAGTGCGTCGGGTTCACATAAAAAAGTAAAAAAAAAATGGCGGTTCGAGAGGTGTGATTTGTGTACATTTTCGCGCCGTTCGATAAAGTGTAGGCGATTAATGACTCACCGTATGCGATATCGATTATGTTTTAAAATGCTAATATTAATCGGGAAAGTGTACAGATTAGTATAAAAGCATGCAACTATGATGTTATTGTTAAGCTGTTAATACAGTTGGTTCTCGAATCAATAAAAAAAAAAAAAAGACGAAAATATTTTTTTTTATTAGGTAGGTACTTACCTAAATGTTTGCGTAAATGGATTTTTAATCATATTAATAAATAGGTAAGTACCAATATCTTGACTTAGCACACGAGGTTGTCGCCGTGTGGGACTTAATAGTAATAGACCCATAGTTATCGTGAATAGACCTAATACACTGAAAAAAATAATTTCTTACTACAGCACATATTTGATTAAGACCTATTGACTATATAGAGTAAAACTGGCCAAGTGCGAGTCGGACTCGCACACGAAGGGTTCCGTACCACAAGGCAAAAACGCCGAAAAAAACACGTTTGTTGTATGGGAGCCCCCATTAAATAATTATTTTATTCTGTTTTCAGTATTTGTTGTTATAGCGGCAACAGAAATACATCATCTGTGAAAATTTCAACTGTCTAGCTATCACGGTTCTTGAGATACAGCCTGGAGACAGACAGACGGACGGACGGACAGCGAAGTCTTAGTAATAGGGTTCCGTTTTTACCCTTCGGGTACGGAACCCTAAAAAGGAATGTTTGTAAAACAGTAAAAGACAAAACAGTAACTTTTAATGATTGAACATACCTACTACTTATTTACTGAAAAAAAACAAAAAAAAAAAGGAAAACCACCATTACTGTAATGTAAGTAAATTTCAATGGTTTAAACGATATCACCAAATGAATAAAACAGTTAATTTTGTGACCTTTTAGCTACTTAAAACGTTAAAGTTTACTGCCATGACGGTAACATTTTGCCTCAAGCTTTAACCGTTTTCAGATCAGTAAAAAATACTATTTTGAACGTTAGGCTCATATGGAGCTGTTTAGAGGAATTCAGATCAATGTTTTTTCATTTTTATTTACTGCTTGTTTTGTTTGTAGCGGAGAGCCTCGACCAACACCTAAAGAGGCTCTCATTACGCAGTGAGTCAAGGGCTTTTTTTTTTTTTTGCGGATGGGAAATCATCAAATGACCCCTCCCGCTCTGGGTGGAGCGGAAGGGAGTGTCAGACTCTTACTGACTAAAACCCACCCGTGTTCCTTCCTTAGCCCTTTATGTTCCGGGCCAGCGGTAACCCTTTCGGACAATCCCGCTGACCCGGCAGGCTTCGGCCCTATGGGGCCCCTCCTCGATGCTGACATCTCTTTGAGGCGCGCGTGGAACACGTACGCGCCGTCCGGCACGGGCCTGGTCCTGATCGGACGGTGAGCTACCCATTACTCTCCGCCCGCAGGCCCGCGCCTACGGTGGCCGGGAGTCGTCGCGCGGCTCCCGACGCCCGGAGCATCTCCCGCGGCGGCTGGGAAGGGAGGCTCTCTCCCTGAGCCGTCCCGCCACCTCCTTCGCTAGCATGACTGCTTCGCAGAAGGAGGTGACTGCCTCCCACTCCCTCTCGCCCCGGACCATGGCTTGCACCAGCGCCGGACGCGAGAGGTCGCCGCCGCTGCCGATCGCCTCTACGAGGACACGGCGGTGCTCCGCCCAAGCGGGGCAGACCTCCACCGTGTGCTCCACCGTGTCCTCTGGGCGATCCTGGCAATGGTGACACCCGGGCGTTTCCTCCCGCCTGATGATGTGCAGGAACCTCCCGAAACTTCCGTGTCCGGTGAGGACCTGCGTCAGGCGGTAGGTGAGGGCGCCGTGGCGCCTCTCTAGCCACTCCTCAAAGAGGGGTCTTATCGCCGCTATCGCGGCGTGCCCTGCGTTGGGTTGCGACAGTCGTTCCTTCCATGTCGCCATGAGATCGCGCCGGAGCTCAGTCCGCTCCGCAGCGATTTGCCGCGGAAGCGGAACTTCCCCCCGGCTTAGTGCCTCGGCGCGCCACTCATACACGCGCGCGAGGCCTATCGCCTCCAGATCCCATGGCGGCAGTCCGGCAATGAGGCTTGCCGCCTCGCCAGAGATCGTGCGGTAGCCCCGGATAAGCCTTATGGCTACCACCTTCTGGGGCGCGTTCAGGTAGTGGGCGGCTCGCCGCCGCAGTGAACGCGCCCACACCGGGGCCCCGTATAGGGCCATGGACCGCACGACCCCCGCGTAAAGCCGCCGGCAGGAGGTGTTTGGCCCCCTCAGGTTGGGCAAGAGCCGCTTGAAGGCGGCCCCGGCCCGTTCCAGTTTGGGGGCCAAACGTCGGAAATGCTCGACGAAGTTCCACCGGCTGTCGAGGACGAGACCCAGGTACCTCATTGTTGTCTCGACGCCGATGTGAACCCCTCCTACCGTTAGTTGGGATCCCGATGGTGGCGCGTTCCGGGGCCCATGAAACGACATGGCCTCGGACTTGTGCAATGCCACCTCGAGATGAGTCAAGGGCTTGATTCAGAAAGCAATACTCCTGAACACGGTACGCATAGTGAAAGTGAGGAGGTTCCTCTCTCTAGAGCCCTACCCACTGGCAGCTTCGACCCTGTTCCTGATGACTGACGAAAGTCATCTGTTCTGTCAACGATAGGCAGAAATTTACTAAATCATGACGTCATCTTAAGTTCAGCCAATCCAGACCGTTTTCGATTACGTGGCGCCAGATTTAAAAAGATGAAGTTTTTTCGGGTTTTTTTTTATAAATAATACATTGTTTTGTAGTAAAATTAATGCAAATCGATTTTAAAAGCGATAATCTATACGAGTGTCAATAATTATGACCTTATTTTGTACATTGTCAAATAGCCTATTCTGCAATAAAATGATCCCTGCTCGCTAAAGTCTAAAGTAGTCGCGATCGCGATCATTAAGTAGCATTTTTTTATCTTTTTACGTGTACAGTCACGAGCATAAGTATGTATACACTTGGCTTTATTCAAAGACGATTTTCTCCTTCATTTTTGAATGAAATTATGTGTTATTACGAACAAAGTATTTTCGAACCCACAGGTTTGCGTAAAGTGTCGTATTTCAACGTTGCATTCGTTAGTTCACAAAAAAATCGCAATTGAAAGTTGCCGAGTGTTTCAGCGGGATTGTCCGAAAGGGTTACCACTGGCCCGGAACATAAAGGGGTGGGTTTTAGTCAGTAAGAGTCTGACACTCCCTTCCGCTCCACCCAGAGCGGGAGGGGTCATTTGACGATTTCCCATCCACAAAAAAAAGTTGCCAAGTGTTGACATATTAGTGTTCGTGACTGTACTGCAGAACTTTATAGGGTTTCTTACACTCTCGTAGAATTAATATTCAATGTAAAACAAGCAATATCGAAAGCACTCTTCACTGTTGAGATAATCTTTAACAAACCAATAACTTTGAGAAAGGGACGGAGAAAACCGTCTCTCTTACGCTCGCGCGGTGTGATATTGCAAAAATATAAATAACAATGTTTAGTGACAGTTTAATGGAGCCTCAAGTTTATTCGAACTTTTTCCTCCAAGTACGGGAGATATAAAGATGTCTCAAGACCTTTATTTACAAGAATCAATCACGGATATCTGTATCCCAAAAAAAACCAGAGATCTTTAGTAATTAATACGATCTGAAAAACATACATATCGATCAGAACCCATCGATGTGTTAAATCGCCAACGACAAGATATCAAAACAAAAAATCTGGGAATTTTCGATTCAAGAGCTAGCAACACTGAAGGGGAACGGTAAAACTGGTGTTATATCTCGGGGCGTCGTATTTAATAATTTGAAGTGTTATTTATGCAGTTTGTAAATCATGTTAATTGTAATTTTGTTACACGCCCCGCCCGAGAAAGGAAATGCAATAAAGTTTTGTTCTTATAAAACATTCGTTCAATTCGTTCATGTGTCGGTCATTAATCTTGCGTTATCTGTGGCAAATTCGGTCATAGGTCATGTTCCGCCTTTTTGAACATCGAACTGATTATTAATAGATTTCAATCGAGACATAAAATATTCGACATATTCATTCAAAAGCATCTTTGTTTATCAGCATTTTTTATAGTTCTAAGGCATTAAGCATTCCACAAATTGATTACTATTATTATCTACTTTAACTAATAAAAGTAGAAACGGCTCGCTTCTCGGTGTTCATTCACAAAATCATCATCTGCCTAGCCTTCCAAACTAAGTTGGGAGCGACTTCCAGTCTAACCGGATGCAGCTGAATAATAGTATTTTACACGTAGCGACTGCCTATCTGACCTCCACAACCCAATTACTTGGTAATACGCAACCCCTTTGTTATTGTAAGGCTGGTAGTCAGACTTCGGGCTTTTGATAACCCGGAACGACAGCCATAGATAGATCCACGAATGACAACCGGGGCCAATATGTAAAAATGTTTTTTTTTTTTAAACGATGCCCCACACTAGCAATTTCTCCTGTATTGTGGGTGCGTTTACAAACATTTAAACTCACATACACAAACAGCCAGTCCCGGAACAACTACTTGTAGGTCATACAAATATTTGTTCCGTGCGGGAATCGAACCCGCGACACGCAGCGCAGCAGTCAATCGCTTAAACACTGCACCAACTGTGCTGTCATGGTCACCCATAGACGGACCAACTGACCAACTGTGGCAAGCGACCCATGCGACTGTTATTACTTAGCCACGAACCCAGTTCATTCACAAAATATGAACCAAAAAGTTCACATAGGTAACTAAAATCTTACTTCTGTTTCGACACATTTGTTTACCTATTATTTTAGTGTTCATCTCATCACTCAACTAAAATAAACCTCGTTTTTCTAACTGTTACAGTGCATCTTATATCAAGCTGCATCAAAGAAAGCGCCTTCCCTTTCCTTGAATTGGTCTTACTAAAAACGTTTAAATTATTAAAAAAATATACGGTCGAATTGAGAAACCTCCTCCTTTTTTGAAGTCGGTTAATAAAAAGACTCCCGTCTGCCATAAAATAAACTGCAAGCACCCAAAATCAACTAAAATAATAACAGCCATTAGTAGCCATCTTCCATAATAACAAATGTTACGTCGCCACCATTTAAATAAAATAAGAAATGATTGCAGAGATTTTAACAGATGTAAACTTGCCGTCGTTTTAATGCAAAGAATACATTTAAATGTGAAGAATACTACACAGATTTGGTCGGGATGGGATCGTGTAATCTGTTAATCGCACGCACGGCCCGCCATAACACAGTAACGGCTATTTTATGCATGAATGTATAATTTAATTATGGTTTCCAACGATGTGCGTCGTGAAATTTTGATTGGACGACATTTGTTACGACTTCAGAATTTTTATTTGCGTTCGTTTTCGGATCGGGAGCGTTCGGGAGTTCTGTTTTTGAATTGCTCGTGCAGAGTTATCACTTTCAAAATGTCGAATGCTTGTCGAATCACACGGGACTTTAAAGTTTGCAAAGCGAGTTACATGACGAGTTGAAACTTTCAGGATCGTTTAGTTTTCGTTCTGTTTGTAGCCAAACTAGTATAGGTACCTGACCTACAGGCCTAGTCTCTAAGCACGAAATCCGTAGTTTTGACCGAGGCTACGAGCCATTTCTACTCCGTATCACGTTCGGAGATATGAACAATTTAAAGCCTGAACTAAGAATGAATGACAACACGATTTGACAGTTGTCTCTACTTCTGGGCCCTTATTCACTATGACCACTTAACGATTCCTTACTTTGAAACTACGTCAATTCCTTAGTTATTCATGACATCTGCTATTAACGTATTCTCTACTAGCTTCTGCCCGCGACTTCGTCCGCGTGAAATTTCACCCTCCCCCCATTCACCCTCTTAGGGGTGGGATTTCGAAAAACCCTTTCTTAGTGAATACCTACTCTTCACAAAGAACACACCCTCCAAATTTCATGTCTCTAGGACCAGCGGTTTAGGCTGTGCGTTGATATATCAGTCAATCAGGACTTTGAACTTTATTAACATTCTCTATGACACAATAGCGTGGTTTGAACTGTCAAAATACATGTCCGTACGGATGACATTTCGATTCCATGCCGTAAACAAGACAGGATATCGACGTGGGTTGAACGTGGTAAGATTTCGCGGGGAATAATACAGAATTGGGGTCCTGGCGAAAAATTAATTATGACGCTTGTTTTGACGGATCAATATTTTCGTCGACGGACTTAGAGAGTAGACTGCCAGATTTGACACTTGTTTTGACGGATCAACTACTTTCGTCGACGGACTTGGAGAGTAGACTGCCAGATTTGACGCTTGTTTTGACGGATCAACTACTTTCGTCGACGGACTTAGAGAGTAGACTGCCAGATTTGACACTTGTTTTGACGGATCAACTACTTTAGTCGACGGACTTAGAGAGTAGACTGCCAGATTTGACACTTGTTTTGACGGATCAACTATTTTCGTTGACGGACTTGGAGAGTAGACTGCCAGATTCGGATAAGTCTATCAAAAAGTACTCTGTGTCCGGATAGGTTCAAAGTAACTTCTAAGTACCTGTATTCATGTCCACCATGTATCAAAAGAGGGTCGTCAGATGTTGCAAGCCTCATGAAAGATCTAGCCTCTACCCATTTATTTTTTTAATTTTGTATTTCACGAACTGTGTCCAAATAAACTTTTTTCTTTCTTTAATTTGTGATCACTTAGCATCCATAATCAGCCTATAATGTTCCCACTGCTGGGACACAGGCCTCCTCTCGGTGAGAGGGAGTGGGCCGTAATCCACCACGCGGGCCCAGTGCGGATTGGCAGATGTCACATGTCTTCGAATTTTTGGTTCTAGGACATGCCGGTTTCCTCACGATGTTTTCCTTCACCGTTTTGAGAGCAGCGGTGATGAAATAATTTACACAAAGTAAAGCGCCTGTCTGGGTTCGAACCTACGACCTACAACTCGTAAGTCGCGGCCGTTACCACTTGGCCACCACTGCTCTCTTGAGAAATTGCTCTCTTGCTCACTTAGCATAATCAGCCTATAAAATTCCCACTGCTGGGACACAGGCGTCCTCTCAATGAGAGGTTGTGGGCCGTAATCCACCACGCAGGCCCATTGCGGGTTGGTAATGTTCTAAGACATGCCGGTTTCCTCACGATGTTTTCCTTCACCGTTTTGAGAGCATTAGGTACACAATGTAAAGACGCCTGTCTGGAATCGAACCTAGGACCTGCAACTCGTGAGTCGCGACCGTTGCCACTGGGCCACCACTGCTTCCCCATTTGTGATCACATACCATTCCAATTTTTCATCTGGAGATCTAATGGCTTGAAAGATTATTGCTCATATCCATAACATTCTCACCAGTAGCATTTAACCCAGCGAAGGGAAACTCCGTAACAAGTACTTCACAGCACATTATATAGGAACAAAGGAGCCGTTAGTCATTGATAGCAATCGCAATCATAGTTAGATGCAGGAATGCGAGTCCGTTGCTAATCCTCAAGTGTAGCTGTAAGGAGGTTATCAAAATGGCGGCAAAGCGCAACGTCTCATTTGTGCCAATTAGTGGTGTGCGTTGGATTGGTAAACTTAGGCTTTATATGGTATGTACGGCTACACATCAAGCTATACAGAACCAGTATAAGCAGACCTCTGATTTTACGAAAAACCTTACAATGCGAGGTCAGCTAAAACTGGAAATGTATAGCTTGATATGTCACCGTGTGTATGTCGCAGTCGGATTGTATAATCTGCCATATTAAATTACGGCTAGCCGTTATCAAAAACAGGGCCGTTTTGAAATGCGGCGGTTCAACGGTTACTTCCACAAACATATTCTTCACATAATCTGACCAAGATTATGTCTGGACTTTAAAAGAGACTGTGACCTCTAAGTTTGTTTCGGCCTTTCTTCTCAGAGTAGTCGGACAGGAAACGCTGACCTCATCTAGTAAAAAAAAAATATGATTGACGTGTAACAGTGTTTGTACAAGCCTACTTGCAGAAATAAAATCATTTGTCATTTCTCATTTAACCCCCTATATATATGTAATTGTTTTATATGTGTTGTTGTGTGTAGTATCTCTTAATATGTTTTTATGTGTATCTAACTTTATACTGCAGCGCTTGACGTCATACCGAGACCCCTTCGTGTCTCGGAAAGCACGTTAAGCCGTCGGTCCCGGCTGTCATTCGTGGATCTTTGACAGTCGTTACGGGTAGTCAGAAGCCCGAAAGTCTGACAACCAGTCTTACCAAGAAGTATCGTATTACCCAGTACCTGGGTTGTGGAGGTCAGATAGGCAGTCGCTCCATGTAAAATACTGGTATTCAGCTTCATCCGGTTAGACTGGAAGCCGACCCCAACATAGTTGGGAAAAGGCTCGGCAGATGATGCTTCACGTAATCACGTCAACGCCGTCTGTAGCACATAGAGTTGTAGCATTGTGCTTTTCCCACAACTTGTTCTTTTTTGTGTTTGTATTCTTTCTCTGCAAATAAACGTATAATATTTCTTTCTGACATGTACAGACGCCAGCACATCAAGCTACCCGAAACTGTCAAATTTTCCCCATCAACTTTGAACCTTATAGTCTAGTAATAAAGTTGAAAATCTATTAAAGAAATTTGACAGATTGTAGTAGCTAGTAGCTTGATGTGCTTGGCGTCTGTACATACATACCGGCCAGTTGCCAGTTTCAGTCCTTCTATTGGTAATTAGAAGTTTTTAGGCCAAGATGTGTTGAAGAAAGTAGTCTTTTTTAGACCTTTACACCCCAAACATGCACATACTCACTCCCACTCCCCAAATTGTCCATTAACACGCCTATTTCCATAACATAAACGTAAATGCTTCAAATCCACAACATAGTACAATAAGTGTTTATTTATTCAACAATATGAGGGTCCCAATTCTCGAAACAAGCGGGGTCCACTTAAAAAGAAAAATTGCTAAAATTACAAGCATTTTGTACGCGATCCTTATCCTTGCGCAATAAATTTGTCCACCCACGAATACTTATGAAAACACTGGCAAGATAGCGGCGACGCCATTTTGTAAAAAATGAATGTGTATTAAATGAAATGTTTGGTTATGAAACAATAGGTGTTATGTTTTACGCAGATTTAAAGATCAATTATTAGATACATATTTTCCCAAATAGGAATTTTAGGTCTAGTATTTGAAAAGCTCTCAAAACGGTGAAGGAACACATCTCGTGAGAAAACTGTGGGAAAATGTCCTAGAACCAAAAATGTTAAGACATGTGACATCCACCAACCCGCACTGGGCCCGCGTGGTGGATTATAGCCTCCTCGTTCTACAAGAGAGGAGGCCTGCGTCCCAGCAGTGGGAACATGGACTGATTATACTTCAGGTAGTATAGCTTGTGTAGTGATCTGAAATTATGCCGAGCAGCGGTGCTATTCTGTATAAATCTCGCCGTGAAAACTTAGGTGAAGTGAGCTGTCAATAGTGTCAATTCCTAGCAAAAACAAACTCACTTCACCTAAGTTTTCACGGTGCGGTGAGATTTTTACAGAATCGACCGGCAGATGCCCTTTTGGAATTACAATAATTATTGTTTTCTGTTTTTTTAATACCTATTAAACGGTGATTTTTTTTCTGTAATACCTATAAACGCATTTTTTCTTCTTTTCTTTTTTATATTATGTGGGGAAGCTACGCAATCTGGGGAAAATATATATGACAACCCATGACAAATTGATTCGTCCACTAACGCAAAAAATTAATCATTTTGATGTCGAATGGAAAGGTTGACGCAAGGTCTATTTGCACGAACCCCATTCATACAACAATTACATTAATAAACGTCATTGCTCTCCAAATTATTCAGTCTGCGACGAAATTGAATATAAATTAACACGTTTTACATAAAGATCAAGATAATTGACACTTTATACCACTTCTACTCATCCCCCAAGGGACAAGCGTGAACAAACTTTTCAACAATAATTAGTTTAACGCAATCAACTGTGCAGGAGAACCCTAAAAATTAATTGAGAGAACGTTTATAATTAAATTTTTACACAATGTTAATTTTAATAAAAATATCTACGTGCGCCCTTGGACGGAAGACAATGTTTTTATCTATACACATAAATAAAAATTGAAGTGTCTGTTTGTAATATCAAAATAACTGGGTATTCCTCGAAACGCACCAACTTTGAAACGCACCAAATGAAACGTCTATCGATATCATTTATTACGAATCTTTCATGCTTTCTCTATGTTTCATCGTTGATGCATTTCGAGGAATAAAATAATATTTTTGTTCTATTTAATTTTTTTTTTGAGGAATACTTTTACAGTTACGGGTAGTCAGAAGCCGAAAGTCTGACAACCAGTCTTACTTACCAAGTGGTATCGTATTACCTAGTAGGTTGTGGAGGTCAGATAGGCAGTCGCTCCATGTAAAATACTGGTACTTATTTTGTACTTACATCCGGTAAGACTGGAAGCCGACCCCAACATAGTTGGAAAAAGGCTAGGCTGATGATGATCCTTCAAAGAAAAAAAAAGAAAGTAATGACCTTGGGAAAATTAATAAAGACAACTGCAAGGCTCAAGGATGGGAAAAGAATTTAATGAACAACAATATCGCATTTTTAATAAGAACAGACATTCTACCAGTCTTATTTGTAAGAAAAAGTAATAGTAAAAGTTTAATATTGATGCAGTAATTAACTTGTATTGTAGGACAATAAAACGGGTAGGTAGTTGGGAATTAATCATCTTCCCTCGTCTGTATGTGTACTGATACATTTGCATAATATGAACACTAGACAGGACCAGTAGCGACTAGTGATGGGAAACGTTCATAAAATATCGATATGGCACACTGACATAATGAGTACTATTAGTTATTCTCTGATAATAGTAAATCCCAAATAAATTGGGATAAGGGCTCGAGAATGATGATACTGACTGGAAAATAATTTCGTTTAAAGTTTTGTTTTTCTTGGTTTTGTAATGTTGATTACTAGTAAAATCAAGTTCAACAGACAGCTGTGCTACTGGGGAGTTTGTTGCGCCAATTCTTCTTTCCATCTAAAGCACTAGGAAGTGCCGAAGACCGGGTGTTTTGGGGAACGGTCTTATGTAATTATGACGTTCAAATAGTGCTGATTGTCAGCCTAATTTGAATAAATTACTTAATATTTTAATAAATCTTAAGTCATTGCAATGGTAGCATTTTTTATTGTCAAACTGGGGATATAAATAGACTCGGTAACTAATTTTAACCGCGATACCTACCTACTTCCATATTACGGGAGGGTCTACTATGTAAAGCTATGAGGTCTTGGTAAGAGTCTCTCAGAAGAATCGCAGGAATCCGCTGGAAGCTTGAAGCACATAACCGGTCGAAGTGGAGGACGGAGGTGCTTGAGGGAGGCCTATGTCCAGCAGTGAACGTCTTTCGGCTGAAATGATGATGATGATGATGATGATGAAGTGACAAGAGCCTTAATTTTAGCCAATAACGTTCCGTAAATTATAGGTATCGGTCATAAAAAGAAATGATTTGATAAAATCAATGTCAAAACCATCGACATCGATACTTGATGTCCCATCAGCCCATCACATGCATTAATAACAAGCCCAACTACTTGACTGTCACTCGTCAAAGATTTATTGTCTCATCAGCCGCCATCTTTTATTCATATTCATATCAGTAGCGACTGAGAAATCGCCTAATTGGACTGCACTAGCAAAAACGTTGCTAAATCGATGTATTGTTTTAAGGCCCGATCCCACGTTCCACAACCACACCACAATGACAACGCGTGGACGGGCGCCATATTGTATCAGAGTGAATAGTTTCTTCACGCGAACCACATTTGGCCGGCAAAGTTAACCGTGTAGGCGATACCGACCACATTAAAGCTACATCGCAGCGACAACACAACCACAACGCACTAGCAGCTGGCAAACCAAAGTTGAGTTGATCTGACTGTCTGCAAAACACTAGCCAGAACGTTACCACATCGCAATTACTAGCGTCAACGCAACCACACCGTAATTGTGTGGTCATACACAGCGCAACTGCAAGAAGCTGCAGCGACACTATGCATGCGCTAACAGCCTATAATGTTCCCACTGCTGGGACTTAGGCCTCCTCTCTGTGTGAGGGATTGGGCTGTAATCTACCACGCGGTCCCAGTGCGGGTTGGTAGATGTCACATGTCTTCTAATTTCTGGTTCTAGGACATGCCGGTCTCCTCACGATGTTTTCGTTCACCGTTTTGAGAGCAGTGGTGATAAAATTAGTAAAGCGCCTGCCTGAGTTCGTAACCATGACCTACAACTCGTAGAAGCAAACATTTGAAGATATGTGTCACCTACCAACACGCACTGGACCTGAGCGGTGGGTTAGGTCCCAGTCCCTCTCACAGAGAGGCCTGCGTCCCAGCAGTGGGAACATTATAAGCTGATTATACCACTGCTTGCCCACATTTTGTCGTTGCGATGTGGTGTGGTCGTGGTTCGTGTGATCAGGCCCTAAATCGATGTATTATATTAATTGTATCCATCGACATATCCATCGACATAATTGGCGACATCTGGTCTGAGACAATAAAATGTATTAGTGATGTTTATCGAGTGTTTTTAGTATATTTATTAGTCTGTTTTAGTCCGAGAAAACTAAGGTTGTTTAGTTGTGCTTGAGTGATTGAGTGGGCCTCTCGTTCGTATATCAGTCTGAACTAAGCCGTGTTTTAGTAAATTGTTATTTGTTCGTTTGTTGCTGAAACGTTTACCTTGTTATTTTAATTTATTACGGAAAGGTAGTAAAGTAACGGTGTAAGAATCCGAGACTGTTTTTGAAAACAATTCATTTTATCTAGCTGCTAGTGTTGTGGTGTCTTTCTGTCGATTGCTATTCTTTTTTTTTTTTGTTCATTTCTGTACCATGGAAATCTGTCATAGAACAAAAAAACACTGGCACTCCGGGAGTGCCCACAGAAGTGAAAACAAAACACAAACAGAATACTTTGCCATCACTCACTGACATATCGGATATACCTACATTAAAACCGAGTACATCCCGAGGACAGCCAAACACATCCGAAGCGGGTATTTTCTAATCGTCTTAAAAACAAAACACGCGCGGTGTCGCTTACGGTAACAGTGCCGCGAGTTCAATGGTTTTTTCCCATCTCAAAAATTGCCCAACGCGCGTAAAGAAGTTTCCACTTCAATAAGCCAACTCTATTGACCAATTTCTAGTCTGTTTTGTAAAAAAAGGTTGCTATTCTAGCACCATAATTGCGTAACACACACTAAATAATAACAGCCGCACAGGTTAAGCTACGCTTGCCGCGGTTGGTCTACGGATGGGTGACCATCTTTCCGGAACCCACCCGTGCAACGCCTGTAAGGCACATCCCTAGGGAGACTGTAAAGGGGCCTCCCCTGAGCCTCACTATGCACGGCAGCACTTGATCACTGTACCACCGTCTTCCCTGGGGTCACAGCATTTTATGTGGTGCACAACCCAGTCACTGTCACTGGGTAACATTAAAATTCCTTGGTTGACTTCTGGCAACCCGTAACGACTTAACGTGCTTTCCGAAGCACGGAGGGGTCTTGTTATGTAAAGATGTTCACCCATCCACGGACCAACCGCGGCAAGTGTAGCTTAACCTGTTCGATCGCGCATGCGGCTGTTATTACTTAGCCACAAACCCTTCGGAGCAATTTTATTATTTTACTTTTAAATTTTCTTCTTGAATTGTTACCATTTAATTACCACCACCGTTAGGTACAGACGCCAGCAAATCAAGCTACTACAACCTGTCAAATTTCTATAATAGATTTTCAACTTTATCGCTGAAGCATAAGGTTCAAAGTTGATTGGTAAAATTTGACAGTTTCGGATAGCTTGATGTGCTGCCGTCTGTACCATTTACATTTTTCCAAAAACAACAGCAGATTAAAGTATAAAACGCAGATTTACCGCAGGTTTAAAAATAATAAATCCACATTATAATTATAGGACATGCGGGTGCTCGCTACTAAACGTATAAATATTAAAATTTGATTAAAATGTATGCCGATCAGCGTTCCACTTGATTTATGTCCACAAAAAATGGCCTAAGCCTGATTTATTGAATTGTATAGCCTCTTGGCTCATAGAAATCTCTTTGAGTGAAAACGAAATCATAATATCGTATCGTAAATTACAGAAAAAAAGGCAATGAATGAAAATGTCATGATTGGATTACCCAGTATGTAGGAGGGTTACACACGTCTCACGTAATAATAGCAAACACACCTTCTAATCTATAGGTATAATAAAGCTGAAAGGGTTTGTTTGTTTGAACGCGGTAATCTCTGGAACTACCAGTCGGATTTGAGAAAATCTTTTCGCGTGTGATAGCCCAATTCTTGAGGAATGCTATAGGCTATTTAACGTCTCGCTAGGACTCTTAGGAGCAGAGCAAAGAAGAAAAAAAGTCAGATAAAACGCTTAGCAAAAACCAATGATACACTTATAATATCACATTGGCAAAAACGAAGCAATAGCGCGGGCAGACGAGATGCGACGAGGTGGATCGGGGGAAAAAGAAATTTCACGCGGACAGAAGCTAGTATATGTAACTCAAACTGGCCAATGTACTTTACCAGACGGCGAAATATGGAACTATACAAATATTTTATACTGATCTTAAAAAAAATACTATTAACACTACAAGGATTACAAGTTCGTGGCCACCCTGTATTCCAGTTTGATGGCAATTACGATTATAAGTGACGTCACAAATGTCATGCTGTCATATAAACTAGCTCGTACCACTCGTACCACTCGTACTGGGGACTAGTTTCCTGCCTATGTCTATCAGTTTCCTTTTAAGTCTAGCTAATTAACTTCTCACTTATATTGGAAATGAAAGACTGTTTCAAGTAGTTATTATTTTATATACTATTACTATTATTTTTATTTTATTTTTACTTAGTCCACTTTTTCTGTTTAGGACATTGGTAATTAAAAAATAAATAAAAATGAAGTGTCCGTTTGTAATGTCAAAATAACAGTTTTTTTGCTAAATACAAGTAGGGGTAGGTACCTACTTTAAATAAAAAAAATAAAAATGTTTGTCTGTTTGATCCGACCATGGGGATGCTTTGAAACCTAGGGAGGACATAGGCTACTTTTTATCGACATACCAAGCGGGCGAAACCACGGGCGGAAGCTAGTTTATTTATTAAATATTTTTATTAATCTTCTCTTCGTATCAACTTGAAATTTAGAATAGTGTTAGATGACGTTTGCCCAACTAATTTGCAAAAAAGAAAGAAATAAAAATGTATGTATATTTTTTGCAACAGGGACTGAAATGGAGTCTGAAAAATTCGAAGTGGGGCTACTAGGGCGTGTGGGGTACCATATGAAAGAGCGAAGTTTGCACATTCTCAATTTTTTTTCTTTTTTTTTTAGGCCGCATAGTTTTCAACTTTTGATGACAAATGTAAAAAAAAATACCGTCCCCCCCCCTTATCTCCGAAGATTGCAAAGAATAATTTCTGATTTTTCATCTGAAATTATTCTATGTGATAGAAATGTATGTAAAAATTACAGGAAAAATAAAACTAAGACTCTAAATAGAACACTTTTTCAGAAAACATCAACAAAAGTTATATTAGTTCCACTATCGGTCAAGAGATGGTGCTGACATAAAACTGCAATATTCTACACCGCAGTGCACAGTGTTAAAATTCTCTGACAAATATAAGCCTCGCCGATGAAAATTAAAAAACATATGATGGTACGGAACCCTCGGTGCGCGAGTCCGACTCGCTCTTGCCCGGTTTTTTTTATAATGAAATTAATTATTGTAATATTCATTACATTTTATAGCCACACACGGGATACCTGCACACGTCTTTTAATTACTTACTAACGAAATAATCATGATGTATATGCACCATGGTGCAAGAAATTTATGACATTTTCTCAAAACGTTTAAATAATCGTGAATGTCTCAATTAATAACACTTTAACTTGAACAAACATTGCATCCTTAATAAAAAGTAATTACTAATTACGGTTACCGCAACAGATAAAAAAGACGATTAAAATTAATTATTTAGAGGTGCCTCGCGGGGGGCGCATCGAGCGATGTAAAATATAGATAGTTGAATTGCAGACTTTAGTGATGTACCCGATAAGCATTTTATTTTTTTCGTTGCTCTGCGAAAGTAAACCGTGTTAACATTGTAATGGCAAAAAGAAAGTTTTTATAAATATCTAATTTCAGATTTTAAAAGACTAAGTTGGTAGGTAATCTTACAATTCTTTCTATTATGTTTTTTATTTTTTTATTGTTTGTTAATCAAAAAAAGTTACAAAACATTGTTGAACAATTAAACATACCGCACAAACCATCGCGGGTATAACAGCGGTATGGCAAGTATATATTTTTTCTTCTTGTCTTGTAAGTAGGTACCTATTTTACTAGCAGCGCCCCGCGGTTTCACCCGCATAAGTGTCGATCTCGCGGGAATACCGGAATAAAAAATATCCTGTGTTATTCTGATGTATAGCTATATTTAAAAAAATAAAATTCTTTCAATCCACACAAACTTTCGCCTTTATAATATTAGTGTGATTAATTAATAAATATAAGTAGGGTTTCTTCTACTCTCACAGCGCTGGCTTCCAGCGCGGCGCGATGACCGGGCGGCGTATTGTTCTTCGATATATCGAAAGCATTCGACAAAGTCGGGCACAGTGGCTTATTATATAAGCTCTACCTACTAGGAATGCCAGACCGCCTCGTGCGCATCTTACGAGACTTTCTGTCGGATCGCACTTTCCGCTACCACATCGAGGGTGCACACTCCTCCTATCATCCCATTCGTGCCGAAGTCCCCCAGGGATCCGTTTTTTCTCCCCTTATGTTCACCACCGACATTCCCAATAGTAAAAAGACTCAGTTGGCTGTATTCGCCGACGACACTACCATTGACTATACCGGTCGCTGTCAGGACTCTATCACTCGCACAAAAGGACTTTGATAATAGCTTCGTGAAGGGTTTTTTTACACCCTGTTTGTGCAGACGCCAGCACTTCAAGCTACTACACAATCTGTCAAATTTCTTTAATAGATTTTCAACTTTATCGCCAAAGTATAAGGTTCAAAGTTGATTGGGAAAATTTGACAGTTTCAGGTAGCTTGATGGCGTCTGTACATAAAGGTACATATCCTATTCCAATATTCCTTTGATTTTGGCAATAATCTTCGTCTACCTCTAACTAAGCTTACATTGTTGATATAATTGATTCTCGTAGCTTAGGTATAAATAAACATATCACTAATGGGACTTACCGCAGTACCTACCTAGCACCTGGTATATAATATGATTGAGGGTAGAACAACAGCTATATCTATATACATAGGCGACACCTAAATAAAACATGTAAACTTTCTGGAATAAATTCTCAAAATGATTATAATCTAACTAAGTTTTTTACGTGATAACTATTTCAACCCTTGGAAAAGTGTTGATTGTACTTTACACAAGTCCGTTCCACTTCTGTCTGTCTGATAGTGTTATTCTGTGAGTCTGATATAATGATATAAACACATTGTTCATGTGTTATCATCATTCTCCTGCCCTTATCCCAATTTATTTGGGGTCGGCGCAATATGTCTTTTTCTTCCATACTTCTCACACACTCCCTTCCCCCGCTTCCCCCTTCCCTTCATTCTTCCTTCTCCCTTCTCCTCTCTCTTCTTCTTCTTCTTCTTACATGTCTTTTTCTTCTTCTCTTTGTTCATGTGTTATATGAGCATAAATATGTATAACTAGACATCCTACACTACAGTGGCAATTTAACACAACACTCAAACCCCAACGATATTTTTTCCGATTCCCATCAGCGTACGAGACAAAGCTTCGTAAACGAGCCCCAATAAATTTAAGTATCTCACATAAATTCTCAAAGAATCCTTAGCGGAAGATATAAGTACTTCGGGTTTATCTGTAATCACTCTCAAATGTAGTTAGTCATCAGCCGAGCGTATCAAATGTAAAATTGATCGTAATGACTACTTGATTGAATGTCATCGTAAAATACTACTAATGTTCGTCTTGGAAGCTTTATTTGCTGTTTAAAGAAACGATTATCTAGAACTTGTAAGATTTTTTTGTTGAGAAAAGTTTAGGGGATCTACTTTTATCAATCAATTAGTATGAAATGAAGTGAATGGAAGGAAGTGGTTGCAACTCGCAAGCGGTACGGCTGAGTTGTCCTAGTTTCGATTCCTGTGTAGGGCAAAGTGTTATTGGAATTTCTCAGTGCAGCCCGTAGTCTGGATTTGTGCCCAGTTGACGGCAATAGGCTCGCCCTTTATTACATGGGACTTGAACATAACTAGCGAAATGTGAGTGAATTATAGGTGCAGCTGTGTCTAACGCTTCGAGGAATTCAGGCGTGATAAGGAATGAAATTATGAAATTGATTTTTGCGTTACCGGTAATCATGGGATCTTAATTTTATCAATAAGTTTGAAAACATAATCACGGTTAACACAAAACAGGCGAAATAAGGTGGAAACATGAGAAAAAATCTTGTTAAAAACATGTCGATTTGCTCGGGTGAGATACCATAGATTCTTAAAGTTACCAAATACGGAGAGACAACAAACGAATATAATACTTACGATCCGCCTTGCAAAATATTTACACGAAACGATCGGACTGTTCAGTTTTAACGATTTGCTTTTAAAACTAAGCGTCGAGACTTTGTAAGAGATCGATCTCATCAGATCAACGTCCATACACGGTTCAGATTCTATTCAGATCGTACATCAGACGGATCTGAAGATAAAACCATATATGGTCGCTCTTACACAAATGCTAGATCGAACCGTAAACCTCCTGCAAGATCAGCTAACTACCAGATTACACCTAAAACAGACCTAAGAAATAACTATCAACAACACAGCAATACCGCCAGTCTCTTGGGTATATTACAATCGACAGATAACTATTATTCGTGGAATAAAATTGACGTCTGACAGTTTTTGTATGGAAGAATTGTCAAAAATTCAAAATTATTCCTCCGATAAAATTGTCTGGCTTTGGAAAAATCAGCTCGTAGTTAGGTTAGTTTTAATTTTAATAATTTGTTAGCTAATTTAGTTTAGGAAGTTTATCCAGTGTTTATATTTTTATCTTCTTCAACCTTTTGACCGCCACAGTCAAGTATAGATGATAAACAAAAATGTGCCCAGCACGCCACGGTTCGCCTACATGACAGACTTTGACGTCGAGGGCACGATTTTGATTTTTTTGACATGTGGCAGTCAACTCCAATGATCACTCACTATGTATTTTAAAGTAGTTCTTAGGTTATGATAAGGAAGTCTTGCAGATCTGGTAGCGTCGTGTGACGCGTCGTTGAGCTCCCTTAAATAGGGTTGAGCTACACGACGACTGATACATGCGTGCCCTCTGTTGGGGCAGGTCAAAGCTGCAATGGCTCTTTCTTCAAAATGCCCTTCCAGACATGGCCCTGTATTGTTAGACTCACATAAAATCCTAATAATATACTGTTTGACCTTTAAAGGAACCATGACCTCTGAGTTTGTTTAAGCATTTCTTCTCAAGGATCAATCGGCTAGAAAATGCCGGCGCCATTTTGAAATATTGACCAACTTAATATTTACGCGTAAAAGTGTCATAATATAAGATGTAGCTGCTAAGCCAAGAGAAAGATAAACAAAATTTCTCCCAATGAGACTTACAAGGCTAGTACAGACACCAGCACATCAAGCTACCCGAAACTGTCAAATTTTCCCAATCAACTTTGAACCTTATACTGTAGCGATAAAGTTGAAAATCTATTAATGAAATTTGACAGATTGTAGTAGCGTGATGTGCTGATGTGATGTTATTGTGGTAATGTGCCCATTATTTATCAGCTTACTTTGCTTTACTAACAAAAGACGTAACAATTTCGTGATTCCCTTGAACCTTGACCCTTGGCTGGTCAACCAAAAATGTTCCGAAGAGCTCAGAATTAATGCCTTTTTGTAACTATGTTACTTAGCTTAAGTAACTTAGTGATTACTTTCTTTATCTTGTGTAGGTATTATTGTTCTTTTTGAATGCTCATTAGTTTTGTCACAAGATAAAAAGTGAAATAATCAATAAGTTCTCTTAGAAGTCTTCATGTCTCATGTGCACATGGTTTTGCCTCATTCGTCTTTTTGGACTGGGAATTTTAATATTGATTTTGAAGATGATAACACTGTTGAAATTCAAAAAGAAATCGAAACATTACCGTCATTCCGTTACCAAAAAGTCAAAAGAAACAGCCATCTTATAAAAGGGTCAATTAAATCTAGAGCATAAACTATTACGGATATGATTCAAGAAGTAAGTAGAGAGCTGCTTACTACTCAATGCATAACATGCATGATCAGCCTGTAATGTTCCCACTGCTGGGACACGGGCCTCCTCTCTGTGAGAAGGAGTGGGCCGTAATCTTCCACGCGAATTTTTGATTACGACTCAATAACTCATAGAAGAATTTAAATAAATGCTATCAGACCTTATGGTCACTTTCACCGTTTTGTTGTCTTATCATCCTTTTATCATCAGCCTTGGTTTTGAAGACGACTACACTGTTGTAATTAAAAACTTTAACAATTAGGCAATGGTTTTTGTGAGTTATTCCGGCCTGATCCCCTGAACCCCCCTCCTCGATCCCTTGCTAATTTTTCTTCTGTTTAATCTCTGTCTTATGTTTCTGTTCATAGCAGAAACAAAAAAAAACCCCAAAATGTTAAAGGAAACTGTAATCACACAAGCAGATCACAAAAAAAACAACTTAAATTTACGGATATGATTCACCCAAAATCCTTCAAAGAAACGTCCCCAAAATTGCGAAACGATCCAACAAACGATAGAGCACTGTTACTTACGACATTCAATACACCTCTCATAATTCATTCAGTGCCGAATACCCAACGTTTACGGCCACAAAGTTGTATTTAAATAAACTGCGATAAATCCTCCTCTCAACACATAAAAAGATATATATCTCTGATCTCGTGGATTCTGATATTAATTTCATATATCTTATATCTCTGCGTCTCGGTTTGAAACCACAAAATAGGGAAGAACAGAAGGTCGGCTCCATACAAGGAAAGAAAACTGGCGCATGCACACAGACGCGTGCGTACGGAGTTCTTAAAACAAAAATACCAGTCGCGAGTGCATTTGCACTCGCTGTACGTGAAGCGTGTCCATGTGTGCGTGCAATTTTTAATCGTTGTATGGGCTAACCTTCTGCATCTATCCATTCTGTGGTTAAACGCAACGTTCGATTTTCAAGACTTCTTGATACGCCAATTTATGGCGTTCGAACACTTTTTATTGGTCGCTTTTGTGTGACGTCATCGCATACGTTATAAAGTACGGTTTACAGTTATTTTGAATCGGTGACAGTGGATAAAACATGGCGTAGGCGTGTTTATTTATAATAAAGTTTTATTGTTGTTGTTCGTAATGTTTGGAGGCTTCCGACAGTATTTAGTTATGGTTTTAGTTTTGAGTGGGTGAGTTATGAGTTCTTCGGATGGGAACTTCCGTTTTACATTGCTAATACACTCTTAACGCCTACAGTTTCTCGTTGGGTTTTAATATGCGTTTAACGATAGGAGGGTTTATTCTGTTTCATTATTACTTTTCAAGCATCATCAAATCAGACTTGAAGTAGGTAGACAATACAGTTAGAAACAAATGCTAAAGTGACATATTTGAAAAAGCCTTTACTTATCCAAAGCTTTTTATGGTCTGTGCCTAACTCCGCTATTCTACAGGGTGGCTAATTTTAAAGTATACAACTGTTTACCTACTACAAATGAAAATTACTAGATTAGGCTTGGCAATTTCGTATGAAAAACTACATCTGCCTAATCTCCACATTTTTATACTCGACTAGCTTCTGCCCGCGACTTCGTCCGCGTGAAATTTCTTGTACCCCCACCCCGTCGCGTCGCAACACTTCGTATTCGCTTACCGTTCACTCTGAGTTTTTTTCTTTTTGCTCGGCTCCTAAGGGTCATAGCGTGATGTTAAATAGCCTATAGCCTTCCTCAAGAATTGGGCTATCAAATGCAAAAAGAATTCAAATCTGACCGGTAGTTAAAGAGATTATCGCGTTCAAACAAACAAACTCTTCAGCCTTATTATTAGTATAGATAAAAAACTCTATGGCCCATAACTCCTTAATACTCTTAACATCTTACACACGTGATAACTTTTAAACGAAATATCCGATTGAGATGAAACAAAAAGTATTTTACTTCTTCATAAATACTCTTGATAACATAATGCTTAATTTCGATAAAGATTAATATTACGATACATATTTAACGTAGTTTTTTTTTCTTCAGACGATTTAATAATTATTTTGAACACAAAATCGGTTATTGTGAGTAAACCATGATAGCTAGACATATGTTCTCGTGGACTTTTTTGTAGGTCTTAATGGGCTCTACAAACCCGTAGTACATTATTTTGTTCTATTGTCAATAGTTTTTGCAGCGCACGCAAAAATAGGTTTTCGATTTTACACCTTGTGTTACAAAATAGCAATTTTATTACGGATCCCTAATTTTGAAGAAAAAAAATATAGCCTATAGCCTTCCTCGATAAATGGACTACCCAACACTAAAATAATCATTCAAATCGGACCAGTAGTTCCAGAGATTAGCGCGTTCAAACAAACAAACAAACTCTGCAGCTTTATTATATTAATATATTAGTATTAGTATATAGATACGAATCTGGTGAATTTGGGGGTCAAATTAATGTCAACATTGCTTGGAACTTATTATTTCAAAACATTCCTCTCAAGGTTTCGATTATGTTTCGTTCTACATGATTTCTGGCTGCATCATATTGGAACCTTTTGTTTTCTGGGTCTAACTGATAGATTTGACGAGTTTTTTTCTTTTGTTTTTCTGCAATCGGTCCCTGGACTATGAGCAGATTTGTTGTTGGATTTGATGGTGCAAAGTGGTTTCTCGAGCGAGATTTCCCTCATAATATTTCATGGCAGCATGTCCTAGTTGGCATTGGCAAGGTCCACCACAGCTAGCCTTTTCAGCAAGATTGGATGAGTTAAAATACATAAAAAAACTACACTATTGCGATTACTAGTCACAGTAACAGCAGCACCTATGCTGTAGCCTTTTCAAGGAAAAATGTTAAAAGTACTAAGTAGGTACACATAACCAGAAAGACAAAAAGAATTTACGAGTCCTGTCTGGGTCAACAAAGGTTAGGTACTCTTCTCCACAATAGTGAAAATGTTGTTCATAAAATTTAATCCTCTGTGATCACAATAATGGGATTAGTTAAAAATTGGGTTGTTTTTACCCAACTGCGCCAGAAGGAGGGTTATTCAATCCGTAGGTACTTAAGATAAGAAATTAAGGTTAAAATAACTGAATTTAATGCGGTAGTCATAGTCTTACTCATGACTTCATAGGCGTCTTTTATAGAGCACCGTAAAATTTGGCGCCAAATGAAAATGGTGGACAAAAATTTTTTGTATACCTACATTCGAGTTGGCCACTCTCAATCAATAATAACGATAAAGCAATTCAAACTTTTGAATCACTAGAATTTTAAATCATGACAACTTTTGGAGGCCACTGTATCTATAACATATACTTCGATATGAATGAATCAAAAATAGATGACAAAAATGAAAAAGAATAAAAACCTTTTTCCAAAAAAAAAAAACACTTCTAATTGAAAAAAATGACTTAATTTCGGAAGTCAAAGTCGTTGGTTCCACATTTTCGTTTTTTGACACCGTGTTCTTTTTTTAAACTCATTGGCTTTTTTTATTTATTTATTTATTTATTTAAGGAAAAACAAACAGTAGCACAATAAAAAACAGTCATAAAATCTTAAATATAACTAATAAAACAATTATGCTACCCACTACGTTCTCCACAGATTACAATTTAAAGTACTTAAAACTAGCTAGGAACACAGATACATTAGTCCTAGAACTCATAGGTACCTATCTGGATTTTTAAATTAATAAAAGAAAGAAAAACAATATATATTCTAAACTAAATTTGTGTGCGTACATTATTAAACATTACGTTATTATACAAGGTGTAACAGAAAAAAAAAAAAATATATATATATAAACACGCAAAAAAAAAAGAAAAAGATAATAAAATAAAAAACGCAAGTCCTGAAGGTAGTTTGTTCATAATTGACTACTGAATCGATTACAAAGTTATTTCTTAAAAAAAATATATATATATATATATGTATCTTACCATGCTGACCGCCGATTTAGCCAAAGAAAAAAAAAAAAAGTAAAGTAAGTAAGTTTTTGTAAAAAAGTTTTTAATTTTTACTTTTTAGTTGTACGTCTACCCCACACAAATTCATTTAACACTACTTGCTATGTGTGCAGTGTGCAGTGACTGGAAGTTGTTAAAACATCATCAATCAAAACTAAGGGAAAAAAAACCGTATTATTGAAGCTAACTTAAAAACTACTACTGCTAAACTACTAGTTGGGAAAAAGGCTAGGCAGATGATGATGATGTTCGGGCATAACTCCGTCATAATATAGACGGATTTGCAAAATTGATTTTTTAATAAATGAGGACCACTCCTGAGGCATAATACCGTATGTAGTGTAAACATCCGAATTGAGAACCTCCTCCTCTTTTGAAAGCGGTTAAAAAGAAAAATAAACTCACAACACATAATAATGTGATCAAAATCAGTAAACAGATCAACATCCAAAAATTCCGATAAATCAACCACCAACATTCAGACACCAAAATCTTGGCAACTCCCAGATTAATACACGAACAGGAAGTAATATAAAGAGATCGGTTAGCGTTCCGCCCATCTCATGGGTCCCATGCGACAGACGGGTCCAAGGGTGGGAAGTAACATGCCATGGGCGGTGCTGCAATTATGAGTAAAGGTGTTGGTGAATTATTATATTATGTAAGATGGTTGTTAGAAGGCTGGGGTGGCTGGAAGGTGGATGCGGTTCAGGTCATGTCAAAATAGGTTTCGTTGGTAGTTGGTACCTATTTGATTTGATGAAGAAAGGGTTTGAGAATCTCTAACACTGTATTGGGAACACAGAATGCGTTATTTCACCTGCATTCTGTACCTACAATTTGTATTTAAAAACCATCATGGATGGAATGGAAGGATGGAAACGGGACCCTATTACTAACACTCCACTGTCCATCTGTCACCAGGCTGTATCTCATGAACCGTGACAGTTAGACAGTTGACATTTTCACAGATGATGTATTTCTGTTGCCGCTATAACAACAAATACTAAAAACAGAATAAATTAATATTCAAGGGGGGCTCCCATACAACAAACGTGTTTTTTTCGGCGTTTTTACCGTGTGGTACGGAACCCTTCGTGTGCAAGTCCGACTCGCACTTGGCCAGTTTTTTATTTCATTTCATTAGGATAACAGATAAAGTTAAGTACCTACTTGCAGTTTCCATTGAATTTTATCAAGAATGATGCTTTGAGATCACAAAAGTTACACAGTCTTGTCTCTAAAAACAGCAATAAGTGGTGGTTTTGCTTTTCAATCAAATAAATCAGATGGTCAAAACAACCCCTATTATAAATACAATATTTTTCTTTGGTAAATGACAGAAAAGGGGTTAAGAGGCACACCCATCAAATAAATCGTCAACTCGAAATCGAAATCCGGGGAAAATATCAAATTTCTTACGGAGAACTGCACCGAAATGTGCGCAATCGCATCTATCACACGATCAGAATGCATGAGTGAGATGCCAGCGGTGTGCGAGCGAGAGGACCGAGTCACGTTCCACGGTTTACCGCGCGTCGATTTAAAGTTATAGTAATGAATATAAATAAGTTTTGCAAACTGCACACAGGGAATGTGAGGAGTCGTGTGGCCAGATTATTGTTTGAAAACGTCATCAAGTAGGCTAATGAAGAAACTTATGAATTCTCGTTGCGATATCTTCATTATCTAAGTAGGTACTAGCAACTACTTTTGGTCATAACCCCCATTAGAGCGCTTTTCTTATGCACGGGCCAGTGGCCACCCCCGCCCTGCATTGTTTTCGTCCACCAAAAGCTTCAGCGCACATAATTAAAAAAAAAACTCCCAAGTATTAAAAGCAAGACGCGACGCAATCGTTAGAAATGCAAGGTGTACTTCATCATCATCTGCCTAGCCTTTTCCCAACTATGTTGAGGTCGGCTTCCAGTCTAACCGGATGCAGCTGAATACCAGTATTTTACATGGAGCGACTGCCTTTTTTTTTTTCCGCTGAGAAATGACGTTACGCATCTCCGCTCGTCGGGGGAAGAGACGGAGTATGTGGGACTCCCTGCCAGGGTGGCAGTATACCCACTAAAACTCAGCGGTGTTCCCTCATCGCCTTGATGGGGAGGTCATGGGAATCCGGCTCAGCCTTTGCATCCACAACCCCCCCGGCGCATGCCCGCCTAGCTGGCGGGTCCCGCATGTCCCCCCGTCTGGGGGTGGGCTACATGAATGGCCGGGAACACCTGGCCATTCCCGTCCGGCACTGGTGGAAGCCTGTGCAATACAGGCGAGCCTGCTGGCTTCCACCTGGGAGGAGTCGGAGATGACTGTCATACTGACGTCTTCTTCGACCCCTCCTCCGCCTTCGAAGCTGCGCCGCGAGAGGGTCTTCCTCCCGCACGCGCTCCGCCGCCTCCTTCTGGGACATGACGTGTTCGCAGAAGGAGGCGACTGCCGCCCAGGACCCCTCATCCCCTAGCATGGCGTTGACCAAGCCGGGGAGCGAGAGGTCCGTTCCGATCGCCGCGGTGAGACTGCGGCGCGGCTCGGACCACGACGGGCACACCTCGAGAGTGTGCTGCGCCGTGTCCTCCGCCGCGATGGAGCGACTGCCTGTCTGACCTCCACAACCATGTTACTGGGTAATACGATACTCCTTGGTAAGACTGGTTGTCAGACTTTCAAGCTTCTGACTACCCGTAACGACTGTCAAGTTCCACGAATGACAGCCGGGACCAACGGCTTAACGTGCTTTCCGAGGCACGGAGTGCAATTAACGTTTAAGAAAAGGGACATTGTTCATTTTAGGGTCATCCTTCTTAGGCGACATTCTTCATTCATTGGTCAAACAAAAAAAAAGGTGTTGCAAACTAAGATTTCAACGTGCATCCGAAAAAGTTTGCAAAGGGTCATGCACAACGACCACTAATCCATACTAATAATTATTATAAATGCGAAAGTGTGTCTGTCTGTCTGTTACCTCTTCACGCTTAAACCGCTGAACCGATTTAGGTGAAATTGAGTCCCGGAAAAGGACTATAAGGCGATAGCCCACGGGATCGACAATTACGCGGGTGAAACCGCGGGGCGCAGCTAGTAAATAAATAAAATAATAATGATTACAGAATACCTACGCTACGCCCTCACCTTCAAAAAGAAAAAATAGGTACTTATAACAACCGGAAATAAAGTTTAAAGACCGTCACTTAGGAAAGTATCTTAATTACGCCAAGAAAGATATCGTTAAAAATCTAGATAACTAAAATTAAGCGTGTCTTAAAATTCAGGTTGAAGCATTTACTTTATACGAAGCTCGTTAAAACTGACTACAAGGACCGTGGAGGGAGAAGTGTAAAATATCCTCCTTCTCCAAATACGACCCTCAATTTTAAATGGTTCTTCAGTCAAAGTCAAACCTATAATAATATTATAAAGGAACAGGGTGTAAAGTTCACTCATACTCTATAGAAAAGGGAGGATCCTCCGACCAGACGGGTGTTGTGTCAAATAAATAAAAGACACTTTTGAATGTCAAACAAGAATATAGAATATTGATTCTAGTTGCCTAATTTTCTTACGTTTTTTGCAATTTGCAGGTCAGTGTCAGGTTGTATCATCATCTGCCTAGCCTTTTCCCAACTATGTTGGGGTCAACGGCTTAACGTGCTATCCTAGGCTCGGAAGGGTCTTGGTATGTAAAGATGGTCACCCATCCACGGACCAACCGTGGCAAGCGTAGCTTAACCTGATCGATCGACCCGTGCGGCTGTTATTACTTAGCCACGAGCCCCCCAATCCATTTGATTGATATTTCATGAAACAGTCATTCATTTGAATTTCGCGGGTGCCCTGGTGCTCAAAATAACTATGGTAATAATAATTATGTAGGCTCCACACAAAACAATATATTTCCCCAGGATTTGCTCATTATTTACAGTAAGATGTTGGAACGAACATCATTATAAGCAAAGATAGAATTACCTACATCGTATAATAAACTTACTGACTGGATAATTATCGTCTTTACAATTATTATCTAATTCTCCTTGTTCTTATAATGGAGAGCAGCGGTGGTCCAGTGGTCACGGACACGACTTACGAGTTGTAGGTCGTAGGTTCGAACCCAGACAGGCGCTTTACTTTGTGTAAATTATTTTCATCACCACTGCTCTCAAAACGGTGAAGGAAAACATCGTGAGGAAACCGGCATGTCCTAGAACCAAAAATTCGAAGACATGTGACATCCACCAACCCGCACTGGGCCCGCGTGGTGGATTACGGCCCACTCTCTCTCATTGAGAGAAGGCCTGTGTCCCAGCAGTGGGAACATTATAGGCTGATTATGGTATGGTTATGGTTATATTGAGCTATTTGTTGTGTAAAATATTGGTGAATATTTCTTCTTGGCAGGACAGATTGAAGGGGCTTAGTTTTTAATTGTTATAAAAGATGGAGAAGACATTTTTTGTCGCACTCGCGACATTTCAATTTTCAAAACCTAAATAAATAAGCAACTTTACTTTAACCAAATCTAAAAATAACAAAATTAAATCCTTACTTAACTAAAATTATACAGAAACTAAAAAATTGCGTCGAAAAATTAATCCGCATCGCTGTCAACTACGTTGTATGGCGATGGCCAAGGTAAAAGCCAGCCCTTGGGTCAAGGGAAGTGTCAACCAGCCGTTTCGAAATTTCTTTAAAAAGACCATGAGCACTCGGACCCCATGACCCGATGGTTTCAACCCCAAACGGCTCGAAAATATAATTTCCGATAAGGTTATTATATTTCCGCAGCCGCAGCAGCAGCGCCATTGGACATTTTTTATTTTTGTGTTTTCAAATTCCCAGAAAATTCAATTTGTTTAGTTAGAAATTAAAAGACATTAAAGTACCGTTTAGTAGACACCTATGGACTGCCATTATGACTGCGTAGTTTGACATGAGCAAGAACGTCTAAAGCATTAATGCGTAAAAAATAAAACTTAATAAAAAAGCGCGCTTTTGTATTTTCAACGCTCGGCATAGCGCCGAAAGATGAGAATCCAGCAGCGCGCTTTTATTTAGGCGTTCGTTTAGGTGACGCTTAGTGTTAGTGAAAACGGGCATCAAGGTGAAAGAAAATGCCTTCTTTTCTGAAGAATAGTGTTGTCAAACTTCAACTAACGATAGCCGTTTGGGTTTTAAACAGGTATACTTACCATGAAACGGGCAGGGCCTCAAGTCTGCCATTACAATAGTGTCAGAATGGTCTATCATTGATTTCATAAAAGTTGATTTTGACAAGTTTGGTACTCTACTAATAGGTATAATGGCGTCATTATGACTTTCCAATGGTCAACAACTGACACTCCATTGAAAGAAATGGCATAGAATGCCAATCTCGTACATACACAAATGAATTACTGACTTAGGCGGTAATCTGCTAAAATGACAGCTCCTTTGATCAGTGACCTACAATAAAATTAGAACGTCATTGTGTCATTGCTTTTAATTTGTTACGAGTATCGTATATGTTCTGTGCTATTGATCGACCAATGATCGACCATTATGAATTTAGCAGATTACGAACTTTTAGCAAAATGACAATGGGATCGTGTTGGAATGACGAATTTATAAAAATAGCAGACTTGGGCCCCTGGAGTCTTACATGATAGTTCTTTATTATCAAGCTGTCATTCTCTCTCAAATCAAACCATTTAGAATTGAACAGTTGCACTGGCAAGTAATATGCCAGGCGTGAGCTCTCTTGTTATAATATAATGCATTAAATCCATTTTCCTATTATTACCTTTAAATTATGCTGAATAAAATCAGTATACTTGTACTAAAATGCAAAACTTGCGAGTTATCGTGAAATAGCTCGGAAAATTCACTGTTTACTCGTATCGTGAGATTGACGGAAGATTCATGACCTAGAAAATATGCTGGCAGCTCAACGGAGGATAAACTTGAGGAATTTCCTCTTTGCTTTTTCTTATACTTACAGTTTCTTAGAAACTGTAAGTATAAGAAAATGCAATACTTGGTGGTTGGATGCGAGAAGCACAGAACTGGTCGAAGTGGAAGTGCTTGGGGGAGGCCTATGTCCAGCAGTGGACGTCTTTTGGCTGAAATGATGATGATGATACTTGGTGGTGACCTAATTCTTCAGTACATATTATAACGTAAATTTTATGAAAATTATTAGGGATCTTGACATAGGGAAACATTTTTTTTTTTTTTTTATATTCGGAAGATTTAACACATTCCATGTCATCTTTACATACCGAGACCCCTCCGTGCCTCGGAAAGCGCTCGTTCCACTAAAATCCCCTAGACCAGTCCCCCAGGAGACTACACAGTACTCGATGGACGTTAAACCGTTGGCCCTGGCTGTCATTCCTGGATCTTTGACAATCGTTACTGGTAGTCAGAAGCCCGAAAATCTGACAACCACTCTTATTTTCCAGTAACTGGATTGTGGAGGTCAGATAGGTAAATACTGGTATTCAGCTGAATCCGGTTAGACTGGAAGCCGACCCTAACATAGTTGGGAAAAGGCTACACAGATGATGATGAACAAACAATTACAAATTATATACCTAATACAACTAAATAGAACGTATGGAGTTATACAAATGTACAACCCACAACGTTCTCCACAGATACACAAAAAGACAAATACAATATGGATAAAGTAAAAGTCGGACAAAATAGATAAGTACAGACGCCATCTGTCAAATTTCTTTAAAAGATTTTCAACTTTATCGCCAAAGCATAAGGTTCAAAGTTGATTGGGAAAATTTGACAGTTTCGGGTAGCTTGATGTGCTGGCGTCTGTACATAAAATAAAATAGAAATAAATTACAGCTAGATACTGCGAAGGGACACTAAAGAGATTCACTTATTTTTTTAATTATGTCAAACAATGTTTCAAAATTTTGTAACTGATAAAGCAAATAAACAGCCCGAAAGTCTGACAACCAGTCTTTCCAAGGGGTATCGTATTACCCAATAACTGGGTTGTGGAGGTCGGATGAGTCGCTCCATGTAAAATACTGGTATTCAGCTGCATCCGTTTAGACTGGAAGCCGGCCCCAACATAGTTGGGAAAACTAAGAATGATGATGATGAAAACAAATAAACATCAAAAGCAACAGCATATAATGGTGGTTAAGTTGGTCTTTATATTGGCTAGACACAGTTCTTGATTCTTAATCATTATATCCCTACAAGAAAACAAGGACAACCCAATATAGATTCTCTAATGACTGGCGTCACAGTTTCTTACATAATGTACGAGTTGTAATGTGTTTTCGGGTTACAAGTTCGAAACACTGTTGACCAATGACCATCCTAACATTGTGAACTTTAAATTAAACAGGGTCTAGACAGACCCATTACGAAGCCGTCATCTACGCAATCTGAACTTCAAACTTTAAGTAACTTTGTGCAAAAATTATTTCTGGGACTTTCATTTTTGGTGTGAAAATTCGCTGTTTACATTACATACATTTCACACTACCGAGTGTGAAATGTAACGCACGAAAAACATTGAGCTTATGAATACGAGTAGAAGTAGAGTATATGTTAGAACTTGTTTTTGTAAAAAAACATAAAAAATAGTTGAAACTTTTACCTTCAATATCTCCGTAACCAGGTTCTCTGGCAAGGTCCAATTAAAAAAAAATCACAATGACGGAACAAGTGTCTCTCGGCTTCGTTTTACATCCGTTAGTCAATCCTCAATATTCCTTTTCATGAAACTTATATGTAATCTCAAAATGGAAGTCTCCATGGATCTTGTTCCGATCTACGGGAATGCACCGCGACCTCTCCCGTGGGCATCGGCGTCCCATTCACAGTACGACTGCTTCGGGTACTGCGACACATATCGACGACTATTTCCAACTCAAACACGCCCCTGTGATCAGTTTGCATGCAAATCTGACTGTTGTCTGAACAAATGTAGCTCCAAATAAGATTTTTGATAACCTTTTTAATATTCTATGAGCATTGTAATGTAGCAATTTCGTGTGAGATTATGAGTTGGTTTATTGTAATTTATTGTTGTGCATGCTTTATACAACTTGTATTACTTTTAATTTTATTGAACTTTCGTCTCTTTCTTAGTTATAAGTTAATTTTCTTTAGAGACAAGATTATTTATTAATAATCATGGGGGATTATTAATAAATAATCTTGTCTGTGGCGGTATCTACATTGCCATATGTGAACTATATGCGTAGTTGACGCACTCTGACGTCACGCAAAATCCTGCATCTCGCAAGCAGAGTTTACCGCGCAACTAGCATAGATACAACGGCCCGGGCCCGACATGAATCGTTGGGCAGCTGCCCGCCAGACACAGCACCCGTCTGGTAGGAGGATCCTCCCTTTTCTATAGAGTATGAGTGAACTTTACACCCTGTTCCTCATACCTCTATAGGACTGACGTACACGGCAATACCTACTTCGCGTTTCCTCTTTATGTTATCTTTGTTATAATTCAAGAAGCGTAAGTAAAGTGTGACATGTTATCTTTTGGATTCTAGGTAAACACAATCCACTTATAGAAGAGCGATACTAACGAGAAGGATAAAGTAAGATAATTTTAAAATAATAACTTCAAAAATTACTATATTAATAAATTGGATGTACAGACGCCAGAACATCAAGCTACTATAATCTGTGAAATTTCTTTAATAGATTTTCAACTTTATCGCTAAGGCTTAAGGTTCAAAGTTGATTGGGAATATTTGACAGTTTGGGGAAGCTTGATGTGCGTGGCGTCTGTACTTACTCATTTTGTTTACATAATTTAAAAAGCTAACAGTCTTAAAACAATAATAATATGTACAGACGCCAACACATCAAGCTACCCAAAACTGTCCAATTTTTCCAATCAACTTTGAACCTTATGCTTCTGTGCAAGTATATAGTATATAAGAAGGAGGGCAATTAATCAAAGGGTATCGAAAAATTCGCCCGCATCGCTGTCAATAGGAAACATGACCCAAAAGGCTGGCATCATTGCCTCGTTTTATGGCAATGCTGATTCTTTGGCCAAAACATAGGCCAGCCCTCTCTCTAGTCACCTGAGAGTCGACCAACCGCTTGGCGATGTCTCGAAATACTAAGTGGGCACTCGGACCCCATGGCCCTAGTGTTTCAACCCCAAACGGCTCGAACATAACTTCCAAAGAGATTGGAGTATCCATAAGTACTAATATTATAAATTCGAAAGTAACTCTGACTCTCTGTCTGTCTGTATGTTACCTGTTCACGCCTAAACCACTGAGCGGATTTCGATAAAATTTGGCAGAGAGATAGATTGCATCCCGGGGAAGGACATAGGATAGTTTTTATCGACATACCTCGCGGACGAAGCCGCGGGCGGAAGCTAGTTTTCTATATAATATTAACTATTGTCAATCCTCCGTCCTATGAACAGGCACCCTTATCCAAAAGCAATATTGTCCGGTAGATAACATAGTGCCGCTCGTTTGATTTGTTGTAGGCAACATTAGCGCTAAATCTAATGCCGTTTATTGTGGACTAAGTTATGGCACAGACATTCTAATTACATGTGGTACTGACTTGAGTACAATTTAGTTGTTGTAGTGGAGCTCGAGGTTTTGTTAGGAATTGGTTAGAAGCGTAGGGGGGGCTACAGGACCTGAACACAAAAAACGCAAGTTTTAGAAACAATAAAAGTATTATGATCGACTACAGTAAACCAAATCAGAAAAATATGTGATATTCCTTATGAGATATGCTAGGTACTTAGATAGTGTGTTGAAAACATAATACGACTAATTTGACACGATAGAAAAAAATCATGAAGATACCTCTAAAAACTTTCTTTTTACAATAAAAACCATACTAATATACATAGGTACAATCATTCTGATTTTTTGTCAGGTTATTCTACAAGCTGTTGCTTGTAAAAAAAATTGAAAAAAAAAAAAAAAAAAATTGAAAAATTGTATAATAGGTACTATTTTAGTATGTTTACTAAAATAGTATTATACAATTTTTAGTCCAAACAATAGATTTTTTCTAATTAAATAATTGCAATAAATTACCAGCGTTGTGTTATCGCGCTTCTCTTTCTTTTCTATGCAGTCCGACAAAAACCGCGCTTTAGGTCATGTAGTCGCCTTAAGTTGTTATGGAATTATTCGGTTCTGGATTTGAATGAAGTAATTCCGTAGCACGTGGCGTTCTGTGGTTTCTGTCTATATCCATGGAATGTGGGCGAAAGTTTAAAGTTTCAAGCTAGCTGCGCCTTGCGGTTTTAGTCCCATAAGTCTCGAACCGGTAGGAATATCGGGATGAAAAATATTGTATGTCCTAATCCAGGTTATGGTCTATCCATGTGCCAAATTTCATACAAATCCGTTCACCCGTTTTATCGTGAAAGTGTTACAAACAAACATACAAAAAGTTTGATCTTTTCTCTTTATTATAATATACTAGCAGCGCCACACAGTTGCACCCGCATAAGTGTTGATTCCGTGGGACTATCGGGATAAAAACTATCCTATGTTCTTTTCAGGGACTTAAACTATCTCTACACCAAATTTCATCTAAATCAGTTCAGCGGATTAAGCGTGAAGAGGTAACAGACACACACTTTCGCATTTATAATATTAATATGGATATGATCATATCCAACCATGTTGGAGTCGGTTTCCAGTCTAACCGGATGCAGCTGAATACCAGTACTTTAGATGGAGCGACTGCCTGTCACTCCACAACCCAGTTACTGGGTAATACGATACCCCTTTTTGGTAAGGCTGGTTGTCAGACTTTCGGGCTTCTGACTACCCGTAACGACTGTCAAAGTTCCACGAATGACAGCCGGGACCAATGGCTTAACGTGCTTTCCGAGGTACGGAGGGGTCTCGGTATGTAAAGATGGTCACCCATCCACAGACCAATCGCAGCAAGCGTAGCTTAACCTGATCGATCGACCTGTGCGGCTGTTATTATTTAGCCACGGGCCCCTCTTAGTCTAATATTAGTATGGATATATTAGCTTGAATAAGAATAATTTGTACGGACTGTCTAGCTATCATGGTTCATGAGATACAGCCTTGTGACAGACAGACAGACCGAGACAGACGGACAGTGGAGTCTTAGTAATAGGGTCCCGTTTTTACCCTTTGGGTACGGAACCGTAAAAAGGTCCTATTCCTATCTAGAATGTTAATTTCTATAGCAAGTAATGCCCGTCCCCTTCCACCATTCAACCAATAAGGCCATACCTCATTCTAATTACGCCAATACCATTAATATAAGAAAGGCCTACAAAGGCCGACTAATGTGCTCTTTGACTCCCGATTGCGGAACCTTATTGTGCCGATAAGACTGGTTTAAGACCAAACAACACTTTATATCAGTTCAACGTTTACAACTTTAATAGATACTGACCAAAACATTGGAATTTCAACTTTAACTCTACTCGAAACAAAGTCGATTTCCGAATGACAGCAACAGTTCCAGAAAGTCGGATGTCCCATATTCGACTGCAATGGAAATTCAACTTTTGTACACAAAGATAAAGTTCAAAATCCTATAAAACCCATTCTATGTCTTAAACAGGGTGATGTATAAATATATTATATAGCGTGTTGGAAGATAGGGCTTTATGCAAGTACGTTAGCCGTTTAGGCTAGATCTGTTTTCTAAATGCGTGCGATATAGCCTAGGTTAGTTAGTAGAGTTGTAGTTTAACGTTAAAAGGGTTTCTTGAAGTTATTACTGTGTTTCGCACATGACTTTTGTCTTGGAGATAAGTCTTAAGTGCTTGTGGGTGGGTGATATAAAGTTCGTGCGCGTATGTGCGTTTTGTTTGAGCAGAAAAAACAGTTTTTCTTTCTTCTTTCTTTCTTTTTCTTTTTTCGTTTTTTCTTTTTGCGGTGAAGGTTGAATTGGATTTAGTGCTTGGATATTAGTGTCTGATATGACTATAAAAGAACTGGTATGGTTTCAGAAGTAAAGAACTACCTATGAAAATCGAAACTACTGCAAATAAATACATCTTATTACGGTGTTAGATAGAACTGACTATACTTGGCTATTCTAAATGAAACAAAACCGGTCAAGTGCGAGTCGGACTCGCTTATGGCCCGTTCCCTCTCACAGAGAGAAGTAGGGACTGCGTCCCAGGATTGGGAACATTATAGGCTGATTGTGCTAAACAACTCTTTATCAACACAAAAACGCAATAGCTAGATTATCATCACCATTGGCAGGTTTGTTTCAGCCACTACTGAGAAAAAGGGTCTCCGTTTGTTCCATTATACTTATGCTTCCCTTGTCTTAAACTCACATAGATCAGGAAATAACCACATACCCCACAGTGCCCCACACCAATTTCATCATCGTTATCCAGTTGCCAAATTAATTGGGGTTGGCGCAACATATCTTTAGTAGTCTTCCATTCTTCTCTATAGTCATCATGTAATTAGTCACTCCCTTTCTAGCCACATCATCTTGTAGCGGTATCTACAACGCCACATGCGAACAACGCGTCATACTGACGCCACGCAAAAATCCTGCATCGCGCAAGCAGAGTTTACCGCGCAACTAGCATAGATACAACGGCCCGACATGAATCATGGGGTTTAGTTGCCCGCCAGACACAACACCCGTCTGGTCGGAGGATCCTCCCTTTCCTATGGAGGTTGAGTTTACACAATCCATCCATCGTTTCTTTGGTCTTCTCCTACTCGTCCCGTCGTCGTCTCGTCCTCATTCACACTCAAACCTTTCCCGACGACATTTTCCACATTCCTCCGCATTTTTCCACAATTTATCACCACAAAAAGCAATTCTCACAATTTCCTCTACACCCAGCCCTAATCTGACCTTAAAATAACGCGTGACATAAAGTAACTGTAAAGAATGTCCAACACGGCACTGAACCCGCTACATGGGATATAATTCGCGCGGATGGGGCACAACCGCTATCCACCTAAATGTACTGGATGCTAGATAGTTATCTTTTATCTACGCATTACAAGGCTGATAAGATCGTATAGGTCTCGGTTTGTGTAGGTATATGTTGGGGAAAGAGAGTGGTGTCATGGTATTTAGTATGTATATAGTTGTAATACTAAAGGATTAATATATCTTGGGTACATTACCAGTCGACAACAATGCGGAGGAATATTTCGACGCCATATTTTAGTTTTTTAATAGTTTTAGCCATTAATCTAGTACCTATTAAGATGTGTGGCGTCATCATCTGCTTAGCCTTTTCCCAACTATGTTGGGGTCGGCTTCCAGTCTAACCGGATGCAGCTGAATACCAGTATTTTACATGGAGCGACTGCCTATCTGACCTCCACAACCCAGTTACTGGGTAATACGATACCCCTTGGTAAGACTGGTTGTCAGACTTTCGGGCTTCTGACTACCCGTAACGACTGTCAAAGATCCACGAATGACAGCCGGGACCAACGGCTTAACGTGCTTTCCGAGGCACGGAGGGGTCTCGGTATGTAAAGATGGTCACCCATCCACAGACCAACCGCGGCAAGCGTAGCTTAACCTGATCGATCGACTGTGCGGCTGTTATTATTTAGCCACGGGCCCCTCATGTAAGCTATAATGTAAGCTCGTTTAGCTACTATATGTGTGGCGTCATATAGTAGCTAAACGAGCTTACATTTCGGCAGTGCGTTGTACAGTACGACACATAAAGATGCATGTAAAAAGAAGCTAAACGAAGTCGAGAGTCACTTAAGGCTCCTTCAAATCGCGCGCGACACAGAGGCACCGCAAGTCGAAGACATGTGACATCTAAAAACCCGCACCGGACCCGCTTGGTAGACTATAGCCCACTTCCTCTCGAAGAGAGGTGGCCTGTGTCCCAGCAGTGGGAACATTTTAGGCTGGCAATGCTTATGCTTATGCATCAAACAAGCAAAATTTCCATACTCAACTCTCAATCGGTGGTTGTCATACACCTCCATGCTTTATTCGTTCGTCCTCGAGGCTAAAATAAGAGTAATGAATATAAATAATGAAGACTCTGCAAACATTTATTGTTCTTTATGAGTATTGATAAATTATTAATACGCTTTGTGGTGCCGCCCCGCAATGTTCGCAACCGGTTCAGAAACTTTCAACCATCTACGGATAATTTGCTATTAGATTTAAAGAACATCATTTACATAAGCGGGTAGGTACGTACTGTTAACTATCTGAGCTAGAATTTAAAAGCAACTGTAGTTAGTGATTTTTATGGTTTTTCATGTGGTTTGAGAACGAGCCAGGCAGGCACTTTAATTTGTGTAAATAATTTCATCACCACTGCTCTCAAAACGGTGAAGGAAAACATCGTGAGGAAACCGGTATCTGTAGAACCTACCACGGGCAACAAACGACATCTACCAACCCGCACCGGGGGCCCGCGAGGTAGATTAGGGCCCCTCTCACCGAGAGGAGGCCTGTGTCCCAGCAGTGGGAGCATTACACTAATAGGCTGATTATGTATATGCTCAGTGGCGAAGGTTCCATACACAGATATAGATAGACCTAGATAACGCAAGTATCACGAACTGTATGAAAACCAAGCGTGCCATTTTTTGACTACCTACTATGACGTCAAAAGCTCGCGCTCTCGCTCACGCTTACCCAGCCAGCAGTACACAGGACTGAGCGCGAAAGTGGCGGCTTATGATTTTTTATCGTAAGCTGGTGCGATTTTTGGCACGCGAAGTAGTTGCTCTTGCGTTATCTAGGTGTATCTATATCTATGGTTCCATACAACTCGATTCCTAACTGCTTCCATTTGAAAAATGGCACAGTCAGTATTCTATAGGCAAATAATATAATCATATTAAAGATATCTACTCCGGCTTACCTCTTACAAAAATTTTCCTTTTTTTTTTGCGGATGGGAAATCATCAAATGACCCCTCCAACTCTGGGTGGAGCAGAAGGGAGTGACAGACTCTTACTAACTAAAACCCATCCGTGTTCCTTTCGAGGAGGGGCCCCATAGGTCGAGGAGGGGCCCCATAGGTCGAGGAGGTGCCCCATAGGTCGAGGAGGGGCCCCATAGGTCGAGGAGGGGCCCCATAGGTCGAGGAGGGGCCCCATAGGGCCGAAGCCTGCCGGGTCAGCGGGATTGTCCGAAAGGGTTACCGCTGGCCCGGAACATAAAGGGCTAAGGAAGGAACACGGGTGGGTTTTAGTCAGTAAGAGTCTGACACTCCCTTCCGCTCCACCCAGAGCGGGAGGGGTCATTTGATGATATCCCATCCGCAAAAAAAAAAAAAAACCGTGTTCCTTCCTTAGCCCTTTATGTTCCGGGCCAGCGGTAATCCTTTCGGACAATCCCGCTGACAAAAAAAATTAGGTAGGTACCCTTCGCTACTGATACGCTATGTTAATTAATGAGTTACCTAGTACTAAGTTTCCATAGATGTCTAAGCTTCATAAATTGCATCTGTCTAATATCTAAAGTAATTTACCATATAATTATCTGCGTAATTAGCCTCTATTATAATTTTCTCTCTCCAATATTATATTAAATCTATTCTATTCAAGAAAACATGTTAGCTACACAACATGCACCCATAAAATAATATCTTTCAATAAAGTTAAAGCCCTATTTGCAATAAAATAACTTCATTTCTGCAAATATTTTCATTTTATTAAAATAATTATTTCAGGTATTGCGACCAGATTAATTATTGTTTAATTACAATATGAAACTGAGCAAATAACGTACCGATGTCAAAGCTTAGTTATTAATACGAGATTGAGTAATAAATAATAATATAACGTTATTATTTTATACTTTATGCTAATATAGATCGGATCGAATCGGAACGGTTGTGAAACCGTTATAGGGATTGTGGACTTAAGATAGAGTTGCGGCTTATTTTTTATTGCCTGAAGGTATGCATAGAGAATTTGTAGGTTTTAAAAGTATTAAAATTGTTGCCCGATTCTGATTGGCACCGATAAAACTAAACTGACATGTTTAGACCCAGTAGCGATTCACTTTAAGACTTACAAATTCAAAAGTATTTTATTCAAATTAAGCTGAAATTAGCACCAAGACATGGCTTTAGACTAGTTCCCCGAAACGTTTGCCTTTCACCAATAGTGCTTTAACTGACAAGAACTGGCGCAAAAAACTCCCCAGCAGCACAGCTGTCTGTTCGCTGTTTCTACAGGGTCGCAGCTTCGCTTCCTGCACAAAACAGTTAGTTTTTCCAGGTTTAGGTGTGAATTTAACGGACCTTTAATGTATGGCAACTTTATGTAAAATGTTTCTCTTTCATTAGAAACTGTTTGTTTTTTTATTCAGTCTATAGATACTCACTACTAGGTAATTTGGTCAGTCTGGGAATCGTTCCTAAGACCTCAAACTCAACAAACTTGGCTTTTTAACCAATCTTCTTCTTTTCAAGTTTTTCACGAATTTTCTCAGATCTTGTTGGCCGGAAACTTCGCCACTTCCACGGCGTCGTCGCTGACAGTGAAGCGGTCACTTTGACTGCGGGAATTGTGGATCGATTTCGAAAATTATTTTTGTAGCGAAAACTTCTTTAGGCCCGGCGCCCACTATCGGCATCGGCACGGCTCAGGATTTTTATGCGACGAATAAAATTGTAACTTAATTGTATGAAGATAAAATTGAAATTTCAATGACACATCTTTATTTTTGCACCTACGATGATATTATCCTTGAAATTTCAATTTTATCGTCATACAATTAAGTTACATTTTTATTCGTCGCATAAAAATCCTGAGCCGTGCCGATGCCGATAGTGGGCCCGGGCCTTAGGCGCGTTGGTCACTTTTTGAGATGGGAAAAAACCACTGAACTCTGGACACTGTTACCGAAACCGACACCGCGCTATATTTGGATGTGTTCGGATCCTCGGGATGTACTCGGTTTTAATGTATATTCGATATGTCAGTGAGTGATGGCAAAGTATTTTGTTTGTGTTTTGTTTATAAGACGATTAAAAAAATACACACGTAATTGTTCAGTTTTCGCTTCTGTCGGCACTTTCGGAGTGCAACTGTTTTTTTTTTAATGGATAGGGTATGTAGGCGGCCAGGGGTCCTATATAAATTTTATGAACTTTGCTTGGGTGGTTTTTAAGTTTCCTTCAATAATACGTCAACCTACATCAGGCAGGTCGCTATTGATTTCAGTAGGCTTTTAACCAATATACATATAAGTTATACACTAGATTTATTTTAGGCATAGTTTAATATTTTCCTCATAATATTAATATGTACCCTTTGTAATGATGTAACTTCTATGAAATTTCTATTTATGTGAACTTATGAATAATAAAAAGTAATTTAAAAAAATTAAACCAACTTCAAAAAGAAATGAACTCAAAATTATGAAATAACTTTAATTTCGGAAGTCGGTGTCTTGGGATCTATATTTTGGTTTTAGTTTTTTGCCACCGACTTCCGAAATTAAAGTTATTTCATAATTTTGAGTTCATTTCTTTTTGAAGTTGGTTTAATTTTTTTAAATTACTTTTTATTTAGTAATTTTTAGTTGTTGCACTATAATTTGACCAAGGTTTTGAGATGTTTTCCCTTTCACACAACACCCGTAGCTCGTATCAATACGCCCGTGCCGTCACACTTACACGTATTAGTCCATATCTTGAAAATTACTGAACCGATTTTGATGAAACTTGCACTGTTCCCTAAGTTGAAGTAAATGTAAGCTAATACAAAAAAAATGGTCACGATCCGATTAATAGTTGCTGAGAAATGCGTGGACAAACATACATACATACATACGTCTATGAAATTTTGTATATTTGTTTGGAAGCCTTAGTAGATTGTCATATGTGAATATAATGCAATTCCAATAATATTACATACATACGTATCGAATTGATAACCTCCTTTTTTTTGAAGTCGGTAAAAATTATTATTATTAAAGAAAGACGTATTTTTTCCACTTGGTGTTTAATGGTGATGTTATAATAATTTACTGTCACCGATTTTTATATAGCAAGTAGTGTTAAACGAACTTGTGTGGCACAACTAAACAGTGAAAAAAAAAACCACCGACTTAAAAAAAAACACTACAAAGTGAAAAATAACTTTGATTTCGGAACTCTGTGTTGTTGGTTCCGCATTTCCATTTTTTCGTCTAAACCGACCTTTATAATCGCAAAGATTTCGTATTATTCTCATAACGTTATCTAACTTTACTAACATAAACTTGATTGTAAAAGACGCCATTATGGGCTAAATATGGTCGTTTTAGGTTAAGTACCGATCAGGCAGTAAAGGTATTACAACCCACGATCGAAAGGTCGGATGACTGCACTTTGGGTCTCTGTACCGTTCTGATGGTGTCATCCACCATCTCATTTTAAGTTCACGCCTTTGCTAATGGGGTGAGCAGAGTTCGAGTTCAGTGTCGGGGAAACATTGAACATGTTACACTTTAAAGTCTCGTAATGCTAGAGATTTGAAAATAGTTTTGTTTATTGTCACAAATATATTAAATGAAAATATCTACTACAACAAAAACCAAACCTACTCGTGCTAACTGCCATTTTTGACTTAAGAATATAATATGTCATGTCGGTATGCATTACCTACGGGAGTTGTAAGCTCATTTAAAACAAGAAAATAGCTGATAATTTTCAAAAGGTGAACAGTTTTTCTTGAATCATAGCTAAGAACACTCTTGATCAAGTCACCTCTCGAACAAAACAAAAAAAAAACAAACAAAATTGGTTCAGCCGTTTCGGAGCTAGGTACGATGCCGATGGCGCAGACAAACACACAGTTATAGAGAACACTCCTCTGTTTCCATCGGGGGCTAAAAATAATGTTGCTCCTTGGATTACCTCTTGTTCAGGTTTTCATATTTTTGACGACCAACCAATTACTAGATCACATGATTACAGCTTTCAGAAAGTGCGGGCTAAATCCTGTTAACCAAACTTTACCAAAACAACATAGATCACACACAACAATCTCCAGCATCAATAAACACTAAATATACCAAAGTTGCGTGTGCGCATAGTTAGGGGTCCACCGTATAACTGTAGACGCTATCGCATAACGTCGCGTCAGTGAGACGACCACGTGACGATCGATAACGTTTAACGAGACACATACTGTTCTTATAGGTACTATTATTACATTATAAGGATTCTCCATTCATATCTTTTTCAGACGATAGACATAATAACTGGGGGCCTAAAAAAGCCACTTTGGCAGAACCATAAAATGGTTACATTATGAATCATAATGGACAGTTAGCTGTTAAGTTAATCGTATAAAATCCCACTGGTGAAGGATTTTTCAGTTACTTTTTTTTGTCTGTGCTAAAATAAAAATCCAATCCCAATCTCTTTGATTATACCTACGTAGTGCAGCGAAAAAAAGAAAAACACTGACTGTCTTCGCCATATTATGATTCATAATGTTATCATTTATGATTCTGCCAAAGTGGCCTTTTTAGGCCCCCAGTTTCTTTACATGGAAAAGTAATAGGACTATCACAGATTTCGACCTGATTCGTGAAGTCCAGTATTGCCCATTCTTTTCAGCAGATTTGAAATTCCAGAAATTTACTCGATTATCTAAGCTAAAACTCTTAATACGAATTCACAATGGAGCCAGACTTGACTGAATTACAAGGACTGAATGAAACTAGACTCAAATACTGCAGAACAGGAGGGTATCGTTGAGCTCCTCAAGTTCTGAGTTGAGCTACACGATTACTGACAAAAACTTGCACTGACTGGACTAGTCCACTCAAATCTGTGCGATAATTTCCTCAAAAGACTATTTCAGACATCAATCTACATGATCCGAATGTTTGGAGTTTAAAAGAGGCTTTGACCCCTGAGTTGATATCGCCATTTCTTTTCAGGGGTAGTCAGATAGAAATTGTGAACTCCTCTAGCTTTTTTTTAATATGACTTGTAAAGGTGATTCCGATATACTTACAGAATAAATAATTTCATTTCATTAGATGTTAACCATTTCAATTTCTTACAATTCTTATTGTTTTTCATACGAAAACATAAACACAGACACACCAAACGAAACTGTTTAAAAAAATCTGTTTCTTAAAGTTTAATAAAGTAGCGCTAAACATACCTTTACCCTGCGTGCGCGCACAGTTAGCCGCGACGTTATCGTGTCTCGTCAGCGACGTCAGCGAAACGACCGCGACGGCGTGACGATAGCGACACAATACGAGAAACTTTAACGAGGCTTCAGCGCCAACGGGTTTCTATCATTCAATAGTGTGTCACTTGTTCGGAGAAAGATGGCGGGGTCCAAGGTAATGGATGTTACTTGGACATTGGAAAAGAAGATGAAAGAAAGATGACGTGTTTTGGATTGTTTATCGATTGACAATAAATAGATGTGTCATATTTTGAAGATGGCTAGAAGATTAGAGGAAGACCATCGAAAGTATAGATTGTGTGAAAGATGTGACTAGGGAGGGTTTGAATAATGAGATGATCAAATGACGGCAGATAGAGATCATGATGGAAGACAAATACCTGTGGCCCCGATCCCAAAAATGGTCTAGATCTGGACCGGGTCAAAAAGCGGATGTGCACACGAGGCAGAATCTCGGACGTTCTCACGCAAGCGGATAGATGACAAACCAAAATATGCCCAACACGCCGCGTTTCGACTACATGACATACTTTGACGCCGAGGGCACGTTTTTGCTTTTTTGACGTGTGGCGGTAAAAAATATAAAATAAGGTGGGAGATTTGCTTTTGGTTAGAGTATTATTCTACCTATCTACCTATCCACCAAATTTCCCTAGCCTCAGAAGTCAGAAATAAAATCCAGTAATATCTCCACAGCACTTTAATCACAAAATTCACCTCTTGCTTGTACAACGGTTGAGATGAAACAATCGACATTGTCGAACGTTCATATAAAAAAGCGGAATACTTACTTACCCTTCAATCAACTCAGCCTATCGCAGTCCACTGCTGGACATAGGCCTCTCCCAGACTGCGCCACAGCACCCTGTCCTCCGCCTTCCGCATCCAGTCTACCCCAGCCACCTTCTTTAGGTCGTCCGTCCATCTAGCTGGGGGGCGTCCCACACTACGCTTGCCGATACGCGGTCTCCACTCCAGGACTCGTCTGCTCCACCGGCCATCGGTCCTTCGACAGACATGGCCAGCCCACTGCCACTTCAGTTTGCTTACTCTGCAAGCTATGTCGGTAACTCCGGTTCTTTTCCGGATAATTTCATTCCTGATTTTATCCTTCAAAGAGACTCCGAGCATAGCTCGCTCCATAGCGCGCTGAGCGACCTTGAATTTGTGGACCAGCCCGACCGTCAGTGTCCACGTTTCAGCACCGTATGTCATGACGGGCAGGACGCACTGGTTGAAGACCTTAGTCTTCAAACACTGCGGGATAGGCGACGAGAAGACTTGACGAAGTTTTCCAAATGCTGCCCAACCCAACTGGATCCTCCTGTCGGCCTCTTTCTCAAAGTTGTGTCTACCGAGCTGGATGACTTGGCCTAGGTAGACATAATCCTTCACAACTTCGAGAAGCGACCCTTCGATGTGGATTGGACTCGGCAAGACGTGGGAATTGTACATGACTTTTGTCTTGTCCAAATTCATGCCGAGGCCAACCCGCCGGGAGGCTCCATTTAGGCCGTGCAACATTTGGTCTAGCTGTTCCAGCGTCTCTGCCATTATGACGATGTCATCGGCAAACCGAAGATGTGAGATATACTCGCCGTTCACGTTGATACCCTGTCCAGTCCAGTCCAGCGTACTACTTACCCTTAAAAAAATTATATTCGCGTTGACTTTTTTTTCGTCGGTTGAAAAGTATATTGTTCTGTGTGATGCTGATGACGGAAATCAACAAAATTCTTGAATAAAATTGTAAACTCGATAAAATCACCACACTCCCACATTTCACCAAACACAAAACACTACTCGTAAATTTCGTACATTTCCCCAACCCTGCGTCTGCGCAGTTAGGACGCGGATGCAGTTGCTTATCGACGACATGGGACCGTCTGACGTCACGGGCTCAAGGGTCATCATGCGAGACTACGCCTACTCTCGATCGACGAGAGGTACCTAGATAGGTAGGTACTGTAAACTAGGAAACATGGAACGGTAGAAGGTGGAGGTATGTGAAATAATGATTACGAGGTACCGTTTTAAGAGTTATAATAGAATGGTATGAAGAATCTGATATTATTTGCGTAAGTACGATAACTTTGGTATAATGCCATCTTTGATATCAAAAAGTAGGTTTCAGGCTTCGTATGGAGTAGGTAAATTAAAAACTATGAATTTTTGTGATATTTTCATATTTAAGTACTAAGGTGCTACACTGCACGGGTCTTAAAGCAACACAAAAAAGTTAATGAGGCGCAGTCCAATTACCACATACTAATCAGGTCGGATAACACCCTCGAAGGCTCGAATTGTCCTGCTTGCAACTGTTACGAGCAGTATGTAACCTCTCAGATTGATTGCTCAAACATTACATCAACCAGAAACTGTCTTCTCCTGGGCAAAGGCATCATCCAAGAATCGCTACAAAGACCGGTCCTAAGCAGAAATGGCTACAAAATCGATTCCTAAGCCGCTGGATTAGGGTAGCTCACCGTCCGATCAGGACCAGGCCCGTGCTGGACGGCGCGTACGTGTTCCACGTGTGCCTCAAAGAGATGTCAGCATCGAGGAGGGGCCCCTGCCGGGTCAGCGGGATTGTACGAAAGGGTTACCGCTGGCCCGGAACATAAAGGGCTAAGGAAGGAACACGGGTGGGTTTTAGTCAGTAAGAGTCTGACACTCCCTTCCGCTCCACCCAGAGCGGGAGGGGTCATTTGATGATTTCCCACCCAATAAAATAAAAATAATGTTAAGCCGCTGGATTAATATTTCCGATATTTTATTAACTTTCATTTACATTAGGTACCCGACCACCTGACTTCTGGTACCTCAATGATCTTTAAACTGAACACCCAGCTGTTATCGATAACGGATACAAGGTACTGAGGCTAAAGATCGTAACTACGCAACTGCCAACGGTTGCTGCTACTGGGTTACGGCCCGTCCCTAGTAACTCTCGTAATGAGAAGGTTTCCGCAGTTGAAGCTTGCAACATTGTGAGATTCCAATATTCTATGTAACAATAGCTAAATATTACCTAGACCACAGTATAATAAAGTATTTATACTGTGCCTAAACGGTTCTGTATTGAATAGGAACTGGAGGAGGCTAGCACTGGAGCGTGGGGATTGGCACATGAAAAGATTATGCCTAGCAGTGGCTGAAGTGAGGATATTGATATTTGTGGAGTTTGTTGCGCCACTTCTTCTTCCCAGCGAAAGCACCAGGAAGTGGTGAAGGACGTGTCACTGACTCCGGCAGAGCCACCATCAGGGATTTTAATTTTGATAACACAAAAAATTTGTCGCTAATTAGTCGTTGGTCGCCAAATATCAGAATTTGTCGGTCACTGGTTCAAAAGATATAAGGGTTTATAGGTGGCCGATCTGGAGAGAGTCTCCCCAGCAGGGCCACATTTATATCTCAAAAACTAGGGCACCCAGCGAAGATCTGTTTTCTTCTCTTTCCATATTTGGTCGCTAATTAGTCGGAATCAGTCGCCAAGTCACAGATTTAATCGGGTCTTAGTTTAAGAGATATAATGAGTTCAATTAGTAAGGTATGAGACTATACCTTACTAATTGAAACCCTTATATCTTTTGAACCAGTGACCGACAAATACTGATGGAACCCTCCGTGCCTCGGAAAGCACGTTAAGCCGTTGACAACCAGTCTTACCAAGGGGGTAACTGGTTTGTGGAGGTCATCTGACTATGAAGTGACTGCTTATCTAGGCAGTCACTCCATGTAAAATACTGATATTCAGCTGCATCCGGTTAGGTTACATTCGGTTACATCAATGAGGGCTCGATGAGATTGAATTTATGCCATTCTATCTGAATGAATCCTGCATTTGGTTGGACCGTTATACCTAATATTGCTATTAGTAGCTTATTAAGATTAGATTACTTTTAGTCTTTAAACTAAAACCTTGGGGGGTTAGGGTCGGTGTAGGTCTTAGTGGGGCGGGTTTTCGGCCAGGGAACTCGCACCTATAAAATGCTAAGCTGCCAATAGCGCACGCCTAGGTGTGTGAAGCTAGGCTATTAGGCGCTCACCGACAAGTGCTTCATACACGTCCACGCCATCGCTAGTCTGCCGCCGCGGTCTAGTGATGGACCCACATAATTCAATCTTTGTGGGTCGTCCCTCCTGGGCAATGCTGCGGTCCGTAACGAGCTTCACACACTCCATCTACCTCGCGACCTGTAGCAGCCAAGTATGAAGCGCGAGGGCGAGCCTTCGGCGCCCGATTGTCGTCGGCGGTGTGCTTGCACACCAATGACGGCATGTAACCGAACAAACTGGCTAGGGGAAGAAAACCCTGACATACAAAAATAACACAACAACAGGAGACCTTAACTCGTCAGAGTTGGAACACCATTTGGTCTAGGAGATGCTAACTCTGAAATCAAACTGTAACCGCTGCCTTGTGGAGAGATGTTGGATCATCAAAGGCTAGGGCGTTACCCCGAAATTGTAACCAGCTCAGAAGATGCTAACTTCGATACCAAAACCAGCACCTACTGCCTTGTAGAGAGATGTTGGATCATCAAAGGCTAGGGCGTCAACCCGAAATTATGATGTGCAGTGCCTTGGGAAAGCGCTTCACTATCCTCCCAACCAGTAAAATGAAATGAGTGAAAATAATGAGAATGTTCTGCCATGCAAACCGGCTAGCCCCCGGCGCTCACAGGTACCCGGGCCTGTGAGTGAGAAATTGATTACCGAAGACTGTAAGAGGGTGGGTACCCAGGCCCCCTTACCAGTAAATACTACTGGTCTTAAAGAAAGCAAGAGTAATAAGAAGCTGGTCCAGCAAGCTTTCCATCCGGGTCTATTTGAGACTAGACCAAGAAGTTTATCACTTAGCTCAATAAGGGATTCTAATGTTGAAATACATACCGGAAACACTCAGCAAAAGGAAATAAGAAATACTACAGATAACAAAGACGCCAATCCTCCTACCTGGCAGAGAGCACCAGTCCTAAGAAATGCCAAAAGGAAGAAAGTGTCTTCACCATCTCCCGAGAGAATAATCACTACCAACACATTCAGTGGACTCCCGGTAGACCAGGTAGAAGACACAACAATAGCACAGACAGAGACAGTTAAAAAAATTGTAAAGCCACCACCGATAATCCTGTATGGCATCGAAGATCTTAACAAGCTAACTGAGCTACTAGAGAGTGTCATAAACAAAGCAGATTTCACCTACAAAATCATTAACCAGAACCAACTCCGAATTAATTGCGCCAGTGTAGAGGTCTATAAAACCACAATAGATATCGTTAGACAAAGAGGACTTATTGGACACACATTTAACAGGAAGGATAAGCGACCCTGTAGAATAGTAATAAAGAACCTGCACCATACTACACCAATCAGCGTGATAAAAGATACCCTGGAAGAAACAGGAAATACGGTGATTGGGGAGATAATAAATGTAAAGTATGGCCCAGACAAGAAACCAACATCTACATTCTTCGCCAACCTCCAATTCAGTCCCAACAACAAGGCTATAAAAGGTATTAAATACATACACCATCAGTCCGTAACTATAGAAGACCCACGAAAACAAACCTCAGTAGTACAATGTCAAAGATGCCAGCAGTATGGACACTCTAAAAACTACTGTATGAGGCCCTTCCGGTGCGTGAAATGCGCACAATCACACAAAACATCAGAATGCCAAAAGAAGGATCGCAACACCCCAGCTAAATGTGCTCTGTGTCAAGGCGATCATCCAGCAAACTTCAAAGGGTGCGAAGTATACAGAGAAATATTAGCAAGAAAGTCATATATACAACCACACATTAAGGCCAGAGAAAACCCGAAACCAGATGCTGATGACAGGGCCCAGCCACTAAAGAAAAAATATCCATCCCTTCCAAATAAATGGACCGGACCCACGCCTACAACCTTTCCAACTGACACACAGCCAAGACCACACAATATGCGAAAGCCATATGCTGAAGTAACGAAAGCCAACAAAACCTCCGAAGACGAGAATGCTCCCACAAAAAGCAAATCACAAAGCATAGAAAAAATGCTATTAAAGCAAGCAGAAAAATTTGATCTTATCCTACAACAAATGAGCCTGTTAATCAATCTCATAACGACCCTTGTCTCTAAGATGCCATAATGACTTCCCTCAAGATAGCAACGTGGAACCCAGCGGGACTATCACCAAATAAAGTAGAGGTAGAAGTCCTATTACACACCCACAACATAGATATACTACTAGTGCCAGAATCTCATACAACTGCAAACAGCAGTGTTAAAATACAGAACTACAATATCTACTGCACAGACCACCCAGATGGGACTGCACACGCCGGAGCGGCCATAGTAGTGAAGTCTAATATCAGACATTATGAACAACCTCAGTTCAAAACTGAGTACATACAAGCAGCAACCGTCGCAATTGAAGATCGAAATGGTACATTTAATGTATCTGCAATCTATTGCCCTCCTAAGCACAAACTGAAAGAGGAACAATATAATGAGTACTTTAACACCCTAGGCAACCGCTTTATAGCTGGAGGTGACTGGAACGCAAAAAATGTCCACTGGGCCTCCAGACTTACCAATACAAGAGGCAGAGAGCTGAAAAAGAGTATAGACAAAAACCATCTTAGGACAATCTCTACAACGGACCCAACAAACTGGCCCACAGACCCAAACAAATTGCCGGATGTCATAGATTTTTTCACTGTAAAGGGGCTATCTAGTCTTTTTCACCGTGTAGAGACAAGCCTGGACGCCAACTCTAATCATGTCCCGGTAATACTGACGATTGGCACCACGGTCCTAAACATAGAGAAAAACCCCAAACTATATAACAGGCGCACAGATTGGTATTCATTTCGTGAATTGGTCGAAGATGGAATCAACCTCAAAATACCATTGAAAACTGAGTCGGACATCGACGTGGCTGCGAGAAACATAACCTCGGTAATTCAGGAAAGTTGTTGGAGGTCAACACCAGAAGACAAAGAACGTTCACACCAAAACAAAGTATATTCGGAAACAATACGGACAAAAATTATGGAAAAAAGAAGACTACGGCGAATATGGCACACAAGTAGGCATCCAAACGACAAAACAGAATTAAACAAAGCTATTTTAGAGCTAAAAACCCTTATAATTGAAGCAGATGGTGCTGCTTTAAATACGTATCTGGAAGGTCTCTCAGCTACGAAAACGACTGACTATTCATTATGGAGGGCCTGTAGGAACCTGGATCGACCCTTGCACCACAAACCACCGCTTCGGAACCATAACGGAACTTGGATAAGAACCGAACAGGACAAAGCTGATGCATTTGCGAACCATCTTAGCAGTGTATTTAAGCCTAATAACCCGAGACCAAACGCGGATGAATCTGACATCGACCTCGTCCTCAACCAGGATCTTCAACTGGATCTGCCCTTGAAATTGGTAACGCCTAAAGAGATTCTTAGGAATATAAATTCAATGGAAAACAACAAGGCCCCGGGCTATGATCTTATCGACAAAAAAGTACTTCAAGAATTGCCTCGCAAAGGACTTGTGTACCTGACTATACTTTTCAATGCCATTCAACGCGTAGGCTACTTCCCAGACATATGGAAAGTATCACAAATAATAATGATCCATAAGCCTGGTAAACCTATACATGATGTCACCTCATATAGACCAATCAGTCTCCTACCGATAATGTCTAAGCTTTACGAAAAGTCTCTACTACATAGAATGTTACATGTCCTCAAAGAAAAGTCCATTGTCCCTGATCACCAATTCGGATTTCGGAAAGAACATGCTACCATAGAGCAAGTCCATAGAGTGTGCAGGACGATCAGGAAATCCTTTGAGAAAAAAGAGTACTGCTCGGCTGCTTTTCTCGACATACAACAAGCCTTCGACAGAGTCTGGCACAAAGGATTGTTATTCAAAATAAAAACCTTATTACCACATACATTCTATGGTGTATTGAAATCCTACATTACCAACAGAATATTTCAAGTAAGAGAAAATCAATCCACCTCGAGATTCCACGAAATATCCGCAGGAGTACCACAGGGCTCGGTTATTGGACCCGTATTGTACACCCTGTTTACTTCCGACTTGCCACAAGCTCCTGATATCACAATTGCCACTTTCGCGGATGACACTGCCTTACTTGCCTCGAACAAATGTCCAACACAAGCATCTCGCAAATTGCAAACCAGTTTAAATGAAACTGAAAAATGGCTCGCCAAATGGAGAATTGCCGCCAGCGAATCCAAATCCGTACATATCACATTTACACTCCGTAAAAATGATTGTGACCCGATCACCCTAAATGGTAGTCAACTCCCACACCATGAGTCAGTAAAGTATCTGGGCATGCATCTTGATCGAAGGCTCACATGGAGGAAACATGTCGAAACAAAAAGAGAAGAAATTAATCTGAAATACAGAGGTCTATTCTGGCTACTGGGAAGAAACTCAAAATTGACAATAGATAACAAACTCCTTATATACAAAACCATACTAAAGCCAATCTGGACCTATGGCATCCAACTTTGGGGATCAGCCAGTGTCTCCAACAAAATGAAAGTGCAAAGGGCACAAAATTACATCCTTAAACAAATATCCAATGCACCATGGTTTCTCAAGACAACAGAGATCCATGAAATTCTCAATATTCCGATGGTCAACGAGGAGATAAATACACATGGGGACAACTACAAATGCCGACTGCTTAAGCACCCGAATAAGCTTGCGGGGCAGCTTACTATTCCAGAAAGCATCCGCCGACTAAAAAAGCGGAGGGACATTTTCGACCAGAACAGTCAGTCCGAAGAGTGACTTGAAAAGATAGGGCAAACTCCAATGGGAGTGGTGCCCCACACGCCGACGGAGCCATCTCATCTGCTTATAGTCTGGAAGACTGATCGCATGATAAAATTGGAAAAAAAAAAAAAAACTAAAACCTTACCACTAAAACGAATTTTTAAACCCCGGAAACAAAACCAAATGCACACCAGCTCACCTCGATAACTTACCAACATACAACAATTTAGTCCCTTCAGAATGAGTAACCGTCGACTTTCAACATTTACTAGAAGCCTGCGCCTGCGCAGAACATGCGCTGACCCGGGGAAGTTATTTATCGTTGCGTTTAATAGGCACGGTGATCACCGCTATCACAAAATAGATAAATACAGAAGGCCGGCTCCAAACAAGGAACTGTAAAACGTACTTTTTAGCATCTGTGATGACGTCAGAAAACGGACCAATGATAAGAGTTCGAACGCTATAAATTGGCGTAACAAGAACTCTTGATAATCGACCGTTGCGTTTAAACACATAATGGATATAGATATCAGGCTGTGCCACAATACCCTGTCCTCCGCCTTCCGCATCCATGCAGTCTCTGCCAGCAATTTTTTTAAGGTCTTCGGTCCCTAAATCTGGAGGGCGTCCCGCACTACGCTTGCCGATACGCGGTCTCCACTCCAGGACTCGTCTGCTCCACTGGCCATCGCTCCTTCGATAAACATGGCCAGCTCACTGTCACTTCAGCTTGGCAACCGGTTCTATTCCGGATAATTACAAACAAATAAGTACGTGGTTTTTGAAAAAAACTAAAAAATCACACGAGATCCAGATTGCAATAACTTCAATCAATTTTTTTTTTTACCATGTACAGTTTGATAGTTATTGTTACGAGCTTCGGGTTCGTGACAATAAAAACTGCCGATTTAATAACCAAAAATAACAATTTATTTTACAACACTAATTACAACTCAAAACACTAATTAAAAGAACACAATCACACTACTGATCACTCTTAATTCGCACTTGAAGATCGCTTAGATGTTTTCGCTCTTGTCGCTTTATCCAAACTGTGTCGGTCGTCGCGCATCCCGGCCTTATATAGTGCCGCAGATAGTTCTAGAACCTTCCATTGTAGAAACATCTAGAATGTTCGAGTACATACCGGCCCCGACCGACTAGGTGTCGATAGTTCGAGAAAGTTCTACAAAGTTCTAGTATCGAATTTTCTAGAACGATCGTGACTCGACTAGTTCTGCTACTCGATACTAGATGGCGCTAGTGGTAACTAATGTCACCATGTACCAGGCATTAATTGTGGCGCGCAACACTGCCCCCTCCTAAGACATGCTCGTCCCGAGCATTATCAGCCCCATAATAACGCGCCAGTCGGTCCACATGGACGATCTTAGGAGTACCTCTTGCACCTTTCTGTATCCGGTAGGTTACGTCATTGATCTTTGTCACAATCCGGTACGGTCCGTCCCATTTAGCTTGAAGCTTAGGAGATTTCCCTTTGCTGCGGACTGGATTGTGCAACCACACTAGTGAACCTTCGTCGAACCCTTTATTGTTCATTTTGCGGTCATAACGGGTTTTCATCTTTTCAGACATTTGCTGGCCCGATTGTCTGACGTGCTCATAAATGTCATTCATTTTGTTCCGCAAGTCATTCGCATAATCGGTTATACTGCGTGGGGCATCAGGTGGTATTCCGGTGATCAGGTCTGCAGGCAGCCGTAATTCTCTTCCAAAGTTTGCGAAAGCTGGTGTCACCGATGTACTTTCGTGAACAGCGCTTCGATATGACAACAAAAACGGTTGTATGTGCTTGTCCCAATCTCGTTGCCGATTTTCCACAACTTTGGCTAGGTACCTCTCCAATGTCTGATTAAATCGTTCCACCATTCCATCCGACTGTGGGTGGTAAGAAGTTGTTCTGGTTTTATGAGTACCCATAACTCGACAAGTTTCCTGGAATATTTGTGACTCAAAATTCCTTCCTTGATCACTGTGAATCTCTAAAGGTACTCCAAAACGACAGAAGACTTCCTGAACTAATTTATCTGCAACTGTCGAAGCTTCTTGATTTGGAATGGCGAAGACTTCCGGCCACTTGGTGAAGTAATCCATCACAACCATGAAATACTTGTTGCCACTTTCACTTACCGGAAACGGCCCCGCAACGTCAAGCGCTATCCTCTCCCATGGTGCACCAACATTGTACAATTTCAATGCACCTCTACTGCGAGTCTGAGGTCCCTTTACAGCTGCACAACTTGTACATTTGCGACACCAGTCCTCGACATCGTCCCGACAGTGGACCCAGTAAAACCGTTCTCGTATCTTCAGTAGAGTCCGTTTTACTCCCAGATGACCTCCTGAACAACCATTATGGTACAGCTGTAGAACATCCGGTACTTGAGCTTTAGGGACAACCATTTGCAAATGACAGCTGTCTCCCCGAGCATTTTCCCATTTACGGCACAGGACTCCATCCTGAATCACCAAGCTGTCCCATTGGGCCCAATAGCTTTTTGTGATCGAACTCATCGCTGAGACGTCACTCCACCTGGGCTTAGGAGCTCTGGCCTTCATCCACTCCAGAATCGGCTTGATGTCCGAATCTTCCTGCTGTGCACGTTGTAGGATTTCCTTCCACTCGTTGCTGAGGTCTGTCCTGAGCATCCTCACAGGTACCACTTCCTTACCCTCTTGCCTAGTACCATGCTTGCGGTCTTCAGGACAAGGTCTTCTTGAAAAGGCATCTGTCTTGCCATGAGGTTTCCCGCTGCGATGTTTGACCACAAAGTCGTATTCCTGCTGCTGCTGGGCGGTGCTGTTAGCCGCACTTCTCTCTGGAGACCAGACATCATCCCTTTCTGCAGTTCGCTTAGGGCAACTGGATCGAAGGTGGCCCTTTTCCCCACAGCCGTAGCACCTAGGGCTGTACCTTCTATTACGATCGCGAACTGTAGCCGCTACAACCTCCCTGACGCGATGAGAACGATGATCCTGCCGCACAGCTTCCACCTCCAGTGCATGGGCCAATGCGTCCTTAAGCGTCCCGTGGTGGCCGAGCCTCACAGCAACTCTCACTTCAAGGTCGCGGATGCCGTCGATGAATGCCTGCACCAGGTTTCCATCAATAAGCGCAGGTACGGACTGGTAAGCTTTGCGAACCAGCTTCTCCACTTCAAGGGCCCACTGCTGCAGGTTTTCGCTACTGCGTTGCACGCGATCCTTGAGCTGCGCACGAAACACGTGTTCCAGGTGAGCATCGCCATACCGAGCCTCCAATGCCTCAAGGAGCTTCTCGTAAGTCACTTCCTTACCGAGAGCTTCCAGAACGGTTAAGGCCTGGTCGCGCAAGCCTAGGGTGAGGGCAGTCATGGCCTGACTTTTATTCCACCCGTTCGCCTTCATGACAGCCTCAAACTGGATTTTGTAGGCCGACCAGGAAGAAGTTCCGTCGAACGGTGGCACTTTGAATCCACGTAGCGAAGGTGTTGTAGCTACGGAAGCTGCGATTCCATCCCCAAGTTTGAGGTAATCCAGCGTTTTCTTCACGTCAGCCATCACGGTTAGCTTCACGTCAGCCATCACGTTGTCAACCCGATTATTTACTTGGTCGATTCGGGTTTCAGCTTCCGACAGGCGGTTGTCATATTGAGCAACCTTATCCTTCACCTCCTTCATGTCTTTCCCGAAGGTAGCGTGAAGGTCCTTCATAAGGAGCATCTGCTCCTCCTGGCGGCGCGCCTGCTCCTCCTGTTGGCGGACCTGTTCCTCCTTATCACGCTGGAGCTGTTCTTCCAGGCGACGAGCCTGTTCCTCCTGTCGGCGGGACTGTTCCTCCTGTCGACGAGCCTGTTCCTCCTGTCGACGGGCCTGTTCCTGCAGCATCATCATCAGAGCAGCCAAATCTGGTGCTGATGATGCTGGAGCAGCTGTGGACGGGCCGGCCTCCGTGGTCGGTAGCTGGCCTTCCGACGTCTGTGGCGTAGCTCCACCAAATCGCCTCTGATCCGTCTCCTGCTGACGTTGACTCCGGGTACGGATACCCTCCGTGTCGTCTTTGGGTAAAACCGGCATAATCCTTGCTTCTGACACCAATTGTTACGAGCTTCGGGTTCGTGACAATAAAAACTGCCGATTTAATAACCAAAAATAACAATTTATTTTACAACACTAATTACAACTCAAAACACTAATTAAAAGAACACAATCACACTACTGATCACTCTTAATTCGCACTTGAAGATCGCTTAGATGTTTTCGCTCTTGTCGCTTTATCCAAACTGTGTCGGTCGTCGCGCATTCCGGCCTTATTATATAGTGCCGCAGATAGTTCTAGAACCTTCCATTGTAGAAACATCTAGAATGTTCGAGTACATACCGGCCCCGACCGACTAGGTGTCGATAGTTCGAGAAAGTTCTACAAAGTTCTAGTATCGAATTTTCTAGAACGATCGTGACTCGACTAGTTCTGCTACTCGATACTAGATGGCGCTAGTGGTAACTAATGTCACCATGTACCAGGCATTAATTGTGGCGCGCAACATTATTTTAGTGGAAATCACATTGAGATCGCCGTGCGTAGGCGTCTGTGTGCATGCGACTCTTTTGGCTCGTTGTGTGGAGCCAGCCTTCTGTATCATTCTGTGCCGCTATCATTCCGAATACTTTAACGATATAAAGATTAACTGTTACGGTTCAGTTTGCGATTCCAACTATAAATATGGTGTTGTATTTGTTTGAGATAAGTAGGCCTTTGAGGAGACCGAGGTTTGTTCAAGATAGTGTTTTTTTTTTTTTGCAGTAGGTTTTCCTAACCTTCGTTTTAACATTTACTGAAGAGTTGAGGAATGGTTTATTGCTGCAGATTCAAGAATTTTCAATGAATGAATGATATCTTTATTTGCTAGAATATAGGTTAGGTAGATGTTATACAGTTTTGTTTGTTACACTATATTCAACCTTACGATTGTGCAAATGTTAAGTCAAAATAAAATAAAATAATAAGGAACAATGACATTTAACGTTTACAATACAGTTTCATGCAATTTTAATATTAACAATAGCTTAGTAAGTCATTAAAATAAGATCCAGTCAATTCCCAATAATTGATAACTGCAATATTTAATAATATTTTAAATTAATTTAATTTATTTATAATTGTATTAGCTCAAAATAAATTCATAGCTATTAAAATTATAGATGTTTAAATGAATTCATAGTACTTACTTATATAATTTAAAATTATCATGCAGTTTTACATTAAAGAATATAAAAATGTATTTTTTTTTTCTAGTTAGTGAAATATTACCCAAATTCAATGTTTTAGGTTCATAAATTCATCAATTGAATAGAAACATCTATCACAAAGCCAATTATAAAGAGTCTTGTTAAATTTTAAGCTTGACGAATTTCTTATGCCTACAGGTAAGTTATTGTATATTCGAACTGCCATAGTGTAACAGTTTCTATCGCACAATAATGGTACAATGTGCCACAATCTATCTGTCATAGTCTGAAAAATTTTCCCATATGCCGATGTTTCTGAGCTTTTCCTAAATTATCAGCTTGATAACTACGTAACACACTAACAGTAGCAATAGCTTTCATTTTGACAGTTCATTAAAATACATTGCGTTATTTACGTAGTTGAACAGACCAATTTTTCGAACATATGAAGCAATGGATTACCTAATAATATTCTTCAAAATGAATTACATTGTGATTTAGATAGTGTGTTACGCAATAGGGTGCTGGACAGAATTTATATTTCTTTAATAGTTTTTTTTTTTTTGACGTGACAACGTCTTAAATTAGGTTGCGGCTGGGAGTCACTTATGAAAAAGTGTAACGCTCGGTAACGTTACGTTCTTATTTTAAATTAGGTTGCGGCTGGGAGTCACTTATGAAAAAGTGTAACGCTCGGTAACGTTACGTTCTTATTTTCATTTAATTCCTTGTTCCTATTGTGCAATTTAATTATATTCATATCAATAAATATTCTACCGAGAAAAAGACGTTGTCACGTAAAATCTTCGCCCGTAAAACCGACTTTACAGGCAACCATTTTTTTTACTTACCTCACATACATATTGGGATGGTCCAACCAGTTCAATTTCAACCGGAGCTCTTAGTCATGAGCTGGTTCCGCGGCGAGGTCGTGAACCGAACTGCAGAGCCACCCCACTTCGTACTCAACTTGTAGTGCCGGGCAGAGAAAGAACTAAGTGTACATACACATGAGCGGCAACCTTTAAAGGCAGAAGCAATTGCAGTCGTCGATACATCCACTCGTGTATTTGAGTACTCTGCTGAAATACACGAGTGGCATGTCGTCGACGGCAGAAGTTGCCTCTTTCATCGACGCATGCCGCTCGTGTGTATGCACACTATTGTAGAATCATCACGCTTGCTTAAATTAGACTGGCAGTTTCCAATCTGGTCCTTTATTTATTATTTTCCTTCACAACAAGTAAAGTGATATCATCAATCAATCAACTCAGCTTATCGCAGTCCACTGCTGGACATAGGCCTCTCCCAGACCGCGCCACAGCACCCTGTCCTCCGCCTTCCGCATCCAGTCTACCCCAGCCACCTTCTTTAGGTCGTCCGTCCATCTAGCTGGGGGGCGTCCCACACGTCTGCTGATATCACAGATTAGCTTGAAAAGTGGATAATCATCATCATCACCAGCCTCTAGCAGTCCTCTAATGGACAAAGTCCTCTCTAATTGCACGCTAATTTATCTTGATCTAATTTATCTTGATCCTCAGCAACTCTCAGCCAACTACTACCAGCCACCCTGCAAAGATCATCACTCCATCTAGCCTAGCGTCATTGAGCGGAATTCGCACAACTGAATTTTGGGCCCAAAGATGTATGAACTTGTTGCCCTCGATACGCTAAGCAGAAGAAGACTTAGCCTACCTTACGGTTTACCGCCAATTTGCAGTCACATTACCAATTCCCAGTTTGAACCCGTCAAGGTCCAGTCCGCAAAAATCAAGTATAAAAACTAAAACAAAACATTTAACTAACCAATTTAATCTCGCCCCAGATAACCATCTCATTGTTTACCAAAGCAAGAAACAACCCTATCAGGCACTTAGACCAACATCAAAATCGTCTCAGCAGTATCTGACGTTGCATCTGCATTGCGTGTGCGCACCTCTCCATATAATACGACCCTTATGGTTAGCGTCAGATTAGATTCGCTTAGCAGGAGCCTTATTTAGATAACAGTGGCTTCGAGCCATATTCAAATAGAAATGGTGGTTAATAGTACCTAGTGTAAAATGTTGGTTTTTGTTTTTTGTGAGTGTTTGTGGAGATGGTTTATTTAAAATGGTGGAAGCCATCATGTTTTTCAACAACGTCCGCAATGTCTTTCAAGCGCCAGAAGACCCTCGTAACACTGTAAATGCGTCAGTTTTTTGGTAAAAGTAAATAAAATGCAGTATCAGTCTCATAATAATTATACATATTAGACTGTTAAAGTTAAATTACACAATACTTTTCTCAAAGACAAGAATTTTTTTTAATCGAAATCTGAATTTGCGAAAAAAATATTTTTTTTGCATTTTCGTAGATATTGTGTCAGTTGTAGTAACAATAATTATTCGGTGGATAAATGAATTGAAAGTATTAATTTGCTGGTAATTTTTTTTTGCCACCAAGTCGATTGTTTTTAAAAACAAAAAACTGGAACGAAATTCGGTCGGACTCTACAGTTAAATAATAATAACTATTACAAGGAAGGTTGTTATAATTTCTGTTAAAATCATGTACAGTCACCAAAAGAGATAAGTAACCAGTGTCGTCAGATATACACACATCAAAAGTGTCTAGGGATCAACATATATTTTTGCAATAACTTTTCTCCTGATTGATATTAATTAAAATTTTCTTTAAGGATTCATCAAATAAAGTGTTTCCGTTTGTCACAGTAACGATAAACCAAGTCACCTTTGCATTAATAAAGAAATTTGCCATTTTCCTAATAAAGGGATTTTTGACATTTGAACCACTAACACAAAAGTTCGAAAAAAAGACTGAAATAACAGTTTTCTTTAAAATTTTATTGGGTAACTTAAACAATTAATAATCCGTGTTTCTACCGCGAACACTAACAACACAAGAACATCGGTTTGGCATACTCAAAATGAGTTCATCCAAATCACGCTGTGGAATGGCCGCCCATGTTCGTTGCAACAACAAAAAAAGGTCTTCTTGCGACTGGATACCCTCCATATTCGGCAGAGCTCTTCTCTGTAGCATATCCCATGCATGCTCAATCGGGTTCAAGTCTGGCGACTGAGCAGGCCAGGGCAGGACATTGATGTTAGCTGCGGCGAGAGTCTGTCTTACAACTCTTGCGGTGTGCGGTCGTGCATTATCATGCATTAACTGAAATAAGGGACCGATTTGCACTTGTAGAGGAACGATGACGTCTGATACAATCGTCTCAGCATACATTTGAGCGTTGAGGTTGCCTCTGATCCAAATCAACTCAGTTCTTCCGCCGATCCAAATACCCGCCCATACCATGATGGTTCCACCACTATAAGGATGGACTTCCTGGCAGGATTTTAATCGCTGTTGGCGTCCAGGGGTTCTCCAGTGTCGTATACGTCTTGTATCCGGTCTCATACCAAAACGAGACTCATCAGAAAAGCACACGAAACGCCATTGTTCTTCTGCCCAATTTCTGTGTTCAAGAGCCCATTGATATCGAATCCTACGATTGTGCATTGCTATAGGTGGTACCCGTAGCGGTCTTCGGGAATGAAGGTTCACTTCATGCAAGCGGTTTCTGACTGTTTGGTCGCTAATTAAGTTCCCTGAAGAGTGATGAAGCCTCACGGCTAACATCATGGCGGTTATTGTTGGAGCTCTTCGAGTTAAGATTTGAATGTATCGGTCTTGTCTCCGTGTGGTGCAGCGATACCGTCCTCCATGGCGCTCAGCCACGGTACCAGTGCTTCGGTAACGTGTCCAAAGTCGACTGATAACACTCTGACTTGTATTCAGAGCTAAAGCCACAGTACGTTGCCGGGAACCAGCTTCTATCATTCCCACGGCTCTGAGCATTTCTTCCCTGCTTAAATGACGTCGCCGCTCCATAATAACGTTGGTTTTAATCAGTAGTAGGGAAACAGTAGCACTAATAATGTCTTCAATGCGTTGTATGTTTTTATAGGGAAAATATTGACAGCTGATTTTCATCTTTTACTCGAATTTGATTCACAGTTCCTGATTCAAATTATGAAATGCACCAAAAAGGATCCATATAAATTTATAAAATCATAAATTTATTACAAAGCCACATCTCAATCTCAAGAAATCCGCATAAAAATGCTTGATCCCTAGACACTTTTGATGTGTGTAGTTGAATTTTAGTAAGAAACCGATGGAAGTTTTTGAATGAAATTTAAATTGAGAAAATAACTGTTTGTTTTCAATTCATTATTTATCCGAAAAATGTGTCTGCTCAACAACGTAAATAACGCAATGAATGTTGTTGAACTGTCAAAATGAAACTTATTGCTACTGATAGTGTGTTACACAATTACCCCGCTGGTTACTTATCTCCTTTGGTGACTGTACCTACTAGTAAAATATGATGATACGAAGCTGATGTCAAGCATTTAACCTAAATCCCATCACATCACACTAATATTATAAAGGCGAAAGTTTATGAGTGTGTTTGTATGTACTTCTTCACGCACAAACTAAGTACTGAACGGATTTAGATGAAATTTGGGACACGGATAGTTTGTAACCAGGATTAACACATAGAATACTTTGTATCCCAATACTCCCACGGGATCGAAACATATGCGGGTGAAACTGCGGGGCGCTGCTAGTTACCTATAAATAAGTTAACTAGCGAAATGTGAGTAAACTATAGTCGCTGGCAAGTCAGCCTATTCCTTTGAACCATACGAGCGTGATGTTATGTCGTACACAGATATTACGGCAATGCATCCGCAAACCCTTTCATGTAGCAGGTGTCCACAGGCAGCAGTAACCACTTTCTATCATGCACTCTGCATAGTTTCTCTGCATAGTTGCTTCCTGTTTGGAAACATATCTCTTCAAATATGTTGTACCCTATGATGCATGATGTAACCTATCTCATTATTAATCATATAGAGAGATATATGGGGCTCGAAGATAAATATTGACAATTTGACGGCACGGTTGGCACAGTGGTTAAGCGATTGACTGCTGCGCTGCGTGTCGCGGGTTCGATTCGTGCACGGAACAAATATTTGTATGACCTACAAGTCGTTGTTCCGGGTTGGTTTGTGTATGTGAGTTTAAATGTTTGTAAACGCACCCACAATATAGGAGAAATTCATAGTGTGGGGCAACGTTTAAAAAAAAAAATAGTACCTAACAGCCGCACGTGTCGATCGAAGCTTGCCGAAGTCAGTCTATTAATGGGTGACCACCCATTACATATCGAGACCCCTCCGAGCCTTGGAAAGCACGTTAAACTGTTTGTCCTAGTTGTCAATATTCAGAAATCCGAAAGTCTGAAAATCAGTCTAACCAAGGGGTAAGCAGTTATTACGCAATAACTAGGTTGTGAAGGTCAGATAGGCAGTAGCTCCAAGTAATATACTAGTATTAAGTTGCATCCGGTTAGACTGGAAGCTGATCTCAACATAGTTGGAAAAAGGCTAGGCAGCCGTTTGAGCGTGAAAAAATAACAAACATAAACACACAACACACACACTCACAAACTTTCGCTTTTATAATATTAGTGTGATGATGTTTAAGGAGAGAGGTTATTCTTACCATAATTGTAAAAAAAGACAATAATTGAGCATTATAAATACGTATTATCCTCGTAATTTAGCGATATACTAAGCCTATGTTACGGATAGATGTTCAGTCGTGAGTTCGAGTGCGGCCCTCTGACCCTAAGCCGTTAATACGCGCCTTCCATCTTGTGCAGACTTCCGTGTAACATTTTAAGTTAATATTTATGATTAATCGGTAAAGGGCACATTATAACTCAGCTTCTCATGACTTCTCATCATATTCTTGAGGCTATTTCATATTTTAAACCAAGTCAAAATTAAAAGTGTGAGCTATTATCATCATTACCGGACATAGGGTATCGTTCATCCCGTAAAAAAAGTGCTATTCCCGAGGAAAACAACAATAACGTTATTATGATAATAAATGGCGCCACGTGTCTTTCGAACGGGATCGACACTTATGCGGGTGAAACAGCGGGGCGCTGCTTGTACAATAAACTTACCAAATTCGTCGATGCAAGTCCTTGTACCATAGAGCAAATAAGAGCATAACCACTGACCTCTATCATAGACACTTGTATAATACAGGTCAGTGAGCACAACTAATGTTAACCATAAAGAAGTACTAAATATAACCCTCCAAGATCGTTTTTACCGCGTCACGCTTCAGCAAATGGATGAAACAACATCCTGTATTTACTAATTACTACAACATTATGGTAATGGCTTGTGTAAACCATAACATAGAGGGTTCCACACATTATAACGGAACGACCATCGAACCTTATGTTTTAGCGATAAAGTTGAAAATCTCTTAAAGAAATTTGACAGATTGTAGTAGCTTGATGTGCTGGCGTCTGTACATTTAACTTGACATCACGCCTGTAATCCCCAAAAGGTTAGGCAGTGGTGTGCTTGCGACCAACAGACCAACAAGGCAGATTAGGTCGCAGTATCATGCTGAGATAGGAGCGTTTTGGTTTCGTACAGGACTTTCTGTTTTTTATTTTCTTTATAATTTTGTTTAGTTTGTGATATTCCTGTGCGAGTCACAATAAATAGAATTATTTTTTTATTTTCTTTTCTTTGTTTCTTTTCTTTCTTTGCTTTGTTTTCTTTCTTTAAGTACTTTCTTTTCTTTCTTTTCTATCTTTTCTTTCTTTTCTTTCTTTTCTTTGAGAGCCCAATCCTTGAGGAAGGCTATAGGTATTTAACATTACGCTATGACCCTTAGGAGCCGAGCAAAACGAATAATAAGTAAAAAGAACGCTAAAGAAAAACGAAGTAGGTAAGTAGCGCGGGCACGCAATGCGAAGCGACGCGCGACGCGGTGGATCGGAGGCCGACATAGTTTTATTAAAATGTGGCTGTTATTTTAGTATACTGTGTGTCTTACGACTACCACGCGAACGAATTCGCGGGCACAGCTAGTAAGTAAAAATAAATTTCTCAACATTCCTTTCAGCACACATGCAAAACCGCGCTATCGCCAACGTTAACCATCGCATCGGTTGCACCATCACCATCGGTCCGATTGCAAGTTGGCCAACATATCGGCGGAAGATCTGCCGAGTTGGTGCGGTCTAATGATATTGTTGTGACATTCTGACCTCTGCGGTGTAAATATTAGCACATTCATTCACATTCTTGTTCGGTACAGTGAGAGACGTAACGTTTAAGACATTTTGTTCCGCGATTTTACTGTTATTTAACTTTTTTAAATACAAAATCGTTTATTTCTGCTGACTCAAATGCAGGTCGATTTTTAAGGTTATTCTGTGTGACCCGCTGTCAGTTTGTGGATGGGCGTCCATGTCTTTTCCTAGACACTTTTCTTTTTTTTTCTTTCTTTTCCTAGACTTGTCTTGTTTCCAGAAGCCAAAAACCCCGGCTACCGGTCTAATCTAATGGTCTGGACTAAAACAAAACAAAAGAGATAAGTAGGTATGCAGGATCGTCGCATATAATTGAGTTTAGTAAGAAACCGATGGATGTTGTCGACTGAAATTTAATTTGATAAATGAGCTGTTTGTTTTCTATTAATAAAATCGGGGGGCACGGTAGTGCCCCCGCCAAGTCGAGCAAAAAGCGGCACGGCCGTACCATCCTTTTCTCGAAGCAGTTCAAGCCATTTTCGACCCCCTATAACTTCGTTGTGGATAAAACTAGAGACCTGAATTTTCAGTAATCAAGCAGGTATTGTATAAACACGGTATATTTCAAATTTCATTCAATTTGAACCAGTAGTTTAAGAATTATAACTAGTCAAAGTTTCTTAATTTTGTCACTCGCTGACTGACTGACTGACTGACCGATCATCAAAACTCTAAGGCACTTCTAGCAGACATAGAAGCTTCAATTTTAGAACACAATTAGCGTTCAGTGTATAAATCAAGGAAAAACTAAAATATTTTGCAATTTCGTTCCAGTTTTCTAGATACACCAACTGCATAAATAACTTTGTAATCCCATATAAATATATAGAATTACAAAGTTACATTTGCAGTTAATGAATCAGTGTACCTGAACAAAGTCGCTTCCTGCTGTCTGTCTGTCCCTATGGATGCTTAGATCTTTAAAACTGTGCAACGGATTTTGATGCAGTTTTTTTTAATAGATAGAATGATTCAAAGGAAGGTTTATTTGTATAATACATGCATAATATAGTAGAGAAACACTGATAATTTTAGAGGTTTCTAATGTGATGTCGTAAATAAACAGATTTTCTTGCGCTTATATTGCAAAAGCTAGCTGAACCCTACGAGATAGATCAAAATAATGTACTACAGTATTGCACACCTTAAAAAGGTCTACAAAAAAGTCCGCGATGGTATATGTCTATCTGTTAGGCATAACCCACAATAACCATTTTTTATCCTTTACTTTTTACGAGAAATAGTGGCTTGTTTACGAAGCAATTTTAAGCAATACAGCATTAATCTATATCCAATTAAGTACCTTAAATACATTGTGCATTTACTATAGATCAATTTGGCCCTTTGAAGCATGTAATTTAAATGAATATTTTTGAAGATATTACAGATTTAAAATGTAGGGACATAGCGGTTGCGCTGGTGAGTTTACCTATGGCAACGACAGGATAGTACGGTTAAGTAGTCACCACCTCTCATCGTTTGGGGTGGGGTGTACCTCGAGCTCAGCAACTCCCCTAAATATCTTGGTATTACCCTGGACAGGTCTTTAACATTCAGCAAAAACTGCAAAAATATCAAGCAGAAGGTGCACACTCGCAACAGTCTTCTTCGTCGACTGGTCTCATCGAAATGGGGTGCTTCGCCTGAAGTTATGCGGACTACTGGACTGGTGCTATCTTTTTCTGCGGGAGAATTCGCGTGCCCCGTGTGGAGCCGTTCTGCCCATGCAAAGCTGGTGGATACAGCTTTGAATGAAACGTGCCGGATCATCACTGGCTGCCTAAAACCAACCCCGGTACAAATGCTGTATCTACTAGCAGGAATAGCGCCACCAGTGCTTTGCAGAGCGGTGGCAAGCTCCAGCGAAAGAGCCAAATGGTCTCCGACACACGACAACATCCTTGTGCCACAAAGGCTGAAAAGTCGAAACAGTTTTTTAAAGTGCGTCGTCCCACTCACTGGCGAACCATCACAAGAGAGACTGAAGCTGTGGCGAGACAGTGCTTCCTTACCCAAACCGTTCGTCCCACCCGCTGAAGACCTCCCACCTGCTGAAGACCCCTGGACATGAGTTACCTTGGGTAACCTGGAAGTCTTTAAACAGACTCCGGACCCAGGTTGGCCGAAGTAAGGAAAACCTGTTCAGGCGGAGATTCATAGACGACTCCGCCTTGGAGTGTAAATGTGGTGCTGTCCCACGAACGATGGGACACTTAATATCGTGTCCTGCGTGTCCTGTCAGCTGCACGTTACAGGAACTGATGGACGCTGGTGAAGGCGCCAAACAAGTAGCCGAATTCTGGGCCAAGTCCATTTAGATTGCTATCGACACGCTAAGAAGAAGAATAAGGTCAACTACGAGATGCCATAGTCAAAAAACAAAAACGCGCTTCGCCCTATTAGCACTTTAAGATTAGCAGCGATCGCACGCGTTTATCGGAGCTCTCTAGCGAGGAAAATAACAATTATCCATATTAATGTTATAAATTCGAAAGTAACTCTGTCTGTCTGTCTGTATGTTACCTTTTCACGCCTAAACCACTGAACGGATTTCGATAAAATTTGGCAGAGAGATAGATTGCATCCCGGGGAAGGACTTGCGGTAGTTTTTTTATCGAGCGAAGAAGCGGGCGGAAGCTAGTATATAATATAATGGAATAATAGGTGTAGATAGGTACCTAGATATAATTATGTTCAAAGGTAACTTGTAAAATGGTCAACGGATGTTAAAAATAAAAAGTTAAAAAGGTACCGGAAAGGAAAAAAAGTAGGACTATCTACAAAAAGAAGTGAGATGCCATCAAAAACATAACTTGTAAAAAAAGCCAAGTCTCGCAACTCAGTTCTTCTACCGTAAAAAGTTGTGAGATCCATGAAATACCAAGTCGGTTAATTTATTCACTCCCTACTTAAGGAATCTTCTGTCTTAAGTTATTACATAATTAGCTAACCTAACAACATCTTGTAGTGACCATCAATATTAAAAATCTTCTATGTTTTAAATAAATAAATTGACTTGGCAATCGCACTGTGAGATACATTGTGTTTTCATGCGATGGCGATGGCCAAGTCAATTTATTTATTTAAAACATAGAAGATTTTTAATATTGATGGTCACTACAAGATGTTGTTAGGTTAGCTAATTATGTAATAACTTAAGACAGAAGATTCCTTAAGTAGGGAGTGAATAAATTAACCGACTTGGTATTTCATGGATCTCACAACTTTTTACGGTAGAAGAACTGAGTTGCGAGACTTGGCTTTTTTTACAAGTTATGTTTTTGATGGCATTAAATTTTATTCGAGAACATCCATCGGTTTCTTACTAAACATCAACTATATCCGACGATCCTGCATACTTATCTCTTTTGTTGACTGTACATGAGTGGTTATAGCAAATAAATTTAATAAATAATCTCTAGGTTTAAAGGTAAAGATAAAAAAAAGATTAAAAAAAATAAGATAGAAAGAAGAACGATACTTTTTTTTTAATTAAAAGAGAACGATTTGTGTTCATATGTACCCCAGAATTTGGGTTTTGGAATTCAGATGTGTAATCTACCGTGTAAGACAATCCTTAGTTAGTCATATATTTGGTTAAACTGAAAGTTGGCTTAGACATACCTAAATAATAAAATACAGACACGGCGTCAATAGAAGTGTTGGATTCTGCGGTATTTATCCCCCTTACATCACATCACACTAATATTATAAAGGCGAAAGTTTGTGAGTGTGTGTGTGTGTGTGTTTCTATGTTTGTTACTTCTTCACGCTCAAACGGCTGGACCAATTTTGATAAAACTTTGTATGGAGGTAGCTGACACCCTGGATTAACATATAGGCTATTTATTATTATACTTTTTATCCCGATATTCCCACGGGATCGACACTTACGCGGGTTAAACCGCGGGACGCAGCAAGTCCTTCAATAAGAAGTACGTTCAAGTAACTAAAGATTTATAGACGGAGAAACATGATCATCCCATTTTACTACCTACGAGTATTGAACAGGAAAACCTGATTACCATCGTAACAGACTTTCACTAGTTCGGTTAACTTTAACCGCAGGACTGTACGTTACCTAACCGCGAGGAGCTGAACCAACAGGTAATTAAACTCTATCTGAACGCGTTCATTAATAACACTAAACCATTCTAATATATTTAACTAATAATATATTACCTGAGAACCAGTGTTGTTGCTTTATCAATTGGAATTTCGATATTACTTTTGTGAGTTACAACACTATAAAATAAGGAATAATTTGCGCATGGGCGCTTTTTCGACGTCGCGGTCGTCCGTTTTGCAAGGATGTTATTTATTACTAACTATAAGATAAAGCCTTTTATGTAGGTAATCTAAGAGTGCACTCTCGATGTCGAAAGTGTAGCATGATCAGCCTTTAATGTTCCCACTGCTGGGACACAGACTTCCTCTCGGTGAGGGGGAGTGGGCCGTAATCCACCACACGGACTCAGTGCGGGGTTGTGGTCACATGCCTTCGAATTTTTGGTTTTCTCACGATGTTTTCCTTAACCGTTTTGGGAACAGTGGTGATGAAATAATTTACATAAAGTAAAGCGCCTGGGTTCGAACCTACGACCTACAACTCGTAAAGCACGGCCATTACCACTGGGTCACCACTGGTGAGCAATGCTCGTTCTTCTCCGTAATGAAGAGATCTATAGACAGGTGTGCTGTTCAAGCGGCATTAGCCCAATGGATAAGCTGTGGACAGCCGAGCCGTGGCCGGCAGAGGTCGTGATTTCGAACCCCACCCATAGCACTGTTAATTGACGTCAAGCCACTCCTACCTAGAATACCTTTTAGCACAGGTTGACAGGAATTCTTGATTTACAGCCTCCATAAGCGGTTGAGCGACTGCCTATCTGACCTCCACAACCCAGTTACTGGGTAATACGATATCCCTTGGATAACGAAACGACGATGATCAACGACGACGACGGTGGTCGATTGTAACGATATTTACAATGAAAAAATCCGAATTTTTTACGCAGCAATTTGCCATCAAAACGTCAATTTCGACCTTTGATAGAGTTACGAGCTTTTCGGTAGCTTAATATCAGTCCCATACATTTTTGACATTACCATCATCATTATCGCTGATAAAATGTCACTTTGTCTAGGCTCTCTACTCTAGGCTGACTGCACAGAGTTCGCCGGACAGGCTTTAGAATATGCAGTGTAGCATCATCGAAGCTGATACCATGCATTCAATAAGATTCTGAACTAAAAAAATTCTAGGCAGGGGAAATTATTAAGAAAAATAATCCATTTTTTATTTCCATTCCATTAATTTCGTTCGCGTAGGTATGTACAGACGCCAGCACATCAAGCTATCCGAAACTGTCAAATTTCCCCAATCAACCTTGAACCTTAAATACTGTAGCGATAAAGTTGAAAATCTACTAAAGAAATTTGACAGATTGTAGTAACTTTATGTGCGGGCTGGCGTCTGTACTTGCAATTTCCTATGAAAAAGCAATTTTTTTTTTTTGAGAGACATTCTGCCGAATTTTATGTAATCATGTGCTGAACTCATAGTTACAATTTGCACGTCGACATAATGTCACACTGTATAGATATCATTAGTTGCAGTTATTCTAACATAGTCTTTATTGCCAATATTTTATTCATCTATGGTAAAGCGGCTTTTAATTGCAGTTTCAAGCTTATAAGAACTCGCAACGAGAGATATGATTGCGGCTCTATCAGACCGCACAACTCGCAAGAAAATCCTGTTATGCAAAATGTTACATCAATAAACTATTTTATATCTTGTCCAGGAATTAGACTATGACAAAATGCACTCAATATCCGTTTCTTATCATACCGCTATTGCAACAGTCGGCCAAAACTAAAACAGTCGATAGCAGTGTCAAGCTAATACTTAACAGGTAAAACAAAGTTTATTGCCTATAGCAGGTAATCTCTCGACTTGAAAGCCAACACCGCTTTCCATAACCGCGTTGCACTAAATCTGAATGTCGCCCTTAATTATGTAAAACAATATCTTAATTATTACATTTCTATCTACGAATTGTGACTGTTGCCTAACAATTGCTGTGGTACGACTAACACCAAATACAGAAATAATCCCGCTACAATCTAATTCTGATCGTCAAAGTGTACACTTCCTGGTAAAATAAGGGAACAGTCGATTCTATTCAATGCGAAGAATCGCCGCTTTGTGCCAGCGGCCGTAACTCAAGAATTATAAAAGGAATGGAGGAATTGAAAATGATGCTGTTATAATGCAATTTATTCCGACTCTAACAAGACTCCTATTAACAAATAACGCTGTAAATAACGTTAGAGTGTTTGGCATCGTCGCGCGTCGGAAGTCTAAATTAACGCGATAAAGGCCACCAGACCAACTGGAAATACTCCAAGACATACATTGCTGCAAAGGATACTAAGCTCAGATTAAACTTGAGAGAAAAACACTGAATTCTAAGTAAAATGCTTTTAACCTAATTGTATTTCAGTGAGAGTTAAAATAATAAGAAATTCTGTTACCTGAGTTTACGCTGGAACGAAGCGGAGAATACAATTTCTAGGATATCACTATTCAAGCGAACCTTTCCTATGCATATCTTGGCTTATTATGTAAATGTACAAATACATTTTTAAGAGAACAATCTCAGTTGCAAAATAAAACTTTCAGAGCAGTATATTATTTTGCCCGTAAGTGTTTGAGTCGGGTACCCCGCCCTGTATCGTGTGTTGACATTTTGATGGCTATCCGCACATTGCAAAATAATAACATCACTATCTCACTCACGCATTTTGAATGCCCCTGCGTTAGACAGGGACGGGGGATAACTTTTCTCATTGCCGCAATGCAACCTGCGCAGGAGTCGATGCGCATTTGCGATACGTACGACACCGGTGCAATTGTAATGCAAAACCAGTCGTTAGCTAAATGTGGTTAAAATATTCCTGATGGACATCTGTCTGCTTGCCGCCAGGTTGGTACGGTCGTAATGGTAGGCTCGCTCTCTGTAAGGACGAATTAAAGTTAATCTTTACATCTTTTTTAGAGTAATGACGGTACATTACATACACGTGTATTATTATTATTTTCTTTCATAAAATATGGCTGAAGATAACGCAAGATTGTGTGTGTTTAAAAGATTTAAGTGGGTAGACAGTAGTTGTTTAGAAGTGAGAAGTTGTGATTACACGCTAGAAATACGCTGCCGTCATAAAGAAAAAGGGCACAACAAACATTTTTTCCAAAATTGAGTAAAAAGACTGGCTATGCGCCTTTTTTTCTATATAGGTATGTATATAACTCAATTTTGAAAAAAATGTTAGTTGTGCCCTTTTTCTTTATGACGGCAGTACGCGAGTTCGAACCCAGACAGGCGCTTTCAACTCAGCCTATCGCAGTCCACTGCTGGACATAGGCCTCTCCCAGACTGCGCCACAGCACCCTGTCCTCCGCCTTCCGCATCCAGTCTCACAGCCACCTTTTTGAGGTCGTCTGTCCATCTACCTGGGGGGCGTCCCACACTACGCTTGCCGATCCGCGGTCGCCATTCAAGGAATCGTCTGCTTCAACGACCATCGGTCCTTCGACAACCATGGCCAACAGAGCTTGCTTACTCTACCTTACACTGCTCTCAAAACAGTGAATGAAAACATCGTGAAGAAACCGGCATGTCCTAGAACCAAAAATTTACATGTCACATCTACCAACCCGCTGGGCCCGCGTGGTTGTTTATGGCCCACTACCTCGCACAGAGGGGAGGCCTATGTCCCAGCTGTAGGAACATAATAACCTGCCTATAGGTAATAGAAATATTTTAGTTACCTGCATTTTATTTGCAAATGCTGGTGAATGGAATTATTAATACCAAATCGTTAAATTATATGACAGAAACACAAGATTACGCCGTATCTTGCAAGTTACCTAAGCTACATGTAGCCAAGGCAAAACATAACTAAGTTCTAAATGGTTCGCCTGCAAAGCTTGAAGATAAAAAAGTGGCCAAGTGCGAGTCGGACTCGCACACGAAGGGATTATCACCGTACAATATTTTACGCTATTTATTTTTTTTTAATAAGAAAACTCGTTTCTTGCTATTAGGGTTCAAAAGTTCCAGCCCTGTGACAGACGGACGGACGGACGGACAGCGAAGCCTTAGTAATAGGGCCCCGTTGACACCCTTATTCAACCTTCCTAGCCAACTATGTTGGGGTCGGATTCCAGGCTATCCGGATGCCGCTGGCTGGATTTTACATGGAGCGACTGCCTATCTGACCTCCACAGTTACTGGGTAACATGTTACCCCTTGTCAAGACTGATTGTCAGACTTTCGGGCTTCTGGCTACCCGGAAGACTGTCAAAGATCTACGAATGACAGCTGGGACCAACTGCGTGCTTACAACAAATCAAAGTTAGGTACTCCGTGACCGATACCATAGACAAAGAATGAATAGATGCGAAACTCTCGCTCTATACGCTTCCTAAATGTCAATGATCTGTTCCAAAAGTAACATATAAACTTGAAAACAAACCCTCATCATCTGCCTAGCCTTTTCCCAACTATGTTGGGGTCGGCTTCCAGTTTAACCAGATGCAGCTGAAAGTCAGTATTTTACATGACTCGACTGCCTGTCGGACCTCCACAATCCAGTTACTGGGTAATACGATAACCCCTTGGTAAGACGTTGTCAGGCTTCAGGCTACCTGTAACGTCTGAAAAGGCTAGGCAAATGATCAGTGATGATAATGACATATGATGTATTGACTTACTACGCTTATGGGAAGTCGTAACGGGCTGGTGAGTAGCTGTAGTTTAACAATTCGGCGACAAAAGTGCATGAGTTTCGCTTCTATCTTGTTTTATTAGTCTATGGCCGCAACACCTTTTAGTTAATTCATTAGTTTACCTACAGTTCGACCAAACTTTGGCAATAATTTACATAAGTAGGCGGAATGAGACAAAGGTCGATAGGCTGTTTGTGAATTAACTTTGGGGCCATAGAATGGGCGATTGCTTGTGTTTGACCAGTGGAAAAATACTTTACCTCTTAGTCAACAAAATCGTGGAGACAAAAGTATAGTAACGATTTCAATAGTCTTGATTGGCATTACTCTATAGGTTTTTCCATACTTGGGTTAAAATGAGCTAGTTGTTGTGTAGATTCAATAAAATCTACGGGCCCTATCAGGGGGCCTAAAAAGGCCACTTTGGAGAATTATAAAAGGATAACATTATAAATTATAATATGCCGAAGCCAGTCCGTTTTTCTTTTTATCGCTGCACTACGTAGGTATAATCAAAGAGGTTCGGATTGGATTTGGATTCGATTGATTGATATTTTAGCACAGACAAAAAAAAAATACCTACCTACTGAAAAATGCTTCACCAATGGGATTTGTTACGATTAACTTAACAGTTAACTGTCCATTATGTTATTCTTTAATGATTCTGCCAGTGGCCTTTTTACGCCCCCTGAATCGCTGCGGTATTTATTTTTTAAATATTGCATAAAGTGAAAAAGACTCCCCTTGAAAGAGTATTTTTGGCCTCGCACAGGTCTTTTTTTCTTGTTTTTTTTTTTGGTTGTTTCTGTAATTTTGATGATAGTTTTAAATACTCCTTTTTTATTGTTTGTATTTCCTGTGCGTGTCCCAAATTTTTTTTTATCTATTTACCTATCTAGTATTTTTTTCCGATTTCACTACACAAATTTTGTCCTTAGAAAATTCGTGATAAAAAATAACAATCAGAACATAAAAAAACAGTTTTTCCGTGGTTGTGCCTTTAAAGAAGAACTTTCGGTTCATTGAAAATTTACGCTAATTTCAAAGCCTTGCAATTAAAACCTACTTCAGAAATTGCATTAGAACTCAATAATTAATTATCATGACTAAATATTCCTTATAAGTCGTTTATATAGGCCAGAAAAACATATTTTAAGACAATAGATAGAGCAAGAATTATGTAGGTGATTGTTGCACAGGCCTATAGAACTAATAATAATGTTCCCACAGAATTGTGAACTGGGGCAAGTTAAAGGTACCTAATCTAGATACAAAGGATAAGTACCTTTTCTAAAGTATATTGCACTATGATCAATACTGTCCTAATTGGGTGTCCTAGGTGTATAGATAGACTGTGGCGGCATCTACATCGCGTCATGCGAACTACGCATCACATTGACGTCACGCAAAATCCTGCATCGCGCAAGGAGAGTTTACCGCGCCAAAAGTCTCGACATCAATCGTTGGGCAGTTGCCTACCAGAGACGCCACCCATCTGGTCGGAGGATCCTCAATGTTTTATGGAGGATGAGGGAACTTTACACCCTGTCTCTCATACCTCTATAAGACTTTAAGTATTATTATGTTATACAATTCACGAAAAGACAAATATGGAAACGTTGTCAGTCTATCTGTCCTTTACTATATTACACAAAAACTACTGGACAGACTTAAGCAAAACAATTTGAGTACTTAGTTACAATACTGGAAAAATCTAAGAAAACCTTCGGGCTGGGAGTGCCTGAGAGTAGGATTAGACAAAATTCGTATTTCTGTAATGGCAGTAGAATTAGAGTAACAACTTCTGTTATAATATAATTTTGGTGAAAAACATAACAAATGTTGCATTAGCTCCATCAATTTACTTATACCTCGACTACACAGGCACAAAACCGCCACAAAATTGTAATGAGATTAACAATAAATTACCACAACGTATAAACAGTAGGCCGTGGGGCTCCAGCCTTAGATTTTAGGTCGATTACGCACCGTGATGGTAATAGGCATTATAACCAATAGCAGGCTGGCATTTACTACACTGTTTATTATATGAACATTCTGGGACAAGCGTGTGCCGCTTCCTTTACGCAAACTATCTATAAGCTATAGAGGCATTAGGGTGTCTAATTAAGCAAATCGGAATGGGTTTAGAAACTGAAAGCTTTCTCCAGAGATGGCACAACTGTTGAGTGTACCTTAAACTGTCATTATTGTGTTGTTAAACGATAAAAATGTACGTATCTTTCAGTTTATCCTCATTTGTTGAGAATCCATTAAAGGTAATGTGGCCAAATATTGAGGATACGTACATAAATTGCTGTCATTCCTGAATCTTTGATTCGGGTCGTCAGAAGCCCGAAAGTTTGCAACCAATCATACCAAGGGTTATCGTATTACCCAGTAACTGGGTTATGAAGTTCAGGTAAGCTGTCGCCCCATGTAAAATACTAGTATCCAGCTGCATCCGGTTAGATTAGAAGCCGACCCCAATATAGTTGGGAAAAAGTCTGGGCAGATTTATTGACGTGGGCAGATTTACGACGATAAATTAGGATGCGAGAAGCGCAGGCCTGACCGGACTTTGTTCAATTGCTTGGGGGAGGCCTATGTTCAGCAGAGAACGTCTGTTGAAAGAAAAGATGATAGAGTCTCAGTGTGTTACAACTTACCTGCACTGTTCCTAGTTCTAGGCACATAAAAGTATTTGTGAACGGCAAGAACCACACAATATGAGATACAAGATACAATACAATCATCATCAGCACCAGCCTAGCCTTTTCCCAACTATGTTAGGGTCGACTTCCAGTCTAACCGGATGCAGCTAAATTATCAGTGTTTTTATGGAGCGGCTGCCTATCTGGGGGCCTAAAAAGGCCACTTTGGCAGAATGATAAAAGGATAACATTATGAAACATAATGGACAGTTAGGTAACTGTTCAATTCCCATTGGTGAAGGATTTTTCAGTTATTTTTGTTTTTGTCTGTGCTAAAATACCAATCAATCCAATTCAAATCCAATCCCAATCTCTTTGATTATACCTACGTAGTGCAGCGAAAAAAAGAAAAACACGGACTGTCTGCGCCATATTATGATTCATAATGTTATCCTTTTATGATTCTGCCAAAGTGAACTTTTTAGGCACCCTGATATCTGACCTCCACAACCCAGTTACTGGTTAATACGAAACGGAATTGTTGGACAAGATACAATTATCACTAAAATAATGTAACAAGTGAATATCTTTGAAAGGAGCCAATAAAACGCACATGCAATGAAGAGATAAATTAATTAAACAAGGTAATGCATTAATACTAGCACGCTCGACGAGTGTTCAAATTATTGCTAGATCTAATTGCAAAAGTCAATCTAAATGTCAAAGATCTCCATATTAGTTCGACTGCAGACCATAAGGGCGTGATATCGATTCACACACAGGTGATATACTTATACGTATTATGCAAATAGTTATAGTTATATTTATTTATGCATATATAACCATTTATGTACACACATTATAATTAGACAAGAAGAAAGTAACGGAAACGATAAGATGAAAAAGTGATACTTATTTCTAAAGAAATCTCTTCCAGCAGACCTGCGATAGGAAAGTAGATAAAGAGATGTAGATAGCGTGTGTAAGAGTTGAAGAGAAAGAAAAAAAAAACAATAAAACATACAATAAGAGAATATACGAGTAGGTACTTGTAGTAAAACGAACGAGACGATGGATGGTCTGTGTGAAAAATGATACCTAGTCATGACGTATGCGTAATATATTTTGATTTAAAAGAATGTCCATGAAGTTTCTTGACCGTTCTTCTCCATAGGAACCTACTATTTGGAATGGGCAACTACTCGTAGGTTCAAATTTCTGATTGACCGGTCGCGACCCCATGACAGTTTTTTTTTTTTTTTTTTTATAGTGTATTCAAGTGTGTGTTTTGAGTTTGAGTTAGATATGACTAGGAAGGGGGTCATGTCATAGAACCAAAAATTCGAAGACATGTAACATCTGGGATCCTGCCGTTTAGCAACCTTTTTTTACCAATGCAATTTTGGAATGATTTTAGTACGCACATTTTCATTTGGTCAAATTTTTACTTGGCAGAACATTATCAAGGATAATGTCATTTAGGCATTTGGTCTTTATTCAAATGATTTATTACAGCAAACAATCTATAGACAATAAACATTTAGTGAAATGATTTGTTATGAAAACCACTAACACTTTCTAAATCCGATTACTAAACGCTTAAGCAGTCTCCAGACACACCTGCGCACATAAAGATATGTTGATCATAAAATATATCTACGAATGGATCCTGATACAGAACATTATCGTTAAGGTATTGGTTTAAGGCCCACGCAGACGGACGATTAAACTTGTGATGGTGCAACAAACCCTGGCTTGACAGTTTATGTGAGTCCATCAAGTAGGCTATAATTATTATTATTGGTACCTAGAGGAATCTGGTACTGTTAGGTACTGTTATGTAAGTACTATAATATACCTCTAGGTATGAGCAGACGTATGCAAAGTACGCGCTTTAACGTGGAGTTGTGGACACCAGCCCGTATTACCTATTAGGTACGGCACGAAATGCTATAGCATTTCTTAAAATTTGATGAGGGAATAGTTCTTTATGTAGTTACTTCCAACATTAAGCATCTATGTTGAGCAAAAATCATTGTACGGGACAATGATTTTCGTGTAGGAAAAACAGAAGATTTTTATTTTATTAATAAACTAGGGGGTGCCTAAAGATGGATGGCGCCGCCGAGGTAGGCCCAGAAAGCGGTGGCGAGATGACCTGGACGCGTACCGCGAGGGCTAGTTCAAGATGGCGCGGGTAAAGAGCTCCTGGAAGGACTTGGGGAGGCCCCATGTCCAGCAGTATAGGCTCAACAAAGAAAAAGTGAAAACTAATCAATCACCTACTTAAAATAGGCAATGAGCTGTTACAACATTTTCATTCTAAAAGAAACTTCATTAAGTATATTTTATAATGCGAAAATAAATATTCGGTTTTTTTACTAATCTTTTCAGCAATAACTCATTCCTTTCTACGGTTATCGCCGTGGTCAGACATTAATCTTTCTAGGGGATCTATTAATAACGAACATAACTGTTCCAAATACCAATATAGAAATTAATTTCCGCTCAGATACGACAAGCAATGGCTACTACATCATATTGCCAATTTATTTACCATTTCCGACAACGAAGCATTAGTATCGCTCGAAGACAAATACTGGACAACCTGTAATACTGTCTTCTGTAATAATTAATAATAGGTAGTACACAGCTTACTCTAGGTACTGTTGTAAATGCTATTCTACTTATACCTCATCTGCCTAGCCTTTTCCCAACTATGTTGGGGTCGGGTTTCAGTCTAACCGGATGCAGCTGAATACCAGTATTTTACATGGAGCGACTGCCTATCTGACTTCCACAACCCAGTTACTGGGTAATTCGATAGCCCTTGGTAAGACTGGTTGTCAGACTTTCGGGCTTCTGAGTACCTGTAACGACTGTCAAAGATCCACGAATGACAGCCAGGATCAACGGCTTAACGTGCTTTCCGAGGCACGGAGGAGTCACGGTATGTAAAGATGGTCACCCAACCACAGATCAACCGCGGCAAGCGTAGCTTAACCTGATCGATCGACCTGTGCGGCTGTTATTATTTAGCCACGGGCCCCTCCAAAGTTTTTATTTTTCACTTTTTAGAGTACCTACCCCAAACAATACCTCCTATATCATTTTCCGACCTCCACGTGGACGAAGCCGCGAGCAGAAGTTATAATGAATAACAGGTACCAGGAACACAGCTCACTCTTGGAGTACATACAAGTAGTAAAGTATTTAATGATGGAAACAGTTACTGCTTCCGTAGGATGATTGGGTACTAATGTTACACATAAGGAATTTAAGTAGTTGTTAGTCAGGTTAGCTACTGTTTGTAACTGTTATTTTCATGGTATATGATTCTGGCTGGAGAAGGAAAGTCAGTATTAACTGTCTCATACATTTATCCCCGCATTTACATACGGTGTCTGAATTTGTGTCCATAATCAGCGTAGAATGTTCCCACTGCTGGGACACAGGCCTCCTCTCTGTGAAAGGGAATGGGCCGTACTCCACCGACAGTGTGCGATAAAAAATCGTCGCGGGAAAACGCACCCGTACGAAACTTTTTATTTTCGGGGTGGAAAATCCTTCGACCTGGGGCGGGCGGAAGGATCTGTCAGACTCTTAAGGTCTCTGCACACAGCGGGCGCGGCGCGGCGGGACGGGACGGCGACGCGACGCTGAGCAGTTGTAATGTACTAGATCACGGACTACTCTACACAGAACCGTCGCGCTCGGCGCGACGGTAAACGTCGCGCCGAGCGCGAATACAACTCAGAGGCGGGGCGGGGCGTGGCGTGGCGGGACGCCGACGCTTTGTGTTGTATGGTTTACGTATGTGGTAGTCACACTGCCGATGGATGTCGAAAAAGTAATCGAATTTGTTTGTGCTCACGTATGTTTGTACGATTTGGACCAGAGGCAGTATAAAAACACTGTTCATGGGCGCGGCGGGATGGGACGTGATCGCGCCCGCAGTGTGAACGCTGCCGTCGCGCCAGCGCCGCGTCGCCGCCCGGTCACGCCGCGCCCGCTGTGTGCAGAGACCTTTACTGACTAAAAACCAACCCGGTGTTCCATCTCACACCTACGCCAGGGATCGCGGGAACGTATGATCCTTCCGCAACCCCCAACTGGTGCCGGGCCCGCCACTGCGGGCCTCCCCGGGTCAGAGGGGTGAGTGAGGTGTTCAACTCCCCCCGCGACGTCTATTTTATTTCTTATTGTAATTGTGCCATTTATATCTCATCGTATACCTACTGCACCTCAAAATATAAAAACTGTAAATTTTTGCACAACATACTAGGTCCTAAATCTCCTACTCTATCCTTCCCCAAAATTAGATTACCAGGTCAATTACGCCTCCAACCCGTAGGTCAATTCCAGAGCGTTGCATAGTAATTGTGCCTACACCTGCACATGTATGAACTGGGGCGAATTGAATCGCGCTGACGTCATATGACGTCACAACATGGCGGCATTAATCTCCGGTCAATCATCACCGCGGTTTATTAGCAGAGGGAGACACAATATAGCAGAGGGAGACACAATATAGCAGAGGGAGACACAATATAGGTGCTACAGGGCCACAGATGCTGTGTAATGTAATCAGTAGGTATAGTATAGAATAGGATACCCGGAAAAGTGTATAATAATAAGTTTCTTCTATCTCCTTAATAATAATTATTACCATAACAGCCAGTCGATAGAAGGTTAAGCTACGCTTGCCGCGGTCAGTTCGTGGATGGGTGACCATCCATTACATATCAAGACCCCTCCGAGCCTCGGATTTTTTTAATTTCTATATTAGCTAGGCGCACGTACGAGGTGTCAAAAGACGCGTCTCGGCGCGGGCTAGCGATCTATGAGGTTATCGGAATTTAAGCTGAAGAAATTTTTTTGAATTTTCTGAAAAAACGTGTTTTACGACCAACATATTCTATGTAAAAACCTGGAATAACTCAGAGGGGCTCTTCTCGCAATTTTAAGAACGTTCACAGTCTGATCTCAGTCTCAATCTGTCAAAAATACCTCTAATTTCCCTACATTTTTGACAAGTTTTTGACGTTGATTGTCGCTGAGATGAGACTGCGACTAGATTTTGAACGTTTTAAGTACGGGAATAGGCTATTTGACTGGTTTCTGATAAACATCTCAGATTATTTAATGGTGTCTAACGAGCCCACAAAAACCTATTACTTCAAATTGCATAATGTATTTCTTTTAAAAAATAGTACATAAAAATGTACTGTTTAAATAAGCCGCCAAAACGCTATCTTTAACAATATGGCGTCGTGACGTCACGATTCACGTAAACAAACGTTGGATCGGTCGAGATACTAGACAAAAGTCATCTGTTCTGTCAACGATAGACAGAAATTTACTAAATCATGACGTCATCTTAAGTTCAGCCAATCCAGACCGTTTTCGATTACGTGGCGCCAGATTTAAAAAGATGAAGTTTTTTCGGGTTTTTTTTTATAAATAATACATTGTTTTGTAGTAAAATTAATGCAAATCGATTTTAAAAGCGATAATCTATACGAGTGTCAATAATTATGACCTTATTTTTTACATTGTCAAATAGCCAATTGTGTTCTGCAACCATCTGCGATTCTGTAACCTTCTAACCGTGAAAACTTAGGTGAAGTGAGCGTGGAGTCACCTGTCAATAGTGTCAATTCCTAGCAAAAACAAACTCACATCACCTAAATTTTCACGGTGTGATTTTTACAGAATCGACCGGCTGTAATAATGAAAACAAAACACAGTGGCACAGCACTTACAATCATTGTTGTAGGTTGAAGGGCCGTGACTTCTAGTCCTACACGTTGAACTATTATTGTGTGGAAGTTACAAATTGCGTGATTAACTCAGCCGGAGCCGGAGGCGTGAACTGGTATTCCAATATGATTACGTAGGTAGGCACTCAATGAGTTGAGCAGCCGTGGATAATACCTAGTTATCTAATTATGGTTTAATGGTCATACGGTGAAGGATATACCTAAGCTGACTACCTATTAAACAAGCTGTACAGGGTCAAACACACGAAAATAGATTATCTCAACTCACACTTCAAGTAAAAATTACCAGCAGTGGTTGACCCCAAAAATAAAAACAATTTTTTATTTATTTCTTATTTTAACTATCGATACCCATAACTTCTGCAGTAATCGGTTAGGAAGATAAATGTACCTATTCATTGTCAATCAATCAATCAATGACTTCAATGATGAGTTAATATTGAAGATCTTTTAGAATTTAGCAAAAATTAGAGGTTCCTTTACATAGCGTAGGTAATGGTTATTTAGGATTAGGAGTAACTAAACAAATTCTACGAGTGTACGGGGCTCGCTCGCTGCATTATTGACCTCATCTATCGCTTTCTATCAGGCGTTATCGAGGTCAAGGCGCATTCAGTAACAAAAAAATCTTTAAAAGCAAAAACAGAAAGCATTTTCAATATCCCGCTAAGAACTTGCTAAACTCCCTTATCACCTCCCCGCCCTTATCACAATGTATTTGGGATCAAAGTCAAAGATATTTATTTGTAGGATTTGTCTTTTTCTGTTGTCTTTGGTCGGCGCAACTATGGCTTCATACCAACCATCACCCTAATTGCGTAACACACTATAATATCAATCACAAATTGAATCATTTTGAAGGACATTGCTGATCCATTGCTTTATAATAATATGTTCGATAAAATTGTCTGCTCAACAACGTAAATGAATGTTGTTGAACTGTCAAAATTAAAGCCATTGCTACTTATAGTGTGTTACGCAATTACCCGGCTAGTCTTTGTCCATACATCGTTATAGCTATTAGTCGTTCACTTCTATTTTACCTTCCTATGACAAACTATAAAATAATTCCAGCATTATTAATTCTATACTAGTATAGATACAAACATATCCTATTTCGCAATCCACTCGATAATTTCTCGACCATACCTTAGCGAGCAATCATTTGAAAAGGGCAACCGTTGCCAGATTCCTCTATCCTCGGAATTAACTCCTCATTAAGAAATTGTCGCTACGGATGAATTGACAGCATAATAGGACCCCAACCTCAATTGGTACTCGATTTATACTTATTAGTTTTAACTAGTTAATACTGGTTATTGACTGTCGGCAACTACCCGTCAAATATAAACGTTACTAGCTGTTGCTCGCGGTTTCACTCGCAGCCTAAAGAAACTACTACATCAACACAGATAAAAAATATTCTAATCCAGCTGGGTAATTGCGTAACATACTAACAATTGTAATATCTTTCATTTTGACAATTCGACAACATTCATTGCGTTATTTACTTTGTCGAGCAGACGAATTTTCCAAACATACGAAGCAATGGATTAGGAATTTCATTCAAAAGCCTTCTGAATCCGAAAATGTGTTACGCAATTGAGGCGGCCGTGCAGGTCACAGCCTACCTCTATCCATCTGCCTAGCCATTTCCCAACTATGTTGGAATCAGCTTCCAGTCTAAGCGGATGCAGCTGAATACCAGTATTTTACTTGGAGCGACTGCCTATCTGAAATCCACAACACAGTTACTGGGTAACACATTATCCCTTGGTAAGACTGGTTGTCAAACTTTCGTTCTTCTAGAAGCTGTAAAGACTGTCAAAGATCTACGAACGGCGGCCATTTCGGACCCACGGAGGGGTCTCGGTATGTCATGGTTGGTCATCCATCCACGGAACGACCTCGGCATGAGATGCTCCTTGAAGAACAACCCGTGCTGCTGTTATTATTTAGCCAAAAGCCCGATCAAAGTCTACGGGTGTGTAAAAGAGCTTTCAAGGTCACGTGATCAACTTGCTAGACTTGCTTAGGTACCTACATACACCTTGTTGCATAGAAGTTCAAAATAGTCACACTGACCCCCTTACTAATAAACGTTGTGTAGCGCTTGTATAATTACACAACGCTTTGTCTCTTCTTTCGAAAGTCAAATTACTGACGACTGAAAGAGAGAAATCGGTGTGTAACTATTCATCTGATAGGTAACAAGACGTACGCTAATTTGAACGTTAATAACTCGGAAAGCTGATGCTTTACGGGGTTTGATCCTGTAATGTCTTTTATTTGCATTGTTGTCAGTTATCGATTTATATAGGATTCAAGCGTGGCCGCCATTTTGAAAAAAAAAATACAACATGGCGGACACTGTAGGTATGCCAGGCTCCTTATAAAAATCTTCAATCCCTTTCATCTCAAACTGTGCAGCCATATATACCTACGTGATTAAGTGACAAACATCCCATTTTTCACATTCACAATATTGAAAAGTTATTTGATTTTCATGAAATACTCATTTACCCTACAAGAAATAATTTAGAAATGGTTGCAAATTGATGTGTCCGTTTGCCGTTTAGGTTTATTAATTGTTAATAGATCTATAAAATATTTGCGGCTAGTTCAGTCTTGAAGTTTATTAGCTTGAATCTATGTATAATAATGAGCCTTTGATTTACATATTTAAGCACGAATTGTGGAGATATTTGTATAAAAGCCGAGCTTAAAATATCTAAAGATGTAGGTACCTACCTACTTACCTAGGTTGTCTTCCATAAAAAAACTGTCAGACTTCAAATTTTATTCAACGAACAAAAATTATCGGTCAGTTGAAAAAAAGTCAGCCCTTCTTAGTCAAATAAAATCAAGCGGACTACTGAAAACAGTTGAGTACATAGGGAAGTCATAGATACCTACTATTACATTAAAAAACAAACCAGAACAATAATTTTAGAAAAATAATTATTAAAGAAACATTATTGTATTCATGCATAGGTCCTATTACACAAATAAAAACATTATTGGAGGTGCTTGGGGGAGGCCTATGTCCAGCAGTGGACGTCTTTCGGCTGAAATGATGATGATAAAAACATTGATTTCTTTAATTGTCTCTAAAAGATAGTATGTAGTTATAAGTACCTAGGTATCCTACTTTTCCTTGTTGTCTGGAATTTCACTGCATTTTCGCGTTGAAACCTGTTAGATTACTTAAGCACAATCGTGATCTTTTAACCTAACACGACCGACACCACGACTCGAATGGGTTCCTTCACCTATTTCTGACGCTTGCAGTTTTACTGGTGAGAAATCGGTAGACCCTGTGATCCCTGGGCTCTGTATACAGGGTTATTGGTAAAACACCAGCAACCTCTTAAGAGGTCATTGTACTCATCATTATGAACAACTTTTACTATGGGACCAAACCTGAAATCGCGAAAAAAAAATCAGCTGTTCCGTACATTTATGTTCGTATAACTCGTCAAAATGTAGGGAACAGCTGATTTTTTTTTCGCGATTTGGGCCAGCCTTGTGGATTATGGCCCACTCCCTCGCACAGAGAGGTGGCCTGTGTCCCAGCAGAGGCTGAAAGTCGGTATTGATTTCTTCTCTTGTCTTTTTTACAGTGAGGCATCAGTGAGGTAACAAAAATATTGCATTTTTAGTTCTTATTTCTAAAGCTACAATTCTAGTACAGTAGTAACACCCAATTCTAGTATCTATCATCAAAAACTATCTTACAGATACTATATCCCATCCTATAGGTATGCAAAACTCAGTTGATTTCCAACATAAGTTGCCCATTGTCCGATTGTGTCGACGTCAAAGGGATGCCTCAGCCCCCAGGTCGTTGTGTCACCGGCAGATATCTCGGTATTGTGTGCATCACTGTTATGCTATTCTCAATGTTGCTACTAGATATCTACCTAGATTACAATGCCGCAACGCAGTTTATTTTTTAAGTGAAAACTACTTTAAGCGCGTTGAGCGATTTTTGGTAGGATAAAATCTTATGGATTGCCGTCACCGACATACACAAAGGTCACAGTAACCCAACCCGTTTGGTATGGGTAATTGGGTACATTGCTTAGTTACTGCGACCAAGTGTGAAAAAAGGCCAGAAAATAAAAAAGAGGCTCAACGGAAAGCACGTTAAGCCGTTGGTCCCGGCTGTCATTCGTGGATCTTTGGCAGACAGAAGCCCGAAACCAGTCTTATCAAGGAATATCGTATTACCCAGTAATTGGGTTGTGGAGGTCAGATAGGCACTCGCTCCATGTAAAATACTGGTATTCAGCTGCATCCGGTTAGACTGGAAGCCGACCCCAACATGTAGTTGGGAAAAGGCATGTGACGAATTATTAAAAAAAAAAAGTGCATCACTTAGAGAGTCGAAGTTTCTAGAGGTTCTGTTATATAGTTCCCATTAGAAATCTGTAAATCAGAACTTCTAAACATAGCCATCATCCTTCACCAAATCACTGAGCATTACAGCCACCATTTACCATCCCCAGCAAACACAATGACATATTCACCTATCATTCACGAACAATATTCCCCACTTTAACTTTAACCGGCCAATCCGCGTATTGCCGCCGCAGTAAATGAGTGCCCGTCCATTATCTACACCGGTAAATTCGGTAATCCGCGCCCGGTTCGTTAAATTGTATAAATCATGCGTGCGACCGCTGTAATCTTTCGCGACATTAATCCAGCGTAAGGTGGTTATTCTGAACTACGAACGGGTGAAATTGCGAGCGAAATAATTAACGAGCTAAAAAAGAAAACGGTTTAAATAACATAGTAAAACTTTAAACTTTTACGTATTTGTTGAATACGAGACTTTTGGCTAATATTTTTGTGTGTATTTTCTGTCTTTCTTTGTGTAATGTGCGTTTTGTTCGTGCAGAATCAACAATTTTCTTTCCTTCTTTTCTTTTTTTGTAAGCGCCAGTTTTGAGGAATTAATTGAATTTACTTTTTGTGTAAAATGACTTTTTCTGTCAGTACTGAAAGTATCCCTTGCTATCAAGAGCGAGCAATACAAATAATATATTGTTTGATTACTTTCTCTTTGCCTTTGCCCTTATTACTGGTTTACAATTAATAAGCCTTTGTCCATGGAACAATAAATCAGCTGTATCAAGCAACAATCAATAAAGAAAAATGAAAAAGTATTTATTCATAGACATAAAAGATTTTAGAATATGTCTTGCAATATCTTTTAGACTTATAATAGACGAAGCTCGTTTATTTTAATTAATACTCGTACATACTTATGTAAACACTAGCTGCGACCCGCGGTTTCACCCGCATAAGGGTCGATTCCGTGGCGTCGACATTTGTGACATCCACCAACTCGCAGTGGCCCTGCGTGGTAAATTACACCCGACCCTCTCGAAGAGAGGAAGCCTGTGTCGCAGCAGTGGGAACATTCATCTAGGCTAGGCTAATTAGCCTTATCCTTAGATATGTATACTCCATGGAAAAATGAATCAGCTGTAACAAGCATTAAACAAAATGAAAGTGGCTCTTCAAAATTCTTACCTCGTAATTCATCAATACTTCGTAATTAAGAAACCGTGAAAGCAATTCAAAGAATCTCCATAAGCCGAGACAGAGATGTCAGCATCAGCGAAGGGGCCCGTTAGGGCCGAAGCCTGCCGGGTCAGCGGGATTGTCCGAAAGGATTACCGCTAGCCCGGAACATAAAGGGCTAAGGAAGGAACACGGGTGGGTTTTACTCAGTAAGAGTCTGACACTCCCCTTCCGCTCCACCCAGAGCGGGAGGGGTTATACGATGATTTCCCATCCGCAAAAAAAAAAGTGGTCCTCTACGCGGAAAACTAGTTAAAACAGTTCAAGGCAACAACATAGCAGTGTATTGATGTTATTACTTTTAGAACATACCTAGGCTAGACTAGGCTAGGCTAGCATTTTCCATAAGGTCATGTTGAAATAAAGCTCATTATTTTAAGATTGTCTCCCTTTTAGTAAAATAATTGCAAGTTATTTGTGCCTAACCTTTAAATGCAGCTGTACCTAATAGGTAGATAGATGGTAAATAACTAGGCATAGGTACACTGTTTGAATTTATTGTATTGCGTTTAGGAATTGATTGTAAACTCAGTATTATGTGTAAGCTAATTTATTTATCTGAAATTCAAAGCTACACCCCATTACTCATACTAAAACGATTTTTCTTTCTTTTTTTCTAAAAGGTTATTTATTACAATTCGTTTATAATATGTTACTTATCGTATTGCCAACAACGTATTCCATAACCTCAATCAACTCCGTCTATCGCAGTCCACTGCTGGACATAGGCCTCTCCCTGGCTGCGCCACAACACTCTGTCCTCCGCCTTCCACACCCACAGTCTGTAACAGCCACCATTGTAAGGTAAATTATTCTAAACCATTGCTTCATAGGTTTGAAAAGTCCGTCTGCTCAACAACGTAAATAACGCAATGAACGTTGTTGAACTGTCAAAATGAAAGGAAATGCCATGAATTGTTACGGAAGGATGTCGATGAGTATGTAATGGATGGACTCATCCACGGACCGACCGCAGCAAGCGTAGCTTAAACTGCGATCGGCCCGTGTGGCTGTTACCACTTAGCCACGAGCCCCTCGTAAAGATATCAATAACATAAATAATATCGAGTGACTTCGATAATACTACTCATAATGTTGTCCTCCGCAAATCCATCGATCATTCCGGATTTCGCTAAAGCCAAGTATTGTTTTATGCTAAACATCATTTTTTAATTTAATATTATTTAATGATTTGTTACCTCTACCGTGTTTAAATTAATATAAAAAAGCTGCCAAGTGTGAGTCACCCTCGCATACGAAGGGTACCGTACCACCGTAAAAAAAATACTACATTACAACAAGTACTTTGTAACTACATTTTTTTACATATTTTAGTTAATAAATTCAATTTTCTTTTAAAAACGCTATTCTTAGGCCCCTTGTTAACTGGACGGCTTTCCGCCGGGTCTATAGGCACGGTTTTAAACCGTGTCTACGTCCGGTCGTCAGTTAGGTATGGGACACTATGGAGGTTTGTTAACAACACTGCTAGCGTACAAGCTTAGCCGGCACCGACCCGGGCGGCGCCGCCGCCGGACCGGGTAGAAGGGCCTCCCTCTTTATCTTTTAACTTTATTTTATTTTTATTATTCGTTGCTACAGCGGCTACAGTAATGCATACATACTCTGAGAAAATTTCAAAAAATTCCTATTACGGTTCAAAAGATACAGCGGAGCCTTCGTAATAGGGTCCCGTTAGCACACTTTGGGTACGGAACCCTTACCCTTTTTTATATAATAATAAATATAATAAGCGGAAAACATCAATATAGCCATATTGATGTTTTTCGCTTATTAATATAATAAATATACATACTTATAGATATTAATAAATATAAGTATTAATATATTAATAAAATTAATATCTTACAAATTAAGACGCTTTAAGCAATTATCTCAGGTTAGTTTAAACAAAATAAGTCGTTTGTATTGATTTATTAACTTCATTATTGCTTTTATCGAATGTTGATTAGGTTAGATATTTTAATACCTACAAATTATCTTTATTAGTGGTATAAATAACTCGTGTTTAATGTTATACGTAAGTTAATTTTATGGTGCAATAGTTCAAATAAATTCCCAGTTATAGGTCTATGCAATTACCGCCAGCACATCAAGCTACCCGAAACTGTCAAATTTTCCCAATCAACTTAGAATCTTATGCTTTAGCGATAAAGTTGAAAATCGATTAAAGATATGTGACAGATTGTAGTAACTTGATGTGCTGGCGTCTGTACCTTAGGGCCCAAACACATAAACACGTTACGATGACGTACCGTGCCACGGCTCAGCACCGTGACGTGGATGTTTACGTCACGGTGCCGTGACGTGATAATCGACGTCGAGCAACGTGAAAATCCACGTCATGCCACGTGCCACGTTGAACGACGTCGTATTGAAGCCGCTGGTGGCGCATTTAATTTCACACCTCTTTCCATGCCGTTGTTTTCATATTTTTGTTCTAGAAGTCTTCAGATGTTTTGTCCCATAGTACGGGACGCTCCTGAACTAGGGTTATTAAGTGATCGAACTTCAATGTCGTCCGTCATCTTTGAATATTGAATAACAAATGCGGCACAGCTGCAGGAGTGCACCGTGAGATTTTACGTCACGACGACGTGCCGTGCAACGTGGCACGTTGCGTTGTCGTAACGTGATTATTTATTCGTTTTTATTTTGAAAAACAAAAAAAAATTCTTCTAAAAAATCTCAATTCTGCCATAACGCGAGTAGGTACAACAAAATGGCGACTGTTCGTAAACTCGTGTGAGCATGCTAGAGCGCAGCGCGGGATAATCCCGGGTAAGGCGGCGTTCCACACAAGTTCGCGACTCGCGCCCGGACAGGTAATAGCTTTTGTTACTACTCGCCACTGGGGGCTATGAATTCGAGATTATGTCGGACTTTCCTTTGATTTTAGAGGGATTTTTTTGTTGGTTTGGTCTCAATACTAAAAACTTACTGTTTATATAGGGGTTTTGCAATATTTGTGTTTTATGAGTCACCTAAGAGTGAAAATATTAGTTACATCATACTTCTTTGACATAATCTATTTATTATTAAACAAATACAAACTATTTTACACTAGATACTAAATTAAAAGACTAATAGGTAATAGGTACTACGGGCTGGTATCCGCAACTCCACGTCAATGCGCGGATTTTGCGTACGGGTGGGAAAATCGATTATTCGATCCACCCCAGCTCCTCAAGGAAGGCCAGCAACGCCTTTATGTTACTGACCGTCTCACGTAGGGTACCTGGGTTACCGAAGTACTTTGCCCTGTACGTGGCGACCACCGGGCAGTTTAGAAGCACATGTGCCGCTGTCTCGTCGTCCTCCATACAGGCCCTGCACAGCGGACTGTCTGTTACTCCTATGACAAAGAGGTGTTTATTGAATGACCCGTGGCCAGGTAAAGCTGCGGTAACTATACGCAGCTTTTGCTTAGTTAGACGGAGAACCTGTTTCGTGAGGCGGCCATCCAGTGTGGGAAGTGCTTCCCTAGCCTGCCTGCATTCGCCTTGGTCCGTCCATAGTTTGCTATGTTGGTCTCTAGTGCGTTTCCTTACCAGAGTGCGTATTGCAGTATTAGTAGTTACTGCATATTATGTTTTCAACATTCCATCCTTCTTTAAGATTTTAGGCAACCCTTTTTGGTCATTTTTCTGATTTAAAAATCAAACTTTTGAATATTGAACTGATGCTGTCAAGTGAAATTTTCTCTTGAAGTTTGTGAAAGGTTGTTTGGTGTTCTCTGCTGACGGCTACAGTTATTTATTTTTCTCTGCTTATAATCGTAAAATATGATGAATATATGTTAATAATCAACTAATTTGGATTCGAGAGATAAGAGTTATATAACTTCTTTTTGATCTTATCAGGATACGCCTGAAGATATAAGACTTACAAGCCGAGTTTTCGGTCCTACTCCTACCCTACCCTATCCTACCGTACCCCTACCTATCACCTTCGTACTATTCTGTTCCCGGATTTTGGACTGAGTTGAGGAGTGAAGATTCGTTGGAACAGTTTCAAAATTACCGACCAGATGACTTAAGGAATACAAGAAACCTACCGAAATGATCTAGGACTTATCAGATATTATTTTCTTTTATTAATTCTTTTGACATGTATTATTGTTTTATAATTGTTTCGTGTACCTACTAACTTTAATTACAGAATACTACAGGTTTTACATCTTTCGTTCGTGATTAGTGCTACGCGATCGTAGGGAAAGGAGGTGTTTCTTCTTTCATACATTTATGGCCAAACAATGTACCTTATGAACAAAAGTACTGAAATACAGGAAAAAAATCGCAGATTCTGAAAAAAAATATATTGGATTTATTTATACATTTGTACCACATGAAATTGTCGTTCAAAGATGTTAATAACTTGCAACCCATTAATTAATTTGGCAATCTCGTGATACATGCTTCCGATGATGCGTTTCGTTACTTCATTTTATAAATGTAACATAAAGAAATTATCCTGAAAATATACTGATTATTGTCTTATTTTTGTATCAAAAAAGTTTTTTTGCATAAATAAGACATTATTTTTGTGAAACATTTAGCGAACAAGAGTTAAAAAATACATTTATTTTTCAGATTATTGTATGCGTTTGGTTAGCTTTCTGAAAAGCCAAAAGACTGTGGGCCAAGGCCAGTAATTATCGATTTTTTCTTATTAGTACCAATAATGTCATCATTTCGTTTCGGTTCCTCGCCTTTGTTCGTTGGTTTCCCGTCTCTTGGAGCGCTATTTCGTGCGTGATTTCATAATTGTTGATTTGTCTATTCTTCCCTGGACTTTCGATTGATTTCTTAAATCTTGACGACCTTGATAACACATTTAGACTTGACATTTATTTAGTTTAATTTGACAGCTGTCAGCTGTCACTGCTGTTATGAACGTTTCGTTGAACGCAGTTACGATGTGAGGTAGTGATTTTTTATTTCTTAATCTATCAAATATTGGAGGATTTTAAATACTGCTAATAACACAATTTATTGCAAGGAATTTAACTTTTAATTTGTACCTCGGTACAAGTTTGGCCGAAAAAAAAACACGTCCTTTCAGTTGCAACTGCAGTTTAACTCGACGCGTAATCTATCTAATTTTAAATTTTTTATCTAAAGTACAAAAAAACCTTAAGTATTATTTCCGTTTTCTTTTAAAGTTTTTGTTATTTTTTGTTATATTTGGTTATTTTTTATACTAAATTATACGTTTTTAAGTGGCGATGAAGTCGTTTCCTTTTTATATCGCTACAAAATGGCGCCCGAAGTAAAAGTAAGTAATTTTATTGATTCTGATTACTGAAATAACATTTTTTTTGTTTTTGTGAGGATGGTTGCTCATTCCGAGCAAATTTTAATGCTTTATTTCTATATGTTTCAGGAATTCAGGAATTTTTTTCTCGTTCTGTCAAACAAGATCGTTGCTATGGTTACCAGAGTTATGCTGTGATCTATGAAAAGGTACTCTGTGGCTGTGATTGACAACTTCTGTTAACCCTTCTATTGCTGATGGTGTTCGTTATTATAATGTGCTATGTTATGATGCAATATAAATGATAACTTTGTAGAACCTTAAAACATATAAAACGCTTTTATTTCTTCTCTTTAAATACATCTTTATCCTGTGTTTTATTCCTCTCCTTAGTTAAAAGTAGTTAGCATCCTGTAGTGTATGATTGGTGTGCGAATGATTTAGACTTCGTGGCTAAGGTAAGCGTTGATTTTGCACGGTTGTCTGCTAGATTCTGTTTGTTTTTTTTTTGTGATTCTAGCCCACCTGTACGTTGTTTGTTTTTTGGTGCAGATGGTTTACTAGTTTCTATTTGTTTCTCTTTGAATTCTTAACCCAGCCGTACCTGTGTTGTCACGTCGTCGTACCATTTCTCGCATCAGTCGTATTACTCTATATCAACCACGTTCCTGTTATGTAAAACGATACCGTTGCTTTTTTTGGTTTTTATTGTTACTGATGCAGTTGAGGGTTATTTTTTGAGGTTGTCTGATTATTTATAATTAAATTCAATTATCATATTAGCAAATTTGCGTATTCCAATTTGATTTGATCTAGTGGTGTATTACCATGGCAGAAGAAGATTATTCTATTCGCGAGACGCCGCGACGTATGAGTCCCATTATCTCTAGACCTCCTTTAATACCTCCTCCTATACCTCCTAGACCATCTTGTTCTTCTTCTCCGTCAATAATCCCTTCCCCGAAAGGATCCGATGATGGACATCAAACGTTTAAAAAACAATTCTCCCTTTTAAAATGGAGGCTTAGTTATTCTGGCGATTCGTGTGTACGGGAATTTTTTACAAGCCTGGAAGAACTGAAAGAAGCTGATGATATTACTGATAGTTACCTTTTAAAACGTTTTCATGAGGTGCTATCAGGAATTGCATTACAATACTATAGGTCAATTCGGCGACCTGAATTGACTTATCACGAAGTTAAACAGGCGTTTCTTGGTACATTTGGATCCGTGGATTTCGAATTTAAGACCGAACAAGAGGTCAGAAATTTAAAACAAAAACCTGACCAATCAGTTAGAGAGTTTATTATACATGTTACTTATCTGAATCAAACCTTATGTAAGCCTATTGAAGAATCAAATTTACTGGAAATCGTAACGCATAATATGCATCAACGCTATTTTCCTTGTTTGTCGATTCACAGATTTACTGATTTCAATACATTAATTGAAACAGTAACTCATTTTGAAAGTTACTTACAAAAATCTGTAAAATCAGTTTCCAGCATACATAAATCATTCCAACAAAGCAGCACTAGTCACAACGGAACCCAACTTTGTCTAAATTGCGAACAATCCCAACAATGTTGGAAATGCAATAAATCAGGACATTCTCATCGTTTTTGCCCAGATTTTCCTGGCATAGTGTGTTTTAAATGCCGTACTCCTGGCTTTATTACTCGTGATTGCCCTAAATGTAATCCAAAAAATGTATAACTTGCCGGCGGCACGTCTCTCTCCGTACAGTGTCACCGGTGATTAAATCTGATTCAACAGATAATCGACCATTTATTGAAATAGTTTTGCGTGATCGTTTGGTTAAGGCTCTTCTTGACTCAGGCGCTCAAATGTCTCTTATTAGTGAAAGTCTGATTCAGGATTTTGGTGTTCCATTGAAGTCAAATGATTCACATCCTCGTGTTATTTCTGCTGATAACTCTCCAATTGATATCCTAGGAACTGTTTATCTTCCGGTTAAGTTTAATGGAACGACCATTGACCATGAGTTTTTAGTAGCTCGATGTATGTCTTCTACAGTTATTTTAGGTATTGAATTTTGGAACAAATTTGGTCTAACATCAGTTTTTAGTAGTGCTTTTAATAAAAATATTAAAGGTAACATGTATCTTTCTTCTGTAAATCATTCTCTTTCTCAACCTTCCTGTTTAAGTGAGGTACGTTATATACATCCTCGCAATGTACTAACGCCTGACCAAGAACAAGGTTTACAGCTTGTGATCGATGAGTTTGAGGGAATCTCGTCAGACAAGATTGGTCTTGGTAAGACTACTTGGCTCTCTCATAAAATTATTACAACTGGACAGCCAATTAGACAGAGGTTTTACCCTCTCTCTCCTGTTAAATTAAAAATTCTTAATGAAGAAATTGATAAGATGTTAGAAGTCGGAGTAATTCGTCCTTCTCGTTCTCCGTGGGCTAGTCCGGTGGTAATGGTCACCAAGAAAGATGGTTCAGTTCGCTTCTGCGTTGATAGCAGGAAATTAAACAGCGTTACCATCAGGGATTCTTATCCTCTCCCACGCATACAGGATATACTTGATAATCTTCGTGGAGCTAGATACATTAGTTCCCTCGATTTTAGGAGTGCTTTTTGGCAGATTCCTCTTGCAGATAAGGAAAGTTGTGAGAAGACTGCTTTCATAGTTCCTCAACGAGGTTTATTTGAATTTGTTAGGATGCCATTTGGACTCACAAATGCAGCTTCAGAGATGCAACGTCTTACAGATATGATTGTTAATTTCGAATTTACCTCAACTAGCGATGACTGCGTCTTTGGATATGTTGACGATTTAATTTTGATTTCTAAAGACTTTAATAGTCATCTCGCTCTCCTTAGAAAGGTACGAAACCGTCTCAAGGAAGTTGGTTTGTCAATTAACTTAAATAAATGCGAGTTCTGTAAGAGTGAATTAAAGTATTTGGGGTACATTGTAAACGAAAAGGGTTTACAGACTGATTCTAGTAAACTCGATGCTATTAAGGATTATCCTACTCCGACCACCGCAAAGTCCCTGCGCGGCTTCATCGGAATGTGTTCCTATTATAGACGTTTCGTTGAAGGTTTTTCTTCTATAATTGCTCCTCTCACTTCCCTTATAGGAAAAAGGAAGGGTCGTGATCCCATCAGTTGGGATGATGACGCCGAACGTGCATTTGTTAAACTAAAGGAGGCGCTTATGAACACACCTGTGATGGCTTGTCCTGACTTTTCAAAGCCATTCATTTTACAGTGTGATGCTTCAGCAGTTGGTCTTGGTTCGGTTCTTTCACAAAATATTGATAATATTGAGCATCCTATTGCTTATTACTCACGGCTTTTCTCCAAAGCAGAACGCAATTATAGTACTACAGAACGTGAACTTTTGGCTGTTCTTGATTCTATAAAGCATTTTCGATGTTATTTAGATGGAATCAAGTTTACTGTTATAACAGATCATATGGCTTTAAAATGGCTTCTTACTTTAAATAATCCCTCTGGCCGTTTAGCTAGGTGGGCTACTGTTATATCTCAATATACCTTTGACATCGTTCACCGCAAAGGATCGCAACACGTCGTTCCAGATGCTTTATCTAGGATTCATGCAAGTCCTACTTCTTTTGATCAAGGTCCCGAGCATACCACCGATAGATGGTATAAAAAGGTTTATTTAGGGGCACGCGATTCACCACAAATCTTTCCTGCTTACGCCATACAGAACGGCGTACTTTTAAGACGCATGCCTATCACCACTCCTTTATCTTCGGATCCATGGCGTGTAGTATTACCGGTGGAGAAGATTCCACTCGCTATTTGGGAGGTACACAATAGCTTCCCATCTATACATCCTGGCGTTACTAAGGCTTATCTTAAGTTAAAAGAAACCTTCTACTGGCCGAACATGTTTCGTGACGTTGCCGATACCTTGAGGCAATGTGAGGTTTGTAAAGCTTATAAAATAGCAAATACTCAACCTCGTGGTCAGATGTGTTATCCGAAGGATGTTTCCATGCCTCTACAGTCAATCTCTATCGATGTCATTGGTCCATTGCCCGTTGCTTACTATGGTTATAAGTATATTTTATCTATGGTAGACGTTTTTTCGAAGTACGTTTGGCTTATACCCCTTAAGAAAGTTAACGCTTTTTCTGTTATTAAAGCCCTGGAGTCAGAAATATTTTTCAATTTCGGAGTACCGCGAAGTATCCTCTGCGATAACGCAACTGTTTTTCGCAGTAATCAGTTTTTATACTTTCTAAGATCATTTCATATAGAGTCTCCGACTCTCCTTATTATACGCCTCAGGCAAATACTGTCGAGCGTTATAATCAAAACGTGGTTACATGTTTAGGTATTTTGGTTGGTGAGAATCAAAGAAATTGGTCAAGAATGTTGAACAAAGTTAAACTTTATCTCAATTCTTGTATTAATTTAGCAACGGGTTTCACACCAAACTTCCTGATGTTTGGTAGAGAAGTTCTCATGGTTCCTACTCGTACTAATAGTCAGACTCAAGGCGTAAATTTAGCTGAAAGTCGGACTCAGTACGCGTCGAACTTATCATCCTTATCAGAAGTTTATGCGAAAGTCGCCGATAATCTTTCTATGGCTTTTCTCCGTAATTCGCGAGCTTATAATTCGCATCGTTCAGCCGTCACTTTGAATGTTGGTGACATTGTATGGAGAAAGAATTTTTCCAGATCTTCTGGTGATGATTATTTTTCCGGGAAGTTAGCTCCTCGTTTTATTAAATGCCGTGTGACTAGAGTTATTTCCAGGACCACTTATGAACTTGATGACTTTGATTCCTCCCATTCTGGAAGATATCATATCAAAGATATTCTTAAATAATGCTTGTTGTTTCTTAACTTGTAATCTCATTAACTTTTTCCATTCGGAATATTATTTTTAGGTTTAGTTTCATCCCTTTTAATTGAAATTCCCTTAATAATTATTTAAATAAATAATCTCATTCATAAATATGTAATTCGATAATTTATATAGTAAAAATATTAATTGTGACATCTAGTTGTTCCTAATTAAAAAATTTGTTTTAAACTTTTTCTTAACTATCAATGCTTATAGTTCTGGCTTTCGCCCACAGATGTCGTTACGACTGTCATTTCCTCAATGACATAATGTCAGCTCTTAGTGTTGGGAAACGGACGATTAACTCGTATCGATAATTTAGTTTAGGGTCGAGACATAGTCGACATACTCCTATCTACAGATCACATTGATATAAGGTTTTTAATTTTAATTTTTTATCTTTTTTGTTCATCATTATAATTATTGATTACCTTTTTTTTTTTTTTTTTCTTTTTGTGTAAAAAGCAAGCATTAGCTTCGTAATTCACCGAAGTTCTTTCTTTGACTAACAGTCCTTCGTTTGGCTTTAGTTCTCTATTAGATTTAATTTTTTTTTACTTATGTCTTTTGTTTGACTTAAGTCCTTTGGTGGTTTTATGCCGTCTTTTTCTTTAGTCGTTTCTTTCATCGACTTAGTCGTTAATTTAATTTTTGTCGTTTCTTTTGCCTTTGAATTATTATTTCATTGGAATTCTTTCTTTACTTAGGTCTTTAGCTTTTAAGTTAGGCTAGTCTTATTAGTTTTCTTCCTTTCTTTCTAGATTTAGTCAACACGTCGGGAGTTTGCACTATTAACGTTTAAATTAAAGTACCGTTGTTTTTGTTTTTATTCAGTTTCTGCTGCACTTCGATTTTGTTTATTTAGGTTTAATTTCGATTATCTTATTTACTTGTTGTTTATGTTAGGTTAGATTAATTCTTACAGGGTTTCTTTTTTTTTTTTTTTTTGGAAAGGGGGTACTGCAGTATTAGTAGTTACTGCATATTATGTTTTCAACATTCCATCCTTCTTTAAGATTTTAGGCAACCCTTTTTGGTCATTTTTCTGATTTAAAAATCAAACTTTTGAATATTGAACTGATGCTGTCAAGTGAAATTTTCTCTTGAAGTTTGTGAAAGGTTGTTTGGTGTTCTCTGCTGACGGCTACAGTTATTTATTTTTCTCTGCTTATAATCGTAAAATATGATGAATATATGTTAATAATCAACTAATTTGGATTCGAGAGATAAGAGTTATATAACTTCTTTTTGATCTTATCAGGATACGCCTGAAGATATAAGACTTACAAGCCGAGTTTTCGGTCCTACTCCTACCCTACCCTATCCTACCGTACCCCTACCTATCACCTTCGTACTATTCTGTTCCCGGATTTTGGACTGAGTTGAGGAGTGAAGATTCGTTGGAACAGTTTCAAAATTACCGACCAGATGACTTAAGGAATACAAGAAACCTACCGAAATGATCTAGGACTTATCAGATATTATTTTCTTTTATTAATTCTTTTGACATGTATTATTGTTTTATAATTGTTTCGTGTACCTACTAACTTTAATTACAGAATACTACAGGTTTTACATCTTTCGTTCGTGATTAGTGCTACGCGATCGTAGGGAAATTTCAGTTGCAACTGCAGTTTAACTCGACGCGTAATCTATCTAATTTTAAATTTTTTATCTAAAGTACAAAAAAACCTTAAGTATTATTTCCGTTTTCTTTTAAAGTTTTTGTTATTTTTTGTTATATTTGGTTATTTTTTATACTAAATTATACGTTTTTAAGTGGCGATGAAGTCGTTTCCTTTTTATATCGCTACAGTATGTACCCGAAGAGGAGTGGCGCGATGGGCTCTGGTCCCACTGGTGCCATGCTCGACCCTCTTCTGGCAAGTTCGTCGGCTGCATCGTTACCTAGCGAACCGCTGTGTCCTTTGATCCATTGAATGGTTGTATTCTTGAGGTTACCCACCTGGTTGAGGCGCTGGTGACACTCGTATATTAGCCCAGAGTCAGCTGTGTAACTGTTCAGCGCTTGCAGAACAGCCATGCTGTCTGACAGTATGCGGATTGAGTGTTCCTTTACTTCCCTGGCCATAATGGCTGAAGCGGCTAAAGAGATGCCCAAGCATTCGGCCTGGAACACTGTGTTATGGACCCCCAGTGGTGTGGCAATTAAAAGACTAACTAACTTACTATACAAATAAATACAAAAACAAAGGACACTTAGGCGTCGAAGTACTCGTCCGCATCGCTAGAGTGAAAGGAGTTAGCTGAAAATGAATTTGCGCTGTTATAATTTCTAACGTCTCGATATTATAGTGGACTTCCCCGTCCACGCTCATAAAATATATGGAAATACGTGCACGTTATAGCCTGATCGTGGACGGAAATTTAAAAGCGTCCTTATAATTCATACATTTTATTATCCTGTGTTATCGTGATGCCGTGACGTGGACCACGATAATATCGTCACGTTAGAAATTATAAAAGCGCACAATGGAAGCAAGGTCACAGAATACATAATAGTACAAGTACAAGCGGGAAAGAAGTCTTTAATTGTCTAAAAGCTGTAGGTAGGTATTAAAGTTTGTAATTGGAAAGCTGCCACGGTTAAATGGCACTGGGCTGGATACATCTGCCGCATGGCAGACGATCAATGGGCCAAACTTACGACCCAGTGGGTCCCACTTGAAATCCTATAACTATAATTATATAGGGTAGAGTAGTATACGAGAGTTAATGCTCTCATATAACTAGTTAGTTTTAATCATGATCTGGCAGTTTGAGTAATTTACGCGGCCTATCCAAATGTCCTTTCTTTGGTATTGTTCGTCGAATCGTTGAGCTCCTCAAGTTCTGAGTTGAGCTACAAGATTTTTGACAAATGCGTGCACTGATTGGACAGGTCCGCTCAATCTGTGTGGTTCTTTCCTCAAAAGACCATTTCAGACACCAATCTACATGGTCTTCACACGATCTGATCATAATTTTGTCTGGACTTTAAAAGAAACTGTGACCTCTGAGTTTGTTTCGGCCTTTCTTCTCAGAATAGTCAGATAGGAAACGCCGACCTCATGTAGTTTGAAAAAATATAATTGACGTGTAAAAGTGTTTGTGCAAACCTACTTACACACTTATATTTTGTATTACTTATTATTTGTGTGTACATAAACTTTTGATTCTATATAAATAAAAAAAAAAATACAGTTCGATTTGATTCTATAGATAAAAAAATTAAATTTAAAATTTAAAAAACCCCCGACAAAAATAAAATTAAGGAATCCCTACAAAAAGCATGAAATAAAAAAATAAATTTGAAAAAATCTTATGGAAGTCGGGGGACCTCAGTAGCAGAATAGGTGTTCCACAGAACGGTCCCCCGACTTCCATAAGATTTTTTCAAATTTATTTTTTTATTTCATGCTTTTTGTAGGGATTCCTTAATTTTATTTTTGTCGGGGGTTTTTTAAATTTTTAATTTAATTTTTTATTTCATGCTTTTTGTAGGGACTCCTTAATTTTTGGATTTAATTTCTTTTATTTTCTTCCGTTTTAAGATTCTGGTAATTTGGTGTTTAATCAGGTTTTTTATCCGTCAAAAAATATTGATTAATTTATAGTTGAAGAATATTTTTTAAGACTAAACAGATTTTTTTGTTTTATTATATTTTTCAAGTTTTTAGTTTTCATTTCCCTCATTCCCTTTCAATATAGTGTAAATTATTCTACTTGTCAAGCCCTTGCATTTGATACCTATATTGAAGGAGTTGTGAAAAAAAAATGTAATTCGCCATTTTGTGGTGGCGGCCATCTTGGATTTGAAATTTTTAATAGTGTGTAGTATTCTACTAGTCAAGCCCTTTCATTTGATACCCATATTGAGGGAGTTGAGAAAAAAAATGTAATTCGCCATTTTGTGGTGGCGGCCATCATGGATTCAATTTTTTTTATAGTGTATAGTATTCTACTAGTCAAGCCCTTTCATTTGATACCCATATTGAGGGAATTGTGAAAAAATATGTTAACCGCCATTTTGTAGCGGCGGCCATCTTGGACCGATTTTCATCAAACATAGCTAAGAACACTCCCGACTAATACACCTTTCAAACAAAAAAACTAAATCAAAATCGGTTCATCCGTTCGGGCGCTACGATGCCACAGACAGACACACACACACACACCCCTGTTTGTACAGACACCCTTACGAGGACCTTGTTAGTCCTAGAACGAACCGAGGACCCTCCAAAAAACTGGTTTAAATACCTCGTTGGCCTTTTAGAATAAGATAGAAAGAGACAGGTGAGTAAATCTATAGTGATGAGCTTATTGGGATAATGCTATCTCAACATTTTTCTGTATGAATTTCGGCTATCATACTGAGGACCTGAAATACACAGCTAAATGTGACCAACGATGCACATACGAGGACTTTGTGTAAGCCAACCGAGGACCTCTTACGTAAGCCCTGCGACGTCCTTCCGAGGACGTATTTTTACACAATATTTCTTATAGCTTGTACAAAGTGCGGACGTTGTGTTAGACTTTATATCACTAAACCGAGGACAGTTTTTCGCGTAGAACTTGTACAAACTGAGGACCTGGAAAATACCTACCTACCTACCTAAAACATTTTACGTGTAAGATAATAATCAATGTTCCGATTTATTTCTTACACACTTTTTCTAAAATGAAGTACCAAGCGAGGACGAGTCAATGTCTTTACGTTTGTCAGCGCTTCTCAAAGGATTATTTATCAAAGAGAGCCGACAGTAACGGCTTTATTTTGTTAAACACTCGTGATTGTTGCATAAAACGTAAACAAAAACCAAGAAATCGATCCTTATCAGCGACACTATCGAATGGTGTAATAAATACAGTGTTTTTTTTTCAAAATCAACGGGTTCGATTCCTGGCTAGAAATATTGATTTTTCAAAAATCCAATGATGCAGTTTTAGTTTTCACCAAAATCGAGGCCGCGACTCTTTTGAGTACTTTTCGCTATTCCTCATAGTTTCGGATTTGGCCGTCCACGCTCACTTCGAAAATTCATCCTGTATATATAAAAGGAGAAACTGACTGACAGACTGACATATCAACGCACAGCCGCAACTACTGGGTCTAGGAATGTGATTTTAGACGTTACTGTTCTCACATGCATAATTTTTAACATGAATGATCTAAACAAGATTTTGTAACCATATTATTTTGATTTAAAAGAGTGTCCATGGAGTTTCTTGCCCGTTCTTCTCCATAGGTACCTGCGCTTTGGAATGGGCAACTAGCTTCATCTTTCTGACTGACCGACCCCTTTTTTTTTTTTTTGCGGATTGTAAATCATCAAAGGACCCCTCCCGCTCTGATGGAGCGGAAGGGAGTGTCAGACTCTTACTGACTAAAACCCACCCGTGTTCCTTCCTTAGCCCTTTATGTTCCGGGCCAGCGGTAACCCTTTCGGACAATCCCGCTGAACCGGCAGGCTTCGGCCCTATGGGGCCTGACATCTCTTTGAGGTGCGCGTGGAACACGTACGCGCCGTCCGGCACGGGCCTGGTCCTGATCGGATCGGACGGTCAGCTACCCATTACTCTCCGCCCGCAGGCCCGCGCTTACGGTGGCCGGGAGTCGTCGCGCGGCTCCCGACGCCCGGAGCGTCTCCCGCGGCGGCTGGGACGGGAGGCTCTCTCCCTGAGCTGACCGACCCCTTGACAATTCAAAAGTGCCTGTTGAGTTTGAGATTGTGAAATTTTGCACACGGCTTCCTTTTATAATGTAGGGGAGCACTACGAAGGGGTTTTTGGAAATTCAACCTTTAAGGGGGTGAAAAGGGATCCGCCCTTTTTACCCCCTTGTTTTTTGTTTGTATGAAAAATCTTATTCCTTGAGTTAAAAAACTTGGCACTAATACAAAAAATGCCAAACTTCATAATTTACTTAGATAATAAGTAAATTATGAAGTTTGGCATTTTTTGTTTTTTTATACTACCCCCTAAAGGGGGATTGTGGGGTGTCAGAATTTGTATGGAAGATTTTTAACTCGCGGTCCGATTAGCTCAAAACTCAGTATTTATACTTAAGACCAAAAATAAAGAATACCGTGTATCAGGGTTTTTCGAAAATCTAGCCGTAACGGGGTGAAAAGGGGTAGTTAATTATACAAGCGAGGATTTTACTGCGTGGCTTGAATAACTCGAAAATTGGTATAAATAAATCTTCGAGTGAAGTAATGAACATAATAATATAACAAACGATTTTTCGGAATTCCACCCCTGTGGGGGTGAAGACCAAGAATACAGTTTATATGAAAAATCTTATTCATATGGTTAATAAACTTGAAACTAAAGGGAGATTGAGTGTGTAAATTTTGTATGGAAGAATTTTAACGCGTGGTCCAATTAATTCGAAACTCAGTATGTAAGACCAAAATAAATAATAAAGTAAGTATATCAGGTTTTTTAGAAAATCTACCCCTAACGGGGTGAAGAGGGATAGTCAATTTCTTAGGGGAGCATTTTATTACGTGGCTTGATATGATAATTGGTCATAATATTTAAGTCAAGTTATAGAAACATCCCAGACGATTTTTCAAAACTACACCCCTATGGGGATAAAATATTTTTAATAGCCATGTTTATAATCACGTCTAAACTTGCTATGGAGTATCTTAATTTGACAGGACTAAACTAATACTTATCTTCTGTCCTTTTAAATATAAAGAAAAAGATGCACTGAACTTAAATTTTGTTTAGTTTGTGAACAAGGGAATCGGCGCTATTAAGTTATTAAGTTTGCATGCTTCCCAAATTATTTTGATCTCGCTTGATAATATTTCTTTGTTGTTTTCTAAATAAGCATTGTGTTATGAAATTTTATGTCAAGTTTTTAGCCCAATTTATATCGATTTCTTTTAATTATGGTTTCTATAAGTCTTTTTGTTTGAGTCGTTTTCTATTAACTGTTATGTAAGTTTTATAATCATGCTTCTCAAAGATGTTATTGCAACTTGATGATTATTTTTATAAGTAGATCGTTGGTAAAAGTTTGTTAAATAATTTGTTCCATTTTAAAATAAACCTACTTACTTTTATTTCAGTAAAGTTTATGACGTGGTTTCCTTTAGTATGTTCATGTTCTGTATTTCTTTGTACTTTATATTTGTTTCAAATCTTGCTGCAGACATTTCACCTAGCAAGGCATTTATTTTCTTTATGAAAAGCACACGTATTTAGCTCCTATGACAATACAATATTTTATGGTGCAAATCATAATGTTGTATAATATAAGCGGGCCTAGGTACTTAGCACATGCTGCAGAAAAAGCCTGATTATTCCTCGTCCACCTAGTAGCTACCAACGATTTGTTTAAGGATTCAGTCTACCTTCGATTTTCTCCTTCATAATTTTATTTAAATGTTAGCATATAATTTGTCTTCTACACACAAGGAAAACTGTCGAAACGAGGACTAGAATACACACTGTTCGGAAAATCTAGCAAACCGAGGTCTTAAATACACATTGTCTGGAAAAGCTACCTAACCGAGGTCTTTTGTGTTAAAGTTAACACATAGGTCCTCGGATTATACAACAAACGTGAAATAAGTGTAAAGAGTCTGTGTATGAGGCGACAGTGGCACCATCTGGTGGATACACAATGTCTGTGTAAGATTATGAATAATCTTGATCAAACCGAGGTTCAGACAACTTTTTCGTATTAAGTATATAGAAAGACTCAAAATCGCTTGCAGAATACGAATCTTTGGTCAAGTCAAACCGAGGACCCTCGAAAAGGTCCTCGCTTTGAAAAGGTCCTCGGTCGTGCCTTGTGTATTCATACGCACGTCCTCGGATGGTACTTAAAACAAACACACCCCCACACACCCCCACACACACAGACACGTCAAACTTATAACACCCCGTCGTTTTTGCGTCGGGGGTTAAAAATTAAACACTTAAGAAGTTGGAAACGGCTGGACCGATTTGGTTATAGTCCGAATAAGGTTTTTAAGAAAAGAAAAATGGATAACGAGTAGGTAGTTGCTTGAATAATTGGAAATTCGAGAAATCCTGAAAATGGTTTTATTTATATATTCCTACCTATTTTATTCTATTCGAGAAATTTACAGTTAATATAAATGACAGTTTTCTCTGTTCTCTATGGATTATTGACATTTGGAGTTGGACAGGACAACGTCTGTCAGGTCAACTAGTAAAAAAATAACAAATAACCACGTTTTCCCATTATCCTAAATATTCAATAATGGTGTTTGTTAGGTAGATAGGTGAGATGACACCGTCAATCAAACACAATTGAGTTTCTCTGTAAGAAAAGGTTTATATTCCTTATTTACATGTTTGTTACACACTAATTACAAAATATAACATTAAATTAACTATAAAACCTTACCTGTAAGAAAAGAAACGACATTTAATGCTTATAATTACGGTATCAATTCCTATTTCCTAACAAGCAAGTATTTAGCGTTAATAGTTTTTGTTCTAACACAACCACAGATAATATGAAGGCGGGCGACATTACGTTTGCTACCGTAATGGCGGTAGTAGCGCGACCATAATTCTAAATAAAGAAAATATATTTTCTTTACATCACCCCCCTTGGGAAAGATGGTACTAACAAAATATAAAAGGCTATTACTTATGTAAAAAAAATAAAAATAAAATATATTGTACTTTTCTATACTTTTTAGTCCTCTTCTTCAAGTGTTGATGCTGGGGCCAGTTTCGAGATGTGGAAAAAGTTTGACTCTGGTTTCTTATGGCCAGTGTTGATCCTGTAAATGGTGTTTGACAATTTTTCCACGATTTTGTATGGTCCGATTCTTAGTTCGTCCAGCTTTTTCCTATTCAGCTTGTTGCCATTGTCTACAAACACCATATCACCCACTTTGAAGTCGAACTGTTTACGATTTTTATCATAAAGTGTCTTGTTGTAATTGTGAGACTGAAGTGTATTTGCTAGAGCTTTTTTCCTGTCTTGAATCAAATCGGTTTCTGTCTTCTTTGGTTTTAGCTCATTTGGCAAAATCGTAACATCGGTGCCGTGTAGTAGATACGTAGGAGCGTATCCAGTGACAGTATGCTCCGTTTCATTATATTTTTTTACACAATTTTGTGCTATGGTTGTCCATGCTACTTTGGTATCTTTTTCGTTAATTTTGCATCTAATTTTATTTACCAATGTTTGATTTAATCGCTCATTTAAACCATTCGAAAAGGGTGAATTCACTGCAGTAAAAATGAGTGGAATATTGTTATCTCCTAAATATTTTTTAAATTCCTTTGAATTAATACCTGGGTATTGATCAGAGAGAATCATACCAATATTATCAGTTTCTGCAGTGTTCTCTACTAATTTTATAAAATCATTTGCATTTTGTGTTTTAGATGTCAAAATAAATGCGTACCTCGTGAAATGATCTGATAGCAGGTGCAAGTACTTCTTTGTGGACCGGGAACCTCCAAAACCTCCAATTGTATCTATAGAACATATCTCAAAAGGTTTCGTGGCCGGACCCAAGTGTGACATCATTCCAAATTTGTTTTGTTTTCTTGATTTGTTTTTTATACATACTGTACAATTTTTACAGGTTTTCTTTATATTTTTTGTTAAGTTTTCTGCTGTATACAATGAACTTATTGTTTTTTGCATTTGATTTATTCCTAAGTGACCTTGTTCCGTATGTATTCTTTTAATGAATTGCATGCTAAATTGTTCCGAGAGGATTATCTTATCTTTTTTCTTGACTTTTTTATAATAAACGTTGTGGTCTAATTTTAGTTTTTCTTTTCTGGACCGTATATATTCGTTTTTTTCTTGATCTTCTAAGATATCTTTTAATTTTATTAAGTTGTTCACTTTTAATTGTTCCTCTTGATTTTCAGTGGCATCTAAAACTGGATTCCTGCTCAGGCAATCAGCTTCCAAGTTGTTTCGTCCTGGGGAATATTTTATTTCAAAATCATACTGTGATAGGTAGTATGTTAAATCTCCTAGTTCTTCATCAGTTCTTGATTTTATGTTCATATTCTCCAATGGTTTGTGATCTGAGAAAACAATGAATTTTCTACCTATCAGCAGATGTTGCCAATACTTCACACATTCTTTTATTGCTAGGCATTCCAGATATATAGCCTTCTTCCTTTTTTGCACTTCATTCAATTTTTTTGAGAAGTATGCTACAGGTTTTTCTTCCTTGTTTTCTTGCAGCTGTTTTAAGACGGCCCCCACTCCTAGTATACTAGCATCTGTATATATATGTATAGGTAATTTTGGATCAAAAATAGTTAATATTGGCTGCGAACATAATATTTTTTTCATTTCATCAAATGATTCTTGGCACGCTTTGGTCCAATCAAAGGCTTGTCCTTTCCTCAAAAGGTTATGCAACGGATCCAATTTTATAGCTATTTTTGGTACATATTTATGATAAAAATTTATCTTTCCTAAAAATTGTCTCACATTTTTTTGTGTTTTTGGTGTTGGAAAATTCTTAATTGATATCAAGTTGTCTTTTAGAGGACTAACTGAATTGTTCTGTATTATGTGTCCCAGATATTTAACTGAGTCAGCTGCAAATGTGCATTTTGAAAATTTAAGTCTTAATCCTTCACTTTTAATTGCTTGAAACAGCTGTGTTAGATGCTTGACATGTTCAGAGAAAGTTTTGGAGAATATTAAAATGTCATCTATGTAATTTACTGTGAACTCTGCAAGTTTATGTTTTCTTATTATGTTACACATTATTCTCTGAAAAATTGCTGGTGAAGTTTTCAAACCAAACGGCAAACATGTCCACTGAAAATGACCTTCTTGTGTGACAAATGCAGTTTTGTGTCTATCCGTGATACGTAGAGGTATCGACCAAAATGCTGAGTTTATGTCCAATGTAGAGAAGTATTTACAATCCCTTGTTTTGATCATTAGATCCTCAATAAGAGGAAATGGTTGTGATTGTGGCACAACAATTTTGTTTAGGTCACGAAAATCTATGCACAATCTTGATTTAGTATTTTCATCTTTTTTGTAAGCTAATGTTACTGGAGCTGCAAATGGGCTATATGATTCTTCTATCATTTTTTTTTTTAATAATTGTGCAATCTGTTGTTCAATTTCCTTTTTATCTTCGATTGTGCAACGATAGGGTCTTTTACTGCAATATTTTTCTACTATTAGATCAATGTGTGCTTCATAATCCTTTACTGTGCCAATGTCATATTTATCTTTTGCAAAAACAGATTTATTGTTTATTATTAAGTCATCAATTATTGCCTGTTTGTCATAATCTAAATGATGTATCCAAATATTGAAATTATCTTTGCTAATGTTTTCGTTAAAGTTTATAAGGTTTCTTTTGTCATTTTGAGAACTTACAGATTTTATTTCGATTGTTTCGTTATTTTTAATTTCCTTAGAAATTTTGATTGTCTCTGGATTTTTTATTTTATTTTCTTGTATTGGAACTTTTTGACTGATTTCTAAATTTTCATTTTGAATTAAATAGAATTTTTTTATACAGTCAAGTCCGATTAGAAAATCGTAATCAAAATTATCTTGATCAATTACAAAAACATCAGTTTTTTTTTTTACATTGAAAATGTTTACATCAAGTGTTATTATTCCACTTGCTTTTTTAACGCCATTAATTGTTTTTAAATTAGTATTGTTGTAATTGCTTAATGTTTTATGCTTATATTTCAATAATCTTGAATTTATTAATGATACATTTGAGCCTGAATCATAAATTCCAAATACTTCAAGGGTTTCATTCAATACTAACCTTACTTTAATTAATGGCGGCACTATTAGTTTTTTGGGTCTTCACACTGCAGTTCACATTCCAATTCTGAATTATTAACGAGTTTGATCTGTTTCTTTTCATTTTCTTTGTTGTCTTGTGTTTTAAACCAGCATGAATCTTCCGAGTGATAGCGTACTCCTTTCTTTAGCTTTTCGCAAATGCTACACTTTTGCATCTTTTCTTTCAATGGCTTAATATCATCTTTCTTTTTCAGATACTTTTTCTTGTTAATCAAATGTTCTAATTTACCAATTTCATTAAATAAATCTTTTGTTTCTAGAATTTCTTCTTTGTTGATCCTATCTGTTATAAAGTCTGGCAAACCGAATGCAATTAGATCAATCAAGGTCCCTTGATCAATTGTCTTTCTTACTTCAAGTAGAAGTTTTTCCTTTTTTATGGAATATTCCAATAAAGATCCTGATTGATATTTGAAAGCTATAGCATATTTGCTACTAGCCCAACCCTTGTTTGCATAGGTTTCTACAAAGTTTGATCTCCATTCTGACCATTCGGACTGCAAACTATGCTTAATCATCATGGAAGCATACCAATCAGTGCATGACTTTTCTAAAAATAATCTGAAGATTTCAATTTTCTCTTCATCTTCTACTACATCAAATCTGTTGCATTCTTTTTCAAAATTGTCCATCCATTGACATGCACTAGTATTCTTGCCATCAAATTTTTCAAGTACAAACCTGTCGGCTAATTTTTTTACACTTTGTTTCTCCTTTCTTTGTTGACTTTCAACTAATTTTTCCAAAATTTTCACCAAGTGATCTTCTGAACTGTATTTGTTGCTATTTGCCAATTGTTCTTGGGTAATTTCCTCTAGGTATTGGTTCTCAAATATCAAGTTTTCATCTTCATCAAAGTATGTTTTTGCCATATCCGTTGTCAATGTTATCCAAACACTTCTAGTTTGATGTCTTTTCTTAATCGTATTTCGCACTGTATTGTAAGCTTTTGAGGTGAGAATATGTTTGTGAAATGACGCTGCTTCATACTCCTCAGGGATCAGGAAAACTTTATCATCTTGTGTAATAATTGAGGTTATGGCGATGTAGTTTGACTTTCCGTCTTTTGTAGATTTTGATTTGAATACAAACTTTAGCTTCTCCATTTTCTTGATAATTACAAGAAATGTCGTTTTATAATGGTGTTTGTTAGGTAGATAGGTGAGATGACACCGTCAATCAAACACAATTGAGTTTCTCTGTAAGAAAAGGTTTATATTCCTTATTTACATGTTTGTTACACACTAATTACAAAATATAACATTAAATTAACTATAAAACCTTACCTGTAAGAAAAGAAACGACATTTAATGCTTATAATTACGGTATCAATTCCTATTTCCTAACAAGCAAGTATTTAGCGTTAATAGTTTTTGTTCTAACACAACCACAGATAATATGAAGGCGGGCGACATTACGTTTGCTACCGTAATGGCGGTAGTAGCGCGACCATAATTCTAAATAAAGAAAATATATTTTCTTTACATATTCCTACCTATTTTATTCTATTCGAGAAATTTACAGTTAATATAAATGACAGTTTTCTCTGTTCTCTATGGATTATTGACATTTGGAGTTGGACAGGACAACGTCTGTCAGGTCAACTAGTAAAAAAATAACAAATAACCACGTTTTCCCATTATCCTAAATATTCAAGCATCATGGTCACCATGTCGCGTCGGTTGTCGAAGCAGTTACGCGGTGCAATGGTCGATTTGCAGCCGCCAAGTCTCTCGCTGTTTAGCGCCCCCGACTTTGCCCGCAACCCTGCAGACGGCAGCCTTGCAGACACAAATTTATGCATAACCTTGCCTGTCAATAACAAAAGATTTCGTTTAGCGAAGAAGACGGGAGGGTTAGGTTTGGAAAGTGGTTTTGAATTTTTTAAATGTTTTGTTTTTCAGGTGGCAGAGGATATTTTGTTATACCGTGCGGTATTACTTGAAAGTCCAGACAGAAGCCTCTCTAAGAAATTACCTAGATATTTGTAAGCTGACTGCACCGTTGGTCTCGTGGTCGCAAGGGCGTCTGCTGAGCGTGGGGTCCTGGGTTCGATTACCAGTCAGGCAAAGTGTTATTGAGTACTTAGTAAATTCAAGTTAGTGGCGTGACACCGCCGTGATCTCTGTCCGGTTGTGTCGGATTGCCGTCCCATCGGACTGACTGTGAGAGTAAGGGAACAGAGACCACCTTGCACCTGTGTTTGCGCCACAGGTTTGCGCACACATTTGTGGAGTATATAATACCTCCTACTTACTTGGCTAATATCCGCTAAGATTCGCCACCGTGGCTGAAATTCGGTTTTGAGGATAAGTATTATTCGCGAGCTAAAATTTTGATAAAAAAATTGCCGTCATTTGCGTGCTGTGTAGTTGCAGGCACTGACTATTGTACAAGCTTTAAGTAGAAAAACATTAAATAAATGACCACTCAGTAAAAAATAAATGATAAAACAGAAACTTTCTAAAAGCGCGTTGCTTCAGCAAAATTCCCTTCAATAAAACAAGACAACAACTCTACCACAATTTTTTTTATTTCTAGAACTTCTATACTTTATGAATAAGGGCATTAGATTTTTATGGCCCATCTCGCGTTGCAATAAAACTGAAGGGTTTGTCTCTGATCCTTCGGAGTACGGACCACAGATTAACTAGCTGATGGAGAACTAAACTTACAATTCAATCGCACATGAGATTGAGAAACTTCTAAAGGGTATTGTAGAGTCTGTGTAGACCAACCTTTAGCAATAAACACTGGCTGGTCATATTTGCGGGTGTTCCATTCGAACGTTCAAGCTTAAGATAAGTATTAAAATATTTTAATTTGGTGTTTTTGTTCAACAGAATCAGTGCTAGAATTATCGTGAGTTCTCTAAAAATATGTTAGTTCCAAGTCAAAGGCTTTTCAATTATACACCACAATATAGGTGTACTGTGGAGGACCCCTCTGGACCTTCACAGTACTGACATTGGGTAATTTTTAGAGTCCCTTTTACGTCCCTAAACCCATCAATCATATTACCCTCAAAACTTATTGTGCTAAGTAAACCTAGTACCTTCTCTTCTGAGTCCAAGAAATTCTTCAGACGATTTTATCGATAGGAATGGATGAGTTCTGCCAGTTTTGTTCTCGTAGAAGCAATTAATACGAGAAATCGTGACATAGTGAGAAGGGCGTGTTTGGTCAGTGTATCTTGTGTTGAGGTATCTACGCTCCGTGTTCACAGTTAGGCGCAGCCGAACGTTGTCACTCCAATGCCACAGTCCTCTGCGTTGTTGACCTACTTCCCTAATTCCTGCTAAATTGTCGCCGCGAAAGACCTTCCGGTTGCAGTTTGGGATTTCAATTGGCGGCCGTGATGTGTGCGTTTTCATCATAACATCACGGCTGTACTTTCAGAATAGTTACTTTCAGTACGCCTACGTTTCACCCCGGTTATATTTAAGTCCCATGTAATAGAGGGGCTTGTGGCTCACTAATACCAGCCGCACGGGTCGATCGATCAGGTTAAGCTACGCTTGCCGCGGTTGGTCCGTGGATGGGTGACCGTCTTCACATACCATGCAAGAACCCTCCGTGCCTCGGAAAGCACGTTAAGCCGTTGGTCCCGGCTGTCATTCGTGGGTCTTTGACAGTCGTTACGGGTCGTCAGAAGGCCGAAAATCTAACAACCAATCTTACCAAGGGGTATCTTATTACCCAGTAACTGGGTTGTGAAGGTTAGATGGGCAGTCGCTTCATGTATAATGCTGGTATTCAGCTGCATCCGGTTAGACTGGAAGCCGACCCCAACATAGTTGGGAAAAGGCTGGGCAGAAGATAACATCATGCCTGTAATCTCTGAAGTGTTCGGCAGACGTAACCTAAAATGGGTATCGCCAGTTATGTTTTTAAGTCCCATGGACTCCCATGTAATACGGGGCGAGCCTATTGCCATTAACAGGGACCAAGCCCAGACTCCATGCGCAAGAAATTCCCGATGAAAAAAACTCAATAACACTGTTCGACGTGGGAATATTAATATATACAATTAGAAACAGAGACATTTTACATATTTATGAAAACTTCTAAAATCAATCCGGTCTATCGTACCTACATTGGCATTCAAGAAGCAAGATCTTGGTACATCCAAGATCTTGCTCTATTACAATCCACATTCATTCAACTGCATAGGTCCCAGTCGTCAGCCGCCATTTTCAAAGTTTAGCGTTCCACATTCAAATTTAAAGTTTCCACCGACACTCGCCGACTCGAACACGAACATCTTGTGTTCGGAATTTGAATTTTCGCGGTACGATAGTTGCATAAGCTTGATTGTCACAGATTTAGGTACCATAGACGTAGATTGTATTAAAACTAGTTATCCTCCTCTTCGAATTTTACTTTGACTTTACTTTGACTTACGTAAATGATGGAGAAAATTGCTTGTGGCATTTTTTTTTTTAATGTAATGTGGGCCATCTCTTTACTTCTATCTCGCCTGGTGGAAGGCGATGAATTACAGTCGCACGGGTCGATCTTGAAGGTTAAGTTAAGCTTGCCGAGGTTGGTCCGTGGATGGGTGACCATCTAATGCATACTTAACGAGATCCCGCCATGCCTCGGAAAGCACGTTAAGCCATTGGTCCTGGTTGTCAGTTTAAACATAAGTAGACCTTTGACGGTCGTTACGAGTAGTCTGTGTGGAGCCCGAAACTTTGACTATCAGTCTTACTAAGCGATATCATGTCACCCAGTAACTGAGTTGTGGAGGTCAGATAGGCAGTCGCTCCATGTAAAATACTGATTCAGCTGCCTCCGGTTCGACTGGAAGCCGACCCCATCCACAACCATAATCAAAATGAACCAATATTAATAGATTGTCTTTATGTAGTTTTAACGTAACTACGATTTTCTCAGCAGTATGAGTTTCATGAGAAAGTTGTTAACAAACCGCGAAGTTTAAGAACTTTAATAATTATGTACATAACTCTGAAACCACTCTTCTAGTTACACTAAAGACATCAGCGGATCTTATGTGAACTAGGAAGGAACTTAATAAAACAGCTAAGTTCTAATTTCTAGTAATTCCAGCTTCAGTCTAGATTGTATCTGTTAATAAGCTATTAAGGTGTGCTTCTTTGGAAAATAAAAGGCCACCTGAGGCGTTCTCTTGGGTGTTCTTTTTGGTGGCAACTCGGGCCCGTTTTAAGAAGAAGCATCGATTTGTGAGCTAATATTGCATTACCAATGCGTTTTCCAACTTTATCGTGTACATATGTGTGCAAAAATATTCTACTTTCTTCTAATATCCTACTATCATACTTCGAATCCTACTATACATTAATATTAATATTTATTACTATAAAAGTATTGCGAAAAAAAAATCAGCTGTTCCCTACATTTATGTTCGTATAACTCGTCAAAATGTAGGGAACAGCTGATTTTTTTTCGCGATTTCAGGTTTGGTCCCATAGTAAAAGTTGTTCATAATGATGAGTACAATGGCCTCTTAAGAGGGTGCTGGTGTTTTACAAATAACCCTGTATACAACAGCCCGAATCCCGACATGAATCATCGGGCAGTTGCCCACCAGAAACAACACCCGTCTGGTCGGAGGATCCTCCCTTTTCTATAAAGGATGAGTGAACTTTACACCCTGTTCCTCATCCCTCTATATGACCCCTCCCAGTGTTCCAAGTTCATATAATCATGCATACCCTATGATATTATAAGTGTTTTTTACACTGTGCATACCTATAACAAGTTCATAAATATTATAACACATTCGAAACCTCTTTCAACAAAACTCATTCATGTAAATACGAGTATATACTTTGTATTCGAAAACCAATTATTGTACAAGTAGGCACTGCAGGTTGAAATGTAGGCAATCCTGAGAAACTCCCTAAAGTTTGGCCTAATAGCCGTTGTTTCTTCTGTTTTTATTACAGTAATGACGTTAAAACAGATTTCGTTCCCTCAGGAACTTGTTATAAGTTGAATAAAATATAACTGTCAACCGTAAAGTGTGGGAATCAAAGTTATGTGGAAAGTTCTAGATGTTCTAGTGCAGGGATGGTGAACATTTGGTACTGGGCAAAAAATTCTGGGCACAGCTTTGATTGAAGTACAAACTGTGAATAAGTACTTTAGTAGATTTTATTTTACCTTCCGGTTTTTTTTGACACTACTGCAGTGCATTGCTTAAGTAAATTCTAGTTCAGATTTATATTTTTCTGATGTGAGCATTGACATATATATTACTAGCGTAAGGACCGGGCTAACGGCGCGACTAAATGGCACCAACGCGCTGGCCCTAAAATGACGGTTTTAGGGCCAACGTGACTCAGTTGACAGTGGTGCGCGCGAACTTCGAACGAAGAACTTCTATGTAAAATGTTCAGACGGGCGTATCCTTACTTTTGAAATCATTGGATGTGAGTCATTTTTGTTTTATTTTTGTCCAACATTTCTCAGATCATAATAATCTGCCTAGCCTTTTCCCAACTATGTTGGGGTCGGCTTTCAGTCTAACCGGATGCAGCTGAATACCAGTACCTACTTTACATGGGGCGATTGCCTATCTGACCTCCTTCATTCTCTCTGTTCTCGTTCATTGCGTTATTTACTTTGATTTAATTATCCTTCAAAATGATTCAGATTTAGAATGTTAGTTAGTGTGTTACGCAATTAAGGTGCAGATTTAAAAAAAGGTTCGCCATCCCTGTTCTACTGTATTCCTGAAATAACGTTAGTAAGTAACGATTTGGGTGCACTTTGGCTAGACAGCTCCTAATTGGTATATGACATGAACAACATAGAATTGTTATGTTATGTCTGTGTAGACTAATTTGTTAGGAAAATAATATACTTAGGTACTTATAGGACCTACCCACCTACATTAATTAACATTGGACAAAAAATATTGAAACGTAGTTATTTTTAAAACCCGCTTTGTAAACTTTTTTTCTAAATGTCAAATCATTCTGCCTAGCCTTTTCCCAACTATGTTGCGGTCGGCTTCCAGTATAACCGGATCCAGCTGAACACTGGTATTTTACATGGAGCGACAGGCCGACAGCCTTTTTTTTTTTTTTTTCGCTGAGAAATGACGTTACGCATCTCCGCTCGTCGGGGGAAGAGACGGAGTATGTGGGACTCCCTGCTAAGGTGGCAGTATACCCACTAAAACTCAGCGGTGTTCCCTCATCGCCTTGATGAGGAGGTCATGGGAATCCGGCTCAGCCTTTGCATCCACAACCCCCCCGGCGCATGCCCGCCTAGCTGGCGGGCCCCGCATGTCCCCCCGTCTGGGGGGCTACGGGAATGGCCGGGAACACCTGGCCATTCCCGTCCGGCACTGGTGGCGACAGCCTATCTGACCTCCACAACCCAGTTACTGGGTATATAACACGATACCCCTTGGTAAGACTAGTTGTCAGACTTTCGGGCTTCTGACTACCCGTAACAACTGTCCAATATCTAGGAATAACAACCGAGACCAACGGCGGCACGGAGGGTTTTCTGGAAGCAATGAATCCATCCACAAACCGACCGCGGCAAGGGTAGCTTAACCTTAGATCGACCTGTACAGCTGTTATCATTTAGCCTACCTACACTTCTACATTATCTACATCCACATTTTACAAAATTTAAACCGACGCGGCATTTTTAAAACCAGTGTGCGAATTGAACTTTTTTTTTCTTAATTGAAAACGTCACCCATCAAATATTTCAAAGAGCCTTTATAATAAATCGCAAAGTAAACAAACCAAACTAAATTAAAACATAAGTTAATCTCTAAAAGGCGAAATCTGACACGGCTTATGGCGTTTGCCTCATTAAAATTATCTTATAATTCCTATAATTCTCATAATTCGCCATCTTGGCATCTCAAGCCGCCATTAATTTACACATTTTACAATAATAATGACTCCCACGACGTGTCTGATGATTGATGGAACTGCTTTTAATACACCTTTATATGGATATGTTAATTGATTAAATATCAGGGTTCAATGACCTAGTTGCGAAATTATCATTCCAGGGAATTTTTGAGATGACTCCAGTCTCCTTAAACAATGTGGAGTCAATACGACAATAGATGAAAACACTTGCGAAATGCATCCGACAGAGAACGAAAGTTATCGACATAGCTCAAAGAATTAGCAAGCTGAAGTGGCAGTGGGCCGGCCATATCTCGCGAAGAACCGACAACCGCTGGGGTAAACGAGTTCTTGAGTGGAGACCACGACTCGGCAAACGTAGTGTGGGACGCCCTCCGGCCAGGTGGGATGACGATCTGCGAAAGACTGCAGGCAGATGCTGGATGCGTCAAGCTGAAGACAGGGCGCTGTGGCGCTCATTAGGGGAGGCCTATGTCCAGCAGTGGACTGCTATAGGCTGATGATGATGATGACGATGACTTGCAGTACTAGTACCTAGCATAGTCAGCCCATAATCTTCCCACGGCTAGGCCTCCTCTCTTGGGAGAGAGTGGGCTATAATCTACCACGCAGGCCCAGTGCAGGTTGGTGGTTGTCACATGTCTTCGAATTTTTTGTTCTAGGACATGCCGGTTTCCTCACGATGTTTTCTTTCACCGTTTTGAGAGCAGTGGTGATGAAATTTTACACAAACAAGAGCGCCTGCTTACCATTCCTAGCATCTACAATAAATATTAAATTAACATTTGAAATTTTATGTTTGTTATTTTTGTTTTATGTGGTGTAGTTACAATAAACTTTTTAAATAAAACCAGGTTTTTCTTTAAACTGGGTTAGTTTTGAACAACGCTTTAAAGGTTCCGCACATGTTCTGCGCATATTCCTGTGTCAATGCATACATTTTGACAAACATCATAATTTGTAATTCGAAAACTCACAATCTTAAAATAATAATTATGTACGAGTGCCTATATAAAGAGGAAAAAATATATAGGGCATCAAAAACTTCGTCCGCATCGTTGTCAACAGGAAAAGTACCCAAAAGGCTGGCAGCATTGCCACGTTGTATGGCAATGCTGATTCTTTGGCCAACAAATAGGCCAGCCCTCTTGTCATGCGAAGAATAGACCAACCGCTTGGCAATGTCTCGAAAAACTAATAAATGAAACCATGATTGTATGAATACGAATTACCTGGTTTAAAACGGTATATGATCGCAAATTGGCAATCACATACCTGATATTATGGTTTGTGTTAAAATGTATTCAATGACGCAGGAATATGCGCAGAACATACAAAACTTACAAATTCTTTTAGCTTGGCGCACGAGGGCAAAGGCCTAGAAAGAGTCCGCGGGCGACAGCGGACGGACGGATTTTATATAATTAAATTTACCATATTCTACTAATAAAATAAAAACCTATAGTTACTACATTACGACCCGTCGTACTACACACGAGTGTTACCACGAGGATGGATTTTGTGGGATTCCTGAAATTATTAATAAAACATTGTATATTTATGGTGAAATAATTGGGACATCTTCTAATATATTAAGTAAGTAGTAATAAAGCTAATTTAAGGCCTTTTTTTGTTTGATTTTTCACAGCAAATAAGCTACTGGTCGATCATGGCTTTGGCCTTCGATCAATAATCGAAGGATTTGGCAATTCATAAAGTCGTTATTACATGAAACCCAATAGGATCTGTTGTTAATCTTCAATTGTAACCATAGAAATGTTTCTATTCTATGATTGGCTGGCCTGTTGGTCTAGTGGTCAGTGACTATGACTGCTATGCCGGAGGTCGTGGGTTCGATTCCCACCCAGGACAAATGTTTGTGTGATGAGCATGATCATTTGTTCTGTGTCTGGGTGTAATTTATCTATATATGTATGTATTTAGAAATATATAAGTATGTTTATCAGTTGTCTAGTACTCATAACACAAGCTCTGCTTAGCTTGAGACTAGACGGCGTTGTGTGATACTGATAGTTGTGGAATATTATTGTAACACAACAGACACAAGTGGATGATACCCTACTTAGGTGCGGTAAGAAGAAAAACTGGCCAAGTGCGAGTCGGACTCGCACACGAAGAGTTCCGTACCACAAGGCAAAAACGCCGAAAAAACACGTTTGTTGTATGGGAGCCCCCTTAAATATTTTTTTTTTTTTGTATTTGATGTTATAGCGTTAACAGAAATACATAATTTGTGAAAATTTCAACTGTGTAGCTATCGCGGTTCTTGAGGTACAGCCTGGTGACAGACTTTTTTACCGCCCCAGAATGAATAAATGTTGTAATGTTACTTCATTTTTTTTTCGATTTTCCCATATTTTAATAGTTATTCTGTTATTCGAGGCAGATACAAATCCAACAAATCAAAGATCATAAAAATCGGTCCAACCGTTCTTGAGTTATAAATGGTGTAACTAACCGGACTTTGTTTTATTTTATAGAGATTTTTTAACTTTTCTTTAAACATTTGACAATACACTCAATTTTTTTCTGCAATATACGAGTACCTGTCAGTACACTTTACCGCACAATTCTCGTACCGTATTACCAACCATCCTAGCCACCCTACAGAACTTCGGAGGTCCACAGAGGTCCCTTATTCGTCCGAATGACCATTCCAGACCCGTTACCTTTGCAAATGGAACCATTTACTCGAATGTTATGGCGATTGCTGCGAACAACAATATTATTTCTTAGCACAGCTGTGATTGCAATCAGCTTGTTCAAAGTAAGGGCCTGTGCTCACTGGGGGCACAGTATTTCTATCTATTCATCTATTACCTACAAACATGCAAATAAATAGAATTTGAAGTGTCTGTTTGTAATGTCAACAAAAAAGCCTTTAATAAATGTTTATGAAAGTACTTACAACTAAAATCAATTTTTTTTATGTTTTTCAGTCTGTCTTTTCCGGCTAATCTTCGAAACGGCTGGACCGATTATGACGGGACTTTTTCTGGCAGCAAGCAGTAACTTAAGCTACTTTCATTTTAGAAAAATATTTAGTTAAAATACACATAAATTTATTGTTATCCGCCATCCAAGCGAACGAAGTCGCTGGTACACCTAGTATATGACAATAAAATTTAAATTTCCAAGATAATAATCATTGTTGGTAGAGACACAAAGTAGCGGCATGCTTAGGCATGCCGTGTTGGCTGCCTTCGGAATGCCTCGTCATCCCTCGGGATGCTTTGGAAGTCATCGGGATGCTGAGGCAGCGTTACGGCTGTTCTGATGAAGAGCTTCTGTTGTGAAAAGAAAGCGCGAGTACGATGTCGCGCCGCCGCCGCCGGTACGCTTCGACGAGTCTCAGGACGTCGCGGCATGCCTAATGATACGACGTCACAGTTGTCGTCAGTAGGTATGCGCATGCATGTAATCTGCGTTCCCGGTTTATTAGCCGAAAATGTAAACAAATATGAATTATTGGAAAAATAATTTTATCTCCTACACAATAAAGTTTAGTTTACGCTACAACTTCAAAAAAAATTATAACTTTTTCAATAGTGCTAGTCACTCTGAAATCAACTTAATTGGTATTGAAATAAAGTTGATATTTGTTTAACTTGAAATAGGGTGAGGTGTGCAGCACTGTGCACGTTTACTATAGTTATGCCGAAGGATGCCGTGCCGTGCCGTGCTGCCAGTGGGCGCAGGCCCTAAGTGTGCAGGTATTTTATTTACTCGTTTCTACGATAATTGCAATTTGTTGGATGATGTTTTTGTTAATTCGCGGAGCAATTATTGGTCGGCCATTTTTGGTTTAGTCGTAGCCTCGTAGGTACCTACCTAAATGTTGGCTGAACCAGTTAAGCAGACGATTGGCACTACGATTGGAGATTGCAATGCAGAAGAAGATACTGTTATATATTAGCTATTACCCATCTTTTTGACATATAACCCCCCCTTTCATGGCAGTCGGCAGCAACCATAGATATCCGAGAGATATGCCTTAACTCTATATTTGTTCGAGTTCAAATGTCGCCACCTTTTTCCCACTCCTGAACCACACACAAAAACAAAAGAAATAGAAACGGTCCACATGATGCTTTTTTGGCACACGCAAGAAAGTAGGCGTAACACTTTTGTGCTGTCTTATTGTATACATGCTCAAAAGGGGCGGGCATTAGAAAGTATAGATACAGTCACTGAATGCACACATGCAACTCTGCAGTGCGTAACACACTACCAATCTCAATCTGAATCATTTTTAAAGATATTGCTAATCCATTGCTTCATAATTATGTTCGAAAAATGTCTCTACTCAATGAATGTTGTTGAACTGACAAAACCCATTGCTAATGATTGTGTGTCATCATCAGCCTATAATGTTCCCACTACTGGGACACTGGCCTCCTCTCAATGAGAGGGAGTGGGCCGTAATCCACCACGCGGGCCCAGTGCGGGTTGGTGGATGTCACATGTCTTCGAATTTTTGGTTCTAAGACATGCCGGTTTCCTCACGATGTTTTCCTTCACCGTTTTGAGAGCAGTGGTGATGAAATAACTTACACAAAGAAAAGCGCCTGTCTGGGTTCGAACCTACGACCTACAACTCGTAAGTCGTGTCCGTGACCACTGGGCCACCACTGCTCTCTGCTCCGTGATTGTGTGAACGCAATTAAATTTTTGGTCAGTTTGATCGGATGAAGGTGACATGTGCGCCATGACATATCCCTCGATATCCGTGCCAGCAACAGTAAAACTGGATTTCTTATGAGGCACATTTTGGATTATGTGGATCAGACAGAGCACTATTTGACCATTTTGCTAAAGGAACCGGCTCTGTGCGTAGTCTCGACTAACATTGAAACCTCTCACGAGACAAATCTGAAATTCTTTCTGATGTCTACCGCAATACTCACTGCGACATTTTTTGCGTTCCAGAGACCCGTCGAGATGAAACCCAAGGCCTTGAAAAAAAAAAAAAAAAAAAAAAAAAGGCCTGCCGCACATCCCTGGACTTACGCTTATCACCGATATCTGTCACCTGAAGCATGGTAACGCAGTGATTGCTGCTCCTATTACTACTACTACTACTATCTACCAAGTGCTCAAACGAGAATCAGTTGTTTGATAAAATAGTAATGTCCATAATGTCTACGACCCAAAATCACACATATTTCTTCAGAGGATTTCTATTTTAATTACACAGGAAGGTATTTAGTTCGACGTTTTAATCTCGAGGTTGGCGAAAGAAACGGCAGTGCGTAGGTTGTGGTAATGCGAATGTCTGTCTGATCTCGTTAGCTGATTGCAAGTACTGCAATAGCTTCTGCAGTATGTAGGTATAGAATGTTTCGAGCTGGTTTTCTGAAGGGACATTTACGTTACCTTCTAAACAGGAACATTTAAGTACCAGCGGTGCTATTCTGTAAAAATCTCTCCGTGAAAACTTAGGTGAAGTGAGCGTGGAGTGAGCTGTCAATAGTGTCATTTCCTAGCAAAAACAAACTCACATCACCTCAGTTTTAACGGTGAGATTTTTACAGAATCGACCGGCTGAATCGCAAAATAAGACCAATACTGCCATACATTCATTACATTTAGTTTACCTACTCGATTACTGACTCCGAAGGTCAAGTCAGCACCCTACTTGCGTAACACACTCTATCAATATTTCATTACCTTAATAATTTTTGAGGATATTGCTAATCCAATGCTTCTTATGTTCAATAACGCAATGAATCTTGTTGAACTGTCAAAGTGAAAACCATTCCTACTGTGTAAAGCAGTTGGCAGTTACCCCGCAGGCCTAAGTATAGAATGACTTCCATACATACTTTAGAAGCTTTTTACTGGTAAAATTAAAAGTCAATCGGTAGGCTTTACCACAAGTTTTGATCGCCAAGCAAAATTACAGGTAAAAATCGCGGCTTAAATCATAAACAAGTATTCACAGGTATAAAGTTGTTAATGTCTTACGAACGAGCACTTTTAAAAGCTTGTAAACCATAAGGCATAAACTTGCGTCGCAAGTGTCGCAATAAGAATACGTAAAATATACGTATATTGCTGAAATTCAGGTGCCTACCTAATTTTAAGACTACCTAAGATAATCTGGAACTGTTAAAATAATAAATAAATAATTCTTATTTCACGAAAAGCCTTTAACAACATCCTAAATCATAAAAGCCCTAAAACAAAGGTCAATATTTAAATACTCTTTTCAATTTGCCCTTGAAAACATTTATCAAATGTTCAATGCTCACACCTCATCATCTGCCTAGCCTTTTCCTTACTATATGCTGGGTGGATTTCCAGTCTAACCAGATGCAGCTGAATACTAGTATTTTACAAGGAACCTATCTGTCCTCCACAACTCTGTTACTGGGTAATACGATAGCCCTCAGTAAGAAAGACTGTTTGTCAGACTTTCGAGCTTCTGATTGTCAAAGATCTACAAATGACAACCGGGACCAATCGCTTAACGTGCTTTCCGAAGCACTGAGGGGTCTCGTAATGGATGGTCACCCATCCACGAACCGGCCTCGGCAAGTGTAGCATTATAACCTTCGATCGACCACACGGCTATTATGTTTTTAGCCACGCGCCCCTCATTTAATGTTCGCCCCTCTATGTATAAAATACAGAAAGTAAAGCAAGTTAAAACAAAAACCATAAAAGTTCTCCTACATAAAATTACGTAGTGAAAGGCGATTTTAATTTTTCTTTTATAACAAAGTAACGTGCACCTAATTAAGACGTCGACGGTCACATAATTCGTCAATAAATCATTTCATGGTTCAATCGCCCATGTAGTTAGCTCTGTGTTTATACGTTGCGGGATTTGGAATGAAAATCGGTCATTAGTTTACTGTTTTAAGGGGCTTACATGACCTAAAGCGCGGCCACTGTCGGACTGCATAGAAAAGAAAGAAGCGCGATGACACAACGCTGGTAATTTATTGCAAAATATGAAGCAACTATTTAATTACAAAAAATCTATTGTTTGGACGAAAAAATTAAAACATTTATTTTAGTATGTTGCTTGTAGAATAATCTGACAAAAAATCAGAATGATTGTATGTAGGTATATTAGTATGGTTTTTATTGTAAAAAGAGTTTTAGAGGTATCTTCGTGATTTTTTTCTATCGTATCAAATTAGTTCACACTATCTACCTTTCATATATCCTGAAGAATAACATATTTTTCTGATTTTGTTTACTGTAGTCGATCTACTTTTATTGTTTCTAAAACTTGCGTTTTTTGTGTTTAGGTAGGTCTTGTGCTAAGCCCCTTAATCGATTTTTCATGAAAGTAAAAGCAATATGAACTGCGGGATAACTGAAAGCCATTGCTACGGATAGTGTGTTACGAGTTACGACACTATCAGTAGCAATCGCTCCCATTTTGACAGTTCAACAACATTCACTGCGTTATTTACGTTGTAGAGCAGACAATTAGATCGAACATAATGTAGCAACTAGCTTCTGCCCGCGACTTCGTCCGCGTAAAATTCCAGCCTCCCCCTATTCACCCTCTTAGGGGTGGAATTTCGAACAGCCCTTCCTTAGTGGATACCTACACAAAGAACACACCATCCAAATTTCATGTCTCTAAGGACCAGCGGTTTAGGCTGTACGTTGATATATGAGTCAATCAGGACTTTGAATTTTATATACCTATACCTATAGATGGAAGATAGATTAGTAATATCCTTCAAAATTATGCAGATTGAGATTGATAGTATTTTACACAATTAGGGTGCTGTTTATTCTGCACAAATAATACGCACATTATAAAGTAAACATAAAATACACACACTAATACAAAGTCCCAGTGAGATGAACCGACGACCTTAAAAGAAGGTGACTGGGACATACTGGATGCAAAAACCGGAGAATAGGGTGTCGTGCCGCAGCCTGGGAGAGGCCTATGTCCAATAGTGGACTGCAGGCTGAGTTGATTGAATACAAAGTAGCCACAAGCCTGTATTCGCCAAATAAAAAAAAAGTAATTCGTTGCTGCCGCATGCATAGTGACTGCTGGACAACATTCACCACACGGTGGGTGCCTGAGGAGGAGGTGGCGAGACGACCTAGACGCGTACCGCAAGGGTTGGATCAAGGTGCCGCTAGAAAAGGATGCCTGGAAGGATTCGGGGGAGGCCTTTGCTCAGAAGTGGGACAGTGTAGGCTAGAAATTTAAAAAATAAAAATTCATTATTGGTGGCAACCCGTTTTTTATTAGGTTTTACTTTTTATTTTGGAACCTTGGGTTACGTAACTTACAGCTATGTCTTCCTGTACCTACATGATAATGTAGAATGGTTTATTTCGTCACTCGTTCTAAATATCAGCTAAATCATCGCAATCGTGGTAAAGTTATGGCAGAATTATCTAACGCCTACGACACGGCTAGTTAAATCCTTTCTAACTAGTGAGTTTTACATAACACGCAAGGGACTAGGAGTTTCAAGACTGTAACTACACTATTTTTTTTGGTCCATTGGTGCTCAGATTTAGCCTCGTCAGGAAATACTGATTTTTGGAGTTCCGCACCTCAAAAGGAAAAAAACGGAACTTTAGTATCACTTCGTACATGGCCCTTTTTCTCAGGAGGTATCAAGTTTAAATTAATATCAATAACTTAGGTGTCTTGGAGTTCTAAAAAATCAAGCTTTTAAATCAATGCAAAAAAATATTGTAGGTATGTTAAAAAAAAAAAAAAAATTACCTAGATATTTTTAAATGCATATTTTTTGCTACTTTGAACTTTTATTAACAATTTTTTTTATAACTCATAGCCATGATTATAACACTCCAAATTAAGATTACAAAATACCATTAGTTCAGCTCATAAATGAGATTAATATTAACCATTTAGCGCTCACCTCGCTATTTTTTATTGAAATGAAAATATAGTAGTTTCGCCTACTATATTCTTCTCCAGAAATATAGTATTTAGGCCTCTTAAACAACATTATTTTTAGTATATGTAAGCGAAACCCGAAACACGTGTCTAGTATTTTTATGTAAAGAATCTATGTAAGACAAAACTTCAAAACTGTATCATGAAAAATCACAAAGTTATAAGCTTGTTAAGTTACCTGTTTGACCGTACAAAAACATGCTCACCCGCGCCGCTCGCGCCGCGCCGTCTTGCGCTCATTGATAATTTAACAGTACCTAGGTACCTAGCCGTTCGGCGCGGAGATCGGATAACCTAGTTAGTGTCGCTCGGTGTCTCAAGTTTTAACCTTTTTTAAATATTTTTTGAATCGATTCAGTTAGGTACTTATTCTGAACAAACTATATTCAGGTTTCGCATATACTAAAAATAACGTTGTTTATTAGGATACTATATCATATAGTAGGGTTGCCAACCCTACCCTCAGATGACAATATTCCATCAACAATTTCGACTTCTCACAAAAGGAAATGAAACGTCTAGCAGCCATCCCGTATCGCAGTCGTGTCGTACTCGCTAAAAGGCAAGCCATTGCAGTAGAGGTGTAATTTTAACGTGTCTAATAGCCGACAAGGCCTTTATTACTAATAATGGCTGTGCTGTGACCTGCAGATCTTGATCGAGTCTGGCGAAATAGCTGTGCAGCGTTAATATCAGGTACAAATGTAGGATAGGTTTTCTAAGTGGGTCAAAAGTATGTGTTACATTATTTATGATACTTTATTTTGTAGGTAAGTAGAGGAGCTCGTGGCTAAATGACAACAGCCACACGATCGCAGGTTAAGCTAAGCTTGCCGCGATTGGTTCGTGGATGGGTGACCGTCCATTGCATATCGAGAGCACGTCCGTGCTTCGTAAAATTGGTCCCGGCTGTCATTCGGAGATCTTTGTAAGTCCTTAATGGTAGTCAGAGGGCCATAAAGTCAGTGGGAACCCAATCTTACTAAGGAGTATCGTGTTACCCAGTAACTGGGTCCTGGAGGTCAGATATGCGGTCGCTTTATGTAAAATACTGTGGTATTCAGCTACATCCGGTTAAACTGGAAGTCGACCCCAACTTAGTTGGGAAAAGTTTTGGCAGATTTTCTAGTTTAATTATTATTGGTTTATTGTTATTTTGTAGGTTTATTTTAATTCATCAATTATATTTTAAAACCTAGATAAGCCGGTCGATTCTGTAAAAATCTCACCGTGAAAACATAGGTGAAGTGAGTTTGTTTTTGATAGGAATTGACACTATTGACAGCTCACTCCACGCTCACTTCACCGAAGTTTTCACGGTGAGATTTTTACAGAATAGCACCGAAGGTCGGTGTTTCCTTCCAACTACTCAGAAGAAACACCGAAACTAACTCAAAGGTTACAGTCTCTTTTAAAGTCCAGACATAATCTTAGTCAGATCGTGAGGACCATGTAAGTAGATTAGTGTCTGTAATGGTACAGTCAACAGCAAAAGTAGATGATTAAAATCAGAAATTCAATACTAATGAACGGAGTTCGCGTCAGAACTGTATGGCGTCGAAGTGTTTCAAAAGTATATCTTGTAAATTATACCAAACATTTACTACTAGTACAGCTGCCATATATTATATTCGTGATCAGTTTTGACTCCTATTGAATTTCTGATTTTGATCATCTACTTTTGCTGTTGACTGTACCTATATAGGGTATGTTGATGTTCAGTTGGTCAAGTCGTGAAGGTTATCTATATATACCTATTATCTTCTTTTTGGTAGGTAAACTATATTCGTTTAAAAAGGAATTGAAGAAGTGTCATAAATTTGATCTTAATAAACTTAAGCTGGGCTTTTTAACTCGCCTGTCTTAAAGAAGGTTACGTATTATACTTAATATCTAATGTTATTCTAACTATTTTCGAGATAACTACGGTCAAAAGACCTACTGTTTAAAATACCTAGAGATCGTTTCACAGATTTTTGTAATAACTAATGAACGAAATACGTAAAGGAGAATTCACCTACGGTTAATTCAGCTACAATTAATAATCCTAAGGTTGAATGAACTAACGGACGATAAGTACAGCTACTATTGGTTTTTGAATATGTCTGTTTTTGTGCTTTTGAACCAGAAGAAGACGGTCGACGTCAGGGGCACCCCGAGGTTCGGTTTGGTTACCCTGAGTCCCTGATGCAGACAGAAATAGGAGCCCCGCGCAGCTGGGCTCCGTCCGACCTGACGTCGCCGCGTCGTCGTTAGGGCTCCTGCACACGATGCCGTCACCGCGCCGTCGCCGCGCCGACGCCACGCAATTACACTGTAGATACGAGTCGCGCGAAGCCCTCCACCGCGCCGCCACCGCGCCGCCTCCGCGCGCGTTCCCTCTGTTTGATTCATTCCATTACCGGCCGCGTACGAAAGTGCACGTGCGTAACTTTTTATGAATGAATCAAAGAGACAGGGTGGGGAAGGCGCGCGGTGGCGGCGGCGCAGGGGCGGGCTTTGCGCGACCCGCAGTGTAATTGTGCGGCGTCGGCGCGGCGACGGAGCGGTGACGGCATCGTGTGCAGGAACGCTTAGAAATAAAACGAATTACGTATATTCATACTTAGTTGAAATATCCAATATCTTAAAAAACCATTAGATTAATCGTTCGTTAGTGCAATTAATTTTAGTTTAATCAAAATTAAGTAAGTAAGTCGACTACTTATTATGTGTTATGAACATATGTGAATCAACGGTAGTTAAATATCGAAAATAGAATATCTATAGTTCTTATAATAGGTACGTAACCTTGTAGAATGATTCAAAATTATCAAAATTCTTGTTAAAAAACTTAGTCTGTGATCTTGTGATTTACTTATTGACGAAAATACTAATATAGAATCAAGGTCTTGTAAGCAAACTTATAAATATTATCTAAGTGCCTAGGTAACCATATTCCAAAAAAACAAGGTTAGGCAAGTCTGATAGACTGCTGCCTAAAGCATATAAAGCATACAATTTGATGAAGAAATAAACTAAACACGTAGCAGGTAGGTATATTCAGCAACAAAAGTCGATTAACACTTCAGTTTTTTAATCTTAGTTAATGAGCAAAATATTTGTTCAAAATTGCAGCAGAAGTACAATACAAAAAGTCCCTAAAATTTAAAGAATAAAAAAAAAAAAAAACAATACAATGAACAAATATTTATTTATTTTATTTAATCGACTTTTGTTGCTGACCGTACAACCAAAATAATAATGTAAATACCTTCCTAATATCGTATAGTAATAACTTATTTCTATCTATCACGAAACATTAATATAAATCACACACCAACCCAACATTACCTACGACCAAATATTCCGTAAAGTCAGCATTTCACAATCTAGATTACGAAAATCTAATACCTAGACTACACACTACCATAACTTAAGCTTGGGAAACACTTGTAACACGCTAGCTCTACGCGAATGTGAAAGCAGCAAACAAGTTCGTGAAGCGACCAAAAATCACGCGTGCGGTAGCGTTGACGTCGGGTGCTACAAGTATGGTCGGCCCTTTAGTCTAAGCAGGGATTGTGAACCTTTGGCACGTGTACCACGGTTGGCATGGGACTAGAAATTCTGGGCACGGCATTGATTTTAGAATGATCGTATGTTTTTCCTTGCATAATGGAACATCATGCCTAAATTCTCCGAATAGGAAAGGGCTTTGAAGATCCATGGCATTTTCACGGAATTTGGTCCCATTATGTTTTATGTTATCGATTTATATAGGTTACATTGCGTGACCGCCATTTTGGAAAATAAACAAAATTGCGCGACATTAGGTATGCCAGCCTCCATATTTATCCCCTTTACCAGATGTTTATCACCCACATAGTCATGTCCCATGTAACAGGGGGCGGGTATTTCCTCATCTTGTGTACTGCTACTAATCTACAGCAGGGTAATTGCGTAACACACTATCAGTATCAATGGGTTTCATTTTGACAGTTCAACAACATTCATTGCGTTATTGACGCTGTTGAGCAGACACAGTTTTCGAACATAGACGCAATGGATTTGCAATATCCTTCAAAATGATTCAGATTGAGATTGCCATGATAGTGTATTACGCAGTCATTTTACCTACTTTTATGCAATACCTATAGGTAATTTAAAGTAGGTACTGGCACTGTAAAGGTTTTGCTCCGGTTGTCCTTAGCAACCGATCTCTGCGAGTATTTTATACGTTGATGGCATGTATAATGAGATAAACTTACACGATTTTATATTCATAAGATTTGGAAAGTTATATTCTTTTCAAATCTTATAATATGAAATCGTGTTTATCTAGCAAAACCTTTACAGTACCAGTAGGTACCTACCTACTTTAAATGATCAGCTGAGAGACCTGATGCCATGATATAAAATAAGTAGATCCTATCTAGGAATAATTATGGATTATCTATAATTACTAATCTATTATACAAATAATAAAGCTGACGAGTTTGTTTGTTTGAACTAGCTAATCCCTGGAACTACCAGTCGGATTTTAGAAAATCATTTTACATTGATAGCCCAATTCTTGATGTAGGTTATATCTATTACATTACCTTACGACCCTTAGGAGACGAGCAACAAGAAAAAAAAATCAGAAAGAGCGCTAAGCGAAAACGAACTAATTAATAGCACGGGCGGGCGATGCGATGCAATGGGTCCGGGGCTCGACAATTTCTCGCGGGCTTAGTCGCGAGCTAACTATACAGGAAGATTTTTTTATCACCATCCAAATTTTTACAGGCTGGTCTACCCATGTAGTTGGTCCCATAGTGAAAGTTGTTCATATTCATGGGTAGAACACTCTGTAAAAATTTGGATGGTGATAAAAAAATCTTCGTGTATTAAAAATACATCTTTCATTTCATTGATAATCCCGGTAGGGCGCACATCCCTTATAATACCTACTTGTGAAGCATGTTTTGTGAAAATGTTCACCAACCCTGTTCAAAGGCATATGAATAAAATTACACGATCCACGATCTTAGCAACACGTTTAATTCTCGTGTTAAATCAGTACATTTAGAAACTGCGTCGATCGTTTATCCCTTTTAATGAATTTAACTAGTATTTAGAACGGTAATCTCATGTACTGGCGTGATTTAAGGGCTAAGTAATGTGTTTAACTGTTTACGTATAAATTATCCATCGCGACTCGTGAGGGGTTAATGCGAAGCGAGTACATTATGTTAATTTATTCAGTACTTATCTACTTGAGTTACAAGCAAATCAATCAGACAGCCTAGCCTTTTCCCAACTACGTTGGGGTCGGCTTCCAGTCTAACCGGATGCAACGGAACACCAGTATTTTACAGGGAGCGACTGTAAGACTGGTAAGACTGGTTGTCAGACTTTTGGGCATCTGACTACCCGTACCTACCAATATTTTACTTGGAGCAACTGCCTATCTGACATCCACAACCCAGTTATTGGGTAACACATTATCCCTTGGTAAGACTGGTTGTCAAACTTTCGATCTTCTATATACTCGTAACGACTGTCAAAGATCTACAAATGGCAGCCAGGACCACCGGCTAGCGGTATCTACAACGCCACATGGGAACAACGCGTCATACTGACGTCACGCAAATCCTGCATCGCGCAAGCAGAGTTTACCGCGCAATTAGCATAGATACAACGGCCCGACCCGAATCATCGGGCAGTTGACACAACACCCGTCTGGTCGGAGGATCCTCCCTTTTCTATGGAGGTTGAGTGAACTTTACACCCTGTTCCTCATACCTCTATAGGCTTAACGTGCTTTCCGAAGCACGGAGGGGTCTCGGTATGTAAAGTTGGTCACCATCCACGGAACGACCGCGGCAAGCGTAGCTTAACCGTCAATCGACCCGTACGTATCTATTTTTTTTTTTAATCTGTTGCCATCACCTACATTTGACCCGCAGTTTGACCTTTACTTCAACCTACGCAGTTCAACGATTGTTAATTTCCAAGATGTTTTTGCTGTCTGTTTGCCAAAGAAAATTGCGAGCTTAAATAAAAACAGCTTGTATTATTTTACAGTCATCAATACAACTTTGTTTTACTGAAAAAATATACTTAGGTAAGTACTTAAATTTAATTATACTTAATATTTTAAGTACCTACTTATTTTTACTTTACACGGCGACTCTATTGAGAAAGTCTAGTCTTTAATCAAATACTCAAAATTAATGGCTACGTTTACTTGCTCATTCGTATTGCTTATGACTAAAACTGATCGTCAATGTCATCATTAGGACTTTCGGCTACCAGAAAGTCCGGTGTCGGTTTGACATTACTCTGGGTCACCACTTTATTTACCTACTTCTTGGTCACCACTTGCCACAACTCCCGGTTACACTAATGTTATGCGCTGAAAGGTTCTATTCCAATTTATCTCTTCTTTAGCAAATATTGTAAAACAAAACATAGGTAGCATACGTTGTTATTGAGGGAAAATTAATACGTCAATCAGTCAACTCAGCCTATCGCAGTCAACAGCTGGACATAAGCCTCTCCCAGGCTGCGCCACAACACCCTGTCCACAATCTTCGGCATCCAGTCTGTCCCAGCTCCCTCTTCAAGGTCGTCGTTTCATCTAGCTGGGGCGCGACCCACACTTCGCTTGCCGATACGCGGTCTCCACTCCAGGACTCACCTGCTCTACTGGCCATCCGTCCGACAAACATAGCCAGTCACTGTCACTTCAACTTGTTTACTCTGCAAGCTACGAGCAGTGCCGGATTAGCCCCTAAGCAAATTAAGCAATTGCTTAGGACATCACGTCTCGGGGAGTACCATAAGGCAAAAACAGCACCGAAACAGTATTTGCTAGCACATGAAAGGCAAGGCTGTTGATCAGCAAGATATTACAAGACCCAAAAGTCCCTCTAGCTAGAGATGTGCGCCAATCTTTACAAATCGCTCGGCGATGTGTTGGAAAAATACGAAGCGACTAGTAGATAAGGAGGGCCTACAGGCGTAAAGGCGAAGATTGTTTAGGGCATCAAGTAAGTCTTAATCCGGCACTGGTTACGAGTAGGTACGTCAGTACCTAATCCGGAAAGAAACGAAGTAGGTACCTACTTCGTTTCTACGAACATCAATCGAAAATCATCGATCTTCAATTTCATTTATTTCTTTAACTACAGCAGAATATTAATATTACCTATATAAAATTTTGCACGAACAACTTAATTACAATTTAAAATTTTCATTAATTAAGTACCTACATTGGCATGTAGGTAATTAACGAAAATTTTAAATTATAATTAAATATTATTATAACTTTACTTCCAATATTCCGTAATATTAAGTCGGAAACCAGTCAAGTGAATGATTTGTATCTTAGCGTACATTAATCTTGGTTATGATAGAGCAGATTGTGTGGTTAATTTTATGCTTTAACCTTTAAAGTTAATGAAAATTGAATTAAATCTCGTCGGAAGCCAACGGAGGTTCCCGACCAGTTTCCTATTCAATTCGTACGTTAATAGTAGTGAAGTAGGTAATAAAGTAACCTCGGTTAGGTTAGGTCTTGGTTTTCTAAGCAATAGGTACCTATAACGTGTATCAGAAATGTGACGTCATAATTAAGGGTGTGGTACAGGACCATCAAACTGAACAATTTCCTCTTTTTATCAGCTGTCCCATACAAAACTTGAATATACTTAGCTCTTCTTTTGTTTTTATTTAGTTATTTTGAAGGTAAGTATATCCCATCGTAGGGGACCAATCTTTGCGACGATTCTTGATGTCCAGCATCTTAGCTTTGGAGTTAGCGGGTACAGATGGAGCTTAGAATTGTAGGCAGAGTAGGTAGTAACAGTTCTAGCAGAGCTGCGTGTGTTATGAGCATACATTGAAATCTGTTGCAATGCTGCCATGTCTTACACTGGCCGTTCCTCCAAATATTTTGTAGTGGTCCTTCTCCTGCTCTTATCCCAATTTATTATAGGGTCGGCGCAACATGTATTTTTAACCGACTTCAAAAAAGGATGAGGTTTCTCAATTCGTCCGTATATTTTTTTTATGTTTGTTCGCGGATAACTTCGTCGTTTATGAACCGATTTTGATTATTCTTTTTTTGTTGGAAAGGAGATATGCCAAAGGTGGTCCCATGATAAGGAAACCAGGATCTGATGATGGCATCCCAGTGAAATCGAGGAGAACATTCGAAAATCGTAGGAGCGACTAGTGCGTTTGTTATTTTTTTCTGATGATGAAGACCAGACCAGGCCATCGGAACTACTCAATGACAAAAATTTCACGGGTTGCGATTCGATTAGGTACTTTAATATGGTTGCTAAGCAATTTGTGCTCGTTACAATGCGTGTGGTGAGTGGTTGTTGAGGAGATCTCCTGACTCTTACCAGGACAACTCCTCAACAATAAACGTCCCAGCATCGGGAAAAGCAATATTTTGACATTAGGCTATTGTAACTTAGATAAAAAAGCTTGTAATTACAAACTGACCCACTAAAAAGTGAAAAATAAGTGTATTTTTTGGAAGTCGGTTTTTTTTTGTAAAAAGTTTTCTTCCATACTTCTCTATTAGTCGTCATCTCGATAGTCACTCCCTTTCTAGCCATATCATCTTTCACACAGTCATCCATCGCTTCTTTGTCGTTCCCTCCTCATAGTCGTCCACATTTATACTCAAAACTTTCCTGGCGACATTATCCTCATTCTTTTGTATCACATGCCCATACTATGACAATGGATTTCACTTTCAGACTTCTTATATATTCATTTAACACCCGTGACTACCGCCGGACCACCAACGCCAATCGCTTCCATATTTGGTAAATAATTAGTACTCGAACAATAAAATTGCCTAACTTAGTAGTTTTTGAGAAAATCGACTTTGAAGGTGGTCAAAGTCGGGTCAAAGTGGTGGGTAGTCACGCTCGCTTCAGCAGGACCACCATGAGCGCCGAAAAAGGGGGCACGCTACAGCTATTCTAAGTAAACAACTAATTAGTGCCCTTGTATGTGATTTATTTCGTAAAATAAAACTGAACTGTAACATTTGTATTTACCGAGAAATCAACGATGATAACTTTCTCGCAATTATTGTTCAGCAGGACCACGACTTTGAATGTTGATTCTTTGAAGAAGTTAGAGAAGCTTGTCGCTTTCCTCAAACCTACATGGAAATTAGTATCTACCCTGCAAGATAAAATTATTACCCAAAATTCAAACCTAGTACCTACTCCAGTAGTTTACGAGATATACCATGCCATTGGTTTATTAGCGGTAGTCACGGTCCAAACAATAGGTTTTTTGCAAATAGATAATTGCTTTATATTTTGTAATAAATTACCAGTGTTGTGTCATCGCGCTTCTCTTTCTTTTCTATGCAGTTCGACAAAGACCGCGCTTTAGGTCATGTAGTCGCCTTAAGTTAAAGAGGAATGCGGGAGTCGCAGATTGTTCCCGTGGTTTCCCGCCATTTCATCCACCCAGTGTTAATAGTAAGGTATAAAAATAAAACTCACGTATTTATTTAAATGTATGTAAGTGTATTAGCAACATTGGTACATGAGATTACTGAATAATACTGTTGTGGAATATTGTAATACCGCGAGTCCGCAGAACACCCACATTATTAACAATTAGTGTTTATTAAATACATTAAGTAAAAAAAGACATTTTTATTTATCACCGATAATCCGTGCTCGCACCTATAATGCAACTTACGATAATTCATTACAATTTCGTTTAATGCGTCTATCACACCTATAAATTAAATTCAATAACTGTATTTTTTTATTTCAATACGTTAAGGTCACTACTGATAAATATAAAACATGAGCATTCATACAGATAGGAGACTTCACTTAAGATTATCGAAAGCCTTCACTTCCTTTCTGGTTGTCCATAGACAATTTAGGAATGTGCTATTCAAGAACTTCAGAAATTAAACGATTCGTGAACAGTCTGTTTTAGTCTAACAAGAACAACCAGGTAAGTTTTGACTTTACATGAATTTAAATTCACTTCGTAACTTTCAATTCGTCGGTCGTTTCAAACATTGTACGTTTCGACAGAATCGGTACAAATAACAGTTAAAATAAGACAATTCTACTATTTATTTGCTACATGATCTAGAACCCAGTTATCGTCACTCGGTAAAAAATATTCTAATTCAACTATAAAATTGTGAGATAACTACAATGATAACAAAACAAAGTTGGAAGCCATGGCTGAAACTATTCCCTAACAGCTGTAAATCCTGTTGTAAATGCTTACAAAATGTTTTAATTCCATTACAAAGTCTCGCACAGTGGTACACAAATCCATACTCTACGCACTTAGCAATAAAGTCCATTTTAATAAACAGAGCCTACTCGTAACAATATGATGAGCTACCCATTCTGACGCACTCCATAGGCCAATAACATTCGAATAATTATCTAGTTTAGTATAACACTGTCCTGAAAAAAAAAGGAAAAAAAAGGAAACAAAAAAAAAAACAAAAAAAAAATCATTCGTTTAATTCTCTTTGATAATATAATTTGTTTAATGATAAGGTATCTTTATGCAAGAGAATAATGCTCTATTAAACTACATACAACGTGACATAAGACAAACTATCATTATAATTATTAACTACTAAACTGTCGCAACGACAAACGCCATCTCGTTCAATATTATTTTCTCAATATAATTTTTTTAAATAAAATATAAATAATCGAGTATTACTGTTCCAACAACTATAACCTATGGTTGACCATAGACGTTAATATATTTTACTTGTGGTTTAACACTAAGTCCCGCTGTTTACTGGCCTGTGACGTCACTAACGCATCATTTGTTTGTAATATAATCTGTGTTTGATGTGACGTTTATTATCAAGGGCTGTGACGTCATAGTACAGTAAACGACAGCGCTAAGACGCTCGACATCATGGTGAAACTATACGTCTTAAAAATAAAATTTGGAAATATCTAGAGATCTTTTACTGTGAAGTGGAAGTACATAAACGATATAAGACAGCCCCATAAAGTAAAAATTCATACAACTATACAAAGCCTAAGGATCATTCCTATAAAATTTAATATAGACATTAATATTAATTAATAGATATATAATATAAACAATATATCTAATAATGCCTACAATTTACTAATAATTCCCGTCTAAAGACACGATAAATAAAATTATAAAATGATGCGTAAATTATATACTTACATCTAGAACAACTCGAACACAGTGAAAGTAAGATTTTAAGGTGAACGTTCACTGGTCCGCACCGGCCGCAACGCACGCACGACACGCACAGTACCGTGTCCACTATCGGTACCGCCCTCACCAAGCGCTCGGTTCATTTCTTCATACAAAGCGCACCAAAATCGCGTGCGTTGCGGCCGGTGCGGACCAATGGACGTTCACCTTTATACGGAAATATAATAAAAATTGCTCGCTTCATAGAAGCAACGACGCCGTGGCAAGCATATTGTAATGAAAACATTGTTGTACATTTGCTTACATTTTTATAATAAAAAATATGATACAAAAACTTACATACGTGGGTACTTAAATCAATATAATGCACTGGATGAGGTTAGCTTTGTACCAGGTTAGGTTAGTCAGTCAACTTTATCCTGCGCGGACGTATCAAAATGCATTATTGTGCATAAAATATATTCCCAAAAAAAAACATTTTGTTTCCTCACAAAAACCCTTATTTATTATTATACCTACAAATATAATCTTACGAGATAATGTAAAATAAATAGTTACGCTAATATTTAAAATAAAAAACGGAGGGAAATTAACCGAAAAATGTATATTTTAAAGCTGCCGTCGTTCACAATTTACGTGGTCATGGGTACGGTCGCTGCACCGTAACTTTTAACGCGATAACTGCCATTAGTACTATAGATATAGAGTCTGTTATTGTATAAATTATTTTCTTGGTTGGGTCGTTTGCAAAAAAATGAGGATTTGATTAGCAGTCCTCTTTTCAATAACTGACATTATTAAAAAGGAAAATGCAACGAAATAATAAATTATCTACAACTGATTGTAACTTCGTCATCTTTCAACCTGTCAGTATGCCGTCTACTCGCGAATTAAGAGTGGTTTCCACATAATTGACACTTTGTAGACCTAGATTACCATAGATCACTACCATATTGCAAAACAATGTTATTTAAAAGTTACTATTGACTGAATATTTGCATGAATAGCCATTACCTTTTCTACTGAGAAATCATTGCAGCATTCTTCGATTAACAATAATACTAGATTTCCGATGACCACATCAAAAACGGCCGGAAAATAAGACCACAAGTTGTGGTCTTATTTTGCAACATGTTCAACCATATTGCTTAGAAATTATATTTTATTTTTCCATAGTTATTTTTGTTCATAATCTAAAAAAATACGTTTACTTTTCAATCAATGTAGTCAAAATATATTGCAAACGATAATAAACTTTATGTTCGGAAGTTAAGGTTTATACTCGAGTTATATGCAATCGCGGCCACTTCTACTTCTAGTGCTATTATTGACCGAAGGCAACATTAATAACATCAGTGACTTTCCCATATTATTCCTTTGAATATTTCGCTGCAAAGAACTTAGTAGTCAATTATAAGGACCCCACTGACTCCCACCAATAATTTAAAAACAAGTACAAAAAACAAACGCGAACTTCCCACGATTATGCATCTTAACGCTAAATATAAGACGGATATTACTTAACATACGTTAGAGGACAATAGACGCCTATATTACATTACCGTAAAGGGTCTGGAATGGATACAAAATATTACAAAACTTCTATGATTACCGTTAAATACTATAAGACCTTACTGCGAAATCTTTAAGCCGTGAATACTCATGTCTGTAACTTGCAAGAAAGTTTGCAAGTAGCTTGCACGCCGTTGTTGCCAGTTTGTGATTGGTCAATGTCTCAATGGCATGCAAGCGTCCCATGCTTTTGTGCAAGTTATTAGCAAGTGTATTACACGCTTTAATTAGAAAATTATCGATTTCGAGTAAAAAGATCGTGTGTCTCAACTAATCATTATAAATTATAACAATTATGTTCAAATCCCGAATATTTGAAATGTATTTTTATCAATGTAAAACGTTAGTCGACGTTTTTAGTATAAATGGTTATATTAGGTTATCATATGGATATGTTTCGTTGAACAACGTTATCTCAAGAATATTCTACTCCTTTTTCCTGGCTTTTCGAACAGTTATAATCAGAAATGTTATCTGAAAGATGAGATTGAAGATTTTTATACGAAGCTTACCCGCCATTTTTTTTTTTTTTTTTCAAAATGGCGTCCACGCTTATGACCTACATAAATCGATAGCTGACATCAATGTAAACAGAACCAAACCCCGTGAAGCGTCACGTATCCGAGATATTAACGTTCAAAGTTGATGACGTGACATACAAAATGGCGGACAGTAGGTATGCCACGGTCCGTCAAAGCCCTTTAGTTTCTGTCATTGAAAAACTTTAAATTCTCACTTCAGATGCTTTCAATCAATTCAACATGCCATTTCCACTCCAAAATGTCCCATTTTCATTGTTCAACAAAACAAAATCTCCAAATACGGTGAGCCTCAACTTTTAAATAGAAAATACACAACACACCTACAGGAAACCCTTTTTATTAAGATTTATTTTATTATAAATACAGAAATGGCACGATTATTTACAAAGGGAATTGACATGATATCTTTACAAATCAAAATGGCAATAATATAATTGTATAAAACGTACATCCAAATGCGATGAATAAATTTTAGGCCTCAAGGCTGATTAATTTTAATGTACAGTCAATCACAACAAGTTTAGAAAGGAATAATGAATATGAAAATTGCTTATTTATTGTTAGTTATTATATTAAATCTGTAAAAAGATGAAAGTTTTAGTAGCATATTATATTATATATTATACAAAACTGAGGAATGTCTCCCGTTCTTCAAACTTTCGGTTACAAATTAAATACTTACAACAATATATAACTTTAGGGTACCGCTTTAACTAGCCTATTGTTTACATGAACTTACAACAGTGTGTATAAAATATTTAAGTTTGAAGAAAAAGCTATTATACCTCCGTCTTGTCTTTTATAAAAAACTTAAAACTGCAGAAAATCTATATACTTAATTAACTTGACGAGGAATTAATATTAACAAAAAAACTCTCATTTAAAAAGTGCAAAATTCCATTTATAACAAGTTGATATTGTTGATGACTGTACAAAATGAACGTTGAAACAGCGTATACCACATTCAACGAGCGACCACTACATTTTAATGATTATTTAACATAAATGCTTGTGCATGTTACCTCTCATACCATAATAAATATCATTCAGTACTTAACTGACTTCGTGAGAACTTCCATTTAATAAAAATCTATCCATCTTTAAACATCAGATTTAAAAGCTTTTTAAAATGCTATTTTCTTGTCACAACAACGATAATACTGTTCTTATACCTTAAATACAAAATGTAACACAACCGAAAAGTTGCCAGCGTAAAAAATGTTTAAATAATGTTGCCATGTTAAAATTCTCACGAAGCCAATATTTCGAGCACAGTAGATAGATAAGATACACACTATCATCATGTATAAATATTATGCTCCGTTTACACTCGATTTTAGTACACAAGTACACTTTTCAAGGTATTCTCTAAATAGCCTTTCGTCATTGACAAGTGTGAACGCAGCACAATACATCTTGATCCTTGATTTCATCGATCGAAACATTTCTATCAAGCTGGCTGAATATATCTTGCCGATTAAAATTAAATAAATACTGATTCAGTATTGCTATCCTTTTCTATCACATATTGTCATCCATCTACCACTACCAATTGTCAAATCTCATGTTGCGCTTGTGATTGGTTGATCAAGTTAACAGCACCCAAACATTGCAGACACATTTATAGCCAAAATTAAAAAAGACTTTCTGAATGCAAGATAAATGCTGTTTATATCCTGAAAAAGTACTTTTTGTCTCAAACTGCGGATATAGAAACGTATATATGATAATTATCATTTAACACTTTAAACCAGAATCAGAAGAAGTTGTTGCTTCTTCTTTAGTGGGTAACATTTTTGAACAAAAACCACCTTATCAACTCCACCAACCTTCAACAGCAAGTCTCAAAACTAAAAAACCAACCAACTCTTCATCAAGAAAAGGACAGAACCCAAATCAGTATTTCATCAACATTCACCGTCAAGTGTGTCTTCGCAGCCGCGCTAACGACTGCTCGGCGGCATGGGCATCTGCGCCTGCACACCTTGCAGGTTCATCGGCCTCCCGTTGGGGTTGCCCATGCCGAGACCGTCGTGGTAGTTGTTCACCTCCATCGCTGGTATGTCATCGTTCTGTGGGGAGTATGAGGATATGTGAATATGGGGGAAAGAGCTGTATAGACCTGTTTTCAACGGAGTAGAAAAATGAGTTGACCCAGTTGATGACTTTTTTTTATTGATATTTTTCTAAATGTCTCCTCTCCTCTTTGTTTGAAAACACCACGAGTGTCACAGGAAAAAAACACAGAAGTAAAAATAACGCAGTGAAAAGAAATATTTTCTTATGACGGTTATAAATGTCAATGATTTGAAAAAAGCATAGTGCTTGCTAGTTTTTGCAGTAGGAAACCAAATAAAATGTACAGTGAACAAACACAAAATAAATTGCAGTATGTAGAGCACACACGAGTTAGAATCATAAAGCTGGGAATAGTGTTACGCTGACGTCAGTCGCGTACTGTCGATCACGCGTACCAAGAAGCTGACGAAAAATGGACATCAGCCGGTCGATTCTGTAAAAATCTCACTGTGAAAACTGAGGTGAAGTGAGTTTGTTTTTGCTAGGAATTGACACTATTGACAGCTCACTCCTGGCTCACTTCACCTAAGTTTTCACGGTGAGATTTTTACAGAATAGCACCGCCTGTAGTGTAGCAACGACGGTCAGCGAGCGCGAGTCCATACACGACTTAAGCCCGGTTTCCACCGCGAGCGGAACGGACCCATTAATGACTTCGTTAAACTCGCAAACGCTGGTGGTGGTGGTGGTGGCAACCGTTGTTGGAAATACAAATATGCAGTTGACTGTTAACAGTTAACTGCATGCTTGTATTTCCACCGTTGGCGGAAATACAAGTATGCAGTTTGCGTTTGCGAGTTTAGCGAAGTCATTAATGGGTCCGTTCCGCTCGCGGTGGAAACCGAGCTTTACATCAACGACAGACGTCGGCGTAAAACTATTTCCAGCCTTAGTCCTTTTATTTTCTCACAAGTATTTTGTCATTGTAGCCGAATTTTATTTTTATATTTCCTTCATTCCAGTTTGTAACTGGATAGTGAATTTTGATACTGTCTCTACAACGAACATAAAGTAACGAAGCTGTGCTGAAATATGGCACTCAAAATTATAAAGCTTTGGTGGTGTTTTAAGTAAAGCCAAAATGAGTGTTTGTGGGTTCAATGAAATAGAACTCTGCTTAGTGCTTCTGTGAAGACATTATGAGTATGACAAGCTAAATTATATTATACAGAAGTGCATTGAACACAAATATTGTGAGTCAATCAACAACCTCGACAAAATCATTAATTAATTAAAAAATGTCTAGAGGCTGTTGCCACGGCACACTCACACAGACGTGCGCATCTACGGTACCCCTAAGCGGCACCCGTGACTGAGAGTACCGCGACTATCGCTAGGGGTACCGTAGATGCGCGCGTCTGTGTGAGTGTGCCGTTTCGAACGTTAGTACGTAGTTTCTGTACTGTTCATATCTTTACTGTGCTGTTACTTCATGTGCCCAAAATTATACTTGTGTTCTCTTGTGAGAAAAGTTAGTTAACTATTATGAAAGAATAAATTTGAAATGTATATTTGATCATCAATCCATTTACATAATGATTATGGCAATTGTACGACCATTCATTTTATAATGGTCATTGGAAAATCCATGTTCAATTTCAGATCATAATGACATTGAGATTTATCCTTTCAGTTTGTCATCGTCATGTTTTCAATCAAACAATAGTCAACTAACATTTTCCAAAAGCTTTAAGTAAAGACCTGTTTCACGTTATCCGAATACCCACAATCAATCAGATAAATTAAGAAATGGAACAGAATTTGCACAAATCTACCAGACAATTTTTATATGTGCCTGAAATGCGTAGACAGAGTAATCTATAGACTCATGGTATCCGTGTCACCGAAAGGGACAAAAAATTCCGGCAATCTTCATCATACTGTCATTTTTACAGCTTATTACACTGCACCTTACCATTTTCACAGTTGCGCAAATGTACTATTATTGAATTATGCACGAAAAAGATCTTATTTTCCGTTTAATCGCGGTGTAGTTTTTACTATTTCATTCATAAACGTCAAACTTGTTGTGCACATTGATGTGCTTAGCCGACACGCAGTAAGGGACAGAAATATTCTTACTCTGTCTCTTTTCTTTGCTAGTGACGTTAATATATTTCTCTTTTTCTTGTGCGAATGAAAAAGAAGATATGCAGCAGTCTATTATGATATGTTCACACGCGCGCGTTCAACTCGACATTCAACGTGCACATTCACATTCACGAGCGTGTAAACGGTACGCCCGAGCCCGTAAACGCGCCTGTGAACGTGAATGCCGCGAACCGGGCGTGCTGACTGACACGACGGCGTGCGTGTGAACAGCTTGAATGTTCGCCGACCTGGGGCGGGCTGCATGCCGCGCAGCCCGCCAGGCAGCCCGCCGGGCTGCACGGCGTGCATGTGAACATAACATTATAGTTTACTCTGTCTACGCTGAAATGTTACGCGGAGGGTGTTGAAACAGGCCGTTATTAATTAAATAACTAATTAAAAGTGCATTGCAAATTCAGCGGTGCATTAATTACCTCCCGATGCCTGCGAATAGTCCTGTCTTCATACCGGGTCCCTCCCGTGCTGGCCATGGGCCGGCTCAGGGTGCTGTTGGCGTTGCTGGGCGAGTGCGGGGCCCCGGCGCCTGATGATGGGGTGCCCTGACCTACGCGACCAGCCCACACCGTAAGCGTATTGTAACGGATGGAATCTCGACGCTAACATTTTTGTTTATTTTGATAAAGTTTTTATTTTTATTTTTGCCCGTGTTTCATTCAGAAATTGAGACTATAGAAGTGGCGACTTGCGATACAAAAACAAATATTGCGGATTTTTTACCAAATGCTTAAAAAAAAAACATACTCTTCGTTTATGTAGGTACCTAAAAGATTTATTTTTTATCAGAAGATTTTTTTACTGTCACCGAAACCTTGGCCACGCGAGCAATATATTGATTTTGTTTTGTCTTTTTTTCGTTTATTCCTTTGTTACTATGCATAAAGCCCCCCCCCCCCCCCCCACGCCACATTAGGCGTGCCTCCTACGCGTGTTTTCTCGAAACATTAGGTACACAAACACATAGAAACAAAGAGGCGAGGCCATACACATTTGTGTAGGCAAACACGATGTTTTTGTTGTCCGAGCTGTATGGAAAACATTCCCCGCGCGGGTGAAGAGGGGAAGGGTTTGTTTCATTTTCAACCGCCGCGCGCACCGCGCACGTCTCATCACATCACGTTTGCACATCGGACCATAGAAGGAAAACTAATTCTTCAAAATCAGTTTCAGATACACGAAAGAAATTGTCCAATCCAAACCGGTCATCAATCCGTAACTCTCAAAATTTCGAAGTCGTAAATACGGCCCGAGTCGAAATCTGTGTCTTTTGGAATTCGAATTTCTTCTCAAATGGATATTGAGTCTTGCTAAAACTAATTGCTAAAACTGATGGCACGTCTTCCTCTCCGGAACTCATCACAAAATGTGACAGTAATCTAAAAATATTTTAATACATAGTAGACAGCTTGTGTATGAAAACAAATGTTTATGTGTAAGGTTTTTGTGTAATATTTCGAGGGAATACGAATATTTTTACGAATTAATATATTTAAAGAGGAAAATCATGTGATCGGTTCATTTCCAATTTAATTGATGAAATTTATGTTATCCGGGTAAAACTGTATTTAGGCCACGTCGCGAATTAAATCTAAATTGCTAGTTATTAAAGCGTGACAACATGAAACTAGTACGATATTTAACATTTAGTACGTGTCTATTAGTTCACTATTAGTTATTATGCTTGGGCTACACTGTCGGGTCGGCGAAGATTCATAATTTTTTTTTATTATATAATCGACGTATTCCGGTAGTGTAGCCAAAGCATTGTTAGCGTGAGATTCACATAGCGTTATGAGTGACAATGATACAAAGTACATAAGACTGTACACATATTTATACACATAATATACACAGTATATTGTGCGAAGAGAGAATGCGTTTTTGCTTGACACCTGTCAGTTTCATACAAGCGAATACGTGTTTTGCGAATTTGATCTTTATTAGCTAATAGACTTGCCCCACTGACACGTATCAGGAACGCATTCTCTCAATGGTCAGACTGTAGGTATTTACAAAGTAATATGTAATGTTATGTCAAAAGAGAAATTCTGTTTTAGTCAGAAAGAATTGAACTTTTACTTTACTGAAGAGATTATGTGACAAGTGCAATTTAATCAGAATACTTATAATATAAATAAACAGAATTGTCATTATTTGTTATGTATGATGAATGACTGATTTTGTTTTGCAGCACATATTTCTGCTCTCTTTGGAGGAAGTACTGAAAGCTTTCCATTTTTTTTTTACTTTACACAGGAATACTTAAGAGTTACATTGACTTAAACACAGAAAGTGAGTGAGGAAGATGTGGTTCTATTGTGCTGCAGTTTTGAATAAATAGATTTTTAATACCATTACTTTTTATTTAGTGAACCACATAATATGGCGTGGCAGCTCTCAATTTTCTGCAGACATATGCATAATGCACTTCATTAGCCCGGTTCTGGCCTGACTGGCCGAACTGCCTCGAGAGGGCAACCGCTCGGTCGATGTGGACGCGCCTCACGTGCGCGGTGTACCCACTTGCTTACGCGTTCCTACGTTAGTTTCGCGAGTCAGCTCGGGCTAATTCACAAGTCCCCCCGTATCAGTAGCGGACACAGTGAGTAGTGACTCACCGCTGGCGGTAGAGGGCGCGCGCGGCTGCGCGGCCCGCGCGGGCGTGAGGAAGTCGGCCTCGCGCCAGCCGTGCTTGCGGTACACCTCGCGCAGCTCCGCGTGCGACCACATCGTCATCAGCACTTGACCTGTACAAAACATGGGATTTTTTACTTGTTTATAGGTAATTCTTGAGGTTTTGGGTAGTTAAGCCCTCTTGCACCACTTTTTTTTTATATGGCATCTCGCAGTGCAACCTATAAGGTTGTCGTCTGCTTAACTAAACTTGTCTGTGGATGCCTCAAATCGGCTTAGGTCGTCGCTGGGCGAGGGCAGCAAGGAACATGGGCTGGATCGGAATTATTTAGGGACGAATTTAAAACTACAGGCTCGATCGAAATCCGTTCAGTGGTTTAGGCGTGAAAAGGTAACATACAGACAGACAGACAGTTACTTTCGAATTTATAATATTAGTATGGATGGATAATCTCAACTTTATTACTTCGTTGAGTTGCTAGTACTGTGGCTATGGTAAGATAATGATATACCTGCAAACTTGAGCACCCTGGGCGTGTGTCGGTGCCGCTGCTTGGTCAAGTTAAGCAGTCTCTCCACTCCACCTGCCTCTAGGAGAGAGCGGGAGAACTCGCCGCTCTTCTTTATCACTTCATTGAGGGTAGCCAGTACAGCGGCTATCGTGTCGTCTGATGTACCCTGAAGAGATAATAGTGACTTTTTAAAATTAAGTTCTAACGGCTCAAGGGTTCCAATTTCAAAATAAAATTTCATGAAAATGTTCCAGTGTTTTTATTTAAGGCAACTTCCGCTCCGTTCTTTTCATCATTATAATAGCCCAGGCTGAAAAAAACTCATGATTCCTGCATGATAACCAAACATTAAAAAAAACTCAAATGATTTACTTCAATAAAAATTTTGACACGAATTTTTTTGAACTGGCATACAGTCGTCAGTCAGAAAAACGAGCAAGAAACTTCATAACAACTCTTTTTAATCAAGATTTTACATTGGAACATTTTCAATCAACAAGACTTCGCCCTGATACGCCAGACCTCATAACATCATCAGATCAAGAGCATTAGGGTTCAAGTCATCAATCACTACTTTCGGCATACAGACCTTAGCACTAACCTGGTCATGCTGATGGTTTCCGCTAGGCAGCTTCTGCACCAAATCCCTCATAGCATACTTTCCAATCAGCTCCTTATTCCTCTGGTCTATAGCCAGGTTCCTTAGCGCAGTGGCCACGGCACAGACCACACGGTCCACCTCCATTCGTAAGAGTTCCACAAGTATAGGTAGACCTGAAAATGCTGGGGATGTTAGCGTTGTTCACTGTCGTTTTCTGGGCCTGGCTATTCTAGCGCAACTACGGGAAGTAAAAGAAGAAAAAGGCCCATTACCGCAAAGAGCAAGCGTTGATAGCGAATAGTAAGTTTTATTGCGTAGAGAACAAGGTTCAATTTCATATCTTGACTGCTGTAAATTGACCTGATACAACTTACCAAATATTTGTAGACCGTTGTAATTTCAATGTAGAAAACATTAGTAGCATCAAGACTTTGTTATTTTTGTCATATCGACAAAATATTAGCTTGAAAATAAGGCAATTTTAAAAGCGCATCATTTACATGCAATCTTACAAAAATGAAACAAAATATTTTTCAGCTCACACACAATACAAGGTACAGTTAAACCAGAAAAGGTATGCGCTTCGGTAGTCTTCGCGTGTCCGAGTTAGCACGGACGTCGCGCCACAGAGTAACCTCCCACAGAAGCGAATCTTTTGTGATTATAATGTCGCTCTTTGTAGTAGTGCATCTAGCATTGCGCATTTGTATGAAGTTTTCACTTTGTCGGGTTACTTACTCTAATCGCAGATAGTCATCAAAAGATTTGAAAAGAGTTTTAGAATTGCATAGAGTTGTTAATCTATAATTTGTAAACATGGTAATAAAAAATAGGTTAGTACTTCCATGGTTGTAACAGCTCCATATTAGATCTGATCATCGCACGTTCGTATTTCCGAAGACAGACGATGATTCCCGAAGCGCATACTTTTCTTGAGATACCTGTATTATCTTTTACACCACTACCACTATTCCCTTTGTCTAATTACCGTAGTTTAAACCTTACTGCACCCAAAATATACTACAATTTCAAATAGCCTTGAGAGCAGCAACAATAATTATGAAAGTTCAACTCTACCACACTTCACTTAAGCTACAATATCGAGTACCAACCTTTCTCTTTTCTGACAGCCGCTCGTATATCGATTGAGGGCTGCCAGTAGCAGGCGGCGAGGTTCTGTAGGGCTCCGGCTGCGGCTTCCAGGGTCTCAGGGTTGGAACAGGTTTGCAATAATGCCATGTAGAGGGGTACCACCTGTGATAAGGACAGAGAAATTGAAAATTACATCTCTAATCTGAAATTCACAGCAAAACCGCTGGGACTAGAAGCATGAAATTTTGTACAATAGGTCCTTACACAGCGTGTATCAGAAATGAGTTCAAATAATTATATTCATACTAGCAGCGCCCCGCGGTTTCACCCGCATAAGTTTCGATCTCGTGGGAATATCAAATAAAAAGTTTAGTATCCTATGTGTTAATCCAGGATGTCAGCTGTCATAATTTTTTTTATCACCTCACCTCACCTCCGTCCTCACCTTCCGCCTAACGCAGGTCCTCACCGGACACGGCTGCTTCGGGAGGTTCATGTTCCGAAAGTTTGTGAGTGTGTGTGTATTTATATATTTGTTACTTCTTCACGCTCAAACGGCTTGACCAATTTTGATTAAAAAAATATGTAGGTAGCTCACACCCTGGATTAACATATAGGCTACTTTTTATCCCGATATTCCCACGGAATCGACATTTACGCGGGTGAAACCGCGGGGCGCAGATAGTTAAAAAAATATTTTCAAAATCATGCTTACCTCTGGAGACCACAGCATCTCAGTTCCTTTGGGTACAGAGTAGCCGAGCTGCGTAGTACCGGTTTCACCTAGAGGCTGTGCTTCCGGCTCACTCTTGCCTAGCGGACTGGTAGAATTGGATGATGATGAACCTTCCTTCTTCTTTTTACTGCCACCAAAACAGCCGAGGTTTTCGCCTGAAAGTAACCAGCTCAGTGTAAAATAACCCTTCAACTGTCAAGAAATCTCCTAGAGATCGGTAAAAATAGAACAAGTAATTGTGTCTCATTAGTGACAGCTGTTGAGCTACAGTCGCCGGCCGGCACGTAACTTGGCAAGGTTTTGACGTAATGGGTGTAAGTTACCGCATGAACACTTAGAGCAACAAGAAAATGGTCACTTTTTACATTACACGAATATGAGAATGTCAGTCTTCATAAGTCGTGTGTACGAGAATATCTTGCAAGAAAAACGAAATTTTGATGCTAAAGCTCGCCATTCATGCCGTGATTTTGCACAGGTCGATCCGCGGTTGTCTGTGAACAGGTCGATCCGCGGTTGTCTGTGAATGGGTGACCATCTTTACATACCGAGACCCCTCCGTGCCTCGGAAAGCACGTTAAGCTATTGGTCCCGGCTGTCATTCGTTTATTGGTTGTCAATGTTGTCATTATACAATGGTTATTGCCATAGACTATTTTTAAACATATCTTTTTACAAGAAAGTTAAAGAAAGGAAAAACGCATCTAACGACTCTTGCCAAGTTATGTGCCGGGGACTGGAATAATGTATCTTTATTGGTATCAAAAAACCTTAAGTTTTTTTTTTCAGAGATACCAGGAGTTAAGGTCAAACAAATGACAAAATATTGCCGAGATTATTCAAAAGGATATCGTCATTCACATTTCACTGTCTTTAAATCATAGGTGAGCTTCAGCATTACCTACATGCGATAAACAACTAGTCTAATCACCAACGCGCATTGATGATGAACTGCATCAATGTTTGCATGCCAAAATGGTAGAATGTAATGTACAGATGCCAGCACATCAAGCTACCCGAAACTGTCAAATTTTCCCAATCAACATTGAACCTTATGGTTTAGCGATAAAGTTGAAAATCTATTAAAGAAATTTGACAGATTGTAGTAACTTGATGTGCTGGCGTCTGTACAAGGATTCTGTAATATTATTGTAACCACCTCATTGTAAATACCTACATTCTGAGCAAATAAATGAAATATTCTATTGATTGAGCAAGTGTGGTGATCAATGCTCATCTCTTCTATGTAAAAGAAAACGCCTTTGCCTTGCAGGGCAATGAATAATCAGCCAGTCAGCCTATAATGTTTCTACTGCTAGGACACAGGCCCACTTTCTACGAGAGAGTGGGCCATAATCCACCAAGCGAGCCCAGTGCGGGTTCGTGGATGTCACTTGTCTTCGAATTTTAGGTTCTAAGACATGCCGGTTTCCTTCACCGTCTTCAATGGTGATAAAATTAAATACGTAAAGTGCCTGCATGGGTTCGAATTCACGACCTACAACTCGTAAGTCGGGACCGATACCACTGGGCTATTGTATTGGGCACTGCTCTATGGTAGCTCTAGTGGGGCAATTATGACCTTTATTTCGAGCCATCATCAGCTATGTAAACAATGAAGAGCTAAAATATTCGCAGCCAGGTCCTTATTTTGTCTGCGTAAACTTATAATGTAGAATAATTAGTATTCATGAATGTACCTTTGGAAGCACTGGCAGCTATCCTCGCCTGTCCCGATGACTGTGTGGGCGGAGCTCTCGTGTCGTATAGCGGGTCCTCGATCTCTTGACACCTGCAAATGTATTATAGAATAAATAAATAAATAAATTATAGGTTATTTAAACACGCTCATAAATGTTTATCAGATTAATTCTTCGGTCATTGGAATAGGATGCAGCCCTCTTTGCTTGAGAAAAAAATAGAGTCGATAAAAAAAATAAAATAAGCTCTCAATGTAGGTATTCGTTCATGTGCTACGTTTATTAATCTCGGCCTCAGAGCCTTTTTTTTTGTCCTCAGTGGGAAACCTTCAAAAGGCGCCTGGTCTTTGGAATAAAACCAAGGAGTGTTGGATTTTTACCTCACTAAAACCACCCCGGTAGTCACCATCTGCTCTATGGAAGGGGCACAATTACCATTCAAAAGACCAACGCCTGCTAGGGCACATCTCTGGGGAGACTGTAAAGGGGTCTCCCCAAAACCTAGCTAAACAAGTGTGCAAGGCAGCACATGACCACTGTGCACCGTCTTTCCTGAGGCGGCCTCAGAGCCTAGAAGTATTCAGTCTTTTGGATAGTCACCTGTCACTCAAGTTTTATATCGGAGCTGGGTGACATGCATTATCACAAGAAATTCGATTACTTCGATAATTTTTTCCTTGATCTATTGAAATATCCGAAGTAACAACAAGTAACTTTTTTCAGGGACGAACCTCAAATCGCCTACAAAAGTGTAAAAAATGTAGAGTATAACCTGTATGACAAATTCCTGAGCACACAAACACAGTTCTCCACAATCTTGGTGCCGATAGCGTTGGCCTGCAGCGCCGCGCGCACGGCGTGCAGCAGCGCCTCGGCCAGCCCGGCCAGGCAGCGCAGGCGGCGCCGCGCGTACTCGCCCGCTGACGATGCGTTGCGGAGCACGCCTGATGCGTTGCGGAATACTGTGGACGCGAGAATGTTTGCTGAGGATATATTGTATAAAACTGTCTAATCAAAAGTATTTATATGCAGTGTCTCTCTTAGCCATTGTACAGACGCCAGCACATCAAGCTACTACAATCTGTCAAATTACTTTAATAGATTTTCAACTTTATCGCTAAAGCATAAGGATCAAAGTTTATTGGGAAAATTTTACAGTTTCGGCAGCTTCATGTGCTGGCGTCTGTACGTCGAATACAAAGCAGCGTCGGCATTCTATGCAGGGTAACAGGAACATCGACGCGCAAAACAGAAACATGACACATGTATTCAGTAGATGATTCTGATCTACCCTATATTGAAATTTTTCGTAGGTTATTAAAAAAAAAAACTGTTCCGCGTAGGTATTGCGCTTTTCTATGAAACAGCAGATTCACTAACTTCTGTTATAGCAGTTTGTATTCAAATAAATACATAAACTTTTCAGGATTCAGGAGAAGACGGTGAGAATGTGAGGAATATGGATTGAAAGTTAATAGTTTGACAAGCGTGTGATTACTGTAATATTGTGTTACTTCACAAAAAAATCTGTGTGATATCCACAATAATGGTCAGGAGACTTCGCCAGGTAAGCAATGGCTAATAATCACTTTAATTTTTTTTTATTAAATTAATTACAGTTTAGACTAACATCCATTTTATGTGGGTCTAATACCCAACAATGGTCTATAAAGTTCTGAGTACTTATACAATATTGATTTCTCACCAGTAGACCAGTAAGTGTCTCCAGGGTTGGCGGGATGCCACCCAGAGTGCGGTATGATGACCTTGTTGACGATGACCTGCGCTGCGTCGTCAATGATGGACTGTTTCAGGTCTTCGCATGATGACATGTTCCAGATTACACCTGTTACTAACTCCTTCACCTGTAGAAATAAAAGTGTTTTTTTTTTTAAGTATATAAGAGCAGAATTATTCTAAATATAAAAGACGCTTTTCGACAATGAGACTCATGTCACTAGTGCGCACAATATCATGTAAGTCGCTCTTGCAAGATCAGAATTTGGACCTCTTAGAATAGGCTCTAGAAGGTCTAAATTCTGATCTTGCACGGGCGACTTACGTAATGCGCATACGGCGGTTTTTTCTACGCGCCGTCGACGCGCGTATACACCCTGCAAACGCAACGAGTGCTGCTTTTTAAGGCAGTAAACCTTACGCTGTCTACGCGCATACCACGCGCAATACATTAAACGTGCGTATAAAAAGCACCCGTGACACTCTACAGGCCCATGTCCACAGAAAATAAAAACAAATAATAATTCAAAATTTTAGTACGAAAGCGGGATGTAACGATAATGATTGTCGACCCAATCAGCTGGTAGATAAGTGTTACCTCCATATCAGTGGCGCGACACAGAAGCGCCATGAGCGCGGGAATGCCGCCCGCGTCGCGTATGGCGCGCTTGTTCTCGTCGTTCTGTCGCCCGTACGACACGTTGCGCAGCGCGCCGCACGCGTTGCGACACACCTCCGGGTTCTCGTGCGACACCAGGCGCACTAGGGGGGGGATGCCGCCTGGAATGCAAAACTTATTATTAGTCAATATCGTAAACATCCTATGAAGAAATTGCAACTGAGGATCGAGCTCTGAGGCATGCCATTTGCCATTGCAAGAGGCATATGTGCAGCAATGAACTCTCAAAAAAACAGGCTGTATAAAGAATTTTAAAAGTAATTTGCCCATACATCATAGATAACAATTTACAAACTTCAAAAGTTAGATTATTACAACATATTAATGTTACAACGGGCTATTTCATCGCCAATAGCGATTTTCCAGGTAATCTTTCAAAGAATTTCCGACCGAAGAACGTAGCAGTAGTCATTATAATGAATAATACCACTTCGTTGAGCATTTTTTGCCCACTTGGATTAGAGTACGCAATATTGTACCTTATGGCATACAACTTAAAGTCTAAATTACCTAAACTCCTAGTCTTCTGTTTGTTAGGATCGTCCATATAAGTGAGATGCTGTAAATAAGCCGCTGCATTGGCTTTCACGACATCGGAAGGCGAGTTGAGGAATCCTATCACTTCGGGTAAGTTCGGGTCGCGCCATTGTAAGCCTCCGGTTTCTTCGCGGCCGCCGACGCTTCCGTGAACTGTGGAGGATTTAAAATGAGAATGCTGTTTGATTGGTAGGGTTTGGTGGAAGAAAGAAGGAGCATAGATTTAAAGATTTAAACGCACCAGACTGAGGCGCAGAACGGAGAATCTTATAGGGCATTGTAAACTTTATTATTAGTGTCTTAAAGTGCACTCGAGGATAACCAAGACCTTTTGATATCTGCTTCGATGTTCATATAACTTTGCACTTTATCACATTAACAATAAAGTTTATTATGTTGCCAGCAGACAAGTTGGACATTTATTCTTTAAAATAAACTTCCAAAATGATAGTTAAATAATACTTCCTCATGACTATTTAACAGCCACTAGGCCATTTTAAAAACTGAACGATGTGCCACTATCTTAAAAGTAATAAAATAAGCAAAATAGTAAGTTAGTGAAGTCGATTTAAGTACCTATCTCACCTAGTGCCATATTCGCCATCTGTTTTTGTAACTCCTCCTCGTCTCCATACATTGACTGACCACCGGCGCTGCCCAGACTTAGTCCATTTTGTGAATCCTGTAGACAAAATAATTGCTCAATTAAGAGCTGATTTTTCCAGTTTTTGTATGAAAGAACTGTCAAAATTTCAAAAATATTCCTCGAATAAATTTATCAGATTATTGAAAAATCAGCCCTTAGACATAGAATTATAATAATAGTAAACAAGCAGCACAATGGTCTAATTAATTAATCTATTGCGGGATACGATACGATGGGACTTTCATAGGCATAGCGGTCATAAAAGTTCCCAATTCATTTAAAAAATTTAAAAAAATCCCTAGCTCATTAGGTAGAATAGTAATACTAATAGTATTTTTATTTCCAAACTTCACTACATGTTACGTCAATGAGGTCTCGACCCCTGAACTAGGACATCTTGTATGACAGGGGTCGAGGTTTTTCCAGTAAGGGAGGGCGCCCACGAGCAACTTTGTCTCCGTCGCTGTCTCCTCGCCGAGATTAGGACGAAGCGCACACGGGAGCGACAGCAACGCCACTTTTTTGTTAAATTTTCGGTTGTGCGGCAACTGGCTAGCCGGCTATTTTTTGTCGCCGTGCGCGCACTTGCATTGCAGCCAATAGACGGGCGACAGTTGCGCACAAAATCGCGGACAAAAATGTCTCCCAGCTGTCGCGTCGCTACATGCGCGCACTTTCATGGAAACCCGTAGACTTGGTGTGAGAGACAAATTAGTTGCGGAGACAAAAGTTGCTCGTGGGCGCCGTCCCTTACATGGATCAGTATGAGAAGGCTTAGACTATACATAATTTACATTAAAATAAAAAGAACAACATAACGGAATGACAGGTTACTTCACCTTTTTCACGGTGAGAAACCCGACCGGCTATTACACTAACCGGATACTTAGACCGGTTGGTATACCTATAGGTGAACAATAAGTTACCTTGAAGGGCGGCGGTTGGTGCGGCTGCTCGTAGGCTGTGGGGTAGTGTTGGTAACCGTACGCGTCGGGTGCGTACTCGCCGCGCGGTGACGTCACGCAGTAGTGCCGCCCTAGCTGCTCCAGCGAGGCGGAGTCGTACCTACAAACAAGGGACAGTATGAATGAGTTACTTTTTACACCATCTTATTATTATTATTAATAAGCGTCCTAAAAAAGAATTACTTAATATCTAAAAACTCTAAAACGATCAAAAGCTGATGAAATTGAGAAAAATCTATTGCAAGTTTATTTATTAATAAACAAAATTTGTTGATAGCGATTTTTTAGATGTAGAACTGACTGTACTGTAAGGTGTGTGTTAGGTAGCGTTACCAAACGGGAACGTTCCCCAACGGGAGTAACCCAATCGTTTTCTGTAGTGAAGCAACACATATATATATCCGACACGGTTGGCGCAGTGGTTAAGCGATTGACTGCTGCGCTGCGTGTCGCGGGTTCGATTCCCGCACGGAACAAATATTTGTATGACCTACAAGTAGTTGTTCCGGGTCTGGCTGTTTGTGTATGTGAGTTTAAATGTTTGTAAACGCACCCACAATACAGGAGAAATTCCTAGTGTGGGGCAAAGTTTAAAAAAAAAAAAAAAAAATCCTTCCCAGTCAGTAAAAATTCGTTAGTAATAAAAATAATTAATAATAATGATAATTTATTTCGCTCTCAAAGTACAACAAAAACATCCAGTACAATTTAAATAAGGTATTTGATGGTTGTAGTGCAGCACGTAATTGATGATCTACCAACTCCCAAAATAAGTCAAACTTGTATTTTGGGAGATTGACTTCCAACACTTTACAGTAAATAAATGAAATTAAAATTTGAAATATACAATGAGAAATAAATTATAGCATCTACAGTATCTAAAAACTTTCTGACCTGTTTCCTAACAAATCAGTCTTTTATTCTTGTTGTTATTTATCAGGCAATCACTCACGGTCAGAATCACACTTGAATACTCAGAATATGTAATATTATACAGCAATGATCAAAAATTGGATTTGTTAACCAGACTAACCACTTGAAAGTCGGGAGCCAACTAACTGAAAGGTGGTATAATGAACTGCATAACATTTGTAGTTAATTCATTTGTAGTAAGTTCGTATGAATGGTGTATTATGATCTTACATCATAATCGGTCTTTGACAGATCATTGGCTCATCTATTGTTTGGGCTTTTCAATTAGGTTTCGTCAAAACAAATCGAGATGAACAAGGGCCTTACACGTTTACAATCAAGCATGTTCAGTATAAGAATAGTAAACAAATCGTTGGTTTGAAGACCGGCTTCTAAATCAAAGAAAAAAAGTAACAATTTTATACCTTGGCTCGATTTAATATTTTTATTAATGTTTTTATCCTAAAGGAGATGTCCGCTTTTTGTATGGACGTTGGTTTTTTATTCCGAGAAAAATCTAACCAGAATCAAACTACATCCAAATAAAAGCTACTAAAATATGGAACTTGGGACCACTGAAATAATATTTTTAGACCACTCCATTTAAGAGAAAAATTATAAATTATTTAATGTTAGTACATGTATATTATTTGTTGATGGCAACCCAAATGAAACCTCCCACGCACTTTGAAAATGTCATAATTGACAGATGGATTCTATTCATCTGTCATAATGACAAACTGTTGACATTAGGACTATTTAGGACTTTGGCTTTTAAATTGGATTTAAAACCCCGTATGTAAGTATAACTGTTCTTTATTTCTATTTAGCTCATTAAGGGTTTTATTTGTACAACCTTTGCCTGTTTTACGACCTCTGATAATTAATAATAATATTAACTTTCATTTCTATCTTCAGATTATGGCTCTCTGCATAAATTGCAATATAGCAGTACATGCTATAAATCAGCACTATGAATATAACGCTTTAAGCATGAGCCCAGAGATAGTCTCAATAATTGAAGAATGGACTGCTCAAGAGGTAATGTATTCTTTAACTTCCATTGTTATAATTTTTTTTTAATAATGTGTAACCAGGCTTAATAGCTTATGTTAAAAAAGATTAAATAGCACTACTTTGCTCAAAGAAGATGCAGAAAAACGATTCGGTGTTCTTAAAACATTATTTTGTTTTAGGTAACAGATGGAGATCGCATTTGCCAAGAATGCATCAACCTTCTACTGATAGAACTGAATAACAGAAACCAGCACAATATAGGTGACCAACAGCTGGGTCATCAATCAGTATGTGTATGTTGTGGCGTTTCTATCTCAAGAAGAACAGGCAGGCGCTCTCGTCCCTTACCTGATGATCATCCTGAGCAGGCTTATATAGCTGGCATCATCAACCCCCGTCAGGTTAATATGTAAATTAAATAGTACATTGCACATAGTACATTATTGTATCTCTGATTAGTGGAACACAATAAATTAAAACTTAATTTCAGATCCCTGCTAATGCTCGAGCATGTAATGCCTGCTGGCAAAGGGCTCATAACAATATTCGCAAAGTGATGGAACCACCAAGAGAAGCCCAAGTGACTGATGATAATCTAGAAAGTAGGTCTAGCTCTGTGGCTGAACCTGTAAGTGCACTCAGTTCGGATATTGATAATATAGTTCAAAATGAGAACAGGTATGTTGAATTGGATGGTTACAGCCGAACCCCAGATTCATCAAATCATTGTTTTGTTCCTGAGTGTACGAATACGGAACGTTTAAGAGTACCCCTGTATCTTAAAAAACAAATATTAATGGACTATAAATTGTATATTTCACCTAATTCCCGAGTATGTGAAGAACATGCAAGTGTTTATAATTGGGAACTGTTGAATGAATTTCAGTTCACAACGCAATTTACCCTGAATCATGTTGTAGAAATGCTAGATTTGTTAAGAAAAAAAACAATTACCAGTATTGATTTTGAAAACATAGAAAATATGAACAACCAACCTATATGAGAAAGGCACGTAACAGCTTGAAAGAATTTTATGTACCAATACATTTAGGTGTCAATCATATTTCTCGAGCAAGCCTGACAAGTAGAAATCTTTTAATCCCACAGGGTCTTTTTGGAACAGCTGAAAATAATCCCATAATTATTTGCGATGGAACATACATATACTTACAGAAATCGTCAAATTATCTGTTCCAAAAAAAAACATACAGCTTACACAAGTTTTCAAATCTTGTAAAACCTTGTTTGCTGGTGGCCACCGATGGCCACATTATAGACATATTTGGCCCATACGCAGCCACAACTTCTGACACCACAATTATGCAACAGCTGTTCCAAAATGAAAATTCCACTTTAAGGCAGTATTTTAGACAGAATGATATACTTATTCTTGACCGCGGCTTTAGAGACTATCCCATTGCTCACATCTTTGGGATATACTGTGTGTAAACCAGAGACCCTAAGTGAAGGGGAAACTCAATTATCTACTGAAAAAGCCAACAAATCACGACTAGTGACACTGTGCAGGTGGGTTGTAGAAGTTGTAAACGGTTGGTTTAAACGGGATTTTAAAATCTTTCGGAATAATATTTTAATACTTATTGGGTCTAAAAATCTTATGGATGATTTCAAAATTGCAGGAGCCATTTTAAACCAATTCCATCCCGTTTTGACTGACCGTCCTGATGCCCAAACTATACTGGAAAGAGCTCGCCAGAGAATGAGCATGACAAATTATTTAACTGATCATGTAATTGGGCATCAGCTTAATAGACGCCGAGCCAGTTTCGTCCAAATAAATGGTCAAATACCACAGCTCAATATGTTCCTCACCATGGAAATGTCAGATTTGATTTTATTAAGCCTAGGAATTTATCAAATTAAACAGGCTCGCTCTTATTATGGGGAACATATTCGGCTAAACGGTTCTTTTACTGTAGAAGTAAGTGAAGATTTAGAAATAATAAACATTCCAGGCATTTCGTCATCACATGAGACAGTTTTGATAAGAGGACGAATAAAGTCACGCCACTACAGTAATAAAGTGTATTACACATACATATTATTGAAAGTGGGAGAGACTAGTTGGCAAAGGTGTGTTTCGGACTATTATTGCAGTTGCATAATTGGGAAAAAGACTAGGAAGCTGTGCTCATGTGATGACAATAGTCTGGTATCTTGGATGGGCTCGGCATCAAAACAATATATCTCCACCTGCTCAGTTTCTCGACAATATTTTAATAAGAGAAGACATTGAAAATGAAGTTAATAAATGAATATTCAAAACCAAAAAAATGTTTTATTTCATAACAATACATACATAAAATACATAGTAGGTAACTCTTGTGTCCAATTATAGCATATTTTTTATTGTCGATACGCATTTCTCTCGATTCCAAATCATTGAAAAGGAATTTCAATCGGTAGATACTATTATCATTTATTCCTGCTAAGCCATCCCTGTGGAGTATGCTGAAACATGCACTTCTTGATAACCGAGGTCTTAGTAAAATATTGCAACTTGCACATGAACATTCGAAGTAGCCATAATCATGTAGAATGCGCTTTAGTTCTAAAAGAATTATGCTACACATTCACTGAAAACATTTCTTACTAGCTTCTGCCCGCGACTTCGAGTTACGATTACATCATTTTCGCTTAGTGTTCTCGTTACTCGGCTTCTGAGGGTCGTATCATGATGGTAATATATTCGATTGCCCTTATCCTTTCTCAAGAATTAGGCTATCAAATTCAAAAAGAATTATTCAAATCCGACTGGTAGTTCCAGAGATTAGCGCGTTCAAACAAACTTTTCAGCTTTATTATTCGTATAGATTATATTACAGAGGTAAATAAATAATCTGATTATATTTGTTTCGTTCACATTGTTCCATATTATATTATATTATATTATATTGCAGTCTTATTATATTATATTGCACTCGCAAATCAAATAATTAACTTATATTGTATTCTGTGTTTGTTGTCAGTATAATGTCAGTACCATGTGTCAATACTGTCAGTTTTGACAAGTTAATATTTTTTTTGGGGTGTGTTCACTTTATTATCCGAGATAATTAGAAAGGTTTGTTCGTTTTAGGAGTAATTTCACACTAAAATAAAAAAATATTTTTCTCAAAATTGGAGTATTTAAAAAATCTATGAAATAGTTAGAACCACTTATTTTTGGGATGTCTATCCAAATATATTTAACTTATCCTGGTTAGAATTATTAAATAATAAAAAACCATTTCTGGACATGTCCTTTATGATTTTATTACCTTTTCTCTTGTATGTGCATGTGCATATAATATAAAATGTGTCTTACTGTATTTAATTATTTTAAGTAGTTTTAAACAGTTTTAAATAAGGGAAATAAACAAGCTTCCTCAAACAAGGGTCATCAGAAAGAAGTTAACTATTTTAACCATCAATTCAACCTCCAACCCTCCAGAAATTTTGTTCAAAAAAGAAAAAGTTCGTATTTACTATTGCTTTGATTCTGCTTTCGAAGCGTGTGCGCGCGCAGCCTAATCACTATTATTTTTAGTACTAGTAGTGAGAAATAAACAAACCTTTGTTGTAAGTGTAGATTGTGTTGTGGCAGAGCACCTGGGGATGCGCTCCGGGGCGAAGCGCTGCCCCCGCCTTCCACGTATTCCTGAGAACAAACACATTTTCATCTAATTATTTTAATGATGATGAAAATGCTACACGAATATCGACCTAAACGCGACACAAATAGGCTGCAATCTTGTCGCTGATGTCACTGTTCTTGTCTCGAGAGACTGCGTTCCATTCATAATTCTACACAACACACCTCTAGGAACATTGTGATCACACAAATGATCCTCACTTTTACACAAATAAGGCACTAACTGACCGAATTGGTCACCATATACTGCCTACATATTCTGGTCAATTATCGACTCTATTGCTAAGGACATACAAGTACAAACCTGTCCCATATACTGTGGCACTTGCGTCGTCTCGACCATGTAGGCTGTCTGCGGTTGGTACGCCGCGGTACCATAGTGCCCGTAGGTACCGTAGTGGCCTGCACCACCCGCGCCCGCGTAGCTGCCTCCCCCGCTCACTGAGACTGAGTCCATTACCTGGATAATAGAAAAATCAAATATTAATTGCCACTCATATTTCTTTGCAGAATGTAAGAGGAAGCCCCAAGAACACGCCTCATAACAAAATTGTGGATGATCAGGATCTCCTAAGTAATAATAACCATGGTTTTTAAGAAAAAGAAGATAAAGAGAAGCGATCACAGACAGGCCACTTGACCCAAATAGGTTACTTTATAGGTAAGCGTTTACTATCGTCGAACGCACCATCACCAACAAGTGAGATAAATGTCCAACGAGAGCCCATCAATTATTTCAAAAAACCATTTGTTGCGCAGGCGCAAGTTGACTCTATGGGAGTTTAAGTGAGTGTCGAGTTCACATGCTGTGATTCCGTGAATGTGTTTGACATCAAATGCGTAATGGTATGCGTATTTTTCTGGTCTTCCTATAGTGAACGGTCTGAGGTCTTCCTAGGCCTCTGATTATTGCCAGTTCTTCCCTCGGTTTAACTCTGTGGTGAGATGCCTACGCTCTCAGGTGGTGTTGATAATGACTTACGTGCGGGTACTTCTGCGAGGGGGCCATGGTGAGATGTCCCATGTGATTATAGTGCGCTGCCGGTGACGACACATACTGTCCGTAGTCAGGCTCCACGCCCGCACCAACTACCGGGTATTCGCCAGCCTGTTAAAAACAAGAGTTTTATTTATTTTAGAAAAATTAAGACAAGACAGCTAAGAGCCTGTCCAGATGAGGCTTTTTACGCGCGAGTCGACTCGCGCGTAGACACTCGCGCGTTCCCGAGATAATAGAGCTACAAAGGAACGCGCGTAAAGCGTGCTATCTGGACGTAAACCGCGCGAGTCCGCCGCGCTCGTGCGTAAAACGCCTCATCTGGACAGGCACTAACCGTTGCCAACGTGAGGCTGAGAATTAACGATGTATTTTCTATCACATAACAAGTTACTGAAGCTACGATAACGGCAGCTTTGATGAGACCACCCAAAACTCACAAAATGCTTTTTTCCTTTTCGGACCCAAAGATCGCGAACCGCAATATTCCAGCTAAAATTGTACCAATTACGATGTAATCCTATTATCTTGATGATGATCTCATTGTATCTATTGAGTGTAAAGGTCAAGTTGCCGGTTGATTCTAAGAAGTTCGCGCACAGTTTTATTTTGTTTTCGTTTTGGCATGCACTCCATAAATAACATTACGTCACGCCTGTAATGCTCAAAGGGTTAGGGAGAGGCGTATGAACAGTTTACCCAAATTTCGCCAGCTATGTGGTAACAAGGCGAACCATTAACCGGCCATCAAAACTAAAAACTATTGAGAAATTAAAGTAAGGAAAAAAAGGGTTTATTGGCAACAGTTCACTGGGTTTCACCCAAATAATAATGGAATGAACTAAGAATCGGGCCCATGACCTAGAACCTATCCTTTAAATCCATGTATTGTCCTGGGCTGCAGCTTAAAATGCCGTTGTGTTCATGCCTCTTGAAGATAAGTTCGCCCCAAACTCTTCATAGGCGCCAAAGTTTGTGTTTATAAAGGTATGAGGAACAGGGTGTAAAGTTCACTCAACCTCTATAGAAAAGGGAGGATCCTCCGACCGGACGGGCGTCGTGTCTTGTAGACTACTTGCTAGCTCGATGCTGCTTGCGCGATTCAGGATTTTGCGTGACGTCAGTGTGATGCGTAGTTCGCATGTGGTGATGTAGATGCCGCTACATGTTAAAGAGCATGGCCCATGATCGTACCAAGTAACTGACCTGCATAGCTAGGTGATGCTGGTGGGCCAGCGCGGCCGACAGCTCGGCGTCCTCGGTGGAGGCGTCCGACCGCGACACCGGGCTGTGTTGCGAACCGTACGCGCCCTCCACAGGCCCGTTGCTGTAACAAATATACATGTAATGTTAGTGGGGTGTTGCAAGGAAATAGTAAGATCTGTATGAGGGTCTTCTAAAATACTACGCTTTGTATTAAATAATATTATGATGTCATTGTTTGTGAAGAGAAAATTAATGATTTGAATTTAAATATCTTTATTGTAAACCAAGATTCAAAAGATGCTTTTACGGTTAGTCGATATTAGGAACAGAACAGCACGCCAAACTGCCAAATGCCGTCTTGAAGATGTCTGAAGTAAGCCCTCAGGTTGCTCAGGATAACGACAGACTAAAATAAACACTCGAACCTAAATTAATCGAAGTCTATAATAAGAAAACCCCCCTTGAGACTTCTAGAGTCTGAAAAACAGATTCAGAAAGCTCTCTTTACGTAAGATCTAACCTGTATGTTCCAACGGTGGAGGATTGATAAATACAAAACCGCCTTCTGTCATACTGACGAGGAGGCAAGTTGCTACCACGAATAACCAACATCGATACACTGAATTTAATTAGATCCACAAAATGAAGCAACAAAACTTCCTTTGGAACACTGAGACTTACTCACACGCCCATTTCAACGCTACAGTTTCGCAGACAGTATTCTAGACATCGACAATTAATATTGAACAATAGGTTTTAATATATTTCAATGTAGTTCACTCTACGAATGATATCGTTACTTATATACATCGTTGACACTTATTTCGAACGACTAACAAAGATGTACCAAAGTACATATCGATTAGGTTGGGAAATATTTTGCGACAACGTAATGTGCAATAGAAATATTACAGAAATTATGTAACTAATATATAAGCAATACTGTTACATATGCCTTAATGATAATGACTTTAATTTTATTGGATGTAAATAAGCAGTGAAACCAGTGGCGCAGTGGTAACAGTCGCGACTACTTAGGGGCCGTCCATTAATCACGTGATGTTTTTTTTTGGCATTTTTAACCCCCCTCCCCCTTGGTGATACATGGTGAGGTTTAAGACTAACACCCCCCCCCCCCCCCCATATAACGTGTATTTTTTGGTACCTACAAAGAATCTTAAATACAACGGCAAAGGCGAATCAAAGTCATACTACAAGCCGCTTTTGACGAAAAAATAAATACACGGAACGCCGCTTTTCGGTTGAATAGTTTCGGTATAATACACGTAATATATTACTACACCCCCCTCCCCCCTTGTGATATTTTGTGATTTTTATGGACCCCTCCCCCCCCTTTCGAGCCTCACGTGATTAATGGACAGCCCCTCGCGAGTGGTTCTAACTCAGACACTAGACAGGCACTTTGTGTAAATTGTTTCATCACCACGTCTTTCAAAACGGTGAAGTAAAATATCGTGTGTCCTAGAACCAAAAATTCGAAGATATGTGACATCCACCCACACTGGGCCCGCGTGGTGGATTACGGCTCTGCACTTCCTCTCACAGAGGGGAGGCCTGTGTTCCAGCAGTGGGAATATTATAGGCTGATTATGCTTATGCTAAATAAGTAGGTAGCCCTATCGATGATAACTGATCACGGGTATAGCAGTTTCGTTACTATCCGGAGATGAGGAATGTCTCATTTTGTGCAAAAAAACCGACTTCCAAAGAAAACACTACAAACTGAAAAATAACTTTAATTTCGGAAGTCGGTGGCAAAAACTAAAATACTGATCCCTAAGACACCGACTTCCGAAATTAAAGTTATTTTTAGTTTGTAGTGTTTTTTTGGAAGTCGGTTTTTTTTTTGTTATTTATGTGACACGGAAGAATGGATAGACATAAAACCAGGCAGGCGAAAAGTGCGTCCTCGTAAAACCAAAGGAAAACATTATTATGATGCTGATAATATGAGAATTGTAGGAAAATTGTATGGACGACCTTCCATGCTTTTTATTCCTATTTTTATTCCATCCTTTTTATCCCGATATTTCCACGGTATCGAAACTTTTGCGGGTGAAACCGCGGGTCGCAGCTAGTCTTCCAATATGTACCACCCACACCACAACACCGTAGGCTCTTCACCTTTGTTTTAATATAGGTAATTAGGTATATACCCCGACTGCCTTATATGTCATTAAGACAACAAGCCAGACTTAAAATTTCTCTCCAGAGACCGTATCAAATACAAGATTACGAAACCGTACTAGTTATTATTAATCAATAAGCTGACCCAAGTATCTCAATACGAATCTATTGTTCCATACTCTAGTTACGAAAACAGGAGCTTCTGCAGTCAGGTCAGCATTCTGCGTGACCTTTTGTCACACAACCCCGTATTTAAACAATAACTTTGTAGTTAGTACCTAATATTAATTATTAATCTCGTTGAAATTACGCTGAAATATCCCTTTGCAGCTTTGGAGAATTAAAGGAGATAAACAGCGGGGTAATTGTGTAATGCACTATCAGTAGCAATGGGTTTCATTTTGACAGTTCAACAACATTCATTGCGTTATTTACGTTGTTGATCGAACAGATTTTCGAACATATGAAGCAATGGATTAGCAATATCCTTCAAAATGATTCAGAGTGTGGTTGATAGTGTGTTACGCAATTAGGGTGCAGATTATTCTTAGAAGAAAGAAAGAAAGAAAAAGTATTTATTGCGACTCGAACAGGAAGATCACAAACTAAACTAAACACAGTAAAATAAAAATCCAAGTTATATAAAAAAAAAGTAACAAAAGGAAAATTAAACAAAGTCCTATACGAGGCCAAAAGGCTCCTATCTCAGCATGATGCTGCGACATTTAAAAAAAAAAATAAAGATCGCAGCGCTGGTATTCTGATAGGGCCTTCGTATTTGTCTGCCACGATGTCGCGGGACCCTGGGTCGCAAGTTTCAAGAAGCAACGGAGATGGCGGGATGAGCTGAACTCCTTTGATAAAGATTGGTCCTTGGCAGCTCTGGACAGAGAGAGGTGGAAAGAGAATAGGGAGGTCTTTGCCCAGCAGTGGGACATTAACGGCTATAAATAAAAAAAATAAACAGTCATGCTCATGTCTTAAGAAAACATCAAAGGGAATCTGGTATGTCTGAGATTTTGGGGGATTTAATGCTGGGTTGCTTGTGGTACTTGTACTGTACCTACGTGTCTACTAGAGCATCTTTATTATTGTTATAAATATTTTGTTGAGAGTAGAGCTGGAATATTATATTTTGGTAAACACCAAGATTTAAATCGTTAGATTTGCCGTCACCGTACTAAGTCGGAAGGAAAACATCGTGAGAAAACCGGCATGTCCTAGAACAAAAATTCGAAGGCATGTGACATCCACCAACCCGCTATGGGCCCGCGTGGTAGATTATAGATTATAGCCCACTCCCTCTCACAGGGACTGGTCTCTGTCCCAGCAGTGGGAACTGTATAGGCTGAATATGCGTACTAAGTCGCGCGAAAAAGTGTCCATGCCTACACAATAATAATGGTGTTTCCTTAATAATCAAGTCATGTCGTGTCGTGTGCAGAGGTGTCAAAAAATAAGTTTAAAACTAAAACCCGACTACTGAAAAGGATGAAACAAACCTCGGACAGACAGACGGACATGACGAAACTGTAAGGGTTCCTTGTAGGTACTACGGAACCCTAAAAAGTACCTTCCCGTGGTCGCATGAGGGTCCTCTAGAGGGCGCCATTTTGAATTTAGTGTGACGTCACATAGCGTATAACCAGCGGACGGTCAAGACGCTTCTAACGATACCTCATTTGTCAAATTATTATAAGTACAGTCACGAACATAAGTATGTATACACTTGGCTTTATTCAAAGGCGATTTTCTCCTTTATCTTTTAATGAAATTTTATATTATTAGGAACATAGTATTTTCGAACCCATAGGTTTATGTAAGTGTCGTATTTCAACATTGCATTCGTTATTTCGTGAAAAAATCGCAATTTAAAGTTGCCAAGTGTTGACATATTAGTGCTCGTGACTGTACCTTTGAAGTTATGAAGGATGAGATGAACATACGTACCGTTAAAATCATAACCTCGTAACATAACTCCGTAGTCGGGTAAAAATGGAACAGAAACGCGACCATCTTTTGACTCGGTAGAGCGAATCTACGATTTATCAACATAAAACATACATAAACTCACGCCTTCTTTCCATAGGGGTACTAGGGGTAGGCAGAAACTACAGAACGCCACCTGCTTCGATCTTTACATACTCCTTTTGGTTCATTTACGTTTATACATTTGGTCGCCGTTGGTCCCGGATGTCATTCGTGGATCTTTGACAGTCGTTACGGGTAGTCAGAAGCTCGAAAGACTGACAACCAGTCTTACCAAGGGGTATCGTATAACCCAGTAACTGGGTTGAGGAAGTCAGATAGGCAGTCGCTCCATGTAAAATACTGGTATTCAACTTCATCCGGTTAGACTGGAAACCGACCCCAACATAGTTGGGAAAAGAAAAAGAAAAGCTAGGCAGATGATATTTGGTCATACACGCACTCCAGTTGCGAGTATACCTGACCTTTCTGAAGAACATTACCAATAAGGATTAACTACGATTTAAATATTTAGGTTTAGATTTTCTTTATTCATAAAGATCTATAAGATAATTTTATTTAATAATAATAATATCTCTCCTAATTGTGAAAGGTCACGATTAAAACACTTTTGACTCATTTTAATGTCGATAGATAAGGCACGTCTCGCTTTATAGTTTTTTCATTACTAACTTTTGTTCAGACTAACTTTATCGCATTTTACAAACGATGTCATTAAAACTAGATAATCTCTGCGATCGTCACCTACACGTAAAAATATTATCAATTTGTGTAACCTGCTTCCGTGGTCCACTTGGAAGTACCTGAACCAGCTCCGAACCCAAGGTGTAAATCGAGCCTTGTAAATTAGGGAGCGTCAAGATGACGGGACGGGATCAAGTCCCCAATTTAAAACGTAGGTATCACATTAAAGTGTTTGTACTACATACTATGTAGTGTTTTATGTAGTTTTTTTTTTTCTCCTAAACAAGACATTTTGTAACTCTAAAGGTAAAGGAAGTATGTCAAGACGTCCCTGGTCCTGCGCCACTTTGACGTCAAAATGGCGGGACCTTCAGGGGCCCAAGTCTGCTATTTTTATAAATTCGTCATTTGAACACGATCCCATTGTCATTTTGCTAAAAGTTCGTAATCTGCTAAATTCATAATGGTCGATCATTGGTCGGTCAATGGCACAGAACATATATACGATACTCGTAACGAATTAAAAGCAATACCTGCACAATGACGTTCTAATGGTAGATCACTGATCAAAGGAACTGTCAAAAATTTAGCAGATCATTGCCTAAGTCAGTCATTCATTTGTCATTAACTACGAGATTACCATTCTATGCCATTTCTTTCAATGGAGTGTCAGTGGTGGACCATTGTCATAATGACGCCATTATATTATTAGATTACCAAACTAGTCAAAATCAACAATTATGAAATCAATAACATTCTGACCCGATTGTAATAGCAGACTTGAGGCCCTGGAAGCGCTACTCAGAGGCAGGTAATTCACACCCAAAGATTTAGTACTACAGGACTTAAGGCTACCTCGACGGAACGGCAGCACACGTCCACATGTGGAGCTATGTCACAAACTATGCTACACCTCCTATCCTGTCCTCTTTGTCCCATAATATGCAGCCAAAGTGGCCTCTGCGCTGCCATGAATAACGCCGTGGAAGTGACGAAGTTTTGGGCAAAGAGAACAATTGTCGTGCCAGCAACACGAAGAAAAAGATTATCAATCTATTAGCACTACGAAAATTCACACAGTATGATTAACTTCTGTCGCCTCACATCAGCATAAAGGACCGATAAATCATTATCGATCTCTATTAAAGACGTATAAATCTAAATTGCCGACGAAGAAAACCCAGATTTAGCCAAAGCTGACACAGTATATCATAAAACTTTGGATAGTCACCATTCATCTTCCCTGACTATCGATCTCATCTACCTATACTAATAATATAAAGAGTAACTGGAACAGCCAGTCGGATTTGAAAAAAATCTATTAGTATTTGATAGCCCAATTCTTGAGGAAGGCTATAGGCTATTTAACATCACGTTATGACCCTTAGGAGCCGAGCAAAAATAAAGAAAAAGAAAGAAGAGATCGCAGAAAGCGATAAGGCCGCCCATTGTATATTTTGTAGTGTTTGATATTTTTCTCATGTTATGTATTTTTGTGGTGTACAATAAAGTATATATAAATATAAATCTAGAAGAAAGAAGCTAGTCTGTAATAAAGATAGATTAGTTTAGATTCTATACTAATCTAATAGGTAATAAAACTGAATAGTTTGTTTGTTTATTTTAACGCGCTAATCTCTGAAACTAGCATTTTGCGCAATTCTTGAGTAAGGCTATAAAACTTGCCGGACGGCGCGTACGTGTTCCTCGTGCGCCTCAAAGAGATGTCAGCAGCAGAGAAGGGGCCCCTTAGGGCCGAAGCCTGCCGGGTCAGCGGGATTGTAGGAAAGGGTTACCGCTGGCCCAGAACATAAAGGGCTAAGGAAGGAACATGGGTGGGTTTTAGTCAGTAAGAGTCTGACGGGATTCCGCTCCACCCAGAGCGAGTCATTTGATGACTTCACATCCGAATAAAAAAAAGTATAAGCTGAGCTAAAAGTCAGAATGAACGCCAAGCGGCAGGCGATGCAATACGACGAGGTGGGTCGAGGAGCAAGACATTTCGTGGACGAAGTCGCGGGCAGAAGCTGGTTTAAAAATAAATTTTATTCTCCCTTGCAAGCTCCGTTAATTGCAATTACGCACATCCGGCCGCTGTAATATAAATCCTTTAATTTAAAATAATGCTATTAATTAATAAGGGCAAGCGTTCATGAAACGCTTTACCAAATTAATAGAATGCTATTAAAATTTGTATCAATAAGCGTCACTAATGCCTCTATTATTGTGTCCATCAATTATATGACGTCACACGCCTTGATAGGGGGGACTTACCGTTGACATAACTGCATGGAATATTGATACAGTTTTCTTCTAAAAATAAACCAATCAATAAACACATTATTGACAACCAGACGTACTAGGTCAGTGACTCGGGAGTAAATTGAATTTGAACGCGTATAAAATAGTGCACCACTCTGTATACTCGGTTTGCACTGATTTAATTAAGATTGTGGCAGGAATTGTGATGGCCGATCTGATGTGGGAGACTGTGATAAGGCTTTAGGACTTAGGATTTATCTCGAAATCCATTGCAAGAGTTGAGTTTTGTGACAGATAGACAGACAAAAATCTAACAGCGAGGTAATTACGTAACACACTAACAGTAGGAATGGCTTTTGACAGTTCAACAACATTCATTGCGTTATTTACGTTGTTGAGCACACAAATTTTTCGAACATATAAAGCAATGGATTAGCATTATTATCCTTCAAAATTATTCAGATTGTGATTGAAAGTGTTACCCAAATGGTGCACATTTATCTTTGATGTCTATTAAAACGCAAAACCAGCTCAAATTATTGTTCAAACCGAAAAACCAATAAAAACATGACTGTTTTCACATCAATTAGAACAACAAACTAAGGCCATGAATGCAGCAAATCACTCGTAGAAATTGCGTCAGAAATCAACATTTACATTCCCCTTCAAATTCGTCCCTTACGAAGATAAACAGGAAAGCCCGTGTTTAGAAGTAGCCGAACCACGTTATCTATTCCGTGAGCCGAACAGACCACGTAACAATAATTATATCGAAGACATTTAACAAGTAGGCTGTAAAATAATACTGCGGAATTATTGCGTAACACACTAACAATTTATTTTGACAATTCAACAATATTCATTGCGCTATTGCAGACCAATTTTTCGAACATATGAAGCAATGGTTTAGCAATATACTTCAAAATGACTCAGATTGATTGATAGTGTTACGCAATAAGGGTGCAGATAATCCGTGTTTTGTAAACAATTTAAGTGGCTTAACGAGGGAGATATCAAATGTTACGTGTATCGATCGGCACACTGCATATTGTCCCGGAACAAATGGGACCAAAGCATAGTTTGTTCGTACTTCCTGTAAAACTAACGTTGTTATAGTACACAATGCATTACTATGATTCAGTTAGAGCGAGCGGCTCGCGACAGTTTACACTCCAGCGAAGCTCAGCTCGATTAAAACGCCAACGAGCAGTTTGCGTAATTAATGTGAATCCTTATAACAACACCACAGTCAAATCAAATGATTGATTTTATAATTAAATGTGTTCGTGGAAAATTCTAGATGAAAATGTTCCACTATTTTTACATAGAAAAGGAGGCGAGTTTGGGCTAGAAGTAATTGGAATTGAACGTTCAGGGGATCGATGCGTTCATTTGGGTCTAGCTCTGGCAAATGTGCAGTGAGATTCAACCGTAAATTAGACGATTCACGTTAACAATTTTCATTACAATTAAAGTCATGACGACATTGCTGTTATTATCTAACGCACAGTTATACTAATGCTACCCATATACAGCTCCATGTGCGTGGATGTAATTAAACGACTATTTATTGTAAATTATAAATGTATAACTGTTGCTTATGCATTAGATTCGACATTAATTTATATCCTACAACAACTGGACTAGCTTTACTACCTAATGATAGAGCTAACAGCAGTAAAACTTAGGTTCAGTTCACTGTAAAATACTGATACTCAGCCGCTTCCGGCACGCTGGTATATGACACTCTTGGATTAAGACAAGGCTAACGGTACAAATTAATTCAATTAGCTTCCGTAAGGTCAATGGAATTAATTTGTGCACATTGTCAATATCTAGGATATCAATTATCGCATTGATATCCTATACAATTGACAATGTGCATTCCATAATAGGCGTCAATCGTAAGTAGCTTATGTGCGAGACGAATTTCACGCAGAGTGACTTCCTTAGTGCACATTGCCTTGTCTACGCTTCTTCCTCTTGTATCAGATTTCTTTCATCTCCTACCCTGTTTTGACAACTACCAGGCGGTGCCTATCAATCTCTGTACACATTTTAGAACCGCCTTTCCTTGAAATCCCTTCACCACTGTTAGCTAGGGTCTCAATAGCATTCTATTGAAGTTCCTCTAGTAAATTAAAATCAAAATATTTTATTTCACATAAACCTACATGGGCACTTATGAAACGTCAGAAGCTAGGTGCACGGTTCCAATTGGTCGTTTCCTATGGAGAAGAGCTGGCAAGAAACTCCACGGTTGCTCTTTCTTTTATGTCTATTAATAGGTATGGAAGAAATCGTGCTTCTCTCTCTCTAGCTCTTATTCAAGTATCCCCTGTTGCTCTAGCAGACGCAATAATCATATCACCGTTTATAGCTACGTGCACATACGGTACTATAAACCTCATATTAGCCGCCTCACATGCATGACGAGGTATAATTACGACTTATGCGATAATTTTAGGCTCAGCAGGTAATAGACAGTTATAACCGCTATGTCGACGGTCACAGAAATGGAACGCTTTGTGGAATTTTCAAAGTGATTATTGATAGTAGGCTGGTATCATTTTTGTTTGTGAAAACAGTAGGGTGGATTTAAATATCAAAATGCTAAGTTGGGAGCACTGAAGACGACCACAAAGTAAAAACAAAATTCAGTAGGTACGTCCAAGAAACCGTTTCTCAGAAAACTTCTAACAAGTACCTTTTGTACTCTCAATTTTTTTTTAAACAAAGGACTTCCCATTGAACAAGCACACTGAAACCACTGAAAATAGTGTTTTTATGTCAGGTTTTCATCAAATTGTTTATTGGCTTCAATCGTTTGATTTGATTTCATTAATTTAAATATCTTGAAGATTTCTTGTAATCGTGACCCGCACAGGAATAATTAGTTTGCGTCCCATTACAAGCTTTATGATAGACAATTGCTTGCTTTATGTAAGTCTCATTTTATTCAATTATCACTATAGATATTTCTTAGAATCCACCTTTCTATCTTTCTCAGGGTTTCTTAGTATTTTTTACGCCATAATGTACCCTTACTCTAAGTACTTATAGTCTGTTTTTCTTCATCATTATCAACTTATGCCGTTTACTCCTGTTTCTCGAATCACGCATAGTTTTACTGAATCCTCAGCTACTCTCATACAGCTGCTACCAGCCAAGACTGCGAAGATCGTCGCTGCGTCTAGCCTGAGATCTTCCTACACTGCGTTTGCCGTTTCCAGAGAGGCAATTCTCGTAATTTTAATTAGGAACGTTCATAGTCTGATCTCAGTCTCAATCTGTCAAAAATACTTCTAATTTCCCTACGTTTTCGACAAGTTTTTAATATTTGTTTGTCGCCGAGATGAGACTGCGACTAGATTTTGAACGTGTTAAATTAAGAGCATTGGCCTTCAGGTACTCAAGATCATGGCTTATGTTTATAAGTCTTCAATCCATCATCCAATGGCGTAACAATGACCCAACGCTGCACCACAGTTGCGCCACAACACCCATAAAATGACCTATTCTAATCGCTGAAGTCGATCAATTCTATTACAAAACACGTATTTGAGCATACACTATTACCTGCTTCATTGATAAATCTGGCCAGACCTACGCCAGCACTATGAACGGATTATTGTAAGCCGGAACTGGTAGAATTTTATGAACCGTAAAGCGGTAATCGAGTGGCGATCCGAACAATTATAACTATTTCCGCTTTGGGCTCCTAAAAAAGGGCAATATGACAAGTGACGTCATGAGGTCGTATCGATGCCGCACCGCATTGCAATCTGCGGACGCATTCCTAACTTGTGACGTCACACATGATCCGGCGCATCGACCGCGCGTTACTTTTGTTTTAATTGTTTTTTATTGGTGCGTCCGTTGTTAATTCAATAATACAATATACAGTAATTTATTCACGTGCTATTCAGTTGTGAATTTGTCGAAAAAGCTACTTACTTTTACGATGATTTTAGTATATATCAGCTGCTTTTCCACGTCAGTTGGTAAGTTCACAGGTACATTAATGGATAAGACAAAGGATTTCCAACGGCGAAGGCATTAGTACTGAATAAAATATTGATATTCAGCTGCATCTACGTAAGCTGGAAGCCGATCTCCAGGGACAAGCTAGGTGACATTAATTACTTGATAAGACAGGGCTGATTGTGTCCGGATTATGTCTGGCAACGGGTAAATGAGATCTGCGAAAGATTGTACGTCGTATTCCATGAAAAGGCGTATAGTTTAGCCTCATTCTGCTTGTTACGTTAAATCCCTAACAGGGGGATAGACAATGATCATCAACCGGGTACAAATCCAGACTTCGAACTGTAAGCGAGAAATTCCTGATGAAAAAGTAAGACAAAATTCCTGATGAGAAAGCAAGACTTAGTAAGACTGGTTGTCAGACTTTCGGGCTTCTGTTACGTCACCCATCCACAGACCAACCGCGGCAAGTCCCCTAAAGTATTGACACATAATGGTGTTACGACCACAGTATTATGAAATAGGTCTTTTCTCAAAGTTGCGGTTTGTATTTCACGAGAAAAACGCTTTTTTTGAGTTTTACGTAAGTGTAAGGTATTTATGCTAGTTCCTGTCCATAGGCTGCGAACTTGGTGTTGCGATATACAGGGTAGCAGGGACATCGGTGCGCAAACTGCAACCATAAATTCAGCACATGATTCTACACCCCCTAGCGTATAAAGCCGGGGTTCAGAATCATGTACTGAATTCATGGTAAGATGTTGGCCGTCCATGTCCTTGCCAACCTATATACCATTTATATCGTTACTCAATGTACCAGCAATACATTACAATAATACATACAAGAGTAAACAAGTCAACAGCATCGGTCTTGAACAAACATCACATAAATTTTGATCGGCATTGCACTGATAACGGAACGACACCAATATCAGTGCCAGCGTATTGATACTGTGATAAGACATTTGATAAACAGAATACCTAGAGTATAATTTAGCTGCAATAGCCGTGAAGTTGATTTTTATAATTGTCATTGAATCAAATCCAACAGAACATCACGAAATAACTGATAATTGGGTACTTAGAATTTCTTGCCAAAAATTTTCATTTCAAAATACTTCAAGGCTTTGAGTTTAATGATCTTATGGCCGATTCCTATAATTTACGGACCGTTATTGGTTAAAATTAGGACTCTTGTATCTTTACCAAAGTCCTCATAGCTTTGCATAGTAGACCCTCCCATATGGAAGTAGCTATCATAGGTAAAATTAGCTTACGAATCACTTTATATGCCGAGTTTGGCAATAAAAAATGCTACCATTGTCAAGCAAAACTATTCGTTTTTGCCTATAGGAACCCAGCATTAGAAAGTAGAAACTGTAATCACCACACTTGATAAATAAATTGGCGATTACGTTGAAGTTCAAGCTCCTACGAAAGCCATTATCCTTCATTGAAATCATGGGAATTAGGAAGTAATCCACGCTATTCCTACATGCCGTAAACGCGGACAAAACAAATATAAAGAACTGATTATTTCGCGCTAACTGTTTAATTATTCAAACAATAAATGTAATGTACTACCTTTATGCCACTCGCGGCCCAACGAACACACAAAACACGGCACAAAATGAAATTACGTATAAAATAATTACCTTTGTTCCAGTTAATGTACACGTAAATATCAGGCTTCGGCCCGTTTGCGAAACCCTTTCGATTTTACGCAAAACTTTTTTATTTTTCTTCGCAACCAAAAAGGTTTTTCACGAAGTTTGCAAGCTTTGTGCGCGTTTTCTCATTACAGGCGGCCAGTCGTTATCAGTGTCGTAAAAAATCGAGCAAATATTCACTGCCCCATCAACCGCATCGACGGGATCAAGGGGCGAACTTTAGACACCTCTGTTCAGATTGCACAATCTTGTTTCGGAATCTCCCACCCCCACAGGAAACTTATAAAACCATTCCAACTCCTATATTATACTCACATTTACATTTGAAATGAGACAATTTTTATGTCTATGCCCTAGAGTTCTGCAGTTGTACATACTAAGTGGAGATAAATTATTTCTCGTGTTGTGGTAAAAGAAATGTATAGAATGTGTAAATGTTGCTTGTTATCATCTCGCGAAAGTCGTAAAAGTTGTACAGAGGAAACGGTTATTGAACTAATAGATAGGGTTTGGGTTAGCAACCTGACACGACATTATATGTACTTTACCGTGATACTTTCGAACTTCGGCCCCTAAAAGACCTCTAAAATAAAATCTTTCCTTGCCTTGGACACTCGGAAAAGTGAATGCTACGCTTTGATGATGAATTTTCAACACTTCGTGTCCTCCCGAAATTGAAAAGGTCGTAGGTACTTGTGCGATATCCTAATTAAACTCTGTCCACATTCAGCTGAGGAGGACACCGCAGCGATTGCGGGTCAACGACCTGTAAAGCCTTTACAAACCGAAAGAAATTTCGCCAGACTTCTTTAAATCTACAATTTATTTTGCCTCAGGCTGGCTTCTAAACTAAAGGCTATATTTAGAGTATTATTACACGGAGTGAAAGTTGAATTTTTAATGTAATCCTTTGAACTGCGAGTTAGCCACTACAATTTGACCTTTGCTTCGCCAAGAAGTTCGCCAATAATCCTTTCTTTACGCCCCGGCCGCGCTCCTACCCAACAAGCAGACGTTGAAAAAGGAGTGTTTTATTTTAAGTTTAGATTCAATAAAGATATCTCTTCTGGTCTAAGTAAAACGACGGAGCAACTATTGTTAGAAAATGCATTTTATCGAATTCTCACGATTTGCTGTGTGATGTAGTGGGTTGAAAAACCGCATAATGCATAAATCACGATCGATTGCTAGCTAGCACCGTAGGGACCCATTTTCTTCTATCGATTCTCGGAGTTCGTCCTAGAATTGAAGTAATATTTTGCCACTTGACCAGAATCATGTGCCTAAGTTGAACTTAGGTTTACGCAGAAGTCAATATTCTTTAAATTGCTACTTCGAGCATCAGAAGTTTTGGTTTGTTCTGAGTAGAAACAGACGCTGCTAGACAAATACCTAATAAGGACACCGGATGGAGTATATACATCTTTTGCTAACTATTACTTCACACACACTTTTCCCAAGAATTAAATCTGCCTCCATCAAGATTATCTGAAGAAGTTGTTGTATTTTATCACCTTAATAGACTTAGTTTGAGACCATGATGGTCTCAAACTAAGTCTTCTTCATGCTCCTGTCACATGTTCTTCTTCTATTCTAACCGTCAACCGATATCATTCACTCTTTTCTTTTATATCATTCCTCACACAATCCATACATCTTTTCTTTGGCCTTCCTCTCCCTCTCCCTCTCCATCCATCAAAATTTATATTCATCGAATTAGTTTAAGACCACAGGACAATTACCTCAATAAGAATAAGCGTTTGCAGACTCAAAAATCTGTGTCATGGTTCTTCCCCAATGCGCACATTGGAGAAGAACAATGACACAGATGTTATAATTTCTAACGCGACGATATTTTCGTGGACATCCACGTCTATAAAATGTCCATACATTATACACGTCCACGACGTCCATGTATTTCCATAAATACGTGGTCGTCATAACGTTATCGTGGACTTAAATTTAAAAGCGTCTTCATATCATACATTTCATGAACGCAAGTCTTAGAACCAAAAAAATCGAAGAGATGTGACATCTACCAACCCCCATTGGGCCCGCGCGGTGGATTACAGCCCACTACCTCTCACAGAGAGGAGGCCTGTCCCAGCAGTGGGAACGTTATAGGCTGATTATGCTTCATATATTTTAATCACCTGTATTATCGTGATGCTGTGGAAGTCCACGATAATATCGCCACATTAGAAATTATAAAAGCGAACAATGAATGAAGGGAAAACGTTGATGATTTCCTTCTAACTTACATTACACCCCGATAATTTGATAAAGTACCTGAATCCACACAGTTAGTGTGTAGGTGCGATAACATGAGTCACATATTGCGTATTATATTATAATGAGATGTAGATTACCCGCGCTTTAATTTAAATATTGAGTTTAGTTTCTTGTGCTATGTGTTATGTACACAAGAATTTGAATACGTAGGTTATTTGAGAAAACAATTTTGTATAACTATGTTTTTAGTATGTTTCTAGAACTTGGTGTAGAATTTAAGATATAATGTAGTAGGCTCTGTGGTTACTATGTGTTTTTCTTGCTTGGTGATCCACACACTACCAAGTACTTTGTTAAGAGAGGGATTTCTTTTCCCCTCCATGGTTCAGAGTTGGGACTTAAAAAGATGGTTAAGGGCTGATTTTTCCAACGCCAGATAATTTTATCGGAGGAATAATTTTGAATTTTTGACAGTTCTTTCATACAAAAACTGTCAGAAGTCAATTTTATTCCACGAATAAAAATTATCTCTCGATTGAAAAATCGGCCCTAAATTGAATAGACTAACGTTTATTGTGTCCAGTATTACAGCTAGTAGTAGTATGTAAATGCACAAAACTAAAAGCAAAAGGTTTAAGCGTCAACATTATGCTTAGGTCACCAAGTGCTGGTTTTGAATCCTGTTTACAAAAAAATACTTTTAGCAACAACGGATTATAAATAGCTTTATCAGTGAAAAAGGAAAGAAAAATATACATATACAAATAAAAACTATATCGCTTACGATCAGATCGATCGGTTTCTAGAGGTATATATTGATCATTTTCCTTCGAGAAATGTTACGAACACGCTCAAGTTTTTAATAACCCACTATTTCAGAGAAATACTGATAGTGGAACATAACCAACGGCATAATTAGTCAGAAACGCAAAACAAAGGAGGAATTGGGAAGACGTTGCAACTGACAGGAAACCCTTGCTTTGGCATCCAAACGTCAGACGACTACAATGCTGAACTAAAGGCCACCCATTTAGTAGAAAGGTATTTAAGTAAATAAAATTGTAGATACAGAAGGTGAACATTTTGAAAACAAAGGCAGTTAATGTGGTGAACATTTCTGATACAAGCTACACAAGTACACACACAATCACAAATCAAAGATCTTTTCTCGGAGTAAAGGGATGAAAGACGAAGTAGGTAGACATTCCGAAAAAAGAAATGTCAATACAGGGTCAAACTATGTAAATTAGCTAACAAATTCTTGCCACGAGATTGGCATCGATATTGATGATAAAAAAAGAAATTAATTTGATTACTTTTGTTTTAAGGTTAAATGAGATTTATTTTTGATTTGTATTTTATCGTATTTAGATACCGATACCCATCATACCTGCAGTTTCATTAGCTGATTTAATGACAGTGTATAAAGAAGTACTGCCTCAATCAAAGATGATGAAGAATACTCGGGCAAGAAGGATAAAAGACTCGACAGTTACCAGCCTTCTACTTTCATTGTTATCTATTGCAGCTCCAAGCTTCCGCGAAATAAAAATGTCAATAGTCAATATCAAGGCACTTCAAGGTGCAAAACCGTAACTTTATCTTATCAAGTCATAAATGTAATAATACTTTTATCGTGCAAGCAACACCATTGAAGACACGTAGTACAGCGAAATGCAGTTTACGTAAGGCCTATTAAATATACCGCAGAACGAAGTACTAATTAATGTACTAACACTGTAGTAAGAAATAGTCGAGTATTCAAGTATCGATTGCATACCCTCCTGCCAATTGGCAATGCGGCTCCAGACCCGAGATTCATATTCTATACATGCTGATTTACACCTTAACTCGATCGGTAATCCGTTTAGAGTCGAACTTAGTGTATCTCTATTTCAGACTCAATCAAATGAAAATGGATTACGATCGAGATTTATTAGTGCTAACTTAAGTTGGGACGAGGTCTGTGTGTCTGATTCTGGATTAAAATTAACTGGTGTATACATAGGTATAGTTTCAATATTCTAGACGGAAGAGGGTGGCATGGATTTGACATTGTCTTCAAGGTTGTAGCTTTTTAGAGAGTGGTGTATGCATTGGCTAAAATAACATTAGGTAGTCATGATGTCTGGGTATTTGGTAGTTTGAAAAACACAATAATATTAGAACTCCTTTGTGGATTCCCACGAAATAAACAAAGAAACAGCTAAAATACTCATGGCCCAGGTGTAGGTCCTTACACAACAGCAAAGCGTATTGTTCAACCATTAAATTTTGCGGATTACCTAAACATTTCCGGAAACCGGAGTACACACATCAATACGATATTATTCTATTAGCGAGTATGAGAAAAGAGAATTTATGTGACGTTTATGTAAACATCTACAAGTAGAAGGGTACACTCATCAACAAGAATAGAAATATCGTGTAGGAAATTTAAAAGACTGGGCATGTGTTTTTCCCGAGAAACGGTGAAAAACAAGCAAAGATATATACCAGCTCTTCTTTTTAATCCCTTGTTTTGTGAACCACACAAGAAACCTTGACGGTTGAGATGGCTATACACAAAGCCACGTTGCTAAGAGGCGTTAGACAGAATTTGTAAAAGGAGAATAACATGATATCCGGAAAGGCAGTGTCAGAAATCTGAACTACATTCTAAACTTGGATATATATAGGGTGACTGGTAATTAGTGACCGATACTTAAACACGTGATTTTACTCATCATTATGAACAACTTTTACTATGGGACCAAACCTGAAATCGCGAAAAAAAATCAGCTGCTCCCTACATTTTGACGGGTTATGCGAACATAAATGTAGGAAACAGCTGATTTTTTTTCGCGATTTCAGGTTTGGTCCCATAGTAAAAGTTGTTCATAATGATGAGTAAAATCACGTGTTTCAGTATCGGTCACTAATTACCAGTCACCCTATATACTAGTAACGCAGTAATGGAACTAGAACTATTCTAAGTTAACCAACCTTATCTTTATTCAGTATATTCGAAATCTATTGAAATTTATTTCTCGTTTTATGAATCCTGATTCTGAATCGATGATAAGTAGGAGACAGTATCGCGTCGCTTATTAAAATTCAGATAGAATACGCAGGGCCTTCAATATTTTAGTAAACATAAGCCTTGCCGTTATGCCTGACCAAAATAAAACCAATAGCATTAAACATCGATCGTTGATATCAATATTTGAGCTTCTTTGCTGCCACGGAAATAAAAATACGACATCATTTGTAATTTCTTGGCACAATTCATTAGGCCGACCGACATCATTATCACCAATAATAAAAACAACAGCAATCGTAATGAAATGTTAAAGGTAATGAGAAACTTCCGTGTTCACCACTTTTGCGATAGTCTCAGGTTTTTGCGATTCGGATATTATTTTCGAACGCTTTCGAGCCAAGACATACATATGGTACGGGATCTGATTACATAATAACCACAAATGGGCAAATTGTTCGCAAAGGCACGAACCTGGTCCAAACACACTCGTTGTTCATTTAATTGTATTCGGATTACGAGTGTACCGTTCTTTTGAAAGAGGATGTCCCCGATGGCCGTCTGCGCTTGGATTTAACCGTATTCGGAATGGAAAGACATGGCAACTTTAAATTAAAGCAGTAGTTTACACTGAAAATAGCACAGTCGTGGGACCGCAATCGCTGTACAAGGAATGGAATAAGTCAGTCACGAATGGCAGACACACGAGCAACAATGATAAAATAAAAAAGGCACATTTCGCACGTTAGGTGTGCCACCGCCGCCACTTGGGGTTTCATCTGTATACAACTGGGTTATTTTTAATCTTCTTGATTTCTTCATTCGTGCGCTCACCGCGAAATCGCGAACAGTTCCGAAGAAAGATGTAGTAATTTTTAGATTGCTATTGTTTTTTATATATTATATAAAATTCAAAGTCCTGACCGACTAATATATCAATGCACAACCCTAAACCGGTTATAGAGACCATGAAATTTGGAGGGGAGTTCTTTGTGAAGAATCAGTAACCACTAAGAAAGGGTTTTTCGAAATTCCACCCCTACGAGGGTGAATGGGGGACGATGAAGTTTCACGCGGACGAAGTCGCGGGCAGAAGGTAGTCTTACATAAACATTTAGAAATATCGATTGTCATTTACAGCTAATTTCGTTCGATAACGAGAAGCGGGACAATGAAAACGAAAAACAAAAACGTGATTATATGATTACAAATTCTCGTAACATCCTCCATGTCTGTGAAATAAATCCCTGTAAGGACGCTACGTATTTGGAGTGGTTAACCTTGTACTGTGGAAATGATACGATACGAAAACAAACGCGATTCTGTTACTTATTGAAGACATATACGTTTTTTGTGACCCCCGAGACATATCAATTACTTAGCCTGGAAATAAAAAATAAGGCGTCGAAAAACGGGTAGCAGAGAATCAGAAAATTGGTCGGCTGAAGCTATTCCGGAGAATCCGGAGCCACTTCCTTGTATTACGTTCCAGGCAAAAAGGTGATAAGAATACTAAATACGCGTTGGAAAAACGGAGCGACAAATGTACCATTTGCGCAGGGAAATGTAGATCACTCAGGAAAAGTAATCTTCTATAATTACGAGTACAAATTGTTGTGTCAAGTGCACAGGGTATTGTGTTGCTAGTACCACTGAGCCAATACAAGTGTCGGCGTAAATGGCATCGTGTTGTTCATGAAGTGATCTCACTACACGAGATGGGATGGAAATGGAACACCGCCTATGTGTGTGGTCAGTTATTGTTTTTACAAACACAGAGCACACAGTACATAGGTTTCCACAATAGACTATTGTGGTTTGTCCTGCGAATCAATGCGAGCCTCTATTTTTAATAGCCAGTGAAAATATGTAATGGTTGGAGTACTTGAGTAAACTCAATAGGCTTTTCGGGAAGCTTATTGTTGATTGTTAAATCTATTTCTGAGGATTATTCGAACGAACTGACTATACTAGGCACTGCTGGGAATGAAAATATAATTGAATAACGTTTATAAAGGTCAGAAAGCCTATCTTCCCAGAAACTGCTTCAGTGTTTAAAGTTCAAAGTCAACATATCTTGGAATGGTAATTAAAAATGCATCGGTAGCCTCAGCTTTAGCTAGAATCGAATCAGTTTCGGAAATCCGATAGACCGGTGAGACGTCGATAAAAAAAAAGACAGCCAACGATTTCGGCTCGGATTTCTATTAACTGTCATTGTTTTTGACAGTTTGGGAACACCGTTAAAAGCTAAAAACAGAGTCGTTTTAAATTAATCGAATGAAGTAATCTTCGCTGCAGTAAGAAACAGTCGAGTATGCAGTTTTTCCTTATAAGTAGATACGATGAATATATCGAGTGGTTCTGCGGCATTAGTATTACTAATCGATTATGTGTCACCCGAGTAATCGAGACCGGAATTTCGCAATGTTCAAATCTTACCTAACTCTGCATAATCAGGCTAAAATGTTCCCATTGCAGGGACACAGGCCTTTTATCGGTGAGAGGGAGTGGGCGGTAATCTACTACGCGGGCCCAGGGGCGTTCGTAGATGTCACATGTCTTCGAATTTTTGGTTCTAAGACATGCTGGTTTCCTCTCGATGTTTTCCTTCACCGTTTTGAGACAAGTAGTCATCAAATAATTTACACAAAGTAAAGCGCTTGTCTGCGTTCCTGACTGCAATATAATTTAAGTATGGAAATCAGATCGTGAATGCTGCTTTATATCAATTCCTTACTTAAATCGGGATCGAAAACGACACAATTGTGTGGCGGGTTGCGAAACAAAATGAGATTAGGGACAAAATTCTGCAAGCGCAATAACTTACGAACTTGTTCACGAGCACAATGAGTTGAAAATGAAGGAGGTCCTGAGCGGATTCTTTAGATTCCCCTAGCAGTAAAATACGGCAACATTAACATTACTGCAGGATACTGAGCAGTAGATACAACTCCACTAAATTCCAGTTGAAACAACTAAAGTTAGTTCCTAATTAAAACTAGATGTTAACGAACATAAACAGTGGTTATTTGGTTATAACTATAGAGCTACAGTAACATCTAAACAAGTCAATGTTCAGCTTCAGGCTAGACACGCGGAAACTTGCGACAATGAGGTACGTACGCTGTCTATTGAAACGCGACAGCTTCCAGCGGTTACTGTATAATTCAGGTACAACTGTATAGTTCCCAGAAATGCCATTAATATGTATTTGCGTTGATACGGAGCTAGATACCAGACTGATGGAATTTTGACAATGTTACGCTGTTATGTGCTGTCAAAGGTAAGATGAAATAGAATAATGTTTAAGGTAATGCTTGTAGGCAGACACTTTAAAGCCTTAGGAACTATAATCTGTTTCAGAAGTATATGTGATGAAAATGTAAACAAATGGATCAAAAATCGTAACAGTAGATGTCAATTTGTAGTACCAAATACAAATGAATTTGTTAGTAATTTTTATACGCTTTAAGAGTGATTGCTTAAGAATTTAACCTGAACACTTGAACAGGGTTTATTGTTTACAATTTCATCAGATACTTTAGGAGACTATACAATTGTTATCCGAAGCGATACTCGTAAAACCCTAAAAAAAACGGAGCATGTCCGAGGTTTCATTCATATACCTAGGCTCAGGAAAACGCAAGAAGCATTTTTTTTTCAATGGCTCTAACACATTTATTTGATCACCAAATGTGGCCCTTAAATTGAGTTTTCCTTAGTTGAAACCGAAATCGTTTTATCGTGCCCGAACGTGGTTCACTCGACGACTTTTTGTGTCACCAAAATCCAAGTTGGTTGATTAAGAAGAGTTTTTATCAGCTTGGTGTAAATAAGAAATAATAAAACCGGAGAATTGCATTATGTTTAGACTGGCGTAAGCCAAAAAACAAAGCGGTGCGCCTCAAATGGAGTTGATCAGCACACCTAGTTAGACGAGGAGATGACCGATAGAGTAAAGCAATGACCGGATGGTGGCCAAGGTTAGGCCAAAGAATCCAGGGCCCGCCAAAAGCGCTTTGGGTTGATGATATCGTCAAAATCGCGGGAAAAACCTGGACGAGCGACCGGCACAGAATCAGAAAGTATGCCAAAAAAACGGGGAGGCCCATATAAATATAAAAATTATATCTACGAGAGGCATATATCCAGCAGGCAACAGTGGATGCTTTCGGGCTGAAATGATGATGATGACGAAGCCAAAAGACAAACATAATCGAACAAAAACTAGGCGCACTCGGTTGGGTCGAACGTTTTGAAATGAAAAATAAAATATTTTCGCCTACAGAATCTGCCATGACCTGAATTTCTTTATAGCAGACATCTTGTAAAGCTTTATACTGTAGCTAAATAAGAATCCGAAAAAGCCATTACCGCCATTCAACGCGAAATTTATAAAGACAGTATCTCAGGTTTCGATCCTTTTCAGAAAGAAATGGAAACTCGAGCTGTTTTTGGCGTTTTACGTGTACGACTTATTCTTGAAATATCGCCAAACTGAGAAAGGGTTTGATTTGAAGGACGGAAAAAAATATTAAGTAATAATTAAATAATGAGTTTATGAATATTTTCTATTCAGCAATTAAAAGTAAGCTTGGATCTTAGAGTCTTGTCACAACGGCTATTCGCGAGGGTGTTTTCAGCGAGGCGATTGTTTAACGCGCTCACTGCTTGTACGTAGCGAGCACTCCACACGTTAGCCGCGTTTGCGGAACGAGAGCGGTGGACGTGAGTGCACAATATTGCTAAAACACGGAGAACACGTCGCGTAGTCGCAGTCAGCTCGCATCGCACTCGCGGAGAATACGTTCAGAAATCGCCCTGCTGCCAAAACGCTAGCAAATCGTCAGTGTATTAACACTCTTACTGGAACACTCCATAGCGGGACATATCTCAATAGCAACCACCAAGGACTTGCTAATTAGATTTCATTTCAGATTACAATACATTGCACAAGACTACTAACTAGAGTCTTTATCATGTTCCTCCGGAGATCTTGGACTAATTAACTTACGTTAGTAATCACGTGGAAGTGCAAAATCTAATTTATTATTTAAGCAATCTATCTCCAATGTCTGTCCTGTGTCTCCCTAATGTATTTTTTGTTATATATTTTCTGGTGTACAATAAAGTATTATATAAATAAATCTCCGTAAGCCTACGGTGCTAGAGGCTGCATCAAAACAACGAAGGCCTGACGTCCGACCAGCGGCAAGATAACCTTCCATCCAATCTAGCAGCATAGTCAAGGCCAGAGACAAAGTTACTGAGTCATTGGGATTTGCAGACGCAAGGTTTCTTTCAACCTGAAAAAGGTACTGGAGGGACAGTAGAAGGGCTTATAGGATAAGGGCATTATACATCTAAATAATTGATCAAATAAAGTCCACTTACCGATACAGTGTTCCAGAATGTATTTTCTTCACGCCGTCCATGTCTGCTGTGGTCTTCTTATCATTTCTAAACTCGACCGCTGATACCCTAATGGCTACTTAATGTATTATAACGTAATGTCATTATGAGCTGCCGTGTATAATACTGATGTTGATTCAATTCACCTGAAACAAGCAATTTTATGATCAGAACGAGTGGAAAACTGGAAACTTGGTCTCGCCACTTAGCACGTCCATTTGCATCAATAATAAAAATGTTATAACTTGAATAAAAGTTGGAATGAACGAGGGAAACTTTGTGGTTCTCGTACGTATTTTTGGTAATGAAGGAATGTATGCTGCTTCGAAATGTCACATTTATATTTTTTTTATTTCATACCAGATGCTTGTTTGGGCTACTTTTCGACATTTACGTGACGATGACGGTCGTAACGAGGGTAATGTTTTACGTAAGTAGGCTTAACTTAATGTCTACACCGATTCGGATATCAAGCGGAATGCCATATCACAAAGTGTCATTCCTGGGTAAAAAAATTAAGAAATTAAAGATGGTGATTGTGGTTGACAATCCTACACGTTAATTGCGTAACCCACTTGATTGCTAAGCCATCGCTTCATATGTTCGAAAAATGTGTCTGCTCAACAACGTAAATAACGCAATGAATGTTGGTGAACTGTCAGAAATTAAAGTCATCGCTACTGTTAGTGTGTTACTTAATTACCTCGCTGTATTCATTTTGAGTTAGATAATTGTCCTTCAAAAGGACTGTGTGGTTGTTTATTCATACTAATATTATAAATTCGAAAGTAACTCTGTCTGTCTGTATGTTACCTTTTCACGCCTAAACCTCTGAACGGATTTCGATAAAATTTGGCAGGGAGATAGATAGCATCCCGGGGAAGGACATAGGATGATCTTTATCGACATACCTCGCAGGCGAAGCCGCGAGCGGAAGCTAGTTTGTTTATAATCGCAATTAGTTATTCTTTAGGTACATTGTAAATGGTATGCATATTTCTTTGCGGTTATGGTCTCATACAAGTATTATTCATAATTATGTAGGTAAGTATTGTGTGATTCAATAATAACAATAGGCCGATTAAACTTATATGTATTCAACAAGTGATACGAGACTAATAATTTGTCATTAATATTCTTTAATCACAATATACAATGAACGGGTCTTTGAGAGTCCATACATTATTTACTGAGTAAGATAAATAAGGACAAAGTCGAGTACTTGTTTTATTTACCTTGTGTAGTTATACCAGCCTATAAAGTTCCCACTGCTGGGACACAGGCCACCTCTCTGTGATGGGGAATGGACCGTAATCCACCACGCGGGCCCAGTGCGGGTTGGTAGATGTCACATGTCTTCCAATTTTTGGCTCTAGGACATGGCGGTTTCCTCACGATGTTTTCCTTAACCGTTTTTGAGAGGAGAGCAGTGGTGATGAAATAAATTACACAAAGTAAAGCGCCTGTCTGGGTCCGAAGTTATAATAAAATTCCACATAATCTCAAAGAACACCCCACACGCATATTTAAAACTAAACTGACTGAATTACTATTACAAAAAGCATACTACTCTGTAAATGACTTCTTAAATGACAAAGATTTGTAACTGTACCTTGACTTTTTTCTTGTAATTGACATTTTAAATACCTACCTTTTTGCAATAATTAATAATTTATAACTTAATTTTTAATGTAATGACTTTTTATGTGACAATTTATTTATGTGTATTAATTTTTGATGTCTGGTTAATTTTAATATCAATGTAATGTTAACTTTTATTTTTGCACGCCGTAAGGTAGAATGTAACGGAAACATTGTATTCTGTACCATCTCAAACCTGTACCTACATTGTTGGCAAATAAATATTTCTGATTCTGATTCTGATTCGAACCTACGACCTACAACTCATAAGTCGGGGTGTTATCACTGGGCCATCACAGCTCTCTTGAGTAAAACAAAAAAACAGTTTTAAAAGACAAATGTTCGTAAAACAAAAGTTCTATTATACTAAGTATGGAAGTATGGACATCAAAACAAAAGTCAAATTGAAATAATGATGAAGAAAATGAGCCCAAATAGTGACCCCATGGCCCTCATAATTAAGAATAATGGTCGAGACTATAAAGGCGAAAATCGCCTGCACACGATATGCCTTCCTTTGTATGCAGAATAAAATTATCAAGAGATTTCCATTGCAAATGGGGCGAACTTTCATTGGCAGCATAAAGTGATAGTTATTTAATCGGAGCCCTGACTACTGGACTACAGCTTTTTTAAGTAACGTAAACTTTGCTTATTCTTCAGCAGTATTTTACTAACTAGCTGCTGCCCGCGACTTCGTCTGCGTGTATTTCATCATTTTTAGGGTTCTGTCTGTACCCTCTAGCCTCTGGGTCCGTACAGACAGAACCCAACGCGACGGGACCCTAAACCAAGCCTCCGCTGTCTGTCCGCCCTTCTGTCTGTCAGCGGGCTGTAAAATCTCATAAACCGTAATAGCAGACAGCTGAAATAATCAGTGTGTATTTCTATTGTCGATTTGTCGCTGTAACTACAAACAATAAAAATAAAATAAAGTTAAAAATTATAGGGGGCTCCATGCTGCATACAAGAAATGTTTTTTTCCATTGTGGTACCGAATCGTGTGCGAGTCCGACTCGCACTTGGCCGGTTTTTTTTTTAATACAAATATCCAGGATAAATAGTAGCCTATGTCCTTCGCCAGATCCCAGACTACCTATCTGTCAAACATAACGAACGGCGTGAAAAGGTAACAGACAAAGAGTAACTTTCGCATGCATTAGTGTACCAATGGCAATCTACATGAACTCGGCCCAGAATTCGGCTACATACTTTCGCACTTATAATATTAGTGTGAACTAGCTTCCGCCCGCGCCCGTGGCTAAATAATAACAGCCGCACAGGTCGATCGATCAGGTTAAGCTACGCTTGCCGCGGTTGGTCTGTGGATGGGAGACAATCTTTACATACCGAGACCCCTCCGTGCCTCGGAAAGCACGTTAAGCCGTTGGTCCCGGCTGTCATTCGTGGATCTTTGACTGTCGTTAAGGGTAGTCAGAAGTCCGAAAGTCTGACAACCAGTCTTACCAAGGGGAATCGTATTAATTACCCAGTAACTGGGTTGTGGAGGTCAGATAGGCAGTCTCTCCATGGGGGGCCCAGCGTGAGATGCCGGCAACTCTACGCCGGCATCTTGAGGAGTATGGCCCTTTACGGGGCCCCTATTTGGGAGGACTCCCTCCACAGGAGGGAGAACGCCGCCGCATTGCGGGCCCCCCAAAGGGTCATAGCCCAGCGGGCGGCGAGGGCCTACCGCACGGTCGGCTTCTCCGCGGCATGTGCTCTGGCCGGCACCCCGCCTTGGGAACTCGAGGCGTGGGTGCTCGCCAGAGTATATGAATGGACGGCGGGGCGAAGGGCGAGAGGAGAACGCCCAGCCCCGGAAGAGCGGGAGGCCGTCCGGCGGGAGGCAAAGGACGCCATAGTCGTCCACTGGACGCGGGACCTCGCCGCCGCAGCCTTCGGCCGCCGAACCCTCGACGCGATTGGGCCGGTCCTGCGAGACTGGCTCGAGCGGTCGCACGGGTTCCTCTCCTTCCGTCTGGTGCAGGTGCTGTCCGGACACGGTTGCTTCGGATCGTACCTGCACCGTATCGGGCGGGAGGAGACGCCGTCGTGTCACGACTGTGGCGCGGCGGAGGACACGGCGCAGCACACTCTCGAGGTGTGCCCGTCGTGGTCCGAGCCGCGCCGCAGTCTCACCGCGGCGATCGGAACGGACCTCTCGCTCCCCGGCTTGGTCAACGCCATGCTAGGGGATGAGGGGTCCTGGGCGGCAGTCGCCTCCTTCTGCGAACACGTCATGTCCCAGAAGGAGGCGGCGGAGCGCGTGCGGGAGGAAGAGCCTCTCGCGGCGCCGCTCCGAAGGCGGAGGAGGGGTCGAAGAAGACGTCAGTATGACAGTCATCTTCGACTCCTCCCAGGGGGAAGCCAGCAGGCGACGGGTGCGGGGGCACCCTCGCCTGTATTGCACAGGCTTCCACCAGTGCCGGACGGAAATGGCCAGGTGTTCCCGGCATGCGCCGGGGGGGTTGTGGATGCAAAGGCTGAGCCGGATTCCCATGACCTCCCCATCAAGGCGATGAGGGAACACCGCTGAGTTTTAGTGGGTATACTGCCACCCTGGCAGGGAGTCCCACATACTCCGTCTCTTCCCCCGACGAGCGGAGATGAGTAAAGTCATTTCTCAGCGAAAAAAAAAAAAAAAAAAAAAAAAAAGGCAGTCTCTCCATGTAAAATACTGGTATTCAGCTGCATCCGGTCAGACTGGAAGCCGACCCCAACATAGTTGGGAAAATGATCGATCGACCTGTGCGGCTGTTATTATTTATCCACGGGCCCCTCATGTAGTATATGTATACGAGTATATCCTATAGATGGATAAAAATCTAAATTGATGGACCTGACAGCGTTCTACGAAATTGACAGGTGAACTTTGAGCCTGTCGCTCGCTTAGCATGCGGTTTTCCAAATAATAAGATATTTATGGTAAATATTCCTCAAGCATACGTTTCTCTTGGAGTATGCCAAGAGGTAAAATATAAGGATTTTTATTGAGAACTGAGCAAGAACCCTTGCTTCAATAAATACACAATCTATAGAATAAAGTAGAAACGAAGAATTTCTGTCCGTTTGTCTGGATAAGTTCCGGATATGCGCAAAAAGGGCAGCACGGATTTGGATAAAATTCGGCACACAGATAGTTAACCTGGATTAGACACATAGGGCTGATTTGTTAACACATACGGTAATTTAAATCCCGGTAGTACTTTCTCTTGGGATATTTTTCGTGATCCACGCGGGCGAAGCCACGGGTAAAAGCTAGTTGTAAATATTCCTAAAGCATACATTTCGCTATAAGTGCTAAGAGGTAAAAGCATTGATTTATATATTACTAGCGGGTAAAAGGCAAAGATTTCACTTAGAGACGGGACAAGAAATCAATTCAACTAATTTAATATTAATTTCGATAAGAACATTATCAAAGTTTAAGTTTCTTCTAGTAAATAAACTAGGACAAAATTCGTAACAAGCATTGACATACATATTACTAACGTAGTATGTTCTCGCGATTTTCTACGATTCATAAATTATGATTACGATAAAGGTAAGTAATCTAAATTCCTACCTGGGATTGGGTTATTAATCCGTACCAAATATAATGGAGTTCTGTAAACCAATTAGTCTAGATTTAGGTCCATCTCGTTGATGATCCTAGGTCAATATTGATGACCGATAATTGCACACTGTTAATTGGACAGTGTAATTTAGGTCACCACTTAATTTTTTTTTTAATAATATTTCTTGCTTCTGGCATTTGCGATTTATTTGCCAAAAATGTAAACAAATATGAGTTTATGGAAAAATAACTTTAAATCCTACACAATAAAGTCCAGTTTACGCTACAGCTTCAAACATTTTTATGAACTTTTTCAATAGTGACACTCTGAAATCAACTTAATTTCCATCAAAATAAAGTTAGCTATCACGGTTCATGAAATCATGAGATACAGCCTGGTGACAGACAGACAGACGGACAGTGGAGTCTTAGTAATACCGTTTTTTCCCTTTGGGTACAGAACCCTAAAAACAAAAGAAGTGATTGTTTGTATGTTTGTTTGTTTGTTACGCTTTAACGCTAAAACGGCTGAACGGATTTGGATGAAATTTGACGACGCATGGGTAGATTATGACCCGGAGAAGGACTACTTTTCATCTTGGATCGCAGACTTAGTCGCGGGCAACATCTAGTTTATACCAGGGCTCTGAACCGTTTTAAAAAGAGCGGTTAATTTCGATTAAATACCGGTAAATATATCGTTCCTTCATTAACCGGTTAAACATGTGAACTGTTCTTATGAAACCCAAATGATAAAGGTTACCGGTTACTTAAGCACAAACGGTTTTGACACCCAAATTAACCGGTTCATTCCGGAATTCCGTAATAAAATTTTGTAACTAAATGATATCGCAACGTCCAGACCGTGCTCGCGATAGTGGCGAGGGCCGGGGGGTGTTCAAACTTGGTTTTAACCGGTTAATTTCTACTATCAAAACCAAAATTCATGAAAAACCGGTTTCCCGCATAAACCGGTAAAAACCGGTAAAGTGCAAACCTTAACCTAAATCGATTTCGGTTTGGGGTCAATGACCGTAACCGGTTAAGAATTTCAACCGGTTTTCGAGCCCTGGTTTATACTATTTATAGATGCTAGATTCAAAGGTAAGGTAATGTAATCACAGCAGACGTCGTTTAGTCGGGAATGTTTGAAAAAAAAGAAGTAATTTCCTGAAAGATACTCTATCGATCTAGTAAGTTCTAGATTTTTTACTACATATTGAACGATATGTTAAGATATAACAAGACCCTTAGGGCCGCAGCCTGCCGGGTCAGCGGGATTGTCCGAAAGGGTTACCGCTGGCTCGGAACATAAAGGGCTAAGGAAGGAACACGGGTGGGTTTTAGTCAGTAAGAGTCTGACACTCCCGTCCGCTCCACCCAGAGCGGGAGGGGTCATTTGATGATTTCCCATCCGCAAAAAAAAAATATAACAAGTATATTCTCAGACCATCGACTGCTCATCTTTCCACACAAACCGTTGTAGTTGACGAAGGGAGAACGTCTACTATCGCTCATAACAATACAGCGGAGAAAGGCACGTGAGATTACTAGTTACGACATAATAACTTCACGAATGTATAATTAAATTTTTGGCCACAACACCGCGCACAGTGTGAACTGTGCGAACTTTGTTAAAAGTCAAGCAAACCAACAAAGTGGATACTGTTTTCTGATACATTATACTTAAGTAAGGGGGAAGCGCCAGGTTCTGCCCACCTGTCAGGCGCCTTACTTTGTGTGAATTATTTTATAGAGGTATGAGGAACAGGGTGTAAATTTCACTCGTCCTCCATGGAAAAGGGAGGATCCTCCGACCAGACGGGTGTTGTGTCTGGCGGGCAAATGCCCAATGAATTGATTCATGTCGGGCCGTTGTATCTATGCTAGTTGAGCGGTATACTCTGCTTGCGAGATGCAGGATTTTGCGTGACGTCAGTTTGACGCGTTGTTCTCATGTGGCGTTGTAGATACCGCTACAATTTCATCACCACTGCTCTCAAAATGGTGAATTCAAATTTTCTTACGTTTTTACAATATTTTCCATATTGTAAAAACGTAAGAAAATTTGAATTTCGCGGGCTCCCCTGACCCTGACGCTTCCCCCTTAAGTTAAAACTCAAATATTTACTTTATTAACAGCTTTATGGGATGTGTGATGTTTGTTTTGGATGATTTGTTATCCCTACATCTGGGGTAGTTTGTAGTGCATTTAGTCGCGGCACGACCCTTTCCCCTAAACCCACATAAACCCCGTAATCTTGTTAAACGTTGTCTGATTTTGAACATTGTATAAATCTTTATTAAGAAAATAGTATCAAAAATATAGTTTTAATACGTTTTCTGGAATATAAATTTATTAACATTGTCTTAATATAGAACGAGAGCCAAAAAAAGTTGTCTATTTTCGTAAACTTTATTATATTTCTGCACCCTAATTGCTTAACTAACAATTTGACGACACGGTTGGCACAGTGGTTAAGCGATTGACTGCTGCGCTGCGTGTCGCGGGTTCGATTCCCGCACGGAACAAATATTTTTATGACCTACAAGTAGTTGTTCCGGGTCTGGCTGTTTGTGTATGTGAGTTTAAATGTTTGTAAACGCACCCACAATACAGGATAAATTCCTAGTGTGGGGCAACGTTTTTTTTTTTTTAAATAAAAAATAAATAAATAACTCACTCTCATTCACAATCTCAATCATTTTGAAGGATATTGCGAATCCGTCTCGTATTATGTTCGAAAAATTTGCCTGCCCAACAACGCGCAACGTAAATAATAATAAAATGATTTTTATTTCTGTAAGTAGGTTTGTACAAACACTTTTACACGTCAATCATATTTTTTTTTTAAACTAGATGAGGTCGGCGTTTCCTAACTGACTATTCTGAGAAGAAAGGCCGAAACAAACTCAGAAGTCACAGTCTCTTTTAAAGTCCAGACAAAATCTTGGTCAGATCGTGTGAAGACCATGTAGATTGGTGTCTGAAATGGTCTTTTGAGGAAAGAACCACACAGATTGAGCGGACCTGTCCAATCAGTGCACGCATTTGTCAAAAATCGTGCAGCTCAACTCAGAACTTGAGGAGCTCAACGATTCGACGAACAATACCAAAGACAGGACATTTGGGTAGGCCGCATAAACTACTCAAACTGCCAGATCATGATTAAAACTAAGAAGGAAAAAATAAATGACCCACATAGTCCTCCATTCACAATAATTAAATAAAAAAAAATAATAAAAATTACTTACAAAGTAAATATTCATGTCATTGTCTAAATAAAATTCATCAATGTCAATGTGTATATAGAAAATCCGGACATAATCTTTGAGGACCATGTAGATTAGTGTCTGAAATGGTCTTTTGAGGAAAGAACCACACAGATTGAGCGGACCTGTCCAGTCAGTGCACGCATTTGTCAGTAACCGTGCAGCTCAACTCAGAACTTAAGGAGCTCAACGATTCGACGAACAATACCAAAGACAGGACATTTGGGTAGGCCGCATAAACTACTCAAACTGCCAGATCATGATTAAAACGAAGAGAGAAAAAACAAAAAAAATTACCCACATAGTCCTCACATTCACAATAATTAAAATCATATAATACTTTATACAGTAAATGTACATGTCATTATTTAAGTAAATAGATACTTAAAAAAAAAAAAGAAAATTATTAAAGTGTAAAATAGCAAAATAAAAACAACATTCTAAACCTATTGGAGCAGCTCAATCCCAAGCCTTTTTGTCCTCAATATAGTCTTTTACAGTATAATAGGCTTTCTGACATAGTTTTCGCTTTATAAAAGATTTGAATTTATTAAGGCTTAGTTCTTGAATGTGGCTAGGAAGTTTATTATAAAAACGTATACATTGGCATCTAAACGAGCCACCTATTTTTTTGAGCCTTGTTGTAGGAACAACAAATTTGTGTTTGTTCCTAGTATTTATGTTATGGATATCACTGTATTTTTTAAACAGATTAATATTTTTATGTGCATACAAAAGATTATCATAAATGTACTGAGAAGGCACAGTCATTATATTAATCTCTTTAAATTTGTCTCTGAGGGAGTGTCTGGGACTTAATTTATAAATGGAACGAATTGCCCTTTTTTGTAAAATAAAAATTGTCTGAATATCGGCGGCATTTCCCCACAACAGAATACCGTACGACATCACACTATGAAAATAACTAAAGTATACTAAACGGGCTGTCTCTAAATTAGTTAAATCACGAATTTTCCTAACGGCGTATGCTGCAGAGCTAAGCTTTTTTGGTAATTTATCTATATGGGGGCCCCATTGAAGCTTGGCATCCAACGTTATGCCTAGGAATACTGTGGTATCTTCAGGTTTCAACTCTTCATCCTTAATGAGAACACTAGTTTCTACTTGTCTAACGTGGGGTATGGTAAACTTAATAAATTTCGTTTTTTTTCCGTTAAGAAGTAGGTTATTGACATTAAACCAGTTAACTACTTTTGCAAGGGCGTTATTTACATTGTCAGTAACCAGCTGCTGACGTTTGTGTTTAAATAAAAGTGAAGTGTCATCTGCAATCAACACTATATCATGTTCATCCCTTATGAGGTAAGGCAAATCATTTATATAAATAATAAATAAAAATGGGCCGAGAATTGAGCCCTGGGGGTGTTGATGAACTGTCAAAATCGAAGCCATTCCTACTGTTGAGGTGTGTTACGCTATTACCCCGCTTGATGAGGCTGGTACAGGAGCGTGAGGATTGGCACAAGAGAACTCTAAGCCCAGCAGTGGATTAAAGGCTCGTTGCGCGACTTGCGTTGCGGTGCCTTTGTGTCGCGAGCGATTATATCGCGTGTTGCGCCTGTTTGAAGGAACCTTAATTCGGGCCATAGACTTAATATAATTATGTATAAGTCCGTGATTCGGGCTTTGGATGATGATGAACTGAAACTTTCAAACCTCTTGTTGATACGCGTCGCCTTTTTAATTAACAATAGCTTCATGTGAGGGCAGAACAAAAAGTGCGCCAGAATGAATTAACTTCAATTTATCAAAGAAATAAGTGTAAGCAATAAAAGAAAGCTCTATAGCCCATTGTTAATCTAGTGAAGACACAGTCGCTGTTTCGTGCATTCGCAGTACACTTTGGTCTTAACGGGGTTAATTGTCCAGGCAATTAGCAGAGTAGGTACGGAGTCGGAGGCAGCTCAAAATATTTATGATAGGACTTCCGATGCAATGCGGCATATAACGACGACAACCGTTTCTACTCCTTGAATATTTACTTTTTTACAATATTTTCGTCCATAAAAATATAGATTTTGACTAGGTACAGACGCCAACACGCCAACACATAAAGCTACTACAATCTGTCAAATTTCTGTAATAGATTTTCAACTTTATCGCTAAAGCCTAAGGATCAAAGTTGATTGGGAAAATTTGACAGTTTCGGGAAGCTTGATGTGCTGGCGTCTGCTCTGCTGTACCTATTGAGGGCGAATTCCACCAAACTTTTACCTATACCTAGCTTAATTATACTCAATGAGTAGTTTGTTTGGTTTTGATTGTGTTTTATTTATTATGTCCTATCCTGAAATGAAATTTTGAGTTTTTGCATACTAGAACTGTCAGACGTCAATTTTATTCCACGTTTAAAAGTTAGTTGACTTTGGTAAAATCAGCCGTTAGATACTAGGTTTTTGAATTAAAATAATTTTTACTCGAAGATATTTTCGTCAAGAGAAAAACAGATTTTTCTCTAGGTTTTTTTTTTTAATTTCGAGTTATTTTTACTAACGAATAATTTTTGATATTGCACGACTCATAATGCGAAGCAGTAGAGAGTGTTTTACAATCGAAAAAAATTTTTTGTCGCCTTTCTGCAACTGTATCTATTGTTATACTCCTGCTAGTACACAAAACCTAATTTTATATGCTATTGTATAGATAATTTAATGGAGATTATTTCTGTACTTTTTAAAAATTGATTTAAGTTATTTTGAGTAATTTTTACTCCCGAATAATTTTGGATACTGCACGACTCATAATGCGAAGCAGTAGAGAGTGTTTTACAATCGAAAAAATGTTTTTGTCGCCTTTCTGCAACTGTATCTATTGTTATACTCCTGCTAGTACACAAAACCTAATTTTATATGCCATTGTATAGATAATTTAATGGAGATTATTTCTGTACTTTTTAAAAATTTATTTAAAGCAGTAGAAACGAAAAAACATCAAATGTTTCTAAAAAAAAATCTCGACAATCAAATGCGAAACCCGAAAACATTGTAGCTGCGAAAAAATCAATCAAGTTTTTTATCAATTTTTTGTTATTGTTTCGTTTCACCCATAGGAGGAACCCTATTGAAAATGTCTCTTTTATTTAATTATAATTGATAAAAAACTAACTACTATAATATCTATAGTTTTTATACGATCAAATGAGCATTATGAATGAGTAGTGCACTTTTGGTTTTTCCAAATTTTTTTGTCTCTGGAAGAAATTATTTTTGGACCACAAGGCTTACGGACTACCGGACTACACTATTCGGATTATTTATCTAGCTTCTTGAACTAAGAAATACAATAAATCGTTTTCAATTTATGAGCCTGACGACATTGCAATAAAATTAGGCTATTATCTCAGATTAACTAAACCATTATACCAGATTACATTTCACGAGAGTAATAGACTTAATTTAGATAGAAATTACAAATTATTTTAAATTGTGCTGGAAAGATCCATTTTGAATTAGAAACACTTTTGTGTAATAAAACGAAAAATGTAAGTTAATGTGCGAAGGAAATTCCGTCAAATACTTTCTACTTGTCACATTAAGTAGGTAGGTGACTACATATTTTTGGCAGAGGTCTTTAAAAAAGGTTTATGGCGAGGTAAAATGTAGACCGAGCCAAAACGGCGGGATGATCTCATAAGTCTGCGGTAAAGAATGACGACAAACAGCTAAGGTATGAATTGAACAGATGCTTTTGCTCAGCTAAAGGGTTGAAAAGGTCAAATAATATAGAACCGTGACTGGGTTACCGTAAGTGCCAAAGTGGAAGCTGTTGAAATTACCTCGTTTTAGGGACCCCTGCCATTTGCGCACGCTTTAGTAGTCTAGGAATTTATTATTCACCAAATAGATGTGTCTGAAATACTGAATAGTTATCGATTCATGCGACATCAGACGATTGGCAATGAAAGAAAATAGACTTTTATTTCTTAGGGATTTTTGATGATACAGTCCAAGATTGCTCAAGTACTTATGTAGTAACTGTACTTTAAAAATATAGCTGAAAGCAGTTGAGCTATCAGAGTACAATATGATCTCATACTACAGAGCCTCAATGGACTGTTGTAGTAAATACAGCAATGTCTACAATAACGGGATAGAAAAAATATGCTCTCAAATAATACTCTGAAGTTATGGGGATTCGAAAATACGCTAAATTGCTAAAAGATCAAAATACGACAGTGTTTGAAAGAAACTAATGAGTGGGGACTCATTAGTTTGAATCCCCTAAATGTAGTTTGTTTGTATCCCTGACCCCTGTAATTATCCATGTAATTTCTGAGTTTATCTTGGACATGATCACATGACCCGTGGCTGTATAATAACAGCCGCACAGGTCGATCAATCAGGTTAAGCTACGCTTGCCGCGCCGCGGTTGGTCTGTGGATGGGTGACCATCTTTACATACCGTGACCCGTCCGTGCTTCGGAAAGCACGTTAAGCCGTTGGTCCCGGCTGTCATTCGTGAATCTTTGACAGTCGTTACGGGTAGTTAGAAGCCCGAAAGTCTGACAACCAGTCTTAACAAGGGGTATCGTATTACCCAGTAACTGGGTTGTGGAAGTCAGATGTCGCTCCATGTAAAATACTGGTATTCAGCTGCATCCGGTTAGACTGAAAGCCGACCCGAACATAGTTGGGAAAAGGCTAGGCAGATGATCTTGGACATGACTGACATTGGTGAAGGAAAACATCGTGAGAAAATCTGGGCTTGTAATTAATATTGTCTGAATTTCAGACGATATTAACTGAATGTATATTTATACATCGCCAGCCCGTCTTGGGGAAGCATAGTGATCAATTCTCGTGCCTTCTCTGTATGAAAAGAGGGCTGGAAAGTGCACCATTATTTAAAAAAAAAGAAAAAAAATATATAATATACAATAACAAACCTAAACATGACACATTTTTAGGGTTCCGTACCCAAAGGGTAAAAACGGAACCCTATTACTAAGACTTCGCTGTCTGTCCGTCTGTCTGTCGTCAGGCTGTATCTCATGAACCGTGATAGTTAGGCTCAACTCACACCAAAAGAGCGGCGAAGCGCCCTGTAGAGAAGGCGCGCGGATTCCAGCGACTGCCCGAGAAGTCGCGGGAATCCGCGCGCCTTCTCTACTTCTTTCATGTGTTTATCGCTGTAATGCTTTGATTTGATATTGTATAGGCAGTCGTACATTTGCACCAAATAAATAAACTTTTCTTCATCCATTTCCATCACTTTTGTATTCGTTGCACTGCAAGGAATGAATGCGAATGCTAGCGCGCAACAGACGCGCGCGGGGAGCGGGCGCGAGGGGCGGGATATTGCCAGCAGCCGCTCGCGACTGCTCGAGCATTCTCGGGACTTCCCGCGCCTTCTCGCGCAGTCGCACGGCTAATTCAATGGAATTCCACGGCGCCGCTGGCATCCGCGCGACTCGTTCGATTTCTCATGCGATAATAAGTATTATAGTAATGAAAATAAAGTTAAAATTCATATGACACTGAAACTGCGATCCGCTTCGCCGCGCTTCGACGCTCTTTTGGTGTGTTGAGCCTTAGACAGTTGAAATTTTCATAGATGATGTATTTCTATTGCCGCTATAGCAACAAATACTAAAAATAGAATGAAATAAATATTTAAGGGGGGGGGGGGGGGGTCTCCAATACAACAAACGCGTTTTTTCGGCGTTTTTGCCTTGTGGTACGGAACCCTTCGTGTGCGAGTCCGACTCGCACTTGGCCAGTTTCTTGTTTATAGACTCACTGGAGTACAAGTAAATACATATTTGAACATATAAAAACATGTTTACATTGTATAGCTTTCTACAACATGTGTAGAATGACTAAACAAAATGTGTAAAATGTTCAAAGAATCCAGTGAAAGTACACACACAATGGTTTGTATGTGAATAAGTTGTGCCAAGTTTTAGTATGGATAAATGGTAATTTCATCAAACAATAAGAAACTTTAGTGCATGGAAAAAAAATTGTGGTTAAAATTAGCAGTTACTCTTTGTAGAAGTTAAAATTAAGCAGCAGTTACTTTGTGTAGAAATTAAAATTATCTAGTAGTTTAGTTTGTCTGTTAACTGAATGCTTGTATTTTTTTCTAATTTTGCAATTTATTAAATATAAAAAACCGGGCAAGAGCGAGCCGGACTCGCGCACCGAGGGTTCCGTAATTCCGTACCATCATCGCGTACTGCGGTGTAGAATATTGCAGTTTTATGTCAGCGCCATCTCTTGACCGATAGTGGAACTAATGTAACTTTTGTTGATGATTTCCGAAAAATTGTGTAATCTTTACATAAACTTCTATCACATAGAATTATTTTAGATTTTTTTTCTTTGCAAACTTCGGAGATAAGGGAAGGGGATCGGTATTATTTTTTCTAATTTTGCATTTTTTTTTTTATTTGAAATGGGTTTGCTCTTGACTCTAGTCTAGGTCAGAGTTGACAGAGACAAAGTCGAAAACAATGCGGCCTAAAAAAAATAAAAAATGTTTGAGAACGTGCAAACTGCGCTCTTTCATATGTTACCCCACATGACCTAGTAGCCCCACTTGGAATTATTCAGACCCCCTTTCAGTACCTGTTGCAAAAAATAAACAGATATTTTTAATTTCTTTCTTATTTGCAAAATAGTTGGGCAAATGTCATCTAAAACTATTCTAAATTTCAAGTTGATAGCATTAGTAGTTCTCGAGATATCCAGCTGTGACAGACAGACAGACTGAGTCTCACCATAAGGGTTCTGTTTTTACCATTTTGGTACGGAACCCTAACAACCTATAAGTACATGATTGCATAATCAGCCTAATATGTTGCCACTGCTGGGACACAGACCTCCACTCTTTCAGATGGAGCGGGCTGCAATCTACCACAGAGGCAATGTGGGTTGGTAGATGTTTCGAATTTTTTATTCCAGGACATGTTGGTTTCCTCACAATGTTTTCCTTCACCATTACATACATGATTGAATGTGTCTCAAATCAATCAATTGTGTAATAAAAGTGAAATGGTAATAGAGAAGTAATAGCCAATGTGTATTGTATTGTTGATTGTAATACAATAACAAAAACACTATTGTCACATGATTAATTAATACAATTTCATCAAGGAAGGGAAGTCAATAAGAGAATTTAAGACTTATCACAGTGACATTCTGTACAACTTGTCTTTTTTTTCTTCTTTGGCAACTGTTTTGATGTTGACTATTCGGCCAGCGTGCAGTGGGGTAATTGCGAAACACTATCACTAGCAATGGGTTTAACTTTGACAGTTCAACAACATGTATTGCGTTATTTATGTTGTTGAGCAGACACATTTTTGAACATATGAAGCAATGGATTAGCAATATCCTTCAAAATGATTCAGATTGAGTTTGATATTAGGGTACTGTTTTCTTCTTCATCCATTCTCCCCTGTCAACCGTCACTCTATCATTCACTGCCTTTTCTTTTATCACACAATCCATCCATCTTTTCTTTGGCCATTCTCTACCTCTCCATCCATGAACATTTTTTATCATCACTTCTTTAGTTACCTACATGCATTTCCTCAAAGTTGAAAATAACATAATTGATTACTCACATTTAATTCAATCATAAACCTACAAACCGCACTTAGAATGTTTGCACAAACCTACATGAATGGAAATAAATCTGATAACAATATAGGGCTAGGCTAGGACATCCTACAATTTCATTGTCTGTATTGTCAGTCTCAAATTGATTAGTCACACAAAACTAGCAATCACAATAGGTTTACAACATAAATAAATACATACATGTACTGGAGCATTATGTGTGTGAGTAGGTGGTACTCCGTGGTACCCATAAAGCATAGTGTTTGCTATTGTGTGATGTCCCGAATGTAAATAAACGGTAATTGAGTGTGAATTGTCACACACTTGTTTGTGAGATTTTTAGTTTTTAGAATATTTTTAATGTAAATATGACCTACCTCAGTCTTTTATGGGATTTTCTTTAGATTAAGAGCATGTTGAGTTTAGTACTTAACAAATACTATAAATATTCAGCTCTTTGACTGGTGCCTACTGCAAATGACCATGGCCTGAGTCTCATTTATGTTCTGCTAGCTGGTTGAATGGAATGCCAAAGTTTTGATCAGCTGAGCTAAACATTTCACTACTGCAACTATACCGTTGAGCTCGTCAAGTTCTGAGTTGAGCTACATGGTTACTGACAAATGCTTGCCCTGGCTGGACGAGTCCACTCAAATCTGTGTGGTTATTTCCTTCAAAAAACCATTTCAGGCACTAATTTACATTGTATACATTGACGTGACCAAGATTATGTCTGGACTATAAAAGAGACTTTCAGCATTGGGTTCGTTACGCCAATTCTTCTCAGGGGTAGTCAGATAGGAAATGTTGAATCCATCTAGCTTATTTTTTTATAATATGACTTTTACGTGATTCTGATATCCTATTTACAGAATAAACCATTTCATTCCACTGACATAAGTTGTAACTAATGTTGTCTCTTTTACCTAAGATACAGAGTACAGAAATATTGAAGGATAAAAGATTTCTATTAGAAATTAAAATAGTGTGCACTTACACTTTAAAAATATTAGAAAACTATATGTTTTATCTTAGTAATTTACTTTAAACTGAACTTACCTGTTACACAAATTAATATTTCTACATAGATTGTATTCTCTACCATTACTCTTGAGAGACTAATGATCTTAACGTAGTGTGCACTACTTCTTATCACTAACTGGCCAATGTAGGTTAAAGAAAAACAGTAGTTGAGTACTAGATTAGCTATAAAATTTCACCTACTTACAGAATCCTTTGGACAAATGGTTCAGTTATGATTTCTTGACACTTAAGACCAGAACATTTTCTTGGATAACTTGACACACTTTACATACATGTTTACGGTGTCCACAACTAAATATGTGAGAAAACATGACAAAATTTCACTGTACGCCACATCAATGAATAGGACCTCTAAGAATCTCGACATTTCTACACAATTATGACATAAATCTGTGTGGCACTTTTATCAAAACTCACGAATCACGGTATTCGCGGACAATCTTCACGTAAAACACACTATCGTCAACATCGACACGTAAATAGCGAAATGTATGAAGACTCACCGAAAATGGCTACAAACTTTACAAATGCACAACACGGCAAACGCCTCATAAATGGAACGTGAGATAGTTTTTTACACCATCAGTTTCCCGTACGACTGCACTTTCCAACAGCTTTTACTATTACGGCCCCCTACTAAAGCAAGTAGTACAAACAGGCATCAAAAATACTTGACGACTGACGTACTATTCTACGCCTAGGGAGCGGTCAGAATGTAATCTTTTCCGCCAAACGAGTAAACGAATATGTGTTAAAAACGCACTTACACACAATTAAAGCACCAAATAACGTCACTTATTTCAATCCACATACGAAGATCTTATCACAAATCACCATGAAATTATAATTTGGGCGACAACGAAGCGAAATCGTCCCTCCTCCCTTCACCGTAAATGAATCATAGACAATTACGTTTTTTTGTAGGTTTGACTTTGTTCTGGCAACGACAATCACATTCAGCCTAATGAACCCAAAAAAGTAAACATTATTTTAAATGATTTTAAAATAAACAATATTTTAAATGATTTTTTAAGTTCCCATTTATATTGAAACATTTCTAAAACATTTAATTTTATGAAACTCGACCTGTTAGATGCACAATAATTATGTTCCAACCAGATCCTAATTTATCAAAGGATTGGTTAGTAATTTAAAACCCTGTGTAGAACTTCTCTATCAAAATCAAAAATAGTTAAAAACAAACCTCACATTTCTTCTAAATTATTTTCATCCCTCTCTGCGCGATGGATTAAACAAGGAAAAAAAACAGCAAAGCAATAAATTATCTGTAAATTACCTTTGGTATGTATCCGATTTTTTCTATTTGTACTCAATAGTGAAGACAAGCTTTATCAAATTAGTAAATCGATAACCCACTAAGTAAAAATCGAATACGATTAAAATGTTTAGTGTAAAGAAAGACGATAATATATTTGTTAAACCTACGCTTATTATATTCTCATAAAAAATCGTAACCCACTTTATTTTACCATAAGTTATGAAAGGTATAAAAATAATCTATACATGGCTATTGGTAAATAACAACCTCTTAAGAGGTCATTGTACTCATCATTATGAACAACTTTTACTATGGGACCAACCTGAAATCACGAAAAAAAATCAGCTGCTCCCTACAATATGTTCGTATAACTCGTCAAAATGTAGGTAGGAACAACAGATTTTTTTTTTCGCGCAACTGCTGATTATAAATTAGTAGGTTTTTTCCTCAAATTAACGCGGGTGAAAACGCGGGGCACAGCTAGTAAATTATAATAAGGGACAGTCAGTGTCAAGATAATCGGGACGAACAGCGCCCCAATTGCGTAACACACTTTCTTTCACATACCGTAGGATTTTGAACGAAATTCCTAATCCAAATCTTCATCTAAGTTTGAAAAATGTGTCTACTCGACAACGTAAGTAACGCAAATAATATTGTCGAATTATCAAAATTAAAGTTATTGCAATTGCGTTACGCAATTACAGCGCTGACTGTTCAAAATGATCGAAAAATTATCGGTAATCGGTAAGAGGTATAGTATTGATGCTACCGTAGTATTACTGTAGGTACTCTGTGATTTATAATTTTAGCTAAAGACTACTAGTTTGTCCAGTTTCCATTTTCGGCATCGTAAAATGATATTTTCATCGATTCCCTTAAATACCTGTTAAGTCTTCATTTGAACAAATTGTCAGCAAGATCTCAAAAACAAAGACTTAGCTAACTCATTAGCTCATCTTTCTTAGTACTCGGGTAAAATGTTTCGTCATATTAGTTTTTTGCCGCCGCTTGGAAATCCTGAGCTTACTGTAGTAACCGGAATTATTTCACTTTTTCTGTCGAAATACCTGTAAACTGTTTCATTTCTCTAATGAAAATAAATAATTAAGCTTTCCTTTCAACTTAATTGATTTTATCCATTTACAGAATTAGTCGACTAATCAATATCAATAATGATTATGATAATCGGCTCATCGCTCTAGTGTTGTGCACATATATGTATGTTGTGTTGTGTGTGCGTGGTGATTTGTGTTAATGCTGGTAGAAAGAAATTAAATAAAATCAGGTATATTTTGACGATGAAACTTACATAAATGTGAAGAAACACAGTGTTTTGTGTTATCAAGTGATAGTGAATCCGTCGGGAGGCGGTAATCGTGTACGTTGTTTCGCTATTTGTGGATTCTGGATCTCTTCGATGTACCATAAACAAAAATGTCAGCGATCCCGATTTTTTGTTTCTTGCTGCATACCCATCGTTATACCTTAATTAGATCACACGAATGATATAAAATAATGTTAGACGCTTTCTCCCGTGGTATCATCTCGTTCGAACAGCGTTCCCGAGGCAATAAATCGGCCATAGTAAACGTGCGTTTCGTGTGCTCGCGCCCGTCTACACCCGACCTATCTCATTGTTTATGTATGGAGAATAAGCCAGGAATTTTTATGGGGATTCGCGGTGTATTCTCGTTTTAATTGAATATCTGGAAACGATCAGGGTTCCTCGGCGCCTGGTAGCGACGGCGGGGTTGGCCCGCGCCATCGGCGTCCCCCCGACCGCCAAGGTTTTTCGTGATCTCTATTTATAATAATCTCTTGATCATTTGGTGCAGCATAATGACATTCTTGTAATGAAGTGCCGTTCTGTGGATTTGTGGGACATGTGCCAATTATTGTGCCCGTGACGAAATGCGCCGCGGATTAGTTTTGTATGTATACAAATGCACAACAGCACTGTTTGACTTGCATGGGATCACATGGAATTATATCACAGTGTTGAATCCATGGTCATGCACTCTATAAAACTCTGACCGTGTTTGGATGTGGTAAACTCCTGTAAATGTGTTATTTATCACATTAGTGGACAAACAGGTACATTCATAGATTATTTTTTATTTATTCACAATCAAAACAACATGCATTGTATTATATATTATCATTGTTTGTCTTCTGGTTGCAAAATACTGGATATAAAAAATGTTGCATAAAATTATCTTAATTCTAATAATTTATTCATGACAGGTAGTCTCTAATGTGTTGCGTCAAGGTCTTTCATCTTACCTCTGTTTATCAGTTATACTTATTTATTTAACCATTTATGTACACACATTATGAACAGACAAGCAGAAAAGAACAGAAAAATAGGTACTAAAGTGATGCTTATTTCTAAAGAAATCTCTTCCAACATACCTGCAATAGGAAAGTAGATAAAGAGATGTAGATAGCAAGTGTAAAAGTAAAACGAATTAAAATAAAATAAATGATATTATATTTCAATAGTGGTTACCAGCTGTCAGAACCTATATTTTGGAAATGTCATGAAGCATTTTCAAAACATTGGTTGCAATACAACATTTAATAGGCCTACTTCCAGGAGTGGGACAGGACTGACAAGCATAAAATGATAATTAAAAATATTTGAGCGCTTATTTGTACATACTGCAGCAGATCTTATTAATTGATAGTTTAGAATGTAGAATTATTCCTGAGTGGTCCTTGTAATTTTTGCTGAATGAATGAATGAAGAATTATTGAACCACCCTGTACCGCTTTCTATTGTATACTGGAAAACATGAACTGCAGATCAAAATGTTTTATTTCTTCAAACAATTAGAAATCAGTAGTAGTAGGGAGGGAGGCCTTTGCCCAACAGCAGGACAATAATGGCTAATAAAACAAAATTGATAAAAAGGAACAAAAATCTATTCAAATGGCATTGTAGTGTTTCAGATATTGTTGAATACAACATTTCTTGACTAGCATTCTGTATTACAGTGAAGGAGGAAAATGTTATAAATCTATTACCGGTCACAAATGAAGAATATACAATAGTAGCAAATATGATATAAAAAGGGAATGTAATTTTTTTCAAAATAATAAAAAGAATCCATGGGCATCAATAGCACTATAGTTTATAAGTGATCCAAAATTTCATACATCTGCAGTAAGTTCTATGAGTAGATTATTCTTACAATAAAAATTATAACACAGACAAGAGTGTATTTAAGAGGCTGCAAGAATAAATGGAGCAGTCACTGGACAGCTTCTGTACAAACCTGTTAATAATACCACACATTGCTGAATATCTGCAAAAATTATAGATTGCTATAAAAATATAAAAACTTCACAGACAAATTAAGTCCAAGTCATATAATAATCTGTTTCCTAGTAATTTGATACTGTACATAATTATATAAGTTCTTCAGCAAGTTTAAATACTAGACTAGAACACAAAACGTAATCCATAAAAGCAAACTGTAAATAATGTAAATCAAATATTAGATGTGCAGCATTTCTGATCTGCTACGATTCTGTACTTCACATGTTCCGTATAGTTGTTTAATTTAGATCAGTGTCTCCCAACCTTTGGTTCACAGACCTCTTGGGGTCCAATGACTATTTTACCTACCATTTTTTTTGAAGTGATAATTTCTTTAGCCGTGTTGGGCATTTTTTGATATGGAAAAAAAACCATTGAACTCGCGACACTGTCACCGTAACCGACACCGCGCGTGTTTTGTTTATAAGACGATAAAAAAAATACACTCTTAATTGTTCAAGTTTTCACTTCTGTCGGCACTCTCGGAGTGCCACTTTTTTTTTTTTCAAATCTTCCATGTTGTCTAAGATTTATCGCAAAGGTGCCACAATCAAACATGGTTGGGAATAACTGATTTAGAAATAACAACTGATGCATAATGCCGGTAATTTTGTGTTTACAGTCAAGTTGGCGAAGGCACGCAGGGGTATGATCAAGGAGAAGGAGAAGGGCGGAGGCGCCCGCCTCAAGGACGAGCCCAGCGATCCTGCTGAGCCCGGTAAGACACTATTTGGTTTAATTGAATATTAAGTAGGAAAAAATATTAAGTAATATTAAAAAAAAAAAAAAGAAACCCTACATAACCAACCAGACACTTTCAATCATACAATGTTGTTTGTTAAAACAATGCAATCAAGCCTATTTAACACTGCTTAGACTATGCTAGTTTACTTTTAGAATAAGATCTTTTTGCTAACTTGTGTTTACTGTTCTGTTAAAAAAGCGCTTTAATTAAAAATAAATCAATAATAAAAAGATTGAACTACACAGAAAAAATAATATTAATTAAACCGCATGTTTTTTGTATTATTATTGCATCAGCTATCAGAAATAATTCTGAAGAATTGAATTATTGTTAAATTAAAAGCAGTTGTTCACACTCATAAATATTGTTTAATGACAAAACATAATTCAAATTTGTCAGACAAAAGTCTTTACAGACAAAAATTGCATAATTATACATTATTATTTTTAGTACTGCTTCTGTACATTGCAGTTTTTAAATACAAGTATATTTCTAAAATGGCAAGTTTGTAAAATACCTAAATTATTATATGTATAATTTACCTAGCAAATGTTTTTTCATTTGCTAGTTAAATTGTTGAACTAGCAAATGTATAAATTTTTTTATATTTTACATAACTCGGGACCATGCGGTCCCGGTCCTTTGGAAGGCGTACGAGGGGCCGAAGCCAACTCGCAGAGGCCCCTTACGAAATTTTAATGAAATGCGGCACCAACCGACGATTATCCCTGTATGCACTATGCAAGTGCACCCAAGGATAACCCCCGGTTGGTGTAGGACTATATTGCAGGATATGGAAAAATAAAAAGTTGGACTATTGGTCTGGGTGGCTAAAGTGGACCGGTTTCCAGGAACTATGTATTATTAATATATTTAATAATTTAGGTATTTTACAAACTTTCCCTTTTTGAAATAATTATACTTGTTTTATCGTAATTAGATAACGATACCCATTAGCCATTACGCCTGTGAAGTTTTGCCAGCTAATTTACTTTGACCTTGAATAAAAACGATTTTAAGCCTACTAATCTTACACTTACAAATGCATAAGAATTTAAATATAATCCATACAATAAAAACTGAGAACTATGGTGAAAGCCAAAGCAGTATGTACAGTTATGCATGTAATGGATTCATCTCATTTATAATCCCGCGCAGCTCTTTGTTTATCTACCACACACATAATTAGCAATCTAGATAAATATACTATTAAATCGTAAATGGCCGCTTTTCACAGATATATTGCATTCAATAAAGTGCCGCGTAAGTATCGCGTTTGTCGCAGAAATCTCGTAATTTTTACAAATTCATTCGATAATTTAACATAGTTTACTGTTGTTTATTCAGCACAGACATAATTAGCATTCAATTAATGTAACTAGCAAGAGACAAATCTTCAAAACTGAATTAATCTTTTGTTGAGATTCTTAAGAGAATCGCACGTAAAATTAATAACTATAAAACATCTAATAAATTTATATATTTTTTTTTTTAATATGTAGGGTTTTTTCACAAGTACTTTTTGTTTCGGAATTACCCATGAAGTTACAATATATTTCATTCATGGTAATTTTTTGTCGTGAATCAGGACATGGGTCGCGTCCGCCATCAGCGTCGCTTCCGACTCCGGCGGCGCTGAAAAAGGAACCAGACGAGCCTCCACACAGAGTCAAGTTGGAACCCCACAGCCAATCAGGTGGCGAAGATTCTACTGCCGATCTCGGAGTTGACGGCATCAAGACTGAGATTGACGGCCTTATGGACAGTGACGGTAAGACCTTTTATTCTGGCATTATTGAGGACTAATCTCACTGTTTGTTATTTATCTTGTTTACCAGGTTGTCTGTTAATATCTGATGGTTTTGACGAAATCATCTGGATTTGGCGGAGTCAGTGCCATTTTTTTTAACACTTTTGTATTGACAGTATAGTTGTTGCATTTCACGAGCGCACGTCCATCATTGCATTTTAAATCTTATGTCAATGACATAAAAGTCAAATAACTTGCGCCCGTGTTTTGCAACAACTATACTTTATTTTAACGTCCTAATGTTACTTAGGTTTAGTAGATGGTCTCTTTAATAGCTTCTTCAGATTGTTAAAAGTGTAGATGTACTTTCCGGACTGAAATAATGAAGAATTTAAGAACAGGTTATTAATAATCCATTTTGGTACAGGTGACCCCACAAAATCTCCTTCCTGCGAACTGGGCGGGCCAGGCTCTCTAAAGTCAGAACGACTTTCTTCAGACTCAAATGATATATTGGATCCACAAACAGGTCTCAGGGGCCCAACAAGTAATCTTCAGGTAAGAATGCAGGTAATGAAAAGTAGAGGTTTTATTTTATATTATTTTTTTTATTACACAGTTCATTTCAAAATCTAAGATTTTTTTATGCAATTTTGTTGAACTTTTGACAGTAAATTATGTTCCTACCTTTAAAATTTCTGGTTTTTCTGAAACATTCAGCACGTAATATTTCTATTTTTCTACCTATAGGATCAAAATCAAAACTGTCGCAACCCCAACGGAGGTCCAGAAAACATGGGGTCGTGTCGCATGAGTGGCGGAGGAGGTCCAATGGGCCCAGGAGGTCCGATGGGCTCCATGTCGGCAAGTGAGGCGCAGACTCTGCCCTCCAACGTCATTAGCAAGCAAGCTGGCAGTATGGAGGTAACAACATAGCTTAGTAAAATGTTACACAGCTGAAATAAAAATAAAATTTAAATTTTCTGCATAATATCAGACTTAGATTTGTTTGCTAGCTTTGGAAATATTATTTTTCTGACCCATGGATACTTTGGCTTTTTCTTTGTCTGTGTAAAACAAAAAATATATTAAATACTGGATGTTTTCCCAGCAGCAAAGTCAAATCTTCGTGTTCTCGACGCTATTGGCTAACAAAGGCGCGGAATCCGTTATATCAGGACAACATCACTCTATCATAGCTTACCACTGCGCACAACCAGGAACTAAGAAATATCTTGAGGTAATATTATTTTGACTCTTAAAAACTTGAATTTTATAGTTAGAATAAAATATTAAATAAATACTTGTTTGTTTTACAGAAACACCCTCTAAAAATGGGACAGTTTAACAAACAAAGCCCAGCACAGTGGCTCAATAACCTCGCTATGGCTAAAACACGAGGCGGAATGCGAGGTGGGCCTAACATGATGGGCGGGCCTAACCAAATGGGCCACATGATGGGTGGGCCCATGGGTCCTAACATGGGCCCGATGGGTCACGGCGGTATAGGACACATGGGGCCTAATATGATGGGTCCCAACAGAATGGGTGGTCCGAGTGGTCAGATGATGATGATGAAAGGTGGTCCTGGACAGATGGGTCAGATGGGACCAGGTATGGGGCCTATGGATGGGTTTCCAGGGGGCACCCCGTCCTGTGGTGTCATGGACGGCCTCGGTGCTGATGGTGAAATGCCCTGGGACACCGTAAGTGTATTTCAATTTATTTAGGGCAACATCCAGTTTAAAAAAAAACATCTAATAGACTGCCAAAAATACGTTATCTGCTGTGAACAGTGATTGGCTGACTGAAATCAAATCACTTGACATTAGCTCGACAGTCCGCCGCGGTGCCGCTGTTTGTTGTCCTTGGTTTTGTATGAAGCCTTGCACACGGCGGGGCCGCGGCGGCGGCGTCGAGTTTTGATAGGTCTTATCAAAACTCGCCGCTGACGCAGCGGCGTCGTATTTGGGAGTTCATACAAATCCAAGAGTGACCGCCGGCGCCGCTGCATCTGCGGCATAATGTGTAAACGGCCTTAGGCTGCGTTTCCACCGAGGATGCGTAGCGAGGGATGTGTGTAAAACCAGCCAGTAACATTGCTTCATTTTTATAGCTTGAACTAAGTTAGCGTTGGTATTGCTTAGTTTAACACACATTCCTCGCTCATCTCTTGTGGAAAACCAGCCTTACGGTTGCCTTTTAGAAACCGACTGTCATATTTTTTCCTTTTGCCATGCTTACATATTGTTTACTAATGAATTTTCATATACTCTTGCAGAAAAACCCCTCTGTAATGTCAAACGGTATGTCGAATGGTCCGGGCTCTATGCCTGCCTGTTCGGAGGCCGGGCCTACGCCCCAAGATGCGCCCACAAGTCAGGCAAATTCTGACTCAGGCCCTGATCAGCCATGCCAGACTGGACCTAAAGGTAACATTTATAAATATTATTTTTGTATTTCATATTTAGATTATTTTAGATTCCTAAGAGTTTTTTTTTTCTGGGACCATTATTTTAGTAACAGCTTGGAATCTAAGGTTGAGAACATAATTAGACTTTTACTAAGTTTAACTCCATAAACAAATGAAAGAATAACACTTAAACCTTATTGCGTCAACAGAAAGTCCATTACATTACATAATATCATCATTTTGATTTTATGCACTTTTTATTACAATGTAAATCAGAAATCTTTCTATTCTCAAGTAAATGTGCGCGCGTCAGTCATCCAACGCAACACAAACGTGACGTTAATCGTTTCATCTAAGAAAATTGCAATATTGACCTTTGTGCAGGTGTGAAAATACCAGATGAGAATTTAACTCCACAACAACGTGCACATCGTGAGGAACAACTGGCCACAATACGCAAAATGCAACAGATGTTGTTCCCTGAAAGTGGGGGCAATAATCCCAATCAAGGCCCCAACGATGGCTCACAAGCACCCAACGACATTAATCCACCCAACTCCAGTGCTAACATGAACATGTCGCCCTTCCCTCCTATGTCTATGGGTCCTAACGGCCCCATGGGATCTGGACCCAACGGCCCCATGGTTTCTATGTCAAATAGCATGAACTCGGGCCCGAGCTGCACAATGTCCGGCCCGATGGGCCCCAACGGCCCTATGGGAGGTCCAATGGGCCCTGGGGGTCCGATGGGTCCAAACGGGCCTATGGGTGGGCCAATGGGAGGTATGGGTGGGCCGGGTATGGGGATGGGTGGGCACGGGGGTATGGGACCTAACGGTATGATGGGTCCAAACGGGCCGATGATGTCAGGTATGGGTCCTAACGGCCCGATGGGTCCTAATGGGCCGATGGGTCCAATGGGACCCTGTGGAATGAAAGGCATCAGAGGTCCGTGTGGAGGTCCAGATATGAAAACTGGAATGTGTACAGATATGCATATGGGGAGAGGATGTGGAGGACCAATGGGGGTAAGCGGAACCAATATAACTTTAAATTAAAATGAGGTTGATTTATTTGATTGAAATATATTTTCTGACGATTCCTTCCTTTATTCTAGCGGATGCCAAACCCCATGGGTGGTATGGGAGGGCCCAAACCGTGTATGATGGGTGGACCACACATGGGACCCAGAATGATGCCAGGACCTAATCTCAATGCTATGAACGGTAAGAAACGTTCAGTTGTGTGCTGTGTTGGTGACAAGGTTTTGGTTTACATAATACCTACAATAAATATTCTGTGTGGAGTACACAGAAGAAATTTTCGGAAGCAACATTCCATGCAATTTTTTTTTTCAAAAATTTCTAAAATCTGCACTACACTACTCGCGTCGGAATTGACCAAAGTCCGAAGTACTTACGTGACTATACACTCATGCTAAGAACTAAGGGGACGCTTCGAGTCCTTTGACTCGGGCGCAAAAACCGACAAAGATCGGAAGTCGCCCGAGGCTAGCCGAGGTTGCACGAAGCGCACCCAAGTGCCCTTCTACACACTAGTTTTCGCCGAATTTCGATCAAATTCAATTTTTTTTTTTTCAATTTATTTCATTTTTCTCGAGTAATGTAGTGCAGGTTTAACACCCTTTCTTTACATTCCAATAAATTGAATCATATAACTTGATGCCTTTAAAAATGCATGTATTTATCCGAAATAATGCACGTAATCAGTTGACAGCATTCAATTCAATCAACACACCAAATTGACTTTATATTTCATTCTGTTTCTATTTCAAAACTTTTGAATGTAATTGGTCTAACCAACCACTTGATTGATCAGTTTCAATTGATTTCTTTCTTACTAAAACCAATGATTTCAAAAGTAAGGATACGCCCGTCTGAACATTTTACATAGAAGTTCTTCGTTCGAAGTTCGAAGTTCGCGCGCACCACTGTCAACTGAGTCGCGTTGGCCCTAAAACCGTCATTTTAGGGCCAGCGCGTTGGTGCCATTTAGTCGCGCCGTTAGCCCGGTCCTTACGCTAGTAATATATGTATGTCAATGACTAAAACTTATTTTTGAACAATTGCAATCAAAGCTTGCAATTAAAAAATTCTGCATGTATTTGAAACCATTTCTGATGTGAAATTGATCTAACAAACTGTTTGATTGAGTTATAGTCCACAAAAAAACTTTTTTTGAAAAACTAAATTCAAAGCTTGCAATCAAAAATATCTGCATGCAGAACCCTAATAATTTTCTGCATGAACTAAAATGCTATACTAGCGCCCTCTACATTCCTGTTTATACACCTTGTTTGATGATACAAAATTAACTTCTGCATGCAAAACCTATTGATTTTCTGCATGCACAAAAATGCGCCACCGGCGCCCTCTACCTACCTGTTTATATACCTTGTTCGATGGTACAAAGTGCCGCGTCTTCCAGGAGGCATCATGATGGACGGCAGTATGATGGGAGGCATGGTACAGCATGGTGACTGTGGGCCCGACCACCATGGTATGCCGGTCAACGGACCTATGTGCGACGAGTATGGACGCGGGAGAAACGTGAGTAGAGTTTGATTTATTTGTCTTTTGGAAAGCATAGGATTTTGAACCCTAACTTTGGTTAAGATAAAACAAGTTCTAACTTTGGTCAACGCTTAAGCTTCCGAGTCAGTTTTCTTATTTCGAACCTTATTCCAAATGATCTAAAGATCTTAATACGAAATGGACAACGTAGACTCGTTGTTTGACGTTAGTTTTTAGGGTTCCGTTGCCAAATGGCAAAAAACGGAACCCTTATGGATTCGTCATGCTGTCTGTCTGTCTGTCCGTCCGTCCGTAAGTCACAGCCACTTTTTTCCGAAACTATAATAGCTACACTGTTAAAACTTGGTAAGTAGATGTATTCTGTGAACCGCACTAAGGTTTACACAAAAAAATGGTAAAAAACAATAAATTATGGGGGTACTTAGAACTGAAACTAAAAAAAAAAATTTTCATCAAACCCATACATGTGGGGTATGGGTTCTATAATTCGTTCCTATCTATGGATAGGTCTTCAAAAATTATATTGAGGTTTCTAATACTATTTTTTTTCTAAACTAAATGGTTTACGCGAGAGACACTTCCAAAGTAGTAAAATGTGTGTCCCCTCCTGTAACTTCTAAAATAAGAGAATGATAAAACTAAAAAAATATATGATGTACGGACGCCAGCACATCAACAAGCTGTCAGACTTCTTTTATAGATTTTCGACTTTATTGCTAAAGCATAAGGTTCAAGGTTGATTGGGAAAATCTGACAGTTTCGGGTAGGTTGACCTGCTGGCGTCTGTACACACAGCTCCGTTAAGTAGTTACCCCACCAAAAGACATGTGCGTTCAAATCCGTGATAGGCCCAAGTTGGTTTTTGTATTTTGCAAAAACATTTTATTTTAAATAATGTACTGTTTTAGTGAATAAATAAGTTTAAGTAAGTATTTTTTTTTTTAAATTCTGTTTTTATTATTGTTTTTTTCAATAAAACAATACTTTTGCGACGACAAGCAACAATAATAGGGTTAACATTTACGACAACTTATTCATCGTCTAAATAGACTGGAGGTTTCAAGACCGCTTACCGTGCATAAGATTGGAAGTTCAAATCCTATATAGGCACGAAATGTGCTTTTTGTTCATTATATTATTTTGATATATTTTTCTATTTTGTTTTAAGTAGTAATTATTTATAAATAATTAAAAAATCAAGAAAAATAAAATACTTTATTAATCATTTATTAATATTTATTATTGCTATTATTTAACAAAACTATGATCTTATTTTACAACAAACAGAACAACTATTTTAGTTCTCATAAAATCAGAAATCATTTAAAAAAATAATTGATAAATAGTAGTCGTTTACTCTTCGCCGTTTTAAGTGAACGTATACAAAGTTCTAACTTGAAGGTATGGATTAATTTTATAAAGACAACGTAAGTAAGTAAAATTAATGGATACCCTCAAATTATAACATCTTTCGATTAGACAGGGACCTAAAGATATAATGACTCAGCCGATAGTAGATAACAATTTCATCGCAATTAATATGGGCTCGCTGGCTAGTTCGTCAAACTGCCGGTATGAGTATGACGACGTTCGGTGATGCGATGGTTCGAATCCGAGTCAACACAATGGACTCTTTTTGAAGTATTCTTTAGATTATTCGTGAGGAATTCAATGTTGTAGCAGTGTAACATTTTAAAACTTGAGGGGTTAGGACATAGTGACGCTTTCTGTACATTATCATGTAAACTTCCACCGAAAATTGGTTTGAACGAGATCTAGTAAGTAGCTCGCCAGTGAAAATTTAAAAACATATGATGGTACGGAACCCTCGGTGCGCGAGTCCGACTCTCTCTTGTCCGGTTTTTTGTAATTAGAACTTCAAGCTTGTCAGAATAGAGTTCGAAATAAAAAAATAAGTTTGACGGCCACCTGGTTTAAACCATCATCGAGTCATTTTTTTGTGTCTAAAGATAAATCTTGTTTTGTAATAAGGTCGGTATTGATTTTATTAAGAGGATGTAAAAGGAGTTTCCGACTGCCTAGTTGGTCTAGTGATTGCAAGCGCTACTACTGAGCATGAGGTCCTGGTATCGATTCCCAGGCCGGGCAAAGTGTGATTACGTTTTTCTATCTGAAATTTCCCAGTAGCAGCCTGGAATCTGGATTTGTGCCCGGTTGATGGTAATAGGTTTGCCCCCTATTACATGGGACTTAAAAAAATAACTGGCGAAATGTGGGTGTACTATAGATACACCTCTCCCCAACCCTTCGGGGAAACAGAGCGTGATGTTATGTGTATGTGAGTTTCCGACTTTGTATTTGATAAAAATAAAATCAGAAGAAAAAAAAAGTTTTTCTTATTTCACATAGAATACCAAATTTTCATAGTAGAATGTTCAAGTTCTAGCCGAATCTCTGAAAATACCTTGTAAGACATAATAATTACGATATTGACCCTTAATTCACAATCAACCACAATGGTTTCCTTGATAAAAAACGTTAATTTGTCTGGATAGATTTATCAGTTTCAACAGTTAGGGTGCACTTTTCAATTTGTACTAGATTGATTCTACAACATAAACAGTCTTATGTTCGTATGCAGATGGGCCCGGGCGACCCTGGCGGGCTGGGCCCCGGTGGCAGGGGCCCAGGGCCGGGGCTGCGGAGCCCCAAGAGTCCCGCCTCCGCAGACATCGACTGGCAGAAGATACACCACCAGTTCTTCGATGACCCCAAGTCCATGGATAATGATATGAGTAAGTTTAACTAAGTTGACTACAACTTATAGAAGCTATTTGCCAATGTGTAGTTCACTGTTTGCTACGCAAATTAAACATATGAGACAAATGTCAATGTTTGTTTGTTTTTGTGAACATTAAACTCCAAAGAAGCTGAGAAAACATGGGTTTAGGGCGTTAGGATAAGATACAGAAACGAAACTTAGGTCAAACTAACGCTTCGATCTGTCAATATTTGACAGAATCTATTTTGACATTGACGTTTACGCTAAGTTTCGACTGAGTATCCTTACCTACCCTTAGAACTCGAGAACCACTAATCTAGTTTGCGTGATTTTGATGATATTTTAAATGTTCACTGACTAACAACATAAGTGCAAATGAAGTGCAACAACTAGTAATGTACAAATAATTTACAGGCACACAAGTGAAGTCGCCTTGCTCCGAGAGGGGCGGGTGCCTCCCGCCGCCGCCCTATGGAACCTCGCCCTTACACCGTTCCGCTTCTGTGCCTATAGGTAAGCTACACTGTATTTACTCTGCAATCATCATTTTAGTAAGATATTCAGTGCTGCACTACTATAGGACTAGAAAGAAAATATGTTTCTTTAATATGTGTCACAAGAACAGTTTAAAAACAAAGAATTAAAACTTAAAATAAATAATATTGTAAGCCTCTTGGCTGCGCCAAATAGCCTAGCTCAGCAAAATGACACATTACCCCAAGTTTCGCAACAACGACCACCTTGCATATTGTGATGATATCTCGATTTAATTTAATTTTAAAAGTCAAAGATATGAATCTGATAAAATAAATTAAGTTGACTGCAGTTTGGTCCGCTGTTCTTTAAAACCAAAAGCTTTTTACGAAGTTATATTGTTATTTTCGATGATCTTGGAACAGCAGCTAAGTTTAAACTTCCCATTTACTATGTGTTGTTTAGATGATCGTTATTCACGGTCCGCAGCAACGCAATCTCCGGGCCACGGTTCGGTTCAAATGCCGATGTCGGCCGAAGCCTCTCGGGCAGGTTCGGGACTCAATAGTCCTGCGCATTGCAAGCCTGGTCCCAAGAACGACGCCCCAGGTCGGTACCAACGCTTGAATATTTGTTTTTATGTTACCAATTCTATGTTTAGGAGAGTGAATTCAAAGGACATGCGTATCTTAGTAGATGATGGTGCAGGAGTGTTGCCACAAAAACTGAATGGGAGAGATTTAATAAATAAGAAATCACACTCCTCCGCTGTTGTTATCGTTTTTGAGTGATAGGTTCGAGATTTTACAGCATAAGTTACATTACGTCTGCGTAAATAAGGCACATGGCGTTTTAGAAAAAAAAAACTGATTTGTAGAGCTTTGTCACGCAGCAAAGCAACGCGCGCTTTACCTGTAGTAACCAAAAAAAAAAGTGTAAACACGCTGCGAATGTGTGCGTAAAGACGAGTAGCGTCAGCACATAACACATACACACACACCTCCTACACTTGGTAACCACAAGTAAAGCGCGCGTTGCTTCGTGAAATAAAATAACTATACCTGTCTCTTTCTAAAACTCCATATGCCAATTTAACAGCCGGGTCCTGTACAAGGTTAACAATTTAATATTCTCATAATAAAGAGAGGAACCTTCAAATAAAGTGGGGGTTTATGGATCAGTATACTGTCCTTTAAATTCATAATTAAGCATGTAATAACAAGTATGGTAAGTCAACAAATGTCGCATGAAAAGTTATACATGAAATCAAGCCATAGAAGTAGTAGAGCATGCTCATATTATTTATCTGTGTTAGACATTTTCCCAACCACGACAGTTTTTTTTTGACATGTTTCATCCCGACACATTGGCATGGAACGATTTTTTTTTCCTTGTTTTTTTTTTGTTTTTCTGTAGTTGTAATGCGTATTTTTTGTTTTCCCTCCCCTCCCCCCGCAAAACGCTTGACGCTTGAAATCCCATCGTGTGATGAATAACAACGAATAACATAAAAATCCTTCAAAAATACGGAATACGTTGACACCCAAAACTGGACTAACTTGCGTGGCTATATCAAATTGGATATTGGACCAAAATTGGATTAAACATTGGCCACTAAAGAAATACTAGAGAAACTAGACGACGGGGTGTTTGTCCGTACTCTCCAATGTTTGGCGGCGCAACAACAGAAGAACCAACAGGGTAGCTCGCACGGCAAGGAGCCAAGTTTGATGCCCGTGCCGTCGCCGCAGCAAATATCGTATCTCAACCAGTTCGAAGGTAACTTGATTGGATGACCACAGAAATAATCGACAACTTCAAACCCGGGGTCACACTTGGTCATTTTCTATGAAAAATGCGCGGAATTATAACTCTTAAACCAATGGAATACAGTTTATTTCAACTTACATGCATGCCTTATTTGATAAACATACACGGTACAAAAATTGCAATACTCTAGGTTAATTTTAAGGTATGTTTGGACATTTGAGTGTAACCCCAGGCTATTTTCATTACTACTTTTGTATTATTTCTGCTTGAGACTCTAATTAAGAATGCATTTTTATTACGCTTTCCAATGTTTTCTCCGTAATAACTGTAAGATTACCTAGTTTCTTCGACACTAACTTTAATACTCAGTCATCTTACAATTTTTGTTTCATATTTGAAGGTAGCTACACATTTTATTGACATAAAAAATATGTAACTACCCCGTGAATGTATGTTCTGGTTGTATCATGTGTTTCATTGTAGACATTTGTGTGTGTTTTTCTATATTTTTATGTTTTCATTTTGGTGGTGGTTGGTGAAAATGTGCTAACATAATGTACTTTCATACTCTATGGCTAATTCGTTCTTTCATTCTACATTATTCGTCCAAAAAGCATCTGTTTGTCTCTAAACTATGGTTGTATAATATTTTATTGTTAAACTATGGCAGGTCAAGAGTTAACGATACAGAAACAGCCGAACACGTCGCTAAAAGACAACGGGCCGCCGTCAAACAGTGGAGGGCAAACGCCACAATCTAATTCTAATCAGAAATCACCTGCCGGGTATGTATTACTGTTATCTTTAAGTCATAGGTGTTCAAGTGGGGAAAAGGTTTATAACTGCAATAATGTATGTTGCAAACTATCCATTAGTCAGAAGACCTATACCTACTTTAACCTTGAAATAACCTAGGGATACAGACAAGAATGTCTAGATTATTCGTGTGTTGAAGTACACTTTAAGGACCTTACTTGTCAAACTATCTACAATTCAGCTTACTCCTCAATGGATCACTCAGCTTAAATCATTTTTGTCTTTTTCAAAGTCGCTAAGATATCTAGATGAATCATCTGCCTAGCCTTATCCCAACTTGGGGTTGGCTGCCAGTCTAACCGGATGGAGCTGAATACCAGTATTGTACAGTCAACAGCAAAAGTAGATGATCAAAGGCAGAAATTCAATACTAATGAACGGAGTTCGCGTCAGAACTGTGTGGAGTCGAAGTGATTCAAAAGTATTCTACGTAGTAAGTATTCCAAGTAGTAGTACTTCGACGCCACACAGTTCTGACGCGAACTCCGTTCATTAGTATTGAATTTCTGATTTTGATCATCTACTTTTGCTGTTGACTGTACACGGAGCGACTGCCTATCTGACAACAACAACCCAGTTACTGGGTCATACGATACCCTTTGGTAAGGCTGGTTGTCAGGCTTTCGGGCTTCTGACCACCCTGAACGACTGCCAAATATCCACGAATGACAGCCAAGACCTACGGCTTAACGTGCTTTCCGGTGAATACGCCCAAAAACTCAAATCAAATGCAACTCTCAAAGATTGGACTGCAGTAGATAGATATTTATAAGTGAAAGAAGGAAGTTATAAACTTTGTCTAGCAATAGGAAACTAAAGGTTAATAGAGGCAGAAGAAGGAATAGAGGCTAAAAAGCAACTGAAGCCAATACCCTAAGTTTATATTTATTCTTCATAGCATGATGCCGGGCACCCCAGAGCCTCACGGGTCGCTGTCAGAAGCGAGGGCAGGACGCTTCTCTATGGAGCAGAGCCCCGGCTTCAACAACCCACAGACACCCACCTCTGCTTCCAACACTAAGTGCCAGGGTAAGTCGACTGTGTGACACGTACCACAACCACACCACATCGCAGCGACAAAATGTGGGCAAGCAGTGGTTACGTGTGAATAGTGTTACTGCAACTTCTTGCAGTTGAATTGTGGTCGCGTTGCGCTTGTAGTTGCGATGTGGTTACGTTGTGGATAGTGTTTGCAGACAGACAGATCGGTGTGTTTGCGATGTGGCCGGCTGCTAGTGCGCGCTCTCGCTAGTGGTTGCGTTGTGGCTGCGACGTGGCCTTGATTTGGTCGGTTTCGCCTACACGGTTGATTTTGGCGGTCAAATGTGGTCCGTGTGAATAAATAAACTATTCATTTTCATACAAATTAGCGCCCGTCTACATGTTGTGGTTTTATCGGGCCCTTAATGTTTCACTTTTCATCTCTCTCAAACATTTTAAGCGCAAGCAAGTTTTAGTACAAGCTATACAAGCTGTAACGTTGAATGCGCAAAACCCCTTAAGGGGTCATTGTACTCATCATTATGAACAACTTTTACTATAGGACCCAAGCTGAAATCGCGAAAAAAAAATCTGCCGTTCCCTACATTTATGCTCGCTTATATCGTCAAAATGTACTTTTTTGCGATTTCAAGGTTGGTCCCATAGTAAAAGTTGTTCATAATGTGAGTAGAATGACCTCTTAAGAGGTTTTAACGTTACACGTTGTATATTGTCAGGAATCGCATAGAGTGATAGAGGAGATTCGGAGGCAATCGTTTGATGTCACTTGTTTCCTCATTTTGAATTCGTCGTCTTTGCTGTCAGTCTTCGTCATAATTATTTTAAACTAATAACTTTGATAGATATGCTCCTATACTCCCATAATAATGTTCCGTATTAAGTAAGACCTTGAGTGATGCCTAGTGTTGTAATTATGGACAAAATAAAATACACATTTTCGCATTGAGCTAGTTTCGAAACCTAAAAAAAATCTTATACTAACTCATTTAAAATAATCTATGCAGACGAAAAATCCCGCCCAAGTCCGCAATCAAACCGGTCGAGTCAAGACAGCGCCTCAAAAACCCCACAAAGAGACACGCCGAATCTAAACCAAGGTCCTTACGCACCAGCATCGTCGGCCTCATCATGTGCTGGCAGTGTTAAGAGTAGCTGCAGCGTCGCCAACAGTGGTGCTGTCACCACCGCCAGCGGGTCCATGGAGGACTCCATGGCAGGGAATAATGAAGTAAGTTGTCTTAAAAAAGGAAGCCTACCTAGTTTATGGTTTTTTCAAAAAGTATCTGCCGAAAATGTAAACAATTTGATCAGAAAATGTACCTGTGGGTGCCAATTTCTAGTGCCACTAAATTGAGTGCTTTGATTTGATTATTCCAATTCATAAACCTGAAGTTCTAAGATGTTTTCATTTGACAATAGAGGTTAATTTTAATAACCTCAAATTTTGTCGACGACTTTTCAATTACAATTTAATAATGTTACTCTAACAGTAATATTGTTGGAATAAGTGATGAAAAAGATAAAAAGTTGAAACCTTCTAAATACAAATGAATGAGTTAGTGTTCGTGAGTGATTGCGTAAGAATTTAACCTGAACAGGGTTTATGTACACTTTCGTCACATACTTTTGAAACAGGCATTAGTGGCGGGGGAGTTTTTTGCCCGTTTTTATCCATAGGAATCTAAACTTTAAAACGGGCAATTAGCTTCAACTTTTTGACTGTATAATTCAAAAGTGCTTGCAAATGAAGGGTTTCGCACGTGTTTGCACGACGGTTCGAGGGTTGATAGCGCAGAAAAAATATAGCTACAGTGTTTTGAACAATCACATTGAGTTCAAAACACTATAGCTATTGTAATAAAATGCTAAATACAAATCTCATTCACCAACAGACGACACTATCCGGCGGCCCTAACAGCACGAGTCTCCCCGGACCTTTCCCCGGTCCGTGCAGTATGAACAGGCCAGATAACATTCCCATCAACCCGAACCAGGGCCCCAACGGGCCCATGACCTCCACGTCTTCCTTCGACCCCATCTCCTCACTGGCACAAATGTCGCAACAGCTCACCAACACGGTGGGCGGCGGCGGCGGCCCGGGCCCTGGCGGGCCCATGGGACCCAACGGCGGCAACATGGGGCCCTTCGGGTCGGGGCCACACCATATGCAGCACCATCACTCAATGCATCCGCACGGACATCCACATATGATGATGAATGAATTAGGTGAGTGGTTTTTGTTCTTATAGTTTATTCCATTCATTCTGTTTCTGCTCTACAGTGTTCTCTTCAATTATTTTATAGAACGTTTCAAGTTCCTTCATTACACACATAATAAATATATGAGGTCATCGGAAAACTTGCGACTAGAGATTCATTCCACCAGATTCTATGATAAATCTTTTAAAGTTCAAGCAGTACATTTATGGAATGCCTATGCCTATGGAATGTCGATAAGGCGTGCTCAATCATTGTCCACTTTTAAAATTTTGATAAAAACCTCTCCTTAATCGTCATTTTATGGTCTTTGCTCTTTGGTCGATGTTTTATGTATTTATTATATAATGATATGTAAATGGTACACCACAGACTACCTGTAGTATAGCCTCTCCTTCTCCCTTAATCCATCCAAAGGTTGTCTTTGAATGATCACTATCAGCTATAAGATGTCCATTGCGTCAACCACCCTATGTAAAATTTTTACATTTATTTATATCCATAATTATTATGATGTACAAAATATATTCTATACATTTTAAAATTTAAAATAAGTGTCGAGTCTAGAAGTAATTAAAACCATTCATTTTTGCCCCAGGATGCCATATGGACAACATGGGAGGCCCAGGAATGGGTGGACCCATGGAAAGCATGATGGGCGGTGGTGACTTTCCACCAGATATGAATCTTAGTCCGAAAATGGGTGGAGGACCCATGGGCGGGCCTATGGGACCGATGGGGCCTGACGCGGCCATGATGGGACCCAGAATGGGCGGCCCCGGCAAGATGCCTCCCTTCAACGGTGCCAACGTGCAAGTGAAAGCCAGCGCACCCAACACGATACAGTACCTGCCCACGAGGCCGCAAATGGCGTGCAACTCGGGACCCAGAGGACCCCCCAGCCTGGACTTCCTGCAGCGAGTGACGAACCCACAGATGCAGATGGAGGGCGGCAAGGGCGGCGTGGCGTACTTCCCGGGTGCGCGCGGCATGGACATGGAGCCTGGCATGCGCGGCGTCATGCGCGCGCCCGGGATGCTGCGCATGCCACACCACTACCCCGCCGGGTTCAACTCGCCACCCAAGATGCCCGACCCCTTCGGCGGCCCGGGCCCCAACCCCATGTGCGGGCCCAGCTTCCGCGGCGTAAAGGGTGGCATGGGCCCCGGCAACGTGCGCATGGGCTCGGCGCAGGCGCTGCCGCCGTCCATGGGCGGGCCGGGCCCGGGCTTCAAGGGCCAGGGCTTCGCCGTGCCGTCCACGGCCGACCCCACGTACGCAGCGCAGTTCCACAACTTCCAGCAGCAGCTGTACGCGACGGGCTCGCGGGCGGCCCAGCCGCACCAGGCCTACCCGCCCTACCAGCCGTCCAAGTGATGACCGGCGCCGCGGCGCTGTAGCGCGGGCCCACACGAGCTGTTCAGTTTTAGCGACCGTTCGTTCTTTTGTATTGCAGACTGATCGGTGGAGTTTGTGTTTCCCGTCGGCGAGAAACGCGACCGTACTTAATAAATTGTACACCAGTGAAATGAGAGATCAAATATTTTGTTAGTGATTTTCGTTAGTCCGCGTATTATTGTGAGATTTTTCGATGTTGTGAAGTTTTTCAAACTAATTTTATTATGTTTATTGTAGCGTATCGGTTTCGTATTAGGTCATTATTCTAGATTTCTTGACTGAGCATGAATTTTATGTTAGTGAATGCAGATGCGTTTGTACAAATTGTACAAAATTTAGACGTGTTATTGTGTACTCTACATAATTTAAAGTACAGTTTTTAGACATAATTTTTTGCTTATGGCAATAAAATTAGTTTTAGATGGTTTTTTACACAGACATGCCAGAATTTCAGTGTATCGGTTCCTTTACTTAGCTATTTTTTTATATATGATTCCTATGCACACAGATATCTAGTCAATTTTGAAATTAATGGAGCCCGACCCTGTGTTAAAATGTTATCTTAAACTATTGAATCCGCACTTTACTTTAATAACACAGAAGTACATAATTTTATATGTTTTGTCCATTTTAGTTTTATATTATTTAATCTAATTAGTGAAATTGGTTTAATATAATTATTTGGCTTAATGGTCAGTATAAATTGAAAATTAATGTATCAGTTTTTTAACTGTTTCATTTGATCTGAATAGCAATGTTTTTCTGTCTTCCAATACCTTTACTAGGCTCGTAATATTACGATACCGCTAGTGTCGAGTATATCATTATCATTTTATACTCTACTTATAGCTAAAACTTGCGACAAGCAAGTGCTAGTAGTCTTTACTTTTAATAATTAAAAGTACTTAAAATCTGATGCCATATTATTTGCCACATGAATTTAATTTCGTGATATTTTTAACCGTCTTATTTAATTTATTATGGTCTGTAATTCTGTATGAACAATGCCAACATTATCTGATCGCAACAGTTTTTGTTTTAATCATAGTACATAGGGCATATTAATATGCTAGGCTAGTAGTCGCACATTGTGGTTGACACAGTGGCCTTGGTTAAGTAATGCCTTGTTTAAAAAGCAATGAACCCCGGCGGATGAGAAGCGAGGATAAGCGATCACACACCGGACCTGCGTGCAGACTGCACTACCGTACACATTCATACAAAGTCACGAAACTCAAACATAACAAACAAATCCCTCTCATCTTACTATAATATGTATTTCTAAACGTGGCCAGCTAATTTGTGTAGCACAAATGATAACCCAAATTAGCTTCACGTTTAAAATGGTATCAACAAGTTAAATATAGACGTGTTATTAATAATATCGGCATCGAAAACGGTCATAGTATTTGACAAATCGCGCAAATATGATCTCCATTTTAATTGAATAAGGTCAAGAACTGTGTCAAATGGTCTATGACACCGATATGTTAAACGGTTTTTAATGTTGCAATCGCTTCGAGAATAGTTAATTACTTTTGTTAGGGCGTGATGATTAGGTGTCCAACGTAAGGTCTAAGCTAAATTTGAGCATCATAACGATACTAGTCCAGTACTCCCGTGATCTCATTTACTGCTTTGTGCCAATTGCCAAGTAGCGTTGATGACGTAACACGTCGAATAAATAGTCTCGGAGACACGAAGCGCGTTCCAACGAAATTATTATAAAGATTTATGCACCGCGGTGTCGGCTCAACGTAGAACAGTCTGCACACAGCTCTTGATCTCGAGATTACAAAGGGCGTGGAGTAATTGTGAGGAACAGCACAACAGTCCAGTAAGAAACACCCGCTAGCAATTAGATAGTCTTAATTTAATTGTAATTATAATATAAGGTAAAGAATGGTTCTTGTTTTAGTAATAAGCGAAGAGCAATGATATAAAAATAGTTTGTGTAATATTGATAAGAGATGAAATTAAGATGCAAACTATTGGTTGTGATTCTGACACAATTTGTTAAGTTGTTCGTAGATTTGTCACACGGAGAATTGTGGAAACTTTACTGATTCACGATAAGGCCCTCTTAATTTAATTTTTTGTTTTTGGATATTTTTTACTTGTCGTTCTCGTTTGTACATCGCTAACAATAATTGTACAGAGTACTTTTGGACTTAATTTAAGGCAATAAATGTATTTATTTTATAACTCGTGATGTAAGAATTTATTCTTAATTATTATAAAAAAATATATAATATGCTTGTACACTCATGTTTTATTTCATATCTTGTGAAACCCCAACATAATTAAGTACCTACGTCGGGAGGATAGTATCTCTACCATGACATACCTCGTTGGTTAGACGGATTGGTAATTAGAATAGTAGCATTGTTATAGTCCGCGCGGAACTAGTTGGCCGCGCCTTGGGTGGGGACGGGGGTGAGGGCGGCGGGGTTGCCTATTGTTCGCAACCACTGACCTCTTATTAAACAAGAATACAGGTCAGTGTTCGCAACGTACGTACTGAGTAATAACAAAGCGCCCCCGCTCCTCCGTCCCACCGCTCACATACCTAAGGCACGGCCAACTAGCTCCGTGCGGACTATAGCAATTATAATTTGAATAGCAACAACAAGCCACACTGGGCCCGTGTGGGAAGGTGGTGATTACCGACTCCCTCTCACAAAGAAGGCCTAGGCTGCCTGTATCCCAGGCAGATCTGTGGGACAGCATTCAGCAGTGGGAACATTATAGGCTGATTATTATGCTTATGTGCAAGTGGCTTCCCATACGTCTTCGCCGGAATTCTCATATCTTGTTTCAGCTATACACTATTTTGTTTAATCCTAAAACCCCCACTTATCTTAAAGAACGTTTCAAGTTCCTTCATGACACACAGATATCTGAGGTCATCGGAAAACCTGAGACTAGAGATGCCGATGCATTCCACCAGTTTCTATGACAAATCTTTTACTGTTAAAGCAGTACGGTTATGGAATGACTTGCCCGTGTCCGTAAGGCGTGCTTAATCTTTGTCCATTTTTAAAATTATGGTTAAAAAGCACTTCCTCTCTCCTTAATCATCATCATTTTTTTTTTTTTGGCTTTGCTCCTGTTTCATGTTATTATTATATGTATATATTTATTTAGATTAGTATAATATACTTTATGTATGTATTTATTGTATTATGTAAATGGTACACCACAGACTACCTACAGTATTTGTCTGTCCTTCCCCTTTTTAATCCATCCAAAGGTTGTCTTTAAAAGATCGCTTTTAGCGATAAGACCGCCCATTGTGTCACCCTTTGTATTGTTTCTATTTTTATGTCTGTAATTTATATGGTGTACATAATAAAGAGTATTCTATTCTATGATGCTAACTATATGTGAAAATAATAATTATAATAATGATTAACAACAAAAAGAAACTAGAGCACGTTCCTTTTTGTGATTGATGAATAATAGGTACTTATTGATTATTTTTAACGCAAAGGCAAAACAGACGCGGGATAATCCCGCGCGGCAGCTGTGCTCAAGTTATATTAGAGTCGAATGTGATGCGTGTGGACTGTCCTGCTTACTCTGTTTTTAAATACTCTCCCGAAATTTGTATGGAAAAAATATCGACTATAAAAATCTAGATCTTCATAGTGGCACCTTAAGGTGAACAGTTGAGACCGCGAAATTCAAATTTTCTTACGTTTTTTGCAATTTGCAGGTCAGTGTCAGGTTGTATTTTGATCTAAATATATTATGATTCGCGACAATAAAAGGTACATATTTAGAGAATTAGAATCATTAATACATCTTTCTAAGTTAGATTTCTACCATTAACACTTTTCCAGAGATTGGTGGCAAAAACGTAAGAAAAATTTGAATTTCGTGGGCTACCTTAGCGCTTCCCCTACTACCATACTATCCTGGATCTTTACCAAACTCTTCAATAACCGAAGGATTTTAGTTACTCTATTAAGACATACACGATATTATTTTATAATCATAATATGAAGAAGGTAAGCTACAGAAAGTGCAGTGGTGGCCAAGTGATAACGGCCGCGACTTACGAGTTGTAGGTCGTAGGTTCGAACCCAGACAGGCGCTTTACTTTGTGTAAATTATTTCATCACCACTGCTCTCAAAACAGTGAAGGAAAACATCGTGAGGAAACCGGCATGTCCTAGAACCAAAAATTCGAAGACATGTGACATCTGCCAACCCGCACTGGGCCCGCGTGGTGGATTACGGCCCACTCCCTCTCACTGAGAGGAGGCCAGTGTCCCAGCAGTGGGAACATTATAGGCTGATTATGGTAAGCTACAGAAATACTAGTAGTGAGCAAATAAACACACATGTAGACCACAGAACACTCGTTACATGCTCTGTGAGAACATTATTACTTAGCTAACGGGTGTAGACCACTGATTTCAAGAGTAAGTAATACATTATTTAAGTCAATGGTGTAGACAGAGACTCTAGCTTACCCATTGAGCCTTCTAAGCCAATCCATTCAAGACATCTGCAGCAACAATAAACAATATTCTATACTATTTGTGTTCAATTACAAATTTTTCAATACTTCATTGATTGATTGTTTTTAAAATATAAAAGCACTTTTACTTCATCTAAAGTTTAACAGCTAACTTTGATTTTCCCGCAATTTTATCGTAACCCGGATATGACGGAAGAATGCTGAATCAGAAACACAGTGTGACACAGATGATAAATAATTATTCTGTGGTTGGGAAATCATGTTTAAAATTGTTTTTTAATTTTATTCATTATGTGATTTTATGTAAAGGTTCCTTATAGTTGCTTATAGTCCAGAATATGCAATAAATCGAAAGTGAAACAATATGATGTGATGGCACTGACCTCCTTGTATTATAGAGGTCAGTGTGTGATGGCTTATCGGTGGCTCCATGGCTCAATGGCTCATTGTAATGACAACGTCAACAAAACAATTGGGCGCTATGATTGGTTAAAAAATAAAAGTAGTCTATGATTTTCATATTTCAACCAATCAAAATTTTTTACACAGCGCAATGCCTCTTGCATCACTTGATAGGTTGCTAAATGACCCTTTGTTCATTTGAAAAGTTTTTTAATATTCATGTTGTTTTTATAATAATTATATATTTCTCACACATTACAAGTACGATTTAGATAAAAAATATTAATACTTATATTTATTTTGTAAGAGAGAAAGTAGCATCCTTGACAAAAGTGGAAAATTACTCATTCATTATTCGAAATTAAAAAGTATATGAATTTGTCTATGGAAATACAGAACGGAATCTTGTAAAAGATTAGGCCATTTCATAAAACAAATGTATAGTAACTCGCAGAAAATATCTTCGGGACAGTTGTATTTATTTCAGCTTTGCATTTTATTTTAAATTGATTCGTGAACCGCATTGTAGGTCCGTTGGAAAGGATTCATCGTCGACTCTAGCGGAAGGGTTAGCAGTCTCGTTCTGCAATAGAAAAGATTTGCATTGAGAGGAGACGTAAGGTAAACATCGATTTTAATTTTTTTCTCCTAAAATGGAATCGTGTGATGAAAGTAAAGATTGCATATTCCTACGCGTAAGTGGTTGTATATTGAGTGTTTTTAATGTATTTTTAGTATATCCTTGTACGAAATGAAAGTTTGACTTTTGCCACATATTCTTTTGAATGGCAGCTGACCGACGTACATCTAGTTACGAGAGTAGGTACATAATATGCAACGTAAACTGTGTTGTGAGCTTGTAAACGTATTATTTTCAAAAATATGTTGACGATTGGGTGTTCATAGTGGTTACAAGACGCTTACGAAAGCAGTAGATTGAATTGTTTTTTCTTAGGTAAAATGTCAAATTGTGATCTTGTCAACTGGGTTGAGTCATTGTTGCGAACCATTTATCGCCCCCAACTTATTGTTGAATACGCATTTTCACTGTTTACCTGAATAAAACATTATTTATAGTATCACTACTGATTGTAGATATCATTTTTTCTACAGCCCATTCAGTTGTTTTCATTCAGTTTTTACGAAGATATAGGCTTTCTTGTTAGAATTCCTAGTGCACAAGTCTTTTGTTCATTACCTCTAAATATGAATCACTTAATCAACAACAATAGGCTTTAATATAAACATATCTTGTTAACAGTTAGAGGGTCATATAAACTGGATAATTACTAAGTAATTGTTCTATATCTTTCTAAATTTTTGTAGTGGCATTCCCAAATTTGATAATAAACTTCTAAGTGGGTTTATTATAGTGGAATACCTACTTACACAACCTTACTAAATAGGTCATCGGTTCACTATGTAATTGGTGGAAGTTTTTAAAATGTTTACTGTTTAATTTGGAGATCTCTGCCAGAATCATACACTTTGTTATAAACAACTTACTTTGTAGTTATAGAGTAGGTAAATGATAATGATAAAAGATTTTATTTCTGTAAGTAGGTTTTTAGAAACATTTTTACACATATAATATTTATAAAAATCAAAGTCCTGACTGACTGATATATCAAACAACGCACAGCCTAAACCGCTAGTCCTAGAGACATGAAATTTGGAGGGTGTGTTCTTTGTGAAGAGTAGGTATCCACTAAGAAAGGGTTTTTCGAAATTCCACCCCTAAGAGGGTGAAATTTCACAAGGATGAAGTCGGGCAGAAGCTAGTCAATCATATATTAAAAACTAGTAGAGATTGGTGTTTCCTATCTGACTACTCTGAGAAGAAAGGCCAAATCAAACTCAGAGGTCATCTTTTAAAGTCCAGACATAATCTTGGTCCAAGTATATTCACAGCATACCTTAATGATACAACTTTTCTAAATAAAATAACTTCTTAAAAAGTGGAAGTGTCTTGTGGTATTGCCATACATCTTAGTTGTTTCATTTCAACACACCACAAAGTTAGTATGGTTTTTATAATAGATAAATAACTTAATTAATATTAAATCAATATTATCATAAATATTTTCTACATTTGTGGATAATCTTAAAGGATTGATGAGGTGGCTTTATCTGGGACCACTCATTTCTATTCTCATTGTCTGTTTAAGCATTATAAGTATCACAATTGTTTGCTATTCAAATGCAACGCGAGGAGGTAAATGTAAGGGAAAGCATGTCCATTAAAACAAGTTCTTTGTTTTTATATTCAAAGTAAATCAATTTCATTCATTCCCTGACTGAAAATGTTGCAATTACGACCCCCAATGATACGGGGAAATGCCTTGGGGGTTACCGTCCAATCTGTTCTTGTTCCATCTGATTAATATAAATAAAATGATTACACTAAACTTTCAAATTAAATATGTTATTTGTAACCATACTCTTTAAACATAGTATCCTTATATGTAACTAAGATTGCAAAGATAACACAATATTTGGATGTAATTTAAAGTTCTGAACTTAAATGCTGTAAACAATAACAATGAAACTGGCCACTAACAGGACATTTGCATAAAATTTCTCAATAACTTATCATAGTATTGCAATAGTTGGCAATACTTTATTTTTTGTTATTACGGGGTGAATATCTTTCATCAAGTTATGAAATATGGAACTGTCATTTGTCATATAAAAACCCCGTAAGCATATAGGTAAATTAAATTAACAATTGTATCAGCTGCTGAGTGCAGTTTTCAAGGTTATTCCATTTAAAACGTTTTCAATAATACTTACTTAACTTTTGCAGTTTATACTAAAACTATAATCATACATAGATTGATAATCCAACAGGAAAACCTGTGAATTATACACATTGATGTATTGTGTAGTCTTTTTGAGGAAACATCTTTATTTACCTAATAGTATATTATATATATTCTTCTGAGTGATTAGTTCACGTACATAAAAGCATGAAAATAACAGTTTTCTTATGTAAGTTATGTTTGAAAAGACAGCTAAATAGCAAAGTACCAGTCTAACATAATAATTCATTCTAATTTCAGAAATATTATTTTAAATAGAGGATGCTATCAATGTTTGTAGCTACCAAAAAAAAAACCTGCCAGAGTTTTGCAGTATGGTGACACATACTGCAAAACTGGCAGGTTTTTTTTTTGCCTTTCATTTAAAAATTGTTAATCGTTTTTTTTTATCATTGTTCGGCTTGGTTTACTGGTAGAGAATGCCGGCATTAAGTCCGCCTTTTGTACGTCTTTGTGTGCGAAAATATTAAATAAATAAATAATTAAGTTTCCTTAGATTTATCTATTCATAATATTGAGATAAAAAGTATCCTATGTCCTTTCCCGGGACTCAAACTATCTCTGTACTTAAATTTCATCTAAATTGATTCAGCGGTTTAAGCATGAAGAGGTAACAGACAGACACACTTCCGCATTTATAATATTAGAATGGATTTAAGTCTCTTTTCGTGTCTGTCTGTGTGATCACGTTGCTCCAAATATTGCATGGATTTTGATAAAGTTTTCACAATAATCAAAAAAAAATAAACCTGGAATGATTATGTTTAAAATACATTTATATTAAACTTACATAATTTTAATAAAGAAGTCTCGATGTTTGTCAAGTCATTAAAACTGTGCGAAGCGGGGGTGGATTGCTAAAAGACTTCAGGAAACTGAACTGAAACACTGTCTAATAACCATATTATTTATTTAACTATTGTATAAAAAAAACTATATTTGGATATGTAAACTATGACAAAGTAATTGTTTTGGAAAGGAAATAAATACAGTTTATTGATTTATTGTCTATTTGTTCAGCAGGTTTTCAACAACAAAACAAGCTAGAAAAACAAGTTTTACTACAGCTTGTTGTTGATAGTTTGTTTTTCATAAACTATTGATTTATTTTTTGATTCAAAAGACCTATATTAATTGTAATGACCACTTTCCCACCAGCCCAGATTTTTTTTTCGAACTAAAACTCTTTATTGCATTCATGTGTACAGTCAACAAAAGAGATAAGTATACAGGATCGTCGGATATCGTTGAAATTTAATAAGAAACCGTTGTCGACTGAAATTTAATTTGATAAATGAGCTGTTTGTTTTCTATTTTTTTTTTTTTTTTTTTTTGTTCTTTCTGCTTCACAGCAATCTGTCGTAAACGACAATAAGCTGCTTCTTTGTCCGAAATTTCTGAGTATTATTAGGTAATAGAGCTTGGTGAGAACTTCGTAGTTAAGTTTCTCATTCCAATTAGATGAATCTGTCCTGGAGAGTTGGGACGCTATGTCTTTTCAATCTCTTAAATTGCAGGCCACCATCACCGCTTAGTTTTAGAGCAAGTTCATTTTGATGTTTTGATATTCTCTTCTGGTATTTGTTGCTGTAGTGTGTTATCTCTTGTTTGACTGTATGTATTTTCAAATCTTGATATATTAGCTTGTTACTAATGTATTGTGGTATGTTAAAGATAACTCTTAATATCTTCGACTGAAACCTTTCCAAAATCTCAATATTACTTTGGCTGGCCGTGCCCCAAAGCTGGATACCGTACGTCCAGATTGGTTTGAGAATTGCTTTGTAGACTGTCAGTTTGCTGTCTGTGCTCATTTGTGAGTGCTTTCCTATTAACCAGTACATGTTTCTTAGACTTACATCCAGCTGCTTTCTTTTCGTCCATATATGTTTTCGCCATGTTAACCTCCTGTCCAGATGCATTCCTAGATATTTGGCGTTGTCATCTTGAGGAATTTCTTCATTATCCAGAATCACTGGTGGACAGGTATCTCTTCTGAGGGAAAAAGTTACATGCGTGGACTTGCTTTGGTTTGCCCTGATTCTCCAGACCTTAAGCCATTCTTCGATTTTGTGAATGTGGAGCTGTAGATGTTCTGATGCAGTGACTGGATTTGAGTGTGTTGCAAGTAGGGCTGTATCATCTGCGTACGTTGCCACTGTGGTTTTTTCCGTAGCCGGTAAGTCAGCAGTGTAGATGATGTACAGTACTGGCCCTAGGATGCTACCTTGTGGTACCCCTGATTTTATTTCATACAGGTCCGACAGTTCGTTTTTGTACTTAACTTCAAAACAACGCTTCTCAAGGTATGATTTCAATATGAGGAAGAACGAATGTGGTAGCGACTTTTTGTTTTCTATTAATAAAATAAAATTTCATTCGAATTCCATCGGTTTCTTACTAAACTTCAACTATATCCGACGATCCTGCATACTTATCTCTTTTGTTGACTGAACATTTCGTTGTTACAATATAAGTAAGTTCCAACATGAAACCCGTATATGATTGAGGTCAAGCAGAGATCCATTTTTTTCGAAGTGATAGTACTATGTGTTGATCCATTTTGGTGAATTGCATAGCATTATCATTAATGTAAGTGCTTTCTGCGTCTTATAGGATTCCCTGATAGCCAACAGCATCATTTATTGTACCTACTAATCTTGAAGCAACGGTCCAATAGGCTTTCACTTGTAATATTTGCTCTAACACCCTTGTCTGCTCTCCTTCAAACTGGACAACATTGACATAACAACAGACACAGCCAGCATTGCTGTGGGACTAGTTGCCTGCAAATGAGTAATATAATTATTTATTTATTATTATATATTTAGCAATTAACAACAATTAATAATAATAACAGCAATTAATGAATGGCTAATTGTTTATTTCATGCAATAACGTTATTCCTTTAGGTGTTGCGTCTTTTGTGGTTGATGAGTAAAATACTTCTATAATAAATTCAATTTATTGGAAAAACCCATTTCATAGTAGATATCTTGCACAAATATTGAATTAACAGATCAATATTGACAAATATGCCCACTAATTAATTTGGTGAACAGGAGACAACTACACAGATATTGATAAACTTTTGCTCATGGTACAGATACATTTTTTTTTTTAACTATGCCCCACACGCGTTTACAAACATTTAAACTCACATACACAAACAGCCAGACCCGGAACAACTACTTGTAGATCATACAAATATTTGTTCCGTGCAGGAATCGAACCTGCGACACGCAGCGCAGTAGTCAATCGCTTAACCACTGCGTCAACCGTGCCGTCAAACATTACTTTATCGTTTCTTAATTCGGACGAGCGTTTATCGACATATCTCGCTCGTATCAGCTACGATTTGCGATAAAGCGTGTTTGCATAATAACGGAGATGTTTATGATTTTTTATAAACACTAAATTAAGTGATAAGTCTTTGTTAAAATTAAAACCATGTCCAAACCCTTTTCATAGGTAGACTGAAACTTAGGGGAAGGAAAAGCTATGTGGTCCTGTGAGCGCAGCACCCTTATTGCGCAACACACTATTAGTCGCAATCTAATTCATTTTGAAGGATATTGCTAATCCATTGCTTCATATGTTCGAAAGTGTTGTCTGCTCAACAACGTAAATAACGCAATGAATGTTGTTGAACTGCCAAAATGGCTTTTTACCCTCTGTTCTCCACTGCAATTTCAATATAAATTTTTGGTTTTGTTTCTTACAATACATTTGTAGGTCATCCATCAACTTATCAATTTTTGTAGCCTACATACAGTATATATTTTTATACCCAGTAAATTACATCAGTACATTGTTTTATTAATGTGCTTAGTTACTTAGTCAAGTCACTTGAAATGTAATGTTTCATGACAATGATTAATTTACTGAGCAGTACCTACTTCTTGAGAAAGAAATTAATATGATTAATGATAGACTGTGGCTAGTTGACAAAACATCTAATTTTAGATTAAAATAAAAAATACATTAGGAGATTACATTTTGTTATCAAAAAAGAGCTTATAAATGATAACTTACAACTTACGCAGGTGAGAGTAAATTGTGAGAATCTTTGGTGGTCATAAAAGATGGGCTAGTCACCTTTCACTAAATCAGTTTTGTAATCTATAAAGCGTAAACTAGCTGCGCCTCTCACAAGTGGCGCTTGCGCATCACTGATAAACGCGAGCTAGGCTCAAGGAGCGCGAAAATATGCATGCAAATGAGTTTCCAATTCCGGTGGTATTTCAATGTTGTAGTTTCTTTACGCTAATTTCGTAGGCTTATAAAGCTTTGTTTACACTAGCGTAGCAAATCGTAAATTCGGAAGCTACAAACGTAACTGTTATCTCTAATAATGTCAATACAATGGTAGGTATATAAAAAACGAAATGTGTTGACCTCGGTGTAAATCTGTCTTTCTAATGCTGGCTTGCATAATGCTCATCATCCCAGTCGATTTTGCCTGACTCTTATCAACTACGTTGAGGCATTATGCATTCCTGCCATTCACACATTATTTTTATTATCTTTACAAACTTGTTTCTTTTTTAGGGTTCCGTACCCAAAGGGTAAAAACGGAACCCTATTACTAAGACTTCGCTGTCCGTCCGTCCGTCCGTCCGTCTGTCTGTCACCAGGCTGTATCTCAAGAACCGCGGTAGCTAGACAGTTTAAATTTTCACAGATGATGTATTTCTGTTGCCGCTATAACAACAAATACTAAAAACAAAATAAAATAAATATTGAAGGGGGGCTCCCATACAAAAAAACGTGTTTTTTTTCGACGTTTTTGCCGTCTGTCTGTCGCCAGGCTGTATCTCAAGAACCGCGGTAGCTAGACAGTTGAAATTTTCACAGATGATGTATTTCTGTTGCCGCTATAACAACAAATACTAAAAACAAAATAAAATAAATATTTAAGGGGGGCTCCCATACAAAAAAACATGTTTTTTTCGGTGTTTTTGCCGTCTGTCTGTCGCCAGGCTGTATCTCAAGAACCGCGGTAGCTAGACAGTTGAAATTTTCACAGATGATGTATTTCTGTTGCCGCTATAACAACAAATACTAAAAACAAAATAAAATAAATATTTAAGGGGAGCTCCCATACAACAAACGTGTTTTTTTCGGCGTTTTTGCCTTGCGGTACGGAACCCTTCGTGTGCGAGTCCGACTCGCACTTGGCCAGTTTTTTTACGTTTATAGTGACTTGTGACGTCTTCGGCAATCATCGATAAATGCATAAAATATTCGTTTTTTTTAACGATCGGTGGAGCATACAATTAGGCCTATTCATATATTAATATTTATTACGTAATTACGAACTTTATAAATATCCATTTACTAATTTAAATAAATTACATTTGTAGCTTTCTCTTATTTTACGATCTTATAAATGTTTTCGTCCTATGTGATTAGGATAGTAATTATTAAGTCGATAGTGCTGCAAAATGTGTACTTAATTAATTAATTTATCGTAATAAAAATATAGTATTTAAGTTTAGAATAACTTGCTTGTCTACTATCCACAAACCTTATATAATTATGGAGATCAGATTTCCGCAGTAGGAGTGCAAACAGGAAACCAAGAGATTTTAACATTCACTATTTTTTCCTTTCCTGTTTTCTGTATCGTATCGTTTTCTGGATCGAAAACTAAATATACAATCGGCGGTCTTATCGCATTCTGCGATCTCTTCCAGGCAACCTTGGAATGGAGAGTGATTTGCCTGGACATAAAATGGAATTGTCTTTTTTCAGGTTGCAGTAGAGGATTGTGTAGTGTACACTGAAGATCGCTTGCCATTTACAGGAGGGTGCAGAACCATTAACTCTTGGGGATAGGATGTCAGTGTTGAACCAGAGTGGAGAAGAGCAGGTAAATCCATTAAAATTATAATTTTCTTTAACCCATCCAGCCAGCCTCGTTTTGGGCTGCACGTCAGTGGTAGCAAAACTAGTATACTCTATTGAACCTCTGTACTACGCTAGGCCAAGTCAAGGTCAAAGTGTTACCATCCACGTGCGTTTTACTGTACTAGGCCACAACATAGGGTTTTTATTTTATCCACACAAATGAGTGTGAGCTTTCCGGATTCAGCGATGTGATAGAATGAAGATATCTTGCATATAGTTTGTATGAATTCGTTCATAATGATGAATGTGATTAGAAAAGATTGCTATTTATTTATTTAATTATCATCGCACTGGAACGCCATACAGCAATGGAATTTATGGAGCCGTGAAAGACTAATGACTAAATGTTACAGAAAAACTTAAAAGGAGATCATCCATTTTGTTCGGCGATTTGGGATAAAAAATAATAAGTCTGCGGCCAGGAATGAATTACATTTTATTTGAATGGTCGCAGTAGTAGAAACATTTATTTGTATGGCGACAACGCTTCCGTATATATTATATAATATAATTATCTCCGAATCCAAATTGTTCTCGACTTTGACGCCTTAGTAAAATTTTTAAAAATAAGTACTTATGCAATTATTATTGATGGTCGCCAAAAAAATATATCCCAGAATGAATGATGTGATGATGTCCTATAATTAGAACATAATTTTTGAAGTAAACCTGTTTGAGATTTTTTGAGTACTTAAACGTTTTTAACCGACTTCAAAAAAAGGAGGAGGTTCTCAGTTCGCTGGAAATCTTTTATTCTTATCTCAAGTAAAATATGCTAGCAGTACGTTGTCATAACACATTTTGCTTTTACAAATCTGATAGAACACAGAAATCATAATCATTATAAAGTAAAAAAAAAAAAACAAATGATTTGATGCAATCATTATTCAATTATTATTGTGACATTGAATATGATGTCAAAACAATTAGCTAAGAAGAGATACTTGCAAACTAAACACCCTGTATTTAACATGTAACCTCTTTCTTCCAGGTGGAATGTCCCCTGTGTATGGAACCCTTGGAGGTGGACGATCTCCACTTCTACCCGTGCACATGTGGATATCAAGTATGTACACATTTTCAATTTGACACGTATGTATTTTACTATAATATTATTTAGACACTAGCTTCTGCTTCGTCCGCATGAAATTTCACCCTCTCCCCCTTAGGGGTTGAATTTAGAAAAATCCTTCCTTATTACTTGTCTACATTATAAAGGGAACCTCTGTGCAAAATTTCAGCTTTCTAGGTCCAAGGGTTTGGGCTGGGCGTTGATGAGTCAGTCAATCAGTCAGTCAGGACTTTTCTTTTTATTTATATAGATTGTTTAAAATAACTTAGCTTTTGTGTGACCTCTTAGATCTTCTAAACTACACGATCGATTTTGATATAGCGTTTATTTTATATAATTTTAACATAGCGCAGAAATCTTGATGTTTCGACATGTCGCCATATTAGTAGATTGAAGACGGGTTACTAGTTTTAACATAACATTTAAAATAACGACTTATTCTTCATCTTAGCATAGAATAAGAACGCTGAAAAAAAATGCATTTTCTTAACGATTTTTATCTCGGTAACTTGTCTCCTTGCGGTAATTGCGGGGTAATTGCGTAACACACTATCGGTAGCAATGGGTTTCATTTTGACAATTCAAAAACATTCGTTGCGTTATTTACGTTGTTGAGCAGACACATTTTTCGGACATATGAAGCAATGGATTAGCAATATCCTTCAAAATTATTCAGATTTAGATTGAGGGTGTGTTACGCAATGTATGTATAGGGTCCAGAAAGTCTGCCAAGTCTTTAAGTGTCAGGTCAAACGCAAGCCAATCCAGGCCGAACTGATTTGTATGACGTCATCAGAGCACTACTTTTAAAGGTTGCAATAGCTTAGTGGGTTAAGACGTGGATGGCGGATGGAAGATCGTGAGTTCAATCCCTGACTATTGTATATTAAGTGGGAGTTATCCAGATTACTAACAATATGCAAGCCGCATTATAATGGATCGATCTATGGTTAAGCTACACTTGCTGCGGTCGATTCGTGGATGGGTGACCATCCATTACATATCGTGACCCTTCCCGCCCCTCCGTGCCTCAGAAAGCACGTAAGCCGTTGGTCCCGGATGTTATGCATAGATCTTTAACAGTCGTTACGGAACAACCAGTTTTGCCAACTGGTATGGAGTATGGTGTTACCCCCTGGTGGGTTGTGGACGTCAGATAGGCAGTCGCTCCATGTAAAAATCAGCTGTTTCCGGTTAGACTGAAAACCGGAGCGTTGGAAAAAGGCTAGCCAATTGATTTTTATAAGTAATCTATGAAAAAAAAACCTTTGCCCTTTTACCTACTGTTTCCTCTGTTGTTTTTAAAGAGCAAGTGACCTTTGTTGAATGTTGAAGTCATCGCTATACTAAAAATTGCATAGTACGTTTATAAAGCGTTTATATAAACAAGGACTGAAGTATTTCGACCTGCTCCAAGATTATTATTGTTAAGGATAAACCAGTGTTTATGTAGTACAATCGAATGGCACACTAATACAGTTTTATTTATAAAAAAAACTCATCCGATTAACTTGACAAACAAAAATAAATAGCACTTTAATTTGGGTATCATCTTTTATCAATCTACGTTTCGGTAGTTAATGTCATACAACAGTTGATTAAAATTAAGTGCATGTTTATCAAATAGATAAAGAAAGTCTAAATAAACATTTCGAGGATAATTCCAACAATTAAAAGTACTCGGAGAATGTCGACAATGCACGAACATAATAATATATTTAGCCTATATTTAAGCCTCTTCCTTACATTATATGAATCATTTCTATGTTTATATCTGTAATTAGCTTCAGAGGGCCTTGTGACGAAATAATAACAGCCGCACGGATCGATCGACCAGGTTAACCTTCCCTTGCCCCGGTTGCTCCGTGTCGTCAGAAGCCTGAAAGTCTGACAACCAGTCTTATCAAGGGGTATCGTATTACCCAGTAGCTGGGTTGTGGAGGTCAGATACGCAGTCGCTCCATGCAAAATGCTGGTATTCAGCTGCATCCGGTTAGAATGGAAGCCGACCCCAACATAGTTGGGAAAAGGCTAGGCTGATGATATCTGTAATTAGCTTCTGCTCGCGTGAAATTTCTTGCTCCCCAAACCACCCCGTCGCATCGCATCGCCTGCCCGCGTTATTACTGCGTTTTCGCTTAGCGTTCTTTCTGATTTTTTCGGTTTTGTCAGGCCCCTAATGGTCCTAGCGTGATGTTAAATAGCCTCGTGCCTACCTGAAGAATTGGGCTATCAAATACAAAAAGACTTTTTTAAATCCGACTGATAGTTCCAGAGATTAGCGCGTTCAAACAAACAAACTCTTCAGCTTTATTATTAGAATAGATTTATATGGTGTACAGTCAACAAAGGAGATAAGTATACAGGAGCGTCGGATATACATAGTTGAAGTTTACTAAGAAACAAAAAAAAAACTGAAAAAAAATTCTGGACTGAAATTTAATTTAATAAATGAGCCGTTTGTTTTCTATTAATAAAATTAAATTTTATGCGAGAACATCCATCGGTTTCTTACTAAACTTCAACATCCTGCATACTTATCTCTTTTGTTGACTGTACACTCAGACCAAATAAAAAGTCAAAACGTAGCGCTGCGAACAATACAGTGAAGCATGCAAAAACTACACCTCCGCTTTGTGCATACACGCTCACACGCACACATTTACAACCATTTACAATCAAACTACACCTCACTATGTGCACAACATGTTTACGAAACCAGCTTCACTTTACTGTTGACAGCCCTCTGTCTTGGTTTTTTATTTGGTCTGAGGGTGTACATAATAAAAAGTATTCCATCTAAGTAGCGTAATTGTTCCTTGTTTCGCTGTATTCTGTAGCTTATTACCATACAATAAAGATAAATGTTGTAATGTGCACTCATGGTGTTGTTACCATTTCTATTAAAAATGCGACGTTGGCGACACTAAGTATCTATAGTAACATAACAACAAGAGCCTATTGCCATTTCACGGGCATATTCTTATATCCAGACAAGTCTTCTTTTTTATTTGTAATAGGATTTTATCAATACCGAAAATCCAATCTAATCCAATCTCAATAGAGAAAATCCTATTTAAAAAACCCATCGTTATCATTTCAACCGAAAGAAGCCCTCTGCTGGACATAGACCTCCCCCAAGCACCGCCATTTCGACCGGCTCTGTGTTTACGTTGTGGTTCTGTGAAAAACACAACTATGCTATTTTTTTATAAAAAAAATATACAGACTACGCTTAAGTTATAACAATGCTATTTCGTAAGCCCAGTGACATTTTGACCTTTTCCGTGGAAACGACTTTAAAAACATTTTTTCATTGAATATTTAGAAACTTCCTGACGATTTATCTTTCTGATAAGGTGATAACGATAAGGTTAAATAAACAAATGTGGACATCAACTATTGGTGTAAATAGAAATGCAGGTTCCCAAAGTTAGGCGTTGACATAAATTTATCGAAGGTTATTTAAAAAAAAATACACTGGATATTGTGGCTAAATAATAACAGCCGCACAGGTCGATGGATCAGGTTAAGCTACGCTTGCCGCGGTTGGTCTGTGGATGGGTGACCATCTTTACATACCGAGACCCCTCCGTGACTCGGAAAGCACGTTAAGCTGTTGGTCCCGGCTGTCATTCGTGGATCTTTGACAATCGTTACGAGTAGTCAGAACTTCAGTCTGACAACCAGTCTTACCAAGGGGTATCGTATTACCCAGTAACTGGGCTGTAGAGGTCAGATAGGCAGTCGCTCCATGTAAAATACTGGTATTCAGCTGCATCCGGTTACACTGGAAGCCGACCCCAACATAGTTGTGAAAAGGCTGGGCAAATGATGACACTGGATACCTACGAAACATTTAAATGCAGGGGGCATTGAAATGTTTTATAGGTCCAGTGTCTATAATCAGGTGCTGAATCCATGGTAACATGGTTACACATCGATGTCCCTGCCAACCTATTATATATATATTATCCATTCGAAAAATAGCTAGCTGGGCCGACTAACCAGCGGGGTAATTGTGTAATGTACTATCAGTAGCAATGAGTTTCATTTTGACAGTTCAACAACATTCATTGCGTTATTTACGTTGTTGAGCAGCCTCATTTTTCGAACATATGAAGCAATGGATCAGCAATATCCTTCAAAATGATTCAGATGGAGATCGATAGTGTGCTGCGCAATCAGGTGTGTAGACTACTACACATCGCCACTCATGGAGGCTATTTTAATGCAAACCATATCAGCCTATTCACATAAAGCTAGATTAGACGGTAATTTTCATCGAAAAACGGAGTAGAAATGCAAAATATTTTATTTCACATAAAACTACATGGGACACTCCTTAGCGTGTAGATGGCAATCTATATACAGTCAGCACAGAATTTGGCTACGAGCTTGGCACCTGGGGCACTTGTGACTTGAGACCTCATACATAAGTTAGGTAAGGTGCACGGTTCCAAATTGGTTGTTTCCTATGGAGAAGAACGGGCTAAAAACTCCACGACTAATCTATCTCTTTTCTTTATGTCGACTACTTCGTAAAAGGGTTGGTGAATACAATATTCTTCTTTACAAGGACGAAATGCACCTACAAGTACAAAAACTATTGTTACATGAAATAATTGACATTACATAATATTGGTTTTAAAAGAAGTTATTTGCCATTACAGATATGCCGGTTTTGTTGGAATCGAATTCGGGAAGGCGAGAACGGCCTATGTCCGGCTTGTCGGAAGGCCTACCCGGAGAACCCGGCAGACTTCACTCCGCTCAGTCAAGAGCAGGTAAACAATAGCGAGTTTTGTTAGTTGTACTAGTAGTTAGTGTTGGACTATATGGTCTGTTCCAATAGTACTTAATGAGAGTGTAAATAAACTATATTCAGGTTAAATTCTGACGCACTCTCTAAAGGGAATTATTAACACATTCATAACTTTTTAAATAATTTTAAGGCCTGATTTTGCAGACACTAGATAATTTTATTCGGGGAATAATTTTGAATTTTTGACATCTTTTTCATACCAAATCTGTCAGACATCAATTTTATTCCATCCAGCCATAAATTGTAATTGAAATATCGTCGACGAATAATTGAAAATCGAGGTTATAATATTAAACTAAATTGTTAAATAACATCTAAAAAGCGCTCCCTCACGGGGAAAATTCACCTCTAATGTAACTATTCAAGACTCGATTTTGATTATTACCAATTCTCCTCACTCACTGATGTAATGCTCGAACCTGAAATGTTACTTAAGGCTACGCCGACCGCGCAGTGGCGCCCTCATCGTTTGTTTGGTTATTTCTTTTATTTTGGAATGAAAATGCAGAGAATAAGCACAAACGGAAAAAAGTGGCCAATATTTTCCGTTTTAAGGATTATAATAAAACTAAACAATGAAAAAACTACCGTTTATAATAATATTAACGTATAATCTTGTGGAGCACAACTTAACGTGCTTATTTTCTGCATTTTCATTCTAAAATAAAAGAAATAACCAAACAAACGATGAGGGCGCCACTGCGCGGTCGGCGTAGCCTTAACTGGCGAATGCTCCCGGCGTGGGAGCGCCTTTAAGGTTTATGATTATTTAATCAAATTAAATCACTCAATTTATAGGTAAATTTGCATCCACAGGTACGGTTTTCTGATCCATTTATTTACATTTTCATCTGATATTTTTGGAACAGACCATAGATATTTGTGGAACGTTTGGCGTTAGAATTGCTTGACTTGCTACCAATGATGAATCATTATTGCTGGTTCTGCGATTGTGTGTTGTGATTGTTGGTGTGTTGTTGCAGAAAATGTCTTTTGCAAGCAGTAATACTGATGTATTACTGCTTCAATGAATGGTTAAAAGGAGAATTAGCTTCAAAGCAATTTGTCCGTTTATTGAAAAGAGATTCACTCGTTCAAGAAGGTACATTTATTCATTGACTAATAGTGGTTAGTCACTATTAGAAAATGGATTAGCAATCACAGTTTATTGATATTATCATGGATGCTCTGTCATCTTTGTCAGTAATTTGATGCTCGAGTATGTAGGGAGCCCTAATATTTGTTGAGGCCAAATAAAACGCGTAAATTTTGGAGATCTTTTCGTTTAATTGAAATTTCTAGTAGTTTTTGAAGTTAATTTAACATAACTATTTTGTAGGTGGCAGCAATAAAGACGGAGAAGAAGGCGCGCGAGCAGAAACGGCGGAACAAGACGCTCGAGTCTCGACGCGCGCTAGCCAACGTGCGCGTCGTGCAGAACAACCTCGTGTTCGTGGTAGGACTGCCTGTTCGCCTCGCCGACCCAGAGGTGAGTGCACACGTCACACGCGTACTAATAACAAATAGAATAAGCAAGCTTTAGTAAAAGAGCTCCTTGAGAAGGAACTCTTCCTTGAGAAGGAACTCTTCCTTGAGAAGGAACTCTTCCTTGAGAAGGAACTATAACATTATCATCATCATCATCATTTCAGCCGAAAGACGTCCACTGCTGGACATAGGCCTCCCCCAAGCACTTCCACTTCGACCGGTTCTGTGCTTCTCGCATCCAACGGGTTCCTGCGGCCTTCACAAGGTCGTCGGTCCACCTTGTGGGAGGCCTTCCAACGCTACGTCTTCCGGTACGCGGTCGCCACTCCAGAACCTTTCGGCCCCATCGGCCATCTGTTCTGCGAGCAATGTGCCCTGCCCACTGCCACTTAAGTTTGGCAATTCTTCGGGCTATGTCGGTTACCTTGGTTCTCCTGCGGATCTCCTCATTCCTGATTCGGTCACGCAGGGAAACTCCGAGCATAGCCCTCTCCATTGCCCTTTGGGTGACTTTTAGCCTTCTTATAAGGCCCATTGTGAGCGACCACGTTTCAGTGCCATAAGTCATCACTGGCAACACGCACTGGTCAAAGACTTTCGTCTTGAGACACTGCGGTATGTGGGACGAGAAGATATCGCGTAGCTTCCCAAACGCTGCCCAGCCGAGTCGGATTCGACGATTGACCTCTTTCTCGAAGTTAGACCTCCCTAACTGGACAGTTTGTCCTAGGTACACATATTCGTCCACGACTTCGAGTGTAGCGTCTCCGATCTTTATGAGAGTGGGTGTTACATGGGCATTTGACATGACCTTTGTTTTGTCCATGTTCATTTTAAGACCCACTCTTTCGGAGGCTCTACTGAGGTCATCGAGCATTGTACTGAGGTCCTCCATAGTCTCAGCCATGACTACGATATCGTCGGCAAACCGAAGGTGAGTTATGTACTCGCCGTTGATGTTGATGCGAGCCCCTTTCCAGTCCAGAACCTTGAAGATATCCTCCAGTACAGCGGTGAACAGTTTCGGAGAGATAACGTCTCCCTGTCTTACACCTCGCTGCAGAAGTATAGGTTTCGAGGTCTGATCCTGGAGTCGGACTGACATAGTGGCGTTTTCGTACAGACACTTCAGCACTTCGATGTACCGATAGTCGATCTGGCACCGTTGAAGAGACTGCAGCACAGCCCATGTCTCGATCGAATCAAAGGCTTTCTCGTAGTCCACAAACGCTAAGCAGAGAGGCAAGTTATATTCTTCGGTCTTCTGTATAACCTGTCGCAGCGTATGTATGTGCTCTACGGTGCTAAAGCCTTTACGGAATCCGGCTTGTTCGGGAGGCTGGAAGTCGTCAAACCTGCGCGCGAGACGGTTCGTGATGACTCTCGTATAACATTATATGAAGCAGCATTTCTTTGGGTGCGGTGCAGGTGTGATTTCAAGCGCATGCGCCTTTTCAGCTTTGTTTTTAGGATGGTTACACGCATCTGCAATGCTTTTGGTATTGCAGAATAGACTGATGTTCAGTCACGAGCACTAATATGTCAACACTTGGCAACTTTCAATTGCGATTTTTTCGCGAAATACGGCATTTTACATAAACCTATAGGTTCGAAAATACTATGTTCGTAATAGCATACATTTTCATTAAAAAATAAAGAAGAAAATTGCCTTTGAATAAAGCCAAGTGTATACATACTTATGGTCGTGACTATTCATAGGCAGCGGTGATCAATCACCATCATGTGGGCTATTGTGAACTTTGTACTAACCATGACAACTATACTTCTTATCGGAGCTCATTACTAACAATTTCACTGGTGTGCCAAGTGATTTATGGTTCTCACCTCCCCCTATCGAACGATCGAGCTTACAATGGGGTACCGACCCACTAACAACATTTTGTACAGTAACCATTTGTGTATCACTACGTGCTAAAAAAAGAAATAAAGTGTGTTCTCTTTACTGTTACAGATCCTCAAACGGCAAGAGTACTTTGGCAAATATGGCAAAATTCACAAAGTAGTTATAAACCAGAGTACCACGTATGCAGGGTCACAGGTGAGAAATATTAAGACATACTAACTGCTCAAAGATTTTCGGCAAAGAGAAGGCCTGTAAAAGATGGCGTCGAGAGGTTCTTTTTAGGTAAGTATCTCGAGTAACAGTCAAATGTTTGGCTTTAAGACTGCATGACTGAGTCATGCGACGTTACTGGGGTTTAAATATATGAATTAAATCCGTTTTCTTTGGAAATAAACCGATCACCAAGCTTTGCCTGTGATCAATATTTATTGCCACTGAGAAAAAGCTTTTGGCCTGCAGGGGGTTTATTACGACAGTTTAAAAAAAAAGTCTAGATTAAAGCTATGTAATGAAACATAACGTATACACTTTGTGTCAGGTTTTATGTAGATATAAAAATAAATGTCCCACCAAAGATTAATGTTGGTTCCTTCTCTGTTTGAGACTTTAAATAAGGACAAATCCCAGTCCAATATGATTGCAACCTAACCTCCCGTAGGCCCGCATGGTGGATTTCCTTCCCTCTCTCAGTGGAGGCCTGTGAATCCCAGCAGTCGGAACATTATAGTCATATATAGAAGATTTTGACTTCTAACTAGATTAACTCAAAAGTGTAAATTGCGTTCCCCAGGGTCCGTCTGCGTCAGCGTACGTGACGTACGTGTCGCCGTCAGACGCGCTGCGAGCCATCCAGGGCGTCAACAACGTGACGCTGGACGGGCGGGTCCTAAAGGGCTCGCTCGGTACCACCAAGTATTGCGCCAACTTTATGAAGAACCAGCCCTGTCCCAAGCCAGACTGCATGTATCTGCACGAGCTAGGTAGCGTATATGTGGATATTTCGTAGCATTTTTGACTAAGGACTGATTTTTTTCAACGCCAGATATGTTTACACATACATAAACATAACTTCACGCCTGTTTATGCCAAAGGATTAGGCAGAAGTGTACCGATAGTACCCATCCATACTAATATTTTAAATTCGAAAGTAACTCTGTTTTTACCAACGTCACAGATAAGTTTTTGTAGGGGAAAAATGTCAAGAATTTAAAATTATTTCTCGAGTTGATAAATGATATTTGAATACTCCTATTACATGAAACCTAAACGTGGTGAAATATACGTAATACTAGCAGCGCCCCGCGGTTTCACCCGCATAAGTTTCGATCCCGTGGGAATATAGGGATAAAAACTATCCTATGTCCTTCCCCGGGATGCAATGTATCTCTATACCAAATTTCATCTAAATCGGTTCAGCGGTTTAAGTGTGAAGAGGTAACAGACAGACACACTTTCGCATTTATAATATTAGTATGGATTATTGGGTGTAATTTGTTACGGTCGCGAATTATATTTTGATCATCATACAACCTAATACTGCAAATTGCAAAAAAACATAAGAGAAATTGAATTTAGTGAGCTTCCCGGGCAATATCGCTTGCGGGTAAAATGGACAAGCTAAACCCATTATCTCAACCTGAAGCTGCTATGATGTGACTGTCTACGTTGTTTTATAGAGGTATGAGGAACAGGGTGTAAATTCACTCAACCTCCATAGAAAAGGGAGGATACTCCGACCAGACGGGTGTTGTGTCTGGCGGACAACTGCCCAATGATTCATGTCGGGCCGTTATGTCTATGCTAGTTGCGCGGTAAACTCTGCTTGCGAGATGCAGGATTTTTGCGTGACGTCAGTATGACTTGTTGTTCTCATTGTAGATGCCGCTACAGTTTTAAATAATGGTGATGGTGTATATTTCTAGGTGATTCAAAAGCGTCGTTCACGAAGGAAGAGATGCACGCGGGCCTGCACCAGGTGTACGAGCGAAAGCTTCACAACCAACTGTTGCAGTCGCAGCGGGACAAACCAGATGACAAACACAACAATAGTTCAGGTAAGTGCCTTTCATTGATAGCATGATAACTGTGATTAGTGGTACACTCTACGGACCATGTAAGGACTAGTCTCGTAACATGTGTCACGGGACTCTGGTGTTTCACGACTGGTGTATAGAACCGGGCTTCTTTATATTAGAATAGATGCCATAACCCATTTAATTAAACAGTCGCAACAGTTACCAATAAAATATGTGACATTTATCGTTATTGTAATGTAAATCCGAGTCAAAAACGAGCATGGAGGCATGATGTAAAAAATCGAATTCGATAGTATTAGCTCAGCAGTATTTTTTATGTGACCTTTTTAATAATATAATGATTTAGGTTGTAAGTCGTGGATCTTTTTATAGTGGTTATGAGTCGTCAGAAATCCAAAAGTCTGACAACCAGTCTTAACTAGGGGTTTCGTATTACCCAATAACCGGGTTTTGGAGGTCAGATAGGCAGTGACTCCATGTAAAATACTGGTAGTTAGCTGTATCCAGTTAGACTGGAAGCAGACTACAACATAGTTGGGAAAAGGCTAGGCAGATGATGAATGCGTTAGCTGGTCTCACGTTATGTGTGTGCGCATCTGAACGCAAAACCGCCGAAACCTTTTAAGCCAAAACTGACCTTTAAAAACTTAAATAGACATGCCATCACAAAGATTTTGTATACATGTGCTAAACAAGTTTCGTTGGAAACTCGTAGGCGGCCTAACAAATAAAATAAACTTCATTGCATGACGTCAGAATAGGCTTAATCTAACACTATAACAAAAAACCAGTTATCTTGTTTACCATAATTGTACCGTTTTTGTTATCCGTGTCATATTATACCGTTTTGCAAAAACTTGTTAACATAATACGAACATATCTTTGATTAAAAATTACAAACGTTTTACTAAAAGCATTACGAAATTTAACTTACAGGTAATTCTAGTACGAATGCAGAAAAAAGCAGTTCAAAAGATGGTACGTATCATTATTTCTCTCAAAGAAAATATAAATCGGAACGTTCCAGAAAATTCTAATATTTGTTTTTCTGAAAATTTCAGGTAATCAATCGAACTTTATACCAACTACAGTGGTCACATCATCACATATAAACGTAGTCAATTCTTCTAAGTGAGTACCGTTTCGTGAAAGGTTTAACGGGCGTATACAGCTGAAAAAACAGTAATATGTGTAGAAGTTTATTATTTCAGGGATCCTTTAAATATCACAATAACTTGTAAATCATTTTTCACACACTGTTTCACAACACTTTTATCTTTAAATATAGACACTAGCTGTATTCGTCCTTAGGGGCTAGATTTGTTTGTACAGAGTGGTTGGCATTGGACGATTCAATATTATGACTCCCAGATTCGATCCTCAGGTGAAAACACGAACGGAATATAAATGGTAAGAATAAGGTAAATGGAGGCTCGCCTTTCTTTCATCAAGGTTAAACATAATAAGAGAGATGAGGGACTGTGCTAGAGACCCAGGGCAGGCAGACTAAAAGATCTGTTTGAAAAATCGCAGTGTAAATAGGGAACTTTAATTTTATATGATTGGTTCACATCTTCCAAAATCTTTGTCACTTTTAGCCGACTTAGATGACCGATTTAGATGAAATTTGGTACCTATAGAGATGGTTTGAGTCCCAGGAAAGGACATAGGATAGTTTTTATCCCGATATTCCCACGGGATTGAAACTTACGCGGTACGATACATTATAACAATATCAGACACTATAAAGTGGAATATGACAAATAATAAACAAACAGAAAGTAAATTTAATAAACGACATTACATGATACTGTAATTTATCAAACATTCCACTTTCTCTTGTCTGATGCCATAACACACTCGCTAAATAAGTATTACTATATTTGGAAAACACCAACATTCAGCGAGTAGTAGATTCTAATGAATAAAATAAAATTACCTTATCTATTTGTGCTGTTAAGCAGTGTTGCTGTGTTCTGGTTTGAAAGGTTTAATAACAGGCACGTGACACACAACAGCTTTGCCTCTTCAGCATACCTGCGATGCCTTAGGCATATGTCTATAGACGGGTAGATTTTCAAAATAGCATTTTTTGCTGTTCTTCCACAATAAGGCTTAAATATCCATTAAGCATTGCGTAAAATTTACTTCAGTTTATAATTTGTATTTTTTTTGTAACTAGTAATAAATAAAATCATAATATAAGTATGATAAAATATTTAAACTTACAAAAAACTATCCTGGAAATCATTTACCTCTCCGTTATTTTCTACACTACATTTATTGATCTCATGAATACTCAAAGTTCTTGCCTAAATTTTGTTTAATTTCACCCCATATGTAAAAATTATAGTGTATACTGAACAATTACTATATTAGTTACATCGGAATTTACCCCTTATGTTATTATTTAACCATTTAAAATTTTGTCACAAAGATTTCATCATTAACTTCGGCGATTTTTGTTTGATAAATTTTGTCGATCAAAAGAACTAAATTCAAGTATCCGAACGCATTCCGGGGGCCTTACCCCGCGCGGCCCCTCAGTCGTCGTTGATTTGTCCACCAAGCTAATAAAAAATAATAAAATTTCTCACAAAAATTGTCAAAATAAATCATAAAATGAAAATCTACCCAGACGTCCAAACCTGAAGTTGAAAGCTGACGTTATAATTCTGTAAAGCCATATTTGTTACGGTCGCGAATCATATTTAGATCAACATACAACCTGTCGCTGACCTGCAAATTGCAAAAAAACATAAGTAAATTTGAATTTCGCAGGCTACCTTAGTGCATCCCCCCTTAAACGACGCAAATCATTAGTTGCTCCAATTTTTTTTTGTATGCCACAGACAAGAAACTTGCTTACCATCAGCCGCGCCGCGTTCTTCATTACCATAAATAAAAGTATCGTTCCAAAGCCAGCCACTCCACACAAAACTCGTCCCTTAGCGTTAAACCTACACCCCGAAATCGATAGTTGAATACATGATATCGCTTACAGATCTAATAAAAAAGAATCTATAAACGGCAACAGTGGTTCGAGCAGTGCGGGAAGCAGTAACGGGGTTGGCAGCAATGGTAGCGGTAAGGAAGCCTGGCCCAGTCTCGGATCGTCGCCGCCATCAGATAGTCCCGCCAGAAAACAGCCCAGTCCTAAACCACAACAGTCTACGGGTAAGTAGCATTGTATTATTATCTCATTAAAACTATTGTTATAAGAGCATTTGGAAATTTTTAGGGGGTCAAATAGCTCCTATTTCCATGTTAGGGGCAAGTTCTATGAATGCTTGCTAAAAAAAACATTTCAATATTTGAGAAAAATGATGCCAGTAAACATTTAAACTTTTTGGCATGGCTTGCACTACAAATCACCAAATAACTTTAACGAAAACAAACATTTATGGACATAATTCTGTTTTGTCAACCTCTAACGAAGAAATATAAGTACGAACGTGACACATACATTCGTGTTGCGATAAACGTATTTAGTGATTGTTGGTGCCATCCGACCATAATTATGCATTCTTCCTATTTTCAGCAGCACAGGTGTTCCATTCGGACACATTTAAAATTGCTTCGCTGGAATGCTTAAGCTATGGTTTCCTCCGTGCCGGCTGTCATTCGTGGATCTTTGACAGTCGTTACGGGTAGTCAAAAGCCCGAAAGTCTGACAACCAGTCTTACCAAGGGGTATGGTATTATTCAGTAACTGGTATATGGAGGTCAGATAGGCAGTCGCTCCATGTAAAATACTGGTATTCAGCTGCATCCGGTGACTGGGGGCCGACCCCAACATAATTGGGAAAAGGCTAAGCAGATCATGTCGAGTTGAAAAAGACAGATTTTTCTGAAATCGTATATGACGGAAACGTTCTTCTAGGAAACTAGCTTTATTCCATAAAATAGCTTTGTTTTCGCCAAATCAACAATCAGTCACGCACTCCCTTGGCTTCAAATCTTTACCGTATCCATTCGGTTACAAATTACTTTAATCTACTTATCTTATTTGGGACTCGAAAGGGAATAGTTAATAATACGCAAATTATTATATTTCCAGTTAAGTCACAAGAAAACGGCACATCAGAATCTTCCAGTCCCACGCAACAGGTTCAACAACAGGCTCAAACAAAACAGAGTAAAGACACACACACAGACAGCAACATCAAAAGAAGCAAGGAATCAAATAGCACAAACGGCCAAAATAGCAAGAAAAGTAAAACTGACAAATCCAAACAAAAGTCTAGCAATAGTATTAATAATGATAATAATAACGATACCGAAATATTAGATACCAAACAATTTAGTAGCACACAGACGAATCACACATCAGTGTTTGACAACGACTCACAGAGTTTCCTGTCAAGCGAGCTAGATGAACTGGAGTCAGAAAGACACTCGTTGCTAGAAAAGCATTCTCTCCTAGACAGTTCTTCCCACTCTTTATTGGACGATGAGCAACACGGTCTACTCGAACCTGAACATAACCCACGCCGCTTGCTCCCAGGTCTTGATCACCTCCACCAAATCCACAAGAGCCCCATGCTAAATGGCTATGGCTTGCTAGACAGAGATCCCCTCACATATTTATCCAACGACAGACAAATTAGTCAAATTAACCAAGGCCTCATGGATCAAAAGGAACTCATGTTAAGGGATCGCAGCCAAAGTGAAATGCTTATGAGACAAAATGAATTATTGGCGAGGCAACACAATGTTATGGTCGAGCCGAAACATTATATGCAATCTAGTATAGGACTCGAGTCAGCTAGTGAAATATTAGGTAAGGTTCTATACAGCGGATTTCTTTATTCATTGGTGAAACTGGTTTCCTGATATCAGAATTTCAAGTAATTACGTGCGACACATGGGCGAGTCCTTCGGGGTAATTGCGTAACACACTATCAGTAGCAATGGCTTTCATTTTGACAGTTCAACAACATTCATTGCGTTATTTACGTTGTTGAGCACACACATTTTCGAACATATGAAGTAATGGATTAGCAATATCCTTCAAAATGATTCAGATTGAAGGTGTGTTACTCAATTACGGTGCGTGTTGACTTGAAAGTATGATCTTTTTTTTTTTTGCGTTTCGATACCCATCATTTCAATGGAGTTTCGCCAACTAATAAAAACAACGCAGTATATCTTTTCACGATGTTTCACTTGTGTTGTTGGTTGCGGGTGTAATAGTTAAAATCTTTGTGCAGGTGCTAATTTCCATCAAAATCCCAATATGCTTCCACCGTTCGGTATGCGCGTAGACAATTCCATGGGTGGTAGTTCAATGTCGGCGAGTTCACTGGCGGGCAACTCAATGGGCAATTCGATGGGCAACTCGATGGGCAATTCGATGAGCAATTCGATGGGCAATTCGATGGGCAACTCAATGGGCAACGCAATGAGCAACTCGATGGGCAACTCAATGGGCAACGCAATGAGCAACTCGATGGGCAACTCAATGGGCAACGCAATGAGCAACTCGATGGGCAACTCAATGGGCAACGCAATGGGCAACTCAATGGGCAACTCGATGGGCGGATTCATGATGCACAATCAACAGTTGCTGCAACAGAATCAACAACAGATGCAACAGACTGGCCTTGTCAACGGATTCGATACACCACAATCGGCAGTGAGTATTTTTATTTATCAGATGTTTTTAATATAATTATTAATAAATAAATAATAAAAACTTTGTTAATCAAAAGCTTACAGAGATTTTACATTGGCCCCAAACTAGGCAAGCCTATATCTTGGGCACCAATATGGATTTATTATATAATTTATTCATTATTTTTAGCTTATTTTCACAATCAATGTGATAAAAAAGATGATAATCTATCGCTTTATTAAGTTAGGATGATTCACATAAATTTCGGAAGATCACCATTTTGAATTTCCAATCGGAACATCTTGTGAATCTGTCTGCAGTCTAGTTGTTAACGAACAATGTGAAAAATGAAAGGCGAAATGTTGTTGTACAGACACATTACGCTACCCGAACCTGTCAAATTTTCCCAATCAAACTTGAACCTTATGAAGTAGTGATAAAGTTAAAAATCTATTAAATAAATTTGACAGATTGTAGTAGGTTGATGCGCTGGCGTCTACTATAGAAACAACTCTGCCGACCTCTTCGGGCGTGATGTGATGTCGTTATGTGTTAGTTTTTATATTATTTTATATCTTTACCACAGAACGAAGTGCGGTATCTAGCTGAGAACATGGACAAGTTCTTCACAGACTTTCACAAGGCACAACAGATGAGGCTACAGTTACAGCGAGGCACAGACGACAGACGCCTAGATCACGCCCACTACCCACAGAATATGCTCAGCGCGCAGAACCTGGAGATGCAGCACAAACAAAGGTAATATTATTGTAGAACCGACATTGGACACCCTATAAAAACAACAACGAAAAATTAATGTAAAAGTTACCAATGATTTTGAATATAATTTGTGAAAGAAGTACAAAATCTACGCGTCAAAAATATCCTGAAGTTTTTAATCATCATGGTTCAAACACAGAAAGCCATTCAAAATAGCACCGCTTTCCTGTGTTCAAAAGCTGCGTAACATTCAACAATCATAAACACGCTTAAATATGAAATAATTTTATTTTTAATTTCTCTTTTAATAATATTACAAACGTGTCCTGCGTCAACCTGCTCCTAAAGGTTATAAAGCGCTCCTGGGCTTCATAGATCATCCATACATAAGCTCACGCCTTTTTCCCATGGGGATAGGCAGAAACTACAGAACGCCACCTGCTACGATCCTTTTTTTTTTTTTTGGGTGGAAATCATCAAATGACCCCTCCCGCTCTGGGTGGAGCGGAAGGGAGTGTCAGACTCTTACTGACTAAAACCCACCCGTGTTCCTTCCTTAGCCCTTTATGTTCCGGGCCAGCGGTAACCCTTTCGGACAATCCCGCTGCCCCGGCAGGCTTCGGCCCTAACGGGCCCCTTCATTGGTGCTGACATGTCTTTGAGGCGCGCGTGGAACACGTACGTCCTGATCGGACGGTGAGCTACCTATTACTCACCGCCCGCAGGCCCGCGCCTATGGTGGCCGGAAGTCGTCACGCGGCTCCCGACGCCCGGAGCGTCTCCCGCGGCGGCTGGGACGTGAGGCTCTCTCCCTCAACCATCCCACCACCTCATTCGCTAGCATGACTGCTTCGCATATACATACTCCTTTTGCTTCGTTCACGTTCATACATCTGATCATACACGCACGCCGGTTGCGATTACTACGAACCTAAACTTTCTGAAAAACGTCTCCATTAAGGTCCCATTTAACCCCACAATCTAGACTATTTACAGTGTTCCCATCCCATGAGTGTGTATGTTATTGTTAAACTATAATAAAACTTCCAGAATGAACAATATACGTGGTAATGAAGGCAATGGCGGTCGCGCAGCCGGTGACGGCGACGATGACCTAGACTTCGACCCCTTCAAGGAAACACAGAAGGCGTTCGCAGAACTTATGGAGACAGAAATGATGCAAAACACAGTTTCTAGCGGGTAAGTTGAAACTACCGTACACATAGGGACAGTTTCTCGAACGAAATTTATCGCAAAACTAGCTGTTCCCCGCGGTGACACACGCTGCGCGGCTCCTAAGGGTCGTAGCGTGATGTTATATAGCCTATAGCCTTCCTCGATAAATGGACTATCCAACACAAAAATATTTTTTTAATTCGAACCAGCAGTTCCTGAGATTAGCGCGTTCAAACAAACAAACTCTTCAGCTTTATAATATTAGTATAGATTAATGTGACTATAGGCCGACCGCTTAAGTGATGCGATTGGCTGTTGATAATTCATTCAACCAATCATAGCAGAGAGAGCTGTGGTGGCTCAGTGGTAACGGCCCCGACTTACGAGTTGTAGATAGTGGATTTAAAAGACAGGCACTTTGTGTAAATAATTTCATCACCACTGCTTTCAAAACTGTGAAGGATACCACCGTGAGGAAACCGGAATGTCCTAGAACTAAAAATTCGTAGACATGTGACATCTACCAACCCGCACTGGGCCCGCGTGGTAGAATACAGCCCACTCCCTCTCGAATAAGGGAGGCCTGCGTCCCAGCAGTGGGAACATTATAGGCTGATTCGAGAAACTGGCCGATAGTCGATGTTGCAAGCTGACCCAAAAACCACTACTAAACGTTTAGCGCTGAACGAATTTTACATACGTTTCTGTCTATCGTTTGAAGATGACCGAGACAGTGTGACGTTTTAAACGAATATTCCCGATCAGTAACACCTTGTCCACACTGTTGATGATCGGGAAAAAAGTCCACAGTGTTGACGAACGCGAAAATACGCGCATGGACATGGAGTTGCGGATACCAATCCGTATTACCTAAGTTTAGCGTTAAACGTATTTCGTGATTGGTTGTGTAAGCGGCTGGTTGCAAAAATATAATCACAGCGGAATTTATGTTATTTGATATTTCTTTCTTCTAATCTATAGTTGTAAACCCAAATTTTATCGAAATCCATTCAGTGGTTAAGGCATGAAACGGTAACACTCAAACAGCGGTACTTTCGGATTTATAATATTAGCTTCCGCCCGCGGCTTCGCCCGCGAGGTATTTAGATAAAAACTATCCTATGTGTATCCCTGGGATGCAATCTATCTCTCTGCCTAATTTTATCTAAATCCCTTCAGTGGTTTTTGCGTGAAAAGGTAACATACAGACAGACAGAGTTACTTTCGAATTTATAATACTATATGGAATTATGGATGGCCAAATAGAGGACAGGCTATTGCTAAGAAGATGGTCGTGTAGATATATCACCTTATGTAGTATTTAGAGATGAAAATCTGAAAATGTTACGATGTTCATGTTATTTGTCTACAAATGCTAGAGTCTAATAGGTAAAGTCAAATTGGCTTTGAATGTAGCCTCTAAGGGCAAACCCACAAGCAGCAAATACCATTTTGTTTAATAAAATACGTGTTTTTCTTTTATTCCAGTGACAATATGGACCGTGTCCGCCGCTCCCGCCTCGCCCCGCCCGGCTTCAGTCATATGAACGCGTTCGGTTTAGGACAGCCCCCCCGCCCACAACAGACACACCATCAAAGTAATTGTCATTTCTTATTACTACTTAGAACGAGCGCGCGTCATGTGGTTCTTATGTCGTGGAAATAAGGTACCAATTTTATATGATTGACGCGCGTTCGTGAAATTTTATTATCATCTTTATCTGTACCCGGCCATAGATATGACAAATTGTGCTTTGGAAAGAGACTTGCACGTAAATGACACTCCGCAAAGTTTTCCTGAAGCTCGATGAGTCATATTTTCTACCGTGAACAAAGTTTATCAATATGACATTCTCGAAAATGGACTCCTTTTTCGAGAAGGAGAAAGGAGAGGAGGAGGGGCCATCATGGTGGGCTAGCGGGATTATGATCGCAGTATTGAATTATCTATGTATATTAATTTACAGCTGCCTTTTTTTTATTTATTTTATAATGAAACATTTTATTTATCTACACGTTTATTTATCTTGGTAAGATTGGTGATTTCAGTATGTTATCAGCTCAGTAGTGGATACTGCCACCCCCTTTATTATTTCCCTTTGCTTGTTTGTTATGTATCCCAACGAGCCACAATGCTCGACGATGACTTAGCTAGAAACTAGTCAGGACATTTCTGTTATAACCAAGAAACAGTTGTCCTTACGTCGCATTGTGTCCTTTTCAGGTTATAACTCAAATAGCGCCATGTTCTCAGACTGGACTCAGATGGACCCCGCGATAATGTCGACGTCGGTGAACTTCGGGAAGAACGTGGGCGTCAGCAACGCGACGAACAGCAACAGCAACGCGTCGCTCAGCCAGCAGCAACAGGAGCTGTTTGCGCGGTTCAACCAGCTCAGCGTGCAGCCCAACGGCGTCAAGCTACACGCGGGCAACACGGGCATGGGCGGCCTGGGCAGCATGAGCAACATGGGCGGCGCGGGCTCGGGCTGGGGCCAGAAGCTGGGCTGGGGCGTGGGCTACGCCGGCATCCCGCTGCCGCCCGGCTTCGCGCCCGCCAAGCCGGCGCAGCACCCCGCAGAGTGCATCGACGCGAAGTAGACCCCACACATGTGCAATTCGACTGGTCCTCAACGGCGGATATTATATTTTCTATTCAGTAATATTATTGTTTCTTTCCGTTGGTGATGTGATCGAAAAATCTTTGTATTAAGAAAGAGCATATTTTAACGAGAGAAATATGATAACAAAGGAATTTGTAAAATAAATTAACCTATTTGTTTTATTTAAAAAGTTTGATTTATTTATTTTCGTTCGGTCTCGACTCGCTCCCCTGTGATGATTTATCATATTTCTTAGAGTGAATTATTTTTTCGTTCTTTACTGCGTTTCGCTGAGCGCAATATATATGTATATTCGTTATATATTATCTATATATTTATTAGAATCATATTCCTGTTATGACAGATTATATTTTCTATATTAAATTGAGATGCCAATAACTCTCTGTTCCATTTGTACCTTATTGAGCCATTAACCATGAGAAAGATCATTTAAATTAAAGCAAAAAATTATACATTCACTCTTTTAATGACATACCTTATCATTCAAAACAGAAAACGATAAAACGAAGAGTTGCATCGACGACGAAAATAGTTCATTCAACAGGTGTTTGATAAAAATAAAATTGTTTTTTTTTTTTTAGTTCTGACTCAACCATCAGGTGTTTTAATCCATTAGATTACAGCCTCAAGATAACATCTAAGAAGATATAAGTAAAAAACCTGAAGTTTCAAGCCCCATCCTCTGCAGATATTTTTAGGTTTTCTGTTGCTGTCTAAATATGACTTAAAATGAATAAGAAATCCTTACTTATTACAATTGTTTTTTCGACTATTCCACAGTCCAATGTCACCGTAGAAAGACTCCAGTTTTGTCTTTCCTACTTCTTGGGTCCGTCTCAGCATGGATGAATAAAATTATCTATGGCATCAGGCAGGAGCAGGTTAGTCTGTTTAAGCTTTTAGTCCGTCATTATACACCCGGGGATCCTGTCCGTCCCATGGCACTTCTTTCCCATTGTGCCATATGTATAGGCCTGCGCCGCAAGGTTCTATGGCTAGTTTTGCCGGCAAGGTCGCTGCGTCATCCGGGGTTATTGACCCACCTCCGCGGGTCATGTCTGACATTACATACCCTGGATGCACGCAGTTTACTGTTATACCTGAAATAAGATTAAATCATTACTCTCCTTTTGGTTTCTCCATAGTGTATAGTTTTGTTTTTGTGGGTTTTATGTACACGCCTATATGAAATGTGCTTTCTATGCACATTTCAGTCAGGCGTGTACAGTCAACAAAGGAGATAAGTACCTTTACAGGAGCGTCGGATACAGTTGAAGTTTACTAAGAAACCGATGGATGTTCTGGACTGAAATTTAATATAATAAATGAGCTGTTTGTTTTCTATTAATAAAATTAACTTTTATTCGAGAACATCCATCGGTTTCTTAGTAAACTTCAACTATATCCGACGCTCCTGTATACTTATCTCCTTTGTTGACTGTACATCAATCAGACGTGCTCACCTTCATGCGCATACGCAACGTTATGGACATATAAAGGCGTTACCGTCCTTTGGGTCTGGCCGCAGTCAGGGAAAAATGTTGAACGTTGGCTTGGCCTAAATAGGACAACGATATTTCTTTGCACAAAATAAAAATCCCGGAACTTCCTGGGAATGGCACGTCAGTGTCGAAATATGCATTTATGTGTGAACATGAAATTCTGTTCGTTGGTAAGCGCATCACTTGAGAACGTTTGGATAGATACGAGTATTTTTTTAAATAAATTTTTGTCAAACATCGAATACCGGTTTTTACGGAAAGAAAGATTGGAAAAGTGGCCCATTTAATTGCAGAATTGGGGAAAGTTCTTTTTCTATGAGATTTCTGTTTATTGGGACGTCTGTCGGGTCGGCTAGTGTTAAAGATGCAAGTACCTTTCGACGATAATCTTCGATGCAACATAAAAGTATAGGCGTTGACTGCAACCTTCGAAACAACATACGGCGAATCGCCCCATCCTTTATTTACTTCTAGGTCCTGCTGCACATCTTCAACATAACTGCTAATCAAACTCTTAAGTTCTTGCAAAGTCAAAGTCTCCGAACTGAATTCCTTCCTCAACTCTTCAGAAGGTATTCTAGATAAATGAGCAGACGAACTGGTGATATTCACGATTTTCGCGCCACTTTTCACCAATGGCAAGATGGCTTCCGTAAAATCAACCAATGCCGTGAAGTTTATGGATACTGTTTGTTCCGCTTGGAGAGTTTTTGGTTCTGGCGCGTCTTTCAAAAAAAGAATTCCAGCATTGTTGATGAGAATGTCCACGTCTTCATTTGCATCACTGATATGCTGTACAAAGCTTTTAACACTTTCGGTATCTGTGACGTCGAGTTGATGAAAAATAGGAATGAGTCCCAATCTTCCTAATTCTTCACACGCTTTTCTTCCTCTATTTTCGTCTCGCGAGGTTAAATAGACCCTCCCATCATATTGTTCACAAAGTGTTTTAACTATTGAGAATCCGAGTCCTTTATTTGCTCCAGTAACCACGGCTATTTTCTTTGACGACATTTTTGGTGCAACTACATATAAAATTAAACCATAAGTATACAGTTATCAGGGGGCCTAAAAAGGCCACTCTGGAGAATCATAAAAGGATAACATTATGAATCGTAATATGGCGAAGACAGTCGGTGTTTTTCTTTTTTTCTCTGCACTACGTAGGTACCTTTATTCAAAGAGATTGGGATTGGATTTGGATTGGATTGATTGGTATTTTAGCACAGACAAAAAATAACTGAAAAATGCTTCACCAACGGTTAACTGTCCATTATATTATCCTTTTATAATTCTGCCTAAGTGGCCTTTTTAGGCCCCCAGCTCTGTGACATTGATTATGCAATAAAGTTCAGGGATATCAACTGTTATCTAAACAAATATTTTGACAACTGCTATAGATATCTGAATGAATTGATTTGTTTTATAAATTCTCTAGTCTAATGATCGGCGTCAGTGCCTCGTCTACGAGACAGACCTTGGAAGCTATGGCGCGGCGACATTATTTGGTCAGAAGATCAGAAGAAAGGCAGTGAAGGGAGATGTGGGAGTCATTGGGAAGACTTCTGCCTGGCAGTGTCCTAGTTTGTATAGGATGATTGAATAACCGGAAACCATTGCAGACCGGTAAGTTCCAGTTTATTCTACAACCTGCGAAAAATAGCAAGCGCAAGCTATAGAATCCCTAATATTTCCAATTTGTAGCTGCCATAGAAATAAGGCCGCCCACTTTACGTAGCTGTTATAGACTGTTTTTTTTTTTTGTTAGTATCTAATGAATTTTTCTAGTGTAGGTAGGCATACAATAAAGTATCATCATCATTTCAGCCGAAAGACGTCCACTGCTGGACATAGGCCTCCCCCAAGCACTTCCACTTCGACCGGTTCTGTGCTTCTCGCATCCAACGGTATAATTAAATAATTTCTTTAATCTATTGCCGGTGGTACTTAGGCAACAATATGTTAAAGCAGTACGTTAATTAAACGGTTGAATGCCGTAATTACAGAAACAATTGAAAAGCCATTGTGTCTCGTGTGGATCCACGTTCCGGCAAAGTACAAGGTTAAATATGACAGCGTAGTTTGAGCATGGCAAGATATACAAAGGATGCAAAACAAAAACATAACCTGTACACCAGGAAAAAGGGTTACGGGTACCTAAATAGTATAAAAAAATCAAATGAATGGATTTTAATTTGAACATACCTTATAACGTGAAATATTATTTTGATTGATCCATGGATTAAGTTTTAAACAGATGTGACCTCCCGTATTATTATTATACCTACTCTTTGGATGTGACTGACTGACTATCCTTTCGAAAGCGACATCTGGGTTTAACTTCACGAACTAAGTACCAACATGGATTGTACGTACAAGCGATAACCGAATGGGGGTCAGTGGAACAACTGCCCTATTTATCACGATCCGGGATTCTGTTTATATGTCACAAGTCATGTGAAATGCTAAACCTTAGCTACCTGATTAGAAACACGACAAAGCGTCTTCTAAAATCTGGGACCCAGAACGTTAGGCACGGTAATTATGCTTATTCCAAATGAGGCGCAAAGAGTATTCTAACGGGTTGTGGTTAGAATGATTAACCATTCATGATGCATTCATGCTAGACTTTATCAACCGTCTAGTGAATTATGACCATTAGAAGAGGAAACTTACCGTCACCCTTGCAGCCACGCAATAGGAAAGCATGGAAGTCAAATGGCCAAAATCTTAGCTTGGAAACCTTTAAATCACGCTTGATTTTGGCGCCGTTCTGTATTGGTGGTTGCCAAACAGTAATAAAGTGCCATCTACATTTAACGCTTACAAACTAAGAAACAAAACAGGTTTAGTCACAATCGGAAACTAGGTTAACCCGCGCGTTAGCGTAACGTAACGTAAGCGTAGTGATCACAGTGTTAATTCATGACAATTCTAGAATAATTCGACGTAATGCTTCAGCTACCAACGATATTCACACCTCCAATATTTGGAGACGACACGCTACTACGATCAATAGATTGGTTAGAGGGCTTACCTTGGAAGCAGGAAAATGTGAAAAAGGAAGATGACAAGTATGAAATATGCATACATGTGAAGGACTATGCCCCGGAAGAGATTTCTGTGAAGACAGCTGACGGGTTTATCGTGGTTGAGGGAAAGCATGAAGAGAAACAGGACGATTATGGTTATATTGCTCGGCAGTTCATGAGGAGGTTTCAAGTTCCTGAGGGGTGCCGGATTGAGGAGGTTCAGTCAAGGTTGACTCCAGATGGCTTGCTGATAGTCTCGGTCTCAAGAGTGCCAGTGATAAAGAAAGATACTGTGATACCTGTTAAACATGAGGTCTCATCAAAAAGTAAATTGTGATAAAAAAAAATATTGCAATATTAAATGGTGACTTGTTTTTTTTGTGATGGATTTCCTAATCAACATTCTACTTGGTTGTATTTCTGTTGATTACCTATTTTCAAAGGAAAGCGGTGATATGTGTACCTAAATAAATATTTTAGTTAGGTATAGATTTATGTTTTTAATTCATGATTTGAATTGTGTGATATTAAATTTATTCATTGCCAAGGTGTGACCTTTTATTTTGCCCAAACCCCTTATCTTTATGATATGTGACGATATTTTTATAATCTTAGATAACGTACAATTGACAATAAGCTGAGATTGGGTTGCAAATGAGATTTCTAATCCTATGGAATAATCTTATAAAAATAATAAAGGTAAATCAAAATTAATCAAATTTTTCTCTTTTTGTAAACATTGTTCCTAGGCAGCTCTGGACAGAAAAAGGTGGAAAGAGGGTAGGGAGGCCTTTGCCCAGCATCAGTGGGATATTAATGGCAAATAATATGAAATAATAAATGTATAATAATAAATTAATCATCATCAATCCTTTTTCTATGTTAGATTTTGCCTTTGAGTGGCTAACATGCGGCCCAATGGCCCACTTGATGGGAAGTCACTGCCACATGTTGTGGCAATCTACAATACCAGAGCCTGGTTGCCTTGCCATCCGAGAGACAAAGCTGACATGTCTCATTTGCTTACCACCTACAACACCCAATACACTGGCACCTTTCTAACTGAAGCTAGCACGCTGCGTAGCGACAGAAATAGTCAATTTCTAAGACTAAATATACTAGCTCTACGAAGTAGGTACAATCAACAACATCGTCCCTTGTTAATTGACGATTAAATAATTGATGAATTAAATCTATATCTGTACTAGAAACCGGTATGTCCTAGAACTAAGAATTTGAAGACGTGAAAACTAGCAACTCGCACGTGGGCCCGCGTGGTGGATTGTGGCACACTCCCTCTCACCGAGAGGACGCCTGTGTCCCAAGAAATGCCAACAATGGAAACATATATAGGCTCTCTATAAAGCAAAGCCTAGACCCAGGCACATTTTAAATGTGTATTCTGTGTACGTCGTAAATTATAATAGACTATAATTTTGCCGGAAAGTAGTGAATAGTAATGATGACTGAACATGTAGGTACGTAGACGTACCTTTGTTGAATTCGTCTGTAACATTGTATTAGGCTTAGCAACAATTAATGTATCAGTTTTACCGGCTTATATGCCGGTAAATATTTTTTAATACTGTAGTATTAAAAGATAAAGACAAACGTAATCTTTGGTTATTTTAGTTGATAACATTTGATTTGGCTGCGTGTTTCAAATGTCTCTGTTCTCTAATGATATGATTGACATAGTTTAAATTCCAGTAGCTGTTTGTAAGCCGCTGTTTGGAAGCCATTATTTCCCTGTTGCAAGGCAGTAAGGTTTATTTTTGCTTGTGTTGGACTTGGTTCGATGTCCTGATGTTATATCTCTGCCCTTGAATCTTGAATTCAGTTTGCCGGCAGAGCCGAAGTGATGCAGACTCCTCGCTGTGATAAGAAATAATTAATTAATTTAAAGGTGTGTGACAAAGGTTAATTTTTAAAATGAAAGTGGTTACCATTGAGGAGTTCAGTTTTTTTTATACATCTATGTCGAACCTGATTCAGTCCAAGGAAGGTTTCATTTATAAACCGACTATTTAAGGGTGAATACGTAACCAGGTACTTGTTTGTAGTGAGTTAGTGAGCAAACAGCAACGAATTCGCGCAGGTTTGTGAAAATATTGCTCAAGATAATATTCTGTATTTACTAACGTCTCGTGGCATTTCAATTGCGCTACCTATGTCAATTAAAAACCAGTTAAGTACATATAAAAACTGTATACCGCGGCTTTAGTGTTAGTTAAACACTGCTGCTGACTATTATATACTACATTCTTTGTTTACTTATGTCCCGTGTGTACTGCAGTTTGCGTTTAAGTAGTTGAGATTAATTTGATATAATATATTTTTTATTTAATTTTATTAATATATATCTTCATTTTATAAATACATAAATTACATAAGTATTTAAATATTTTAAAGTAAGTACTTATAAATAAAATATATAAAAAATAGTGGCCCACCGGTATCCAAAATAGGGTCCAAGCTACCTGTGGTCAGGGGAACCTCCTAATTACTAGCTGCGCCCCGAGGTTTCACCCGCATAAGTTTCGATTCCGTGGGAATATCGGGATAAAAGTGTTCTATGTGTTAATCTAATGTATAAGCTATATTACTGCAAAGTTTCATCAAAATCCGTTCAGGAGTTTTTGCGTGAAAGAGTAACAAATATCCATCCATCCTCACAAAGTTTCGCGTTTATATAGCAGCGCCCCGCGGTTTCACCCGCATAAGTTTCGATTCCGTGGGAATATCGGGACAAAAAGTGTTCTATGTGTTATTCTAATGTATAAGCTATATTACTGTAAAGTTTTATCAAAATCCGTTCAGAGGTTTTTGCGTGAAAGAGTAACAAACATCCATCCATCCTCACAAATTAACGTTCGCGTTTAATATTAGTAGGATTACTAGCAGCACTCCGCGGTTTCACCCGCATAAGTGGCGATCCCGTGCGAATATCGGGATAAAAAGTATCCTATGTGTTAATCCTGGTTATAAACTATCTGTGTACCAAATTTTATCCAAAACCGTTCAGTAGTTCAATCGATTTTGACAATTCAACAACATTCATTCATTCATTTTATTTACGTTATTCAGCAGACACATTTTTCGAGCAAACGAAGCAATGGATTAGCAATATCCTTCAAAATGATTCAGTTTGCGATTGATAGTGTGTGACGCAAATAAGGTGCAGATATAATGCCGGAAATTTGTAGAAAAAGTCCGGTCATTCGGCACTTTTAATTCTCTCTTTTTTCCATAATCAATTTTTTTTTTCGGATTTTAAAGAAAAATGGCTGGACAAAATTAAATCACAAGGCCGGACGAGGGGTCAAACAGCCGGACAAATCCGGACGGACGATAAGCCTACCTGAACCTAGATCATGCAGTGGTACAAAACAAAATAGGGCCAGCGCACAATAAGCAACAAAATGCTCGGACAGTCTTCATTGACAAAATGTATAATGAACTAAACCTTTACTAAAAATAGAGCTGTTTAAAATAGCATACGGGAACACAAGCCAATTATCTTTTACACGCTATTTTAAACTCCACGTTCATTAATATAGGGCCCCTTTTCTTAATTGATTTGTGTGTGAGCGAAGTCGTTAAAAAATACCGAGAAAACAAAAATAAATCCTTTTTTTTATATGTGTAAAATAAAAGCTTGCTAAAGCATTTAAATAAGCTCTACCTACTAAACAATCCCTAGATACTACTATCTAGAAGATGAAGAGTATATAGGTAATTTTCGAGAGACGCATTTAAACTCCTCCACGACCGGACGGACAAGTCAACGAAGTCACAAGTCATTAGTTTGACAAGAACTGTTTGTAGCATCCTGTGTATGTAGGGCCGGCAATGACATCGACGCGCAGCTAAGTACTACCTTAATTGCGTAACACTATCAATCACAAACTGAATCATTTTGAAGGATATTGCTAATCCATTGCTTCATATGTTCGTAAAATTTGTCTGCTCAACAACGTAAATAACGCAATGAATGTTGTTGAACTGTCAGAATGAAAGCCGTTGCTACTGATAGTGTGTTACGCAATTACCCCACTTGGCAACTTTCACTTGCGATTCTTTCGTGAAATAACGAATGCAATCTTGAAATACGACACTTTACATAAACCTATGGGTTCGAAAATACTATGTTCGTAATAACATAAAATTTCATTCAAAATTAAAGGAGAAAATCGCCTTCGAATAAAGCCAAGTGTACACATATTTATGCTCGTGACTGTACACGATTCTGAACACGCGTTGAAATTTGCCGAGGGTATTAAAAAAAAATTGCTGTTCTATACGTTTTGACCGCGTAGAAGGTATCGCACTTTTCTATGAAACAGCAGGTTTTTAATTTTTATAACCGACGTAAAATTTCTACGCTAGGGGGAAATCTCTAATCTAGAATCATGTGCTGAATTCATGGTTACAGTTGGCACGTCGATGTCCCGCGACCTGTCACACTGCTCATCGTCTGCCTAGCCTTTTCCCAACTATGTTAGGGTCGGCTTCCAGTCTAACCGGGTTGTGGAGACAATCCAGTTACTGGGTAACTGGTTCATGTCCATAGGTAGGTACCTACGCTTTGGAATGGGCAACTAGCTTCATATGACTGACCGACTTCTTGACAATTCAAAAGTGTTATTATTATTATTAAATGGTTTAATTGAAATAAATGCTTTGAGTTTGAGTTTGGTAATAAGTACGATACACCTTGGTAAGACTGGTTGTCAGACTTTTGCGCTACTGACGTCCCGTAACGACAAAGATCCACGAATGACAGCCGGGACCAACTTCTTCGGGGACTTGTCTTGGTATGTAACCCGTCCACGGGTCAACCGCGGCAAGCGTAGCTTAACCTGATCGATCGACCCGTGCGGCTGTTGCCCCTCACGCTGTATAGGTATTAAATATTAATTTTCACAATCAATAAATTCTTGTGCAAGAAGCAGATTAGGATTGTTCTTTTATTCAGTACCATAAAGTAGAAAAAACTTGACAAAATTAGAGAAAAAATCATGCGCAAAAGAGGCAGAGTACTGAGTAGGATTAAGTATTATTATTCTATTACCATGACCGGTCGTTTTATTGAAAACTAAATAACTAAATATGCCAACGGCATACATAAACTCACACCTTTTTAGATGTAGGCAGTCTGGTAGGCAGAAACTACAAAACGCCACCTGCTACGATCAATAATTCATTACATACCTACCTTTTACTTCATTTACGTTCATATATCAGAAACTCAACAAAATTAATAGGAGATGGTTCAAGTTGACTTTACTGTTATTAATGACATGACCTATAGGTACCTACAAAACCTGTCTACAAGCGTGAATAAATTAATACCAAAGCAATTTAAACACACGATATACGTAGGTTCATCATTTAAAGTTTTACCAAGCTAGCATAATCAGCCTATAACGTTCCCACTGCTGGGACACAGGCCTCCTCTCCAGGAGGGGGAATGGCCTGTAATCCTGGATGGAGTACAGGCCATTCCCCACGCGGACCCAGTGCGTGTTGGTAGATGTCACATGTCTTCAAATTGTTGGTTCTGGGACGAGCCGGTTTCCTCACGACGTTTTTCCCTCACCGTTTTGTGAGCAGTGGTGATAAAATGATTTACACAAAGTCAAGCGCTTGCCTGGGTTGGAACCCACGACCTACTCGTAAGTCGGGGCCGTTACCACTGGGCTACCACTGTGCACTGCTCTCTGACCAAGCTTTTTGGGATGCATGAAGAAGCCTCCTCGTGTACCGCAGTTTGCTCCGCCAGTTACTCAACTGAACCGAGCGCTCGGCGCTTCCAGGACAGTCACACCCAACACCTTATTTGACGTGCCAATTCTTCCCTTGCGGTGCGGTGGTAGGGCTAACGCCTGCCTGGTTTGCTACCACCCCTCCCACCGGAGTCCGGCGTCAAGCAGCCTGCTGTGTTTCGTCGATGCGTGGAAGTTCCAGTGCCTTAGGGCATCTACTGCATGGGCATGCTCATTCCATCATAGACCTCATCAATCCTCATCAGGCGTGATCGAAGTCAAGATCAAGAGCCCATTCAGCAATAAAAAAAAAAAAGCGAAGTAGGTATTTATTCTGGTTTCGTTTATCCTATTGGTGTCATTATCATCTTCCTCCTGGTCTCTTCCTAATTTATTAAGGTCTGTCTGTGTAGCAATGTCATCTTCTTTCATAGTTAAAACATCTACATCCCTTTTCACCGATAAGTTCCTAGGCAGCCATATTTCACACAATTCAACCTAGTCCTACACCTATTGGTACCTTATTTGTAATCCATACTTCCATACTAATATTATAAATTCGAAAGTAACTCTGTCTGTCTGTATGTTACCTTTTCACGCATAAACCACAACGGATTTCGATAAAAGGCAGAGAGATAGATTGCATCCCGGGGAAGGACTTGATAGTTTTTATCGACATACCTTGCGAGCGAAGCCGCGGGCGGAAGCTAGCCCATTATACATCCCATTCTCATCTCAGCTGAATGTAGATCTTTCATTCTTCCCTTTTGTGGCCCAAACTATTAGTGTGATCAGGGGGGCTAAAAAGGCCACTTTGGCAGAATCATAGAAGGATAACATAATGGTCAGTTAACTGTTAATTTAATCGTATCAAATCCCATTGGTGAAGCATTTTTCAGTTATTTTTTTTGTCTGTGCTAAAGTACCAATCAATCCAATCCAAATCCCATCCCAATCTCTTTGATTGTACCTACGTAGTGCAGCGAAAAAAAAAGAAAAACACGGACTGTCTTCGCCATTATAATTCATAATGTTATCCTTTTATGATTCTCCAAAGCGGCCTTTTTAGGCCTCCAGGGCACTCTATCTATCTATGATGAATGATGCGTTAATTCATTAATTCCTGTAAAGATAAGAGAAAAGAACACCTGCGGAATTGATAGGAATTATCGCCATATTGTAATCTAAAACGTCTAACTTGACGTGGCCGATAAATGTGTCGCGATACATGTAACCGCTACATATGCAGAGGTCGTGCATCGGACATGTTAAGCAAAGTTATTACTTGACATTACATTATGGAAATGCATTTATGAAGAAATAAAGACTTATTATGTTATATTATTTATTGACATTTAATAATTGCATTAGGTACCCATTTTTTGTCTGATCACATGTCCGAGTCACGACATCTGCGTAGTAGCGGTTAATTGGGTCGGGCAGATATTCTTCTATCTTCTTCTTTTTTAAACATCTATACTGGATGGCATCCCTGCCATCTTGTATAGAATCATCAAAGAATTCTGAAAAAAAAATTGCTGTTCCATACATTTTGACCGCTTTGGTATTGTACTTTTCCATGAAACAACAGTTTTTCTTTGCTCTGCTAAAACTGCTGAATTCATGGTTACAGTTTGCACATCGATGTCGATGTCCTCTTCCGGGTTGTTTATTTAAAAATCAATTGCCGTGTGTTGGAAACTTGGAACTCGGAAAATAGCTCGACCGATTGTAATGGAATTTTGGTTAGTTGTGTGGTGCCGGAGAAGGTTCCTAAAAAGTTAAAAGGGCATTGCAACGCATTAGCTAGTTCCAAATAAATTATGTTCCTTTTTAATTTAACTGATGGATAAGGCCAATCTATAGACTATGAAACAAGATTTTAATTCCGTAAAAGTAAAATCATGGGTGGGCGAATGGAAGAAGAAAACGTGTTGCGCCGACCCCAAGTAAACATGGGATAAGGGCAGGAAGATGATGAATACCGTTCGACGAACCTAAAACCTACTAATATTATGAATGTGAAAGTTTGTGAAGATGTTTGTTATTCAATCACGCGTAAACCGTTGAACAGATTTGGATGAAAATAGGCACATAGATAGACCATTTCCTGGACTACAACATAGGATACTTTTAAACCCGATATCGCCACGGGATCGAAACTTACGCGGGTGAAACCGCGGGGCGCTGCTAGTATGTCATATAATTAAGGCATAAACTATACAGGTTACATGTGACTTCGATACGAATACCGAAACCGATGTTATTTTGTTCTGTCTTGTGTAATTATGTTTTCGAAAAACTCTGCTAAGGCGTCTTGCCATTGCATCGGTCTTCCCACGCTCTTATCAAGTGGGCAATGGATTACCTACGTTTGGCTGGGCCGATTAATTGTTAATTATACTGATAAGAATAAAATACGGAATACGTTTAGATTTGGCTTCCGATAGATACCCAATCGCGCGGTGAAGACACTGCGCGATCATTTCTCTTGCAACAGTGAAACAACGTAAGCTTCCTGTCGTTGACAATTGAAAGACAAATATGTTCGTAGGATAATATGGAACCAGTTTGTTAGGTATAGGTATGGTCAGCAGTCGGGACAAATCCGCATTTCAATGTTACTGTACTTACTGGATTGAAGATGCTGGATCAACCTAAATAAAAATCTTTGTCCTTCAAAGATTTTTTTTTGTTTTCCCCAGGGTCTTCACAAATCCTCAAAATGACGATGATAGAAACGGAGTCGTTTGTGGAGTACGTCTTGGTGGAGCACCGCTGGGTAGTGGTGATGGTAGCTTTGCTGCCCATCTCTGCGCTGTGGAAGGTGTGGTCTAACTTCAGGAACTATGTGGTCTTCAAGCTGAACAGCGCACCCAAGATGCATGATAGGAAAGTCAAGGATGTTCAGAAGCAGGTGAGTTTTAATTGAGCTGGTGATGAGTAACTAAGAAGTTGACATTAATTGAATCGGTATTCTTGTGCGATGGCTCCGTAAATGAAAGTACTTAATATTTTGTTTTACCCGTACGCAAAATACGCGCATTGGCGTGGAGTTGCGGACACCAGCCCGTATTACCTATATTTTTTCTGACATATTTAACTTCGGATCTAGGTACTATAATAATCATTATTTGTTATAAGTAGTACTTAATGAATTTAAATTGATAATAATATTTGTAACCTATGTAAATGTTGTACCATCTCACACACACGGTGTAACTCTACCTATGTTTACCTACAAATAAAGATTCTGATTCTCAAAGAAAAAGAAGTCAAAAGTCAGGAAGATATTGGGATACACTACGTAGGTAGGTACTAAACTCACTCAGGATATTGAGTGACAATTAAAAAAGAAACTTAACAAAAACCTCAAGCGCAAAGTGCAACGTCTTAGTTGTACAGCATCGACGCTATACCTACCTGTTACCGTGGATGTTAAGTGAATAACAATGACCAATTTGAAAAGGTCACCAGAAGAACGAAGTTCATTGCCTAAAACGTAAGAACTAATCAAGATTAAGATCACAATGTGTAGGTAGATACGTAATTCATAGACCGAGATTGCCATTCGAGAGTTCTTGTGACTTTTTAACCGACTTCATTCTACACATATTCAGTTTGCCTCATAGAAGAAAGAATGAAAATACTTGCGTTAAAAATGACGCATAAAAAGAACACAAAAAAAATAACAAGTTGGGGGAAAACATGCGTCACATCCACGCAAAACGGCCATCGCTCAGCATAATGCTAAGACCCTATACATACGAGATAGAGCCCCAGTGCTGGTTTTCAGCGACAGCCGGCGTTGACGTGATGAAGTCAACCGTGCAGTGAAAATTTCAACTGTCTAGCTATCGCGGTTCTTGAGATACAGCCTGGTGACAGACAGACGGACAGACAGCGAAGTCTTAGGGTCCCGTTTTTACCCTTTGAGTACGGAACCCTAACAACAACCAAAATAAGACATAAAATAAATATACATCATCATAATTATATCTACTTACCAGATTTTTTTTTACCTATACCTCCTCATTTCCAGGTGAAGGCCTGGCTATCAGGGGACCGCAGCACCCGGCTGTGCACCGCTCGCCCCGCCTGGCAGGCCATGTCCTTCCGCCAGGGAATCTACAAGAAAACCTTCACCAACATCAAGGTCAACCTCGTTGATGTACTGGAAGTTGACATGAATAATATGGTAAGTAAACACTTAAGGCTTTATCGGTATATTTTTGACTTTTTAGTTGAGGTACCCCACATAATCAGCCTATAATGTTCCCACTGCTGGGACACAGGCCTAATCCACCACGCGGGCCCAGTGCGGGTTGGCAGATGTCATATGTCTTCGAATTTTTGTTCTAGGACATGCCGGTTTCCTCACGATGTTTTCCTTCACCGTTTTGAGAGCAGAGGTGATGAAACAATTTACACAAAGTAATGCGCCTGTCTGGGTTCGAACCTACGACCTACAACTCGTAAGTCGTGGCCGTTACTACTTGGCCACCACTGCTCTTACCCGTACCCCACACAAATTCTTATACCACTACTTGCTTAAACATCAGTGACTTCCTGCTGCCCGCAATTTCGTCCACGAAATTTCTTTTTCGCCCGACCCACCTCGTCGCATCGCATCGCCTGCCCGCGCTATTACTTCTTTTTCGTTTAGCGTTCTTTCTGACCCTTTTTTGCTCGGCTCTTTTGGTCGTAGCGTGATGTAAAATAGCCTATAGTCTTCCTCAAGAATTGGGCTATCAAATGCAGAAAGATTTTTTCAAATCCGATTGCTAGTTCCAGAGATTACCGCGTTCAAACAAACAAACTCATCCACGATAACGATAGGAAGTTATTAGACACTAGCTTCTGCCCGCGACTTCGTCCGCGTGAAATTTCTTGTACCCCCACCCCGTCGCGTCGCAACACTTAGTATTCGCTTACCGTTCACTCTGAGTTTTTTTCTTTTTGCTCGGCTCCTAAGGGTCTTAGCTTGGGCTTGGCTTGAAATAGCCTATAGCCTTCCTCAAGAATTGGGCTATCAAATGCAAAAATATTTTTTTCAAATCTGACCGGTAGTTCCAGAGATTATCGCGTTCAAACAAACAAACTCTTCAGCTTTATTATTAGTATAGATAAAAAACTCTATGGCCCATAACTCCTTAATAGGTACCAACTCTTAACATCTTACACACGTGATAACTTTTAAACGAAATATCCGATTGAGATGAAACAAAAAGTATTTTACTTCTTCATAAATACTCTTGATAACATAATGCTTAATTTCGATAAAGATTAATATTACGATACATATTTAACGTAGTTTTTTTTTCTTCAGACGATTTAATAATTATTTTGAACACAAAATCGGTTATTGTGATTAAACCATGATAGCTAGATATATGTTCTCGCGGACTTTTTTGTAGGTCTTAATGGGCTCTACAAACCTGTAGTACATTATTTTGTTCTATTGTCAATAGTTTTTGCAGCGCACGCAAAAATAGGTTTTCGATTTTACACCTTGTGTTACAAAATAGCAATTTTATTACGGATCCCTAATTTTGAAGAAAAAAAATATAGCCTATAGCCTTCCTCGATAAATGGACTACCCAACACTAAAAGAATAATTCAAATCGGACCAGTAGTTCCAGAGATTAGCGCGTTCAAACAAACAAACAAACAAACAAACAAACAAACTCTGCAGCTTTATAATATTAGTATAGATTAGACATCATCAACATACACTAAGTGGAAACTCAAAAATATAAGTACAGACGAATTGAGAACTTCCTCCTTTTGTTAAGAATTGTATTCTGGAATAAAGGCTCCTACAAACAGGCGCGACACGCGATATAATCGCGCGCGACAAAAAGGCACCGCTCATTGCGCGACTTGCGGTGCAATTGTGTCGCGCGCGATTTTATCGCGTGTCGCGCCTGTTTGTAGGAGCCTTAAGTCAATACTTAGTCCAGAAAAATCCAGAATACTGTGGATAAGAGGACCCTGAAACTGGTGCAGCCATTTATGCGGTACGTAGGTACGCGAGTCTAAGAATAGAAACAATTTAAAGGAAATAATAGGTAATCCTACGCAGTTTAGTAGATATGTAGGTATGTCTGTGCTAGGTGTCGGTTCATTTAATGAACTTCAATAGGTTAACGAGTTGGACCTCTGGAACTAAGCATATCCTAAAATTTTGGCAAAACTCATTCTCCAAGATCTATTAACACCCACATTTGGTGGTCTACTCCCTAACCACGAAATCGGGGTTGTGGCTAAGTAATAAAAGTCGCACAGGTCGATCGATTGCCGCGGTCCGTCCGTGGATGGGTGATGCATCTTCACCAACGACGATATAACTTCTTTAAAACGACGATATATTCACTTTGATCTTCACATAATACCAAGACCTCTCCGTGCCTCGGAAAGCACGTTAAGCCGCTGGCCCCGGTTGTTCGTGGATCTCTGACAGTCATTACGGGTCGTTAGTAGCCCGAAAGTCTGGGAACTAGTCTTACCAAGGGGTAAACCAGGTAACTGGGATGTGGAAGTCAGATAGGCAGTCGCTCTATGTAAAATACTGGTATTCAGCTGCATCCGCTTAGACTGGAAACCGACTCCAACATAGTTGGGAAAAGGCTAGGTAATTGATGATTCCCTATGCACGAAATCCGTAGTCGATACTTCGACTACGGATTTCTTGCTTAGGGGGGCATGGCTACTGCCGTTATGGGTGTTTCCTACTCCGTATCACTTACGGACATAAGATTAGTTCGGGGCCCGAAACTAAGAATGAATGACAACACGATTTGATAGCTGTCCATACGTGTACCGATGTGGTTTTGCCTATGCGAAAAAGTTAATAATTCGGATGTAGGGTTCACTCCGAAGTTTCGTACTGGCCCGTAGGTATATCTTCCTCGATGGGCTTCGAGAGTAGGCGCACTGGATTGAAAATACTGGATCAATGTAAATCAGAACCTATTTAGTTTCAAAGACCATGATACTTATAGGAATCTAAGAAAAAATTTGTATTCTCCAGACCCTTCTCAAATCCTCAAAAAGACAATGACAGAAACGGATTTGTATGGGCCCGTATCTTCGTCGAAGGGCATGCAACTTTCGGTTCATTTATGTACCTACTTATGTATTAATCTCTTGTACCGTTATCTGTCCTTAAATAATCATAAATGATGAAACAAAATACTGTAAAAAACACATTAAATCAAAACCAGAAAAAATCTACATCACAATACGCATGTGAAATTATGCCCATAACTTTGTTTATTTATGTAGATACTATTATCGAAGCAATAAAAATACAAAACATCTTACGTCCATTTAAATCATCTGGGATTGTGAATAAAACAACACCGAATGATAATGAGGCGAGGCTGGATTCAATATGATCAGACTATGGTTACGCTAGGAGGTTATTAACCCCATAGACTGATGACTCCGCCCTGAAGTGTAAATGGTGCTGTCTCACAAACTATGGGGTACTTAAGAGGGAGGGGGCGTGCGATTCTCCATACAAATGTATTACCCTTTTTTCTTCCTGAATAATGCCTCTAGCGCCATATTTTTTTTTTTCATAAAATCAATGTCTGCTGTAAACACGCTCTGTCATTTTCTTTTTTTTACTACTCGACTAATTAGTAAAGAAAATTTCTTTCTTTTTTTTCTTTCTTTTTTTTTCTTTCTTAAAATGTTAATGTAAAAAATAATGGAATCGGCTCAGTTTTCGAGGAGAAAAAAGGGGAATACGAAACGTCGATCTCGTCAAAATTTTTGTGATTATTTCGGTCTGAGCTGCAGCTGTCCCTATTAAACACTACGGGGGCAGACTTGAGGTAAGGCGACGGCAATAGTTTCTTCAAATACCTAGTTTTAGGGTTCTGTACCCAAAGGGTAAAAACGGGACCCTATTACTAAGACTTCGCTGCCTGTCCGTCTGACCGCCCGTCCGTCTATCTGTCATCAGGCTGTATCTCAAGAACCGCGATAGTTGAAATTTTCACAAATTATGTATTTCTGTAGCCGCTATAACAACAAATATTAAAAACAAAATAAAATAAATATTTAAGGGGGGCTCCCATACAACAAACGTGTTTTTTTTCGGTGTTTTTGCCTTGTGGTACGGAACCCTTCGTGTGCGAGTCCGACTCGCTCTTGGCAGGGTTTTTCAAATTCCTCGCAGGCCCTCTGTCCCCTCTTAACATCGTGTCCAGCGTGTCCTGTTGTTTGCACGCTACAGGGGTTTATGAACGGTACTGAAGGTACCAAGCTCGTAGCCAAATTCTGGGCCTACTGTATATGTATATATTGCCATCGAAACGTTAAGAACAAAATTTACCCCATAGAATTTAAATTGCGAAGTCAAAATGTACCTACGAGTTTATAGCCTTAGACATGGTAAAATATGCGCATCGTATAAGCTAGGGAATGGAAATCTTGTTTAAAAAAATATATATTTATCCTTGGCTTCAAATCTATGGCGGTAGTCAGCTGAATATTAATATTTCACGAAACGACTACCATGTGACCTTCAGAACCTAATAAGAGGGTAAAATCGATAATTTTAACTAAGTCAAACTTACTGACAACGTGGAACGACGGTCTACGACGCCCACATTTAGTTGTCACAAGTTTCTTGTACGAAAATAGTGACCCACCTACACTATGATCTGACAGCCGTAAGCGCAAATCTATCAATTCTTAAAGAATGTCCAATACCTACTTAAATCTAGGGGTTATCTAGGATCCTGAAAATAGCCGCTATATGAAGAACTCAAACTCAAGCCATCTATTTCAATTAAACCAACAACAGAAACTATAAAATTGTCAGTCAGCGTAGTAGGTTGTAGGTTCCTATGGAGAAGAACGGGCAAAAAACTCCATATATTGTTACAAAATACCTATTTGTTACAAAGTAGATATTGGTTTCAAAGTATTGGTTATATTGCGAATAACAAAAGGTATTTACAAGGCAGATGTGAGTGGAAACGTTGGGAGTGGACGCCCTAGGAGGACATATAGTGAACTTGTTCTTCAGAAAGGTCAGGTGCGTAGAACTCGCAGCCGGGGGGTTGTGTGTACGAGGGCGACACTGAAAGTTTTTAGAACTGGCCACTTAAACGATATAATAAAACTAATAACTAGCTAGTTTGTTCAGTTTTTGATTTTCTAAGAACTTTCAGTGTCACCCTCGTATGCCTAGATGTATGAATGTAAACGAGTCAAAAGGGATAAGTAAGGATCGTAGCAGGTACGTTCTGTATTAGCCTATAACCCCCGTGGAAAGAATTCGTGAGTTTATTTGTATGTATACATGTGAGAACGATGTAGATGGACTTGCAGAAGTGAAGTTAATTACTAATCACTTTTCCGATCCAAACTCTATACTTATTTACCAAACTCTACTATCTACGAATATCCATAAATAAAATATGTCGGTATAAAAACACTGCATTAAAAATCAGAACCGGAGAAAATATCACAATGAATGAAATTATGCCTGTAACTGTTATCGAAACAATAAAAATACAAAACATTTCATCTACCTACGTCAATTCAAATCGTTAGGGATTGTGCACAAAACAACACCGAATGATAACGAGGGCCGAAGGCGCTGACACGGGGGGGGCGGACAACGGGTGCAGTTGCCCTCCACTGGGAGTTCCAGTGCCTTAGGCATCTTCTGGGCACGCTCGTTCCATCATAGACCTCATCCATCGCTTTCCATCAGGCGTGATCGAGTTCATTCATTCATTCAGCAAAAAAAAAAAACCGACCTACCTGAGTCTAAAACTCTAAATTAGACATAAACATAGTTTTATAACCTGTATTTTAGGATGCATAAAGTACATTTCTAAGATATAGCGAAGTCGTAGTCATCCACGAAAAGGCGGCACATTCTCGAGTTTAAGCAAAATAGGTGCCGAAAGTTTTTTTTTAAAGTCTTGAGAAATGGGGTATTTCCTTCCTCAGAGAGAAACATTTGCCCCCTTGAGCGAAAACCTAGATCCGCACCTGAACGAGACTGGATTACATATGACCGGACTTAGTTAAGCTAGGAGGTTATTAACCCAATAGGTACGATTTAATTTGTGAAGTCAAAAACTTGATACAGGAGGCGGTCAGACTTGTACATGACATGGTATAATAATAATAATACGTGCATCTTATTAACCAGAAAAACTTGCTGCGTTTTACTTTTAGACGTTTTTTTTATCCTTTAGGCTTCAAGTCTTTTTCGGTTTTTCGGCTTAATTTATAATTAGGTATAAATAAATTAACGACGCTATTAGTGAATGTCTGTGTGAGCACGTTGTTGTTCTAAACAATGCAACGGATTTTAATGCGGTTTTCATCATCATCATCTGCCTAGTCTTTCCCCAACTATGTTGGGGTCGGCTTCCAGTCTAACTGGATGCAGCTGAATACCAGTATTTTACATGGAGCGACTGCCTATCTGACCTCCACAACCCAGTTACGACATACCAAAGACCACAATAATAATATATTTTCGTTTTTTCTAGACAGTTCGCTGCGAACCTCTAGTCACAATGGGCCAGCTCTCCCGCACTCTAGAGCCCCTCGGCTTAGCACTAGCAGTAGTGCCTGAATTAGACCAGCTGACAGTTGGCGGGCTCGTCATGGGCACCGGCGTGGAGTCTTCATCCCACATCTACGGCCTGTTCCAGCACTTCTGTCTGCAGTACGAGCTGGTGTTAGCTGATGGATCAGTTGTTACTTGCAGCAAGGTACTGTATAACTTTGGCAAAGGCACGGTTGGCGCAATGGTTAAGCGATTGACTGCTGCGCTGCGTGTCGCGGGTTCGATTCCCGCACGGAACAAATATTTGTATGACCCACAAGTAGTTGTTCCGGGTCTGGCTGTTTGTGTACGTGAATTTAAATGTAAACGCACTCACAATACAGGAGAAAATCCTAGTGTGGGGCAACGTTTTTAAAAAAAAACAAAACAAAACTGTCAATAAACCCCTGCTTAGGGGTAAAAAAAATGAGAATAGAGTTTGGAAGTGTTTTACAGTCATGACATCGAATAACCCACAATTGCTGCAATCGTGTGTTACTTTATTGTTGAGGTTACAAAAAAAAACCGCAACACCATCACACATAATAAAATAGTTGTTGAATCTATTTGGTGTGGTACATTGGTAACTATTTTTAGTTTATTAAAAACCCAGCTCTTACCTGTTTTTCCAGGACAATAATTATGTTAGAATTACTGTCTAACTTGTCCTTATTTAGTTTACTAAAATCGGTTGATTAATGATAATAATTATGTATAAGCATAATCATAATCAGCCTATAATGTTCCCACTGCTGGGACACAGGCCTCCTCTCTGTCAGAGAGAGTCGGCCGTAATCCACCACTCGGGCCCAATGCGGGTTGGTAAATGTCATATGTCTTCGAATTTTTGACATGCTGGTTTCCTCACGATCTTTTCGAAAAACAAAAAAAAAAACGATGAAATTAAATAAAAGATGTTTGTAAAAAAACTAATTGTGTCAATTTTGTTTTCATCAAAAAAGAAATAATGGTCTCCAAAGACAATTTCCTATTATTTCGTATAGAATTCGATATCTATATGTATACAGTACTCCCAGTAAAAAAAATACTGTTTTTACGTAACAATAATGTTATTAATTTTTCATTTTCCAGGACGAGAACCCCGACCTGTTCTACGCAATTCCCTGGTCCTACGGCACGCTCGGGTTCCTTACGTCCGCAGTCATCAAAGTTGTTCCTGCTAAAAAGTAATTATGTCAACCATAACTAAAGAATTTATTATTATAACTGTGCCGTGTCTATATGTCGCAGATGGTTTGTCGAATCCGCTGTTTTACATAATCGTTAGCTGTTTTGTAAAACAAAACTTGTAACTTGTAACTCTCTCTCTGAGCCGTCCCGCCACCTCCTATGCTAGCATGACTGCTTCGCAGAAGGAGATGACTGCCTCCCACTCCGTCTCGTCCCGGACCATGGCTTGCACCAGGGCCGGACGCAAGAGATCGACAACTCCTGCCTTTACACACACATTCTCAGCGTGTGTTTGTACACTTGGTGACCCCAAGTAAAACGCGCGTTGCTTCGTCAGATGAAAACACTGCAGGCGTTGTCTTCGCGTCTTCAACCTATTGAATTGATTTTCGCAGTTTGTTGTTTTTAACAGACAACATGGCTTTGTAATGCAGACCTTCTTGACAAAAATTCATTTTACAACATCCAAAGTTGTCGCATGTGCTTTTTTCAAGACTATCATTGTCAGAATCTCTCAAAGTACCTATTGAAAAGGAAATCGATATTGAAACCAATTTTTGCCACTTTCTTTTCCTTTGTAAGTTTTGGTCTCAACCTTAGAACGGTAACCATATTTCGACGACCTTGGACTACCTTAAGTACTTCGGCTTCAAACATGCTATAATTATATTTAACTCAGTCAGCCCACGCGACCGTTATCGCCGAGAAATCTTACGGAGCATAAAGGGGAAAAGGGGCTAAACTTAACTACAGTTCGGGAGTTTGGCAATTCAGAACATAATTATATATAACATACATAACATCATGCTTGTATTCCTCGAAGAGTTAGGTAGACAGAGGTGTTTAGTAGTGTCAGGTTACTATCAACTTGAATTGCCCGTATATTCAAATCACAACTGTCATTCTTTGACAGTTGTATGAAATGGGTACAACGCGGCAAATTGACGAATTTGCTTAACAGTTATTTTATATCGTGATTTTACCTGACTTTACATCCACATTCCACCAGTCATTTTTAATAGATTGGTCTCATTTAATAGGGGGCGACCCTATTGCCATAGATCAAATATTTGTTGAGTCAAGTTTTTTTCAATTATTATACAGATATAAATATAATTATTGAATATTGTTCTCCCTTCTCATCAGATACATCCGTCTCGAATACCACCCTCACAACAAACTGTCAGATCTATCAAACCACTTCATCAAGGAGTCCCTCAAAGACAAGCCGCATCAGTTCATCGAAGCGTTGCTGTACACCAAGGAGTCAGGAGTACTCATGACCGGAGATATGGTTGATGAGGTTGGAGATGATGGAAAGGTAGTATAACTGTTTAGTATGCTATTTCGTTCTAGCCTGTAACATCCCACAACCAAGGGCGGATCCCGAGAGGGGGGAGTCATGAGGGTCATTAACATTAATCAATCATTAACCCGCCTGACTTGTGCCCAGGTCGCTCACACATAATTTTTCTAATGTCATTGACATTTGACATTAGGGTAATTCTTCAGGGACAAAATTTTCGATGTCTGTGGGTATATTTCTGTAACCAACTAAATAAACGGCATGTAATTTTTTTTTTTTGTACAGTTTAGGTTTATCCCTTACTGGGACAAATGATTTTTTTTTAATAATTGCTGTCTATGTACAAAATAAAAATATTTGAAGGTCGTTCTTCTGATTCATATAGCGCGTCCGTTTGCCATTTTCCGGAACAAAATGATTGATGTCGCATTTTCCCTTTGATACATCAATATAAATTATAATTATATCGAAAGGAAATGAATTGTACTCTTACAAAAAAAATGTGTATTAGTTATAACTACGTTAGTCTGTTTATAAATAAGTAAAAAAGAAGTGTCCGGCGTATAATACTGATTAATGTGGCGTAAGCTGCGCTTGACCGTACTTGGTCGGGTAATAATAATGAGAGTCTGGCTTCCAGCGCGGGGGGAAGCCAGTCGTGCAACGGACGACCTAGAAGGTGGACGTGCGGCTGGTTGGCTTAGATCCGGTGTTACGAAGGAAAATACCTGATTCATCTGTGTTTGGTTCAGGTGGCATCCTGATTACAATGCCTACTTTATAAAATTTATTTTATTGTTTTAAAACTTCAATCTGTGTTTCGTGTGATGCTTTTGGGTTATAGATTCGTGTAGAAAAATGAAAATAATGAAGTCTGTATGTACGATGAGTTATGCATGATTGTAGGCAAAATCCTGATTCATCTGTGCCTGATTCGTATGGTCAAAACCCCATATGAATAATAAAATAAATTAGTTTTTCCCCTCTCCAGCACGATAGGAGCGCTTTTGTTGCGTAATTCTCCTTGTCCAATTTTTGACCGTGTACAAGTCAGTAGTTTTAATCTTATTTATTATTATTTACTTAGCTATAACCTTTTGAATAATAAAAAAATGACAGGAGTATAACCTTGTTCTAAATATGATACTTTTGATATGTCTTAGTCCTATTTAAGAATTAATAATTATTGTTTAGAATTTACATTCATAACTAACGGTGTATTTATTACTTTTTATTTCTGTTTCTGATTAACATGTAACACATTCTGATTCATCTGGGCACAAAATTAATATCTTGAAAACTACTTTATAAAAACGAGTCCCTCATTCAAATATATGTTATTTGGTATACCTATTTTCATATGAACATGTGTTACAGAGCTGAAAGTGAAATTAAATTTTGGCCATATGGATCAGTCAAAGAATCAAATTTCGAAGAACTACCCATTAACGAAAATAGTCCATTGAGGAAATGAACGATCTTGTTCGTGAAGAGTCGCCGTCAGTAAGGACTGGTCATCTCTTTGCTGCCATGGCTTATTTTAATTTAAATTAATATTTGAATTTATTTTTATGTTTTCATTACGGACGCTTTTAATGTTCTGCATCGTTCTCACATGCATAATTTTTAACATGAATGATGTAACCAATACTTTGTAACCATATTATTTTAATTTAAAAGAGTATCCATGGAGTTTCTTGCCCGTTCTTCTCCATAGGTACCTACTACGCTTTGGAAGGGGTAACTAGCTTCAACTTTCTGACTGACCGACCTCTTGACAATTTAAAAGTACCTGTAATTGGTATATTTGAAATAAATGGTTTGAGTTTTGAGTTTGAAAATGCACAGGCTCCCTGACAAAAACAATCCTGCCAGTTGCGAGGCCCGTGGCGTAGGAAGTGTATAATTACACACGTTATACTTGTTACTTTTGCTGTCGTTATTATTTGAAATTCCTACATAACCTGAAAACACCAGAGGTGCCACGGGAACGAACTATCGGGATTAAAAGTATCCTTTGTTAAATCCAGGTTAGAAACGGATGTATGTTACATCAAGACAAACACCCAAACGGACAAAAATTCTAAAAACTACATGTTCGACATCAGACTCGTTTCTACACCTCGTGGCAAATACTTTTCTTCAAATTATATTCAAAGAGTACCTACAGTTTTTACTTCATTGCTATTTTATTATATGTATAGATGTTTTCTAGTTCAACCTCATTGGCAAGTGGTATGCAGAGTGGTTCTTCACGCAGGTGGAACGTTACCTGATCAACAACCGCTCAGCCGTCGAGTACATTCCTCTGAGGGACTACTACCACAGGCATACTAGGAGCTTCTTCTGGGAGTTACAGGTAAGTTTCAGAAGTTTCAGTTATTATAAACAGAAATAGAGGCATTTCCACTATTTCACGCGATGGAAAAGGCAATGAGTTAACAGAGATAACAGCTCATCGGAACGCACAGCAGCATTTCATACATTATAATTTCAATAAGCTTATAATAAGGGTAAATCGGGTAATTTGCGTTGTTTAAAAGTCTAAATTTATTTTTAGCCATAGATTTCGATTGGGCTCATTTCGCGTCAAAGAAATATTTAAAGAATTAACATAATTTGGGGGACATACTTTGAGGGGCGCAAATTAAGTCCAGAAACATGCTGCGCGGACCCCAAGTAAATTGGTATAAGGGATGGATAAGCATATGAAGATGATCATGATAAGTGGGTAACTGGGTACTTACTGGTATCACAATTCTCCTGCCCTTATTCCAGGATGATAATACCAATAGGTGTATATCAGATTATAACGTATTTTTTCTCGATTCCAGGACATCATCCCATTTGGCAACCACCCGATCTTCCGCTACCTCCTAGGCTGGCTGATGCCCCCAGAAGTATCTCTACTAAAACTGACACAACCAGAAGCAGTCACCAAGCTGTATGACAAGGCGCACGTCATCCAGGACATGCTGGTGCCTGTTGAACATCTGGAGAAGAGCATCGACGTGTTCCATAAGGAGATGGAGGTAGGAAACATTTGGGTGTTGGTTGATGGTGTAGTAAACACTTGATATTAAAGCTATTTCAACCAAGCACTAATAATAAAAATAAGCATAATCAGCGTATACTGTTCCCACTGCTGGAACGCAGGCCTCCTCTCTGTGAGAGGGAGAGGGCCGTAATTCACCACGCGGGCCCAGTGCGGGTTGGCACTTGGTAGATGTCACATGTCCCTTTGGTTCTAGGACATGCCGGTTTCCTCACGATGTTTTCCTTCACCGTTTTCAGAGCAGTAGTAATGAAATAATTTATACAAAGTAAAGCGTTTGTCTGGGTTCGAACCTACGACCTTCAACTTCAATTCGACTTCGACAGTCGCGGCCCAGTGGTAACGGCCGCGACTGCCCAGAAAAGTGCATAATAGTAGATTATGCACCGAGGGGCTAAAGTGGTGTCTAATGTCACGGGCGTCATGTTGAATCTCGAGCGCAATGAAGGATTCGGGATTTAACTCACGAGCGAAGCGAGGGAGTTAATACAAGAATCCTGAATGCAGCGAGGGATTCAAGCTAGCCCAAGGCAAAGACACCTTTAGCCCAGAGGAGGATACTCTACTTTTTACACCTACTGTGAGAAAATAATAGCCATAGTACGAAAAACAAAATAGAACTGGTTCCGAAATGGACTTGACGCCTTTCGTACTTTTCCATTTTTGGAAATTGTCGTAGGCTTTTATATAAGTTTCCTTTGACTTTTCCGGCAGTAAATCATTGGAAATATTATTAGCTTCGGTTGTAATGAATTCAGGAGTACAATCACTTTCATCACTCGACATTTTATAATACTTTGTTGATAAATTTAAAGTTTAAATGCCAAAAATTCGCGCCTTCATTGCGTCTACCAATAAGTAGCCAAGACACGAACAATTCGATTTTCAAAAAAAAAGTCTCTTCTACGGTTTTGTCGTGTGTGTCTATTGATATCACTCTCATGGAAGTGGCGTTTGTGTAAACTAAGATTTATACAGGGCTGGTAGAATGGTTTTGGATGATTGGCTGTATGCATTTTGAATTTAGAACGTCATTGGAGACGCTCGTGAAAATAGAGTATTTTTGATAAAATGTGATAAATCGACTGTAGTATAGATAGGTTTTATTATTTATTTATTTATTCACAAAATCACAGCAATCTTTGCGCAGTTTACTTAAAATAAATTAACTAATGTTACAGCCAATTACTATTACGGTATTACGGCGCGGTACGGTATTTGTTATTAATAATGCCAGTTTTAATGTTATTCCATTCCTTTTAAAAAATGGTTCGTAGTTATCTAATTATTCTTACAATATTATGTCTTCGAAAACATGGCAACGATATGAAGAAGCAGTCGTTATGATTTTGTAGGAAATCGAGAATATCATCCACGCGTAGTAAGGGTATCGAGAATAGCTTTCCTCTTTCTGGCACCAAAGGGTGTTTGTTAGTACTATACTGCCAATTTAGCTGAGCATGTGAGATTCCAAATTCAAATCACATTATTGACCAGCGGGTCATAATGAAATCCAGTACAACATTATTGACCGGCTGTGCCCCCGGCCACTAATGACTCACTTTAGGTTAAGGTTGCTTGATATATAATTTGACATTTTCGAGCAGGTGGTGTGAAAAAAAAATAATTGACGTGTGTAATAGGGCGGACAGCACGGCCCTCTAGATTTTCGATGATTCAGAAACAGATTTTCGACAATCGTTTCTCTTGATGGATGCTTCTTACTAATGCAAATAAAACACCAGATTATTACACTAAATTGCTAAGTAAAACCTAACTACTTTCTAGCGTAGCTTTTAGGAGGCTGTGTTTCGTTTCTTGAGGTTCCGCCTTCTAGCTTTACTGGACACAGAGCTCCCTGAAGCTCCCTCCTAATTCAAGCCATTCTATTGTATGTTCTAGTTACTTGATTAATTATGTAACTTCTATACCCAGGTGTACCCGATTTGGCTGTGTCCGTTCAAGGTGTTCAACCACCCGGGACAGCTGAAGATCAAGACTCAAGCGGAGTGGCAGATGTTTGTTGACATCGGCGTCTATGGTGTGCCTAAAGCTAAAGGATATGAAACCGTAAGTTTCCGCTTCCCATAGACATTTTAATGACCTGTAACACTAAAGTTCCGTCAAAGCATGCTCTGGAACACAAGCATGACCTCAATCCAACATAACACGAACCCAACACATAATTCAAACCTTCCTGTAATCCTGTCATAAACTGTGTTGTGTAAGTAGCGCGTTTAAAAGGACTTCGTACCCAAAAATTACTTACGTTCTGTTTTCTTTTGAGAAAGACATCTTGAGCATTTTTTTACGATAACAACGAAAGTCTACAATTAACACCCCGGCTGCTATTTGAGATTGAAAATGCCAAAAATCATTCAAACAACAAGTGTTCTAAGCATAACATTTAAAAAATACTCATCAACTTTAATTGAATAAAACATCTCGAACATGGTTTAACTGGTCTACATTCAACCCCCTGCCAGCTATTGGAGTTTGATTGCCAACAATATTTCGGACATTCGTCGTTTAGAGACGCAAACAGTTATTGATTAGCTGGTTTTCAGTCCTAAGCCTGTGACTCCATGGTAAATAAAAATGGAGATGAGCGTTAGGTACAGGTATTAAAAATGACGACAAAAAGATTGAAATCACATAATTTTTGGGTATAAAATGCTCAACACCTAAATGATGTCCTGTACTCCTGTCCATCTACTTTGTACCGTGATTTCAAGAGTTCCCTAAATCATGCTCCGGAATACTAATGGCTCGGACGGGAAAATTTACGAACGATTTTATGCCACCTTTTTACCTGACCTGAACTGGCGAAATGTGGATGTAATATAGCTATCATCATCATGATCATTTCAGCCCATTGATTCCATCAGCAGCATTTCATTTTTGCCTGGAATCACTCCACTGCTGGGTAGGCCTCCCCTGCCATACTTCCTGGTTCTGTGCGTCCCTCATCCAGGTGTTTCCCGCTATAGCTATAGGTACCCCTTCGGGAAAGATTATATTGTTTTATGCTTATCACTAAGAGACTGATTGGTTTGGACGGATTTTTTAAGCCAGAGTCTGATAGGTCTTGACGCTGATGCTCTTATTGCTCTCGCTCTTCTTGGGTACTTTGTTGCGCGGTTGCGACAGTTCTTGCCGGCCGAGCGTTTTGGAGGCTGGGTTTTGTAACTTTTGACATTAATTCTGATGTGTATGGATAGACCCCAAATCTCAAAAAAACCCTTGTCCCACAGAAACCATCAACACGTTGCATCGAGTCCTTCGTCACCCAACACGACGGCTTCCAGATGTTATACGCAGACACGTACACTAGCCGCGACGAGTTCAGACACATGTTCGACCACACCCTGTATGACAGCGTGAGGGACACTCTGCCTCATTGCAAGGAAGCCTTCCCCGAGATCTACGGGAAGGTCAATAGGGAAGTTAGGAAGTAATATAAAAAAAGAACATGTCAGTGAAATTGCAGAAAAAAAAATTTTTTTTTTCATAATTTTCTGTAGTTTTATTACTCGGGGGTAGGTACAATGATTCTCAAAACCGCTTACAGTCCGGCCGTCGAGAGAATCCGTTCCTGACACCTGTCAGTGCGACAATTCTAGTACTTAGCTAATAAAGATCAAATTCGCAAAACACGTATTTGGTGTCAAGAACGCATCCTCTCGTCGGCCGCACTGAAGGTACACATATCACAATAAAATATTTTTGTAGAAAGAAATGGTTTTATTTATCAACCCTAGAAGATGACACAGTCCTTTCACAGTTATTTTGCCTCTGATTTTGCATCACTGTCCAAATTAGAACACCTCAACACACCTCAACACACCCCGACAACCTCACTGACAGTCTGCCAAAATCATAGTGATCTTTATTCTCGTTACGATAAGGTTGCCGTTAGGTTGCTGCTGTCAGATGTAAAATAACTGTGAACGGACTCTAACCATCACAGCAACACTAACCTGGCTTTAAAAAGTCACTATTAAACGTCAATAGTTTAACTTGACTTACAACAGTTATTAGTCTAGTAACCGTAAAGATAGTAATTGCCGAAGCACATCACTAACGCACGCGTACGCACGTCACTAGTTGTCTGATATCTCTCGGACATTACACCTGCTGCTAGCTATCCAAGCGGGTGGTTGTCCAGAACCCTCTGGATTACACAATGTTCATGTAGCAGACGGATTGTCGAATCCGCTGTTTTACATAACCGCTAGCCGTTTTACAAAACTGTTCCGTTATGTAAAACAGCTGACTGACGTTTAGCAATTTTCCGTAATTACTGACCATAAACACGAAGAATTGTATAAACGTTTTGCGTCAACGGTTGGAGGTTTTGTAAAACAGCGTGAAATTAATTGTCAGATTATAGATTAATATAGTTCAAAATTTTGGCGTTCGAGGCTCTGTGTCATAAACTCATAACAACAATAATGGCGTCCAAGACAAATAAATAAAACCAGTAATATGAGAGAAAATTACCCTCAACTCAAGTAAAATCAGTGATTTTAAGGACATATTGAAAATAAAGTTTTACGGAAGTCGGTCCAAAAAATACTAATTTACTGTGACCAACTTGGAAGTAGCGCTCACCGACGTTGGTCACAGTTCTAACCCAAACCAATGGTCAGGGTGTCCTCTGCGTTCAATTCGGCATTAGAAGTCACGCCGACGCTTATTGTAACTGCAGATAAAGCCATTCTGCATTACGTCTAAACGTCGGTAGCAGTTTTCATAAACGTGACGAATGACAATCCAGCTGAACGATAAATTCAGTTGAGTAGTTCAGTTGAGTTGAGCAAACAATCAATCTGCCGAGCCTTATTCCAACTATATTGGAGTCGGCTTCCAGCCGAACCGGATGCAGGTGAATACCAGTATTTTACATGGAGCGACTGCCTTTTTTTTTTTTTCGCTGAGAAATGACGTTACGCATCTCCGCTCGTCGGGGGAAGAGACGGAGTATGTGGGACTCCCTGCCAAGGTGGCAGTATACCCACTAAAACTCAGCGGTGTACCCTCATCGCCTTGATGGGGAGTTCATGGGAATCCGGCTCAGCCTTTGCATCCACAACCCTCCCGGCGCATGCCCGCCTTGCTGGCGGGCCCCGCATGTCCCCCCGTCGGGGGGGGGGGGGGGCTACGGGAATGGCCGGGAACACCTGGTCATTCCCGTCCGGCACTGGTGGAAGCCTGTGCAATACAGGCGGCTCGGACCACGACGGGCACACCTCGAGAGTGTGCTGCGCCGTGTCCTCCGCCGCGCCACAGTCGTGACACGACGGCGTCTCCTCCCGCCCGATACGGTGCAGGTACGATCCGAAGCAACCGTGTCCAGACAGCACCTGCACCAGACATGGAGCGACTGCCTATCTGACCTCCACAACCCAGTTACTGGGTAATACCCCCTTGGTAAGACTGGTTTGTCAGACTTTCGCGCTTCTGACGACCCGTAATGACTGTCAAAGATCCGAGAATGACAGCTGGGAGGTCTCGGTATATAAAGGCACCCATCCACGGATCGACCGCGGCAAGCGAAGCTTCACTGGATCGATCGACCCATAATGCGGCTGTTATTACTTAGGCACAACAAAAGCAGGTCCGTAGAACCATTTAGCGCTGGTAAAAATAAAAATTCCCTGACTGATAGAGATTGATATGAGATATACTTAAGAGTAGATTTTCGCTTGTAGCAGTTCCGTTGGTCCTTCAATTAAAATGTAAAAAGTAGTACTTATTTAAAAAAAAGGAAAATGTTAAATTCTCCACAAATCTGCTTTACAACGCGCTCTACATAAGTGGCGATAAAAGAAACCATAATTTAATCCACTCAGCACTTCAGTTTTCAAGATTAACCTGCACGCAACTATAAGTACTAACTAGGTAGGTATGCCTTGCTAAACGCAGTATGAAAATAAAACTATATTTACCAAAAAAAAAATATATATATACAGGGTTATTGGTAAAACATTAAGAGGTCATTGTACTCATCATTATGAACAACTTTTACTATGGGACCAAACCTGATATCGCGAAAAAAAATCAGCTGTTCCCTATATTTTGACGAGTTATACGAACATAAATGTAAGGGAACAGCTGATTTTTTTTCGCGATTTCAGTTTTGGTCCCATAATAAAAGTTGTTCATAATGATGAGTACAATGACCTCTTAAGAGGTTGTTAATGTTTTACCAATAACCCTGTTTAAACATCCGAATTGATAACCTCCTTTTTAGAAGTCGGTTAAAAAAAAGTGCGACTTCCAAAAAAACTGCAAAGTGATACCTAAATAACTTCAATTTAGGAATTCAGTGTGGTTTTGTAGTTTCGTAGACCCGATGTGAATGGGCACGATCCTATTAAACCAAATCCTCACTCGGCGAGAATTTCCTAATGAAAAAAGTAATTTAAAAAAATTAAACCGACTTCAAAAAGAAATCAACTCAAAATTATGAAATAACTTTAATTTCGGAAGTCGGTGTCTTGGGATCTGTATTTTAGTTTTTTGCCACCGACTTCCGAAATTAAAGTTATTTCATAATTTTGAGTTGATTTCTTTCGAAGACGGTTTAATTTTTTTAAATTACTTTTTATTTTGTAATTTTTAGTTTTTGCACTAGAATTTGACCAAGGTTTTGAGATGTTTTCCCTTTGACACTACACCCGTAGCTCGTATCAATACGCCAGGCCGTCACACTTACACGTATTAGTCCATATCTTGAAAATTACTGAACCGATTTTGATGAAACTTGCACTGTTCCCTAAGTTGAAGTAAATGTAAGCTAATACAAAAAAAAATGGTCACGATCCGATTAATAGTTGCTGAGAAATGCGTGGACAAACATACATACATACGTCTATGAAATTTTGTATATTTGTTTGGAAGCCTTAGTAGATTGTCATATGTGAATATAATGCAATTCCAATAATATTACATACATACGTATCGAATTGATAACCTCCTTTTTTTTGAAGTCGGTAAAAACAGTAGGTTTTTAACTGCACGACCCGACAGTCGAACTTCGCACTCAAGATGCCTCCTACACGTTTGCAACCATATACCATCGAGGCAGTCTAGGTAAGTAGGTAATAATAATTTACGCTACAAATGATTCTCTTGGCATTTCCCCTGCCTACATTAACATTTAACAAACAGACATCATAATACCGTTACAGCCTACAATAATGGCCCGAATATTCCAAAGGTTCTGGATTACTCCGGAATATTTAGCCAAATTATTTTACTACGTAGATACCTAATTATATTTTATACAAAGAGGTTTAAGATAGAATATTTAATGTCTTTGATTTTATAGAAATAATAAGAACGGTTAACGGTCTTACCAAGGGGTATCGTATTACCCAGTAACTGGGTTGTGGAGGTCAGATAGGCAGTCGCTCCATGTAAAATACTGGTATTCAGCTGCATCCGGTTAGACTGGAAGCCGACCCCAACGCACCTAGTTGGGAAAAGGCTAGGCAGATGATGATGATGATGAATAAGAACGGTAATCTGTGAAGTCTCTTCTATACCTACATTTATATTATAATCGTAATGAAGTCAAAACTATACATTAAATATTTACTATTGGAAAAAAGTAATTGCTATGAGATGTGAGACCGATTCTGATGCCGAAAATTAAGTTTTTGGTATTTTTGTCCGTGTGGCTGACTTGTATGGTCCGGATTAGCGCAAAAACTACTGAATAGATTTTGTTCAAATTCTGAACAGAAGGGCCCGCGTGGATTATGACCGACTCGCTCTCACAGAGAGGAGGCTTGTGTCCCAGCAGTAGCAGCATGCAACATTAGCATAATCAGCCTCTACTGTTCCCAATGCTGGGGCTGGGACTGGGACACAGGCCTCCTCTCCTCTGTGGGAACGTTATAGGCTGATTATGCTATGCATATAGCCTCTATAATTTTTTATATCTATAACTCTATGGTTTTCGTTGTGTGACTAAAATCAAAATGTAAAATAGGCTAGGTGAAATAAATAAATAATAAATATCATCACGCTATAGGTACAGCGTGGCCGTTTGCCCAAACAGTGAGGTTATTGGGTGAAGCCGCGCTATGGATGATGACAAACGTCACTGGTTAATCCTATTCATAATTAACTTAGTCCTTTATCCCACTATCCCATCCAGGCCAGTCCATCTTCATAATATTTGATCATGAGTCGCTTCATTTTCGTTTTAATCAGTTCTTTGTAATCACCTAGGTACTTATGACTAACTAGGACTGATGAACTTTTGCACTATTTTATCTTCTTGTCAATTCCTCGAAGATTACTTGCTCATAAGCTTTGATGATTCAGTGTGTCGTGCGTGTCAACATTTTCGGCGTAAGTAGAGTCCTTGACTTAAGTTTGTAATATTTTTGAGTCAGATCCGTTGTGGTTAAAGAGAGAAAAAACCATTTTATTGAGGCACATAAGTCAAGGTCCAAATGCAAAAATCGATGATCGATATTTTCGTTATTTTAAAAGTACGAAAGTTGAAAAACCAACAGAGCGGTTTTATTAAGGCTTTCATTTAGGTGTCGTTTACTGTTAGTTTTGGTACCCAAGAAATAGAAAAAGGAAACGAGGAAGCAGTTTCGAAGGTGGGAAGAGGAAATAAAGGACATAGGTAACAGGAAAAGCATGGACTAGGAAAGCGATAAATAGAACAGCATGGATAAAAATGGACTTTTGCCAAAGTTGGGCAAACAACTTTGTTGTCGGTGTCAACGACTCACCAGAGTCATCAAATTAAAATTCTGTGACTGACTACTACTCTGTGACTGTTACTGTTAGCCTGCACCATCCCATGCTGGGCAAAGGGCTTTCCCCTACTACAAAAACCCGAAAAAACTTCATCTTTTTAAATCTGGCGCCACGTAATCGAAAACGGTCTGGATTGGCTGAACTTAAGATGACGTCATGATTTAGTAAATTTCTGTCTATCGTTGACAGAACAGATGACTTTTGTCTAGTATCTCGACCGACCAACGTTTGTTTACATGAATCGTGACGTTACGACGCCATATTGTTAAAGATAGCGTTTTGGCGGCTTATTTAAACAGTACATTTTTATTTACTATTTTTTAAAAGAAATACATTATGCAATTTGAAGTAATAGGTTTTTGTGGGCTCGTTAGACACCATTAAATAATCTGAGATGTTTATCAGAAACCAGTCAAATAGCCTATTGTGACAATAAATTAAATCATGCATGATTGACAACAGTCAAGTAAATGAGATCTAACAAATACGTGGTTGGGTAACAGCGTATTATCGGCCGCACTTGGCCGTGCCCAATTTCCAGCCAGGCAACGATGCGTGTACGCACGTTTTCATGTGTTGTGTACATTTCACTAATAGCCTAAGAGCACGCTAGGAGATTGTTTTGTTAATTGATTAAGTATGTAGGTAATTTGAGTGTGGAAGTTAAATAGAATATAATTTTTTTTTATTTAATTTAGAAAATGAGGTCCTAATCATGTTCTGCCCGCGATTTCGTCTGCATGAAATTTCTTGTTTTATCATATCATAATAGCATCTCATCGCCCGCCTGCGGTATTACGTACCTACTTCGCTGTCACTTTTCCTTCACTTTCAGCCTTTTTTTTTCATTTTCCTCGGATCCTAAGGGTCGTAGCATGATTTTAAATAACCTATAATCTTATTCGCCGTGTGTAGGCACGGTCGTCAGTGTTGTATTTATCATTAGGGAGGTTTGTTGACAGATACGTTTTTCTACGGCTCGCCGTACCGTAAAGAAAGAAACCGTGAAGCGTACAAAGGGCCGAAGAAGTAGATAACTGAAACAAGACAATTTTTTTTTTAATTTTGTTTCAGCCAAGATTTGAATCCTCACCTTCGGTACGCTTGTAACAAGCCAAACCAAAAATGACAGAATGTTAAATTTTAAATCGGCAAAGGGATTTGTTATTTACGAGTTTAACTCGCTATACGAAAAAGATACACGGTTCAAATTAAACTTGAATGGAGGTTGTGGTTACAGCTTCTCAAAAATAAACACAATTAAAACAGCGGCTCTCCCTTAAGGCAACAGCGCCAGGCAAGTCCGCAAAATTCAAATTTTAATTTGCGGGTCGGTGTTAGGTTACCTGTAGCTGTCAAAATGAAAACTATTGCTACTGTTAGTGTGTTACTCCGTAGGTTAGTGTAATCAAAATATGATTCGCAACCGTAACAAGTAAGTATTTACAGAATTAAAATCATCAATACAACTCTCCAAGTTTAAATTACCCCATTTAAAAGACTAGGAATTTCAATTGAGGCTATTTCTAACTTGGAGATTGATGATTCCAATGATTATATTTCTGTAAATCCATAGGTAGGTACTTATTAAGACCGCGAATCATATTATGATAACGCTGCGGGGTAGGTAATTGCGTAACACACTAGCAATCGCGTTCATTTTGACAGTTCATTCAACAATAGGTATTCATTGCGTTATTTACGTTGTTGAGCAGACAAATTTTTCGAAAATACTCGTATTAAGCAATGGATTAGCAATAACTTTCAAAATGTGATTGTGTGGTGAAAGGTGCTGCAAATTGCAAAAAGCGTAAGAAATTTGAGTTTCCCGGGCGTGCTTAGCGTCATCCCCCTTAACTACGGTAAACAGGTATAGGTACTCACCTACTTGTAATTAGTGCAGGCTGCACGTTCCCTTGCTCCAGGACTGTGTACTTTTACAACGTGCATGCGCGATCGTGTCTGTGCACACGCTGGTATTAATTAGTAAGTAATTAAGCATACCTACATTGTTCACACTTTACTTTCTCTTGGAGCGAGCAGGCAGGTAGGTAGGCTTTAGTGCAACTTGCTTACATGTCGGTAGCCTAAGTTACTTACACACCTAGATAACTACAATACATGTTCTTAGTAAGCACTTTGCCGATTATAGGAATTGTAGCTTCTTAGAAACTACAGAATAAGCTGTGCCCCATCATGAGCCTGTGGAGTGTAGCTACATAAAATAAACAAACAGCGAACTTCTACAAAATTATTAGCAACATAGCGAAATAAAAATGTACTTAAGTAACAAAAAATTTGTTAATATTAAATTAAACTTGCTCAAACTTTTGTTCAGTTATTGCGCAATCTTCAATATCAACCCTAAACGGAGAAAAACATTGCGCAATTCGTGACACTTATCTATTGTGCAATATTTGATCGTTTAGCGGCCTTCCTTACAGCAAATTTTTTTTTTTTTTGAAGACCCTAGAAATGTCCATTATATCCAGTGTAAGACAGAGTGGGTACCTACCTGATGCAAAACACATGAGAATAGAATAGAATACATTTATTTGCTTTTGAAATAAAAAGGAGAGTTCTAAAACTCTCCTTTTTAACTCAAAAACATCCTGTTTACAAAAAAAGAAGATTGTTTTCAAAAGTTTTCCCCATTGAACTATAACCCCAGTCGGCCGCGGTGTCATGCGCAGAAATCTTATCAGCCTTGCTGACCCGTCGCGTGCTCCTATCATAACGGAGTAAGACAGTGCCAAAGCCGCGCGGAATCGCTGCTCCTCACTACAACGAACAACTTAAAATACTAAACTATGATTGCTATAAACACTAAAAATATTACAGTGATAACACTTTCTGTTTAGTTCGTGTGTGATTTTTTGTACAATTTTCCAAAATGAAGACTTTATTCGTGTTTAATTTAGTGCTGTGCTTATTTTCGGCGAGTTTTGTCAGAGGTGAGTCTGACTTTTGTTGCAGAACATTAGTTAAATATTGGCTATGTATTTTTAATTTTTAGTATAAGTGCAATGTCGACAGTTAACTCAATTTCATTCATGGCAAAAACTAAATCATTATTAACACAAGATCGTATTTTTTTTTTCAATTATTGAAGCACAAGTGAGTAGATTTTAGCTACTTAACTAAAACTTACTTTTTTAAGGTAATTTAAAGATAATAAAAATATAGAAATTAAAGATAAAAAGTAAACATTTAAGTAGTTCCAAAACATCTTCCCTAAAATACTTTTTTTATAAGTACCTACTAAGGTTTAAATCTTCCAGAACTAAGGACCATTACAATATTTAAGTGAACCTACCTACCTAAATAAGTACGTATCAGTAATTACAGGTAGGGAAGCACAGTTTTGAAGTCAATAAATAAACAATCAAGTTACCTACTTGAATAGGTACTAATTTCATTAGGTACGTACAAACTGAAGTCTTGATTTAGAAGCTTCTCCATTCCCTAGTCAGTTCGATTACTCCGATTTAGAGCGAAGTTTGATGTTTCCGATAACTTATGCATAACTTTGGTCAAGAGTTCGACTTTGTAACTTAAACTTAACTTGAACTTGTAGTTGGCGTTAGATCTAGGTTTGTTAGCGTTAATTTTAGAACATTGTTAAGTTATTGAATAGGTAGACGGGTCAGGTACCTATAGTTTTGTCGATTCTATAAAGATACTAGCTTCTGCCCGCGACTTCGTCCGCGTGAAATTTCACCCTCCTCCCATTCGCCCTCTTAGGGGTGGAATTTCGAAAACCCTTTCTTAGTGGATACCTACTCTTCACAAAGAACATACCCTCCAAATTTCATGTCTCTAGGACCAGCGGTTTAGTCTATGCGTTGATATATCAGTCAGTCAGGACTTTGAATTTTAATTATCTAAATAAGTAACTAAATCTTTAGTTAAATCACACTAATATTATAAAGGCGAAAGTTTGTGAGTGTGTGTGGGGGTGAGTGTGGGGGTGTGTTTATATGTTTGTTACTTCTTCACGCTCAAACGGCTGGATCAATTTTGATAAAATTTTGTATGGAGGTAGCGGACACCCTGGATTAACATATAGGCTAGGTACTTTTTATCCCGATATTCCCACGGGATCGAAACTGATGCGGGTGAAACCGCGGGGCGCAGCTAGTAATTATATAAAGTATACAACACTAGTACACCATAGAGATCTATGGAATGGAGAACCTTAAGTGCCAGAAATATTATTTTTTCTAGCTTTTTCTTCTATCTCGATCTTTTCAGAAAGTTCTGACCAAATTTTCAGTCGTGAAAATCCTGATGAAACCTTTTGCACAGTGTTAATTTATTTCGCAATGGTTAAAATTGTTTCCTGTAGTATGCTCCTTAATTAATATATGCCTTTATAAAGCAAGTATTAAAAAAAAAGTAGTAAAATAAATTAACGCTGTGCAAAGGTCCAAACGGATAGAGAGCCCGCTACCCTTATTGCTGCAAACCTAGCATTTAGCCAGTACTCCTTAGAGTAGTACATAATAAGACAAAATTCTTCAAATAATTATATAGACACTGCCGTCTAATCAGCGGTTACAAGTAACTTACGAAACTTTATCGAGTGACGTCACAGGTGGATAACCCGGTCACATGAACCCATAGTAGGTAACTCGGGATCGTGGACGTGTCATATTTCCACTAATCTGTTGGTTAACGCTTAAACAACAAACAATTATCTGACACTTAATACGTACTTAACTACTTCTTAGAATCAATGATGGTGGTCGTTCTTCGCATGTGGCATATTTTGGTGATTGACTAGTTAAACAAACAATATAAGAGTTTCAGTAGGTACCTACCGCTTACCTACCGGGAGCGCTTATTATAAAGGTATTATACCATATTTTATTCCCAATTTAGAAAATATTTGCCCTGTCTAAGTATTCCTAAATACATAAGTTTGTACTTTTTCATCAATCAATTTATTTCTCTCTGCATATTTAAGACAATATTTGTAGCTAAATATTTTTTGCATGGGTAGATAAGTAGGTAATAAGATATCAAAATTTCTTAAAACTCACACCTATGTACTAAGTTTGCAACACTGGCGTAATTTAAGTCTACCTAATTCAATAAACTTAATTGATTCTTTTGCTTATAACAAAATCGGTCAAATCTTTAGTTAATCCAATCATGATCAATCATCAATTATAAATCGAAGTCTGTTCAATTAATTAAAATTAGGTAGGTACTTGTAAGTAGATTCGTTATTTCGTAGCTTAGACTAAGAAAAGTATAGACGGCGGGTAGCTCCATTTAATTTCTACAAGAAAAGGATAAAGTATTGAGTTATTTCCGTCTCTCAGTGCGTGCCAGTTTTTTCAAGGCAGCTACTTAAGTAGCCCATTTTAGTTAAGTTAGTTTTTGGTCTCATGTGTGGCCTGGCCACGCTCTACGCGATGCTCTATAGCTTTCTTACTCTAAGTTTCGTAGCTACCCTACCTACTTCCACCTACCGACATTTTCTGTATTAGCAACTTTTATGCCAAGTCAGAGCTCGCGCCCTTAATACATAAATATAACTGGCAAAATGCGAGTGCAGGGGTACACCTCTGCCCAACCCTTCGGGTATATCAAGCGTGATTTTATGTGTGTGTGTGTGTGTATGTACTGTGTGTGAATGAAACGTATTTGGGTGATCTATAATTTAAAGTCCGTCTGAATTTCGTTTTCAATGGCCTGAAATATCAATTTTCCGAATTTAGTTTTCGTTTCCGGCCGAAAAAAAATCATTGTCGGTCGGATTTATATACTTAAACTAAGTAAGTGATTAGAGCAACTTACCTTGAGTGGTTTTCGTGACATTTTGCCTACCCCACTATAGCTACCGATAAAACGGCTGTATAGACGATCTGTATTTGTCTGTTTGTCCTAGATACTTAGACTTGGAGCAAAACTTCGACAGTATTGAATTGTTTTTGTTACTTATATTTTTTACGATGATTGATGAAACAATAACCTAAGTGGGCGCTTACCCCGTTGCGGAAAAGTATTGTTAACTTACAAGTTCTTTTATTGCGAGAAGATAGTTATCATCATCTGCCTAGCCTTTTTCCAACTATGTTGGGGTCTACTTCCAGTCAAACCGGATGCAGCTGAGTATCAGTATTTTACATGGAGCGACTGCCTATCTGAAAACTACAACCCAGTTACTGGGTAATATCTACGATACCCCTGCCTTTTAAGACTGGTTGTCAGATTTTCGGGCTTCTGACTACCCGTAACGACTGTCAAAGATTCACGAATGACAGCCGGGACCAACGGCTTAGCGAGCTTTCTGTGGCACGGAAGGGTCTTCGTATATGAAGATGGTCACCCATCCACGGACCAACCGCGGCAAGTGTAGCTTAACTTGCACAAGCCCCTCAAGGGCAGCTAGATATAAAACAAAATAAGTTACAATGTGCTTCCATTTTCCTAAACTACCTATCCCACAGGCAAAAGGTCCCCCAAATTGCTTTCTAACTTTTTCTACCGTTTTTGGCTAAAGTCATAACCGCTGAATGTTATTTATTATTTTCGATTATGTTTTCCTCCGCTACAATGGCGACTTTGTAGATAATAATGACCATTCATTTTCCACGAAAGACACAAAAACAAAAAGATACTTACGTGCAAAAAGATTATACTTTTCACCTCAAAATCTCCAACTAACTACAGCATGAAAATGGAGTCAATCTGACATAAACTAGCGGCTTGGCAGAATTGTTTAACTTTGTAGTAGACAGGCTTAGGGAAGCTGTATGAAGGCAAGTTGGGAATTATTAAATATTTAATTAAACACCGTGTCGGCTGCCTGCCGCGGATTCCCAACGAAATGGGGTAACGTAAACCAACGTGTTCTATATTAATAAGATTTTTATAACTATGTTTGCATCACTTTGTGAGCCCAAATAACATTTTCGTTGTGGAATTTAGGACCAAAAAGCGGCTGAGAAGTTTCGGTTTTACGTTTTGTGACTTTTGTCTTTGAAAATGATAAAGATATAGGTAGGTACCAGCATAATCAGCCTATAATGTTCCCACTGCTGGGACAAAAGCTTCAAGTCTTCGAGAGGGAGTAGGCTGTAATCTACCGCGCGGGCTCAGTGCGGGTTGGCAGATGTCATAATGTCTTCGAATTTTTGGTTCTAGGACAGTTTATTCACTATGTTTTCCTTCATTGTTTTTGAGAGTAGTGGTGATGAAATTATCATCTCGTTAAAGTAAAGCTCCTGCCTGCAGGATGCTGCAGGGCAAAACCGTCTCTACTATCTTTCTACTTATCTCTGTTTAAAGCTGCTAAGGATCAGTTCTTGTTGAAGGAGTTCAAATCATCCCGCCATCTCCGTCTGAGCCTACCGCGGTGTCGCTTGCCATTAAGAGGGTTCGAACCCGACGGCCCACAACTCGTAAGTCGGGGTCGTTACCACCGGGGCACCACTGCTCCCCAAAGATATAACAGCAGCTATTACCTTATTTACCTCCCTTAGTTTCCAAAACAATTCAGTGCCTACTACGTCGAGCTACGCCGCGCGGCCGCGCGGCTTAGCTCACTGAATCGTGTACCTTTTTGTGTAGTAGATAAGGTCTGTGATTGTATTTCTATCTTGAAAACTGCGCGTCGCGTCGCTTCTCGGTGTGAACTGACCCTAAGTCAGAAACCTAGGTCAGATAGGAGAGAACAGGGTAATGAGAGCCAACGGGTAGTGGGAGCCATGGTGATTGAACGGAAAGTAGGTACATTTACGCGATCGTACACACTCGGCCGCTTTTCTCAACCATCGAAAAACTTCGCCAAACGAACACGAGCCGTTAGTGCCATGCATTAAGTCACGAGGGACGATTATATGTTTTTCGCTCCACGCTTATAAAAAATTGCTGATTGCCAGCGCCGAGATAAGCATGAAGTTATGTTCTTATTGTATTATATTTATGCTTATTATATCCCCAGATTCATGCACTAACAAGCCCAATTGATTAAATTGAGATTGAAAGTAGAATTACATATTTATGTTATTACTTTTCAAAATGGTAGTCGGCGGGTAATGGTAGCCTAGCATATTTATATTATCTTAATCTTTTTTTCTTTACTAAGTTGATTTTTTTATTTGTCTTACAAATAGTTCTTTGTATTAATTGCTAAGATCACATATTTTAAAGTAATCTAGTTCAATTTTCGGGAAAGAGTAAATTATGGCTCCCATTTCCCATATGGGCGTTAAGCGGGCTCTCATTACACGCATGTGTCGGGTAATGGGAGCGACTGGTTTTTTTTTGTAAAATCGTTATTGTACCTTAATAGAAGACTGTAATTGATTATAACTGTGTTTAAAATATACTCTAATAATGGATGTAAGAGTTCCTAAATAAACATCATAAGAATGTTAACAAATGTGGTTGTTATGAAATTTTTCCCTTAGTAGGCTCCAATTACCCTGTTCTCTCCTACCCTCCGGACACCCAGATCATTTGTAATTGATTTATGCAGTGGTTTTTTCATAAAAGTCGATTTTCCAAAGCACGTTTCGAATTTTTTTACGCGCCTTTCAGTTCGGCACCGTGTTTTTGTGCGTGAGAACTAGACGTTGTGCATGTAGACTAGCGTCTAACTGCTCATCACTGATACTATCTCTGTCGGACACGAAGTCAAGTGAGACAGCGTGCTTTTTGACCATACCCACCAGTGAGTTCGAACTCGCGACTAGTTTACTCTAGAAGACAGATAGAAGAAGAAGATATCTTAATTTTTACATTATCTGGGAACTCTCTTTTTTTCTTTTAGTTATTTCTTTTTCTTTTATATCATAGGAACTACTGTGAAATTTGTGATAGGTTTCCCTTTTGGAAATAATGTAATAAACATTAAGTCGTATCCTAACATTTAATTAATGAACACACTATAAAGTTTCCTGTTAAGTATACCCACAAAGTTGTCCACGCAAAATCACCATTACATATTCCAATTCATTTTAATGTAGCGTTTATTCAAACAGCTGATGTATGTTTACTAATTGTCTGCTTAGGATTAAGTCAAGTCCAGTTTATGATGGTACCTGTCTCATAAATATTCGTGTGGATAGGCCATCATCTGGCATACACATAATATTTCTGATCGGGGCACTGTTGCACTGTGAGCGACATAACAGAAAACTCTTTTATATGTACACTATTTAAATTACAGTATCCACACATATTCCTGCTATTCGCTGAAGCCACCACATGTAGGTACCAAGACTTTCAGAAGAAAATTAGAAACGTTTGGGTTCCCAAACCCAGCTTCTTCGTGATCCGTGAGCTCGATAGGATTTCTCATCGGCAAGAAATTACGAACTTCCATAGGTACCTACAAAATATCATCCCTTATTTAACCCCTTATGAGGATGAGTTTTCGAACATCTTTCCTTAGTGCTCACTTTCGTTATACGGGTTACTTGTAATTCGACGTATATCCGCCAGGAGCTGATAGGGGGTCAAAATGCAACAAATTGAACCCCCATATTGAAAATGAAATAAAATTCAATAGTTTTCGAGATATTTGAAGCGTAAAATGAAAATATTGCTAAGATATTATTCCTAAATCGCTCATCATTTTAATTATTTTGTTGAACTAAGTAGACCGTACTTTTAATTGTGTTCATAGCTTAATTAAAGTGCCAGCTACAATAATATGATTTTGTAATGGTACCATTCAATAGTTTTTTTTTTATTTGGCATTATATAAAAAAACCCATAAATTTCAAATATCTCGAAAACTATTGAATTTCGGCCATACGTATTGGGGGGTTCAATTTGTTACACATTTTGGCCCCCCTATCAGCTCCTGACGGATATACAGTTCGCGTCAAATAACTTTGCCGCTCTGAAGCTAGGCTCTTTCCTAGCCGCGCCAATCCGCGCCATGCGCGCTGCTGTTGTATTCATAGGATTAACTACTGCGCAGTGACTTCTTGCCTACTTCAGACGCGAACTGTACATACGTCGAATTACAAGTAGGTAACCCTGTATAAGGAAGTTTTGTGCAGAATTGCATGATTCTTTTTTTTTTTGGGTGGGAAATCATCAAATGACCCCTCTCGCTCTGGGTGGCGCGGAAGGGAGTGTCAGACTCTTACTGACTAAAACCCACCCGTGTTCCTTCCTTAGCCCTATATGTTCCGGGCCTCCGGGCTCCTTGTGGTTATTTTCAGCATAAGTGGAGGTCCTCAGGGATGTTTGAAATCAACAAGATTGAGGGAGCAATCATGACATTCTAAGTAATTGAGGTCAAAAGCGTACCCTCATCAATCGTTGGACTTTAAATGCCATGGTTTCTACGCTTCATATTAACCAATGGAACAATTTGTGTAAACAGTCTTAAAATAATAATCATAATATATACAAATATATAAAAAGGAAGGAGGGAAATAATCAAAGGGCATACAGGAAAAAAAAATCTGTGTGATAAATAATAAATATTATAGGGTGCCTCTGCGAGTTGGCTTTGGTCCCTCGTACGCCTTCCAAAGGTCTGGGACCCCAGGGTCCCGAGATGTCAAAGAATTTTTTTTTAAATTATAGAAGGGAAATAGGTACCAAAGAAACGATGAATGATGTAATAAATGATATGGTTAGAAAGGGGACGTACCTAGGTACTGAGATAACTGCATAGAGATATATGGAAGAAGACGCTTCGCAAAGCGCAAATAAATTGGAATAGGTTGGGGCATTTTTATTTTTTAAACGTTGCCCCACACTAGGAATTACTCCTGTATTGTAGGTGCGTTTACTAACATTAAAATTCACATACACAAACAGCCAGACCCGAAACAACTACCTGTAGGCAATACAAATATTTGTTCCGTGCGGGAATCGAACCCACGACACGCAGCGCATTGCAGCATTTGGGATGAGGTCATGAGGATGATGATCAGAATGATGTAGAAATCAAACGTTAATTATGAGTCAAAGATAATTTTACTCATTAGAGTACCTAAAATTATCTTTGGCGCCAAAATATCCTTGATTAATATTACAAGGATATTTTGGCGCCTGAATGATATTGAGGGGAGTTGATGTCATTCAGGCGCAACGATGTTAGCAAACATTTTATTTTATTAAACAGCTACATTAATTATGCCATATTACAAACATTTTCACAGATTACCATTACAAATGAAACTTGTCATTTTTAAGTACCTACCTAGGAGGTGAACTGTTTAGGCATGTCAGTTACACATTTGTGAAATTGTCATACAAATTGTATTGAAAAACCAAGATGGCGATATTATATTAGTTCCGATTTTGACCACGCGCCAAAAGTCCCTTGTATGTACCATTTTATGTACGACAAACTAAACTCTACTATTGAAATCAATCTCTACGCGTTCAATCGCTATCAACATGCCTCTATGTTTATAATTCGTGTTTGGCGATAATCCCAATGACCTCACACTGATCACCGATGTAATGGCGACGATGTCTGTACCTACTTCTAAACGAACTGTAAAACGCGCTAATATTAGCTTATTGATGATTTTATTACACCTGCCCTGAATTAATGAGCTACTGAGTGAGATAGCATGTGTTTAAATATTTATATTTTGATTCATTAGGCACTTTAAGTTGTATCTTATTCAATTTGTTTAATTGCTTGGGACTGGGAGTTTAATATATTATGTATGACGGTCCAGAAAATAATTTACTGTAGGCAAGTACAAATTATGAATAAAAATATTACTGTACCTTATTTATTACTTCTGCGACCAATAATTAGGTCATGAGTCATGAGGATAATTTTTGCGTAAGAAGATTCTCGGTAATTTAAAAATGCCGAAATGGCCTTGTGAAGGCCGCAGGAACCCGTTGGATGCGAGAAGCACAGAACCGGTCGAAGTGGAGGTGCTTGGGGAGGCCTATGTATAGCAGTGGACGTCTTTCGATTCTTAAGATGAATTTAAAAATATCATAATACGTACCTACCTAATTGTTACAATGATTTATTTTATAAAAAAAAAAACAAAACTCACACAAACAAAAAGCTGCTTAAAATACCTACTTAATGGAAATACAGTTTGGTCGTTCATTGCAAAATCACGGAGTCACGGCGCAAATCTCAGGACAAAAACAATGGGATGCATGAAGAAGCTAGATACTCAACTGAACTGAGCGCTCGATGCATCCTGGACAGTCACACCCAACACCTTATTTGACTGGCCAATTCTTCCCTTGCGGTGGTAGGGCTAATGCCCGCCTGGTTTGCGACCACCCCTCCCGCCGAAGTCAATCAGCCTGCTGTGTTCAGCGATGCGTGGGAGTTCCAATGCCTTAGGCATCTTCTGGGCATGCTTGGTCCATCATAGACCACATCCATCGCTTTCCATCGGGCGTGATCGAGGTCAAGAGTAAAATATTCCCATTCAACAATAAAAAATAATGGATTTTAAAATTGTTGCAAAACTAAGCCAGACAGCATCATAATTCCATGCTACTGTGCAATAGGGAAGTTATTGACATAACACCATGCCTTATTCCCCAAGGGTTTAGGCAGAGATGTACCTACCTACAGTAGGTCCACCCACATTTCGCCAGTTACCTTTAAGTCCCATTTAATAGGGGGCGAGCCTACTGCCATCAGCCGGGCACAAAACCAGAGTCCGGGTTCCCTACTAAATCCATGGAAAACCCAATAATACTTTGCCCGACCCGGGAACGAAACCTAGGACCTCATGGTGAGCAGTCACAGGCGCGATTCAAAGGACCAAAACAATGGATTGTAAAATTCTGGCAAATCTAAACTATGGTGCCATTGGAACAGCATAGAATTCTCGTTTAGTTTTGTTTTGCAAAACATACAACAGCATACAATGTTCCCACTGCTGGGACCGAGCCTCCGAGTGGGATGTAATCTACCACGCGGGCCCAGTGCGAGTTGGTAGATGACACATGTCTTTGAAGTTTTGGTTCTAGGACATGCAACCTTCACCGTTTTGAGAGCCACTCTGAACCACCACTGGTCCCAGGGAAGTTTACTTTTAACAAATTCCACCTTCCAATATTGAACTCATCTAAAGCTAACCCTACACAGTCATGATGAATATTGTCGATCAAGATAACACATGTTCTCGCCCCCGCCTATATTCGCGCTGATTCCTCTGAATTGGATAATTCAGACCTCCTGCAGTCTATGCACTTATATAACGATTTGTTCATAACCCGCAAAATGTCTTTGACTTGACAATGATTTGTGTGATATGTGGCACAAGAGTATTTTGAGCTTTAATTAGGGAAAAGCATAATCAGTCTATAATGTTCCCACTGCTGGAATACAGGCCTCCTCTCGGTGAGAGGGAGTGGGCCTCAATCCACCACGCGAGGCCAGTGCGTGCTGGTGGATGTCACATGTCTTCGAATTTTTGGTTCTAGGACATGCCGGTTTCCTCACGATGTTTTCTTTCACCTTTTTGAGAGCAGTGGTGATGAAATAATTTATATGACTATGACCTACAACTCATACTTGTGGCGGCAAGACTGGGTCACCACTGCTCTCAGTAACCTATTGCCGTTTGACAATATCAAAGTCATCATCATCACCTGCCTAGCCTTTTCCCAACAATGTAATCGGCTTAGAAATATTTGTATTATTATTAATATTTTTTTTATTTTTAAATTTGTTGTTTGACAAATGGCAAAGTAAAGATTACAATCTCTCCACAGCCCTATCCTCTGACGAGATAGAAGAAGTAACAGACACATGTTGCACGCACGGCGAAGGCGCGGCGGTGACGGCAGCATCATGCGCAGGAGTCGCTCCCCTGGAAGACATCGAGCCGGAACAGATGGAAGTGTGCCTTGCAGCGGTAGCCAGCTGCTGTGAGAAGCAGATGAAGTAAGGAATTAGTCCAGAGAGCCAGTACTCCAATTGCGTAACATATTTTTAATCACAATCCGAAGGATTTTGAAAGAAATTCCTAATCCATTGCTTTATATGTTCGAAAAATTCGTCTGCTGTATTGTAAATAACGCAATGAATTTTAATGAACTGTCAAAATGAAAGAATCTCCCATTATAATACTTATGTTACGCAACTACCATGCAGGCTTCAGTTCTTTTGGTACTTTAAATGGCGACAAACTCGTCATCTACCTCAGAAGGTAGAAGCACCACATGGATTGTCAGAAATAGTTACTCCTTCTTCATTGTAAAGATGGAATGCTGACTTTTCGTATGGTACCTACTTTTTCTACGTTGGTCGAGTATCCTATAATTACAGTTTTTTTTCTTAAGTTGTTAAAGCACGTTTTTAATAATTTTTAACCGACTTCAAAAAAGGAGGTTGAACTGTATTCGACCTGTACTTTGTATGTCCGTGATTTTTTAATTCTACAAAATTAGATTTTATACAAACACTTTTATGCGTCAATTATTATAATTTTAAAACTAGATCTCATAATCTAGACCAGGTTGGTGTTTCCCATCCAACTATTCTGGGAAAAACCACCGAAACAAACTCAGAGGATGCTAATTCTAGTCTAGACCATGTGAGGACTAAGTGGATAGTGACTAAAACGTTAATTTACTGATTTATCTGACTCATTAACTTATTATTTGTGGTTTCAGAGCCAAAGCATCGTGTTCAGCGGGAATGAAGTTAGCTGCTGCGAAAAAATGTAGCACTGCTGATTCAGAAATTGGAACGGTAATTTACAAAAATCTCATAATACCTACTTCCTTGTGCTTGTCATTTTTGGGGGGGGTTTGCCATAATCGCCACGCTTGGCAGGCGGGTTGGCGATCGCAGTATGGTATGGTGGTGGAATGCACAGAGAACGCTGCTGCCCATTCTCCGGTACGACCCTTAGTCGCCTTTTACGACACCCACGGGAAGTATGGGTATTTAAGTCCGGCACCACACAGACATCCGGCACCACACAGACAAGGGGCAGGGCACATTGCTCGCAGAACAGATGGCCGATGGGGCCGAAAGGTTCTGGAGTGGCGACCGCGTACCGAAAGACATAGCGTTGGAAGGCCTCCCACAAGGTGGACCGACGACCTTGTGAAGGCCGCAGGAACCCGTTGGATGCGAGAAGCACAGAACCGGTCGAAGTGGAAGTGCTTGGGGGAGGCCTATGTCCAGCAGTGGACGTCTTTCGGCTGAAATGATGATGATGATGATGACCTACTTCCTTCATTATCTACTATAAAGCTGCTGAATCGCGGCTGGCTCGTGGCTAAATCATAACAGCCGCACGGGTCGATCTTCAAGGTTGAGCAAAGCTTGCTGAGGTCGGTCCGAGGATGGGTGACCTTCCATTACACACTGAGTCCAGCTCAGAAACTACGCTAAGCTGTTAGTCCCGGCTGTCATTTGTACACCTTTGACAATTGTTGCGAGTAGTCAGAAGCCCGAAAATCTGACAACCATAACCAGTCTTACCAAGGGGTATTGTGCTAGGGGTGTTGTGTTGTGTGGGGGTTTGTGTTGGGGGTTTTGTGCTGTTGTGGGGTAAAGTGTATTTGGGGTCTTGAGGCAGTCGCTCCATGTGAAATACTGATATTCATCTGCATCTGGTTAGACTGGAAGCTGACCCCAACATAGCTGGGAAAAGCCTAGGCAGATGGTTCTAATTACTTGACGGATTTCTTTCAGACGTGTTGTGAGGAGTGCTCCTTTGGAAGATGGACGGGAGAATCTCAAGGCAAGGGAGCGTGTGGCCCAGTGCCATCCCCTGAAGGAGTCAGTCCTACCACTGCGCTCAGGAAGGGCGCTTTCCACAGTTGTTGTCTGGTAATTATGAGCCATTTTTACTGCAAAATAATTTTCTAAACGTAGAAAGATACTAGATAGATAGAATATTGCATTGCCGAGCGAGTTAATATCAAAAAGCCAGAAACATGTTCAGACATAACTCATACATTTTAGTAATGGTAAATGGTAATTAAACAATTCGGAGTCAATTGATATGACATGACCAAGTTCACATAAAATAATATGATAATGGATCCTTTTATGACATTCTAGGAAGCAGCAGAAACGCCAGAAACAACTACAACAGAGAAACCGACTACCACTACAGAGAAACCAACTACCACAACAGAGATACCAACTACCACAACAGAGAAACCAACTACCACAACAGAGAAGGTCGAGAAGAAGAAGTGTGAGAAGGATTCCTGTGAACATGAGTGTAATGATGAGGATGGAGTCTTGCGATGTTCTTGTCGAGAGGGATACAGGCTACAGGGAGACAAGAAATCATGTAAAGGTAAGGGATATTTTAAACCTCTTCCTGGTCTAAAATAGAGTCTAAAATCCACCCTAAGATTCATACGCCGAATTTAAACGTATGGCCAACCCTAGGCCTAGTTGGATAAACGGAATTTATAGGCTCAGTGTGGATTCTCCTCCGCGTATCCACCTTAAGGTGGATGTTCTAGGGTAAATAAACGTAATAACTCGGTTTTCATAGGGCAAGCGTTTTGTAGTTTCTGTCTTAACCATTATTTCAAAATTGTCCTGGTTCTTCTGGGATGTAGCGCTTTGTATAATCGTATAGTACTAATAAGGATCTGAAGGTACATTGCTGATCTTCTTGTGCGTTATGTTATCTTAAGCAAACTGTCACCTATCTTCTTTATTTATTTTCATTGTTTCCACAGCAATCCTTTTGTTGGTAATTACGTCCACGTCCTTTTAAGTAGTGTCGTCATTCAAAACGTCTTTTCAATACAGTTTGTTGATATCCCTTGCTCATTAAAAACGATTATTACGTAACAAAACTCTCTATCTTGGTCTGTCTTTGATATGCAACATTGTTTAGCCCATTTCTGTGACTACCTATCGTACTGTTATTATTATACCTATATATTTATTTACTATATGTTATGCGTATTTATGTATATATTTATTATATTGTATCTATCATATAGATATAAATGAGTGTGCAGAAGCTACGGATGATTTGTGTACAGCGGAAGGTACCGTGTGCCACAACACGCCAGGCGCGTTCAAGTGTGTCTCTCTGAAGAAGAGGGATGTGGGGCTAAGCTGTCCTCCTGGCTTCAAGAGGAACCTCGTTAACCTGGTCTGCGATGGTGAGTTGGATCTTTGTCATTCTTTCGCCAATCACAATCGTTATAGACGGGAGTTTCTCTCTTACATTAATTTTGAAATGTCTCTAGCCAGGTCTGTTTCTGAGAACAATACCTACTAATAATAAGAATAATACTTTAAAATTCCCAATGTACTTAATACTCAAACCCACTTGGCACTTATTAATAAAAACCTGGAAGTCATGTAAAACTTAAACCTCGAAAAATGTATGGATATCGTGACGTTCATTCATACTGTTTGTCACTTTACTCCTCGTTTATAAGAGGGAAAGTGTGCTCAGTAAATCTCGCTGTAAGTCAAGGCTTTACGGACATTTATTGAAAGCTGTTCATCACTTCACAGACATCAATGAATGCCAGTTACCCCGACCTCCCTGCCCTAAGTACCTGTGCGAGAACACGATTGGCGGCTACAAGTGCGCCGGGAAGTCAGGCAAGCCATTTACCGAAGCGTTGCCTGGAGCCATCACTGAGGCCCCTGTCAGCACCACTGCTTTACCCAAGAACGATATCTGCCCGCCTGGGTTTAGGGCTGGACCTGATGATGAGTGTATTGGTAAGTAAAATAGCAAATAGCCTCGACCTTCTCATTTATCAGGGTCTGATCTCGTCTACTCTCTGTTTCTACAGTACTACTTCCTGACAACTTATCAAGTCTCTGAGAATACTCCTGTTGTTGTTAAGGTATTCGGGTCCCATCTTGCCACTTCCATCCACATTGTCCTCAGGCGAAGTTCCTATTTAAAAGTATTCAGACAAAATCGTTTAATTTATTTTCATATTTCGTAAAATAACGAAATTGAGGTGACTCTTACACAAAACTCACTAATAAAGAGTAGAAGTCTGAATCATTACGGAGGAATTGTTAATGTTTCTTGGGACAATAAATCTATCCATCTCACATCTTCGTCCAGAATAATATACGGTTCCAAGTGATTATGGTCATATTCCTCACTATTTAACTAGAGGATATCACAATGATAATATATTCACTCAGATATCGACGAGTGTGGCGAGCGGCTGGACGACTGCCAGCACCTGTCCCAGCACTGCATCAACACGCACGGCAGCTTCTTCTGTCAGGACCACGTCTCCAAGCGCTGCGCCCCCGGTTTCAAGGTCAACAGTCGCACTGGGATATGTGAAGGTAAAATTATCGCTCCTGACAAAAAAAACATTTGTATACCTTGCACCACTACTATCAGAAGACAGATTACTTCTGCTTCAGTGCTTAGTTCATCATCCAGCCATGAAAAGTGGCATTGACGTGCGGAACATTTTGTGTCAGAAAAAACAGCCTGGTGTTCAGTAAAGCGAACTACCTATTTCTCTTTCGTTAAGCATTCCACCCAGATCAGTCTGTCGAGAAACTGAAAACCAGGCTGTTTATTCTGAAACAAAATATTCAGACCGTCCAATACCTTTCATTTTCTTCCTTTCCTCTTTCTCTTTAGTTTTCTTTTTTCTTTCTCTTTATTTTTTCTCCTCCTCTGTGAAAGAGAGTGATCCACGTAACAGTAGACAAAGGAAGTAGAAACCTTTTTAAAAATATCCTTGAATCCACGTTACAGATATTGACGAATGTGAAGAGAGTTCCGAAGTGTGCAAGCGCACCGAGGTGTGCATCAATCTGCCAGGAGCCTACAACTGCAAGTCCAAAATAAGCACCCTACCGAAGTAAGATACATAAGTAATAAAAAAATATCAAACTTACGTTATGAGAACGAAAAATGTAATTGTTTTGTCTTTTCTAGACTGGCGAGTAAAACATGTCAAGAAGGAACAAGAGTTCGTGCAGGTGGATCAATTTGTGAAGGTTGGCTATGTAATAACAGCTGCACGGGTCGATCGATCAGGTTAAGCTACGCTACGGATTGGTGAACATATTTACAAACCAATACCCGTCCGTGCCTCAGAAAGCACGTTAAGCCGTTGGTACCGGCTGTCATTCCTGGATCTTTGACAGTCGTTACGGGTCGTCAGAAGCCCGAAAGTCTGACAACCAGTCTTACCAGGGGGTATCGTATTAACCAGTAACTGGGTTGTGGTGGTCAGATAAGCAGTCGCTCCATAAAATACTGGTATCCAGCTGCATCTGCATCCAGTTAGACTGGATGCCGACCTCAGCTGCAGACCTCAGCGGCAGATTGATTAAGTCATTCACGATCTTTTAAGCAGGCGCCAATTTTATTGTTGTTCTGGTATAAAAATCAATAGGACGCCAATCCCGTTCGCACGAGCGTATTTTTTTTCACGCTTTGGATTTTCGACGCTTTGCTTAGCGCCGAGAGTTGAAAATCCAATAGTGTGTTTTTGGACACGCCAGGATTTAGGTACTCTGCTGAATTCTTAATGCTCGCCCCAATACTAAGAGTTCAAAATCCAGTGCGCGAAAAAAAAATAACAGTGGCACTCCGGGAGTGCCGACAGAAATGAAAACAAAACACAAACAGAATACTTTTCCAGCACTCACTGACATATAGGATATTACATTAAAACCGAGTACATCCTGAGAACAACCGAACACATCCGAATCGGGTATTTTTTTTATCGTCATATATGCAAGACACGCGCGGTGTCGCTTACGGTAACAGTGACGCGAGTTCAATGGTTTTTCCGTTGCAGATATCGATGAGTGTCGCGAAGGCACGCACCTTTGCGATCAGTTTCAGAACTGCATCAATAACTACGGGGGACACGAGTGCCGCTGCAAGAATGGGTTCGAACTGGACTCTTCATCTGGATCCTGTATAGGTTAGTATCTGAATTCTAGCTAATTAGACAATACAATAAAATAAAAAGTAATTGAATATTTTCCTAGATTAAGTCATTCATAAAATAATACAGTGTGAGTCTTCATAATGTGCACATAACGAAATGAAGGAAACAGCTTAATTTTATCGACGGAAAAAATATTTAAAAAATAAAAAATATTTAAAAGGATCTTTACCTGCTAAAGTATGGTGATTGCAAGGCCTTTCTTTAACAGTTGATAGGAAATGTTGTGATTGAGTTATAAACATGGTATTTTTACGTTTAGAAATCTGATACGATGGAGAATAATTTAAAGTAGGTAATAAAAAAGGGTAGGTAATCGGGGCTTTTATTGAGTAATTTTACAATTATTGTAAAAATTTATGAAAAAATATCAGATTTTTGTTAAAAAAAAAACCACAATTCTCAATTGAGGGCGATTGTTTACACAGAGGGGTCACAGCAGCAAACATTTTACAAGAATTTTAAAAATGCTACAATTTTTTTTTTTTTAGATTTTTTAAAATATTTTTTCCGTCGATAAAATTAAGCTTAGTTGCCCTCATTTCGATATTGCATATATCGAAATGAGGGAAACTAAGCTTAATTTTTTTTTAGGCATTATGAAGACTCACACTGTATTTAAATCCTACTATCCTACTAATTCTTATTTCTACTTTCTTACCATTCCTACCAATATTATAAACGCGAAAGTTTGTGAGGATGGATGGATGTTTATTACTCTTTCACGCAAAAACTACTGAACGGATTTGAATGAAATTTGGCACACAGATAGTTTATAGCCAGGACTAACACATAAGATACTTTATTTCCCGATATTCCCACGGGATCGAGACTTATGCGGGTAGAACCGCGGGGCACTGCTAGTAATAATAATGTCTTTTTATTCTGAACATCTTTGTATTGCGGTATTATTTTCAGTAGTTTACAGAATGTTCAGTGTTTCTTTTGGCAAAGGGCTCCTCTAACAACTTCCACTGAGTCCTATCTCTCGCAACTCTCTAATTCGGACCCGCTGTGAGCTTTAATTCATCTATCTTCGCATCTTTCATATTTAACCCTTACCCTTTTTTTAGTCTTTCTTCTTCCTTTCTTTTTATCCTGTAGTTGTAGTTGTCTCCGTTGAGATTGGTCGCCATGACCAAAATTCGATCTGGAGGACTTTATTGTCTTCTCCTGTTCCTTTTGCCAGCTATGGGGTACCCCAGAGATGTCATTCTTACTTGCAGTCAAACCTAAACCCATCGAGTATTATGCAAATTCCGGTCATCTGGTTTTTTTGTGACGACAATTATTATTATGTGCTCAGTCATTTTAGGATGTCAACTTATACTCAAGTTTGGTTGAGTCTTCTCTACTTGTTCTTTCTTTTACGCTCCCAAATTGATCAACAACATTTTCACCAGATATCGACGAGTGTTCCTTGAAGCTGGACAACTGCGGCAACGGCCAACACTGCCTGAACCTGCTGGGCACGTTCACCTGCACACGACGACCTGTCACCACCAGCAGTACCACCAGCACCACCAGCCCGCCGATGTACGAGTACGAGTACTATGATTCTGAGTAAGTAATGATACTAACAGAAGTTTAGGATGAAGGAGTCGTTTGCCAGGTTTTGGTCCTTGAACGGTTAGAAAACCCAAGTTTGCCATTTTTAGAGCAGAGAACTGACAATGTCCAGGAATAGAGGTGTCTACAGCCGTCGACGCGGCGGCCGCTGCCGTCGCTCTTATTGAGAACCGTACTCAAATAGGTCACGTTGTCGACGGCGCTGCAGACGCGTCGACGGCAGCTGCACACCCGTCGGCTGCAGTTGCCTCTGTCGTCAATGCGTGTCACTCGTGTGTATGAGCTAAGTAATACTGGAGAATAAATTCAACCTCAAAATCACACAAGCTGCTCTAGAAGTACGTCAATCGGGACTGGAGATCTCTGTTCATTCGGATATATGAGGAGAATAATAATAATACGTTGTCATGCAATTTGACGTTGTGTTTCTTACTCTGCCGTTGTTAATGAAATGGTCTACTTCATCTGTATAGCTAAATTGTGTTATAATTGTGACCTTAACAAAAAGCGGTCAAATGCGAGTCGGACTCGCACACGAATGGTTCTGTACTACCGTACAAAAGTTAACGCTACATATTTCTTTAACACGTTTCTTGTAAAATAAAATTGTATTTTATTGTTTGTTGTTATAGCAGCCATAGTAGAAGCACGTAGTAGGTACAAACTCTATGAAAATTTCAAGTATCTACCTATAATGATGCAAAAGATACAGCCCTGCAGACGGAGGGACGAACAGCGGAGCCTTAGCTAGTAAAAAGCTGTCAAAAACATCGCAAATCATCTACCACCTATCTTTTACAGCGAAGACAACTCAACCACAGACAACGGCTACCCAGAAACAGCGCCAACAGTTCCGACCACATCGAGCACCACTACCACAACTACGACCACACCGAAACCCACCACCACTTCGACCACCACCACAACTACGACCACCACTCCCAAACCCACCACAACATCTACCGTCAGACCCAGGACTAATTATCCCTACCCTCCATATGTCAACATAACCAATCCACCGAGGCGACCGGACTACTATCCGAGAAGACCTGAATACTACCCTCGCAGACCTGAAAGTCCATCTAGAAGACCGGCAGCATTACCACCGTACAGACCTGTTGAGCCAGTTGAGCCTACTGAAGTTCCAGATAATAGAAGGCCTGCCCCGATACCTCCATACAGACCCGACACTACATACACGAGACCTGCAGCAAGGCCAGAAACTCCACCGCCCATGCCAGAGCTCCCAAGTAAACCCACTCCAGAAGTGCCAGATGATAGGAGAACGAATGAAATAGGAGGGGAGAAACCTGGGAATGAAACTCCGGACTTTGATATCAATGATTTACATTGTTTGGATGGATATGAGAAAGATGCTGAAGGGAATTGTGTTGGTGAGTTGAAATTAAATTGTAAACCTATGTATTTAAGCACTGCTTCTTATTATCGAAATAAACAGAATAATATTCCTTCTGAACTGCATGAAGCCCTCCTCCTTCCTCTTTTCTTTTGAACGTGGTTTGCTTTTTGAAGAAAGTAACAGAGTTTTTGTACAAGCTTACAAGATTTGACTTTATTTCACTAAATTCAATAGCTGCAGAACCATAAAATGTCTATCTAGACTACTGGATAAAATTTAAGTGTCTCAAGAGGCAGGGGTAGTGGTACAATATAGGTTGATAAGCAAAATTCTCTGTTTTTCTAGACACCAACGAGTGTGCACTAGGACAGCACGCGTGTAAGAACACAGAAGTATGCATGAACAGGCCTGGCGGTTACATCTGTGAGTGCATGGCTGGGTTCCACCGGGATCCGTCAGGGTACTGCAATGTCATGACCACTCCGACCACCGGTAGGACAACTAGCACCAGCACATCGACTACTACTACCACTACTACAGAGAGGAACGCATGTGAGTTAATTTTTACCCTGTTTCCTTCTTATCTCAGTCGTTAACATTACCTTCTTCCGTTTCGAAGATAAAAAAAACTCAAGAAATAAGTAGAAGGCTTTGTTTTCAAAAGTTAATGTTGTTCTAAAGTGTTCGTAATAGTCCAAATCAGGTTTATAATAAGGGAAGAAATATTGGTAAAGTTTCCCGGAAAATTTTCAAATTTGGGAAAAACTGAACGCCCTTTTTGGTATGAATTATTAAAATTTGAACAGGACCACGGTCTGTCGGGGTAGTTAACTAGTAAAAAATAACTAGATGAATAAATAAAAATAAAAACACCTAAAAATGTTGCAATTTTTACTGGTACACGTACAAATTGTCCCCCCCAAATTCTAATGGTAAAATATTTACTAGTAAAAACGCTGCTGGTCTGTTTACCAACATAGAACATATTTAATAATACTTGTTATAATTTATTGCCTTCTTTAGGTTTTTGGTTACTTCACAAAGCTCTGATTGTTGCAACTAAAATCCATACTAACATTATAAATTCGAAAGTAACTCTGTCTGTCTGTATCTTACCTTTTCACGCCTAAACCACTGAACGGATTTCGATAAAATTTGGCAGCGAGATAGATTGTATCCCGGGGAAGGACATAGGATAGTTATTATCTCGACATACCTCGCGGGCGAAGCCGCGGGCGGAAGCTAGTAACAATATAAAATGTGATTGCAGTGGTGACTCCTGAATGGGCGTACACTCCTGTAAGACCATCAGGCCGCAGGTATCCGCCACTAACTTGCGAGCTGGGCTACAGCTACGACATCACTGTCGGCAAATGCATTGGTAAGATATATGCATTTTTTATAACAATTTTTAAACGTGCAACATTGGGCTGAATAACCCTGTATTTATATTATTAATCGACGACAAAATAAAAAAGTATTTTTACTTCTTTGTAAAAAGAATAGGTAATACGGGTTGGTGTCCGCAATTCCACGCCAAAGCGCGTATTTTGCGTAGGTACGTGTGGGAAAATCGGTTAACCGATCCAACCCAGCTCCTCCTTGCTCTTCCTTTCCAAGGAAGGTCAGCAATGCCTTGGTGTTTCTGAAAATCTCACGTAGGGTACCTGGGTTACCGAAGTAAAGTCACTAAAAGAGATAAGTAACCAGTGTCCTCGGATATAGTTCAATATTAGTAAGAAACCGATGGAACTTTTGAATGGAACTGTTTATTTTCTATTTAAATTTGATTTTATTCGAAAACATCCATCGGTTTCTTACTAAACTTCAACTAAATATATCTGACTGACGTTGCTGGTTACTTATTACTTATCTCCTTTGGTACCTAACCTTACTTTGCCCTGTATGTGGCGACAACCGGGCAGTTTAGCAACAAATGAGCTGCTGTCTCGTCGTTCTCTACGCAGAAAAGAAAAACAAGCTTCTGAAAAGAAGAAACAAGCAATCCGATGAAATTTCGGGTTTAAAGAGTTTCGCGATAAATCCGCCTTGAGTACCACCATTTTGGTCCCACACGGGGGAGGCCTATGTCCAGCAATGGACGTGTTTCGTGATAAAACACTTGGAATTTAATTTATTTAATTATGCTAATGTTTGTAACTATTTTCTCCAGATATCGATGAATGCGCAACGAACAAAGCAACATGCTCACCGCGCGAGGACTGCGTCAACGTTGAGGGAGGGTACCGCTGCGAGTGCGGTAGAAGGTGTAGAGGAGAGATCGAAAAGCCCACATACAGTAAGTTAAATCCTAACAGTATCAGGTAAAATTAATACTACAAGTTGGATGATTATATTGTAGATAAAAATGCTTGGCTTAATGCTGGTCCTGCTCCACAGACACTTGGACTCACTAGTTAAAATTTCAATATTTGGAAGAGGTGCTTCCCTTTTTCTTTTTAAGTGTTTCTGACATTACGATTTATTTTTTTCTTAATTTATTCAATCAAGTTTAAGTGTTGAATACTTCAATATTAAATATCTCTTCCTGTTTGGTAGGTAATAAAATTCTATTTACCTCTTATATAAATTGCAAACTGTAGTTTTGTATAATTTAGAAGCATTTTTTTTTTTAATTTTGTGAATGTAAGAACCATGTTTCCGTTTATTATGATTTTTTGATGTTGACTTGAAAGAGCATGGCAGTTGAGAACGTGTCATGCTCACTTAAATGTCTCACCGATGGTGGCGCGTGTGTTGGATCATTCGGTTCCCTACAAAATGGTTGAGCTGGATGGTGCTGATCCACGCGTCATGTTCGTGAACGGGCGCCGTCGGTTGAGACTGGTCATCTCTTAACTGCCATGGCTTATTTTTAATTTTATGTCTTGAATTGTTTCTTCATTTCTGTCTTTTTTTACATTGTTCTCACATATAGAAGCAACAAGAATAATGTACCCAGGATTTTGTAATATCTTGATTTAAAAGAGTGTCCATGGAGTTTCTTGCCCGTTCTTCTCCATAGAGATCTACGCTTTGGAATGGGCAACTAGCTTCAACTTTCTGACTAACTGACAGACTATTTAATTTTGACAATTCAAAAGTGCCTGTACAAGGTTTAATTGAAATAAATGATTTGAGTTTGAGTTGAGTTTGACTTTCCTGGCTTGATTTGCAAATGACAGGTACTGCTCAGGACTTCGGCGTCCTCCAGAACCTTACCGTTCTGGAAGAAGTCCTGAGCCTATAAATAAACGTATATAAGCATAATCGGCCTTTAATGTTCCCAAAGCTGGGACACAGGGCTCCTTTACGAGGGTGTGAGCCGTAACGCAATCCACCACGCAGGACCAGATCTGATTGGTAGATGTCACATGTCTTCGAATTTTTGGTTCTAGGACAGGCCGGTTTCCTCACTATGTTTTCACCGTTTTGAGAGCAATGGTAGCCCTGCAGTGGTAAGGGCCGCGACTTACTGGTTGTAAGGTCTTAGTTCCGAACCTAGACAGGCGCTTTACTTTGTGCTTAAATTTGCTCGCTTGTAAAGCAACATCTCAGTAAAATCACTCCAGTTCCAACTGTATTACAAAAGAAGCTAAGGCACTATCATCATTTCAGCCGAAAGACGTCCACTGCTGGACATAGGCCTCCCCCAAGCACCTCCACTTCGACCGGTTCTGTGCTTCTCGCATCCAAGGGGTTCCTGCGGCCTTCACAAGGTCGTCGGTCCACCTTGTGGGAGGCCTTCCAACGCTACGTCTTCTGGTACGCGGTCGCCACTCCAGTTGTTTATATCTATATTTATATATCTTTGCACACAGTAAACCCCAGGTTCGAAATTACAGCCTATAACAGAACCTTAAGCGTTATTCCTTATTGGTTTGGGTATCAGCAAGATCCTCAAGTGTTTCCAATTTTCTTAAGCATATCATTCTTTCCAGCCCCAGCTCCTGCAAATACAACACCTCGTCCATCGACAGCAGTAGCACCATCTTCGAACGAGGGTCGCAACGTGATCACAGTTGGAGCTCAATACGGGCAGCGAGGACCGTTCTCCCCGCGACCTACCTACACCAGGGTTCCTGATGTAGGATCCATGGTAGCTTCATGTCCGTGGGGATACAAGCTAACGCCTGACAAGAGATGCTACGGTAAGAATGAATGCTTTTGAAAAATGATTATCTAAAATAGGCGTGTTTTTTGCATGTTTGGGTTCATCATCATTTCAGTACTCACTGCCCGGTATAGGCCTCCCCTTTCTTCTGCCATACTTCCCGGTTCCGTGCGTCCCTCAACCAGGTGTTCCCGCGACTTTGACGATATCATCAACCCAACGCGCTTTTGGACGGCCTGGTTTCTTTGGCCTAACCTTGGCCACCATTTTAGTGACAGCTTTAATCCGTGTATGGATTGAAGAACCAGAATTATTTATTGTTTGGTTCTTCAATCTGAACTTTGCAGCACAGAATGAGTTTTTCAGAACCAAATATTATCCGACTTAGTTATTTTTTGTGTATTTATCAATTTATTTGCTATGGAGTATGAGGAACATTTCACCCTGTTCCTCACACCTCCAAATATCCTTAAATAATCTGATCATCCTTATTGTCCTATAAAGACATTGACGAGTGTGCCCGCAACATTTCGGAGTGCGGCCCTGACCAGCGCTGTGAAAACTTCTACGGAGGGTACTCGTGCCAGTGTCCGGCCGGACACCGCCTCGTTGGACAGAACCAGTGCGAGGATATCAATGAGTGCATGCATGGCAATGTAAGTTGAAGCCAGCTTTCGATTTCAGCTCTGGATCTTAATAGAAGCGTACCTCATCATCATCTGCCTAGCCTTTTCCAATCTTTGTTGGGGTCGGCTTCCAGTTGAACCAGATGCAGCTAAATAATAATTAAAGCGTACTTAGAGTCAGGATTATTTAGACTTTGGTCCTTTGCTCCGAAGATCACAGTCAGAGAAATGTATTGGAACCATCAAGATGGTTAAGATCTTCTTTTTATTACTTTGAACCGCCTAAAAACAGTGTTCGTTCGTTTGCAGCTCAAACAATGTTTGATCCTATTTATATAAATAAAATGTTAAATACCGTTTTTGAAAAAGTGTAGTTATACCTAATAGTGACTATGAAACATATCTAACACATGAACAACGAGTATATCTGACTATATGAATGAGGAACGGAATTGTGTAAGAACTACATACAAATCAACACTGTTCTCACTTTTTTAATAATTATGACGTAAGAATTTAAGTTAGATTTAAATTACTTACGAAGGGCTACATTGTAATTAATTATTAAAAGGTTAAAACAAAATACCTGTTTTTATCAGTAATCAGTAATTTGATTTTTTCCTTCCAGCCTTGCGCATACAACGCCGAATGCCTGAACACATGGGGTTCCTACCGCTGCAATTGCCGCGAGGGATTCCGCAACGCTCCCTCAAACGACAAGGTGTGTGTCGACAAGGACGAGTGCTCCGAGAACCCTGCAGTCTGCAGCCAGGGTTGCTCCAACGCCTGGGGCAGTTACCGGTGTTACTGCAAGAGGGGGTACCGCCTTGACGATGATAACAAGTAAGTTTCAGTTATAATAAGTACTTTTGGGTTGAATAAAAACGGTACCATAAGCCTGACTTACACAGTGTTATTTAATTGCCTGTGGCATACCATAAGTGTGGACAGTGGTGGCCCAATGACGACTTACGAATTGTAGGTCGTAGGTACAAACCCAGACAGGCGCTTTACTTTCTGTAAATTAATTCTTCGCCACTTCTCTTAAAACGGTGAAGGAAAACATCGTGATTCGAGGAAACCGGCATGGCCTAGAACCAAACAATCGAAGACATGTGACATCTATCATCCCGCAATGGGCCCGCGTGGTGGATTACGGCCTACTCCCTCTCGCCGAAAGGAGGCCTGTGTCCCAGCACTGGGAACATTATAGGCTGATTATGCTACCATAAGTTGTTGTTCACTTGCTAGACCTGAAGATGATGATGAGCAAAATGTATATATTATAATGATGATGTACTTTTACAAAATCATTTCGCCCCAGGACTTGTGTAGACGTGGACGAATGTGAAGAGTTCTCATCGTCGCGTCTGCGCGGCAAGCTGTGCGGCGGCGAGTGCGTCAACGAGCCCGGCAGCTACCGCTGCTCCTGCCCGGCGGGGTACCGGCTGGCGGAGGACAGTCGGAGCTGTGTCGGTAAGTAGACGTCAACGAGCCCGGCAGCTACCGCTGCTCCTGCCCGGCGGGGTACCGGCTGGCGGAGGACAGTCGGAGCTGTGTCGGTAAGTAGACGTCAACGAGCCCGGCAGCTACCGCTGCTCCTGCCCGGCGGGGTACCGGCTGGCGGAGGACAGTCGGAGCTGTGTCGGTAAGTAGACGTCAACGAGCCCGGCAGCTACCGCTGCTCCTGCCCGGCGGGGTACCGGCTGGCGGAGGACAGTCGGAGCTGTGTCGGTAAGTAGACGTCAACGAGCCCGGCAGCTACCGCTGCTCCTGCCCGGCGGGGTACCGGCTGGCGGAGGACAGTCGGAGCTGTGTCGGTAAGTAGACGTCAACGAGCCCGGCAGCTACCGCTGCTCCTGCCCGGCGGGGTACCGGCTGGCGGAGGACAGTCGGAGCTGTGTCGGTAAGTAGACGTCAACGAGCCCGGCAGCTACCGCTGCTCCTGCCCGGCGGGGTACCGGCTGGCGGAGGACAGTCGGAGCTGTGTCGGTAAGTAGACGTCAACGAGCCCGGCAGCTACCGCTGCTCCTGCCCGGCGGGGTACCGGCTGGCGGAGGACAGTCGGAGCTGTGTCGGTAAGTAGACGTCAACGAGCCCGGCAGCTACCGCTGCTCCTGCCCGGCGGGGTACCGGCTGGCGGAGGACAGTCGGAGCTGTGTCGGTAAGTAGACGTCAACGAGCCCGGCAGCTACCGCTGCTCCTGCCCGGCGGGGTACCGGCTGGCGGAGGACAGTCGGAGCTGTGTCGGTAAGTAGACGTCAACGAGCCCGGCAGCTACCGCTGCTCCTGCCCGGCGGGGTACCGGCTGGCGGAGGACAGTCGGAGCTGTGTCGGTAAGTAGACGTCAACGAGCCCGGCAGCTACCGCTGCTCCTGCCCGGCGGGGTACCGGCTGGCGGAGGACAGTCGGAGCTGTGTCGGTAAGTAGACGTCAACGAGCCCGGCAGCTACCGCTGCTCCTGCCCGGCGGGGTACCGGCTGGCGGAGGACAGTCGGAGCTGTGTCGGTAAGTAGACGTCAACGAGCCCGGCAGCTACCGCTGCTCCTGCCCGGCGGGGTACCGGCTGGCGGAGGACAGTCGGAGCTGTGTCGGTAAGTAGACGTCAACGAGCCCGGCAGCTACCGCTGCTCCTGCCCGGCGGGGTACCGGCTGGCGGAGGACAGTCGGAGCTGTGTCGGTAAGTAGACGTCAACGAGCCCGGCAGCTACCGCTGCTCCTGCCCGGCGGGGTACCGGCTGCCGGAGGACAGTCGGAGCTGTGTCGGTAAGTAGACGTCAACGAGCCCGGCAGCTACCGCGGCTCCTGCCCGGCGGGGTACCGGCTGGCGGAGGACAGTCGGAGCTGTGTCGGTAAGTAGACGTCAACGAGCCCGGCAGCTACCGCTGCTCCTGCCCGGCGGGGTACCGGCTGGCGGAGGACAGTCGGAGCTGTGTCGGTAAGTACACGTCAACGAGCCCGGCAGCTACCGCTGCTCCTGCCCGGCGGGGTACCGGCTGGCGGAGGACAGTCGGAGCTGTGTCGGTAAGTAGACGTCAACGAGCCCGGCAGCTACCGCTGCTTCTGCCCGGCGGGGTACCGGCTGGCGGAGGACAGTCGGAGCTGTGTCGGTAAGTAGACGTCAACGAGCCCGGCAGCTACCGCTGCTCCTGCCCGGCGGGGTACCGGCTGCCGGAGGACAGTCGGAGCTGTGTCGGTAAGTAGACGTCAACGAGCCCGGCAGCTACCGCTGCTCCTGCCCGGCGGAGTACCGGCTGGCGGAAGACAGTCGGAGCTGTGTCGGTCAGTAGCGGAGATCAAACGGGTGTAAAATACCCATAACGAAGCCTTTTTGCACCGAACTATTATGTACACTTACCCTAAACCGAGGTTCAAGGTACAAGTTTTCATGATTCTTCCATTGTTATCCCACATTAGGTATAATGCTGAGGACCGGAAGAGCTTTTCTGCGAGTTAATTTTGTATTTGACAAGAATAATAACTTACGACTGTAGTGTAAAATCCAATTAAATCAAATCATAATTTTGAGGAGCGGTCTAGCATAATCTACCTCTACTAGATCTAGCATAAATAACTGCTTCGTTGCCTTTATGAGGTCCTGGGTTCAATCCCCAAGTCAGGCAGTGTTATTGGCTTTTCTCAGCAGCAGCCCGGAGCCCCGCTTTGTGCCCGGTTGGTGGCAATAGGCTCGCCCCTTATTACATGGCGAAATGTGGGTGTGTATAATAGGTAGTATGGGTACACCTCTGCTAACCCTTCGGGGATTACAGGAAAGCGTGATGTGTTATGTTATCAAGTATAAAATTAATCATTATATTTGTAACTTACAGACATAGATGAGTGTGAATCAGGCGAGGCACGCTGCGGGAGCGACGCGGGCTACGTTTGCCAGAACACGCGCGGCAGCTACCACTGTCACCACATCGACTGCCCTGCAGGGTACAGGCTCGAGGCTAAACAGTAAGTTACTTTACGATTTATAGGGTTCCATAGCCATATGGCAAAAACGGAAACCTTGGGTAGATACTTCATTGTAACTACACATTGATACAATACCCAAGTAGCACAGATTTGCTGTATAACTACTCACTTTGAACCTCTATGCGTATTAAGACTCTTTTAAGAGTACACTGGTGATCCTACAGCTGCATAATAGCTGTTAGTAATATTTAAACAGCTTAGGCTGATTAAGAGCTGCATTAAGGCTGATTAAGACCGACAAAACTACCATTAATACGATAAGAGTGCTATAAAGGTATATTTTCAACGACTCTATTCAGCTTTTAACCTTTTCTAATGCCTTAACCGTAGTAAGGGCTGTTTAATGGATGAAATTACGCCAAATGCTGTTTAAGAAGGTATTTGTGAACTCCTATTACACTGACTTATTAAATGGGCACATGTGAACTATTAAGACGTTAATAGCTGTATAATGGATGGGTTGTGGCCCACATTACAGCTTATTGCTGAATATGTCTACCGCTAATCAGCCTTTATACTGCCATTGATAGTGTCTGCATAGCGGCTGTTTAAACATTCACTAGATGCCTCGCAGCTGCTTCGAGACTCACGAGTGTATCGAATTAACGGCTTCTACTTTAAAGTGGTTCACATAAGTACCTTTAATCAGACTTTATCTGAATAAAAGTAACATGTGGTACTGTAATCAGTCAGTATAACTAGTTAATGATGGCGATTATACTGACGTATATATTTTATTGCTTTATAAATTTGAATTCGACTAAATCGTGGAAAATGAAAGTTAGAACAGGCATTAGAAGAAAATTATCGAAAGAGTACCAAAGAATTATGAAGACAGAAGAAATGAAATTTTCAAGTCGGGAAGTAACGCAAAGCGTGACAAATAGTTTGAAACAGGATGGTTCCGTACAGAATGTTAGTCGCAATTGCTCAGAAGATGTTGCACATTCAACAAATTATGTATGTCCAAGTTATTCTTCCAGTAACCTCGGTGAAAATATTAATTGTTCAATCCTAAACACCCGCAATTATAACTCAGAAAAAATATCGAGTTCTGAAGATGATGACGACGGCAACTATAGCGATGATGTAAAGCACTCACTGTTTAGGGAAAAAATTAGAACGTGGGCTGTAGAAAAGAGTATTAACCATGTTGCTTTAAAAGATCTGGCAGCAATTATCAATGAATTTATTCCACCATTTCAGACACCAATCTACATGGTCTTCACACGATCTGACCAAGACGTGTAAAAGTTTTTGTACAAACCTACTTACAGAAAATAAATCATTTATCATTTAAAGAATACCATTTTTAATTTATTCCATTATTACATACTTTGTAAATAAAACAAAATAAATGATTGAACTTATACATATTTATTGATTCATTTAGCACTTATAATTTTGGACCAATCAGGACTCGACTTCGAACGTTCTTCCTTGATCAGTTTCAAAATGTTTTTATTCTTTGGAGGCCAACTTAATATTCCATTAAACTCCCAAAGTGACGGTACAATGCTCAATCGCTCACCATTCGGTTCTGTAGTACTAACGATCTTAAAAGGCATTATTCTGTAATAAAGAAAAGAAACAATCAGTTATAAGTAATAAATACATAACTTGTACATAGGTATCATCTGGGTAGGTAGGTAGTATTGTTTGCTTATGCTTTTTACAGTTTGTAGGTACCTGCTTGTTTATGTCAATCGTAAACATTATTGCGAATAGAGGTAAAAAACAGAACTAAGTAAGTAGGTAATACGAGCTGGTTTCCGCAACTCCACGTCAAAACGTCTCTAAGGGCCAATTTCATGAATACAATACAAAAGTCAGAAATGAGCGTCAAAGTTCTAAATTCAATTACAATCAAACGCAAGGACAGTTATCGTTTTACTAAACGATAAAGCGTGACGTCACGTTTTGAGTAACAGCCTTCTTTGCGTATGTAAAAACTAGGAAATTAAAATATGTTGAGGATCATTTAATGCATTTATGTTTATGTTGCTGTACAATTTATTTTACAATGAAAAAATAAAATATATATTTATATATTAATATCTTTCTACCCAATTTGAAAGGTTCGCGCTCGCGTAAAACGGTGTGTTAAATAATATCACTCTGACAATTTTGAACTAGAAGTTATCAATGCGGTGGTTTTAGATATAATACTACGGATCCCTAAAGAGTCTGTATAACAACTGTTTAATTGTTCACATTATAGCTAACGGTAGAGCTTGTGAACCATTAACAGTAAAGAAAACAGCTTATAGCTGCATACAGTTCACATGTGTAATTTTATTCACTTTTTTGCTGATTAACAGTACACTAGTAAACTATTAGACAGCCTTCTGCAGCATATAAGAGTTTTAATTATTCACGTCGCTGTTTAACATTTTATTGTTTAACCTATAAAATATACTGATTCATTTTTCAACTTTTATGATGTTTTGTGTATGAATTAGGAATGTATTGCATTAGTTTTTACTTCCTGATAACATAATAATAACTTTTTATCTTAGAATTCTTTTCAAAGCACTAAAAATTGTTTATTCAAATTTTCATCACGTCTTATTTATATCACAAAATTAATTAAAAACTGAATATTTTCGTGGCGCACTAAAATTTACTTAGACAATATATATGTATAATGTCAGTGAAATTACATTCCCAATCATTTTTCTTTTATTAATATGTAAAACAATGTACTTACCAGGAAATATGAATATTATCCACGAAACAAGTGTTCAATTGGCAGCTATAAGTAGAGTTTATAATATTTGCTTCTATAAATTTGCTACACAAATAATGTTCACTTTTACACTGGCCGCAAGCAGCCTTTCCCGGTTTAAAACATCTATTAAGAGCGTAGATGTGACATATTTACTGAATAAAGAGCAACTTGTGATCTCTTAGTCAGTCGATATTCAGCGCATAGTACTGTTGTTACCCTTTACAACACTTAAATTGCTGCTACACAGCTCCTATCAGTCGATATTCAGCGCATAGTACTGTTGTTACCCTTTATAACACTATTAAATGGCTGCTACACAGCTCCTAAGCAGCTACGTGAACTTAAGGCTGAATAATTTGTGCCCAATTAAGAGGTATAAGAGCTGTATAAGGCCGTATACAGCCCTTATGCAGCTTTTTTATTCAGCTTTAAGCATGATGGGAATCCGTTATTCGGCTGATAAGCAGCCTCGGTGTGCTACTTGGGTATGTACTATTAAAGTACAGATTGTAGACAAATACAACCATTCGCGCAGAAATAGGAGTAGTAAGTGCGGAGCGAGCTCAAAATTCTGCTATGCAGTGCAATAAATTAACTTCAAGTATCTCAAAGTTGAGAGCAGTTTAGGTAAGTAGGTATTAGCAATTTTTAGGATTTGATTAAAAAGTACGTACTTACCTACCTACCTTCTTTTACTTTTACCAAAGTAAAACCTATAGCCAAACAAAAATGAAATTAATGAAATTTTCGTTTTCAGTTTTCGGCCGAACATGCAAATAATTCCGAATTTCATTTTCAGACAAAAAAAATTTTAGACCTATCAAAACGTGAAAATGTTTATATTTCCAGCCGCTGCGCTCGCGTACAGCGCTCGTGCCAGGTCGGCGACTGGACATGTCTCCATCAGCCCAGTACCTACAGCTACAACTTTATCACCTTCGTCGCTAATATCTATCTACCTTCGGGCAGCGTAAGTATCAAACTGATTAGTAATCTCTCACTTGCCTTCTTCAACATCTAGGATACCTACAGATCAAAAGTCAGTGACCATCAGCACTTTTTGAACGTCAATATTACATATCACCAAAACGCCTGCCCATTACCACTTCCTGGTACTTTAGCTGGGAAAAAGGTAGGCGCAACCAACTCCCCATTTCCCCAGCAGCACATCTGTCTGAAGCTAGAAGAGGGGTAAGGTAAGCTATTCTGCTGTTTTGCCTTTTATGCCCTTTTTTGTCGTGTGGAAACGTTTGGAATAGACAAGAGGACTTAGGGCTATATTTCACCGGGACACCATGGCGGCGCAACCAGTCGCCGCTACCAACAAAATGTATGGTTGGCTGCGCAACCAAACGGACACCAGGTGAGTAACTCTCTATAGAGCTGTATACAGTCACAGGTCCCAAATAATTCATATTCAGAACTAATTAATGTACGGGTGTATCTTCCAGGTGGATCTATTCACGATGCACGGCCCCTCATGGCAGGAGTCCATTGTGAGCTTCGAGATGCGTATGATATCTGTGGAAGCCTCCCCAGGAGTTAAGCCTGCTGATCTAAGATGTTTCGAGTAAGTGCTGACTAAATTATTTAACTTCTTCCTTATTATGATTCTTGTGTTCTTACAAGAGTTTGGGGGCTGTACCTACCTGGTCCTGTTAACTAGTCCTGGCAAATATGGCAGGCACCAATGGTTCCCTATCCATTTGCATAAAATTTTAAGACCTAATATAACTTGGCATACTTTTGTTTGTCCTAAATATATTTTCGCATAATAGTATTTACGCATAACAGCTTACGCATAATTTTTTACGCATAATTTCTATAATCATAATAATGATTAAGCAGAACATTCTAAAGCATAACTTTATTAAGCATAACATTCTTAAGCATAAATTTATTTACGCATAATGATATTAAAGCATATTTTATAGGCATAACAATGAAGTAAAATATGCCTTAAATATGCCTGAAAACACCTGAATACACCTGAAATAATATATCATTTGCCATGGAAATAAAATGCATATAGGCCTTAGCCTTTTTGCCCGAAGAGGATATACCAATTTATTTCGACGATTGGAAAAAAACCATATCTCCTGAAGCAGGTATATAACATATTTGTTTTGAACAATTTTGTAGGTTTTTTTCGTTGTAAGAAACATGCAAAGAAGCATATACCATGCATGCAGCAAGCATGCAACATGTAAACAAGCATACATCAGGCATGCAAGCAAGCATGCAGCAGGCATGCAAGCAAGCATTCAGCATGCAAGCAAGCATGCAGCAGGCATGCAAGCAAGCATTCAGCATGCAAGCAAGCATGAAGCAGGCATGCAAGTAAGCATTCAGCATGCAAGCAAGCATGCAGCATGCAAGCAAGCATGCAGAATGCAAGCAAGCATGCAACATGCAGCAGGCATGGTTTCTGTCACGGCTCCGGCGCTGCGGGCCTCCGGCGGCCCCACGCGCCTACGCGATTTTAAATTACACTCTAGGGGTAGGGCAGACAAGACTACGTGGAGTCGGTTTTGCAGCGATTCGGTTCTGTCACTAACTTTTCTAGCACAACATAATGATTTTTTAAGACAATACTTTAATTTTAATTTAGGGTTAAAAATGGAATTAATGTTATGTATAATAAATCATTTGCATGAAAATCAAAAATAAATAAGTAAAAATAACTCAAATTTGTTTCGGTAATTTCTATTAATTGTATGCCTAAATATGATTATGCTAATAGTCATTAGGCCTAGTAACGTTATGCGAATTAAATATATGCCAAAACAAATTAGCCTTATAGATAATTATGCCAACCTAAGCTGTATGCCAAAAAAAAATATGGCAAAGTATTATTATGGCAAAACAAATTATACCAAAAGAGTTATGCCAAAGTATATTAGGAAAAAGAACATTATGCGAAAAGAAGGGATCCCGGCACCAATACATTGACAAAAGATTAGTTAATTTTTGCCTTTCATTGGATATTTTTCACTCGCAGTGAATCGGGTCTGAACGCAAAATGAATCAAAAGTGAAAAATTAATTAGTAAACCGATCCAAAGAAGGCTTTATTCACTCTGCGAACGAATTATCGAAAAATTAAAAGAAGGGAAGCAGATGAACGTTAATTCGATTTAGATATCATTTTGTCGGTGTCCCTCGACTGAAGGGTCTGGCTTACTGAACTCTATTTCCAACTTTCCAGCATGCGTCCTTCAGGCAACATCTGCGTGATCTCCCTGCTATGCTCGCTCCAAGGGCCGCAAGTGGTGGAACTCGAGCTGACCATGTCTCTGTACCAACGCACCATGTTCGCTGGAAGCGCAGTGGCCAGGCTGGTCGTTATCGTGTCGCAGTATGACTTCTAGAAGCTGTCACAACTGTTGGGAGTGTGTACAACGCTACAAGGTTCTTTTGGCGCGTGACCAAAATCGGAACTAAAGCCGCCATCTTGTTTTGTGAATCAGGCGCCAACAGATCCTTGCCGCACTCTAGCTGTGTTCTGCACCCCTGGCACGATTTTTTGGGATAATAGTTTAGTTATTAACCTGTCGCCAATGAAAAGAAATAATAGCAGCACCAAAATAAAGAATCCTTAAAATTATGGTGACAAAAACTCGTTTTCAATGTGTTTTATTTTTATGTCTTATAGTTTTTACGATTCCACTTAATCGTGCTAGGGGGACAGGTTCCAGGTCGGACGAACAGAGGGCGTGTTATGACGTTTTAGAACCCTGATTGTTTCTGTGAGAGTGAGATGGAGCTATACAGTACAGATAGCGTCGTCTCTTTTTCGGAACAATAATGACTTCAAACGGTTCCTTGTACAATACGACCGACGTAACTTGGCGGGCCTGAACATAGGCACTAAGAACTTTCGCGCATGTTCTCTCACTCGCCTCATGTCACCATTGGTTCCTAAAAAATCTTACTGCGCAGCCTTCTGCGCAAAGTTCAGGCCTGCCAAGTTACCTCGGTCGTATTGTAAGAGCGGTGACCGCCACATAGTGTCCGCAATTTACCGGAGACTGACGTCACTGAAACGTTATTTAGGAAATAAGTTGGTGTTTTTTGACACAGTAAAGTTAAACACCGCTGCCCTCATTTTCATGATAGCCGTCACTGCGGCGGCCACCGGTCTTCTAAGAAACCGTAACTTAAGTCATGATTGTTCCGTTGCAAAAAAGAGATGGTGCTATCCGTACTGTATAGCACCATCTCTCTCACACTGAAACAATCATGGTTCTACACTTCATAAATCGGCTTTGCTTACGTATAATTTAAGTTAGGCAAGACAAATCCTACAACCGTCTCGTCAGCCTGGTCTTCTGATAGCCAAAAGAAAAGTGTCAAGATTGCTCGTTATGAGAACGTTGATTTGTTTTAAGAACAAACTATTTGCTTTTAAAAATATTGTTTTGTAAGTCAACCATTTTTGTTACAATTTTATCGATATACGTAACATGTAGTGACTACTTAATATTTATGTATCTGGTATTAAATACCTATAAATTAGGATAATCCGCCTTAGACTTATTTGTACCCTTTCACCTGATATAGACATTGTAAATAAAACAAGAAAATAAATTGGAATATATCTTTTTAATTTTATTAAGCACAAGCATTTGTACACCACGAAATAATGGTGTTACCTCGGTTATATACATATATATACCTATAGGTAATCGTGCATTATATTAGTAACTGATTAGATCTCATGATCACAACATAATTAATATTTTAAACTATATCTAGACAACAGATGCAAAACAATTACAATACAATTGTATCACTACAACGCTCTGGTCCCTTGATCCGATCCACTCCTGCGCACCAACATATCGTTATAAAAATATCCTCAATAATAAAAATACAACTCTTACAAATTATAATATTTCGCCTATTTGATTTTAAACTTGGATTAATAGACGCCATTAAGGATTCAAAATCGAATACAAATAGGTAGTAAATAAACAAATAATATAAAATAGTAATACTTATAAACAAGTCATATTCATCATTGCTTAAAATTATGTAATTCTGCAAAACATATAATTATGTTTTATTTATGCGTCTATTAATCCAAGTTTATTGTCATTAATGATTAAAAAAATAACGATTGCCATAAACAAATTGCTATGCACCACAGCACTATTTTCTGTCATAAGGTCACAAGAATCATGAATGATGACTAATATTGAAGATGGCGGGCTATCGCTTAGCACCCAAAAGGTCATTAGATGCTTCTTTTTTTTGACCTAGCTGCCAGATATCTGCTACTACTTTATTTTAGGGCCTGTACACACCACGTTTTTTAAACGCGCCGTTGACGCGCGTTTGTAGCGATACAGACGCGAAACGTCGACGCACGTTTCTAAAACGCGCGTCAACGGCGCGTTTAAAAAACGTGGTGTGCACAGGCCCTTAAGGGTACTACATGTTAAGGGTTTATTCGAGTCGGTGTGATTCGGCACAGTCGGTCGGCAGGTTAAATCGAATAGAATTTTGCTGTCCAGCTGTTCCGAATCATGGCAACCCGAACCGGTGTAACACACCTTAGAAACCTAGCATCCGAGTAATGCATTGTTCAGGCAGAGGCGGTGGCGGTAGCAGTGGTAGTAAGACCGCTTTCACATTTAGGCGACTTTAGCAGCGCGACTGACGCGCGACCGTCGCCCAGTCAGAATTTCATATTATAAACAGAAGCGTGCGTGAAGGTTTCTGCTTCTGCCGCGCTACTGTCGCGCTGCTAACGTTCTAATGTGAAAGCGGCCTAATTGTACTATCTGACATTACATCAGATAAACCTGAATCGCTTTAGCGTGGCAAAAGCGGTCATTGACCCACCTAAATTTCCCAGCATTTTTTATTTTAAAAAGTCTGTCCGGCCTGAATACATCACACGTGATCTTCAACTTGTTACAATAACGGAAAACCATACATATTTTATAAAGATGATATTTTGGACCTTATGACATGAATAAATTTAGATTTATAAAATTAATATAAAATAAATGTAAAATAAAACTTTCAAATATACTAAAAACACCTTACAATGAAGATATTGCAAGGAAAAAAAATGTTCTTTTAAAATTCAATTCTGTAAAATCATATTTATAAAGTTTTAAATAATAAAATCAAATAATAATAAAATATATATAATAATATTTACAAGTTATTAAACATGGATAGCAGTACAACAAAATATCGAGTCATATTCTAGTTTATTATTAAAAGTCTCCTTTCTTAGCTGCCGCACCTCAAAAGCGTATTGATATTATATTGTTGTTAACTGTACTTACAATTTAATTGCAATATTTAACATTTTATTTAAATTAATGGCACAGAAAAGCGGCAAAATTTTATTAAATTAACAGAATAACTTGGTTGCTGAAGTGTTATGAAAAATAACAAGTCAACAATAAAGCAAATATACAGGGCAAATTAAATTAGGTAGCGAAACTTCGCAAACGTGATACGTATCGTAATCTAAACACAATAATATTGTTACTTAAAGTACGAGTTGCGAAAATCTGTTTTCTTTTGTTTTATCGTGTTGAGAACGTCTGTAAAGTTTAAACGATAAAAAGCTGTTTTTAACTGAGACATTTTAAGCGAGTTACTGGGGTCGATGACCCTACAAAAATCATCAAATTAATTTATTTTTGTTTTATCGTGTTTAGACAATAAAGTTTACTTTAGATACCCATCACTTTCGCGGAGTTTCGCTAGCTTATTTAATTTGACCCAGTAGAGGAATCGAACTGTAAGTACAGATTTATTAAATAATACTTTTACGATAAATGGCATAGACAACAGTCTTCACAACATTCAACAGTAATGAATTAAGACTATTAACATTTAGTGCCTACAAATCGACTATACTTAGATCGAATGCAGATTTATCGATAACGTAGTCGATGCAAATCGATCAAGTATTCGAATCAAAATTAATTTAGTCATATTTTGAAAATCGAGTCGATCGGTAATTCAAATGAAATCAGCGTAACACACTATTAATCTCAATCTAAATCATTTTGAAGGAAATTGCTAACCCATTGCTTCATATGTTTGAAAAACTGTCTGGTCAACAACGAAAATAACGCAATGAATTTTGTTGAACTGTCAAAATTAAAGCCATTGCTACTGATAGTGTGTTACGCAATTAATCTATAATCTATCGATAATCGACTTTTAGGCACTTTCAATGTTTTAAAGAAGCTTACGGTTCGAGCACAACACACAAGCATAATTACAAATCTGATATGACACTGTAAATTCGTACAGTTTCACGGAACATCTGATAGGCTTAGTTATAGCACAGTTACGGTCATAATATAATGCGAAAAGGATATATTCTACATATTAAATAATAATATTATAGAAGTACAGTAGTAGTATATCTCTCTATAGAAAAGGGAGGATCCTCCGACCAAACAGGTGTTGTGTCTGGTTGGCAACTGCCCGATGATTCATTTCGGGCTAGTTGCGCGGTAAACTTTGCTTGCGAGATGTAGGATTTTGCGTGACGTCGGTATGACGCGTTGTTCGCATGTGGCGTTGTAGAAAAAAAGAACAATACATAAATATACTGTATTAAGTACCAATAAAGTTTCGAGAAACAAAAAGCATCAAACGTTTTGTGATCCCCACCGGAACATTTACTTCAGCAAAGGTAGGGTGAAGGATATTATATTATCACCGCAACTGCACATATTTGTGACTAAACAAACGCTATAATATAATAGTTAGTTTGACCTAAAAACGTATAAACATTTTACACATACTACAACTAACATTAACATTTATCAATGTTAACACGAAGCTACCCTCTTTGTGACAAGTTTCAAACATAACCTTCATAGTCGACTCAATGCACACTAAGAAGTATAGTCCTTGCATTTCACGAGCGTACTTCAAGCGTCATGTGACTTATGTAAATGTCATCATAAGGTATAAATTGCAATGATCCACGCGCGTTCGTGAAATGTAACATCTATACTCCGCTGTTTTCATATTATATATAATTTTATATTATATAATTATACTGTTTTAATATACTATTTCAATAAAAACTATTAAGTGTATACCTAAGACTCGTCGCGGTATATGTAGTAAATATATCCAAGGCAATATCAAGTCATATGTCCACTACTATATATAAAATACTTTATATTGCACAAACCAAGTCTCAGTGTACATCAAGCGTTAATAAAAATTATAAATATCTGAGCATGACTATTATAAACGTAACTAAATTATAATAATATGTATTATACTGGTTGACTTTAAATTCATTGGCAAATTTTTAAGGGGCAGAAAGTACTGAGGAACATGAATTCTTTTACTATTTATGTAGGACCGGTATTGATATATCGGACAAAAATAACTGTTTCATACAAAAATGCAGCATCAAACCCTGTCAAAATGTATGGAACAGATGCTCGACCAATTTTGAAGTCGATTCCACAGTAAAAATTGATAATATCCATGAATATTTTCGACCCCTAAAATTGTGCCAATTAATTCAAATTCACCCTGTATTTAAACGAATAATGATCACTCGCCGATAACAAAATGTAACACATTCAACCGATTGATAAATCTAAACAACAAGAGGCTCAATAAAAGCTAAAGAAAATGGCATTTTGTAATCACTTAATAATTTACACTACAAAAATATTTCTTCTTACTCCTACGATCAACTGATTGTCTAATGTTATAGTTATAAGCTTATTATAAAGGGCTTTAAAGATCCGTGGCATATCTACCGGTCCGCCATATTGTTTATTTTTTCAAAATGGCGGCTACGCATGGTACCTTAAAAAAAACCTATCTATCATCAACACGATAGATAGGTTTTTTTTAAGGTACCACTAATCACTGTGTAATCACTGTTTAAAGTAATCAAACATCTATGCAACCATAGATGTTTGATTACTTTAAACAGTGATTATTTCTAACAGCTAAGCAACAAGATCTAAGCAAGTAAAAAATTTCGGACGTCACGTGATCAACTTTGAACGTTAATATCTTAGAAACGTGACGCTTTACGTAATGTCATGTCAGCCATCGATTTATATAGGTGGTTGCAATTTTGAAAAACAAAATGGCGCGACAGTAGGTATGTAGGCTCCATAATATAAAAATCTTCAACGTCTTCTGTATGTCGTTGTAATACTCCCATGTAAATGCGATACATAACAGAGGCATATTTAAAATATATATAGTCAACTATCGATATATGTATAGTATATATATATTTTCAAATATTGCTATACGAGGTGGCTGGGACATCGACGCACAACCAATACATGATTCTGAACGGCCCAGTTTTGAAATATACGTAGGTTATAAAAAAAAATAGCTGTTCAGTACATTTTGACAGGACATAGGTATTGCACTTTTCTATGACACAGCAATTTTTTTTTGATAACTTTCGAATAATATCTACGCTATGGGGTATAGAATCATGTGCTAGTTACAGTTCGCGCGTCGACGTCAACGCCATTCAACGTATATTGAATTATATATTTCACTGAACTCTATTCCACATACAGACTGTATGTTAAGATGGACGCAAAATGCCATAAAAAAAAATATAACGTAAGTATATCAACAAATATGTAAATATATCATCAGCCACATCACTAGTCAATCAATCAACCACTAGCTAACTGTACTGTAGTACCTAGTTCTAATGAGATTACATAATAGGCTCGCTTACCGCGGGGTCGAGTAGCATTAAACAACTATACATCAAAAACGTTGATAAATTTGTTTAGATATAGTGTCTTTTATAGCAGATTATTTTAAACTTGATATGAGTTTAATAAAAAAGTTCAGTCGATTGTTAAAAAATTGTTAGGAAGCATCTAAACAAATTCATCAAAAGTAAAAATTACACATATTACAACATCGTCGTGTGCTATGCACATCGTTAAAAACTTTAGACTACACACGAACTACTCGCTAGTTGTCGGGGTTATTCACCGAGATCATTTCTTCTTGACGGTCGAGCTACTGGCACAACTACTCGACCGAGTTTGGACACCGTCCTTCTTCAGCAAACTGACGCCGAACGCGGGGCATTTCTTCCGCAACGCTTTAATCTTATAAAGCTTATTTCCTTGAGAGTTGTTGGTTTCCTCGAAATTGTCTGGTGTCACATCAGCTGTGATTACTGAATTAGTGATGCAATCCATAGGTTCTGGACTGTTCGACTTGTCCCTTTTCCGTCGGAACCTGAACGGAGCTTCGAGAGAATCCGCGGAGATGTTAGTTACGTTAGTATCACTAGAAGACAGATCTTGTGCAGATTCGAGACCAGTTTTAGGCAAATTACTTTTAGGAAGCTTCTTTCGTGAAATGGAATTAGATCTGACTATGAGTTTCTTTCGAGCGTTCAAGTTTGAGTTGGTAGGTTTATTCTGGACTACAGATTTAAGATTTGGCTCAGATGGGAGACGGTTTTTGCCATTCAAATGGCAGTTTTCTGTCAGGGCTGATAAGGTTGATGTTACATTGTTCAGAGTAGTGACGACTGCGCTGTCATTGTTGGTAATTTTGCTGACGGTAACAGTTTTTCTTGTGAAGGTTTTGAGTGGGCTTGCGCCGTGTGTGTATCCTAACGCTGGCCGAGCGAGGTTAGCTCTTTGACCATGGAAGCTGCTTTTACCAGTAAACGGCTTTACACCACCTGTTAACTTATTGGCTGCAGAGTTGGCACTTCTAGTTGGGGGAAAAGTGGAAGTCTTGGACGCGTAGTGAGATTTTATCGTAGAGTTGATGATTCGTGGTGGTTGTTTCAAGTTGGTGTTGTTGGCGTTGCGAATGTTGTTTGTCGGCATCATGTAGTTCAGTTTGGGAGCGAATACTGTCTTAGTGGGTAGCATGGGAGTAGGAGTTGTCTTGTACTTGCCGATCACTGAGGTCACGTTGTTTTCGGAGTCAGTCTCGTTCGCGTTTAGCACGTGTGCGTTGTCCAACTGCAATATAAATGTAATTCGTTAAATAAGACACAACAATTTGGTTTATGAATGGGATGGAATGGGCTAATAGGTAGGGCTCGGATATTCCCTAAATTCAAATGTAAGATAAGATGCACTTGTAACACTAAGGGCTGATATTTCCATCCCCAGATATATTTTATTCGAGGAATAAAATTGACGTTTGACAGTTTTTGTATGAAAGAACTGTCAAAATTTCAAAATTATTCCTCGAAGTTATCAGATTATTGAAAAATCAGCCCTAAGACGACACATAGGTGTCCGTTTTCCAATAACCGGCTTTCACACATTATTTACCACTCTTTGTTTAATACAGCGAGTTAGTTACCAAGCCGTGTCAACTTCTTGCCTAAATTGATGACAAAGAAGAAGGAAGGAAGGTTGTCTTTAGAAGATCGCTTTTAGCGATAATACCGCAGATTGGGTCACCCTTTGTAAAATGTCTACATTTATATCTGTAATTTTTACGGTGTACAGACGCCAGCACATCAAGCTACTACAATCTGTCAAATTTCTTTAATAGATTTTGAACTTTATTGCTAGAGAATAAGGTTCAAAGTTGATTGGGAAAATTTGACAGTTTTGGGTAGCTTGATGTGCTGGTTGGTGTCTGTACATAATAAAGAATATCTTGATGAGATACTAATATCTCACTTTTGGAAGGATTTCTACGGCAATAGGCTATTTGACTGGTTTCTGATAAACATCTCAGATTATTTAATGGTGTCTAACGAGCCCACAAAAACCTATTACTTCAAATTGCATAATGTATTTCTTTTAAAAAATAGTAAATAAAAATGTACTGTTTAAATAAGCTGCCAAAACGCTATCTTTAACAATATGGCGTCGTGACGTCACGATTCACGTAAACAAACGTTGAAACGGTCGAGATACTAGACAAAAGTCATCTGTTCTGTCAACGATAGACAGAAATTTACTAAATCATGACGTCATCTTAAGTTCAGCCAATCCAGACCGTTTTCGATTACGTGGCGCCAGATTTAAAAAGATGAAGTTTTTTCGTTTTTTTTTTTATAAATAATACATTGTTTTGTAGTAAAATTAATGCAAATCGATTTTAAAAGCGATAATCTATACGAGTGTCAATAATTATGACCTTATTTTTTACATTGTCAAATAGCCTATTAATATGAATACTACTAAGTATGGTAATATGGTTACCTTGTTGTTGGTAATCTTGCTGGTGTGTAGTATGGTCTGTAGCGAGACGGGTTTGTTGTCGACGGGCGCGTCTGTGGCATCGTCCGGTTCTGGTGCTTCGGGGTAGATTCCTCGCTCGAAGACGGGGAGGGAGGCGATGTTGTGTCGGCGGCGGTACGACTCGCCTTCTGCGTGCATTCGGGGCTGGACGCTGGAAAAATGGACGATTTTAAGAAACTGCTTTTCAAAACGTACTACAATCATAGGAAAAAAAAGAAAGAACGAAAAATATGTTATTGGGGATACGCATAGTAAAAAACTGGCCAAGTGCGAGACGGATTCGCACACGAAGGGTTCCATACCACATGCAAAAAACATCAAGGCAGAAAATTTCAACTGTCTAGCTATCACGGTTCATGAGATACAGCCTGGTGACAGACAGACGGACGGACGGCCAGACAGCGGAGTCTTAGTAATAGGGTCCCGTTTTTACCCTTTGGGTACGGAACCCTAAAAAGGAGCATTTAAAACTAACATTGTGCAAGGCCAAAAAGGCTCCTATCTCAGCATAATGCTGCAATATTTAAAAAATAAATACCGCAATCAGTATTCCATATCACTTAAACAGACGGTCAAATTAAACTTTGTGTTTATTGTGTCTCTTGGCATCCGAGAAAAGGACCTCAATATCCTTTTCATGACGCCTGGCAATCTGATGACACCAACATATTTTCATTTAACATTCCAATAAAAAAGGCGCAGCCACGCGATGTACTCCCGCGCAGTGAACACGTGGTGTTTCATCAGGTAGCAGGCGATTTTTAATAGCTTAGTATAAAACATTCACAGTCACTTACTTCTCAAGGAACCACTGCTGGTGCCCAATGACAGAGCCGGGACGGCAGATGCGCAGCCACGCGATTGACTCACGCGCAGTAAAGGCGTGATGTTTCATCATGTAGCAGGCGATTAGAGTGCCTGTACGACCGAGCCCGGCTGGAAATAAAAAAAATATATTTGTTACTAGCTTCTGCCCGCGACTTCGTCCGCGTGAAATTTCTTGTATCCCACCCCGTCGCAACAATTCGTATTCGCTTAGCGTTCATTCTGACTTATTTTCTTTTTGCTCGGCTCCTAAGGGTCATAGCGTGATATTAAATAGCCTATAGCCTTCCTCAAGAATTGGGCTACCAAATGCAAAAAGATTTTTTCAAATCTGACCGGTAGTTCCAGTGATTATGGCGTTCAAACAAACAAACTCTTCAGCTTTATTATTAGTATATATAGATATAGATTACTACAGAGTTAAATCTCCCATGTAAAATATTGGTATTCAGCTGAATCTGGTTAGACAAGAAGCCGACCGCAACATAGTTGGCATAGGGCTAGGAGATTGATTGACTAAAGTTAGTTTTTTTTATCCCAGAGACTAATCTGACATAATTAAGTCTTTTGTGTATGCGTTTTTTTAGTATAGAAGTTTGACATTACACTTGTCAGATTAGTCTCTGGGATTATTTCGGTATTTCTTTGTGCAATACTGAATATTGCACAAAGATTATGAAGAAAATAATGATTAAATATGCGCATTTGGGCAACCAAAAACTAATTTAGGCAATTTTTGGGAGCATGATCAAGTTTCTAGTACTTAAATATTTCTACAGTCAATTGACAAAAGGTTATGTACAGCACATCAAGCTACCCGAAACTGTCAAATTTTCCCAATCAACTTTGAACCTTATGTTTTAGCGATAAAGTTGAAAATCTATTAAAGAAATTTGACAGATTGTAGTAGCTTAATGTGCTGGCGTCTGTACATAAAATTTAATGAGCGAGAGAAAACAGGGGAGATGCTGCGGGGCCTCTAGAGAGTATTTCTTGGAAGTATGAAGAACCTCACACTATGAACTAAAGTTTAAACAAAACGTTTTTTTAAGCCTCACCTTTGCAATGCACAGCAACAGCCCCCTTCGCGGCTTCAGTGATCCTTATAAACCGGTTCACAATCAAATCCGAAGGTACGGAACCATCCACAAAGAACAGCTCCCGGTGTTCGAAGCCATGCGCCGTAAACTGTCGGGCGTCGTACGACTTCTTGTTCAGTCGTACGATCGTCGTGACGTGGTGAGTTCGGAAGTAGTCGTGGTAGTGTTCGGGACTGTGGAGCGGGTAGCCGCGGTCGAGTCGCGACCGGTGGTGGGGGCCGGAAAAGGCTAGCATTTTTCCTGGAATTATCCAGTTTAGGTCGCCGTTTTCGACTTTCTGGAAAATAAATTATGAGTTCTTGTATAGTACAGTCAACAATAGAGATCCAGGCAGCTTCAACTGTATTTTAAAGGTGCGATTCCTGGTATTACCCGAAGCGGTGAGCAGTGGTGTGGAGTGTGAAGGAAATAGCCATATTGAGTCAGTTATTTTGTGTTTACAAACATCTATCATACTAATATTATAAATTCGAAAGTAACTCTGTCTATCTGTATGTTACCTTTTCACGCCTATACCACTGAACGGACTTCGATAAAATTTGGCAAATAGATAGATTGCATCCCGGGGAAAGACATAGGATAGTTTTTATCGACATACCTCGCGGGCGAAGCCGCGGGCGGAAGCTAGTGTTTCATAAAACTTTAGAGATTTCATCTTCTGGTTACAACAAAGTCAGTGCATTGGTAAGGGTTACAGGAGTTGTGGTACTTTTCTTTTGTTTATTTAGTTTTTTTTATTTATGCATTTCCATGAAACAGGGACGAACCTATTGCCATCAACGGGGCACAACTGTTTAGACTCCGGGCTGCTACTGAGAAATTCCTGAAGGAAAAACCCAATAGCACTTTACCTGACATGGGTATCGAACCAAGGAAGTCATACTGAACAGTCACGGTTGCGACCAATAGACCAAAGACGCAGTTATAAGAATATTTTGCATGAAATAATTATAGATAATCCTGCGTATTGCGAATACATGTTATATTCCCGCCAAAAGCAAACTTCTTTGTTGCCTGTACAATCAAGATTATTGCAGTAAACAATTGAATATAATTCTTATTAGTAGTATGTAGGATGTCCGAACTGTGTCGCGGATACACAGCCCACTCGCTGCGGGAAAGGTCGACGACATTCTCGTGAACTGTGCCTTAATTTCGCCAAGGTTCACTTACAGTAGTGTATAAAATTGAAAACACCCTAAAACGTTCTCCCCACTGCTGGGACACTGACCTCCTCTCTGTGTCTATACAAAGTACTACCTAACTAAACCTACGACCTGCAACTCGTAAGTCGCGGCCGTTACTACTGGGGCACCACTGCTTCGGAAAACATTACTGTTACCAAAAACATGATCACATCCACTTTAAGACATTACATAACTTTGAAGTCTGTATAGTTGAAAGTTTAAAATCAATCTCTCTCCTCTCTCTTTACCAATCTATAAAAAAAAAAACTGGCCAAGTGCGAATCGGACTCGTACACGAAGGGTTCCATACCACAAGGCAAGAACGCCGAAAAAAACACGTTTGTTGTATGGGAGCCCCCTTGAATATTTATTTTATTCTGTTTTTAGTATTTGTTGTTATAGCGGCAACAGAAATACATCATCTGTGAAAATTTCAACTGTCTAGCTATCACGGTTCATGAGATACAGCCTGGTGATAGACAGACGGACAGTGGAGTCTTAGTAATAGGGTCCCGTTTTTACCCTTTGGGTACTGAACCCTAAAAAGAGGTAGCAATTGTCGCTCTGTTTTACAACCAGCATAAAGTCCCTTTAATTTATTTGCTGCTAACATTTCCTTTTGTCGAACAGGCCTCTTTTGTTTTATTATTATCAGCGCCATTTTTGTGAATCCAACAAAGGACTCGTTTCTTTCACCCATCATGAGTTCTACAAAATATTCTCCAGTATACAAAACCAGTAGTTTTTTCTGTAAAGGTTGTCTACAAAAGGGAACCTTTCATTCTGCACGCTGGCAGAAAAACGATTCCGGTTATATTCGTTCATTTAAGCGAATTTAGAATCAGTTTAAAAATTGTAAAATATGCGTTTGTTTTAGAATAAGAATTAAAACTCATCGTTTAGTTTGTGCTGAATAAACATTTTTTCTTTATTTTCTTTTTCCACTCAACTCAATGCTGAGCCAATATAGACCAATCCATATTGAAATTAATAGCTAAAATTCAGTATTGCTTCTTATTTAACGGCAACGCCGTGTCTATTCTGATACGAGTACCAGGGCTGTGTGAGCCCTACAGTACATGAGTACACACCCACTCACCTCATAAAACAGATACTGCTCCGCATCAAAGTTATCAAAGTCAAAGAAGCGAGCATCATGAGCCACCTTGACTCCATGCAGTACATCTAGAAGAGATATGTCGAAAAGTGGAGGCCCGCCTGAAGCGTCGCGGAAGTTCAGCAGTGACCATTCTGATCCGTCTGTTAGCTGCTTGTATACTGCCGCTGGACTGGAGTCTAGGTAGATTATCTGAGGAATAAAAAGCCGGAATTCTATTAAAATAGGGTTCTTATTGGAGATTATAGGCTTGGCTACAAACAAAGATCCTTAAAGGAATCCGTAATGTTATGGAGTCTTCTGGTTTGTAAATCTGAAGGTAGTCCAGTTTCCTAAAAACTGTTCTAAGCTGGTTTTTGACTGTCTAATCTCTGACAAATTACATGTTGTCAAATATCAAGACATAGTATTTGGTTTTAAACAGATCGGCCGAAACCAGTATACTTTTCTAACACAATTACAAAAAAGAAAAGTACAAAGACTAAACTATAAAGATCAAGACCAGTTGTGATCATTCTTAAAGTATTGGAATCATATAAAACAAAATACTACAAACTACTTAAGAACCGAGACGACGGCACACCTGTAGTTCCAAGACAGTTAACCTTACATATCAAATACAACCACCACATCAATGATTAATAGTCCTCATACAAACAATAAAAAATGTCAGGCAACCTCATTTGTAACCTAACGATACTGTTAATTTGTTTTACGGCTCCCATATGAAAAGGTTGACGAAAACGGAAACGACCTTCATAAAGTTTGCGTCCCTCACGGGATAAGCTAACGTGCTCAATCATGTATGAATATGTATATGAGTATTCATGTGGAATTAATTCGCAACCGAGTTGACAGGTGGTATCTATGGATATAACTATATTGTTTATGTAATGGCTATGAAGGTCATGCAGTGGCCTTGGAACCTGCAGTGGTCAGTGTGATTAGGGTTTCTGAACCTGGTAAGTTCTTATGCTCGACTCATTTATTTGGACGCTTTCTAAGACATCAGTGAATTTCTTTGGTGGAAAACATCAAGAGGACACATGAAATTAAAGGTCCGAAATAATCAACAGAAAAAGTTATTGTTTATTAAGTTGTGATTAATGCTTGTTACATCTCTGTAAGAGAAGAATCTTGCTCTGTCATGGGGCAGTCTTCTTCTTCTTCGCTGTATCGATGACTCCATTTAGTAGGTTTTAAATAAGTTTCGACCAGAATTTGGCCACTTCGACAGCGTTGTCTTTGGTCTCGCAAAGGTCTTCCATAGTGCAGGTGTAAGTGCACAGAGAGCACGACCAGAGGTGGGGCATAGTTTGAGACAGTGCTCCCCAGTCGCACTGCGGCTCATCGGAGTACCACCTGACTAAGTTATGGGGCAGTGAGAAATTGGTCGACTGCACAGGTTAGCCACTACTCACCGCCATAGCAGGTTACTGGAGAATCAAATAACGATGAACTAGATCCTCCAACAATCTACTAAAGACAGACATCTATTAGAATGGCCTCAAAAATCACGGTACATCCTTCAAACAATTTCCACCAACCGTAACGTATCTACCCATCATTGAATAATTGTGTGCGCGTGGGAATCGTCCGGTTACCCCTAATAACGCTCCGGGTTATATTTCCACAGAGCATTGCGTATACGATGTATTTTTAACTGATTAAATGGTGGTTGTGTGACCTCTCGTAGGCGTCGAGGTATTAATGTTACAGTTACGTAACTGATCCGTCACTCTTGTAATCCTATAAGCCTGATATAAATGTCGTACCCTTACTATTTAATAATAGCGGTAAGAGGTACTATGTAGAAGATTAGATCGCGAACTTGGAGATTCTATCAATTAAGTTCAGATAATGAGACGGCCATTTTGGTCATGGTATCAAGCAGAGGATGCAACAGAGAACAGCTGTCGAAAATAAAACCCTTTCGCACTGAAATGTAAACAGAAGGTGACAGAAGGCCAATTCCCGTAACTAAAAACGTTCAAAGTCTAGTCGCAATATCATCTCAGCGACAATCAATGTCGAAAATGATGTATTTTTACAGATTGAGACTGAGATCAGTCGGTGAACTTTTTTAAAATTACGATAATTGCTCCTCTGAACTCAGGATGCCACCACACCCGGTAGCCATTCTCTCGAGCAATAGACCAATGAGGAGGCCAACAAAACTGTTCCAATAATATTATCAACAAAATTATCGAAAGCCTTAGTAAGGCCTCAAAAGACAAGGCAAAAGCTTCCTTTGAAAAGGATTAGGTAGGTAGGAACAGTAACACGTGCTAATTAGGTCTTATCTACCACAACAGGTAAGTACATACACGTGTATTCTACCCACACCGACTATTCATGCAACCCAGAACCTTGAATTTCTAAGTCTTCCTGATATTGGAAGACGGATGTAGATATTTTCCGCGAATCCTGGTAATCGCATCGGAACTTAATATGGCGTATGATTTCTCGTCTCGACATCGCCCTAAGACTCGCCCAGGGAATCGTATTTTCCTGGATGTATGAACAGCGAAATCCATCTTAATATTTGAAAACGTTTTGGCAAACTGATCGTTTCAAGTAATTCGTAATTTCACAGCAGTTAACAATAAGTAGATTTTTTAAAAGCCCGTAGAGTTGCCAGGAAAATAATTGGAAACGTCTTAATCCAAGGCATTGGTACATCCTATTGCGTAGCTTTTTCGAAGAAGATTTGACGAGCCCTAATACGGGAAACCGAGTGTCAGAATCTTTTAGTCATATGACCCGACTATTAAGGGGCATTTCTCGTAATTTTAAGAACGTTCACAGTCTGATCTCATTCTCAATCTGTCAAAAATACCTCTTCCTCTCTCTCCTCCTGCATTTTTGACAAGTGTTTGACATTTATTGTAGCTGACATGAGATTGCCACTAAATTTTCTAACGTTTTTGGGAATTGGCCTTCAGGTGTTAAGGTGCAACTTGAGTCCCCGCTATCGTCACTCCAATATCAAAAAAATACACAACATCAACAAAAGTAGATGAATAGAAAAAGATACTAGTCGTACTCAGCGCTTCTCCTCCACATTTATTATGCGCACGGCCAAATTGTGGAACTCTCTGATCGTCTGTGATCCCATCCACGTATAAGCCGTCAGCCTTCAAAGCAAGAGTACATAGGCATCTTCTGGGATCGCTCGTTCCATCATAGGCCTCTCTCTTTCATTGCTTTGCACCAGGCAAGATCAAGAGCTGGTCCATTTAGTTATATCCATACTAATAATAAAGCTGGAGAGTTTTTTTGTTTGAACGCGCTAATCTCTGGAACTTCTAGTTGGTTAAAAAAAAAATATTTTGTGTTTGATAGCCCAATTCGTTAGGAAGGCTATATAACATCACGTTATGTTATGACCCTTAGGAGCCGAGCAAAAAGAAAAAAGTCGGTGAGAACGCTAAATGAAAACGAAGCGATAGCGCGGGCAAGTGATACGATGCGACGGGGTGGGTTAAGGGGAACAAAAAAACATTCACGCGGACGAAGTCGCGGAAAAAGCTAGTTATACAAAAAAAAAAATACAATACCTGATAACTCCCAATGAGATAGGCCGCATTGAGCCGAAGAGTCTCATTATTGCTGCTGTAGAAGACGATCTTCTTCTTCGGATTCTTCTCCAACTCGTCATTAAGCTTGTTGCAGAACTGGTACAGGTGACAGAGGTGGTAAGGCCCGAAGTCGAAATAGAAGTTCTCGTACACGATTTCATCTTCTATGTGGAAATACTTGCTGTTTCGAGTCGGCTTCGGCTTATACCCGGACTTCAGGGTCGCGAAGTACAGTCTGTCTGAAAGAATTAGATCTGGTTAATAAAATTCTAAGAAGGAAAGTGAAACAGAAATAATAAAAAATATCGTGAGGAATCCGGATCGCGTCTTAGAACCAACAATTATAAAAGACGTGACATCCACCAACCCGCACTAGGCCGTATGGATGTAGTGGATGGCCTGGTCTCTGACAGAGATGAGGCCTGAGTCCTAGCAGTGGGAATATTAAAGGCATCGTCATCGTTTTCATGCCCTTATCCCAATTCATTTGGGCATGTCTTTCTCTTCCAGACTTCTCTATTACTCGTCATCTCAGTAGTCACCCCCTTTCTAGTGATATATATAGAGGAATGAGGAACAGGGTGTAAAGTTCACTCATACTCTATAGAAAAGGGAGGATCCTCCGACCAGACGGGTGTTGTGTCTGGCGGGCAACTGCCCGATGATTCATGTCGGGTCGTTGTATCTATGCTAGTTGCGCGGTAAACTCTGCTTGCGCGATGCAGGATTTTGCGTGACGTCAATATGACGCATTGTTCGCATGTGGCGTTGTAGATACCCCTGTGGCGTTGTAGATCATCTGTCACACACTCCATCCATCGTTTCTGTTATTAAATGCGGATTATGCTATGTTAATAAATGTCGCAGCTGTTTTTGTCAAGGGTTGAATGTTGGTTATGCCAGGTTAACTTCTGCATTGCATGCTGGGAAACTGTTGGCTTGGATAAATAGTTAAATGTCTATTAGCAACAACTTTGCCGTATCGGTTGTTGCTAAAGTTAAATACGCTATTCTTTTCCTCGGCTTTGGGGTTTTCTCGAACTATAATAATGATGAATTGATGTAATCTTGTCAGCTAGTCCATGATTTCTTTCAACTATCTTTGAGAAGGTTTTTTTGGAACGAAGGTTCTTTAACGCAGCTTGCGGTAGGAGTAAACTGGAAGAAATCCTCACGTAACGAAAAAGCGTTATGCGACTTTTGAGAAAGAGTGAGAGAGAGAGACAAGTTTTCATGGTTTCGAAGGTGCTAAGCCAGAGAGATCCAGAAATGAAAACCCAAGATAGCCACAGCACGCATTTCAAAATTTTTCGTAATATTAAAATTATCAGACCCACACGTTTTTTTTAATACTGCAGTATAATTTAACAAAAATGTTTCCTGTTTTTCTTTCCTACAATAGTAATAAAAGAAATGGCAGACAGGTCTAATCAATAGACTCGATGACTAGACATATATTTTACGATAATAAAACAGAAATAAATATTGCAGAACTATAATAGGGAGACATTATATCCTAGTTTATTATGCAGTTTTTGTCTAGAAGTAATAAATAGTGTTTGCGTGATTGGAAGGCTAATTTCATGTTAGTAAAGAAACTTTATTTTGTAGTTCAGTCGGAACAATAATAATATTGAATCGAAGAAAAGAAATGGATACTGTCTTAGGAACCAGTGCCTGGTCTTAAACTGTGTTTCCTAAGGTAAGAATCCCTACGGGACAAATGAAAGCAAAAAAAGTATCAGCAATAAAGATTTTAACAAAAATAATTTTGGCCAAGTAAATTTGCGTAGGTACTTCAAACAACCGCTGTCGCTGAAAGAAACTTAAGTAATCCTTAGTGCTCTTTATGTCGTCAAAGTTAAGACGATTAGGTACAGACTTTCGTGTAAACAAACAAGACGTTACAAAGTAATTTAGTAACATATTACACAACTTTCGAGACGTTTCGTGACAATAACTTTAACGACATTTATTTTTCTTGTTGGTTAGAATTTTGGTATACACAATCAGCGTATAGCGCTACCACAGCTGGGACACAGGCCTCGTCTGTGAGAAAGGGTGGGCCGTAATCCACCACGCGGACCCGGTGGATCATGAATTGTAGAATGCTGTCTCCAATTCAGGACTTTTGACATATTACCGAGAATCAAGCAACTTCTCAAAAATATCCTTATGGATAAGCTGCCGTTATTTATAACGTAAAACTTGATCCAGCTAAATTGCTGCATGTTTTTTTTTTCTAGAACACGTCATAGGCGTAGGAGCGGGACCTAAGATCCCAGAGCCTACAAATGTACTGAGTACTGCTACGATGCAAAGTCAGTAGAAGACTGACAATGATGAGGATTTGCAAACAATATGAAAAATTGCTTACTCCTCTCTATTCTAGCTAACTTCACTTTAAAGAGTTTCATGTAGAAGTACCTCTCTATATACGAACCCCTTTACAAAGTTGAAGTGAAAATGAATAGTAAAACATCGCATCGTGAGAATGACAATTAAATTTCCTACAAGTTAGGGTGACAAAGGGAGTAGTCGCATGTTAAGGAGCAGTTGTGTTGCAAGTTTGAAACTATTCCACCCGAACTGCCGTGGCAACCATATTTTTTTCATCAAGTTTAGTGTAAAACTATTTTGCTTATAAGTTTTAAGGGTGATTGTTTTGTCATTTGATCGATTTTGTTCTTATTCTATTTTGGCAAAATAAATCGTAGGATGGGTTTTGTCCGTAGTTTCTTTGTCTAGTCTTGCCTGTTGTATTGATAAACGCTTGGTGTCAGACAATAGAGGCGGATGAACCGCAAAAGAGAAGCATGAATGCCCAGCAGCTATTTCAGACACAGTGCCTGCAGAAACACCGATGACATCGAGCGACTATTAAGCTAAGGATACACATGCCAGTAGCTGGCACAAAAGTCTGCAAGTAGCTTGCATGCTGTGTGCCACAACAACTTCTGATTGGCGAATACCTAATGACATGCATGCTACTCGCATACTTTTGTGCCAGCTACTGGCATGTGTATCTTTAGCTTATAGAACAGTATAGGGACAAGAGGGCAGCATACCCAGAGAGCGTAGCCCAAAGCGATGGTCAAGCCAGAGAGTCAGAAAGTGAGACAGCAACTGGAGGAGCCGGTGAATATGGCACTCCAACAAGCTACAGACTGTAGCTAATGGGGATCCACTCTCTAAAAAACTATGTGTAGGAGTCACGATCCTCAACATTGATGAGTTAATAAAATAGAGAGATAAACTTTAATTTTAGACAGTAGTCCATAGGATTAGTAACTATTTTACTTAATTAGTGTTAGTAGGTTACAAACACAGATTAACATATACAATTAAAATTCAGCGTGGAGCTGCATCCACCTCCAACATCGGGGAATCCCACCGATCGGCGAATACACTTAGAATATTCTTGGTGCCGCAGCTAACACGTGTCATCAGGAATGCACATCTAAACCTAATACATGTTCCTACTGCTGGGACACGGGCCTCCTCTCTGTGAAAGGGAGTATATTCCTAATAATGGTGGCAAAACCATTATTAATATTACAACTATCTGCAAACATCCCTGACGCTTTACAACGCCACGGCAGCCGCAGCAGTACCCTCAGTGCATTATTATATGTATTGAACCCGATGCCCGGGAGTGAAGTTGACCCACAGGCTGCACGTGTAGAAGGACTGATAGTAAGCTATGAAAAGGACAGCTCCCAGCAGTGGAATTGTGGAAGTTGAATTAATATCTACAATATGTATAGCATCGTAGACCAAAAACAAACCTTAACTAAAAGCAGGCTTCGGATCACCTCAAAATAGAAAACTCAACAAACAAGAGAAACAGCAACAACACACAACAAACAACAAGACAACAACAAGAGAAAAGCAATATCGCTCGGAAATACGCTAGAAAACATTGTTATAAAATTTATATCCGAAGTCCTCGAGGGATGGAGACAAAATTCAACAAGTTAATTGCGTAAATAATACAGTTCTACGTATCCAGTAGTTTGTCAATATGAGTAAAGTTGAGGATATGTCCAGGGCCGGATTAACCATTAGGCAGAGTAGGCAACTGCCTAGGGGCCCCGCATCGGCTAAGGGCCCAGTACGCGCAAAGTAATTTAGCATTTACTGTTGATGATGAAATTCTCGGTTCTCAACATAATGGCAACTATTTGGGAATTTTAGAATTACTCGCGGAGTACTATTCGTTCCTTAGTTTGCATTTAGCCAACTATGGTAATGTTGGGATAGGAAGACAATCATTTACAAGAATAAAATTAAAACACCCACGTCAAATTTTTCTTTCCTGCTCCATTATGAGAGTGTGATACGGTGTCATCCTAATAAGACCTGGATCGTCAGTTCATCACGTATCTGTAACCTATTCGCTAAGCCCAGTTCGATGAGCCCAAATACAAATCTTTTACTGTAAGTTCCTGAGGAGTAGCATCAGCAGCATCAGTCCGGTGATGCTGCTGATGTTATTACTCACATCCCTTCATTAACTTTAAAATAGCTGATGATCTTCAAACGGATGAAAAGGGGCCCCGAGAATTGCATTGCCTAAGGGCCCCGACATGGTTTATCCGGCCCTGGATATGTCGGTCCATAGAGAGGTATTAAAGTTGCAGATACACGAGTTGTCACAGTAATAACTTTAGTTATGATATTTCTGCTTCTCATGGCTAAGTTATAACAGCCGCACGGGTCGATCGATCAGGTTAAGGTACATTTCCGCGGTCGGTCCGTGGATGGGTGACCATCTTTTCATACCGAGACTCCTCCGTGCCTCGGAAAGCACGCTAAGTTGTACCGGCTGTCATTTGTGGATCTTTAACAGTCGTTACTGGTTGTCAGAAAACCGAAAGACTGACAACCAGTCTTTCCAAGGGTATCGTGTTCCCCAGTAACTGGGTTGTGGAGGTCAGTTAGGCAGTCGCTCCACCCACCCGGTGGGTTCCCGCCCCCCCGGTGGGTTCCCGCATTGTCGAGGCGGGGGGGCTCAGTAGCCGTGGCTTGGACACCCACGGTGAAGCGAAGAGGAACCCGAGGAGGGGCCGCTCGTCAGGGCTTTTGCCGACAAGCCGACGACGTAGCGGCCAACATGTAGGTTGCGGTGCCGCTTGGGCGACATCGCAACTGAGGCGGGCCGCGATGTCGTATCGGAGGCATCGCGGCTGAGGGTTGGAGGCTGCGGCGGGAGAGGAGTGCCGGTATTACGGTGCGCCGCTCTCCCTACCTTCCGCGGCCTTGACGGGGTCGCCACCGTTCGATGGCGGACGCGGTGGGGCCGCAGGGGAAGAGGAGTGTTGGTATGACGTTGGCCACTCTCCCTATTCTCTGCGGCCGAAAATTGGCAGGAGGCGGGGCCAATGACCTGACCCGTCGCAGGGGGACCAAGGGTGGCAGAGACGGGGTCATCTGGCGCCCATGTGCTGGTTTGGTCCCTGAGGTGGTCACGGCGTGCTATGTGTTCTGGTGCGCCGGTGACGGGGAGTACTCCCCGGAGGAGGGTCCGGTGACGGACAGCCGCGGTGGGTTCACGGATGAGTGCTAAGCGTGCCCGTGTTCCTGCCATAAGCGGCAGAGGAGGACACCGTGGAGTTTTAGTGGGTTAGAGTCCCACATAACTGCGCTATCTCCCCGTGGTAGTGCAGAATGCATGAGCATTTCTCCACGTAAAAAAAAAAAAAAAAAAAAAAAGGCAGTCGCTCCACGTAAAATACTGGTATCCAACCCCAAAAATAGTTGGGAAAAGGCTAGGCAGATAATTAGCTTCTCTTACATGCTCGTAGCCTGCCGCTTAGTGGTTGCCAGCACGACTGCTGAGCGTGGGTTTGATGTGCAGGCCATGCAGTCAGTGTTATTATTAGGATGTTTTCAATAGTAGTTAGGATTTGTTTGTGGTCCCTAAAGCGTAGGATTTACTTGCGAAATTTGGGCCGTACATCTTTGTTTAACTTCAGGAAATACAGATTTGACGTTATGTTCTGTTCTCCTATTCTGTCATTTATTTTTTGCCATTTTTGGCACTTCTTGGACATTACGGAATCCCCCAAAGCGTCCGCCTTTCACCACTTCCTGTTGCTTTAGGTGGGAAGAAGTGGCGCAACAAAAACACCAGCAGAACAATACATCTGCCTGTTTATTTTGAAGAACTTGATTCTATACAATAGTATGCAAAGTAATTAAGATAACAAAACAAAATGAAGATTCCTAAACACTGAAGAGCCTGAATCTAGATACCTAAAACATTAGCTTTGATATTTAACCTTGCGAAGGCAACCGAGACATCCACAAATTATTCCCTCGGGTAGAAATAACATTTATCGTAAATGTCCCAGCAAAAGAGAATAAAGAAATCTATTTTATAGACGCAGACAGAAAAAGAGAATTTTGGTGTTTAATTATTAAAGGCAGAGACTTTAGGGTTTCGCGCGTCGTAATGTCGGTAACTCCGGTTCTTTTCTGGATAATTACATTCCTGATTTTATCCTTCAAAGAGACTCCAAGCATAGCTCGCTCCATAGCACGCTGAGCGACCTTGAATTTGTGGACCAGCCCTTTTTGGCCAGCACTTTCATAGGCATTTAGAAAAAGCTGTTATTTTGACATTCAAAAAAGACACTTCAATTTTATTTATTTGTAAGATGTACCGTAATATACGATGTGATAGTGATGAACTTTAAAGGTCACTGGTTAAGACCTCTTGTCCTTGAAACCTGTGACTTCAAGCAAAAGGGAATCCAATAATGCAGACGAATGGCTAAATTATTTCACTATTAGATTTGTAGTAATTTTAGTCCGCCCTTAGTCTGTTGGCTCATTCTACAGCATTTAAATTCAATTGAATGTGAGCAATGTTGTTTAGTTTTTGAAAAGGGATTTAATGGAAAGACAAAATAATACTTATCTCGAATTCATACTAATATTATAAATGCGAAAGTAACTACGTATGTCCGTCTGTCAGTCTGTTACCTTTTCACGCCTTGACTGCTGAACAAATTTCTATGAAAGGCATACAGATAGTCCTGGGTTAGGTCACAGGATACTTTAGTTTCAGTAGTACATTCCCGAGGATTAATTCTCGACCTCCAGGCGGGCGAAACCGCGGACAAAAGCTAGAAGTTTATATTTTAGCATTCAGCTAGATTCGATGACAGAATCACGAGTAAAATTTTTCTAGAGGACCCTTGAATTAAAGACGACAATCTTGGTATTAATAGAACGATCTTATAAAAGTAGTTTCTGTAAAAACTTTCAAATAAAAAACATCACAGTGAAACACTTCTCTACAATGTTCCAGTTATAAAGACTTATGAGGACGTTGAAGAAGGACCTTTTCCAACCCGAGGACATTTTGTCTGAGCAAATAAATCTGGCGAAAGATCTTGTCGTCGTCATGCGGGCTCCGTCGTAAATCTTTTGTCAGATTTTGTAAATGACAATGGAACTTGGATTTTCTCAAGAACTGATAGATAGATATGCGTAGAGTAATCTCAACAACTCTCTCCCTTGAATTTGTATGTATATATATATTATAAGTATATATTATATTAAATGGTATGTATGTGTATATAACCTATTTATGTATTTGTGTAAGTACCTAGTTTTATTAGCTTTTTTAATTTTTATCATTGTTCTTCTCAACCAAAGCACCTGCCATCCAATCTCTTCACCACCCTTGGTTGACTGGTAGAGAATGCCTAAGGCATTAAGTCCGCCTTTGTACCTTTTTTGTGCGAAAAGTTTAAATAAATAATTTAAAATAGTATCTCAAGAATATTCTTCGTCTTCTTAGCTTGTCGATGGCAATCTATTCACAGTCAGCCCAGAATTTGGCTACGAGCTTGGCACCATCAACTCCTGTAGTGTGCAGACAGCAGGACACGCTGGACATGGTATTAAGTGCCCAATTGTTTGTGGAACAGCACCACATTTTCAGTCCAGAAGCGGAGCATGCGAGTCATCTATGAATCTCCACCTGAGCTGGTTTTCTTTGCTTCAGCCTACTATAGAGTCCGAAGTCTATTTAAAAACTCCCAAATAAGCCAAGGCAACTCATGTCCAGGTGCGAGATTTCCAGCAGGTGGAACGAATGGAATGGAAGCATTATCTCGTCACAGCTTTAGCTTTTCTTTTGAACAATTTTCTTTCTAAGTATTACGAAGTTGGTAGGTATTCAATATTTTAGGAAGGCGATTAGATTTCGTCTATCTAGTCGACTAAGAATAGTAGCCCTTTACTGGAGTTTCATGAAAGGTGATCCCAACGATTATAGAGTCTAGATTGGTAGCATTTTCCACTTCGAAACTTTTAATATCATGCTAACGATAACCTATTTTACAAAAAGATTGCTTTTCTTTCTAGTAACTCTGCAAAAAACGAATAAAGTGAAAAAACAAATAGCGGTCCTTAGTGCCTTCGATCATTAATAGTACTAGATGCCCGATAAGCGCTTCAAAAACGGCCCGAAAAATACGAGCACGAATACTTTGTGCTCTTATTTCAAATTAGTATGGTCCAATCATAGCCAATGTTAAGACGTCAAAATGCCTCAGTGCGCGTTCAAAAGTTGTGTAAATAACCACCGTAACACCAAGATTTTGGAAGGAATATCTTTTTTTCGGTAAGTTTTTATCATTAAATGTTTTTCAAATTTAAATAGTAAATATAAATCAATAAGCAAATATTATTATTGTTTGGCCAATGTTTGCGACAACGCGCCAACTATTCTAACAAACATTGAAGCATTGAAATGTAATTCCAAGAACTACGTCTAGTTCCAAATTCGAGTAAGTACGAAATTGTCAACAAAATGTTTTTAACCTTATTGCTTAGAAGTTAAGTTTCATTTTAGAATAAATATTTTTGTACTTATTATAAAAATACTTTTTATTTTCAAGTGACATTTTAAATTTATTGCTTCGATGACAGAAGGACTTAAATATTAATCATTTGCAATCGTAATTCAACTTTATGTTAGAGTGTTAAGATTTATAATAATCTGAAGTTGTTAATATTATTAAACTTTTGACGTGACAACGTCTTAAATTAGGTTGCGACTGGGAGTCACTTATGAAAAAGTGTAACGCTCGGTAACGTTACGATGAGTCACCGAACGAGAGAGAGGCCCGCCGAATGCCTTGCGTCTCTCTCCCACTCAACTATGATCGGATGATCGGTCGTTGTCACGTAAAATCTTCGCCCGTAAAACCGACTTTACAGGCAACCATTTTTTTTCTATAGTTCGTAGTAAGAAATATAAATGTTTATCTGTGTGCAAACGTGGCCACTTTAGCGACTTATTTTTGTTCCTAATCATTCATCTAGTACTATTATTGATCGAAGCTTAGTGCCTTATTTTTCAGTTGTTTTAAAAATAATACGAAGGGCTTTTCCATCCAGAAGGCAATTGTAAAGATATTTTAATTTTATACAGTAAACGAAGCGAAGGACGCAACGGAAACAGCGAAGACGGAAACCTCGGGCCGTTTTAAAAATACTTTCTAAGGAAGACACCTCCAATTAAAACAATCTAATCTCTTGTAATTTACAGCGAGCCTTTGCGCTGTAAAACATTATTTTTAGGAAACGGACGAGCGAGCCTCAAGTTAAAAAAAAAGCGCTGTTATATTTCTGCAGCGTTTTAAAGCTAAAAGATGGATAGACGTGAAACGTCAAGTGGATAATTGCCACTAGCGTCAAGTTTTTATAGTCCAAGACACGGGAAGTTGAAAATTCAATTCCGTTCCATGCAATGATTCCTAATGACGATGTGCCCCTGACCATCCGTAAGGTTATAAACGCTTTGATGTCATCAGCCAATCAATTTGTATGAAAATTGCTCCGTGTCCAAGGTTGCGTGATGTTTACATTGTCCGGTAATTGTCAACATGGCACAGTGACATTATTTAGTTCATAGTATGAATAATGTATCATGTATGGTGTACTCGGACGTCAGCTGTTTTTACTAGATCCCATATGCCTTTTTAAGGTTTTATCAAAAGCAATCATTACGCTAAGGTATTCTGGCAAACAAAAAATGCGTAAGGAAGAGGAAATGGTTGAGCTGCAGATTTAAAAAGCTTATGTTTAGCAGTACACTACGCTAATTTGTTTTAAATGCTTTTGAAGTTACTATTTTACCCCCTAATCAAAGATACTAGAGTTTATAAATCAAAATATTATTTTGCAATATGCCAAAAATTACGGTATCCGTGTCGGTCCCGGAGTATCCGTGTCGGTCCCGGAGAAAGAATAGGACCACCCCATCTCGTCCCGTGGGTGTCGTAAGAGGCGACTATTTGACTAAGGGAGCTCCAGACCCAGTGCATACCATATAGCACTTTGGGTCACCCGCGCGATGGCGGGTAAACCATCAACAATCGCATTCCCAAGGAGGGTTGGTGTCAGGCAGGCGGCCGACTGTAAAACTTTGCCAAACCTTTTAAGCAACATGATGAGTAATAATATGATGCGCGATAGGGCTAGGGCGTACCCCACAGGCGACGCGCAGGGGCAGCACCCGGCTCCTGTGGGAAGAGGACTAGGGTTGGAGGAATGATATGAAAGAGAAGGGAGTAAATGATAGCGTGACGGTTGACAGGGGCGAATGAAAGAAGAAAACGTGTTGCGCCGACCCCAAGTAAACATGGGATAAGGGCAGGAAGAAGATGATGATGCCAAAAATTACGGACAAAATCGCTGATTCGTCAACGTCACAACATCATCGTCAAGATTTTACCAATACGCGGAACGGTTTGTCTTTGTCAACCTGAAAAGAACAAAATCGACATCTATTCATAAACCAACGTCCACAAAAAACCATAAATAATCCGATGCTAATAAAAGGAATCGCGCGCACTCGCCCTTGGGGCACACCCCAAGTTTGCATACACTTACGTAACGCAGCCCCAAGGTCAGGCTGACACTCGTACCGCACCTTTATTGCATGTGTAGCACTTGAAGAGGAAATTACAGCTATTTCAGTGGTCTAGTCAGCCAACCTGCCTGCCTACCCGGGTAGTTTGTACTTACCCACTTGCAACTGAGCGATGACGACCTTGGAACTTTACCGTTCTATTGCGTCAAACTGTCGGTTTGTTGGAGCAAAAAGTAATGGAAGCCACGACTTTTAATGAGTTTTCAAACATGGAATTTGAAATCGTATAAAAGGCTTTTTAAACATTTTTGGCTTGGAATCTAAGCCTAATTCGTGGCTAACTGATAACGGCGCACGGGTCGATCGAAGGTTTTAAGCTACGCTTGCCGCGGTCGGTTCGTGGATGGATGACCATCCAACATATCGAGACCCCTCCGTGCATCGGAAAGCACGATTAGCCGTTAGTCCTGGCTGTCATTCGTAGATCTTTGAGAGTCGTTACGGGTAGTCAGAAGTCTGACAACCAGTCTTACTAAGGGGTTTCGTGTTACTTACCCAGTAAATTGGTTGTGGAGGTCAGATAGGCAGTCGCTCCTTGAGAAATACTGGTATTCAGCTGCATGCGGTTAGACAGGAACCTAACCGCAACATATTTGGGAAAAGGCTAGACAGATTGATTGATTGATCTAAGCCTGATTTAATAATTAACATAAGCGGTATATTGTATTGTAAAGGAGTCATCGATTCAATCAAATACTTTTGTTGATTGAATGGCAGTTGATCTTCGCATAAGCAAAATCAGCCTATAATGTTCCCACTGCTGGGATACAGGCCTCCTCTCTTCGTGAGGGAGTGGGCTATAATCTACAACGCGGGCCCAGTGCAGGTTGGTAGATGTCACATATCTTCGAATTTTTGGTTCTAGCGACATGCTGGGTTCCGTCACGATTTTTTCCTTCACCGTTTTGAGAGCTGCTTGTTATCTTATGAGATCACAAAAGGTAGCAAAAATGTAGCGATAATAGAATTTAATAAACGAGAAACACTAAACGTAAGAAGGCAAAAAAGACAGGATCAGGCGACGATAAAGCGAGAATTTATTGGTTTAATCAAGCTAGGTTGCTTCCAGTTGGCTTTTTCCATAAAATAGACCCGTTAGTTAGGTCTTAAAGTGCTTTCTTAATTGACATGGAGCGCGTTAAGTGGAAACTAAAGAACAGGAAAATTTAGGGTAAAAGGAAACTCACGAAGTTGCCAATGTTGATGTCGGTCCTTGATCCAATTTCTCCCTATTAAAGGTGGCAAGCTGCTAGTGCTTTTGATAGTGAAAGTGAAGGAACTTTAAAGCATAGTTAACCAGGACGGTAATCTTCCCACTGAATGGTAGGTATGCATACAAAACAGAGTAGTCGCGAGAATATAACACTTGCTTACCGATTGGTGAAATCAAAGCATATACGGTCAGGTTTTGTCACTATGTTTTCCTGCAGCCCAGCACCCTTATAATTGCGTAACACACGTTCGATCATAATCTGAATCACTTTGAAGGATATTGCTATATGTTCGAAAAATTTGTCTGCTCAACAACGTAAATAACGCAGTGCAAAACTGGCAAAATGAAAACCATTGCCATCCACCATTGACCATTGTCATTTCCATTTTGTTAGTGTGTTACGCAAATACCCCGCGGGTCAGTAATGTCTAAGAATGTTCATATGATTTTGTGAAAAAGAATATAGGTACTTGCCAGGTTCAAACCGAAACCTCGTTCTAGAGATACGATTTCCATTACCTACTAAGCCACAACAAAATTTCAAACTACACCTTGACAAAAGACACAGCCTTCAGAATTAAGATGGCTACAAAACATTTAACTATCCATCTAAATTCACGCGCAAGGCCGTAGTAATCAACAAAAGCTGTAACAAAATACTGAAGTGGCCTGAAATTTATTGGTTTTCAAGGAATCCTGTAAAGTGTCCTTGTTTATAGCAAACTTAGACGTAGACGTAAATCATCATGTTACGACTTCAGCGATTATTACAACCGTCACCATTGTTTTATGAATACTGGGTAGTTGAGTTTCAGGAAGTAAAATTAACACAGCTATGATAACTTCTTTTTTATTTATGTATTTACACGAATTCAAAGGCATTTTTGGAGTGTATTTAAGCTGTGACAGTAGGACAATTATTTGATTATACATTCTCGTGTTTTCGGGGTTGCAATTTGAGCAGTGGTGGCCCAGTAGTAACAGCCCTGACTTACGACTTGTAAGTCCTGGGTTCGAGCTGGCAGGCGCTTTACTTTGTGTAAATAATTTTATCACCACTGCTGGCAAAACGGTGAGGGAAAACATCGTGAGGAAACCGACATGTCCATGAACCAAAAACTCGAAGACATATGACATCTACCAACCCGTCCTGCGTGGTGGATTACGGCCCATTCCCTCTCTCAGAGAAGTGGTCTGTGTCCCAGCAGTGGGAACATTATAGGCGGATTATGAATTTGAAATACTTATTAAATGTGGTTCTGCAAGGTAGCACGGTAATAAGATGATGAATCAGAAGACCCTGGAATCACGGATTACCTAGGGCAGGCTAAATCAATCCATGATAAAAGAGTTAACCAAGGAGAATGCAGTATAGAAGAAATTATAATCCCTAATGAAGATTACCTCAACTTCAGCAATGAACTATGGAAAAGCACACACACTGAAAGAAAATTACGCTAAAGCCAACTTTGCGGCATATAACAATGAACTCACTTGAACACATAAATAACTAAACAGCACTTATAAAGGGGTTGAAAATGCACGTTAAACACATATTAATATTCTACTCGTAAGTCGAGCGGTAAGCGTGCAGAACAACGTTACAATTCATGCAAACGATGAAATATGCAGATTTTGCTTAACGAATTCATGTAGTGTAGAACCACTGTTAAAGCAAGATTGATATATTATGTTTCATAACGCTATGCTGTGACAATATTTTCCTATTGTACGAACGCTATATTACTGCTTTGTGTATTTTTGATGTAATACCACTCTCGTTGCAGATGGATTTTTGATGAGGATACCCTTTGTTGAGTGAAAAATAATATTGTTATATTTTTTCTTCAAGGATTGCCAGACCTCGCAAGTCATCGTTTTCTGCCATAATCCAGCCTTTCTCGGAGTTATACATAAAGGAAATCGCCTTTGGCATTAAATCAGATACTCGCCTGATGAACTGTTGTTGTAGTTTTTAGTCGATGTAATTAAAGAGAATCGGAAATCTTCGCTTAAGTATAGCGTATCATGAAAATACACCTTCTTTATATCAATTATCTTTAGTAAAGACCTTCTCGTGAATTTTAATCAAAATAAAATCTTATGTACGCCAATCTGACCGTCAATTTACCGAGATACTTACAGCTCTATTTTTATTCTCGTCACTAAAATAAATATCTCTCCCAAAACTTTGGACAGCGTTCAATTGGGCATCCAAACCCAACTATGAATGGTTGGTTTTATTGTCAATCTATCCATATAGAACGTTAAACCGATAACTCATGCATGTGCTCCAAAAGTGGATTCTTATAAATCAGCAAATCGTATGGAATCGTTTTTTATATTTATGGTCCGTTAGCTGAAAAACTTCTGATTACAATCAAACGCGAAGGTCACCGGAGACATAATCGTAATCATTGAAAGGGAGTTTATATTTCAAGAAAGCACATTTGCCTGATTTTGGCTGATAATAAAGTTTAAGTTTATGGGTGTCGTTGTACAGTCGAGTTCTTTAATATCTGACCATGTTCATGAATCAATAATTGTATAGGCAATGGTAAGTTTCATAAAACTCTAAACGGCTTGTATTGTATGTACATGCTTATAGTTGTCACAATATTGTGAACTTTTTTGACGTTCATATATTTTTGAAGCCTGATAGGGCCAATATATTAATGAACTCGACTGTACAAGGGCGAAGAACTGACTGTCCCGTTGGTCTCGTGTTCGCAAGCACGATTGCTGAGCGTGGGGACCTGGGTTCGATACCCAGATCGGGCAAGGTTTTAACGGGTTTTTCGATTAGGAATTTTCCAGCCCGTAGTTTGGAAGCCGTTCGTCCTGCGCCTGATCTCTCTCCGGTCGTGTCGATTACGTGCCGTCCCATTGCATCATGCGTGAGGGAAGACAGAGTGCACCTGTACGCATACGCACCAAAGGCTAGCCTCCGTTGAGATTTGCCGCCATGGCCGAAATACGGTTTGGAGGACTATTATTATACGAGTATTATAAGGGCGAAGGTAAGGTTAAAGTTCTAAAACCTACTGGGACGCCACGCCACACTATGATTGACTTGAACTTTAGCGAAAGTTTTTAGCACGTTTTTTTCCGGAGTTTTCGTATTTTTATATATATACGGCTTTAGTAATCAGACTCTAAGTAGAGACCAGTGTTCTAAGCATGTCCAATTCTCCAACTTCTTGGGCTTTTTACTGTACGAGTCCCCAAAAACTTTTTCGCCAAACTCTCAGGGGACGACCTGGCCCAAATGTAACTTCGTTGAAGTAATGTATTTCGATGGTAATTGCAAACAAATCCTACTTGACCTTTGGAATTCAGAGACTCTTGAATCACGCTAAATCCTAATATATCTCGTCTTGAAATTGAAATCAGATTGCCTTTGTTTGTGGAGTCCAGCACCCTGATTGCGTAACACAATAATACTCTCAATTTGACTCATTTTGAAGCATAATTCTAATCCATTGCTCCATATGTTCGAAAAATGTGTTTGCTCAACAACGCAAATAACGCAATGAATGTTTTGAACTGTCAAAATGAAACCCATTCCTACTGAGTGTGTTACGCAATTACGAGTATTGCTGATTAAGGAGCTGAGGAAGTCTTAGGTTTGAAATGTCATTTATTTCAATTAAACCACGTAAACCATATTTCTGACTGACCGACTTCTTGACAATAGGCTATTTGACTGGTTTCTGATAAACATCTCAGATTATTTAATGGTGTCTAACGAGCCCACAAAAACCTATTACTTCAAATTGCATAATGTATTTCTTTTAGAAAATAGTAAATAAAAATGTACTGTTTAAATAAGCCGCCAAAACGCTATCTTTAACAATATGGCGTCGTGACGTCAAAATACACGTAAACAAACGTTGAAACGGTCGAGATACTAGACAAAAGTCATCTGTTCTGTCAACGATAGACAGAAATTGACTATATCATGACGTCATCATAAGTTCAGCCAATCCAGACCGTTTTCGATTACGTGGCGCCAGATTTAAAAAGATGAAGTTTTTTCGGGATTTTTTTAATAAATAATACATTGTTTTGTAGTAAAATTAATGCAAATCGATTTTAAAAGCGATAATCTATACGAGTGTCAATAATTATGACCTTATTTTTTACATTGTCAAATAGCCTATTCCAAAATGTAGTAGGTAACTAGGTACCTATGGAGAAGAATGGGCAAGAAACTTCATGGACTCTCTTTTAAGGGGGAAGCGCTAAGGTAGCCCGCGAAAATTTAAATTTTCTTACGTTTTTTGCAATTTACTGGTCAGTATTAAGTTGTACGATGATTAAAATATGATTCGCGGCCATAACAAATTTGAATATAATACAGAATTATAATCATTAGGATCAGTAAGACAACTTGTTAAGTTAGTATAATTGCAAAATGTCAAGATTTCATGAAATAGTCATTCAGTGGGATTACTTGGTCTTAGAGAGTTGTGTTGATGACTTTAAATTGAATTTCGCGGGCTACCCTGGCGAAATTATATTGTTACAAAATACCTACATAATCATCATTTATCAGTTACATCATTACAAGTCTATACCTAGATCTACATACACACCCGTTTTAATAAAATCCCTATGACTGGCTACTTTTCGCTTAATCTTTTCGAATGATAATTGTTTGATATGACATGTTACAATCATGTTTAGAATTAGTACCACAGCCTCACAACTGCAAGCTTTTCCAATGACACCAATATTACTTTTCCAATCGATGCAGACATAATATGTCTGTCACTTGGTTGTCATATTATGACAATAATATCGGATGCGTTATTACACTTATTACGATATCTGTTTTCACTACATTTTGTATCAGTACGGCCACGAAATTACACACTGCTGCGATAATAACGACGCAATAGAAGTAGGACTCTTGCGTTCCTGCGTCCAGCGATATTCCGATATGAGTTCTTAGACCATTTTGTATTAGGACGCGTACGATCTCAAACACATGACGTAGTAACGTGTAGTGCGAGCGGGAGGCCCGGACCTGTACCTACAGGCCCGGGCCTCCCGCTAGCTCTACACGTTACTACGTTGGTTACACGTACACGTTAGAAATATCGGACGATAAAAACGCAGCTGTGTGTCAAGGAATCGGGACGCATTATCGCATCCGATATTATCGACCAATAATAACGCGCCTGTGGGGGAGAGCCTTTAAACGCAATCTCACAATCCTGTTTTTCCTTTTACGATCTAAGACGGCAAATACACTTAGCTGAGCGAAAATAGAAAGTAGATAAACACTTGTGCCAACCAACAAAGACCAAAACTGACTCAGCGAGACCTACTTATCTCCCATAACAAAGGTGTCATCGTCACTTGCGTAGCCTTTTCCCAACTATGTTGGGGTCGGCTTCCATTCTAACCGGATGCAGCTGAATTTTACATGGAGCGACTGCCTATCTGACCTCCACAACCCAGTTACTGGGTAATACAATACCCCTTGGTAAGACTGGTTGTCAGACTTTCGGGCTTCAGACTACCCGTAACGACTGTCAAAGATCTACGAATGACAGCCGGGCCGGGAACAACGGCTTAACGTGCTTTCCGAGGCACGGAGGGGTCACGGTATGGAAATATGGTCACCCATCCACAGACCAACCGCGGCAAGCGTAGCTTAACCTGATCGGTCGACCTGTGCGGCTGTTATTATTTAGCCACGGGCCCCTCGTCTCCCATCCTTTGTCCTAGGATTAAATCGATAGCCCAGGTCTAAACTAAATAAATTCTAGTCTTATTATTCCAGGCTAACTAACTAAAGACCTACAGCCTAATTGCGTAACACACTTCAATCACAATTTGAATGATTTTGAAGGATATTGCTAATCCATTGTTTCATATGTTCGGAAAATTTGTCTGCACAACAACGTAAATAAGGCAATGAATGTTGTTGTGCTGTCAAAATGAAAGTCATTACTATTGCTAGTGTGTTTTACCCCGCAGGCCTTACTATCCCAGGCTAACTAAACAAAGACCAGAACTACACGCAAATGGGTTATAACTACTAAGAACAATACCAAATAATTTCAAACACCTGAGCCACTATCTGGAAACATTGCTCCCAGTAATAGTAACTCAGTACGTGCATTTTAGAGTAAATAGCTTAGTATGAAGACCACTCAAGGTGTGCAATACAGCCTTAACGGAAAGTGGGTACATCGCGCGGCCCCCGCTCCGAAATTGTCGTTTCAACCCCACACGCTCTACAAATATGGCTGATACATTTTTCTTGTGCATAAACGTGTTTTAATGTCGTTCTTCGTTTGTCAGGTTAATGTCCTTATTTGAGTAGGTTGTGATGTATTGAAGGAGTTAATGTTTTGGCGGGATAATAGGACCTCGTTTTAAGTTACTGTAAGATGATCTTTAAGTGAAGGAATGGCACTTTTGTCGTATGATGTGGCTCATGTCGGTTGTTGTTTTAGTATCGTTTGAAAATGAGATTATGTACAATTTGTAAGCCACTAATGAATCTATATAAAAAAAACAAAGTTGGGTTAGTAACACCATTTATAACTCAAGAACCGCTGGACCAATTTTTATGACCAATGATTTTATGATCTTTGATTTGTTGGATTTGTCTCCGCCCCGAATAGCAAAACATGGAAAAATCATTCATATTCTGAAGCGGTACGAAGTTCGGTCAGCTAGTATTAAATAAGAATAAAGTACTTACATTCTGAATTCCAGTACATATTAGTTTTGTCTATCAACAAAACATCTTTCAAGCTACAGGCTCCTTGTCTTTCAAGCTTCAGGCTCCGTACAAAACAACACAAGAAATTTCACTCATATAATACACATTTTTATCGCTCCTGAGTAAATGAGTACCAACAGCCTTTACGAAGGCAGCTCACGTAATAAGACGGTGAAAATAAGTTTTCCGAGCAAGTATTTCATAAGGTAATCACCCCAGGGCCATGAAATACTAAACATTGGCTACATAACTCTCCTTGAGGGGTGACGAAGGGACCTTGCATTTCTTTCACTTTCCATCGGAGGGTTAATTTTAATGGCATTTCCATGGCGCCTTGCATGACCCCTCCCGTTCTGGGTGGAGCGGAAGGGAGTATCAGACTCTTACTGACTAAAACCCACCCGTGTTCCTTCCTTAGCCCTTTATGTTCCGGGCCAGCGGTAGCCCTTTCGGACAATCCCGCTGACCCGGCAGGCTTCGGCCCTAACGGGCCCCTTCGCTGATGCTGACATCTCTGTCTCGTCTTATGGAGATTCTTTGAATTGCTTTCACGGTTTCTTAATTACGAAGTATTGATGAATTAGGAGGTAAGGAATTTGAAGGGCCGTTAAAATGGGGAGAATTTTTTTTCTTTCGTGGCCTTTCTTTTCAAATAATTTTAATGGTTCTGGGGTTCTGTGTGGTTTATGCTAGCTTTGGAAACAATAAGATTCTGGTCTTCTACCCGGATTTTTGATCTTTAAAATTGCTTTAGAAATAATAAGATTCTGGTCTTCTATCCGGATTTTTTATCTTTAAAATGTTTCGTCAATCGGAATAAAATGCAAATAGTTTTTGTTTATTATGTTTTTACTGGCTTCCAATCTCCAAAAGTAGCTGAGGCACTTACCACCGTAATAGGTAATATGGGCTGGTGCCCCCAACTCCACGTCAATACGCGTATTTTGCGTACGGGTGGGAAAATCTTACCTATACAATTAGGAAAAAGATAAATCTGTTTTATTTTAACTAATGCCTGCCTAACTTTATTTGGTAAAACTAACATATAACTTACACATAATAAATTATTATCTATTACAAACAAATGTGACCTTTATGTATACTTTTAGCCCACGTTCGCACGGAAGTAAAAATATCGCGGCAGGATTTTATCCCGCACTGGATTTTGAACTCTCGGTATTAAGCCGAGCATTGAGAATCCAACAGAGCGCATCCCAGCGCGTCAAAAAATACACTGTTGGATTTTCAACTCTGCGCTAAGCACTGCGTTGGAAATCCAGTGCGCGAAAATAATTGCCGCGGGAAAAAATCGCCTACGTACCTGGGCTTTGAACAGATTTCTCCAATTGCCCTATCCCCAGATAGGGCATTGTTCGTTTCTAGACCATAAGTGACTTATCCCGGACTTAAGCCACCCTTGTCCTTGAGCCTGATAACCATTTATCAGATCTCTCTGACAAAAAATGTAGATAGTTCTTCGTTCGCAGTTTCTTTGTTCAATTCTTGGACTTTTCGTGTAGGAGAGGGGAATAGTTGAGGGGAAGACTAATACAGCCATCTTTTAAATTACTTATGACATCAACTTGCTGGACAACGGTCAAGAGAGGTATGCTTATTTTCTCTCTTCAACTTGATAAAATCGTAAAAAAAGGCCATCAATTCTTGCACTAGGTAGTCATTCTTTTTAGTTGATTAATTCTCAAGGTGAAAATATAGGGAGAAATTGCAATCATCATCATCATTTCAGCCGAAAGACGTCCACTGCTGGACTTAGGCCTCCCCCAAGCACCGACTTTTATGATATTAGAACCCAGATGACATACATATTCTACTTATGATAGAACAACATGATTACTTACCAAAAAAAAAGACCATTTAAATAATTCTTACTTAAATTTTTCTACTCATTAGTTCTAACCAATTTAACTAGCAAAACACCGGCACTAAAAATCGAGTTTACAACTTGATTAACTACTAGAAAACGTTAACAATATGTTCAATTATTTGTTTCAATACCACAGATTATTTTCATTATTGATACAGTTGTGAAACTACACATGTACAAAATAATTAAATTAAAATTTATTATACGCCACCAATTTATGCCACCCTGCCGCACGCAGGGTGGCACGCAACCAGAAGGCCAATTATCGTAATTAAAAACGTTTAAAATACAGTGAGATGAGATTGCATCTCAGCGAGTTCAGCGACATATTATGTCAAAAATGTATGGAAATAAGAAGTATTTTTTGACAGAATGCGACAGATTATGATGCGAACGTTCTGAAGTCATTGTTACCAATGAATGAAAGTGAATCAAAAGCATGTCGTGCTTGGGGTTGTGACATCCATGGCTTATAACAGACTTCTAAAAAGGAGTTTCTGTATTCGACCCGTATTTAAAATACGAGAATTACCCCTCTGTTACATGGACCCCCTGCGTCGAAATTTTTCGTCGGATTTATTTAAAAAATAATAATTGCACTTTTCTGTGACATAGCAATTTTTTTCCGATGAAAAATTTCTACCCTATAATCAAGTGCTGAATTCATGGTTTCAGTTTGCGCGTCAATGACCCCCCGTTAAGGCTTTCATGACTGTTATCAAAAACTTAATTAGGAATTCAGAACTACTGCCCTTGATTTCTGAAGGGCGTAAATAACTTTGACATAGCGCCTTTTCAAGGGTAAATCTTGGAATTTAATTTCATACTCCACCTACTTAGAAGTTCGTTCAAGTTCATACGTCAGTGTTTACTTTCCAGACTAAGTAAATCTTGATTATAATATCGCCGCTCTTCAGAAATTCTCTCGAGTCAAGATTTAATGCTTTTCTTTCTACAAACTAAGAAAATTTTGATAATGGAATCTATTTTTAGCTTACTAACTACTTAGTTTTAATTTTTCTTCTTCGGACGCAAAATTGTGATTTTAATTTCAGAATTTTTCGTTCCATGTGACATGTAAATAACGAGTAAAACCTGCATTGACTTGAACAGAAGAATTGTACTGCAATAAGTTAACTTGCAAACAATCAGTCTGAACAAGGGGTATCATGATCCCACTGCTGGGACACAGGCCTCCTCTTCCTGTGAGAGAGAGTGGGCTATAATCACGGATATCTATGGCTATAATCCACCACGAGGGCCCAGTGCGGGTTGGTGGGTGTCTCGTCTTACAATTTTTGGTTCTAGGACATGCCGGATTCCTCACGATGTCACAGTTTTGAGAGCAGTGGTGACGAAATAATTTACCTAAAGTAAAGTGCCTGCTTGGGTTTGAAGCCACGACCTACTACTCGTAAGTCTCGGCCATTACCACTTGGCCACCACTGCTCGCACCAAAGCTATCGTGTTGCCCAGTAACTGGGTTGTGGAGGTCAGATCGACCGTCGCTGCATGTAAAATACCTGCATCTGGTTAGACTGGAAGCCGACCCCAATATAGTTGGAAAAAGGGTATAGGCAGATGATGACGATGTTGATGAAGCTAACTTGCAGTATTTATACTGATTCGAATTACACCCAGAATACCAGAAATACGGAATCGACTCTGTGTTTGTTTACATCACAACATAGTAAAATCGAATTAGCACTTAATACGTAATATTATCATTGTATCAATCACTTTGCGAAGGTCAGACTTGACGGAGCCTGCAATTGTAATGTCGACGAAAAAGATTGGTATGCTAGTAAAAAATATAGGTACGTCCACTAAGCGGTTACTAGGGCAGATTCGACAGTGACATGTAGTGGGTTCCGGAAGACGTGCATAGTCGCCGAAGCAGAGCTTGGTATCGCTGGCATGATGACATAGAAGCGTTCATGAGTTCGTGACGGATTGGTCAGAAAAAGAAACTCCGGGGATTGTGTGAGCAACAACAGGGAATTGTGTGTGATATAGGGGAGGAGGGCCTTTGCCCAAAATACAAAAAAAAAAGGTGACTACTCAGCACAATATGCATTAAAATAAAAATCGTAGCAGCTTTGCAAGTTAGCTGCCTGGATACCTATCACTTTTGTTGACTGTACATGTATAACGTAATGAACAATAAACTGCGCAGACGTCATGCTGGGCAACGGCGACGCCCACGACAGGTAACATTATGCTGCTTATTTATAACTTAATAAGCTAAGCATAAGGGTGACGAGGATCCGATATTAAGATGAACATTTCTGATAGACTACATAAATACGCTTTCATATTATTCATAATAATATTATAAATTCGAAAGTAACTGTCTGTCTGTATGTTACCTTTTCACGCTTAAACCGCTGAACCGATTTAGATGAAATTTGGTATAGAGATACTTTGAGTCTCGGGAAAGGACATAGGATAGTTTTTATCCCCACGGGATCGACACTTATGCGGGTGAAACCGCGGGGCGCTGCTTGTTATTATTATAAATGCGAAAGTAACGCTGTCTGTCTGTCTGATATGTCGCAGCCAACTGGATTACTTAGTAGTTTAGTTAACCGCCTAGCCTTTTAACTAAACGGTGGTTGTTCAACTTACGGCCTGAATGATATTCAATTTTAGTTTAGGTTGTAACTGTAACCAATCACGAGTGAGCCGAATTATTGGTCGCAGTAACTAAGCCAGGGCACCCCGACCAAACACACCACTACAAAGCTCAATTATCGAAGAGTTCAATTAACTCTATTTGTAACTGATTTATACAGTGGTTCTTTTCATTAAACTCAATTTTCCAAAGGACTTTTCGTATTTTTTTACGCGCGTTTCAGCTTGAAACGATGTTTGTGTGCGTGTGAACTAGATGTTATGCGTATAGACTAGCGTCTAACTGCTCATCACTGATACTATCTTTGTCGGACAAGACGCCAGGTGAGATAGCGTGCTTTTTGGCCATGCCCACCAGTGAGTTCGAGCTCGCGACTAGTTCGACTTTAAGTTACGTTAAGGAACCTAAAGCCACAGGCACATTACTGTGTCGTGTTGTGTCGTGACTCGGGATACACCGATCATACTAATCTGTTCAGGACTACGTCAAATCACAACGAGTTTTGATTGGCTACCACTGCGTCAGAAGGCGTCACGACACGTCACAACACAGTAATGTGAATCCGGCTTAAAGCTACGGTTTCCTAGAAGAGCGGAGGCCGCACTTAACAGCTGTGCAACAGTGACGTCTGTCATAAAAATTATGGCAGTGGCAAAGATTTGAACCGTTAGATTCATGTCAAAAGTTAGTCGCGTTTCTGTTTCGTTTTGACACCTCTGACACTCAATGACGCAGTGACTTAGTTAGATTGTGAATGGTAACGCTATTTAAGGGGCTGTCACCCGAAATTGAGTTCCGATGTTTCGGTATTTTTAGCCACGCCCACTATTTCTCCGATATCCTAGCGCCATTCTTAAAGGGCGGTGATACAGTGAACTACCGAGTCAGGCACGGTGACGCGGTTAATAATAATTAACAATGAACCAATAGATGGCGCTCTAGTATATTATTATTCATCTCATGGAAGTAGTAAAGTAAGTAATTTTTATAATGTAATATTGACGAGACAGGTACACGAACAGAAATAATGAAACTCTAAACAAATAGTTCCTTATAGGCTATTTTGTACAACGCATAGCGTAAATTCATCGCTTTTAACAAGGCTTGGTTGGTCTAATGGTTTTTGCATAGATTCTGAATAGCGGGTTATCGAGTTCGAAACCAAGTTGAGTCATAACAGGGAATTTGTATTGGTTTTTTTAGTTTTAGGATATTATCATTGTTTTTTTAATTTATTTTGTATATATTTAGAATATTTTCATTGTTTTTTTTTTATTTATTTTGTATATTTTTAGAATACATATTTATTAATGTTCTTTACAACAAAAAGACACGTTTGGCGAACAGTTCAGAAACGGATCTGGGACACCTGCGCAAAAGACATTTCCGCGAATGGACTTTTGCGCGAATAGACTTTTGCGCAAATGGACTTTTGCGCGAATGGTCGTTTGCGCGAAATACTCTTGCGCGAAAGACATTTGCGCGAAGGACACTTGCGCGAATCCACTTGCGCGAAAGACACTTTCACGAATCCGCTTGCGCGAAAGACACTTGCACGAATCCGCTTGCGCGACGAGACAGTTATGCGACAAAGTTGAGGAAATGAGATTTTTCCATAACATCACGCGTGTATTCTTTCAAAGGGTTGGGCAGGAGTGTATATAGTATATAGTACACCCACAATTCACCAATGCTTCATCATAGATATCGTTTATGGTTTTCGAAAGTTTTAAAGCCGATAGAAAGGTCGAAATGAAAATCCAAGATGGCGGCTGAAAAGATTCTCAAATTCTCAATTTCTACGGTCGGATACGGTCGGTCGGAACGATTGATGAGAAACTGATGGTGGTGGAGATCCACCACCATCAGTTTCTCATCAACCGTTCGGCGCGGAGATTGGATAACCTACTTAGTGTCGCTTGGTGTCCAACTTTTAACCTTTTTAGGGTTCCGTACCCAAAGGGTAAAAACGGAACCCTATTACTAAGACTTCGCTGTCCGTCCGTCCGTCCGTCTGTCTGTCACCAGGCTGTATCTCAAGAACCGCGGTAGCTAGACAGTTGAAATTTTCACAGATGATGTATTTCTGTTGCCGCTATAACAACAAATACTAAAAACAAAATAAAATTAATATTTAAGGGGGGCTCCCATACAAAAAAAAGTTTTTTTTTCGGCGTTTTTGCCGTCTGTCTGTCGCCAGGCTGTATCTCAAGAACCGCGGTAGCTAGACAGTTGAAATTTTCACAGATGATGTATTTCTGTTGCCGCTATAACAACAAATACTAAAAACAAAATAAAACAAATATTTAAGGGGGGCTCCCATACAAAAAAACGCAAAAAAACGTGTTTTTTTCGGCGTTTTTGCCGTCTTTCTGTCGCCAGGCTGTATCTCAAGAACCGCGGTAGCTAGACAGTTGAAATTTTCACAGATGATGTATTTCTGTTGCCGCTTTAACAACAAATACTAAAAACAAAATAAAATTAATATTTAAGGGGGGCTCCCATACAAAAAAAACGTAATTTTTTCGGCGTTTTTGCCGTCTGTCTGTCGCCAGGCTGTATCTCAAGAACCGCGGTAGCTAGACAGTTGAAATTTTCACAGATGATGTATTTCTGTTGCCGCTATAACAACAAATACTAAAAACAAAATAAAATAAATATTTATGGGGGGCTCCCATACAACAAACGTGTTTTTTTCGGCGTTTTTGCCTTGTGGTAGCACAGTTGGTGATACTTTATTTACATTACAATCTAGCCTATTACCTAATAAGTAATATAAATACCTATAACTTAAACTGATAAGTAACTATAAAATCCCACTAAAAACATTTTCATGTAAAATGTTGCCAAGACGAGACCATATATGGCTCGCACTGTCAAAATGTTATCAGATCTCATGTAGAGCCAAGCTTCTGACTCTACACGCCCTAACTTCACAAACTCTACACCTTAGTCAAAATATGTGGCTTGGCCGTTTCGTTACTACGAGAACTATTGTATAACATAAAAGTAATGAACAGTGAATAAATTTTTCACCTTACGCCCATGTGATGGTAGCGAAACGCTTAACCACTGCGCCAACCGTGCCGACAATGGAAGTTTTTAGACGGATTACGTCAGCAGAAAAGCCTAACGGAGCTAAAAATTTATCAAATTTTGTCAAGTGGCTCAAAACACAAATAGCCGTCCAAGATATGGGCAAGCTTCAATAAGATTAAAAGACTTGGTTGAGTCTATCAGGGAAAGACACCTATGATGAAAAATTTGAAATTTTGCACGTAAGCCATCTTGGATTTTTATTTTGACCCCACTATCGACTTCAGCGCCCTCGAAAACCACGAAAACGACACCGATCACGAAAAATTTGAACATTTTCGCGTCCGCCATCTTGAATTTTCATTTTGACATTACTATCGGCTTCAGCACCCTCGAAAACCATGAAAACGACACCCATGATGAAAAATTTGAAACTTTTCACGTCCGCCATCTTTGATTTTCATTTTGACCTCACTATCGGCTTCAGCACCCTCGAAAACCATGAAAACGATACCCATGATGAAAAATTTGAAACTTTTCACGTCCGCCATCTTGGATTTTCAATTTGACCTCATTATCGGCTTCAGCACCCTCGAAAATCATGAAAACGACACCCATGATGACAAATTTGAAAAATCTTTTCAGCCGCCATCTTGGATTTTAATTTCGACTTTTCTATCGGCTTTACAACTTTCGAAAATCATAAACGATATCCATGATGAAGCATTGGTGAATTGTGGGTGTACTATACACTCCTGCCCAACCCTTGGAAAGAATACATGCGTGATGTTATGGAGAAATCTCATTTTCCTCAACTGTCTCGTCGCGCAAGCGGATTCGCGCGTCTGCTTCGCTTCTGAACTGTTCGCCAAACGTCTCTTTTTACTGTAAAGAACTTTAATAATTATTCTAAAAATATACAAAATAAATAAAAAAAAAACAATAAAAATATCCTAAGACTAAAAAAAAACAATGATAATATCATAAAACTAAAAAAACAATACGAATTCCCTGATAAGACTCAACTTGGTTTCGAACCCGATAACTCGCTATTCAGAATCTATGCAAAAACCACTCGACCAAGCGAGCCTTGTTATAAGCGATGAATTTACGCAATGCGTTGTACAAAATAGCCTAGTAACTATTTGTTTAGAGTTTCATTTTTTCTGTTCGTGTACCTGTTTTGTCAATATAAAAATTACTTATATTACTACTTCTATGGGACGTATTGGTTTGTTAGTATAGAAGTGATTTTTTGCTGGCCTTCGACATTTTTGTTTGATGATAATATGAAATGAACGGATTGCGAGGCAAAGCGACATACGTCCGTCTAGCAGCGCGCCTAAGCGATCACTGTCGGATTGCGTACATAAGAAAGAGAAGCGCGATTTCGCGACGCTCGTACATTTTTACAAACCACCAAATAATTAATTACTTAAAAATAAGTTGAGTTGTCAAAAATATTAGACAACCAAGTTTTGTATTTTGATATGATACGTTATTGTTATAAATTTTACCAACGTACGTTGGTAAATAATTCAGATTTTTTTGTTGGAAGATCAGTTTAGGAGGTTAGTTTACCATTTTTTTGTATCGAGAAAACTTTTCAAAAACGTGTTTTGAAAACAACGAAGTTTTAGGAAATATGTTCAAGATTAACATATATTTTTTCCGCTGTCTCAAACTGTATAGATTTGGCTAAAAAATTGTTGGAGACAAGCCTATTTGGGTCTATTCAGCGCCTTAATAATGTGTGAGCTCACTCTTCTCAGTATGGATATGAACACTTTTTCGCGTGACTAAATCGGTGAGAACAAATCTATACTATTCGATTTAAATCTTCGTACTGCGGGGTTTGACTTAATGTCAAAAACTGTTGTAAATGACAGATTTTTATGACGGCCTTTATATTTTGTAATATGACAGAACCATAGAAAATCAGCACTATTACCTGTTATCTCCGAAAGCTGCTTAATTTTGGCGCTATGGCGTGATGTCTTGATACAAGGAAAGAAGGTAATCATCACAGAATGTGTGTTGACGATACCGCATGTTATAACAGTCCTCTGCTATGCTTAGAGCTTTCACGACACAAACACCGAGATACACTTTTTACAGGCACTTTAGAACTGACAAGGAGTTTTTTTGGGATCTGCATACACGATTTCATGCAAGTTTTTAAGAACAGGGACAGATGCTAGTGAGCGGTATTACGAGTTGGACGGTTAGTCAGAAAGATGTAGACGGTTTTCAGTTGTTGTTGTACTTAAACGGACTGTCCAAATATGACTGCCATTGGTTTTTTGACGCAAACTGTTCAATAGACTGGAACACAGTATTCGATATTATACTTTATCAACATTGTTATCAAACACGCTTGTAAGACGGATTAAACTTGATTCGTGTCGGTAATGTTATCAGTTCAGAAATTAATACTGCTTCTTATCCCCTGATAATAGTAATATCTTATCGTAATGTTAAGAAATATGCCTACAGAGTAAAACGAACATTTAGCATTTAGAACATATGCAGAAAGATAGAGCTGTTCCCACTGTTGGAACACAGGCCTCCTCTCTTTTTGAGAGGGAGTGGGCCATAATCCACCACGCGGGCCCAACGCGGGTTAGTAGATTTCACATGTTTCGAACTTTTGGTTCTAGGACCGGTTTTCTTTCACCGTTTTGAGAGCAGCGGTAATGAAATAATTTCCACAAAGTAAAGCCCGTCTAGGTTCGAACTTACGACCTACAACTCGTAAATCGGGGCCGACACCACTGGTTCACCACTGTTCTCATTTGGCATAAGGGTGGGCAGAAATATAGAGCGTCCCGTGCCCCGTAGGCTAGCTAGGGAAAAATCTGACCGCATAAACTCGGCGGCATTTTGGCTGGCACAGCATTGTGGGGATTGGCACAAGCAAAGAGACCGAATGGCCCAGCAGTGGGAGAATTTCGCTAAACGTGGCAATCACGCGCATTTTCATCTAGACCCAGACCACTTTCAGAAAATTTAACTTGCTACGTTGGAGCGTAATTTCGCCGCATTTTTCCGCTCAGATTTGACCCTAAGCCCTTAGCCCGGAGATTATATTATTATTACATGTTTTCGCAAGAAGTTTGGTAGCCAAAAAAAGTAATTTAAAAAAATTAAACCGACTTCAAAAAGAAATTAACTCAAAATTATGAAATAACTTTAATTTCGGAAGTCGGTGTCTTGGGATCTGTATTTTAGTTTTATGCCACCGACTTCCGAAATTAAAGTTATTTCATAATTTTGAGTTAATTTCTTTTTGAAGTCGGTTTAATTTTTTTAAATTACTTTTTATTTCGTAATTTTTAGTTTTTGCACTAGTATTTGACCAAGGTTTTGAGATGTTTTCCCTTTGACACTACACCCGTAGCTCTTATCAATAAGCCAGGCCGTCACACTTACACGTATTAGTCCATATCTTGAAAATTACTGAATCGATCTTGATGAAACTTGCACTGTTCCCTAAGTTGAAGAAAATGTAAGCCAATAAAAAAAAAATGGTCACGATCCGATTAATAGTTTCGGAGATATGCGTGGACAAACATACATACATACATACATACCTACATACATACATACATACGTCTATGAAATTTTGTATATTTGTTTGGAAGCCCTAATAGATCATCTTATGTGAATATAATGCACATCCAATAATATTACATACATACGTATCGAATTGATAACCTCCTTTTTTTGAAGTCGGTAAAAACAGTAAAGAAAGGCCAGTTACTTTGCGAAGGTTGAGATTAAATTTAGGTGATCTAAGACCCAACCTTTTTGAAGGACTACAAACCAATAAAGCCTAAGGTCAGTGTATTGTATACCTATCCTTTTAGGTCGACCTTCTGGCATTTTACTTGGGATTACGAGAAAATGTAAGTTAAAGAAAATTATCATAACATCACGCGTGTGTAAATAAGGGAACCAGACATTATATTCTGTAAAATATCTCGAATAGCTCGAAGTGACCTGTCATTCTTCACAACATAGGTGAAGTGTGATGTCAATAGTGTAAATTCCAAGCGAACCCTAGCATCGGGCTGGTCTGGAGCCTCTGGAGGTGGTAGGTGAAGGCGTAGATGGAAATGTGCAGCTGGTCGATTCTGTAAAAATCTCACCGTGAAAACTTAGGTGAAGTGAGTTTGTTTTTGCTAGGAATTGACACTATTGACAGATCACTCCACGCTCACTTCCCCTAAGTTTTCACGGCGAGATTTTTACAGAATAGCGTCGCAGTATACACCCATTATCCCCAAGTTATTTTATAATTCCCATGTAATAGGCGGCTGTAACGCTTAATAGGCTTGATGAAGCGTCGACCTTAGGAAAGCAACAAGGCTGGGAGTGGGACCGACTGGATGGCGGAGATCCGGGTGTTGTTCACAATTTGGGAGAAGCCTATGTACAGTAGCGGACTGCGATGGGCTGAGTTGATTTGAGTGAGGGGCGAGCCTATTGCAGTTAACCGGATACGAATCTCCTCCGAGAATCTACTGAGAATTTTGCTAGTTACAAAAATATCCTTGAATAACTACTACAAAAACACTCTTTCCAACCTGCCGTATTACACCAGATGGTCAGTCCTTCTGTATTTGGTAACGAAAAGTATCAAATACATAATTTATTATTCAATTATTTAAATGAGTCAAGTGGGAGTCGGCTCGCGACAGTTCCTCTGGTACCTAAATCCCCCGGAGCGGGCTGCTACTAGCGATTTTAATTAAAAACTTTCTGTATCACAGATTGTGCAAATCCCTAGTCAGCAAGGATTTTTGACATGCAACGACGACGGTCTCAAAAGGATTATATAATACGGTATCTACCACTTTGTTTTTTTGGCAAAAATGTTATTTTTTTTGTAACGGATACTAATATGTGTAAGATAAAAAAAAGTGGAAAAGGATAAAGGATCGTAGGAGGTGGCGTTCTGTAGATTCTGGCTACCCCCGTGGGAAAAAGGCGAAAACAGTGAGGAAATTTTTTTTTTTAACTTACCTCGCGGATATATCATGCGGTGTTAAATTATTTGATAGATGACGCTAAGAAGATGCAGCTGGTACAGTCGAAAAGTTAAAGAACCACAGAAACTAGGTAAATCCTATGTAACTCTTAATTCGTCATAATTATGTAAATGCAGATAAATCACTCATTTATGAATTGAAATTATGATTTATGAAATACTAGATTCCACCCGCGGCTTCGCTCGCGAGGTATGTCGATAAAAACTATCCTATGTCCTTCCGCGGGATGCACTCTATCTCTGCCAAATTTTATCGAAATCCGCTCACTGGTTTAGGCGTGAAAACGTAACATACAGACAGACATACAGAGTTACTTTCGAATTTATAATATTAGTTAGAGTATGGATGAATGATGTAAGTATCTAATTGGAGTAGAATATGACGCCCATTTAGGAGGTAACTTTAGCATAAAAATCTTAATGGAGCCGGTAGGTAGCGGTAATGAGAACCCCGAGCGAGCCGGTATTGTTGCTTCGGAGGGAGAACGATTACCGTCGACAAGCTCTTGGCCATCGGAAAGCAGCTCCTCCTCACCCCCGGAGTTTGAGGAGGGCACGGCTTCACCCGTGCCTAATAAACGCTGGCCATCTTGGAATCTTTGGGTTGGCATGTAAATTACCCAAGAGATGGCTCGGCGCAATCCTTCAGCTTGGTTGGTGCAGGGTTACGTAAATCACAGCATCAGTGACATTCATTACATTAACCCTCAAAACTGCAGGAGTAGAGCTACATTTAAATAAAAATGGCGTCGACCAACCTTTAATGATCTCCGTAGATGATATGATGACGTCACTCTCATCCATCCTCGCTTTGTAGCACAGCAGTCCTGCCGATTTCCTTATTTTGAAAGCTTTTGCTTAACTCAGCAGAACATCTCTATCAGTCGTACTTTTAGATTATCTCATGGCATTGCTCGCCATTTTGTGAGGGATACTGGTCCAGTCTAGAGTATCAGAATTGGTAGATGGTTATAGGGTGAAAAATTGCATCTGAAAATAAAAATAAAACTTACTTATCATTTTTTTTTTAAATGAAAAATGGTTTCATTATGTTTACGAAGTATTTTAATAATGCTGTACGTTGTAGATGTTCAGTAATTGATTGGCTAGGTTATAATAATTAAGCGTATGAGTTAAAACGGTTGTATATAAATCAAAGTAGAACAGTAGTCGATTTAGAACTCACAAGCTTGTTATAAGTACTACAATTTTGTTTAAGTAATCTGTTTCTTATCAGAAACTCGAAACAGACCAATTACAAGGTTAGGTACCTTGTAATTGGTCTGTTTCCAGCTTATAAATAATAAGGTGTAAAATTTTTGAGTTTGTAGTATGTATGAGGTAATCTTTAGAACTACTGGTCCTATTTCGAAAATTCTTTCACTAATAGGAAGCTACGGTACTGCTGAGTGTCATAGGATATACCTATTTTATATTAAAACTAGAAATTTCACGGGGACAAAGACACAGGCAGAAGCTAGTTCCAAATATCAATAACATACCTATTATATAAACATTTAATAAAAATATGACACAATGCAACAAGGTGAATTCCAGTGTCATCTTGGAATAATTCTCAGAAAATGAATGCTTCATTTAATCATTCTAGTGCTGACATAAGAACAAGTACTTACATACTGTTATTCATCTACTTTTATGTACCAAATACAACGTATTACTGAGTTACATAATCTTACTGAGTTACATAATCGTGTACTGTTCTAAGATGTATTGCTAGACGATTCAGCAATAAACTATGGTCATTATATTAACTGGTCATTATATTAACGGGATAATTCAGAATAATATTTATGTGTCTTATTTTTACGAAATTTTAAGTTAAGTAACGCTTTATGTGTAGAAGTACTGGTTATTATTAATTCTACATTGTTACGGTATAATTTATTTATGTTACAAATTCTTAAAATCCTGATACTAAAGTTGAAAGCAAAACACTTGGCTTGGTATGGGTCCGTGATGTTGAGGAAGGAAATGCATGTGTCTAAAAGAGTCATAAATAAAAATGTTGATGGATGGAGAGAAAGAGGAAGGGCAAAGAAAAGCTGGATGGATTGTGTGAAGAATGATATGAAAGAGAAGGAAGTGAATGATAGCGTGACGGTTGACAGGGGAAATTAGAAGAAGATAATGTGTTGTGCCGACCCCACCCAAGTAACATGGGATAAGGGCAGGAATATGAGATGCTAAAAAACTTGTGTCAGTTTGGATGCATTCATCAACTGCCACCTTTTCCATGACTGGAAAGTGGAAGACTGGATACCAACATCTAACACTAAATTACAGGCCAAATAAATACCTTGATAACTCTAAGCTCGTAGTCAATTAAAATGGTATAGCAGATTGCGAAAGAAAAACTGTTACTCTGTAAGGATATAGTGGGAGTAACTTAAACTCAACTTTTTAGAGCCCATTCCATATACCAGTGCATAGTTAACTTTCCTTAAATGACTGTAACTTAGAAAGTGACCCAATCAACTAATTACCAATCAGGTTACTGGTTGTATAATGCTATTTCCTGCCTGTTTACGATCTGTATCTAGATTTCCATTAGTAGTACTTAGTTTCATTTTTACAATAGACTAGCCTCTGCCCGCGACTTCGTCCACGTGAAATTTCTTGATCCCCCGACCCACCCCGTCGCATCGCATCATCTGCCTGCACTATCACTGCATTTTAGCTTAACGTTCTTTCTTTTTGACCGGCTTTTAAGGGTCATAGCGTGATGTTAAATAGCCTATAGTCTTCCTCAAGAATTTGGCTATCTAATGCAAAAAGATTTTTCTAATCCGAGTGGTAGTTCCAGAGATTACCCCTACCTACAAATAAAAAATTTTACTCGCGAAAACAAAATCAGCTGTTCCCTACATTTATGTTCGCATAACTCATCTAAATGTAGGGATTTTTTTTTCGCGATTGCTGCTTTGATCCCTTAGTAAAAGTTAGAATCTCCCATTTCGGTTTGTCGCATGTTTTCAATTTCAACCTGTATGTAGAGAGTATGAGAAGTAAAACTTGATGAGGTTTTATTTTTAAGTATGTTGCTACTTACTCTAGAACTTTTAAGAACGTTTGTAAGGCAGCTAAAACCTTATACATTTGCAACAAGGTTAAATCAGCAGACAATAAAATAAAGACGGTTTGGAAAATTATAAATAATGAAACGAACAGGAATAAAAAGCATAATTCTAATTACACACTACAGACGTCAAGCGGTCTCATTTGCGATAACAAAGAAGTGGCTCAAGAATTTGTAAATTTCTTTACTAGGTCCCACTCAAAACAACTGAAACTTTAAATTCCTCGCCGTCGCTCGCTTTTGATTTAGTAAGGGCGAACGTTTCAGCCTGCTCGATTGAATTTAACTTTAGGCATATTAACCGCTTAACAGTAATTAAAGCAAGATCTTTGGGGAATGTCCATTAAGGTCTGTACCCCCATAATTGAGACTATTGCGCCTTACTTAGCCTTAGTATTTAATTCGTGCGTGGATCAAGGAGGCTTCCCCGATTTAATGAAATACAGTAAGGTAATACCACTTTACAAATTCGGGGACAGTAAAGACACCAATCATTATAGACCCGTATCCGTTTTGCCGGTTTTCAGGTGTTTGAAAGGATAATGCCTAATCAAATGCTCAATCATTTTAACACGAATAAAATCTTACACGATCAACAGTAAGGTTTCACCAAAGGACGTTGTAGACCGACGCTGCGCCGGTGTAACTGTATTAAAACTCATTTTTAACGCGTGGGAAGAGGCCCAAGACGTCATAGGAATCTTTTGTGACCTCTCCAAGGCATTTGATTGCGTCGATCACGAAACCTTGCTTTTGAAACTTGAGCATTACGGACTTGGAAAACTTGCGCTCAGTTTAGTTAGTTCTTATTTAAATGATAGACAACAACAAGTTCAAATAAATGGTGTCAATTCACTTGGTTTAATAGTAAAACTTGGTGTGCACAAGGCTCGATATTGGGTCCTTTCCTCTTTTTAGTGTATATTAAAGATCTACTCCATTTATTAAAAAATCAACCACAAATGGTGTTATTTGCTGATCTCTTCTCTAAATACCTTAAAAATTAAGGAAGTGTCCTTAATTTTTAAGGTATTTAGACGTGCTACAAATTTTGACGACGTAAATAATGCCCTACTGGACTGTCATACTGAATTTCGACAAGTCCAAAATTGGTTCACTGCTAATTATTTATTACTAAATGAAAACTACTATTAAAAGAAATCTTTGAATCAAACTCAAACTCAAAGCATTTATTTCAATTAAACCATTAACAGGCACTTTTGAATATTTATTGTCAAGAAGTTGGTCAGTCAGAAAATATGAAGCTAGTTGCCTATTCCAAAGCGGAGGTACCTATGGAGAAGAACAGGCAAGAAACTCCATGGACACTCTTTTTAAATAATATTTTACAAAAAAAAAAAAATATTATGAATAATATTTATTTTTAAATAACATGCATGCATAAAAATTAAGATCTGTTATACTAATAATAAATCCATGGTCAAGGTACTAATACTTACTGACATCCAAAATAAGTAAGTTGGTACATGTAGTCTCAAGGTCTACAAAACTTAATGATCATTTTGTATGTAGGTATGCTTGTAAGCTTACACAGTGTGAAGAATAGTGAATGATGGAAAATGATACTGGGGTCAAGATTAATGTTCTCAATGTTTTGTTGAAAGTATGTACTTATTCCTTACTAACTTCTGCCTGTGGCATTGCTCATGTTTAATCATTTCATGGGTTTTAATTTTAGCCTAAGTAACTCCTTATAACATTAGCTATCTGCCAGTGAACCGGTTTAGACGAGCCTTCATCCAAATCGGTCCAGCCATTTCAGAGATTAGCTGGAATAAACAGAGGCAGACAATTTTTTTTTTAATTGTTTTTTGTTCTATGTACTATATATTTTCATATACCCAGCATCTAGGTCGTGGAGGTCAGATAGGCAGTCACTCCATGTAAAAACATACTCAGCTCAGCATCCAGTTAAACTGGAAGCCGATCCCAACATAGGTAGATGCAATTTGTAACAACTGCATGCAGATTTAGCTAATGTTTCTATCGAATTTTGGTCAGTGGGTCGTCTTAGGGGCGGATTATCAGGTCACATTCTTATTTAAAATTAGGATTAATAATGTAAGTAACAACTTATCAGCCTAAAACTACAAAAAACAACAAGCGAATTTAACAAAACGCTAATCGAATGATAACTCGAAAAAAAACTACAAACTACACTATGACTTTGAGATACAAAAATAATTATAAATACAATGTTACGCACCAGTTTGCACAGTTGAAGAACATCAGGTTTCTTTACTCAGTAGCCTTGATAGTTGGCGGAATTCGGTAGTTTGGGCAGCAAACACTCACTGTACAACGCCTTCACACTGACTCATGCACTCACATTAGATGCACAGATTTTGTACAAATAAAACACTATAACTTAAAATTAAACTTGCACAGCACACATTAACGACACGACAGGGCTAGTATTTCTCATAATTTCGCTCATTGTAATGTTTAGACGACGCAGTTCGTATCGGTGGTTGCCGCGTAGGAGTCTCTTTATTAGACGGCGTGGGTCGATGTCTTTACTCAGATGTAAGGTCAGCTCAGCTCGCACCGAAGCCACGGAGTCTTCACATCACAACACGACGTTTGCATTCTATTTTTGTTGTAGTTCTAATAAGCATACACCGACAACCGCGGTGTTCATACTGAAATTGCACTGTCTATTCGTGTGATAAGATGTAAACAGAAGCACCGGCCGTAACAACAGATCACAATGCGATTGGTTGAGGCGACACAAGGTCGCGAATTCACGTTTAGCCTGAATGCAATATATATAATTCAATTCAGTCCTCTCCATTTATAGTGACGTTTCATTTTATTTTATTCACTGGCGGAGCCGTTGGGACAAAACGGAAGACAATAAACTCGTTTTCAACATTACACAGATGATAAATGAAATATCCTGTCAAACGAAGAGCGCCATCTAGTGTATTTAGTATGAAAACTTTCTGATACGGTATTATTGGGGACCTAATTGTCTATGATTTAATGTAATGATTCTGAAACTAGATGGCACTACACAGCACTACAGGCGTACCAGTTTTCTAAAATGGGGTAGACAGACAGATTACTAGCTGAGTAGCTGCCGACAAAGACTACAATAATTACTGGCTAGCTGCCGAGCACTTTGCAAATCTAAGATTTGTGGATATGAATGACTGTAGAGTGCGGGCAAAATAAGTCTGCGCACGGCCGAAATCGGAAATAATCGTTTGCTGCTATCTGGACGTTTATTTCAGGTGTCAAGAGTGTGCTGTGTTTCTGTATTTTCTAAAGTTGCCATAATTACCCCGAAAGTGATTAAAAGTGCTAGCAGGGATAAAATCTTGAAGAAAAACGTCGCGCGCAGACTTATCCACAGGACTTATCTCGCGCGCACCCAATATTGGGGAAGCGCTAAGGTAGAATTTTGTTACGTTTTTTGCAATTTGCTGGTCAGTATTACGTTGTACGTTGAGTAAAATACAATTCGCGGCCGTAACAAATATGTATTTACAGAATTAGGTATAATCATTAGAATCAGTAATACAACTTATTAGGTTAGTATAATCCCCAAATGTCAAGATTTCATGAAATGACCATTCTTGGGGATTACTTGGTCTTAGAGAGTTGTGTTGATGACTTTAATGATTATAATTCTGTAAATACATGTTTGTTACGGTTGCGAATCATATTTTAATCAACGTACAACTTAATACTGACCATCAAATTGCAAAAAACGTAAATAAAAAATTGAATTTCGCGGGCTACCCTGGCGCTAACTTCTAGCTTTTGATTTTTGAAGAACACCGAAATTTGCTGCCAAGCGTAGAAATTAATGTAAGTATACCTAGGTAGGTATTCAATTAAAACAAAGGATTTAAGAAAGCCATTTAATTTTACGAAAATAATGCTTGACAAATTCTTAGAACAATACCTATAATTGGCGTTAATCACATTAAAATTAGTTGAAGACTTGAATAAAGTAGTGGCAACCTTTTATATTTTAATAGATAGAAAAGTATGGCAACACATTCATTCGTAGCTATCGGTCAAGGGAATACAAAACTCCATCTTATGAACGGTAATTAAAAAGCATTAATAGTAATAAAAACCTTTTATTTCGCTCCAATCCACTACAATAACTTGAAAAAGACAAACCGGTACATAACCATAGGCGTAGATAGGGGGGGGGGGGGTCCGTGCCCACCCTAGGATGTTTGGGGACCTATTCGAAATTCTCAGCTGGTTAAGTACCTACTTACATATATTTAACTTCACACAAAAACAATCAATTAAATAATCTACCACCAAGACCTACACAAACTTATTATTACCTACATAATACATTCCATTTAATTACTTTTGAAATAACAAAAATAATTGAATCTAAGTACTACCTAATACTTTTGCTAATACGCAAAACGTAATAAGTAGACATTTAAATTTCGTGCCACAGCCCACAATGCAAAGTGACAAGCAGGAGCACGTCGGAACACCGCGCAGTTCCGCGCGCTGCCGCTTCGATCGATGCATTTTTAGGGTTCCGTACCAAAATGGTAAAAACGGAACCCCTATAGTGAGACTAAGTCTGTCTGTCTGTCACAGCTGGATATCTCAAGAACTACTAATGCTATTAACTTGGGAATAGTTTTAGATGACGTTTGCCTAACTATATTTTGCAAATAAGTAATAAATAAAAATATATTATATTTCTTGCAACAGGGACTGAAAGGGGGTCTGAAAAATTCGAAGTGGGGCTACTAGGGCATGTTGGGTATCATATGAAAGAGCACCGTTTGCACATTCACACCGCTAGGCATGGCGGCCTGATATCAGTCTAGGATGCGCGGTGAATGTACAAATATCTCTCGGGGCTCTCGGGCCCCCGACTTATGGTAGTAGAAGGAACAGTGGGGTTTTAGTCGACAGGAGTCCGACATAACCCTCCGTTCATCCCAGACGGAGGGTTTCCATGCGGATTTCCCAAAGAAAATTAAAAAAGGTTAGGGGCCAGGCCCCCCCCCCCTGGAAAAAAGCCCTAGATACGCCTATGTACGGACGCCAGCAGGTCAACCTACCCGAAACTGTCAGATTTTCCCAATCAACCTTGAACCTTATACTTTAGCAATAAAGTCGAAAATCTATTAAAGAAATCTGACAGATTGTAGTAACTTGATGTGCTGGCGTCTGTACATATCACTATTAATGTTTCTTGTTCAGTTGGCTGTTCACAACTTTACATCTGTCGGCAGCGGCAGCCACGGCTCCGATGACTGCTGATCGGAAACCTGCGAAAAGAAGGAAAAATAATCTGAATACTTACATTTTATAATACAACAAGCCTGATGGAATATATATCCCATTGGCAAAAATAACGAACTTCCATACAATCAAAATCAAGTCATTAATTCAAACTAGGCTCAGAATCAGCACTTTTCAAACGCCAAAATTACATTTATTTTTGTTACTTAAGTATTTTCTGGTGTACAATAAAGTCCCCCAAAACCTGGATGGACCACTTGTTCGGAATGTTTTGAGTATGAATAGGGTATGAAAGTCTTTATGAGTGTCTTGCTGATCTTAGCCTTCCACATTCATACAAACTTTCCTCAAGATATTTTGTTCATTCATCCACATCACAAACAACAACCGATTTCCACACAGTCTTTCAGTCACCGGTGCTACTTTCGGACTCCTTCTTCATGGCTACATACGGTTCTGCTCCAAATGATAAGTCCCGTCAGCAGTGGATCCTGCAGGACTGGTGACGTTATCCTTCAGCACCGCCGGGTGGGTGCCGGTCTTCACCATGGCTGCGGACCCGAGGGTGGTCTGTGCAGCCAGCCGGAGCGCCAAGTCCCGGGGTAGACCGCAGCGCACACCGCCGTCAGCTAGCGACTCGATCATCATGTAGATCTGGAAAGTGGAATGATTAGTTTAGAATTTAATTGCCAGGCCACTCAATCTGTGTGAGTCTTTCCTCAAAATGATGTTCTTACAATCATGATCTTACTTACCACGATTATGTCTGGACTTTAAAAAGACAATGCGACTTCTGAGTTTGTTTTATTTTGGTGTTTCTCGAGAGTACTCGGATAGGTACAAGTGTTTGTGTAAGCCCGAACCGTGTTTGTAAGTTCTTACAGTTACAGACACCCAGAAATTTAGGTAGCTAAACCTAAATACCATATTTGAATAGATACTACTTGACACAACAATATCATATTATTTAGGTATAGGTACTTACTGTGTTGATACTCTTACTTAAATAACGAGAAAGAGGAAACATGTAATTTTCACCATAGACCAATTGGTCAAATTTCAATTGGTCCATGAAGCACCGTCGTTGAATTTGTACAAAAGCACATGACATGAACTCCGAAGAAATACTGGTCCTTAATTTCATCACATCTAACTTTCACTGGGAGCAGTGGTGGCCCAGTGTGGTATCGGCCCCGCGCGGCTTACGTATATAGGTCGTGGGTTCGAACCCAGGCAGGCGTTTACTTTGTGTAAATTATTTCATCACCACTGCTCTCAAAATTCTACCAACTCGCACTGGTCCTGCGTGGTAGATATTACGGCCCACTCTCACTCGAAGAGAGAGAGTGGGCCGTAATATCTACCCGAAGAGAGGAGGCCACCACCACCATTAAAATCTGACACCATACTCACATAAGCCGGCCCACTGCCACTCAACGCAGTCACAGCATCCATCTGGTACTCCGGCACCTCGTCACAGGTCCCCACGGCCTGGAACAGCTTTGACGTCAGCTTGGCATCGTCAGCGGTGGCGCGGGAGCCCCGGCTGAGGGCTGCAGCTCCGTGCTGGACGAGGGATGGCGTGTTCGGCATTACCCGAATCACGCGGGCTTCTGATGGTAGCACCTGGAAAGAAGGAAAGAGGTTAAGTCATTATGAGGTCATTTTTCAGAAAAGGGCTGGTTATGAGGGTTTTTTGGCGGTGCAAAGGAGGAAGCGCCGATCTCGAACGAATAAGAACAGCTGCGTCAAAGATCCTACGGAGCCCGCAGGCAGCTCACGCGCCGCATAGCCGAACACACTGGTGTACTCATCTCCCGACTACTTACACTAGTGCACTAAGGTGGAGGACATCGTAGAGTACGTGCTAAGTTGTTGGGAACGTGAACTATTGAGTTGAGTTGCTGGATGGTTTCACTCTCTATTCTACTTACCTAGTAGTTAGGTAGAACTTACTTAACATTTAGTAACTTTTATCGGGGTCTATCCAAATGTCCTTTCTTTGGTATTGTTCGTTGAGTCGTTGAGCTCCTCAATTTTTGAGTTGAGCTACACGATTACTGACAAATGTTTGCACTGACTGGGCTGGTCCACCAAAATCTGATCTGTAATAATCCATAATCAGCCTATAATGTTCCCACTGCTGGGACACAGGCCTCCTCTCGGTGAGAGGGAGTGGGCCGTAATCCACCACGCGGGCCCAGTGCGGATTGGCAGATGTCACATGTCTTCGATTTTTTTTGGTTCTAGGACATGCCGGTTTCCTCACGATGTTTTCCTTCACCGTTTTGAGAGCAGTGGTGATGAAATAATGTACACAAAGTAAAGCGCCTGCCTGGGTTCGAACCTACGACCTACAACTCGTAAGTCGCGGCCGTTACCACTTGGCCACCACTGCTCTCAATCTGTAATAATACTTTCTTCAAAATACCATATTAGACATCAATCTAGGTTTAGTTATGTAATTTTGGTCACATCATGTGAGGACTCACCAAAATTATGTTTAGACTTTAAAAGAGATCACTGTGACCTCTGAGTTTGTTTCGGCCTTATCTTCTCAGAGTAGTCAGATAGGGTACGCCGACCTCAACAAGCTTATTTTTTTTGGGTTCCGTACCCAAAGGGTAAAAACGGGACCCTATTACTAAGACTTCGGTCCGTCGTCCGTCTGTCTGTCACTAGGCTGTATCTCAAGAACCGCGATAGCTAGACAGTTGAAATTTTCACAAATTATGTATTTCTGTTGCCGCTATAACAACATAATACTAAAAACAAAATGGATGGTAAGGAAATTATGGAATGGTAATCTCGTACATAATGACAAATTAATTACTGTCTTAGGGGGGAATCTGCTAAAATTTTGACAGTTCCTTTGATCAGTGATCTACCAATATAACGTCATTGTGCAGTCATTGCTTTTAATTCATTACGAGTATAGTATATATGTTCTGTGCCATTGACCAACCAATGATCGACCATCATGAATTTAGCAGATTACGAACTTTTAGCAAAATGACAATGGGATCGTGTTGGAATGACGAATTTATAAAAATAGCAGACTTAGGCCCCTGGGGGCCTAAAAAGGCCACTTTGGAGAATCATAAAAGGATAACATTATGAATCGTAGTATGGCGAAGACAGTCCGTGTTTTTTTTTTCGCTGCACTACATACGTAGGTACTTACCTATAATCTAAGAGAAAATCCAGTCCAATCCCAATGATTGGATTTCGAACGGTTTTAACTGTCCATTATGTTATCCTTTTATGATTCTGCCAAAGTGGCCTTTTTAGGCCCCCAGAACGTAAACCAGGCAAAAGGAGTAGGTACCTATATCGTAGCAGGTAGCGTTCTGGAGTTTCAGCCTCCCCATGGGAAAAAGGCATGAGTTTATGTATGTAGGTACACGTAGGTATGTAGTTATTTAAGTACCATAAATGACATTTACCTATAATAACAACTTATTGAAATTGTTTTAACTTTAATCACTTCTCATGATAGCATTGGCGCCGATTCTGTTGTTCACAAACTAAACTAAATTTAAGTTCATGCCTCTTTTTATTTCTATTTCATTAAGAAAAGGACAGAAAATTAATATTAATTTAGTCCTGTCAAATTAAGATACGCCATAGACAACTTTAGACGAGATTAAAAAATTTGCTACTAAAAATACGTTAATTTACGTCAGGCGCTGACCAATTTGACAGGACTAAACTAATATTTATCTTCTGTCCTTGTCTTGATGAAATAGAAGGAAAAAGATGACTGAACTTAAATTTAGTTTAGTTTGTGAACAACAGAATCCGCGCCATTATCTTTTGTAACGCACGTTTTAAAGTGTGTCGATTACCTACTTACATATCTTATCGGCAATCGATTGTCAACTATAAACACCAAAGTAACTAGGTAGGTATAGAGGAACTTCAGACTTGAAATTGAAACCACAGATATAGCTATATTCTGAGGAAACCACATATTTATGTTTCCAGCTAGATTCAAACCGTGTTTTTAGGGTTCCGTACCCAAAGGGTAAAAACGGAACCCTATTACTAAGACTTCGCTGTCTGTCCGTCCGTCCGTCCGTCCGTCTGTCTGTAACCAAGCTGTATCTCAAGAACCACGGTAGCTAGACAGTTGAAATTTTCACAAATTATGTATTTCTGTTGCCGCTATAACAACAAATAGGTACTAAAAACAAAATAAAATAAATATTTAAGGGGGGCTCCCTCCCATACAACAAACGCGATTTTATTGCCCTTTTTTGCTCGATATCAATAATGGCAACAGGTAGGCACTTGAAATATTCACAAAATACTTAGTTGTATTTTTACTTTAATAATAAATATTAAAATTAAATATTTAAGAGGGGCTCCCGCATACAACAAACGTGTTTTTTTCGGCGTTTTTGCCTTGTGGTACGGAACCCTTCATGTGCGAGTCCGACTCGCACTTGGCCAGTTTTTTCACTTGTGTGTTTTTCGCTACGCTCGGCTACGGTTGCTCGTAGCGAAAAACATACAATACAAAAGCTTAGGGATATATCGACGCCTCCCCAGCTGTTCCATACATTTTGTCGATTTAAGTGAACACAAATGTATGTAACACTTCGATCAATAATAGTACTAGATGCCCGATATGCGCTTCAAAAACGGCCCGAAAAATACAAGCACGAATACTTTTGTGCTCTTATTTCAAATTAGTATGGTCCAATCATAGCCAATGTTATGACGTCAAAATGCCTCAGTGCGCGTTCAAAAGTTGTGTAAATAACCACCGTAACACCAAGATTTTGGAAGGAATATCTTTTTTTCGGTAAGTTTTTATCATTAAATGTTTTTCATAAAATAGTAACACAATTAAATAGTAAATATAAATCAATTAGCAAAAATATTATGATTGTTTGGCCAATGTTTGCGACAACGCGCCAACTACCGTCAAATGGGGTGAATAGGGATGCAGGGGTGAATCGGGACGAAACTTTAAAAGCGATTTTAACATTGAAATAATATAGTTTGTTGCCAAAAAAGAGTCTAATGTGTTTATTGAATTATAATTAATGATTAAATGTCCTTTTCGGGAACAAACTGTATTATTTCAACGCTAAAATCCATTTTAAAGTTTTGTCCCAATTCACCCCTGCATTCCTATTCACCCCGTTTGGTGGTACTCTAACAAACATTGAAGCATTGAAGTGTAATTCCGAGAACTACGTCTAGTTCCAAATTCGAGTAAGTACGAAATTGTCAACAAAATGTTTTTAACCTTATTGCTTAGACGTTAAGTTTCATTTTAGAATAAATATTTTTGTACTTATTATAAAAATGACTTTATTTTCAAGTGACATTTTAAATGTATTACTTCGATGATAGAAGGACTTAAATATTAATCATTTGCAATCGTAATTAAACTTTATGTTAGAGTGTTAAGGTTTATAATAATCTGAAGTTGTTAATTTAGGCGCGTTAAGGCGCCCTGTTTATATAAATGAAACTAGATCCAGTAGTAGGTAACAGATGTGTATTTGTATCACAGCGCAGTATACACGCGACAGCGGAGGAATATCGTTTACTCACGCACAATATAATAACAATCGTGTTAATTAATTACATAGAGTGGAATAGAAAGGTTTTCACATAATTCACATTCCGATTCAAAATTCTGACTTACTAGCTAACTACTTGTGTACCATAGACCCATGTTCTAGATTGGTAGTGTTGTCTTTGTAATATCTAATAGTGGGAACCACAGACAATTAGTTTGGTTCGCCACATTAATATTATTAAACTTTTTTCTATAGTTCGTAGTAAGAAATATAAATGTTTATCTGTGTGCAAACGTGGCCACTTTAGCGACTTATTTTTGTTCCTAATCATTCATCTAGTACTATTATTGATCGAAGATGTAACAGCTGATTTTTTTTCGCGATTTCAAGGTAGGTCCCATAGAAAAAGTTGCTAAAAAAACGTAATTTAAAAAAAACGAAACCGACGCGCGACGCGACGTCAAAAAGAAATTAACTAAAAATTATGAAATAACTTTAATTTCGGAAGTCGGTGTCTTTGGGATCTATATTTTATAGTTTTAGTTTTTGACCACCGACATCCGAAATTAAAGTTATTTCATAATTTTGAGTTAATTTCTTTTTGAAGTCGGTTTAATTTTTTTTAAATGCTTTTTTATTTCGTAATTTTTAGTTTTTGCACTAGAATTTGACCAAGGTTTTGAGATGTTTTCCCTTTGATACTACACCCGTACCTCGTATCAATAAGCCAGGCCGTCACACTTACCTACACGTATTAGTCTATATCCTAAAAATTACTGAATCGATTTTGATGAAACTTGCACTGTTCCCTAAGTAGATGTAAATGTAAGCCAATAAAAAAATGGTCACGATCCTATAAAAAAGTTGCGGAGAAATGCGTGGACAAACATACATACATACATACGTCTGTAGAATTTGGTATATTTGTTTGGAAGCCCTAATAGATTGTCATATGTGAATATAATGCAATTCCAATAATATTACATACATACGTGTCGAATTGATAACCTCCTTTTTTTTAAAGTCGGTAAAAGAACATTAATGTCAGTTTTGTTATACTTACGCACGCATTGATAAGGAAATTGACAAATATAATATTCTATTGATAAAAACAATGAAATTACGTACACCTTATTTACAATAAATAATGATTTATTTCACAGCCATAAATTGACCATAATAAAATAACGATTTCAAATGGTGGAATGCACAAATGGATTCAGCTTGAATAGGTATTAGATAAACCAACATCAAGCCACAGTATAAATATGAATCAAGCCCTGATTTAAAATAGCTAGCGAAACTCCGGAAACGTGAAGGATGTTTGATTAGTGTTTGTAATGATTTGGCAAACATGCAAACATATGTTTTTATTAAGTATTTATCTTATAGACAGGGTTATTGGTAACATATTAACAACCTCTTAAGAGGTCATTGTACTTATCATAATGATGAGTACAATGACCTCTTAAGAGGTTGTTAATGTTTTACCAATAACCCTGTATAGAAAGCCCTTGCTACAGTACTGCTAGTGTACTACGCAAATGAAATTACCCCGCTGTTTGATATTCAGAATTATAGATATATACTCAATCCGTCTATTTATGGCCTTATAAACTATCTACATAATACGAATATGAAACATAGCAAAATAGATCAAGAAAATAGATCAAGAAAATAGATACTTAGTACAGTCAACAGCAAAAGTAGATGATCAAAGTCAGAAATTCAATACTAATTTTTTTTTTTTTTTTTTTTTTTTTTTTTTTTACTTCGACGCCACACAGTTCTGACGCGAACTCCGTTCATTAGTATTGAATTTCTGATATTGGTCATCTACTTTTGCTGTTGACTGTACCTATGTAGGTAAGTCATATCATCATCTGCCTAGCCTTTTCCCAACTATGTTGGGGTCGGCTTCCAGTCTAATCGGTTGCAGCTGAATACCTAAGTACCTGCAGTATTTTACATGGAGCGACTGCGTGTCTAACCTCCACAACCCAGTTACTGGGTAATACGATATCCTTTGGTAAGACTGGTTGTTAGACTTTTGGGTTTCTGACTACCCGTAACGACTGTCAAAGATCCGCGAATAACAGCCGGGACCAACGGCTTTTACGTCCTTTCCGAGGCACGGAAGGGTCTTGGTATATGAAGATGGTCACCCATCCACGGGCCAACTGCGGCAAGCGTAGCTTAACCTGATCGATCGACCCGTGCGGCTGTTATTACTTAGCCACAAGCCCCTCAGTAGGTACTTATGTAGGTAAGTAGCTAATAAAAAACTAAAATATCCACAGGTAAGTTATGGAGGAAAATGTATTTCTATGTACACGATACCTAAAAGTGTTTCTGACAGGTATTGACAGGTATTATAAAGCCATCTAACCGCAACTGCTTTACCTACAGATCAACACCGTCAGTCGACAGACTCATCAGTCATCAGTATCAATAGATGTAAGTTAATCACGTCATTATGAGACGTGATGATGTTAAAGATTGTCTAGTAAATGTACCTACTATTTAATAGAATTACAGCGCAAACGAGGCACGAGCCACCGGCCACAACCACCAGTGGCTGTCGGCTCTTGTTGCGGTGTTGAGTACTACTCTAGCAGGTGACCGCCACCGGCCACACGTGTGCGACGAATCTATACAAAACGTATGAAAAAGCACGTAAACTACTGGTCAACCGGTGGCTGTGGCCGCGGCGGTGGCTCACTTGCGCCTAGCCTTACATCAATTTTCCGTTTCCATAGAGAAAGAAGCGGCAAGACCATTGATATAGCAAGACACTAAAATATGATGCTCTTTTAAATTGAGTTATAAGTACATGCGCTAAGGTAGCCCGCGAAATTCAAATTGACCTATGTACGTTTTTTGCAATTTGCAGGTTAGTGTCAGGAAATTCCAAAATTCATCGATCAAGAACTCAAGATTTAACAAATGGCCAACTTCAAAATGCACTTGGCCTACATTCATAAATCCATCTTCACAAATACACACATCAAAAGTGTCTAGGGATCAACATATATTTTTGCAATAACTTTTCTCCTGATTGATATTAATTAAAATTTTCTTTAAGGATTCATCAAATAAAGTGTTTTCGTTTGTCACAGTAACGATAAACCAAGTCACCTTTGCATTAATAAAGAAATTTGCCATTTTCCTAATAAAGGGATTTTTGACATTTGAACCACTAACACAAAAGTTCGAAAAAAAGACTGAAATAACAGTTTTCTTTAAAATTTTATTGGGTAACTTAAACAATTAATAATCCGTGTTTCTACCGCGAACACTAACAACACAAGAACATCGGTTTGGCATACTCAAAATGAGTTCATCCAAATCACGCTGTGGAATGGCCGCCCATGTTCGTTGCAACAACAAAAAAAGGTCTTCTTGCGACTGGATACCCTCCATATTCGGCAGAGCTCTTCTCTGTAGCATATCCCATGCATGCTCAATCGGGTTCAAGTCTGGCGACTGAGCAGGCCAGGGCAGGACATTGATGTTAGCTGCGGCGAGAGTCTGTCTTACAACTCTTGCGGTGTGCGGTCGTGCATTATCATGCATTAACTGAAATAAGGGACCGATTTGCACTTGTAGAGGAACGATGACGTCTGATACAATCGTCTTAGCATAAATTTGAGCGTTGAGGTTGCCTCTGATCCAAATCAACTCAGTTCTTCCGCCGATCCAAATACCCGCCCATACCATGATGGTTCCACCACTATAAGGATGGACTTCCTGGCAGGATTTTAATCGCTGTTGGCGTCCAGGGGTTCTCCAGTGTCGTATACGTCTTGTATCCGGTCTCATACCAAAACGAGACTCATCAGAAAAGCACACGAAACGCCATTGTTCTTCTGCCCAATTTCTGTGTTCAAGAGCCCATTGATATCGAATCCTACGATTGTGCATTGCTATAGGTGGTACCCGTAGCGGTCTTCGGGAATGAAGGTTCACTTCATGCAAGCGGTTTCTGACTGTTTGGTCGCTAATTAAGTTCCCTGAAGAGTGATGAAGCCTCACGGCTAACATCATGGCGGTTATTGTTGGAGCTCTTCGAGTTAAGATTTGAATGTATCGGTCTTGTCTCCGTGTGGTGCAGCGATACCGTCCTCCATGGCGCTCAGCCACGGTACCAGTGCTTCGGTAACGTGTCCAAAGTCGACTGATAACACTCTGACTTGTATTCAGAGCTAAAGCCACAGTACGTTGCCGGGAACCAGCTTCTATCATTCCCACGGCTCTGAGCATTTCTTCCCTGCTTAAATGACGTCGCCGCTCCATAATAACGTTGGTTTTAATCAGTAGTAGGGAAACAGTAGCACTAATAATGTCTTCAATGCGTTGTATGTTTTTATAGGGAAAATATTGACAGCTGATTTTCATCTTTTACTCGAATTTGATTCACAGTTCCTGATTCAAATTATGAAATGCACCAAAAAGGATCCATATAAATTTATAAAATCATAAATTTATTACAAAGCCACATCTCAATCTCAAGAAATCCGCATAAAAATGCTTGATCCCTAGACACTTTTGATGTGTGTAATTGTAATACCTATTACGAAAACTTTTTAAAATGTTACCTACCGTCTCAATAGCAGCAGTAGAAACTCCCATGGCTACAGATATGAACAGCTTGTTCTTCGAAGCCTGCAGGTCCTTGACCTCCTTCAGGACTGGCACCACCACATCAGGTTTCACTGACACTATTACCACTTCTGACCGCTCCACCACCGGTTTGTTCTCGAACACTGCTTTCGCTCCGAGTTTCTGGGGATGGTGGAAAAAAGGATGAATAATTTTGAAATTGGTAATTACAAATAGACTTTATAATTCTTCAGTCTTTCTAAATCTGTTCTTTCTTAGCCATAAGTCACTAGAATTTTATAAGTGCCATGGTCTGGACTTTAGAATGGGTCGAATTAATGGCCTAAGTTTAAGAATGAGTCTAAAGGAGATACTGTAGAGGAGTTACTATCGTTTCTGGTAGAAAATATAACTTATGATGAAGGACAATTCTCGTAATTAAAATATTCAAAATTAAGTTGCAATCTCATCTCAGCAACAATCAAAGTAAAAACTTGTTAAAAATGTAGGGATTTTAGAGTATTTTTGACAGATTGAGACTGAGATCAGACGTGAACGTTCATAAAATTACGAGTATTGCTCCTAAGATGTCAACACTCATATAATTCCCGGAGGGTTAGGCCTTATGGAGAGGTATAGGCACCTATCACATTTTGCCAGTTAAGTTTCATGTAATGTGATTTGGGCGAGCATATTGCCATCAACCGCGCACGAATCCAGACTCCGGGATACTAGGTACTGAAGAATCCTCTCTCCTCAAAATATTGCAAAATGATGATTGGTCAAGCCAAAACTATAGCAATAATAGCCACAATCCACAGAAGTAGCGCTGTTTATCGAAAATTTGAATTATGAAGCTTAATTGTTCTGTTAAAAGTAGGAAAAGTTTACACCATCGTTGACGAGTTACGAATATATTATAAAATGAAGTCCTCCAGACCGTATTTCGGCCACGGCACCCAACGTGCTTTCAAAGGCACGGGAGTATCACACCGCCAACTTCCAAACTCCGGGCCGTTACTAAGAAAAACTCAATAATACTCGTACTTTGCTCGACCCGGAAATCGCACCCAAGACCCCACGCTCAGCACCGAGGTGCGACCACGAGACCAACGGGCCAGTTAAAAAATTATAATAACCAATATGTGAAATGGCAAACGAAATAGCGGCAGACCCAGACGGAGGTTGGTCCTTAGAGGCGGAGAGAGGGTTGGGAGGCCTTTCCAATATGATGTGAAATGGCATTAGCATCGTGAAAAGCTATGCGTACAATATTTATTTATTTAATACTTCAAGCACATAAATGTACAGAGGCGGACTATGCCATAGGATTTTTTTACCAGTCAACCGTATTGTGTCTAAATTCGCATCAAGTTATCTTCATAATAGATCATACGTTATTTTACATCGTCACAAAAATACGTAATTCCTTATCTACATGACAATAACCACAGAGTCAAGGCTGTTTGCGATGGCTCAGTGAGTTTCGATTTATACTATGTATTCGTTCTTAATGTGTTGTGTATGGTTTATATTGTGGTATGTCTAAGTGATCCGTCATAACGGTAATAGTGTTTAAACAGTGCGAACAATGCACGCTATATAGCCCAAATTGATTTGTTCTGTAGTGTACATTTAGGTCTAATATACCTACACACAATTTTTTTCTCATTTGTCTCTAAATTTCATATGTCAATGTCATGCAAGGAGGTGGCGCGGCGGGACGGCTCAGGGAGAGAGCCTCCCGTCCCAGCCGCCGCGGGAGACGCTCCGGGTAGGCGCGGGCCTGCGGGCGGAGAGTAATGGGTAGCTCACCGTCCGATCAGGACCAGGCCCGTGCCGGACGGCGCGTACGTGTTCCACGCGCGCCTCAAAGAGATGTCAGCATCGAGGAGGGGCCCCATAGGGCCGAAGCCTGCCGGGTCAGCGGGATTGTCCGAAAGGGTTACCGCTGGCCCGGAACATAAAGGGCTAAGGAAGGAACACGGGTGGGTTTTAGTTAGTAAGAGTCTGACACTCCCTTCCGCTCCACCCAGAGCGGGAGGGGTCATTTGATGATTTCCCATCCGCAAAAAAAAAAAAAAAATGCATACCTGTTGGTTACTGAAATGCCAATTTTAGATGTTAATTAATTTGAATTGTAAGTGACAGTGCTGTTGGTGTGCATAATATAAATAAATAAATCATCTTGAATGCATTACAATGGCCGACTATAACTATTGCTATTTATCTCTTGTCTCTATCGCAACAAGTCCAGTAAATATCATCGTTGTTGAGGAATATTGGTCCTGACAGCTCTTTAACGTGATTTTATAGGTGTGCTGAATGTGATTGCATTTAGTTTCACTGGTGAAATTCACCCTTAGTTTAGTTTTAGGTGCAGATACCTACGTCAAATTTTAATTAAAAAAAAAAACAAATTTAAAAATTTATTCAATTTTATTTAAAACAAAATTATTTATTTTATTCTTTTTTTTTACGGTGTACATAATAAAGAGTATTCTATTCTATTCTATTTATATAGGTATTTAAAATGTTATCATTAAGTTTAGGGGAGCGCGGGGAATTCACGATATAGACGTACAAATTTGTATCCGGCCAGTTAGTTTTGGATACAAATCGCAACTTTACCCATGAGTTCAGCCGGTCGATTCCGTAAAAATCTCACCGTGAAAACTTAGGTGAAGCACCAATAGCAATAGCACCGCCGGGTAATCAGTTTGGGATCAGTTTGTTTGTTTTCGATGTCGCTACCACTCTTATATTGGTACCTGTATAGCATCATCTGAAGTTTTAAAAAGACGAGTGGTAGGTTAATTACTATATTGTTATTATAATCAGCCTTCCAAGCGTTGTTTACTCTATCAGAATCCAGCTTGAATTCATTACATATTGATTTATAGGTACCGTAAAACATGGCAACTTTGCCCTCGACATTTGACTTTGCCCAGTTGTGTATTTTTAAAAAAACTTAATACATACCAAATTTGTCTATAGTTAGTAAGAACATTTTGTCTATGGTAAAAAATTCATCATTTTTCGGGCAACACTGTGTGACGCGCTGTCACAGATGTTACTTCAGTTGTCTGTCAGACGTCGTTGAAGTTAGAGTGTTTTTTTGCGGGCAAAATCTTTAAAAAAAACTTTTTCGAGAAGTGCTACTTGGAGTTATCGCAGGTAAGTAATTTTTATACATCCGTTATTAAATTGGAAATGAATAATATAGACTAGTTTTCTTCGCTAAATGCGTCGTATAATCATAAAATATAACGGTGGGCAAAGTCACAAGCATATTTTTTTAATATCGTTGACAACATTGCCCAACGTTTCTTTTTCACTAGGGTTGTCACCCGAGGTACATTTTTTAACCTAGTAAAAAAAGGAGGGTTCGGATTTATAAATCGCATCAAGTTCAAGACGCAATAACTTTTAATATAAGTACTATGAAAGTTATTCAAATTTTATTTTCCCGGCTATAATTTTATCTTTTACTGCAGTTCTGTTTATAAATTTACATTTTTTTTAATAATGGGTAGTCTCGACATTTTCATTTAGTTTAATCTAAAAACTTTGCATACTAGTACCTAATCCTGAACTTTGTTGCAGTTTATTTGTCCGTCAGTGTAGATATGTATCCAAATTAATTTACGCTAAATGTTGATTATATTATATAACAATAACATAAAAGATAAGTAAGTAGCTAATATTTATAGGTACTTAAAATTACTAAAAATTATATTGCATAGTTAATATTCCGATGAGTCATCGCAATTTTAACTATGCAATATAATTTTTCTGTAAAACTCATTACAAATTTTAGTGTTATTTGTTATTTTCATATAAAAACAAAGACCGAGATAGGTACATACTTTTTAGTTTTTTTTTTAATTATTTTTTAGTTTTTGAACACTTTAGAAATAAAGCATATGTAAAAAATGATGTTATATTATTTTTAATTTATCAGTATAATATATTATAATATTCCACACTAAAAATTATTAAATAGTTAAGTATTGTCAATGGTGACAACCCTTGAACAATCGCCATTTTGTACGAAAAATGTTCTAGAAGGCTTTTTGACTTTGCCCGCTCATTTTTAAGGGTCAAGGAATGTGAATATTTGGCGTATAATTTAATACATTATTGCATTGCTCCAGTATTTTCATTCAGTCCTTTTCGAATAGTGATATAGTCCATAGTAACGGAGATCTGTAATGTGGGCAAAGTTACCAAATGTATATGATTTTTTGCCCAACACCTATAATTGTTATTTTCACTAATAAATATGCTTTTTTTTTACTATTTTTAGTTTTGTGTATCGAGACATGAGCATATAGTATTATGTGGCACCGAAACAATAATCAATTTATTAAAATTTTCCAAAATATCATTAATTATGCATTTATTTTTTAAATTTATGGGCAAAGTTGCCATGTTTTACGGTAGTCGAACTGATATGTGTCATTCTGAATAATGAAGTCTTCATTCATGATGCTCCTAGTTACATAATGTCTAAATACATTGCGTGATTTTCCCCACGACTGGGCAGTATAAACATGCCATAAACAGGGTGAAAGGGACATCGATGCACAACTTACCATAGATAAAAAAAATCCGCGAACTTTTCAACGGATACATTTTTTTAAATCAGATTTTTCCTAAAAAAAGTGCGCGGTCATATGCGGCCAAAATGATATAAAAATATATAAGTAACAGACAATTTTTTTTAAATAACCTACGAAAAATTTCAACGCGGTGTGATCCAGAATCACGTACTGGATCCATGGTAACAGAATGCGCGTATATTTCCTAAATGCTAATATTAATAACATTGTTCATTCATAAGAAGGTTATATCAATCTAAGCTGAGTACTCTATAGTGCATACATAACTCTATGATATGATTAACTATAGCACTATATTTCTATTCATAGATAGCAATTTAACGGGTTATATAACAATTCGCATATTATGGTCATGGAAATAGAGATTTTAATGTATCTAATATAAGAAAGAAAGAAAAAGTATTTATTGCGACTCGTACAGGAAGATCACAAACTAAACTAAACACAGTAAAATAAAAATCCAAGTTATATAAAAAAAAGTAACAAAAGGAAAATGAAACAAAGTCCTATACGAGGCCAAAAGGCTCCTATCTCAGCATGATGCTGCGACATTTAAAAAAAAAATAAAGGTCGCAGCGCTGGTATTCTGATAGGGCCCGATATATGTAAATCCCGCAATGTTTAAAGACTAAGTGCGTCCTGGCCGTTATGACATACGGTGCCGAATGACAATCGGGCTGGTCCACAAATTCAAGATCTCTCAGCGCGCTATTTAGCGGGCTATGCTCGACTGCTCGTAGTGTCTTTGAAGGATTTAATCAAAAACTAAAATTATCCGGTAAAGAACCGGAGTTACTGACATAGCTTGCAGAGTAAGTAGGCTGAAGTGGTTGTTGCATAGGCAGTTGGCTGGCCATGTTTGTCAAGGGACCGATGGCAGACGAGTCCTGGAATAAAGACCGCGTATCGGCAAGCGTTGCATGGGACGCCCCCCAGCTAGATGGACCGGAACTCCGGAAGGCTGCTGACTGCATGCGGAAGGCGGAGGACAGGGTGTTGTGACGCAGCCTGGGAGAGGCCTATGTCCAGCAGTGGACTATGATAAGCTGAGTTGATGAATGTAAGATGTTCTTATATAATGCGGGAACTGAAAATTAGGTACCTACCTCTCTAAAATTATCCTTATTGAGTCACATCAATGGAATTATTTGAAAGCTTGAATTATTTTTATTTAATTTTTGTTTATTTCCCTGTTTCGTGGACCATGATTGTTAAAGGCAAAATATTTTGTATAGGTAGCACGATGAATTGATGATCCGTCCTTAGGTTAAATGACAGGAAAAATGCCTCTATGACTCTCCTGCCTACAGTTTTGTATTACCATATTCTGCCAAAACAATACTTTTAATCATTTCTTTATGTTTAGATTTACCTTAAATGCCTCAGCACAGACGACATCAGCAGGATGAACACTCGCTGTGATTTCATCGGGTTTTGCTAAACCTGCGAAAGTTAGGTTAAAATTATATTTGTCATGACATCATGTGATTTGTTTCCCTACTATTTTTATAGACTCATTAAAACACGTTTAAGTATGTTATTAACTTATTAAGGTTGCGGTTAAGAATTGTACGTCAAAAACCTTGTTGTTTATGTTCAGAAACCTGCTTTTGCGCCGAATTGCCTCTTGTTCTCTCCCTCTCTCTCTCTCGTTATATCTTTGAGATAACATCACATTAATTCGCACCCTAATTGCGTTGCACACTTTCAGTCACAATCTGAATCTTTTTGAAGGATATTGCTAATCCATTGCTTCATATGTACGATTAATTTATCTGATCAAAAACATAAATAATTCAGTGATTGTCGTTGAACTGTCATAATTAAAGCCATTGCTACTGTTAGTGGTGTGTTTCGCGATTACCCCGCCGCGCGCCGGAGATCATTCTCTCCTCCTACTAGACTAATTTGGTCTTCTATACCTATATGTAAATAAAATTGATTCCTAATATAACTTTACCCTTTACTCCGTACCTCATCTCTATCCTGTTATTACGCCATCTTTCATCCATTCTAATTGCTTATGTGTTCTCATTTTCTTAAGTATTTTGGCTCCAACGGATTTGTAGAATGGGAGTGGATAATGTTCAGCAGCGGACTCTATTATAATGTTGTCATATGGACCAAGTGCTTTCATAAAATATTCCATTTACACAAGTTGGTAACTAGGTTATTTTAATCATAAACTATACTTACAACTTATTCATTTTCTAATTAAAATAATCATCTCGTCATTAAAATAGACAACGTTGCGTCACAACTTCATTTAAATTGTTGTGAAATATTGTTATAAATTTATAATTTAGGAGTCAACACAGATAAAGGTTATAGATCATATGAGACGGAAAATATACCTATCTAAAAGTCAATGCCCATTTCATTAAGAAACTGACGATAAATAATAAATAAAATAAAATAAAAATGTTTAAACGATTAAACGCAACAGTGAATTGAATGATTAAGACGAAGGCAATTTCAGGCTTGTTAGAAATGTTTTCAAAGAAGATGGTTCACACAGAGGTAAATCAACAAATACTTTGCACTTCTAAGTAGTCCAAGTAATTTCGCAGTGACACTGCTCTTGAAAGGGATCATAGATCAAGTAGATCTTAAGGGGGAAGCGCTAAGGTAGCCCGCGAAATTCAAATTTTCTTACGTTTTTTGCAATTTGATGGTCAGTATTAAGTTGTAGGGTACTGGCACCAATAAATGAACGATTAAGCGTTTATGACAACTTTAAATAGCTATAACTCAGTTATTTCACGACATTGATGCATGCTTATTTTTTTTTATTAATCCTATAACCCTTAGGATTTAACGGATTAAAAAAAGTACCGTCTAGATCTACAAAAAAAAGTCTAAAGTTACTATTTGTAAAAATATTTGCGTTTTACCCCAATAGTTGAACACTGAGCCCTAATTATGAATATTTTGCACCCAATAGTTGAACTAACACATTCAATTCGTTCATTATTTGGAATAAGGAACCAGAAAATGAACGAATAAAATTCACTTCAGGTTCAATTTAAGGCAAGATACCCAAAATATGAACGAATAAAATGTGAACATATTTCTTAGTTCAAATTTTGGGCGTAAATCCTAAAGCTGAACAGTGCAAGATTTCATACTAAAATAAAGAATTAAAAATAATCAAAAACTAAAATCATGTGTTCAACTTTTGGTAACTAAGTTCATACATTTATTAAAATTCATTTGAGTGGTTTTGTTTTGGTCTTTAAGCGTGAGTTTATAAGTAATGATAGCTATAAAAATATGCCTTTTCTCCAGTAGTTGAACGCCGTTCATCTATTGGATCAAGCGAACAAAATTGAATCCATTACTTGAACAGTAAATTACTCTAAAAATACGGTAAATAATGTATAAATGTATCAATATAAACAAAGCCGAATATAACAAGATTTTATTCTAATCAAATCCACTGAAATCTATTAATAATTCTTTCTATAAGCTGATAAAATTCTTAAATTCGGAGGGTACTTTCCTTAAGTAAGTTTCCCTAGAAAACAGATTTTTGACGGGAAACGCTCACACAACGGCTGGCTGCGAGCGCGTCTGAGTCGTCACTGTCAAATTTTTTATGGAACCCTGAAGAAAAAATGTTGCCCTATGCGGGAAAAAATATTGCACACATGTAAGTAGCGCGGTCTTTTATATTTTTTTATTTTTCGCTCGATCGTTCATCTATTGGGGGTCGTTCATCTTTTGGTGCCACTACCCTACGTTGATTAAAATATGATTCGCGGTCGTAACAAATATGTATTTACAGAATTATAATCATTACAATAATTTATGTTCTGTGCTCGTGATTATAGCTAAATCTATTTTGTGTTATTTTTATTATTCGTGTTAGCTTATCTTTATGTGTGTATGTGTTTCTGTGACAAATTAAAGTATTTTTCTTACTTTTTTCTTTACAAACTTTTTATTAATGTATATGTTTCGAAAGAAGAAAACGTGTTGCGCCGACCCCAAGTAAACATGGGATAAGGGCAGGAAGATGATGATGATATGTTTCGAAAGCAGACACCGTGCCAATGCCATCAACATTAATTTGCATAGCAACTACATACTTTATACATCTGCTTCTAGCTTTTAACCACGAGCAGATATTTCGATATCTCACGGAGTTGACGGAGTCATTGCCATCTGACCTCCACAAAGGCTATGCAAAGTAAATGTCGCAGTAAGAAAACGGGTTGTTCTCCAAAATACAAGGCATCATCCTATGAGATCCTTTTTATTGATGAATTGAGCCCTTTTTAAGACGCGGGGTAATTCCGTAACACACTAATAGTAGCAATGGCTTTCATTTTAACAATTCAACAACATTCATTGCGTTAATTATTTATGTTCTTTTGATCTTATGAAGCAATGAATAAGCAATATCCTTCAAAATTATTCAGTTCCTGATTGATACTGTGTGTTACGCAATTAGGGTGCCGGAATGACAATATCTGAATACGAGTATATGTGCGCAGTTATAGAAACTACAAACATCATAGAACACTTCAATGGTCTCATCAAAGGCTCTAAAGCCGTCCTATTATTATCTTTTACAGCTCATTATGTCGTAGTTAACACACTATAAAATAACTTAGTTACTGAATTGTTCGAAACAATATTTACCGGCTGAGACAAAGCCGTTGGCCAAGGCAAAGGCCAATCTGCCGCCGCCAATGAAACCAATCTTCATTATTGCGCCTGCTGAAATAAAAAAAACAGGTAACTATTAATGTGTTGTTGATAATTTTTTTACTTATGATAAAAAAAAAGTAAAAGATAATAAAGAAAAAATTAAGATAAAGGAGGTGTTTTTTTTCGGCCAAACTTGTACCGAGGTACAAATTAAAAGTTAAATTCCTTGCAATAAATTGTGTTATTAGCAGTATTTAAAATCCTCCAATATTTGATAGATTAAGAAATAAAAAATCACTACCTCACATCGTAACTGCGTTCAACGAAACGTTCATAACAGCAGTGACAGCTGACAGCTGTCAAATTAAACTAAATAAATGTCAAGTCTAAATGGGTTATCCAGGTCGTCAAGATTTAAGAAATCAATCGAAAGTCCAGGGAAGAATAGACAAATCAACAATTATAAAATCACGCACGAAATAGCGCTCCAAGAGACGGGAAACAAACGAACAAAGGCGAGGAACCGAAACGAAATGATGACATTATTGGTACTAATAAGAAAAAATCGATAATTACTGGCCTTGGCCCACAGTCTTTTGGCTTTTCAGAAAGCTAACCAAACGCATAAAATAATCTGAAAAATAAATGTATTTTTTAACTCTTGTTCGCTAAATGTTTCACAAAAATAATGTCTTATTTATGCAAAAAAACTTTTTTGATACAAAAATAAGACAATAATCAGTATATTTTCAGGATAATTTCTTTATGTTACATTTATAAAATGAAGTAACGAAACGCATCATCGGAAGCATGTATCACGAGATTGCCAAATTAATTAATGGGTTGCAAGTTATTAACATCTTTGAACGACAATTTCATGTGGTACAAATGTATAAATAAATCCAATATATTTTTTTTCAGAATCTGCGATTTTTTTCCTGTATTTCAGTACTTTTGTTCATAAGGTACATTGTTTGGCCATAAATGTATGAAAGAAGAAACACCTCCTTTAAGTTATTTGAATATTGGAAATATAAGGTTTATAATATACTTAATACGAAAAGTTACAAAATGATAAACTTGTCTAGTTACGTTTATGGGCACAGTTAAAAAAAATATTTACTGTCCCGTTGTCGGGCAAAGTTATAAAATCATTGACCTCTCTCGTCAATCTCGTATCAAAAGAAATGTTGTTGATAATGATGATCATGTTAGACCGTGTCTATAAAATCTCAAAATAAAGAAGAAGAGGAAAGTATTTATTTCTAAGAAATGTTTTTGATTTATGTAAAAAGGTTCCGACGAATTGAGAACCTCCTCCTTTTTGAAGTCGGTTAAAAATAGGAGTCATCCATTCATGATTGTAGGAACACGTTGATCCGAACAATTATGGAGTCAGAGGTCAAGTTTTTCTTTTTAAAAACAAATAATTTACCATTTTGTTTTTTTTAAAGCAATCTGTGATGATGAATGTTTTAATTCACTTCCTTAAACAATTCTCTGAAAAAATTGGGAAGTAAACTAAGCGTGACCAAAACGCTACTTGAATGAAATTTCGTTGTAAGAAATTAACAAATGTAAAGAAAACTCTTTTGAGTTTTTTTCAAAAACATCATTCTAACAAATTCCTCAATGGAACCTAATCAAAATATTGATGAAACCAACCAAAAAGAACTAGAGATGGAACTAAAGTTAGAAATTCACCAAAGAAACGAACTAAAAATAGAACTTAACGTTACGAAACTCACGTTGTCACGTAAAAAGAACTGGCAAAAATGTGGAAAATCTTCCGTCCACGAGTGACAAATGCAAGGCACTGCTGCCGACTGAGCTCTGAGCTAAGGGGTTAAGTATTATCAGTCTTATCACATCACTTATCGACGCAAACACTGCGATCAATATACGGACACAACGCTTCAACTTATTACTCAGCTATTGTGATCTAAATTGGAGTTTGTAATATACAAATTCCTTTAGATAAAGCATTTAAACTCCTAATTTTTCTAACAAATTTCTATCACACTATTGGATAGATACTTGTTGAAACTAATCTTTCTTATCTAAACTAAGGCGTAGTTATCTAGGAACGTGACCATGACCATGAACACGACTGAAACTGGCTCATCGTTATAAACAAAACCGTAGCCTAACTTCACTGGCTGTTGACCTAGATGACCTCGTCGCACAACCCTTACGAGCAACAGCTTAAGAAACGATGACATATAATGTTGTCAGGCAGGGTGGGCTGAAAGAGATTTAAGACATTAAGAAAATCGTACGAGGAAATGATAGCGAAAGTAGTAGCGGACTAGGCATGTCGCGGCCCCGGGGCCGCATAACTAAATACCCCCCCCCCCCGCGCTCATGCATATGCATGTATGCAGAAAAGTTTGAGGAATAGGAGAACGTAAAATATAAGAGCGAGCGAAGCGAACTCGAAATTTGTAGCACGCATCCTCGAAAAGGTTAGGATTCCTTTTGACCATTCACATAGAAATAAAAGATACTTTGTCGACTTATACAGAAAAGTTAGAGCATTCCATGAATATGATGCTAAAGTGAGCGAAGCGAGCTCGAAAATATTTGCACTTTGTTCATAGTTTTTGTTAAATTTTGTTTTGAACATTTATAAAAAAACATGAATTACCTTGTCCACCTATGCGGAAAAGTTAGAGAATGTAGAATTTTAGCACCCCGCCCCGGATAGGATAGGATAACATTCATTGCGTCTTTTACGTGTTGAGCAGACAAATTCTTCGAACTTATGAAACAATGGATTAGCAATATCCTTCAAAATGATTCCGATTCAGATTGATAGTGTGTTACGCAATAAGGGTGCTGAACGATGATCTTGTAGTATCTTTAACATAATAGGCTATTTGACTGGTTTCTGATAAACATCTCAGATTATTTAATGGTGTCTAACGAGCCCACAAAAACCTATTACTTCAAATTGCATAATGTATTTCTTTTAGAAAATAGTAAATAAAAATGTACTGTTTAAATAAGCCGCCAAAACGCTATCTTTAACAATATGGCGTCGTGACGTCAAAATACACGTAAACAAACGTTGAAACGGTCGAGATACTAGACAAAAGTCATCTGTTCTGTCAACGATAGACAGAAATTGACTATATCATGACGTCATCATAAGTTCAGCCAATCCAGACCGTTTTCGATTACGTGGCGCCAGATTTAAAAAGATGAAGTTTTTTCGGGATTTTTTTAATAAATAATACATTTTTTTGTAGTAAAATTAATGCAAATCGATTTTAAAAGCGATAATCTATACGAGTGTCAATAATTATGACCTTATTTTTTATATTGTCAAATAGCCTATTATTATTAATTTTGGGAATACGACAATCGGAAAGCATCATCGGATCGAAGAGTGTCTATAAACGGTAAATAAAAATAAGTTATATTATACGCTACGGAGCAGTGGTGGCCAAATGGTAACGGCCGCGACTTACGAGTTGTAGGTCGTAGGTTCGAACCCAGACAGGCGCTTTACTTTGTGTAAATTATTTCATCACCACTGCTCTAAACGGTGAAGGAAAACATCGTGAGGAAACCGGCATGTCCTAGAACCAAAAATTCGAAGACATGTGACATCTGCCAACCCGCACTGGGCCCGCGTGGTGGATTACGGCCGGAGGCTTGTGTCCCAGCAGTGGGAACATTATAGGCTGATTATGTATGTATGTATACGCTACAGTAACAAAGAAAAGTCTCAGATAGTTTTTATCAAAGGAATGATGAGTGAATATAGATGAGTGGAGGGCGCAGTCCCCACAAAATCATTCAAGCTGTCGATGGCCTGAATGATTTACTTGTCTTACTAAGTTCAAACAGTACTTGAGTCACGGAGACCCCGATGAACTTTTACAAAAACAACAACAGTAAAATCACAGTGACTCAGTGAAGACTTGGTGAAAAAAAAAACCCAAAATTCCCAAATTCTTGGACTGCGACCGCGCCTGAGTGGAGCGGTATCGTGATGTCAGATAGGCAGTCGCTCGCTCCATGTAAAATACTAGTATTCAGATTCATCCGATTAGACTGGAAAAGCTAGGCAGACATACCACTACCTTTTGGAAGGGGCAACGTTTTAAAATGTTTTTGTTAATTTTTACGTTCAAAAGTACATTTTATGTGCCTATTTCAAATAAATGATTTGAATTTGATTGATGTAGATGAGTGAATATCGTCTGGTCTATTTATTTGGGTCAGTAGTTGAACCCTTGGGGGAGTCCAGCAGTGACTTAGCTTTTTAGAGATGCTTAAAAAAAAGTTATTGTCTATAGGTGATATATTAGTTTCTAAGATCCAAGCTTGATGAATGCCACGAGTGTCAGTAGTTGAACCCTTGGGGGAGTCCAGCAGTGACTTAGCTTTTTAGAGATGCTTAAAAAAAAGTTATTGTCTATAGGTGATATATTAGTTTCTAAGATCCAAGCTTGATGAATGCCACGAGTGGGGACCAAGTGGGAAATGAGTTCAATTGCTTGTTAACTCTAGTTTTCTATAGTAGGACTGTTTATATTGATGGCCTTCGATTGGAATCGATGCAAGGTTATTTATAGGTGTTACGTTTCCATTGCAGACTGTGGACTGTACATTGTTTGTGTCTCTTTCAGCATGTGCTAGAGGATTTGCTACAGACATTTCGAAAAGAAAATAATAAGAAAAAAAAGAATGCTAGATTCGTTTAGACCTTATGAACCTCTCTCTTGACCAAAAATTCAGAGCGCTAAATTGTTGCATAGCTAGATACTTTTTGTCTTTATTTGAATAAATCTGTTATTATAATAATTATTTAGGTCTAATGTTCGTACGATTACAGTATTGGCAATAGCGTCGATAACTAACAAACAAAGTACATACTGTATGGTAAATATTGTCTATTGGCTCAATTAGTCCGTCGCATTCAGCCTTGTGGATAGTTTACCGTGCAACTGATGATATAAACGATTGCAAACGACTTATTTGTTTTATTCTCTATACAATATTATGCTTTGGACTAAATGGATATGTTTTATTACTTTTAGTTAAGAATTTGTTTATAACGTTGTAAAACGGTTTTAATTCAGTTTTCATTAGTACCTAGTAACATTAATTAATTTTGCATTACAACTCGTATTTAATGTGGATATAGTGTACCTAGTGGAATAACATACAACTTACGGAAAATCACACTAATATTATAAATGCGAAAGTTTGTGAGTGTGTGTGTGTGGATGTGTGTTTATATGTTTGTTACTTCTTCACGCTCAAACGGCTGGACCAATTTTGATAAAATTTTGTATGGGGGTAGCTGAAACCCTGGATTAACATATAGGCTACTTTTTACCCCGATATTCCCACGGGATCGACATTTACGTGGGTGAAACCGCGGGGCGTAGCTAGTAGACTCATAAAAGTACAAAAAATATCGGTGATCACTTGATCAGCGTCTCAGTGATGGATAATAATAATAAAAAATCTTACAATTCTAACATCTCAAGTCAAAATTGGCCAGTAGGTTGGTAAACGTCTTCTATAAATGTATGGAAATATGTGCAAGTTATAACGTTATCGTGGACGGAAATTTAAACGTCCTCATTTAATTCCCTACATTTTACTTCCATGTGTTATCGTGACGCCCGCCGTGACGTGACCGTTAAAATACCTGACAGATCGCTTTATAGGTACATCAATTTCATTCGCAACACATTTTCGTATAGATCTATTTTATTGCAAAACTGTACTCTGCTCTGCGTGCTAACTGATTACCATCCAAACACGCCTGAGTTTAAAAACAAAAGAGCATCGATCTAATTTTAAGACATTCATGGGCTTGCGACGATTTATTCCGGTCTGATCCCCTGAACCCCCCCCCCCCCTCCGCCCCCCCTCCTCGATCCCCTGCTAGTTCGTCTTCTGTTCTAACAGCTTATTATTATTGTTATTATGGATTTTTAATCTGAAATAAATTTATTATTATTATTATTAAAACTCGATCTAACGGTGGTTTCAAACCTAAGTTTAAAACAGTGTTAACCGTTTTAAACCGTGTAGATCGTCCTTTACTCTTTTGACAGGCGGTTACATTTGATTTTCTTTCGTTTTTAACTCCAATGTATTTTCATTTTCATTACGAGTTTCTCAGTAGCAGCCCGGTGTGACCTGCACCCTGATTGCGTAACACACTATCAATCAAATAAAATAAATAATCTGAATCATTTTAAAGAATATTGCCTAACCATCGCTTCATAAATGTTCGAATAGTTTGTCTGCTCAACAACGCAATGAATATTGTTGAACTGTTAAAATAAAAGCAATTGGTACAGTGTGTGTGTGTGTGTGTTTCGCAATTACCCCGCTAGATTTGTGCCCGGTTGATGACAATAGGCTCGCCGTATTACATGGGACTTAAACATTTTTTTTTTTTTAACTTAAACTTAACTGGCAAAATATGGGTTTACTATAGGTACAGACGCCAGCACAACAATCTACCCGAAACTGTCAAATTTTCCCAAACAACTTTGAATCGTATGCTTTAGCGATAAAGTTGAAAATATATTAAAAAAAATTGACAGATTGTAGTAGCTTGATGTGCTGATGGCGTTTGTACACCTCTGTCTAGTTCTTCGGGGATTACATGCGTGACGTTACATGACGTATGTATTTCTTCCGTCTTATATTGTCTAAGCCCCCTGTTGATAATGTTATTTGTACAAGACTGTTAGATTGCTACCTACTTTAAATTGTCTCTTTAAAAATATAATTGTCTCGTACCTATCTCGTCGGCATTGGACCTTGATCGGGCGTTATCTAACAACGACATGCACTGATCTGACATACTATCAAGTGCCTAGGTAGTATAAACAAGATGCATATTGTATCGATTTACATAACTTATTATTAGATTGTGGTATACAAAGGAGTGTTTATTCTATTTATTTTTTTATGAAATAAGTACCTATAGTATAAACTGCTCTTCGTTTTTAACCGACGAAAAAACGGAGGAGGTTCTCAAGTCGACGCGTACTTATATATATTTTTTTTTATGTATGACCACGCATAACTTCTTACAGAGTAGTCCGATTTTGATCATTATTTTTTCGTTTGAAAGGGTATACCCTCGAGGTGGTCCCATTGTCATCAAGTTGGAATCTGATGAGAGGATCCCATGGAAGTCGAGGGAAACCCTAAACCAAATTTTATAGGCAAAATCGTAGCGATTTGGGTATTTTTTAAAGCAACTTGAGCATTTGCTCTTGGAAATCATCAATTGGTAAAGTGGAGCTGATGATGAAGACCACAGATGGCCATCGCCACTCAATTATAAATATTTCACGGGTTGCGATTCGATTACTTTAATATGGTTGCTAAGCACTAAGCAATTTATGCTCATCACAATGCGAATGGTGAAATGGAGCTGATGGTGGAATACCAGGAGAACTCCTCAACCACTAACGTCCGTCCCTGCATTGGGAAAAGCAAAATTTTGTAAAAGGCGATGAGCAAGTTGACTCTATGCCATTGTATTGTAACTTAGATAGGTAAATTATAAGCAGACCCACTAAAAAGCGAGAAATAAAAACTTTTGAACAAAAAAATTAAACCGCCGAAAAAACTGAAAAGCAAAAAATAATATTTTTTTAATTAACCTTACTAAGTTCTTAAGTAACTATACCTAAGTAATTTTGAGTCGGTGCCAAATAAGCAAATTAATTAATTACGTAAAGCGTGATGTAATTAGTGATCTTTGTTCATTGATTGTTTGGCGCCGCGCCGACTCAAAATTACTTAGGTATAGTTACATTAGTTTAAGAACTTAGTAAGGTTAATTAAAAAAGGTTTATTATTTTTTGTTTTTCAGTTTTTTCGGTGGTTTAATTTTTTTGTTAAAAGTTTTTTATACTTAAAAAGATTCTAAAATATCTATAAATTAAAGTATATATGTAGGTACGTAAGTACTGAAAGTCCTAAATAAATAAACTGTGACATTGAACCATAGGTTCACAGTTTTAAAACTATGTAGCACTAGCTTCTGTCCGCGACTTCGTCCGCGTAATATCTCACCCTCCCCTCATTCACCCTCTTATGGGTAGATTTTCGAAAACCCTTTCTTAGTGGAGACCTACTCTTCACAAAGAACACACCCTCCAAATTTCATGTCTCTAGGCCAGCAGCGGTTTAGGCTGTGCGTTTTTATTATAAATCAGTCAGGACTTTGAATTTTATGTAGGTATATAGTTGTTGGAAATGCTCTATAATTATGGAAGACAAACCCTTTCTTAGACACATTTTTTACCATCCCAGTCAGTGTATGAAATAGCTAATGGTAACTTTACATTGCCTACTAAATAATATGCTAAGGAATTTGCTTCACTTATGGAAACTTTCAAAATAACTTCATGTGTAATTTTCCGTAATGTAGGTACCTACCTAACCTATCCAATCTAAGTTACATTGCGTAAATCAAAGTCTATTTACATAAATGTTTTTTTTTCTTTTTCCAAACAAGTATACATAAATGTAATTTGCAATTAATTCGAACATTTTATTTAAATAAACAGTAAAATATTATTTATTTAAAAAAAATAAACTAATCATAACCATAGCGCACTAAATAATAAAAAATACAACTTACCTGACATCATTTTTGCTAATTTTCCAAATTAACTTAGTATATAAAAAACAAAATGTCTCTGATGAACAGACACCACACTCCAAGCTCGTTCACTCCTAATTTATTTAATAGCACTGCACTTATTATTCTACTATTATTTAAAATAATAACAATAAACGTATTTATTGTGAGGCGTTGTAATCATTGCCCCGTGCATTTGTACTAACTAAACACACGCATCGCCCGGGCGAACCTAATGTGATAGGTACAAAGTACAGACAGGGTAAATATCATTTGAGGATAAAAATATTATTTTAATAAATAATATTCGTCACGCTTTAATTTAGGAATTATGTTATAATTGTTTAGTTGTCCTGTCTGTTGCGAATTCTATTTTGTTTATCGAGAAACTTCTTTTCCTTGAAACTGATTGAGCTGTGTCTCGTTATGATCACTGAACAAAGTGTCGGACTTATTATACTGATTTGTTGATTCAAGTAACGAGTTCATTTGAATACTTTACCTACAGACAGCAGGTACCTACATACCAAGACGTATATGTAGGAACTTAATGTTGTTATTTACTGATAAGTATAGGTACCAACATACTCAGACAAATTTTGCAGCTTCTAGACTAATTAAAATGATAAAAGCAATGCGTAGGTTGCCAACCTCATTTATTCAAATCCGTTCGCCCGTTATGGCCGGCCACTCACGATCAAGTTCACCGTCAAGTTTGCAGCGGACTTGAAGCCGCGTCCAGTAAACTTGAACGTGTATGGCTATGGGTATGCATGATAAGTAGCCATACACCGTCAAGTTTACTGGACGCGGCTTCAAGTCCGCTGCAAACTTGACGGTGAACTTGATCGTGAGTGGCCGGCATTAAGTCTCTAGGAGAGGACGCGGGCCCAGTTCCAGTTGGCGGATGTCACATGCCTTCAAATTTTTGGTTCTAGGACATGCGGGTTTCGTCACGATGGTTTCCTTCACCGTTTTGAGAGCAGTGATGATGAAATAATTTACACTAAGTAAAGTTCCTGGCTCCTTTACTTTGAACCCCAGTTCGAACCCACGACCTCGACTCGTAAGTTGCGGCCGTTACCACGTCCACCACAGGTCTAAATACATACTAAAGTATAATAAAATATTACCTTCCTTTTGGGCTTTGCTGCAGTTGGCAATATATGAAGCAGAGTTCCCCATCTCCTCAGTCTCCTGCCCCAGGTCGGCTGGAAGAAAGACAATCAGTAACTTTATACCCAACAGTTGAAAGCCAAAAGCCAGAAAAAAATACTTAGGACTAAACTGAATTCTTACGGAAAATAACGTCGAACATTTTTAACAGGTACACACGGTTCCATTAATTGGTTGCCCCCCCCCCAAAAGACATGTGCGTTCAAATCCGTGATAGGCACAAGTTGGTTTTTGTATTTTGCAAAAACATTTTTTATTATAATTAATGTAAGTTAGTATTTATTTTTTTAAGTCTGATTTTAATATTGTTTTTTTTTTTCAATAAAACGTTAATAATTGTATTATTGGGAACTTGTTTGAGTTTGTTTGTTTGTATGTTTGAACGCGTTAATCTTTGGAACTACCAGTCGGATCTGAAAAAATATTTTTGCAGTTGATAGCCCAATTCTTGAGGAAGGCCATGGGCTATTTAACATCAGGCTATGACCCTTAGGAGCTGAACAAAAATAAAAAAGTCAGAAAGAACGCTAAACGAAAACTAAGTGATAGCGCGTGCAGGCGATGCACGACAACAAACAGCAGTGTAATAATAAGTAAACATTGTTAGAACTTAGAACTTAATAATAGAGGTACACTACTCACGTTATCCACATATTACTAAACAGATCTACTTGTTGTTAGAAATAACGATATAATAATAAACAGAATAAAAGTAGGTAAACATTACATATTAGTTAATAAGTTCCGAATATAAGTAAAGCACCAGACAAGTAACACAGTTAGTGATTGTTTCAGTGACTGTACTGATAGGTTACTGATAGTGTTATCTGTTAACTGTCCTGTGTCCTGCTGATGTGACCTTTATCAGTCCGTTAGCTAGTTACAGCTATGATAACGTGGTCTTTCACCTGAGACTCGTTAATATTATCTACTCGTAACTATTTAGGCACAAAGTCACAAACGATGACATATCAAGCTAAAGCTTTATATTTCCAGTTTAAGCTAAACTAATTCTAAAAAGATCTGCTGTTTACAGGATTAAAAGAGTAGGTATTTAGGTCTTTGAGTGATTAGGAGTTGGGACACTCACTTTGTGATGGTCAAGCCAGGTGTCGCGAAGCTTACGCTGGCAGAGTGTGCTGCTTGGGAGGAGCCGCGCCGTGCCCTCATCTCAGAAGTAGATAGGTAGTGATCTGATCTGTCGCTGCTGGCCGTGGTCGAGTCGATGGTCGGTAGCGAAGAATCCTGCGACGCGGTGGTTTCCTTCTGCGAAACAGTCGTCTCGCAGAAGGAGGCTGCGGAAAGGGAGATCTCGTCCACTCACACGGCCCGCAGCAGGCGCACCGGGCGTCGGCGGAGGGCGGCCAACGCCCTCTTCCAGCCCCCCTAAATGGGTCCAGCCAGGGGCGACGGATTCGGAGACGTCTGTCGCCCCCACACATCAGGATCCAAAGTGGCGGCGCGCGCGTAGTGTTCCACGCGCGCCCCACTTAGACGTCGCGGGGGGAGTCAAACACATCACTCCTCCCCTGACCCGAGAAGGCCCGCAGTGGCGGGCCAGCACCAGTCGGGGGTTGTGGAAGGATCGTACGTTTCCGCGACCCCCTGCGTAGGTGTGAGATGGAACACCAGCTGAGTGGTTTTTAGTCAGTAAGAGTCTGACAGACCCCGCCGCCGACGCCGCCCGCCCCAGGACATCCATGAGGATTTTCCAACCAGGAAAAAAAAAAAACCGAGCAAGAGCGAGTCGGACTCGCGCACCGAGGGTTCCGTACCATCATATGTCTTTGAATTTTCATCGGCGAGGCCTATATTCATCAGAGAATTTTAACACTTTGCACTGCGGTGTAAAATAATGCAGATTTATGTCAGCGCCATCTCTTGACCGATAATGGAACTAATGTAACTTTTGTTGATGATTTCTGAAAAAGTGTGCTATTATTTTTCCTGTAATCTTTACATAAACTTCTATCAGATAGAATAATTTCAGATTTTTCTCTTTGCAAACTTCGGAGATAAGGGGGGGTGCGGTATTTCTTTTTACATTTTTCATCAAAAGTCGAAAACTATGAGGCCTAAAAAAAAAGAAAAACTGTTTGATAATGTGCAAACTGCGCTCTTTCATATGATACCCCACACGCCCTAGTAGCCGTACTTCGAATTTTTCAGACCCCCTTTCAGTCCCTGTTGCAAAAAATACAATATATTTTAATTTATTTCTTATTTGCAAAACAGTAGGGCAAACGACATCTTAAACTATTCCAAATTTCAAGTTGATAGCATTAGTAGTTCTTGAGATATCCAGCTGTGACAAACAGACAGACTTAGTCTCACCATAAGGGTTCCGTCAGCATCGAGGAGCGGCCCCTTAGGGCCGAAGCTTGCCGGGTCAGCGGGATTGTCCGAAAGGGTTACCGCTGCATGACCCGGAACATAAAGGGCTAAGGAAGGAACACGGGTGGGTTTTAGTCAGTAAGAGTCTGACACTCCCTTCCGCTCCACCCAGAGCGGGAGGGGTCATCTGATGATTTCCCATCAGCAAAAAAAAAGGGTTCCGTTTTTACCATTTTGGTACGGAACCCTAAAAAGGTGTCGCGAAGCTACTAACTAGCCAATAAGTAAGAAAAGGGAATCTACTATCTATATAGGTACAAAAGGAATCATAAAGTCAATATAGGTCCTACTCCAACATTCATAGACCAACAACATCAAGGGACTTGAAGGAACCGATTTAGGAAGGCGATCCATAGATAATTCAAACAATATTTTTAAATTAATGAACTGCTTACCCTACTTACTACTACTTACTAATGCCTGAGTAATGTAGGTTAAACACTAAGCTATTTAGGTAAATTGGGATTCTCTCTGATATCCCATAATAGACCATGCACTGCATTAAAACACCACCGAATAACCGAACTACCACTACCACCAATAAGTATTTATGTATAGCACTGTATGACCTAAACCTGCACTTTTCTGTGACTTACCTAAGTAGTTCATTTTGACATAGGAAAGCGTGACATAAGTGCGGGTCACACGAGCTTTATTGTCACACGTCAAAAGTGCCCTAGGTGTCAAAGTCTGGCATGTAGTCGAACCGTGGCGTGCTTGGCACATTTTGGTTTGTCATCTATTTAAGACTGTGGCGGTCAAAAGGTTAATACACAGTAGATATCTATACGATACGTGTGACTTATGTAGGTAGTATAGTTACTGTCCGCCGTCGTTTAGATTCATGCCGTGCAATATAATGGACTTATCGTAAAGTACTATTTTGTCACAGCCAGCAGCGAGAGAATTCCATGATTGTTTTGCTTCCGTAGAGATAGTAAACTATAGACTACTGCATTATCTTCTTTTTCATTCGCACAAGAAAAAGGGAAAGATAGATTTTAATGTCTGTCCTGTCGGCTAAGCACATCAATGTGCACGACAAGTTTGACGTTTATGAATGAAATAATAAAAATTATGAATGAAATAATAAAAACTACACCGCGATTAAACGGAAAATAAGATCTTTTTTTTCGTGCATAATTCAATAATACTACGTCATTTGCGCAATTGTGAAAATGGTAAGGTGCAGTTGTAAAAATGATAGTACCTACTATGATGAAGATTGCCGGAATTTTTTGTCCCTTTCGGCATAGTAAAAACATATTATACTATGCTTTCGGTGACACGGATACCATGAGTCTATAGATTACTCTGTCTAGTGTCTACGTTTGCTTCGGTGCCTCGTTCAGTCACGTGGTAGACGTACCAGTAATGTAAATGAAGAAGCTAGCTACTATTTTAATGTTACCTACTGATATCGAGGTAAACGTATCTCTACCTACCTCCAACAAATCCCTAAAACAATAACCCTGATAGTGATTGCCTAAAATATTTCGTGACGTGAGTTTTAAATGTTTCATTTCAATACCTATGTTTATTTTTAAAAAGTAATATTTTAAGGCCCTGAAAATAATTTGTAAGTAATAATAGTGAAACAGGTAAAATACATGATTTACGGACCTTACTCATCACTACCGTCCTTTTTCATGGCTTTTTAGGACGGTTCTTAGGTAACATGAAAATGCGCCAACAGCTAGAATCAATCAAACAATTTGATCGAATGCCACAAATAATATTAATATAGCTAGAGAAAAAAAATCCCCTACGACTACTAAGATGTAGCAATTATAATGGGATAGTCTGTCAGTCAGCCTCAGATTATAGAATAAAGAGTCAGCTTCTTCGCAGTGAATTAACTTTAAAAGACGAAAGCTAACGCCATCTATTGATTGGTAAGGGAAAACATCGCTGCCTCTAGTACGCTACTATGTTTCTAGATGACGCTGGTATCGATATGTTAGGTCCTTCATAATACTCTCAATATTTTTAATTTACCGATTGTATTTAGTGTTTAAAAAAATTAAAAGGCACAAAATTATCACTATGTAGAGTGCTAGTTGTACTTACGTTCATATTTTTCTTAATTTTAGTTAATAAAAAAAGTTCTGCAACACATTCTAAAATGATGCTTTGCTTCTAAATTGTCTATGCTTCCATTGGTAATCAATCAACCAAGGAATCGAAGCTAAGGCGGGATAATTTAACTCACTGTGCGAAATAAAATAATAATAAAAAAACTAACTTATTTCCTTGCTTTTTATTGTAACGCATAGTTTTCGCTACATTATCATTTCATTGGCTCTAAGTATCTATTGTTTTAATAATAATAATAATAATATTCCACAACTATCACACAACGCCGTCTAGTCTCAAGCTAAGCAGAGCTTGTGTTATGAGTACTAGACAACTGATAAACATACTTATATATTTCTAAATACATACATATATAGATAAATTACACCCAGACACAGAACAAATGATCATGCTCATCACACAAACATTTGTCCTGGGTGGGAATCGAACCCACGACCTCCGGCATAGCAGTCATAGTCACTGACCACTAGACCAACAGGCCAGCCAACATCAAGTTTATTTACATTATTTATCTGATCTGGTATAATCAATAATTCCGCAAAATTTAATAAACTAATTTCTCAGAAATTCGGAAAATTATTACAGAATAATGCAATGATTTTTAAAATTTCTCTGCATCTCAAATCATATAAGCTGATCAGCCCCTTGCATGCCCCATGATACAGAATGTTACATAAAAACTAGTCGGACTCGCATACGAAGGGTTCCGTACCACAGGGCAAAAACGCCGAATAAAACACGTTTGTTGTATGGGAGCCCCCTTTAAATATTTATTTTATTTTGTTTTTAGTATTTGTTGTTATAGCGGCAACAGAAATACATAATTTGTGAAAATTTTCACTGTCTAGCTATCGCGGTTCTTGAGATGCAACCCTGGTGACAGACAGACGGACGGACAGACAGCGAAGTCTTAGTAATAGGGTCCCGTTTTTACCCTTTCGGTAAGGAACCCTAAAAATGTAAAATTGTAAATAATTGAATTATTATTCAGGACATTTTTAATGCTTTCATCATTTTCTTGATTTCGATTTGATTCGAGTCCCAGCTAGCCCAAATGCGTCGGTTGGTCGAATCCCCGGTTCTGCGGGCTCTACGATTGGTTCGCTCTCTCTCGCCCGTAGCGAATCCGTTTCATTTTTCATTAGCGCTCAATGCGTCCGCTACTGCGACGCGTTGTGGGTTGTGAATTTGTGACAGCCCGTTGTCTATGGGAGTGTTTGCTCGTATTGAATTGGTGACGAAATATTTCATGTTCGGTGAAATACGGGAAATTATTACATTTCTCGCATGACAGTGAATAAAATAAGCGTTTGAATATGGCGTTGGAGGGTGTGAAAAGTGAAAAAAGTGAGGAAAACAACGGCAACGTACCAGACGGCAAGGCAAACGGGATCGACAACAAAACTAAACAGGTACCGATATGACTTTTTAATTTATTTTTTTCACTGCGATTTTTCGCATCCTCTGACCACAGAGCCTCACCGTAAACTCGGAAGGACCTAAAGTTTCTGTTTATATTTTTTGGAGCGTCCATAACGCTGGCATTAAGTAATAATACCGGTTAATCGGAGCGGTGCGGTTGAGGCAAGGGTGTTTTCGCGCATCATGTATGACCCGGGGACTCAGGATAGGTGGTCACTCTAAACGGGGATATGACCTATTTCAGGCGAAACTATGCGGCGCTTTTTTCTGGGTTACTGGCCGATTTTCTGTCAAATATGATGTCATTGGTGATCATACCTAAATATATTTGTGTGCGGTTGTAGAGTCCGACCTACATGGTATGTTCGTACCTATATTTTTTCACACATTATTCGACGTCGTTTTTTAAGAATAAATTACAGCGTATTATTGATAAATATGTCATTGTTGCATGGTTCTTGCTAGTACTTGATAATAACTAATAGTACTTAGTACCCATTGCAGCTTCACTATTCATCAGTTCAATAATAATTTGTCTCAGATGTCAGTGATAATATCTTCACTTCTCATTGTTAACATCCACATACTTTTGTATGGGTTGTTTAGCCTTGTATCTTTATTAAATCTTCTTGAAGAATCAAGGCTGCTCAAGTTATGTGAACCAGTGAGAGTGAAATGGAAGTTGTAAACAATTTGGTACAGAACTGGACTAAAGACACAAACTGCTCAAAGCACCTAAGTATTCAATTACATTTCTTAAAAAAAAATCTTTAAAGAGTTTTTATGGCTGCTCTAGCTCTAGCATTTTTACCTCCAAATCTTAAAATGAAAAATATCAATAAAATCATTCAAGATGATTTTATCAAGCCTAATCTATAGAAATCATGACAGTAAAAACAAAGATGATAGAGTCGGCTATTAAGAAATCAGTGTAGGTGTAGGTATCAATTAAAGCTAATGGTATTTCCCACCTATTATAGCTAGCATGTTATGAAGAATATTTCTGTGGCATGTGCTAAAAAGGCCATTCTAATTGACCCAGTCTGCCGACCCAATTAGAACTATGGACATTACAACGAGATGTCAAATTGTCATCACCCACTCAATATTCTACAAGTATAATCTATCTTCTATCTATATATATAAAAGAAGAAACTGACTGACTGAATGAATGACTGACTGACTGACTGACTGACTGACATATCAACGTACAGCCGAAACTACTGGGTCTAGGAATGTGAAATTTTGCACACGGCTTACTTTTATAATGTAGGGGAGCACTAAGAAGGGGTTTTTGGAAATTCAACCTTTAAGGGGGTGAAAAGGGGGGATTTCGTTTGTATGAAAAATCTTATTCCTTGAGTTAATAAACTTGAAACTTGGCACGAATACTTATCTAAGTAAATTATTAAGTTTGGCATTTTTTGTTTTTCTTAACTACCCCCTAAAGGGGGATTGGGGGGTGTCAAAGTTTGTATGGAAGAATTTTAACGGGCTGTCCGATTAACTCGAAACTCAGTATTTATACTTAAGACCAAAAATAGAGAATAACGTGTATCAGGGTTTTTATAAAATGTACCCCCAACGGGGTGAAAAGGGGTAGTTAATTTTACAGGGGAGGATTTTACTGCGTGACTTGATTTACTCGAAAATTGGTATAAATAATCTTTGAGTCAAGTTATGAACACATCACAAATTATTTTTCGAAATTCCACCCCTGTGGGGGTGAAAAGCGGGGATACAGTTTATATAAAAAATCTTATTCATTTGGTTAATAAACTTGAAACTTGGCACGAAAGTAAATTATGAAGATTTACACTTTTTGTTTTTCTAAACTACCCCCTAAAAGGGGATTGGGGGGTGTCAAAATTTGTATGGATGAATTTTAACGCACGGTCCGATTAACTCGAAACTCGGTATTTATACTTAAGAACAAAAATAAAGAATAACACGTATCAGGGTTTTTCGAAAATCTACCACTAACGGGGTGAAAAGGTGTACTTAATTTTACAGGGGAGGATTTTACTGCGTGGCTTGATTAAGTCGAAAATTGGTATAAATAATCTTTGAGTCAAGTAATGAACACATCATAAACTATTTTTCGAAATTCCACCCCCGTGGGGGTGAAAAGCGGGGATACAGTTTATATGAAAAATCTTATTCATTTGGTTAATAAACTTGAAACTTGGCACGAAAGTAAATTATGAAGATTGACACTTTTTGTTTTTCTAAACTACCCCCTAAAAAGGGATTGGGGGGTGTTAAAATTTGTATGGAAGAATTTTAACGGGCGGTCCGATTAACTCGAAATTCACTATTTATACTTAAGACCAAAAATAACATGTATCAGGGTTTTCCGAAAATGTACCCCTAACGGGGTGAAAAGGTGTAGTTAGTTTTAGGGTTTTTCAAAACTTGACTCCTACCAAGGTGGAAAAGGGTAATAAAGTTTAAGGGGTGGATTGCTGGGAAATATAGTAGGAAATGCTGTATCCACTAGCACATAGCGCCACCAGTGGTTCGCAGAGCACTGGCTCCAGCGAAAGAGCCAAAATGGTCTCCGACACATGACCCTTTGCACGACAACATCCTTGTGCCACAAAGGCTGAAAAGCCGAAACAGTTTTTTAAAGTGTGTCGTCAACTCACTGGTGAACCATGACAAGAAAGACTGAAGCTGTGGCGAGACAGTCCTTTCTTACCCAAACCGTTCGTCCCACCCGCTGAAGACCTCCCACCTGGACGTGAGTAACCTTGGGTAACCTGGAAGTCTTTAAACAGACTCCGGACGCAGGTTAGCTGAAGTAAGGAAAACCTGTTCAGGTGGAGATTCATAGACGACTCCGCCTTGGAGTGTAAATGTGGTGCTGTTCCACAAACGATGGGACACTTAATATCGTGTCCTGCATGTCCTGTCAGCTGCACGTTATAGAAACTGGTGGACGCTGGTAATGGCGCCAAACAAGTAGCCGAATTCTGGGCCGAGTCCATTTAGATTGCTATCGACACGCTAAGAAGAAGAAGGGGTGGATTTTACTGCTTGCTTCCATTAACTCGAAAATGAGTAGGTATCGGTCTTTGAGTCAAGTTACGGACACGTCATCCCAAACGATTTTTAAAAAATCCACCCTTGTGGGGGTGAAAAGCGAGGATCCTGTTTATTTGAAAAATCTGATTCCTTTGATCTACAAACTTAAAAATTGGCCCGAATACTTATTAATCTAAATAAATGATAAAGATCATAAACATACATATTTGAAATTTTTAGAGGAAAGTACGAAATACACGCGGACGAAGTCGCGGGCAAAGTGCTAGTATAAAATATATTTAGCTTGTTTTTATTATAGCTATGGGCTGTGTTTTAAGTTTGTAAACAAACCAATGATTTTCATTGATGGATTGTAGATTGTGTACCTACTAAGAAATGTAGACTGGTTTTTAAAGCTAAAAAATTGCTATGCATAAAAACTCCTTCACAAATACTATTTATTGCCAAAGAGCGAGGAGATTCTATCCAACATGAATGGATTGTCTAGTCAATAGAATACTTCAAAAATAAAATTATAACAGGCAGAACATAAAACAGCTAAATCCACCATGGACAAACTCTAAATAGAAGAATTTCAAATGCTAATAAACAAATTATGATAAAACCTTTTTTTTTAAACCTACTTTTGACTGCCAAAGGCAGTCTAAACCCATTTTGCAATTGAAAACATTTATTGTGAAACATATTGGGTAGGCAGGTTTTTTTGTGACCCATTAAAAACTTAGTAACTATGGGTCTTCACTGAAAAATGTCAAAAGTTCATTTTGACCAGTTAAATGTTTTGGACTGTAACAGAAACATTGTTTATGTCATAGCAGTAAGACTTACCTACCCACACGAATAGCTACAAAGATTCATATTTTATACTAACCTGTCATCACTCTCGTGGCTTGCCCTTCATCATCAGCTATGTTATCATTTATTCCAGTTTCCATTAGATATCTGAAATGCAATCAGTATGTTTTGAATAATCTTGTATCCACAAAGCAATGTAAGAAATTCATTCTCTTCTTCCTTCCTTGGTCCTCTGTTTCTTGGGTTGGAAGCAATGTGTTTTGTCAGCCATCACCCTTATCATTCACTCCCTTTTCCTACATTTAATTGTGCACATAATAAACAGAATTCATACATTTTTCTCCCCTCTCCCTCCATCCACCAAAATTAAACGAAAAGAATATACAAAAAAAAAACCGCAATTAATTATGTACCTACCTTGTATTGGTCGTCGCAACCGCAAGCGTAGCTTTCGAGTGTAAAAGTCCACGAATCCCAGATTGTTGAGAGCTTCGTGGTACTTGCTGATGCTGTAGGCGCCGAAAGTACCAACTTCAGACCCGCTCCCTTTGATGGGAAACACCTTCATCGGAAGTTTCCGGGCGTGCGAACGTTCGTATTGTTTCAATGTCTTCAATGACTTGCCGTTTCAGAAAAGGAGACTTCTTAGCAGGTAGTCAAATCAAGATACTATTAGAAAATGCCTATAGCTTTAGTAGCCTCGATAAAAAACGGGAAAACTTGACGTTGCATTTGTAATAAATTACTCTGTAAAAAAACAATGGCTTTCTTGTTTTACATATTTTTAACATTTTTTCTTCACATTTTTTCCGTATGTACAATAACAAAATGAATTATGCCACAGAATAAGAAGAGATGAATTATGCCAAATCCATAAAAAAAAAACGTACAATGAACTATGGTCTTGCACGACAAAAGAGGCGAGGGGCAAGAAGACGGATGACGCAAAAAGTCGGCATCAAGATTCAAGGTTTTTTACAAATAACATCTGCTGCATTATTACACAATTCGAATAATGTCGCAATCAGGATAGCGTTGTCCTAATTCACATATTCATTTTTTTTAATGAACTATGGCCGTATTTATATTGCATGGTGGGTAGGCCACGGGCCTTGCTAATATCCTGTAACCTTGTGTTCGGGTTTTATATGGTCACTAACAGAAGTAACAGATGTGATTTTGTTACGTTAAATGAAGCTGAAAATGGGACAAATGAATTCTAAGGAAATGAGGAGCGTGACAGATACTCGTATGAAGCATTATCCAAAATCATGCAGTGTTTCAGAGACTGGTTGGAATGAGCTATAGAATTCTGGCAGATTCGAACTGTTTTATTAGATTACCGGTTTCTGTAACGATTTGCTAATGTTTTATAGGCAGTTGATATCCAAGATCAGTCGCCATGAGTCAGTCATCCAGTTGATACGAGACTAGATTCCTTTTTCCACTAGCGGAAAATGTGTCTAATAGAGGTCTCTATTAGACACATTTTCCGCTAGTACATTATCTAAATAGAGCTTTTATCCTTAATTTGCAACGATTGTTATGATTCTACGACTTCTACGACTGCGGTCAAGGTCGCCGCAGATCCATGACGTTATGATAGTACGTATTAGACACTGTGGGTACCCACAAGGCGTGGCCGACCCACCTTGCGGTTTATTCACTAGAAAAATCGTTATTCCAGCCATAATGGAACCATGAAGTTGGTAACTAAATGGCGATCCAATCGAATAACATTAAGCACAAAATTGCAGGGAGTAGACATTAAGTAAACTACATTATAGAACGACTTCTGTAAACTTGTAAAATAACCACCCATAGCAATTTTTAGATTTTAGCAAACGTGACCGATGTTTTTTCCCTTTCTACATTTGTAAGACGTTTATCGAATCAAAACAGGTCGAGCGACCTTGAGAGGTTTCTCCGCTTGACATGACGTCATCCCCAGAGAGGGTGGAGGGACCGGAGGGACCGAATTTATAACGTAAGTACAGTCAACAGCAAAAGTAGATGATCAAAATCATAAATTCAATAGGAGTCAAAACTGATTACGAATATATGGCAGCTGTACTAGTAGTAAATGTTTGGTATAATTTACAATCACATACTTTTGAATCACTTCGACGCCACACAGTTCTGACGCGAACTCCGTTCATTAGTATTGAATTTCTGATTTTGATCATCTACTTTTGCTGTTGACTGTACCATCCCCGAACTCTGTAACCGACAACCGAAGAGCTGTCACAATCTATAATATTATATGTAGAGGTAAAGTTTGTGAGGTTGTAGGGGTAATCTTCGGAACTACTGATTCCATCCCGAAAATTCTTTTGCTAATGAGAGCAGTGGTGGCCCAGTGGAATCGGCCGCGACTTACGAGTTGTAGGTCGTTGGTTCGAACCCAGACAGGCGCTTTACTTTGTGTAAATTATATCATCACCACTGCTCTCAAAACGGTGAAGGAAAACATCGTGAGGAAACCGGCATGTCCTAGAACCAAAAATTCGAAGACATTTGACATCTGTCAACCCGCACTGGGCCCGCGTGGTGGATTACGGCCCACTCCCTCTCACAGAGAGGAGGCCTGTGTCCCAGCAGTGGGAACATTAATTATCCCTGAGTGTCATAGGACTCATAGGCTATGTTTTATGTTAAAACGAGAAACTTCACGCGAACGAAGTCGCGGGGAGATGCTAGTTGATTGTAAATAGTAGGTATCGCTGGTGAATATATTATATGGAACCGACAATGCAGGGGAGGCCACGAAATAACATTTGCCAAAAACACAAATTGTCTACTAGCCTGAAAAAGATTAATGCCGTTATCTGTTGGGGTGAATTTGCTACTTTCGTATTTTGTTAGCTATAAGTATCTACCATACAGCAACAGTACCTACCTATAGCTACTACTTTGATAAAGAAATTGGGTTCGCATGTGTTATTTGTGTTCTCAATGAAAAGGAAATTAAAGTTACACGAAATTCGAAGCCATGAAGAAGCCTTACCACGGAGTACATCATACGGATGTTAAAGTTTCACAGAAAGGACCAACAAGATGTATCTTTTCTATCGTGAAAGTGCTGTTTACCAAACACAAACTGGAAATTGTGTAGAATATTGGCGAGGTTATAAATAAATACTCCGTAGCGAAGAGGAAGAGTGTAGCGTAAATGAATTGGATTATTCCACTAGAGCTCACGACACCCTTCTGTAATCCGCCAATGAAGTACACTTTATCAACCATGCAGCTATCGTTAGTAACACCATAGTGATAAAAAATGTCTGAGATATTTTAATTAAATTAACTAGCTTCCGCTTGAAACTTCTTCCGCATAGTGAATTTCCAATATTTCTTCCGTAGTCGTTATAAAACCTGAAGTACATATTTACTGATCAAGATATGAAAACTGAGCTAACAGATATACAGACACAGTAAATCAAATATTCTTAAGAAGATAAGAATAAGAAATTGCGACAGATAAAGAACATGAGTTTCACTTGAACGAAGAAGTCAACAATGTATGGCCGAGATGCAGAGCAGTTATGCATATCAATTGATCCATTGAAGCCGTAACAAGTATGTAACACTCTCATCGATAGTAGAGCCATTGTTGACAAACTACTATATTGAACTGCGCGAGCGCATCCGATGTTATATGTCATCTGGATGTTAATGAATTTGTTAACACCTTAACTGATACCTGTTGATGTACACAAGATGATTAAAAGATAAAAATAATGATTTGGACTTTTTGTTTAATTAACTTTCTCTAGTTACTGTGCAGTGTTGGTTAATGTTTTTATTGTTTATCAGTCAATAAAGGCTTCTATTCAAGTGTACCATTTGTCTGTGCCTTTTAATCTGTTTGTTTTCGTATAGTTTGTCCGATGCTCTGTTTTGCTTCGAGTGAAAGTGTTCTCTGACATTTTGTTATTGTCGGCTGGCCGGCAGTTTATTTTAGTACCTACTAGATGAAAGTAAAAAGGTAGAGCAGATTAACAGACGACATTTATAAAATGCCGAGACGGCTAGCCACTTAGAGAAACTATTCAGTACCTATGGTATCCTGATAAGTCTAAATTACGGTAGATTTCAATAAAAGGAAATTTTCTTTGATACAACTTTCTTTATACAATTTCCTTAACAGTGAATCAGACGGTTAACTTCCATGCAAAATTGTATCGAAGGAAAAATCCATGACGTACCTTATAGTACGTCGAAAATAATCGATCGGTTACCAATACCCGTACGCGTGCACAACAAGTGGAGGGTTATTTCGGTAGTGTTATCTAAACATGCCACTGTTTCAGATATAACTTGATCTTAATCACCTGCTCCTTCTATCTGTCATCGCACACCCATGTTTGAAGATGAAAAAGAAAAACTTATACTTACCCATCCTTACTTTTTTAACAATATCTAGCAATTTGTGTAATAGCGTGTCGTGATATAACTGTATGCGTGACTACAAAAGATACATTCAAGTGACCGAGTGCTCAACCGAAAGAACTATTATGTCTACCAACAACCGTAATCCGGTTTCCTTAAATTCACATTTGTTTTCACGACTCTTCACGAGTCATTTGGGTTAGCAAGTTGAGAACTGGTCTCGTCTGTAATGGCATGGCGGTGCCTGCCTGGCTAATTTCGTTTCCTTTACGACCGTTTTGTTTACATTTTTACACGAGGGAAATAGCTTGTCTACTGACCTAGTATCGATTTAACGCGTTCTTTGTGCAGTTTATAACGTTATTAATTACTAATGAGAAGTGTATTTCAGGCTATTTTAGACGTGACTAATATGGGCCAAATTTAATTGGTGAGGCGTCGAAATTGTTAGATCATCATCTATAGTTTCATGTAACTTTATACGAGTACGATCAAGTACTTTCTTTATAGCGGTATAAATAAACGTTAACTGCTCGAACTATTGGAAGTGACATTTTATGTACGATCCCAATTTCGTAGTTCCACCTATATCAAGTTTACTTGCCCATTAATGTCTCTATCAAATCCACCTATTATAGTCTAGAATTGTGTAGACAATAAAACGAATGAAAAGTAATGTAAAGGAGAGAGAAAATAAACTCCAACAAAGTTATAGTTTTAATATTTGCCAACCTGCTCGCGTAAGGTTTAGACTCAGACCAATATAGCTGTCGAGCGTCCTTTGCTAGACAGATGGTTGCTATTTGCGCGAGCAATGCCAAATGAGGGCGATAGCTCTCCGGATCGTTCATGGCTAACTGCTCAATTATGCCTTTTGAGGTAAGAAAAAGTGCCAAAAGACTAAATTAATCATTGTAGCTTAAGAGAACTTATATTTGCTATACAAACGTAGACCACTAACAACTACCTATATTTTTCTTTCCTAAACAAAGAGCAGTAAATCACTACGTATTACAAATCCCTAACGTAAAACCATGCTCTGTCTGTTACTGACCGCATCCGTAGTCTCCACTTTATCCAGCGGAAGGTGGCAGTGCGTGACGTCATCTGATGGCCAGCCAAGTGGAAATAAAACAATACACCATGGTTACCGGCCCCATGGTATTACCGCTCTAGATTGTTTTTTTGTATACCTACTGAGTTTTTAACATCCTAAGTGAGACTTGTTTTATTTTATTGTTAAAAGTTTCTGATGCCAGTTTTGAGCTGGTGAGTTGGTGGCTTAGTTACAACAGTGCCAAGAATTATTTCCGTTCAGGAGTAATATGCACTTGAATATGCCAGTCGTCATATACTAAGAAAATTCATGTCTTGGCGATGTTGATGTTTGCCATCAAATGATCACTATATAATTATTTACACAATACTGAGGATAAGTACTTACTGACTGAGATCATAAGCTTCTATGCCAAAATTCATTTAACAGATCCAATAGCGTTGACTCTGAAGTATGAAATAATTTTAGCAGGAATTCGCTAGCTAACGCATAATTTCAAGGCGATAACTAATCAATTCTTACCAGTCATAAAATTGGAATATAAATATTAGCTCGTATCCTTTGCATCATGAATTTTGTTACCCGTTTGGCAATTAATGGCATCTGAGCAAATAACGGATGCCGTTTTAAAATTATGTTATTTCAGCGATGGCGTGTTCATTTGAGTCCCATTTCACAGCGTTGCGGAAGTGCTGCTCTGCGATGGTGTAAACTAATATTGCAAGCCAAGTCATCCTCAGAGAGTGCATTGAGACGGCTACTGGTAGCACCGGTCACGTAATGTTTTCCGGCCACCGCTAATAGAACTTTACCGTTGCCGCGCACATGATTTCACACTGTTTGTTTTCTTACCGGGGTTAATCGTTATTTAGCCACATTCAGAAAATTACTTGGTTCTAAAATATGTAGATATAGAATATTTCCAATTGAGTACTTCATACTTTTTGTTATGATGGCGGTATAGTACAACTTTATTGGCTGGCGTAAATATGTGGATAACTTGGAACTACTTGCAAGCTAATGTTTCGATGAGCAACAAGCACTAAACGTTTATTTTAATCTCGCTAATTGCGTAATAAATTTTATGGATGACACTCCCTTTGCGTGTGCAAAACCGCAAATTAAGATTTGTAACAGCATTGTCGCCCTTCAACATCATCAAGTAATACCATAAATGTGTTGTGAAGGTGACACGAGCTTCAAGACCAAGTTCGTAAACGGCAAAAAAAGTTCATGCTATACCCAAAATTAGAACGTTTGTAAATTCGGCCATGGCGCCGCCGCCGTCTTATAACATCGTCTTCATTATGTTAAACCCTCATCTGAATCACCATCATGTTAAACCCTCGGGCTTCGTGAGGGTTTTAGGGGTGCTCGCTCACCTTGCGAGCTGATGTTTGCTGATGATAGGTCATGCGAACCCTCGGGCTTCGTGAGGGCCACAGTGACACTATCTAGGTTCCCTACGTTCTCAAGGTCTGACCGAAAAATTAAACATAGGGTATCGGTTCACCAAATGTTTGTTTTATTCCACTTTGGTTACATTACAAAATGTTGTCTTATGTCTTCTATATTGTTTTCTCATTTGAACCTTATTGCATGCAAGCTATATATAATCGGCGGAGAATCTCGACACCGAGATCTAATTTTTGAACTCAAATAAAAAGTGCCATCTATCGGTTCCGATATGAACTAATGTTACAAACACAGTTGTAGTGCGACATTGATTTGCGGCGATGTTGCCACTGGCCGATAGATGGCTGTACATTCCGCCCACCAAGGACATTTTGTGCAACATTATGTCCTTCCAATGTTAAAATTTACATGTGGTAATCAATGCTTAAAATTATCACTTAAAACTACTAACAATATTCTTAGGCAATCGGCAAGACACACAGTTTTGATGTAGGTCTTTTAAATAAGGAACCATTACTGCGAAGTGTGACCACTCGTGTAAGCTTGTCGAACCCCGGATGTTTTTCAACCACTCTGCCAAGAAGCCACCGACAAGGAGGTAAGTGGTCCTCTTTGATTAGAACGATATCCCCTACGTTTGGTTCAGGATTTTGCTTAGACCACTTATAACGATGGAGCAGTGTGGTCAAGTATTCGTCTGACCAACGACGCCAGAAATGTTGTGTCATCCGTTGGACTAAATGCCACCTCTTCAAGCTAGAAATATTCGCCTCTTCATAGTTATGGTCAGGCGCGTTGACAATTGGTTCGCCCACAAGAAAATGCCCTGGCGTTAATGCGTCAAAAGTGTTTGAGTCGGTCAATCTACACAAGGGACGTGAGTTCAGGCATGCTTCTACTTGGCTTAATAAAGTAGACATCTCTTCAAAAGTTAATGTTGAGCTACCTATTACCCTGTTTAAATGTTTCTTACATGACTTTATTCCGGCCTCCCATAATCCGCCAAAGTTCGGAGCATGTGGTGGAATGAAATGCCATGTGGTACCTTCAGTTGCTAAGGCCGCTGCAATTTCCTTAGACATACCTGATTTTTCCGAGCGAAGTAATGTGTCTAGTTCTTTAGAAGCACCCTGAAAGTTTGTACCGTTATCACTCCATATATCCTTGCATTGACCGCGTCTTGCCACAAACCTTTGGCACTGCGGCTGCACCATTCTTGGCTGTTCGAGCTATGCAACAAGTAGCATACGACGAAGGAAAAGATTATCCTCTTGCAGCTGAGAAAACACTAAATGATTTTTACGTTGATGATCTTATGACAGGTTGTGAAACAGTAGAAGAAGGAATAGAAATTTGTACACAAATGGAAGAAATGCTAGCCAAGGCAGGGTTTGAGTTACAGAAATGGTCGAGTAACAGCAATAAGCTTCTAGCAAAAATTATAGATGGGAAAAATAAGGACATGGATCGTGCGGAACAGGGAATTTGGATCAAGCAAGATGAAATATTAAAAACACTAGGACTCACCTGGAATCGAAGCTCCGACACCTTCCAGTATTCAGTTCAGCTGCATCCAGTAGAAGAACCTGTAACAAAAAGAAAAATGTTATCTGACATTGCAAGATTATTCGACCCCTTAGGGTGGGTCGCTCCAGTTATCGTGAAAGCAAAAATGCAAATACAAGCATTGTGGATTTCGGGAATTGGATGGGATGAAGAAATTCCTACTGTAATAAAAGACGAATGGCTTACTTACCGACATCAGTTGCAAAGTTTAGCAGAGTTTTCAGTACCGCGATGGTTGAAGATGAAGCACGGTGACAAACACATCGACTTGCACGGATTTTGTGATGCGTCCAAATCAGCATACGCCGCGGTTGTGTATGCTCGGGTAGTCGATGCTAATGGTGGAGTATCAGTCACTCTTCTAACTGCTAAAACTAACGTTGCACCTATAAAAACTGTCTCAATTCCTCGGTTAGAACTGTGTGGGGCAGTGCTGTTAGCAAAACTCGTATCCGAAATATCGTTAGTCATGGGAATCAATAAATCTGACTTGCACTTTTGGACAGATTCAGAAATTGTATTAGCTTGGTTAAACAGTCACCCCAACAAGTGGAAGACCTTTGTCGCTAATCGCGTATCGGAAATTTTATGTATAAGTGAACCACATCAATGGAACCATGTCACTTCAAAAAACAATCCTGCTGACTGCGCATCACGGGGTATGTGCGCCTCAGAGTTCATACATTTGAAAATATGGTTGGAAGGTCCTGAGTTCCTCAAAGACACGGTGATTGCAACGGGTAAACGTAAATCAGTTTCAACTAATATAGAGGAAATAAAGGTACATGTAGTGACAGACGATAATTTTATTTGGGATAAATATTCATCACTTACCCAGCTAGTTAAAATGGTAGCATATTTAAGACGTCCTTTAGAGTTGAGAAAACCGAAGGCTGAAAGAAGGAGTCATCAATTTATAATGGCAGAAGAATTGCGATTAGCTTTAGAGACAAGCATTAGGGTATGTCAACGGCAAAGGTTCGAAGCGATAATTCTGGATCTGCAAAAAGAAAGGCCTAAGAGAAAGATGTATAAGTCATTAAATCTTTACCTCGATTCCGTTAAAATCCTGAGGGTGGGCGGTAGATTGGAACGTTCCAATCTTGACATGGATCGTAAAAATCCAATATTGATTCCAAGTGATACTCATTTTACCAATCTCCTAATCGCCGACGCACATCATAGGAATCTTCATGGTGGTCCTCAACTAATGCTTAACTACTTAAGCACCAAGTATTTTATTCACGGAGCTAAGAGGTTGGTTACTGCATACGTGCGTAAATGTGTAATTTGTTTACGTTATGCAGCATCTACAAAACCCCAATTAATGGGTCAATTACCACCAGCACGGGTCATACCTAATAGACCGTTTAGGAGCAGTGGGGTAGATTATGCTGGTCCTATTCAGCTAAGGACATCAAAGGGCAGGGGTCACCATGCGTATAAAGGATACATATGCTTATTTGTCTGCATGGCGACTAAAGCTGTACACATTGAGGTCGTAAGCGACCTAACAACAACGGGGTTTCTTGCCGCTTTTAAAAGGTTTGTGGCAAGACGCGGTCAATGCAAGGATATATGGAGTGATAACGGTACAAACTTTCAGGGTGCTTCTAAAGAACTAGACACATTACTTCGCTCGGAAAAATCAGGTATGTCTAAGGAAATTGCAGCGGCCTTAGCAACTGAAGGTACCACATGGCATTTCATTCCACCACATGCTCCGAACTTTGGCGGATTATGTTGAATTCTTGTAATTGGTTGTAAACCGTTTTAATTAAAGAATAAATAAATAAATAAATAAATAAATTATAATATTTTGACTCGGATGAGGCGTTTTATAGAAGCCATCGAGATGAGTTTGACCTTATTTTCGTTGAATAGACTTTTCTGTTTTTTCGCCCTTAGCGCCTGGTCGCCTTTGCTGCTTACTCTCTTTTTATGTAGAGAAATGGTCCGCGAATAAAGATCCAATAAGATGAAAATATAAAACATTGGTGTTGTACCGCAAGGGTCGACCTTGAGTTTCGTTTTAATTGTGTTTTTTTTTAAGATTATGATATTGATTTGGCATGATAAATTAGATCGCTTATCTTTATTGACGTCTTGTTTTTGATTACGCATTATTAATATTTTGTGTGTCATTATATGATCGGTATTATGTACGATATTTACTTATAACACATGCACGTCCGTGACCGTGCATGCAATTTGTAGTTTAGTTTGAACTTTGACTATGGGTTGAAATAAATATGACACCACTAATAATAGGAAATCATGTCTGAACACGAAGCACGACAGCAGCATTCAGATAAAAAAATAGTAGGCATCGTGGCAATCTCGAATAGAATTAAAGTTCCGGGACTCAATTTGCATAACAATGAAGCAGAATGCATTTTAATTTAAAAAAATCTCACTCCGGTGCGGTTTTGTGCAGTTACCATTAACAATGCAGTCATTGAAACGAGAGGGGTAACTCGCAGGGAATGAGACAGTTATTCACAATAAATTGCTCTAGATTTGGCCGGAAATTAACGAAAACGAACTGAGTGGGAGGACAATAAATCGACCCCATCGTGTGCTCTATCATAAGAAAAATTATTTCATCCTGTTACCAGGACCTCGTGTACTGCACAATTTGGTCATTTGTTTTATTAGTCGCAATCTCAAGTCCTTGTATCAGATCTCGGGTTTCATATCACCTATAAAATTTTATGAACCGTAATCTAGCAGTGCCGAACACAATAACACATTATCACTTCTCTGAAAACAGAATCATTTCAGTCATTTAGCGACTTTACATAGAAACTAGTATCATTTTCTTCTAAAGCATCATTTAATGAGCGTCTTCCCTGTATGGAGAAATAAATGTTATCCGATATTAATTCAGTACCTCATACATAAGCAGTCAAAGCAAGTTGTCTGACGCCGCCACTTCGCATACCATCAGAGTTTAATCAACGAACGGATATTATGGTACTGGGATGCTGTTAGTTGATTTATGTGCACACATATCCGTGTCTAATCAATTTTCACTGTAATAACACCTGCTATTGTCATTATTATTATTAAATCTCTATTGCTTTCCATCAGCCGTGATCGGGGTCAAGAGCGGGCCCATTTAGGAATAAAAAAAAAATATTGAGAGCATCCTTGTGTTGTTTTTGCCATCGACTCCTACAGTCATTGTATTTTTTTTTCATTTGTAGCGACGATTAGTGGTAGGTATTGAAAGGTTCTTCATAAATGTATTCTCCAAGGTTGCTAATCTGCTATCAATCATATTTATTTATTTCCTCTAGTCCTATCCTATAAACAGTGACGTCAGTGATGCAGCGTCCGCGCAGCCCAATCAGTAACATTTCGACCGTGTCAAGTCCGCAAATAAACTTGTGATGCAATACACATTTAGAACTTATAAATGCTTGCTGACCAAATGGATGAACTTGTAAAATATTTTTGGCATCTAATAATATTGAATGTACCTAAATAACATAATTATGGGTCACACTAGATAAATATTGTGATGTGTGTGGCGATGTGTCAACTGTGTAAAGAAATATTCTGGTTCGTGCTTTGTCCAAAGAATTTGATCAGTTCATTCCTAGTCAGTTTATCGAACACGTTTTTTTATGTCCTGAGTAAGAACGCATATTTGAATAAATTAAGATAACCGACAAGGTCGCCCACTTGTCCTGGAGGCACAATCGAACAGCCCAATCGGTGTACAATTGCTAAGTAGAAAATTTCCACAAGCTTGTAAACATACAGGAAGAAAACACAGCAGTTCGCCAAGAAAAGCGGAATGGAACACATACACTTTTGTGTGGCATAACAATATTTATTTCGAGCGAATGATGTAAACAGTATAACATAACCGGTTGTTTCGGCGGACACCGTAACATAATGGCTTTATGATACGGGTTTTACATGTTTAAGTGGTCAGTAGCACTACCAGACGAAGATTTTTCTGTGTAAAATTTGTGTAATTAAATAATAGATCTAATGAGAGAATTTCTCTAATAGTAAAGCTTTATATTTTCTATCGAGCTTATGATGAATTGATGACATAAATTGATAGATAACTCAGATTTCATATATGTACCTCTCAAGTACTTATACAGAATACTTAAATCTTTAAATATTTCATTGGTAAAAGCCATGTTAAAGCCTTTTTAATTTACCATTACTTGCTTAAAGACTGCGGATAAAGCAAGCGCTTTTTTATATTCTCGCGGAGAAATACACACTGGGATTTATTACCATAATAATATGCGGCATAGGGAAATTAAATATTAATAAGCAACACCGCATCATCTATGACGGTAGTTTTAATTTCACATATGTAGCGCAGCGTAGCGTGACAGCTGCGACAATTGCATTCAGTCTTCATTGTTCCATGGTCCATGCAAAAGAATCGAATATTGAATATATGTCGTCACGGTTTATTGCACGCACGCTATTATTTACCGAACGTTTGTCATGGGATTTATTGGATCAAATGACATCTTGTACAACTGGGGCGATGAAAGCAACGTGTGAATTCGGAAGCTCAACATTTTTTTCATATCGATGTTTTACCGCTATTTACATAAGTAATGTCCCGTAAACTCACTTACCACTTTCCTTTACCAAATTTCACTATTTTTATAGAAAATGAGTTAAAATGGTTTTTCATTCTGAATTGCACTACTAATATGCACGCATTTCTCCATAGATCCACACAATATGTTAGCGTAACCATTATTTGCACTTTCTCGTCTAGTCTTGAATTTGTTTTACATTGTATGGGGTACGGTACGGGTCCGGCAGGTGTCTAGTCTTAGTCAGAATACTTCAGTTATAACAATAGAGAGTAAATATAGGCTCACGGCAGCGTTTACCTCATCTAGATGAATTTGCGCTTCCGAGATACACGCAAGAATGTGATATTTCTTAGTTAGACGATGTTCTAGTCATTGAATATTTATTTCCATTCTTAATGCAATTAAAACACGAGCTATTTTAATTATAGCTGTGGGGAAGATCAGAAATGTATGCATATCTAAAATTAAAACCGCTCCCAATTCCCATTGTAATTGGCAGGGTCACTAAAGGGGAATAGACGACAGCCGTGGGAAGACCCAGATAAATTGTTCTATTTTATGAATGCCTAAACATGTAGCTTGCACTGATGATATTATCAGTGCATCCTTGTCTGAAATGTTTTGTATATAAGCTATGTAGCTTTTCCTTAGATAGATGGAAAGATACAAAACTACTTTTAACCTACATTTTCATCTCGCCCTACGAAGATGGCAGCTGCGCTCGACCGCTTTGTAGCTAGACTAGGCCTAATTTTCAAGAGGCCTGAGGCCTGCAGTCGATAGTGCTTAAGAAAGCTCCGTAGATTTGATTTATGTTGTATGTCAACCGTCTGTCGGATAGTTTTCAATATCTGCAGCTTGTTTGGCGAAGCTTATAATAAAGACTTTGATTAATGCTTTTTCCGCATAATTTTGCAACGCTATCTCGTTGATATTGATAGTCCGAGATAAGGCATATCTTAAAATCATTAAAACATTTTCATTCATATTTATTAGAAAGACAGAAAATTGATTTGTACATTTCAACGTTTCTGTATTATTACATCTAAAAAGGTTAAATACTAATAAAATAGATTCGTCAACATTATAAAAGCCAATAAAATCCCTCTGGGTATCCTTTGTACCCATTATGTTACTGTATCTTTATCCAAAGGTAAAATCAATACCCATTGCTTTCTATTCATGCTATTTGGTTGTTCCGTTCAGGAATTCGTTTTCGAAATACTTTTATTTTTCCTCTTGTTTTGATATCTAGGTCGAGTAATCATTACAGAAAGCGTGGAATGCAAATTAAATTTTGATTAGCTAGCTCCAGGTTTTCTTATTTTGGGGCAGGAAGGACCAGAAATTTTGCGCCAAAACTTCTAATGAAATTGTTTTGAACTGTCGAATTTCTGAGAGACGGCGCGAGCGGTGGAATTCCAAACGTCATTAATAATATATCATGTTTTCTGACGTAAGTAGGTTAGGCACGTGTAGTCTATGGTGGGGACTTAACTCTCCCATCCTTTATCATACATTAAGAAACTAAAGGATTATTTCAAGCTTCCGTATGTATAAAAAACCGTTACTAGGGATAATTTAATATTTAGGAAGAAGCGTGTCCAAGAGAAAAGGAGAGGAATATTTTTCACAAAATTTATTGCCTTGCCTGTTCTTTGTATAGCCCCTTGCCTGTTCTTTGCACTTAGTCCATCAGTCACATAACACCACGTGCGTTTTTTTCCTATTTTTATTTCCCACACGTTGTGCTGGAAATATTTCTTTGGACATATGGCCGTCATTATGTGACATTACTCGAGCACTCAACTCGCGTTTCCAAAACAAAGGGTTAGTACTTACTCTACATTTCGAAGTACTTAATAAAACAATTTTACTACCACTAAAAGTCTAGACGTAAATACATTTTCATGCAGACGCAAGAGCACAAGTGTCAAGGTTCTGAACTTAAGTCTTAGTCAATTTTGCCATTAAAATATTGTCGAAACGATCGTTACTCAGCATCTTATAAAACTAAGTCCTCCGTACCACCATTTTGTAAGTTCTTTTAAACCCAAAGAGAATTTGATACAATTTCCACAACCATTTTAGGTGTTTTAATTCTCCAAATCCGTTGGCCGTTGGCCGCTAGGGGAATTATTAATTAGGATTTATGATTAATCCGGAATTAATAACACTTCGGGTACCTAATAACGTTTCAGTTTGAGAAATATGGTACTTGTGTTCTTATATATTGTTGTGTCTACAGCATTATGTTTATGGTGGGTGAAAGAAACTACTGCGGGTGTGGCAGTTTGGAGTTATTTATTACTATTTGTCAGAGTATTTGTGTTTTTTCCAGTGTTTTTCTGTTCCGAACGTTAGGCTGAGGCTACAGTAGGCAGCGATTTGCGACGCGACTGGAAGAGCGAAATGAGAAAAACATGGTATGCTATGGCGTATTTTCTAATAAATTCGCTTCAATTTCGCTGATATGTTGATGTAGCCGATGCCGTGATTACAGTAATGTTGTTCCTATCGCATAAATAAATCAAAGATCGCTAGTAATATTTGATGTACGGTGTAGCCATATACGCAAAGAGAATATAACCACGGTTATATTGTCGTTGCATATACGTGAGCATTTACTTGTTTTAATCGCTCATGTGTCGCAGGTCGCGTGGCGGCCTAATGTAGGTTTAGCCTTAGGGTTAGGTCACCTTTGGAATTGCTTTTCGTGAGCAATAGCATAGAATTAGCGTGTTATTTTGACGTTTATTTTATTATATTGCTTGGCATTACTGACGTTATTATTTACGATAGATTTACACAATGTATTGTTATTTTGTACAGACGCCAGCACATCAAGCTACTACAATCTGTCAAATTTCTTTAATAGATTTTCAACTTTATCGCTAAAGCTTATGGTTCAAAGTTGATTGGGAAAATTTGACAGTTTCGGGTAGCTTGATGTGCTGGCGTCTGTACATAGACACCTACCATACTCTATTACTTTGATGTTATGTTAAAAGTACACTCGATTTGATCTTCACTGAATGTCTTTTTGTAGCGTTCTAAATATCAACCCCTTTATTCATAAACGTTGTTTAAAGGTATGTAGTGATTAGCGACTGTTCAACCATACATTTTTGACGTTTAGACTCATCCATACTCAAATTCCAATCTCGGCGAGGGGGCCAGGAGTCCATAGCACAGGGTATCCTAGTTTGTATTCCTGACTCCCACAAGTCCTAGTACCTACAATATTTTTGTAACACCTATATTTTACTGTAATTGTACTTTGTGGGATAAAATAAATACATTATTATTATTATACTATCCAATCCATATCCATACTAATATTATAAATGCGAAAGTGGGTCTGTCTGTTACCTCTTCACGCTTAAACCGCTGAACCGATTTAGATGAAATTTGGTACAGAGATAGTTTGAGTCCCGGGAAAGGATACTTTTTGTCCCGATATTCCCACGGGATCGACACTTATACGGGTGAAACCGCGGGGCGCTGCTAGTCGTTTATAAATAAACCCCTTGACACGGTAATGTTATCTACATTACCGTGCCCTTGATGTTTAAAACTTCTTGGTTCTTAATTGTAACAGTTAAGTTCCGTTGACTACTAGTTTTTTGACCATTTTTACTAATGCGTGTTAAGAGTGAGACGAAACGGTACGATCTTTTATGGCAATGCTCACAGAACACGCGCGTCGACTCGCGAATGTAGGACGATGCGCTCACGCAGGCCATGCGCGGTTTCTTGAAGAAATTGCTCGTTCAAAATGTTTATAGGTAACTGATAAACTGCGTACAAATAAAAAACCGGCCAAGTGTGAGTCGGACTCGCACACGAAGGGTTCCGTACCACAAGGCAAAAACGCCGAAAAAAATACGTTTGTTGTATGGGAGGGATTTTATTCTTTTTTTAGTATTTGATGTTAAAGCGGCAACAGAAATACATCATCTGTGAAAATTTCAACTGTCTAGCTATCACGGTTCATGAAATACAGCCTGGTGACAGACGGACAGTGGAGTCTTAGTAACAGGGTCCCGTTTTTACCCTTTAAAAATAGACTGGTCATTCGTTTTACTGGTCTTTGTTGTTGAATAAATGTACGTAGATGATTTAGTTTGAGGATCCAGGGGCGACTTGGACGAGTGTTAAAGCTGGTTAAAAAAAAGTTCACTCAAAAGGCATTTCACCCAAACATGTTCTCCGGATTCGTGTCATCATAATCTCTGACGTCACAAACTAACCCTGTTGGTTCACGTGTGCATTGCGGGTGGGTGGTACATTGTCATGCAAACTGCATCGGCGATCGCTTTCCACTGCATATTGATAAGAAGCTCGCCATTTATAAGGCAAAGGGACAGGATGTTCTGGGTTAGGTCAAAATTGTTTATGGAACTAGAATTACCTATAGGAAGTCTTTGTGGCAAGTAAGTACCAAAATTAAGTGCATTCAGTCATTAATTTAATTAGGTATTGATAATCACTTGCTGGCCAATTCCCGGAATTAAAAACGTTCTAAATCTAATCGTCGCAATCTCATCTCAATGACAATCAATGTCAAAAACTTGTTAAAAATGTACCGAAATTCCAGCTATTTTTGACAGATCGAGACAGATCTACGAAAATTGCCCCTTATTACTCAATCTAGTAATATCTAAATGTTTACAAAAAACGTACTAGCTACTGAATAATTTGTGGCATATGTTGCATGGTGTATTGGTATCATTCGAGGTTTCAGTTTTTTCTATACCGAAATTAACTCCAACAAGACTGACAGGATAATCATAGCAATTATAATTTACAATACGACACCAATTCCAAGTGGATATGACGTCTGTATCTGACTTTCTCCGTAACACCAAGTTTCGTTAACAAGGAGTTGCTTAGCCATCAGATAAACATGATAAATTGTTATTGCGATCCATGGTTTGCACTTTCATGTTGATCATTAGGTCCTTTCTCTTTATTGTCTTACATTGCATTATCTAGACCAGAAATCAGCTGTCAACAGTGAACTACTATCTCTTACTTATGGACAATACGTTTTAGTTTCCTTTGTTAGACTTACAACGACGGTAGTCTGAAAGTCTAAAGTAAAAACAAAATGTGTTTTGCTTATTTCTCGGTTGGTATCGTAAATGTCATCGTACGGGTTACCTAACTGTTCTAGTAGCTGAAAGATACAATTTATGTCGGCGTCCTGTGCGATTTCTGGAAAGTCTTTCTTTGACATTGGCCCCAGACTCTGTCACTCCAGTATTTTTGCACCAGTTTACAATGACTTTGCTGATATGAATTTGTGTGTAACGTAATTACAAAACCTAATGGAAGCGCGCAACAAATGTAATTAATCCATTAGGACTGTTAGTGACAGCTTCACGTGACACTCGGTCCTGACATGCGTGACAACAAAATGTTTCAAAGAATTACATACTTGCACAACGCAACACTGTTTACCGCCATAAATAAAAACCAACAAATTACTTTTTAAAGGCCAATAAATATTAAAATGTATGAAACTGACGGTTTCACATGGGGTGCGCTTAAAATAAATGTCAGTGAAATTCGACCTTTTCATAATTTGTCTGGTGAACGCTTGGAATCTTGTAGTGCATAAAAAAGGTGAAGCACTTTCGCTGATCACTTTCGCCTTCACAAAGTATAATAACAGTGCGTGATTCACTTCACTAGACATTGCGATGTAGTCTAGTCTACCATCGGCATCGGCAAGGCACTTCACACAGCTAATCAGGAATTATTTTTCAGGCCAGGGTTCAATCAATCAATCACCCATCGCAGTAGACGTAAGCTTTTCCAAAAAAGGAGATAATGCTTGCAGTTGCGAGTCGGTGATCGCAGAATACTTAATGATGGTATATGAATCGCAGGGTTTATCCTTTCAATATATATCTATACCTGCATCCTTTGTAATCAACCTAATGACAGAAACATGTCAACTTAATTCTTAATTGAATTCCAATTAAGTAGTTCCCGCAGGCGTTGCATGGACTAATTGTTTCTAATCACTCATGTGTGTTCCACTGCATATGTTATTACCGTAATGGTTTATTGTAATCCAATCAGCGAGTCCTGAAATGGGTAAACTTTCTCGCTTGGGGAATACCTTTGTTGGTATTCAGTTTGCGAGTTCACAAAAAATAATAAAAAACAATCACAAATACTAGCTTTGGAGGCAAATACATATTGTGTTCACGACCTTTTGGTAAATAAAGAAGCCAGAAGCATTGTCAATAAAAGGTAAAACAGAGTAAATAACCCCCAGGAGATTGAAGTGGGTTCCTTACGTCGTGAATAAGAAACGTATGCAAATATGTACTTAGAATCATCCTCGAAAGTTCATAATATCTCGTTGACGAGACAGATTTATTGAAATTAAGAAAAGCTCATGAATTATTCTTCGCGTGGCATCGCTCTCGCACCTTAGACGCTGCGTTATTGCAAAATTATACCGCCATATTAGGTGACAAGCCATCCGTGCGACTGTTCTCGACCACTGACAGTGTAAGGAAAGGTATGGAGTACAGTTACCAATTGAAATGACATGTGACAGTGCCGTACCGTATCGTAGACTACTCACAGTTTACATGACATTTCCTCTTCTATACCCTCGTGCCCATTGTTTGTTTTATCAGATAATATAGTAACAGTACATAAGCGTTGGTTGGACATTAATTAAAGATTTTTTATTTAATTGAAGTTGCTAAAGTGAAAGTTATGTAAGTATTTACAATATTGTGTGGGCTTGAAAGTGATTGTTTTCGTTCAGAGCTTTTAAGTGCCTCACTGACGTTTTGACGTGGATGATAGATTCCTTGAAAACTTTCACAATGGTTGCATTGATTAAACCAGTGTCCAAGATATTCACAGCAAAATTTAAATTTCATCACAAAATCGAGAGCGCGATGAATTGTCAGTTGGTCTGGACAGTATGAATGAAAGCAACGCTTCACCAAACTTCTGGCACAGACCGATGGATTCGACAGCTCTTCTATTTCATTGGAGGTTGCCATTTCAAGGAATCTTGAGTCAATGGCAAGAAACGTTGAAACTGCTGATGCTAACACGGAATAGAAAAAACAAGTGGAAGTGCCCTTAGACTTCCTTAGTACGGGAACCAGTGTCGCCAAACTCACACAATTGCAAATTAAAATAAACATTTCAATACACAGAAAACGATGATATAATTGGCTACTTATTATAAATGCAACTTTGGCGAAAAGTTCATTTATTGTTGTTCAAAATTAAGTCTTATTACAACTACTGAATGTTGTTTTTATTTTACATGTCAAAATCAATGAAGCACATTTTTCCATGTATCAATCAAATTCGAGCAATCTACAACGAGTTCAGCTACTCAACGCTAGAGGGCGCTGTACTAAGTTACTCTTTTTAGCACGCTAACGTCATTGAAATAGATGTCATATTCGTATGCACCTGTTATCTATTTTGCTACTCAGCTAGGGATGAGGACAAGATTTCGATAATTTAATGTCGATATTTGTACAATGTAATAATTAAAATCTTTTATATTATGTAATGGACCAAAGTCCGATTAGTATAAAAGGTAAAATGAAACGATAAATAGTGAATTTAAAATATTTATTGCCCTTGAAATAAAACATATTTGTTTAATAAAATACCTAAAGTTCGAAAAAGAACAGAGACAAAGTGGAGAACGCCTTATGACAAAATATTTTTTTGGGACTAATGTCCCGGGTTTTACTAAATTACAACTAAAATCAATAAAGTAAAACAACTATCGAATTCATTTTCTGTTTTTGTTTTGAATATTAACGACAGGATTGCGAGTAGGTACAACATTTGAACACGGACTAAAATATAAAACAACTGTTTGAATAAAATTCCATAAATTGTTGAATAAAATAAAAAAATAATTAAAAATAAAATTCGAAGGCCCATAATTCGGAAACGGTGCGTCGTAGGACCATGCTTCTTAGAACCTAAATAGTTTCTATGGTCAAGGTTACTTCGAAACGGCAATAAAAAAAAAATCAAAATGTTTTTTAAGTCCTCGCGCCAGTGCCCCTGGCTATGGCTACACTCCAACCGGACCCAGTTCTTTACCTGAATTAATAACAATAGAAAACGTATCTACTGGTTATTGAGAATGTTCTCCTTGTTTTTGAAGTCGGTTAAAAATGAAAATGAATTCAATTAGTGTACTCTATTAATAACATTAATATTAAATGTACGGACGCCAGCAGGTCAACCTACCCGAAACTGTCAGATTTTCCCAATCAACCTTGAACCTTATGTTTTAGTAATAAAGTCGAAAATCTATTAAAGAAATCTGACAGATTGTAGTAACTTGATGTGCTGGCGTCTGTACTTAAGTGATGTCCCGTAAGGAAGTCTCCGACTTTCGTCTATGTTCCTCGAACTTTAGGCAAATTAGCTCTACCTATTCCGATCACTCATAATATGTCATGGTAACGTATAACGTTTCACTATATAAATACACATTTTATTGTTTTATCGATACCGAACTATTTGAATGTGTCCCATCCCTAATCGAGTAGCGTCGAACTTTCTAGAATGTATACGATGATATTCAAGACAGCGAGCAAGTTGATTTAGACTTTGAACAATGGACATAAGGTAGTTTTTAGTTCGCAACAAAGTAATAAATATGGTTTTGTCAATAAAAACAATTTTATTGAAATATATCATAGTTTTATACTTACCGGTGATACGATACACCTCCGCAAGATACATTTTTTGTCCTGCTATCGTTTTTGCATGTAAAAATTGCACAATAAGGCATGCTTGTAATATTTTTCGTTACGTTCGAGACGTCCTATCACAGCAAGTAGCTAATCGCGATTGAGCCGCCTCAGAGCCGGTGTTGCGGAGCTCCGCATAATTGTGACACACGCGCGATAGCTGCGTGGCACTTCCACTTGTTTTTTCTATTCCGTGGATGCTAATATAAAAAGTATATATATCATAGATTTTTGGATTTATAATTTGCGATTGATTCTTATCTTTCCTAACGATTTTCTTTGTGACGTCTATGGAAATGTTCACAATTTCCATCAGGTATACTTTTATGGTGAAATTTAATGCACACTATAATGAATACCATTCATTAGAACATGGACGTTAATTATAATTACAGTTTGCGTGACTCACATACCTACCGTGTATTAATTTTGTGACATACACAGTGGGTCAAGGTTTCCCATTAAAATATGCAGTCTAACATCTCTATTTATAATAGAAGTACACTCGTGACATGGAATCGATAGGCATATAGAATTCCGAAGAAACCTTCGTCAATGGCACCTGTTGTGGACAGATTATAAAAACAACGAGCAATTACCTACAGTTACTTCAACTAAGTATGCTTCAAGCTTCATAGAAAAAGGTACTTATATAGATACATTTTCTCTCTTATCTGTTCTTCTAAGGCTTGGCACCCAAATAAATAATTCATAGTATGTATGAATGATGTTGATGTGTTTGTAATTGAATTACGAGTTATAATGTATTGATGTCGCGTGTCACACGATCAAAACATAACTTGTCTCTCTGTTTATCGGTTGGTTTTGATGTGAAATAAACTAAAGTAATAAACTTGTGTGCTAGAACTAGAAATGATGTCATACTTAGCCTTAGCTCTTGGAGTATTATGCTCATTGTGGTTTCAGGTATAATTGTAAAAGATTAGAATTAGACTGTCTAGTCATCTAGCGTTATTATTTAGTTAGATTAAATAAAGTTTAATTTGGTCAACTAGTAGTTTAATTTCAAGGCAGACATGCATTTAAATGTTTTAAATTATTGCACATCAAGTTACCCGAAACTGTCAAATTTTCCCAATCAACCTTGAACCTTATGTTCTAGCGATAAAGTTGAAAATTTATTAAAGAAATTTGACAGATTGTAGTAGCTTGATGTGCTGGCGTCTGTACCTACGTCTATTGTAAATGTGGATGATGCTGCACCTAACTGGGTGTGTCCAGAACTGGATCTATGGCTTGAAAAGGACTAGTTGAAACTGGATCTCCGGATTATGGCGTAAATGGAGCTGGGCTAGGACATCGAGCATCTGTCCGTTTACAACGCTAGGTGAAATGGACGTGAAAATAACTTTTTCTCGACCGCGCACCCAAGTGTACAAAGAGAAAATACGTTAGTTCTGTTTAATTTGCAAATCAAGCACCATTGGGTGGTAGGTATACCAGGGTACGTAGAGGTAACAATAACGCTTATAAATTAAAACTAAACTTGCATTAAATGGGAGTGGGGGTGGAATACTAAAACAGGGTGGAATTTGAAGTTGGAAAAGCGACCACTATCGTCCATCTCTATGGTTAACGCCTTCACCCATTAAGCTACCGGCCAACACATTAGAATAGGTACTCCTTAGTGATTGGTATTGATTGAGCATAAAGGTTTTTTTGCTTCACGCCATGAAGGTTGGAGCCAAGGTCGTCTGACATCACATTTGTTTGTTTACTGTTGTGGTAAAGTTGTGTGATGTTTGACATCTTGATTTTGCAGTGTTCATTCCGCGTTATTAATAAACGATTAGGTACAGTCAACAAAAGAGTTAGGTATGCAGGATCGTCGGATATAGTTGAAGTTTGGTAAGAAACCGATGGATGTTCTCGAATGAAATTTAATTTGATAAATGAGCTGTTGGTTTTCTATTAATTAAATTAAATTTCCTTCGAGAACATCCATCGGTTTCTTACTAAACTTCAACTATATCCGACGATCCTGCATACCTAACTCTTTTGTTGACTGTACCTACTTACCTATACTTAATTAAGTAGGTACATCCTGTGTTAAGCAGGTAGGTAAGACCGCCCTGAATACAATTTGTCGTGGGTAAAAAATCTAATTAAAATAATTGCTAAATTTGCGACATCAAGAATGAAGATTGTTCGCTTTCAGAAGATACGGCAAGTTCTGAAGAATGTTTATGAAAGTACCTACTTTAATAAATACATTCTGCAACTGTTTATGTACCTTACGAGTTCTATTCTGTTTCATACCGATATAGAAAAGATTTCCAAGAATTCTCCGTTGTTACATTTTGTAAGAATGGTTTGGTTAGCGCGTCTTCCTGACATTTACAGTTTTTCGCGAGCTCTTTTAATCTTTAGGCTCGTTTGTTCATCTTAATTAACCAGAAACATGAAACTATTCCGTTTAGTGGTTCACACTCGACTCGACCCAGGTAATTTAATTTCAAATGGCATCCATTATGGGCTTATGGTGGTTGTCCGTGTCCCGTCAAGCCCTATTGCTATTGGGTGGGCTATTGGGTGTGTGCTATCACGTCACTGGGCATGGAGTAGAAAGAGACCAGAGTGCTTATACGCCTATTATCTAATTGTGGTATTTAAGAACTACACCGGAGAGATAAAATACTTGTCCTTGGCTTCCCGTTCCATTTTGGCGACACTTGCATCAATTTTCGCAAATGCGTAGCATTTATCAAACGAGAGCACTCCATTTCGTAACAAGTCTGTGTCACTAATGGAGTCCCTGTTTTATTTTATGGTTTCATCCTGATGATTGAGCGTAGCCTTTAACCGGGAACAATAACGTTGGATTGGAATGTCACGATGCAGGCCAAGTGGTTTATTTATTGGGAGTTTTTTTGGATTCTGGGCCGCTGTTTTTGTTGATGCGTGAGTTTGTAAGGACTTCTAGTTTAGTATTTAGTGGCTTGCACTGAATAGAAAACTCGCTCCATTAAAAACATTGTATGTTAATCTTGTCATTAACAAACTACAAATAAGACAGCAACAAAAGAAAGCGTACCTATACAAATACAGAAAGCCGGTCTTCCTAATCCTATTTACAATGTTCATATCCGTATATCTGCTACAAAAGGATTTGACGAACATAACAAGTAAATAGCCATCAGCCATCTTAGCAAGCCGCGTGGGTAGACAGGTCTTGAGACTGTGGTCCGTGAGTCAGATAAGCACAGGCTAATCACGTCGAATAATATGTAATTTTATACACCAACTAGTTTACGGGATGACGCTAACTTTAAATTAGCGGTAAACATACATTTGTCTTTATTCAAATCTTGTGTGGGAATGTGTTGTTTCTATTTTTACACTCGTAATACGATCGTGTCGTAAAAGGCGGCCACGGGATTATGTCACAAGGATGGGTAGTAGCATTGCTTGTTGCAGTTGTCACAACAAACTGCGGTCACCAAACCATTTTTCAAGCGTGTTTATGACAAAACTAACGAAGTTTTAAGACTGAATTTATTGTAGCTATTATTGAATATTTAAGTGTTATCCGTTCTATAAGTAAATAAAGCAGTTGAGTTTAGTAAATTCATATTTTATTCAAATAAAAACGAAACTAAAGTAAAACGAAATAGAGTTACGAAATGATGTAGAATTGTCGAAAAGCTATCCCTATTGGAGCTGATGTCCAATCTCTAGTAGTGGCATCAAAAGAACAATCCGTACAAGAAGTGCCAGTAGTAAAGCAATTTACAGATAACCCTGTTAATTCCTCAAAGAAGAAACAACAATAAAACTGTTCTCCCAACAACAATCAAACCCAATTTAACACAAACCAACTCAAAACTCAAACCGGCATCAAAATTTAACCACATGGTAAGTAAGTGTAAGCTTCAAAAGCTTTATAAGTAACGTCCAACGTAGGCGGACTAGACGGGTGAAATGCTCAGAACCGGTTCCGCGGTGATGGGACGCCGATGCGCGTGCGCCGCTAGGACGAAAGTTCAGTGCAAGTGGTGGGTTGCCGCGAAACGAAGTTGTGATACTAAAGTTTTGCGTGAGTCCGAGCTTGGGGAAGTGCTAAACGTTGTCATTTAATCTAGTTGTGGTTGACTTATTTCAGTGCTTTTGTCATTTAGAATCATAGATATACATATTACATTTCTATGTTTAGAATAGAAACCGCTAAGTGCAAAAGCTTCGAGCACTGCGGTAGGCAGTTTTTCCCATTACAATTAATATTAATTAAGCTACTAAATCAAAGCATTTCACTAAATCCCGATTGTAATAAATAAACGGTAACACTAAATAACTTTATACGTCCATAAATTGAGTTCGAAGCCAAAGCACATCGTTTAGGAACTCCCAAATGTTTATATTTTTTGGGACGCGTGGGGGCGGGGACTTAATGCCCTCCAAATGTCCGTAACAGATTATAAAATATGAAAGAGCCGCCTATGTATATTTACGGAATTAAAGTTTATTATGAAACTCCCCATAATTGTACTTTGTGGGACAATTAAAATGATTCTTTTGAAAACTCTCTTCCATATTGTTCGAAGCGGGAATGAGGCTCGGAACTACTATTACCTCGGACAAAAAGAGAATAATGAATTCCTGACTCTTTTTAATCCTTTCCAAGAGCTTTTATGCGCCAGAAATCTGAACCGGTTAGTGAGACAATGCGTTTTAATTCGTTCAGTTTCGAGTTGAAACCAGAAAGTCAGAGATGCAATTTGCCGTCATATTGCCGAGGTAGCTTAAATTGTTAATAGGTTCCTATTGTTGGGAATTTTGGGATAAAATACGTTGTTTTGTACATTTGTTGTGTAAAATCAATTAAAATTTAAACTTTAAACACATCGCAAATTATCATCATCTGCCTAGCCCTTTCCCAACTATGTTGGGGTCGCCTTCCAGTCTAACCGGATGCAACTGAATGCCAGTATTTTACATGGAGCGGCTGACTATCTGACCTCCACAACCCAGTTACTGGGTAATACGATACCCCTTGGTAAGACTGGTTGTCAGACTCGGACTACTGACAATCGATCAGGTTAAGCTACGCTTGCCACGGTTGGTCCGTGGATGGGTGACCAAACCTCACATACCAAGACCCCCCCCTCCGTGCCTCGGAAAGCACGTTAAGCCATTGGTCCCGGCTTTCATTCGTGGATCTTTGACAGTCATTACAGTCGATCCGTGCGGCTGTTATTAGACTGAGTTCCAAGTCCCTCACATCGTAAATGCATTGAATTATTTCGTGAGTTTAGAAGAGACCTAAATCAAACAGTGGACTGCTGAGTTGATTACGAAGGCAAACCTCCGTTAAAGCTCATTCTACCAAGCTTAAAATGTATTATTTATAATTAGTATTCCAACCTTAATAAATTCATCAAAGCGTACATTTCTCATAGGACCGCGAATAAACAATACAAAGAGGATATTTGTTGTTCCGGAGCAAACAACTACAGCTTCCGAATCTCTTTCAGTTCTAAGGGAATAGTTTTGTTGTTTTGGCCTCAGTTCTCGGTTGAGGAATAAAAGGAAATTATGAATATTGATGGCAGAATTATGTCTACAAAAGGACTAAGTTAGTTTTCTGCTGTTCTGCTTTCTGTTGTTGGGTTTGCAGAAAATAGTATTATTTTTCCTAAATCCAAGGAAGCACTGGATTCATTGTTTATTACATAGCTTCGCTTTTAAGCAGAGCTATTATAGTTTTACGGATCCACAATGTTTTGTTTCAGTAAAAACAAAGACATTAAATTATTAAATCTCTTTGAGTAAAAACAAAATGTAGGCCGGCCGTATTTTTACAGCGAATGGAAGAACGTTTATTTGATAGTGGCGAGCAAGCAAAGTGCTTTAAACGTGCTAGAATATAGTGCACGATCTGTTCCTCACCGCAATTCAAAACTACGTCTTGCCTTGTCCCAGTTTCCTGAAGTTTCTAATCATACGTCCAACTTCTGTGGAATGTTATGTAAGTTCGTGTTCCCGAACAAGCCTACGAGTGGGTTATACGTAGGAAGTCTAGTAAATGGACGTAGGCGTTCCCCTATTGTCTTATTTTTTCCACGTTTGTTTTTTGTTTCTTTCAGACATCTTTGATTGTTGTATACCACGAAACTGGCTGGGAAACCATGAGTTATTGTTACTGCAATATTAAAACACGCTGTATGAATAAGTGATGCTTTATTCCAAACGTCTTTAGACCGGTTTTAACGTTTAGTTCCTATGCAGCTACTAACAATGAGAAGACAAGTGTCAATAATAGCATTCTACAAGTTTTTTGCTATCCTTGGTTCCCGTGGGGGAATTAAAAGGTGTAGGTATGTCGTATTTTATGGTTCACGTTTACAATCAGCGTCATGCCTTTATTATTATTTACATTTACTAGATGCAAGTAAAGCGCTCAATAAATATGTATTACGATTCTGGGAAATCTAATAAACTGTACACGCCTGAGATTTTGCACGGGTATTAATAGCACAAAACTTCCGCGAAAATTGCTCTCAGTTCTGGATGGGTGACCAAGACCGTTCTTTGTACAGTTTACACATCGAGACCCATCCGTGCTTCAGTGAGTTTGGGTATGGCATATATTAAGAAGCCCAAGACTTATTTTGAGCGGTCATTCAAATATTGCGAGGTCTGACTGATACTATTTCGAAATCGGAGTGGGATAGAAAGAAAAATTGTTTATTCTGCACAAACTAAAAGCACATTACAAAAAAAAAATAACACATAGGTATACAAATTAGCCAAAAGTATTGAAAACCAAATGAAATAGACAACTTGACGAACTAAGTGAACGGCCAGAAACGTAAATTGCTACTTTCGATATAGTTTGAAGCACAGAACAGATAAAAGAGGTTTGAAGCATTGAAAATTAGTCCAAGTAATGAGGAGGAAAAAAAATGCGGATATCCCATTGCAGACCTTCACGGTTCTCCCAGGGTCGCGGGTTGTTCGAAAGAGTTACCGTGGCCCTGGCACAGGCAACTGAAGGAACACGGGTGGGTTTTAGTCCGTAAAAGTCTGACATGCCCTCCCGCACAGAGCGGGAGAAGTTATTTGATAATTGCCCACCCAAAAAAAAGACCTTCACGGATACCTATGATGGCATTGAAAAAGTACAGAATGACTCACCACTAAAAATGTAAGTATACCTACTTATTATAATATCACCTCAAAACATACTTATTGAAGGATACAACATGAATATTGATCAGCTGAAACTGCAGTAGAGTATTATTGTTGTCTAAAATTATCATAGTCATGTACACTACTGGCGGCGCGTCGCGTCGTCGCAGTAGTGAAGGCAAACATTCAGACATGACATGTACGTGCCTCTACTTAATTGCTGATACTTATCAATCTTGTATCCTACCTATGCTATACATTATGGATGACACGGAACGCGACAGATTTGCATACATTTAGGGTTCTGCAAGTGTAGGAATTGAAAATCACTTTCTTTTGCTAGTCCAACTTGAAATCCCTGTAGCATCCGTTTTTGGAATTGTGAACACTTCGGCAAGAGCCACAATTTGGCTAGATAGAGTGACGAACTTCACAGAGAGGAAAGAGAGGTAGTACTTAGCTGGATAAGAGTAGCTAAGGGGCGTGCACCTCAAAATAACCACCCTAATGCGGGCCACCCACGATCAAGTTCACCGTCAAGTTTACTGAACGCGGCTTCAAGTCCTTGTCCTTCAAGTGAACTTGATCATGAGTGGCCCGCATAAGGGTCTAAATGGACGGACTGCTGCAACTTTGCAGTTTGGTTGCAGTTGTCATAACTATGTTTCGAAGCAGTTAAGTCAACTGCATCCAAACTGCGATGTTGCAGCTGAAATGCAGTCCGTCTGTGTAGACCCTAAGGTTGATACGCGGAAACACGTGTTTAACAATCCACCCTAGGCCTAGTTGGATAAATGGAACTTATAGGTTTAGGGTGGACTGACGATCATGAACAATAAAATAATCTTTTAAATCTGCTCTGCATCGCTTGTTTTGGTAACTTCATAGGCAGTACATAATACAAACTGCATAATACTAAAGCAACAGCCTTACATAACGTTGTGTAGTCTGCTGAATCATTATCTAATTGTGCTTACCTAACGCGTCGTAATGAGTCGATCAACAAACGCAACCGTGTCACTGTCAAGGACGGCGATCAGATTGTGGAGACAATGCCCTATTAAGCACGATTATTATGTTTACTATGTAATAAGAAACATAACACTAACCACAACATAACTATGTCTTGGCAACAACGGACACAATGCTATGAAGTTGCTTCCTTGGGGTCGGTGTTTTTGTCTTCCATTTTTCTCTGTCAACGTGCTATATGGCATGTGATTATTGCTATTGAACACTCCAGAAACGCGCAACGTGTATCTAAATGGGGCTTTACTTTAATCAATCATACTTGTTTCTTTCACATCATCATCAGCTGCTTTTAAAAAAAGCCTAAGATCACATTTTAGTTAACAAACGAGGTTACGTCTTGGTAATTAAATTATTAGGCCGTATCATTTATTTATTTGTACTTACTCAATTTATTACCTTAAATATTATATACTGTTGACATTACAATATATAAGGCCGCCAGTATTAATCACAACACAATACCTACCCCCCGCACTAGTTGATACTGTACGAGTATTACAGTGTATTATCATCTTATATCTTTTATCAGATAAGCATTGGATGGATTAGAGAAACTAATGATGATAAACTTTTTCCAGGACTTTCGAAATTTCCTTGCAATCCCGTTATGATTAGAATTATTTTTGGTTGCTTATGAATAACACAAAAGTTAGCAGTAGCAAGACAAGCTTTGTGTTCTGCTAAAGAGCTTAGACAAGAAAAGCCCTCAAAACCTGATAAACGGATTTTATAATCTGTTAACATTAAATTACTTATGGATGAAGAGTGCTTAGACAGGATCAAGTTTTTGAATCTCTTGGAAAAGCCCTGTTTTTCCTCAACACTCCTGAGCAAAGTGGAAATTTTGTTGATTTATTCAACAATTCAAATAAATTATGTATGGCGAGGCTCTACCTATTTGATTAAATAATACTCCTTTATCCAGAGGCACATTTCCAGGAAGTATTTGATGTCAATGATGCATGAACTGTAAGTGCCAACTTCATTATAAACTCCAACTCAAGTGCTAAAGCTATTTCCAGAGCAGATCTATATCGAGCCGTGCTGGTCAAGCGGCTTGAACTCTTAAAAAATTAACTTTATGAATACTATACGCGTACATACCTACACGTTCTTAAACAATTCATGATTTGCTGGCTATTTTGGTACATTAAGTGCTTCTGTGTTTCCTTATGGTTCTTTGAGGGTGTAATTCTTTCTTTACTGATGTATTTTAGAGCCTGTATTTACTGATCATGCGGTACAACTGGTACCTACAAGCATTGAAAGTGAAAGGATATTCGAAAATAAATAATTATGGGCGCCGCCGGCAAGGGTATGAGTAAGTATGCTATTAGAAACTTTACGTTCTCACCGAAAAGCTATTAAATCCTTTTAATGTTGTCCATGTCATATAAAACTTACACAATCACCTTGCCGAGGACCATAGTAACCGTGAAGCTACACAAAAGCTTTATTATTGTTTCAAGTCGAATAAAATCGCAAAATTGCCTTGTAAAGGACTTGTTGAAGTCACGAAATAAAGAACAACCAAACCGAATGACGTCATAGCCGCCTACAAGGACCCTGTTGTGTTAAGAAAACCAAAACACGTCCGCCGCGTATTGTGATTGCAATAGAAATGGTAATTTAAAGGTTAAAATACGAGCTGTGGGATACAAATATGCTAGCTAAGTATAATGGCGAGGTGCAAACTTGCTGGGTAAACTGTTGTTTTATCGCTCGAAATGGATTTTGGAACATGATATCGGGTAGTCATGCAAAAGTTTGCCTTTGTTTGTGGTTTTCTCAATCGTGTGCTGGGAAACCCCGTGATTAAGGAAAATATGGAGATAAGTACACACAGTACCTACGTAATCACATCAACAACATTGCCTCTATTCAGAATATTACTCTGGTGGGTATTTGAGGGGAATTATACAAAACCCTTTTGTGTTTATTCATAGTATTTGACCTTTGGCCTCTAAAGGTTCTTAGGTAGGTACATCTTACACAATATTTTCTAAAAATATACCTTCAAAAGGCACCCGACCTCCGGGGAGGGAGGTCGGGGAGTGTGGGATTTTTACCTCACTAAAACCACCCCGGTGATCACCATCAGCACATAGGGGTGGTTCCGGTTCCTCTTAAAAGACCAATTCCGGAACCCCCCCGTGCAACGCCTGTAAGGCACATCCCTGGGGAGACTGTAAAGGGGCCTCCCCTGAGCCTCGGTATGCACGTCAGCACTGTGCCACTGTGCCACCGTCTTCCCTGGGGTATGTACTTAGTACCTACCGCACTTACAGAAAAACGTCTCACGTAATTTAGCAACCTAATTCGTAGACCACAAGAGAAAGAGATAGTAATCAGCTTCAAAACGTCATGTTCATGTGTTTGTCGACTATTAAGCCTAATCTCCGCGTAGGTATAATTGAGATCTCTAATCTCTCTATAAATTGCGGATGAAAGTCGACAAACGGGCGAATGGGCAAGCTCTAAGTCAAAAGCAATAAATCCCAGGCGTTCTGTCTGCATGACCTGACCCAATTACACAGCTTTCTTACCAACACGAGCTGTGCTAACAGTGGATAGGTACACTTGAGCTATAAGACACTAGACGACTATTCCCACGATTTTGTCTTCATGGATTTCGGGTTTCCCAAACTTCAACACCCAATTCATCTCTTTAGAGGTTGGTTTTAATAAATCATTCATCTACCTATGGCCTTACTTAGGTTTTAAGCTAACTCTATTCCTTCATCAGAATCGGTTCAGTGGTGTAGCCGTGAAAACGTAAAAGACAGACGGAAACACTTTCGTTAAAATGATTTAAGTATCTAAACTTGTCAAGACTAAGTATTTTTTAATTTATTTTTATTTATTTATTTAATTATGCATACACACATCACGATGAATATAAAACTGATTTACATCCGTCACCTCACACACCAGGTCCAGTTGAAAACCAGCGTCAGGCACTAGTTGTCTGGCATTTTTGCTGAACTGGGCCTTTTTGGCGCAGCCGTGAGGCACACATTCCTGCTAATTTCATATATCTGAATTTGCACTTTTTTTTTTTTTTTTAATATCTTTTTTTGTTTTTAACTGATGTATGTACGATTACTGTCTAACTATTTGGTGTATTGTGTGTCTTTTAGTCTGTGCTAAATAAATGTATTTTCTTTCTTTCTTTCTTTTTTCGATCTGTGATAATAATAACATGGAATTTTCCATGACTAATAATACCTCAAGTAAGTGCATTACAAATACCGGTTGGAGCTCCTGCAATCAAATATGGTTATGCACACGTGTATCATCTGCATGCTATGATTGTCTGAATTAATAATCAATCCCACTTGATGTATAAGGTTAGACGAGCGTTTATAGCATGCAGAAACATTTACGTGATTGTTATAAAATGTAGAGATAAATTATTCAAAAGAAATCAAAAGGCGGACTGAAATAAAACTTTCACGGCGCCATCGAAGGGTACCCTAGTTCCGCTGCCCTTGAATAGCAATAATACATAATTTATTTCTCATTATGTGCCGCTATTTCTTCGTTCAGAAATGTATAATTCGCCTTATATTTATCGAACCGCAATCTGAAGAAACTAACATAAGCGCAGTGCCTATGCAAGTGGACTAACATGAGAAGTGGTTTCCTTATCTAAATTAAATTACTCGTCAATAACATCCTCACATGGAAATTAAAGCCCCATAATAAGGGTCTATAACAAAGTTTCCGTAAACGAGTTAGCTTCGTTATCAAGCGCCTGAGAAAATATTACTAGCAACGAGATTCAGCCGCACTGCACCACTGCTGATATTCCGCAGGCTGTTCGATCGAATTTAATTATAATTGTTCAATAGCGGAACATAGAGACGGTGTGAATATGTGATGAGCCGTGAGCGTAGCAGGAAATAATATGCAGACATCTGTTATTGTTGCAATAGTTCCTTTGTTGCATTTGTTTAATGGTCCGCGTTTGAAGACGGTTCGTTTCAGCGACTTGGAATGAAATAGGGATGCAGAAACGACTAGCCTACATTATAATGATACAATGTTTGACAACGTTTTGTATTGAAATGTCTTTTGACCTTTGTACAGATCGGTCTCACATTGTAACTCCACTTATCCAAAACTGCTGATACTTACTGCTTTTACCTAAAGACATGCAAAGGTTTGCTTAAAATGAACTCGAAACTTCACAGCAATTACATAATAATGTTTGAGCCAATACAATTTTCTGTAGTTGCATTTTTTGTGTTCTGTGTAGAGCGGAATTTGTAATCAATTGCGAAATGAACGTAGATGAACTTCGTTTTGTTATTAGGTAGGTACATTTAGATACTCCGAACTCAGATGCTGGTAAAATCAATAATATGAATTTTCTATGCTCAGAATATTCTGCATTAACAGCTGAATGTGGGAATAAAAAGAAAATGGAGGAGAGGAGAATTTTAGTCTATAAATTATTTTGGAGTGAAATGCTGACCTAGAAATAATCTGGTGCCAGCTGCTTGCTACCCATCTAGAAAGAGGAAAACCAAGTGAACCGATAAAGAGCTGGAAAAGCGATTCGCTATCGTAGATATGTTTTTCAATTGAATAGAATTTCGGTTTTCCGGAAACCTCCATAACTTTTTATACACAGATACTTTTATAAATAATTATATTATACATAGATTTACATTTAACAAATATAACTACTACCCACTACATTTTCCACAGCTAAGATAGGTATTTACTAAGTGATGGCAAACGTATGTAGATAACTGTAGTCAGAGCAAAATTAATAAAAATATGAAAGTAAACGTAACAAAGCAAAACTCTTGTTAGTGTGTTGTTTCCTAAAGGGCTACGGGTCCTACAATAATAATTTGCTTAACCAGTAAAGCTCCGCGCGTGACCGATGGGTCACGAAACAATAGAAAATCAGTTTTGTCTCATTAGCGGAGCTTAAGGGGGTTAAGCATACGGAGTCTACTGCTGATCCCTCAGAGTCTTAGCTATATTACTTTTAAAAGTATTTCGGTTAAGATATTATGTAGTAGGTATGTCGATTTCACCAGATATACCGCCTTGTAAATATGAGAGAAGTCTACCACTGGTAATGTTTTGTTTTCGTAAGTTCAAGCGTGCTAATTACCAAGGTCACAGTCGATCCTTACCCATTACTTATTCACACTTGCAGTCATCGATTTATGCAAGTAACCTACCACATAGCCGCACGTCCTTCGTTATACCGACGCCCTTGGCCATCAAAGGTGTCTGATATAGCGAAAATAGATTTCAATTTAGGGCCAAATTATTTGGACTTTCATTAGGGCTTCATCCTTCCCTGAGGCATCCCAATTTATTTGGGGTCGGTTCATTTGTTTTCATTAGTATGAGATGTAGAATTAGGTTTGTTAATTACTTTCGATTTCGCACAAGCGGTATTTTTTCACCGAACTTGACGATCGCATTTAAAGATATCGATTACAAAATGCAATTGGTCCGTAGAAGCCAAACGATACCGGATACCGGCAGGTGGGTATCGATACCCATGGGAGGTAATCTAATGCTGACACTACCACGTCGACCCCGCCACTGGGCCGTATCCTTAGGTTACGAATATATCTAGTTTTATACAGCATAGTAGCATATTACATGCAATATTGAAGCCTAATCATTTATCGGATGGAGGAAAATTTTATTTGGAAAGGTTATTATGGCTAAAATTCAGAATTGGGGAAAGGGTCGCCCCTAAATTGGCGGTAACAATTGTGAGGGATATTGTCAAGTAAAAGTTGGACAGGTGTCCGATATTCGTCCAATATTCTGTTAATGTAGCGTCCTATTTTCGTCGGGAAATCTAATTGCCGATTTTCTTTTGTTGGGTTTTGTTACGAAGGATTCATTAGCCAGCCAGCACAGCAGCTGGGTCCGATGCTAACAAGGTGCATAAGTTTCAGCAAAACTTAAAGAATTATTCTGTAGATTTTTTGCGCAGCTCTAATTAAACATGATATTTTTATCGTGGTTTCAGATTAAATAAAATATACCTAAGATTATTATTTATTATGTTATGTGCTAGTTATTAACCATGATCTTACAAAGATTATGTCTGGATTTTAAAAGAGACTTGGACACTTGAGTTGGTCTCGTCGCTTCTACTCAGGGGTAGTCAGATAGGAAACGTCAATTCCATCTAGATTAGGTATTTAAAAAAAAAAAATACATGTAACAGTGATTCCTGTTATGATGTATTGAATTATAGACATTTAGACTAATTATGAAAACTGGAGCCGGAGGTTGCAGAGAAACTCAGTTTGCTTAATATTATTTTAATTATAAAAGAATTACATTATGAATTAAATCTAAAGTAGTGATAATTTGTCGATGTATGTACCAAGAATAATATTCTTGTTAACGTGATTAATTACGAAGATGCGGAAATCTATTGCGAAATTGAGGTGGCATGGTTTAGTGAAGCATTTGCTGAGTCGCCTTGTGTCGGCCAGGTTTGCGTCGCGCTGAAAGGGGGTCAGCTGCAGTCAGCGTTCCTTCTATTGCACCGATGCGTAGTAGGCGATCTCCCTGTTACACCGATACGTAACAGACTTGTAAGTGATTTATATTTATTTATATACGGCATGAGCCAGACAGGGACATCTTTACTTCCGAGCGAGGCATATTATGGAAGGGGCATAGTGATAGTGATGACAAGTTGTCAGTGAACGGAAACTACTAGAGATGTCCCGGACATAATACAGATAAATAATCAATATAGTAATTGTGCTTTACTAACAATTCCGACATCCTATTTACAGATAAACAATTTCGTTTCATTTCTTTAGAGAGGCAGATTAATATTTCAGTTTCTTGATATTGTAAAACTACATGTGAACCGACGGTTAGTTTGCAATTGAGCGTAAGAAAAAAAAGCCATGGCTTGGTTTTTTTACTTCTTAACTTGGTTTTAGAGCTAAGTTAAAAGCATCCTCGTATAAAATTGTAAGTAAGTAGGTATGATAGTTTATAGTACAAAAAGCTCTAAGTACCTACTGCAAGTTAGTTTAGACCACACGTTAGAGAAGTAACTATAAATTATTCACTTTGCTTTGAATTTTAATATATTAAACCACATACCGGGTCTGTGGGATAGGGTAGAATTTGCATCGAATTAATTCAGAACCACAAATCGCTAGGTTGGGCTGCACGCGCCATACATTTTGAATCTAGGACACATTCATATTCAGGACATATGCATTCGATATTGTTGCATTGGCATTGTAACCTTCTCTCTTTAAAACGGTCGTATATCTTTAGTTTTCTGTTAATGCACTTGCTGGCAAAAGAAAAGTAAAATCCTTGATAAATGATCCGAAGCTCTTAGCCGTCGTAACTCGTCTTGTCAGAATCTTCCCGTTCCGTGAGAACGCGAGAGTTTGATGGATAACGTCTAGGTACGATTACATTTTCTGACAGTAGTAGGTACCTACTCAGAATTCCGATAGAGATGAAACACGTGCCAGATTCACATTTTTTCGCACAAGTTCGTAAATCTTTTGGATCTTTTCATTCCGTCGGGACGGATTCTCAGAACAGTCTTCGGAGATCACATTTCCCAGCTTAGTGGATGAAGAATAGTAGTTCTTTACCTGCTTTAATTTTTATAAGGAGATTTCATTACACTTTTTTCGTCATCTGACTGGCTTGTCATGATAATTGTAGTGTATGTGCTAATAACTTGTCCGAAGTCATTAAAATCAACACGCTAGTGCAGTGCATACCTAGTTTCTGCTACTAGTATTAAACCACTTATGGATTGATGTCATTGGAATTCTATTTATGCACAAATGCAATAATAAATAACACCATCTAACATAAGAATCGTCTTTGGAGATTTGTAAGAAGCAGGTACCTACATAATAAACATTTAGGAGGTGTTATGAGTAATTCTAACACAAACACGAATGCTATTTTTTGCGCTGGCAACAGTGGTAACCGGTCGTCAAAAAAAACGATATCTCATTTAAATATTCCGGAAAATTTATAGTACAGACGCCAGCAGGTCAACCTATCCGAAACTGTCAGATTTTCCCAATCAACCTTGAACCTTATGCTTTAGCAATAAAGTCGAAAATCTATTAAAGAAATCTGACAGATTGTAGTAACTTGATGTGCTGGCGTCTGTACCTATACCTGAATTATACAGTGTTTTTGTCATGTAAACTTCGTACAAAAGGATTTAAAACCGGCTGTCAACTCAACAGTACCTACACGGGTTTCAAGCTATCATCGATCAGAGAAAGTTCACTGTTGTGTTCTGATAAAGAGATGAATTATGATGGCTATGGGGTAAGATACATGATGGGGTGGGATATATGATTGCAACATTAGTTGCAGCAGAATATACGTCAAGTTGGATAACAGCAAGCGACATTTAAAGTTTTAAGAGCAAGAAGATTCAGGCGTAATGATTTCTTAAGATAAGAACAAGTGACACACATCAGTAGGTCAACTGCTCAATTGTCGCTTTAGCGTATTTATCCAATTGCTTGATTGTTTCCTTGAACTGTGGTTCACTGCAGAATCTATTGTAGGTACCTACATTCGTACGAATCTCAGATTGGAGGCGTAGGAGGTACGTTTGTCACGTAATTATGCGTACTTGCAAAACACTTTGGGTGGCCAAATTAGTCCTTTAAGAGTAAATTTGAATTGTTGCAGCAAATGGCGTTATCCGGTGAATAAGCTGTCACCGGATAACGCCATTTGCTGCAACATCATTTGAACGCATTATCATTTGAACGTGGACTTCGGATTTGGGCAAAGCAAAGCTGCATTCAAAATATATACCAATATCAAAGCTGAAGAGTTCTTTGAAAGTGCTAATCTCGGTAACTGCCACTCGGATTTTAAAAATTATTTTTGCAATGTATAGCCCATTTATTGAGGAAGGCTACTTAACATCACGCTAGAACCCCGTCAGAGCCGAGCAAAAAGAAAAAAGTCAGAAAGAACGGCAACCGAAAACGAAGTAACTGCGCGGGCAGCCGATGTAATGCGACGGGGTAGGTCGGGGGAACAAGAAATTACACGCGGACGAAGTTGCAGGCAGATGCTAGTATAATATTATAGGAGGTCGTTTAATATTAGATTTCCCACTGTTTCAGAAAGTTTGCTCAACTGTAACTAAACTCCGTTGTAGATCACTCCAGTCGAATAGACAGACAGCAGACACAATTCGTTTGCTCATTAATTAGTATGCAACTATGCATAGTATGTAAATAATATGATAAACGATTCCAGTTTCAATCCAATAACTGTGAGACTTTTCTTTTCAATCAAGTCTCAGTCTCCAACATTTCGGGCTAAGAACCTGTGAGCTGTGTAAATATAGTACAGCCCACTTTATCCAATTTAGCGTTAATTGAAGACAGTAATAACAGTTCAGGCAGTGAAACCAAAGATTTAATTAACTTTGTAATCAGTTTGTAATGACTGCTCAATGATTCCGCTCCGCTTCACTTTTAATTTCGAATGGCTATGCGTTCCCGGCTCATTTCACCCGGTGATCATGTTTGAACAATTAGTTATTAATTATCATCTTATTAAATGAGCCGGTAAAAGTAGCTATTGCTGAATATGGGTCTCCTCTTAAATCAAGATAGTGCATTCGTGATTTTCCTAATCACTACGTTTGACAGACGGTTTGGTGATCTTAGCAATTGGTCTTCTATGGAAATATATGTATAGAGGACTAGTTATCCATTATCCATGGGGACTATGTAAAGAAGAAAAAAGAAAAGGAAATAACGGAAATACGTTTATTTGCGATAAACATGAAAAAAACTCAAAAAAGAGCAAGTTGGCGGAAAATATGCGTCGCATCCACGCAAAACGGCCATCGCTCAGCATAATGCTACGACCCTATGCGAGACAGAGCCGCAACGCAGGTACAGCTGAGACGATGGTGAAGAGAACACTGTTGTTCATCCTTTTGGCTTAGTTATTAGTCGTAGGGTTTAATTAATTGCTGGAAACTAAACGTTGTTTATTACTCACATATTTTAATTAATTATAGTCAATCATCTGTAATGACCTTTTCCCGGATGACTAACTGTCGAAGCAATTAAATTGCAAATGGAAATGTAGCATCAATTCAATTAGATATGTGGATATTACGAACATTTCGTGGCTAACCCGTGGTAGGCACACTGCTAGTAGCCGTCAGCTACATATCAAGCTATAGATACATTTCCAGTTTTAGCTGACCTTGCATTGTATAGATTTTTCATACAATCAGAAGTCAGTTTATACTGGTAGCATGATGTGTAGCCGTACTAGCAGTAACACTAGCAGTCTAGCACGACACGAGACTCGAAAATGAAGTCGTTTTCGACTCCTAGATTGGATAAATTTGTACTGTTTTCTGTAAAAAAATTATCTATATCATCACTACCTTCTGTAGGTTCCTAATTGGTCCCAGAAAATATAGCTATTAGCTTCCCCCCCGTAATTGATCCATAGAGCATTTGTGAACTGCGAAAGTAATCAGTGAGTACTAAAAGTTTTCATCTTTTATTGGGTAGGTAGGTACTAAGGTGCTGCGCAATTATTGGAACTAAATGAAAGTTTTCATAACCTCGTGTGTGGATGGTCACATGTTATATCGAATACTATGTGAACGACAGTATTGGAACGAAGCTGCTGCGTCGGACATTCAATTTCGCGTTGACAAGCTGTTTAATACGGAACTTCGGAGCTCCGAAAGTGTCAAAACCAGGTGTGTTTCGGTTATTGTATTGTATTGACTTTTCCAATAACCAATTCAATTATCTGCAGTTTTGAATTGTTGTTGATTAGTATTTATAACTTTAATGAAGTCTTTTAAATAGTTCGCCGAGCCGTATTATTCACTAAATCTGAACTATTTTTAGATTAAAGTGATCGGCAAGGTCTGCCTCTTTGTCCTATGAATTGCGTAAGCAGACTGGGGTCCTTATAATTTCGTATGCACATCAATGCCAAAATGTTTTAGATTGACTCATCAAAGGCTTATCTTACTTCTGTGGTTGTCATAACCCCAAGCCCTAATTTAACATATAAATTGAGTTGATTGATAAACGTAATTGAATTAACAAAAAGATTGAATTATGTAACATCGGTACAATTTAAATTCAAACAATCGAAGTCGGACTCATTCTTGTGCGTAGTCACACATAAACGAATCAATCGGGCTTTGACAAAATGTAGTAGTACAAACGAGAGGCAAACACCGTGGCCCCTTTACAAGTGTACCAAACAATGACAAAGCAAAGTATAGTAGAGTATGAACGACTGCACGCCCTACATACTGACAAGGGCCGAGATTGCATTGGAGATTCTATAGATTTTTTGTACCACAATATGGCTTAGTTAACGGTACCTACTTACTCAGCTGCTCTGTCTTTGCGAGACCCTTCAAGATAATGTTTTTTGTACAATTTTGCGGTTTAGATACGTTGAAGAGCCTACTTCAAAGAAAGAAGAGGACGTACTATTGAATTCAGCACATGATTATAGACCCACTAGCGTAGAAAACTCGACGATTATCAAAAAGAATTAACTACTGCCGGTCGATTCTGTAAAAATCTCACCGTGAAAACTTATGTGAAGTGAGTTGGTTTTTGCTAGGAATTGACACTATTGACAGCTCACTCCACGCTCACTTCACCTAAGTTTTCCGGCCTACGCGGACGAAATGTACTGAACAGCATTTTTTTTTAAATATAATAGATGAAAAATTTCAACGCAGAGAGGTACAGGATCATGTATTGAATCCTTGGTAACATTGGTTGTACGTCGATGTCCCATGCCACCCTGATGACACTTCTGGCCTTTGCCGAATATCCAAGTATGGAGGTTTGTTGTTTCGAATTTGAATCAATATTCGATCGGGATGAAAGTTAGTATTTATATTGATAGATAGATAGAGTTCCAAGTCTATATGTTTGGCCGTTAGCAGTTGGCACACACTGCGAAGGTGAAACCTATAGGAAAGATAGATTAGTTCTAAGATAAGCTATGGCAAAGAGTCTCTGTAGACTCTAGATGCAATAATTAGTTTGGCTATCGCACTGCATAATCAGCCTATACTGTTCTCACTGCTGGGACACAGGCCTCCTCTCTTCCAGTGGGAGTGGGCTAGTGTAATCTTCACGCGGGCCCAGTGCGGGTAGCTAGATGTCACATGTCTTCGAATTTTTGGTTCTAGGACATGCCGGTTTCCTCACGATGTTTTCCTTCACCGCTTTGAGAGCAGTGGTGATGAAATTATTTACACAAAGTAAAGAGCCTGCGACCTACAACTCGTAAGTCCCCCGTTACCACTGGGCCACCACAGCTCCAGCTATCGCACTGCGGAGTTAAGTTATTGATCAATCTGCTTACTTGATACTTGGATACCTACTTGTGCATACCTACTTGTCTGCTTCTGTTCCTAATTAGGATTTATGGTTAGTTGCATGTTAGTTAGTTACACCACAAAAAAACGTTACACTTAATTAACCACTGGGTTCAAAAAACTTTTGTACGCAGTCAATTACATAAATGGGCGAATCGAATTCTTTGCCGTGTGAAATAACGAAAAACATTGTCATCTCGCATTATCGCGTTCTTGAAATAAATTCACATGATTTATTTTTAATGAAACCAATATACTTTAATTGGAGTCGAGTCCCGGATTTTCTCAAATCATGATTGGACAAGATTCTTGATAATTTCCCCCCGTGTATCCATCATCCATTAAATTCTGGTCGTCAGCGACCTGTGGCTCTTATTACACTGCTTTCTAACGGTACATAGTATTCTCTTGCAATAATCACACTTATTGTAAGTACCAAATTACATATTTTTACTTTTACGTCGTTTACTTCTGCGTGGCTCAGCTACATCTACATTGTTAACATGGAATCTTTTGTAAAGAGAAGTCATTGAAAATTGATATCAGACGTGCTTCTCTGTGATGAATTTTAAATCGCTTTTGTTTTGGCTGTTTCTGGGATGTATTTTTCGTATTCGGTTGCAAAAAGTGAGTAAACAGAACTCCGTATCCAAGTTGGCTTGTAATTTTCGGCGTGGTACTTCGAAAAAGCTCTTAAAATGTGTGATAGAGTCGGTATTCATGGCCTCCAAGTAATTTGAAAAAGAACATTTTGATCAAGGTAAATTTCTTTGAATTGTAATGTCTCTAGCAGCAACTAGACCTATGAATCCCAATCTGAATTGGAATCAGATAACGCTTAACATGCGTTGAAAGGTAAACATATCACAGCGGGATCTCCGGGAACTGAAATTTGATCTAATCCTGTACACGTGCCTACCGTGACAAAGGCAACGGTAAAATAAATAACAGAATTCAGAATCCAGATTTCATTTCTGAAATACAAATATCGTTTGATTACAAATCACGATGATAAAACTTCTGAATTTGGCTCCACAATTTTTCGCTCCCCCGCTCCGATTTTCTCGTCTATATCTAACTTGTATATCTAAACAGGCAGAGACGCAGACGTTACATAAAACGGACCGTCCCGTTAATTCGTCCCGTTGCAGTTAGACGCTTAGCTGTGCACATTGCACAAAACGATGGGATGTCCGTTATAGCGCCAGGACTGATATAGATCACACTATTACACCTCCGTTTCAACCTTGAAATTTTTGCCACGATACCAACAATTTGTATGTGCATGAATTGCATGTTCTTTTGTGCGTTACACTGCCTATGAGAACGTAGATTTCAGCGTATAGTTTTTTGTTTGGGTATTGAAATTGATATTACTTACAGTTTTTTGTGCTATTATAAATTAATTGTACATTCCAGATTATTAATGTAGATGAGCATAATTATAGCATCTTTCCAAGTGTATTTGAGTTTTAGCGTATCTTTGAACATGTTTGAGTTCCTTAGTTTTTGAACTGACTTCCTGGTACTTTTTGTGGCCTCTCGTTTATTTTAAAATCTGTATCTATTGTTAGATCGACATTTTGAACTACGAGTATCATTTCATGCCTCGATCGTGCGTAGCTGACACTTCAAAGGAACGCGCAATTACTGTTATTGTTCCTCCGGACTTCAGAACGTAGATCACGACCCATGTTGGTCTACTGTTGGTCGTCAGTTCTCGTCAGTGTCCACTGGCCAGTGAGCATTGTCGTTGTCACCTGGTGTGGTCGGTGGCGCATGACGCTTGCGCCGGCGCAGCCAGTGCCGCCATGGCGGTGTGGTGCGGCGCGCGCATTCGTCCGCTCGAACGGCGCGTCTATTCCATCACTCTTGTGGTGCGTTGATGTCAATTATTATTTATTGACTAATTTACTTCAGCTGCGTTGCGTGTGTGTCAATTTGTGTGTGCTTTGTCGATGTGCTTGATTCTGGAAATTAAGATTGAGAAATGTCGGATGAGTTTTATTTTGGATTTCCAAGTTGTTCATGGAAGTTGTCTTAATACGCATACCTATTTCTTAAAAAAAAGATCATAAGTATTAAAAAATATTTACAATCCAATTAAATATAAATAGGAAAATAGTAAAAAGTACAATTTCATTCCGATAGGTAGTTGTTTGCAAATTAAGTATCTATGTAATACAGAACTGTAAAAAGTAGTGGTGCCCGTCTGTCTACGTTGCTTTCAAGAATCTTTTCTCTATGAACCAATTTTAATAGCCGTCAAAACGCCATAAACCTAACTGAATGCCATCTAAATTTTAATGATAGTGTTTGTTTCAAAGTGCTCACTTATAGCGCGAGACATAGGACATTCAGTTGCTGCTTGCAAGTATAAAAGACAGATAACTTACAGGTATGACGATCTCCAATACTTGGCAAGTTAGCCACAAAGCCTTGAGGATTCGACAAGTTACGGTTACGAAGCAAATTATCTCAGTATCTTAAGGGGGAAGCGCTAAGGTAGCCCGGGAAATTCAAATTGTCTTACGTTTTTTTGCAATTTGCTGGTCAGTATTAAGTTGTACGTTGATTAAAATATGATTCGCGACCCTACCCTACCAAATATGTATTTACAGAATTATAATCATTAGAATCAGTAATACAACTTGTTAAGTTAGTATAATCCCCAAATGTCAAGATTTCATGAAATAATCATTCAGTGGGATTACCTACTTGGTCTTAGAGAGTTGTGTTGATGACTAATGATTATAATTATGTAAATAGGTACATATTTGTTACGGTCGCGAATCATATTTTAATCAACGTACAACTTAATACTGACCAGCAAATTGCAAAAATCTTAAAAAAAATCTATTTCGCGGGCTACCTTAGCGCTTTCACCTTAAGGCTGCCTTACGAAAGTTTCTTCATTTATAAATTCTATTTTATCTCTATTCAAATCGCGTTGATTGAAATATTATCCAGGTATCGGATACGGCATCCTATTGTGTGTTTTTGATGGTTCATTATACTATAGATACTTTGATGCCCGTAGCGGCTTTCTGTTAAGTTTTGTGCTTTTTCTGCTCGTCTAAGTTTGCAATAGTCTCTGTTTCTATGATATTATAAGTTGTAATTATTCTCTCTTCAGTACTAATTTTATCAACAGTGTCATATAAAGCATCTATGTATATTTGATCCATGGTTGTTTGTTTCAGCAAGCTAAGTAGAGGCAGTGGGTAGATCTATTACTATTTAATTGTACAGTAGCCCTTTCCCTTGGTCGACTTTTACGTTCAACGTTGCGTTGGATGATAACATATTTAATGTTTCTTTTATTACTGAATCTGCGCTGGGGAGTAATAAACGAGTACCTCGTAATTAAGACATGCATAATTTGCAGCATCAGTGTGGGGATCATGTAAAACACATTTACTAGCGTTTCTTTTATTTAAAGAAAGAATAACGTTTTTAGGGTAGGTATCTGGTATGGTATTTTTGTGGTTTCATATTTTATGCATGAAACGTAATTAGATGCTACCAGATTGATGAAAATAAAAAATGCATCAGAGTAAATTGGATAGTATGAATTCAAACGATTGTTATCTTAGTATCACAGCATACGTATCGTAGGTTGTCACGGCATGCGAAAATACAATCATATCATCGTATTTTTCTTCGAGGTTATTACCCCTTAGACTGTTTGTGTTCGTTCATTGAATTCCATCCACTATTTTAATTTTTTTAAGTGAGGTGAAGCGGTGAAATGATTTCTCCATTCTCCATTGCTGCGCTGTCCTTTGCAGCACTTAGCTTTTAAGTAAATTGCTAGTAAAGCGTCCATTGCCTTTATCTCTTTATTATAATTTTATTGTGTTTGTTCATCCAGAGGTTAATGAATATGTGATTTTGTTGTAACTCGTGTTAAGTGTGTGAAATGTCCTTCGCGTTCGTTGCTTTTTGCATTGTTTTGGTCATGGTCAATTTTGGCAAATTTGTTCTTGCGATAAGCGGAATATATTTTAATTTTATTATTACCTTCATTCTACTCTACCCACTGCTTGTCGTAGGCTTCCCATGCTTGTTTATAATAATCTTCATAATCTTCCAGGTTTCGAACAGAAATTAGTATAATAAAAAGAAAACCCTTACCAAACATAGTCATTATTAAGTCTAAGATACCAATAATTACTGATCTCAACTCAAGTGAGAAAGGCTACATAAAATTAACATTAATTTTACATAAATTAAGATAGATAATAACATGGATAACGAATGATTTTATCGGCAAACCATTTACGGATAAAAGCTCCAGACGAGGCGAGGTCTCTATTTTACTTATAGGTAAAATTGAGTTTTTATTGAGCAGGTAGGTATTGGGTCTATCAGCGTACCAATATCGATAAGTAGATTTGTCGGCCCTTCGTGTGAACGAAATAGAGCGCAAAATGAGATTTTTCCCGGCTACTGAGGGATAAGCTATCGGGTCGCCGATCGAGGCGTGAAATCTTAGGGCACGAACACGTGTTTGACAAATCTGCGGTATGACTCCCCGTTGGCTTTTTAATACCGTGAAACTGATTTTCTCATGGGACGTGCGATGGAAAAACAACTTATACGATAAATTCGACGACGGTGATACATTTGCCAATATGAATATTTTTGACAACCCTATTTGAATAAACCTTTAAAATTGTTAATGCTTCAGTGTCGATAAATGTGTTAACTCTACTAATAAAGCGAATACTCTCCTCGAAAGTAGGTATGTAATTCGATTTAAACAAGACTTCAAACGAGGACATAAAATACTGAACTGTCACTACCAAGAAAAGCGGCAATTTATTTAGTACACGTGCTCCCACTTTTCTTATAAGTATCTATTCAATTCTAAAGATAAAGAGCTTTATTTGCTTTCACTGGCTGACGTCTTATCAGGCATTTGCGATACACGAGCTGAAAGGGTCCCAGGCCTTAAACATCTGGTTAATCGTAGTGAAATCGACAATCCAAGAGTTAGCTGTAATCGTAGTACAGTCTTCGAATGTTTCAATGGTGAATTAGCATCGGTAGAAAACTGGGAACAAGTCCTAAGTCCAGTCACGATAACAGTTTAGTAACATAATTTAGTTAAAGATAATGGTGCGGTACCAGGTTTGGATTCCTTTAAGGAGTGTTGTAATGTGTGGGTAGATCGTGTGGGTGTTTGTTAAAATGAAAATCGTTGATTGCCTGACTATGTTCAGTGTTCAGACTGTCTCCTTGGCAGCTGAGTTTTCTCATTACTTGTAGACTCCAAAAGTAAAGCGACCCGTTGCCTAAAGTTCTAGTGTCTCTAAACATTTATCATTTACTGTCTTAAAGTATAAGATAAATAACTTCAAATATTTGTGTATTTTGTTCAATCAAACGTCGAGAGCGTCAAGTTTACCTTTCATTCATGAATGTAAACGTAAAATATTCATTGTAGTTGTAGTAGCCAGTCAGTCAGTAGTCACGCAATGTAGATTTAATGAATATTTGATAGTCTTCCAATACTCAATGTTTGTATTGCTTAAAGTTCAAGTAGCTATAAATGATTTAATCCAGCAATCAATCATCTCTACTTTGTTGTTTAATGTTAAATCGATGGCAAAGTTTCTTTCTACCACGGTTTTCCGCCTTCGGCATCCAATTATTAGGTTTATTCTGAACACGGATATCGATGATTCTGAATATATATGGATATGGACACAAATGTTGCACTGTGTGCGCTATGATTTAATTGGCCCAAACATTAGCCCTTGAGGCATTCCATCCACTGTCGTCTGACTCTTTTGAAAACAGGTCGAGATGCAGAATTCCTATCTGTACCACTTCACGCCACAGCTTGCGGGACGTGTTTTTCAGTTCTCTTGAAGTTACATAAAGGATAATTGCTAATCAGATTCTTTTGATACTTACAGATAGAGCCAAACACAGCATTCTTACGAGCGGCGCGCGCCGGTCAGCTCGACACAGTTGTCGATCTGCTTGACTCCAGCGCCGTCAAGGATATAAACACATGCAATTCGGTAAGATTTTACTACTCTCTATAGAGTTATAATATTATATGCCCGTTAACACCCATTGTTAAAGGCCCCCTATGACATATACAAGATGCTGGTAGTCACATTTTGACGAAATCCCGCTGTTACTTTAAAAGTTGACCGCAGAATTCAAGAGGGCATGGTTTTTTAGGGAGCATATAATAATATATAGGCTGACTGGTAATTAGTGACCGATACTTAAACACGTGATTTTACTCATCATTATGAACAACTTTTACTATGGGAACAAACCCGAAATCGCGAAAAAAAAATCAGCTGTTCCCTACAATTATGTTCGTCTAACTCGTCAAAATGTAGAGAACAGCTGTTTTTTTTTTCACGATTTCAGGTTAGGTCACGTGTTTAAGTATATATAGTCTTAGTTTTTGGAACGTTGTTTTGAGTTTAGGCAGGCAGTCTATGATGGATCCGAATATCAGTCAGTAATGCGATTGATCGGTGCGGTCCGTCAAGTTGTCTCAAGCAAATGGCCCTCACAAGATTGTTGTTATTTACTTTAATGACAAGTATTACAGAGCGGCTAGAAATATACCATAGCGCAATGTTTGCTAAATGCAACGTCGTTTAGTCGTTTTAGTCTTAAAGTTAGCAATCCTACTGATTTATTCCCCGTTTCCTTTAACTAGATCATTGATCGTAATTATCATTGCGCACTGTCAGGTACCGCTTTTAGTATTTATAGTTTATGGCTGCGGTCGTGGTAACCTAGCCTAATGAGATTTTAGTGTCTTATTCTTGGCCATTTACTGGCACTCAAACTCGAGTTATGGACCCGTAAACAATGTTAGACTCCTTCATATTTTTTCAACAATACTGGAACTCTACGGTTCTATAAAGGTTAATCTTGGGTCTTATTGTTGTTCTTTGCTGAGAAATTAGTTTTTGGATACCCTTGACCCTTTCTGTATTGAGTTCAATATTAACCTATTGTTGAATAGACTCCTTGTTAAACATATTTTTGGTATGTGAATACGGATCAAATCTCATCTCTTCGTTTCCTTTGTCTTGACTCTGTTCTGTTATCTTAATGAATTGTATTGTTATAATAATCTTCCAGCAGGTAATGACTTTGATAACCAACTTCCTTTCTTAGAGGATTTTCATATTATTATCTTTAAATTAGTCTTATCCAATCTCTGGATAAAACCTGGCATTAGGTCTATCAACGGAATAGAAAATAAATGGAACGTGGGATGTAGCTATCAAGTGTTAAACCGCTTTCGGAAACGCTTTTCCTGCAGAAAGGTAGACAGGTAACAACGATAATTGTCTAGCCGTTTCTAGACATATCGTCGTTGATAGTCCAATACCGCGTAACTAACATTATTCAAAACCGCGAATCTACAAAAAAATCAAAAATGAGATTTCGCGGCTGTAGGTAACTGATTGTGATTGGCGTCGACCCGTATGACAATTTTTTGAATCGTCCAAAAGGAAGACGAGTATTTAAAAAATAACAATACCGCGGATCTTTCGACGAACAAGTTACGACACGAAAACCGCGTATCCGGGCCAATTTCTATTTGTTTGTGCAGTGTCTAAGTGACGCTCCGGGTAAAAATTGTTTTTTTTAAGGAATTACTGGATTATTTTTAAAGTAAGTATGTTACACGTATTTTATACTTTATATAGATAAAATTGGGATGTAGACTACTGTAGGAAACGATTACCACAATCTCGAAACTGGTGCTACTAAAAATGAGATTGACTGCATTATGTCGACGAAGAAGCAAGTATTCAATGATGTCTCTGTGACCAATGCGGTAAAAACCGGAAGTGTTCACCGCATGGTAAGAGGCACATTGAACTTAAATATCAAGCTGGAAAGATGACTGATGAAGTCTACGCTCCGCCCAGCACCGATCCAGGTCCAAAACCCCATGAGCTTTCAGCTCGAACTTCAGAATCGTTTCGAATGCCTAGGGAGCTCCGTGGACGATTATAACGATGGGTTCGTGGAAACTGTCCATACGGTCGGTTCTAAGATATTCAAGATCCGTCTTACGAATACAAAAAAAAAGCTCTCTGATCCTACTTTACGGCTCATGAAGGAGAGGCGCGGGATGATCCTGCAGTCTTCAGATGATGCGCTCAATTACCGGCAGCTCAATAGACGGATTTCTAAGTCCTTGAAAAGCGATCTTCGCCACTTTAATGCAGACCGTATTAAGGACGCGATAGAGGGAAATAAAGGGTCAAAGGTCGTTGATAGAGATCTGTCTATTGGGCAGAGCCAGCTTACGAAATTGAAGACCGATGATGGCAGGATCGTATCCGCCAAACCTGAGCTGTTGAGAAAGATCGAGAGATTCTATGGACAGTTATAAACATCAACATTAACCCCGTTACGAATCTGGCAAACGACCCAAGAGCTAGATTGACCTGACACTATACCGAAGACATCCCGGACGTCAGCCTGTACGAGATTAGGATGGCTCTGAAGCAGCTCAAAAACAACAAGGCGCCGGGTGACACTTTTCTTTAAGAAGGGCGACAATGGCCTTCTTAAGAATTATAGGCCCATCTCACTTCTGAGCCACATGGTTCGTGATTACTCTCGAAAACAGCTTGTAGACATTACAAGCTGTTTTCGAGAGTCATCACGAACCGTCTCGCGCGCAGATTTGACGACTTCCAGCCTCCCGAACAAGCCGGATTCCGTAAAGGCTAGCACCGTAGACCACATACATACGCTGCGACAGGTTAAACAGAAGACCGAAGAGTATAACCTGCCTCTCTGCTTAGCGTTTGTGGACTACGAGAAAGCCTTTGATTCGATCGAGACATGGGCTGTACTGCAATCTCTTCAACGGTGCCAGATCGACTATCGGTACATCAAGGTGCTGAAGTGTCTGTACGAAAACTACTATGTCAGTCCGACTCCAGGGTCAGACCTCGAAACCTATACTTCTGCAACGAGGTGTGAGACAGGGAGACGTTACGAGTACCTCTCCGAAACTGTTCACCGCTGCACTGAGGACGTCTTCAAGGTTCTGGACTGGAAAGGGGCTGGAACATCAATGGCGAGTACATAACTCACCTTCGGTTTGCCGACGATATCGTAGTCATGGCTGAGACTATGGAAGACCTGTTCGATGACCTCAGTAGAGCCTCCCAAAGAGTGGGTCTTAAAATGAACATGGACAAAACGAGATATCTTGTATTCTTTCATACCTTCATACCCATTATTTATGACTAAAAGTCATTTAAACACTTAATATTATTAAATACATGATTGATTGAGGTTTTGGCATTATTTTATTTCATTTACAATTTCGCGTAAGTACTGTCTATGAACCAGAATCGTTCGAAACTAAACAGCGTAAGTGATTTTGTAAGTAAACTATTGGGAATATTCACTTTAAAAATAGTATATTGCATTAAGGAGAACGAAATGGTCCTATATTCAAGTTCGTTCAAAATTCGGCCTATTAGTCTTTTAGAAAATCAGTTTTTTAACCCTCCTGTAAAATTAGCAGAAGTGTACATACGCGGTATTTAACAATGTTAGTTACGCGGAATTGGACTATCAACGACGATATCACAAATAATGTAAAGCCCCGTATGTATAGGAAACAACAGTTGAGAAATAGTTGCTAAGCATTCTATCCTGCTCATGAAATTTTATCGGATAGAATTTTGTCGCAACTTTTGTTTACCATGAAAATGAGGTTGATACGAGACTTTCACACGTTGCCAGTAGCGGCAGTAACACTGCAAATTTCCTGGGTTCCAGCGTACCCTACTTATAGCATAACTCTTATATTAATTAATTTATCTATACTAATAATAAAGCTGAAGAGTTTTGAACCCTCCGCCCTAATCTCTGAAACAACAAAAATTATCAAATGCAAAAATATTTCTGTAAATCTGACAGATTTGAAAAAATCTTTTTGCATTTGATATCTTTTGCCCAGTTCTTGAGGAAGGTTATAGGCTACTTAACATCACACTACGACCCTCAGCAGCCAAGCAAAAAAAATGTCAGAAAGAACGCTAAGCGAAATGAAGTAGGTACCTACCGAAAAGCACAGGTAAGTGCCATTTCTTGTTCCCCCGTACGGGAACAAAAAAATTCACGTGATGTCGCGGCAGAAGCTAGTGTACAATGTACATTATAAGTGCTGTTGGCGTACCTATGCATTTTAAATACATAAATAAAAATGTTTCCTGTAACACAAACTTGTGGCAGAAACAGTGTAGTGCAACTTTTGTCCCCATATACACAAGGCTTAAGACCTACATTACGGAACGTAGTTTTCTTGGCCTCAAGAGATTCAAAAACCGTGTTACCTTCACTCCCTCAGTTTAATCTCTTGGGAGTTGATTGTTGCAACGGTAACGACGCAAATTGAATGAAATGCGCACACGCATTTAACGTCGTACTGTTACAGATAGTACTTGCGCGTAGGGTTGACGGAAGCATTCAACCGTTCACTATGGGAAATTGGAATGTAATTGAATGGGTTATAAATTAATTGCAATTATACATTAATGTGGCGGTAGTGTTGATGGTCATCTGACAAAATGAAAAATGGCTAATTAGGTACAGAAGTGAGAGGCCCTTTCCTTCAAGGGTTGTCAGTATTTTCTAGTACAGTTCTAATTCTGTGGTCTTTTCTGATGTTCCTGTGTAGTTCTAGACATGATGTGCCTTTGATTCTAAGTAGCATAGAGTTCTGAATCGAAATACAAAGTGTATTTTTTGTGACATTTAGGTACAAATGTACAATGCCTTGATTTAAGAGTTGATCGTGCTAGTAAATCTGCAAGGAGAGATTTAAGATTCGTGGCAGTCGCCAACCCTGGCCGCCGTCCACGCCATCAGATACACGTTGATACATTGAGGACATCCTGACAGGTGGGGTAATCATCATCATAAAAATAGATAACAACTATTCGTTGCATCTATTCGCTATTATACATTTCATGGTCGACGTTACAGCGGTTTCACAATGAAGTAGGCTTTTTGTTGTTGACTTATGTCATAGGATAACAATACTTGTCTATGGGTTCTATTATTTATTTTGTGTCTGTGGTTGGCGTTTCATGGAATGCATGTTTGTTTTATATTGTGTGAACAGGCTACTGTAACTGAATGTGTATGTGTGTACTTAATTTGTAGTGTAACATGTTCGTAATTTTAATCAAGGGTACCTAACGTAATGAACGGCGGGTCATGGTATATTTTATTCTCAATTTCATGAGTCTCGATGTCTATGCTGTTAGATTTGACAGCAAAAGACTTCTTATGTAGGTACAGATAACTAGCTTCTGCTCGCGACTTCGTCCACGTGAATTTTCTTCTTCCTCCGTCCCACCCAGTCGCATTGCATCGCCTATCCGTGCTATTACTTGGTTTTGCTTAGCGTTCTATCTGGCTTTTTTCTTTTTGCACTGCTCCTAAGGGCCTTGGTGTGATGTTAAATAGCCTATAGCGTAGCCGATAGCTCACAAGTTACTATCAATCTTCTCGTAAATATAAATTAAAGTTTATTGAAATAAAATATTGACTTTATCCCGGGTAGTTTGTTAACTTTGTACGTACCTACCTAATCGGGTCGATAAATTAAATTTTCTCTCGGCACTGAGCGCGATAAACGTTCGACATCGTGGTCGACATATTCTAGATTTTCATTATCGGACTAGAAACCTGATACTTATTAAACTAAGTAATGAAATTGTATTTATTACTAGGTAATTAGTAGAGTGGTAGAACTTTCATTTTCTGGTAGTTAGAAGGAAAGTAATATTGGCGGGTCGTTAGACAAACTGAAGTAACAGTGAGGCTATAAATGTTGAGTTTAAGTGTAGAAAACCATAAACATAGTATTTTCAACTTTAAAAGCACGTTCTTGTACCTATGCTATACAGTAGTAAATTATTATAAAACGAACTATTCACACTAGGTACTTATTACAAAAACAAAAGGACCCAAAACTTCAACTTTATTGATATTCTACGTACTGACAGTCTCTTGTTTGAGATATCTCTTATCATCATTCAACATCAGCAACCAAACCACATAATCTCGGTTATTCCGTTTATCCACCTAAGCCATCCCAAGCCCCCATCAAGCTCCCATCACAAGCCCCATCCAGCTCCCATCCCAAGCCTATAAATTCCGTTTATTCAACTAGGCCTAGGGTGGATTCTCGGTCATGCCTTTCCGCGTATCCACCATAGGGTGGTTTTTCCGAGTGGATAAACGGAATATCCCCATAATCTGTCTTGTACTCTTTGTTCGCAATATTTTTGCCTTAAAAATAGATCAGCCTGTATATAATACTAGCTTCTGCCCGCGACTTCGTCCGCGTGAAATTTCTTGTACCCCCACCCCGTCGCGTCGCAACACTTCGTATTCGCTTACCGTTCACTCTGAGTTTTTTTCTTTTTGCTCGGCTCCTAAGGGTCATAGCGTGATGTTAAATAGCCTATAGCCTTCCTCAAGAATTGGGCTATCAAATGCAAAAAGAATTCAAATCTGATGAATGATTATTATTATTAGTATAGATAAAAAACTCTATGGCCCATAACTCCTTAATAGGTACCAACTCTTAACATCTTACACACGTGATAACTTTTAAACGAAATATCCGATTGAGATGAAACAAAAAGTATTTTACTTCTTCGTAAATACTCTTGATAACATAATGCTTAATTTCGATAAAGATTAATATTACGATACATATTTAACGTAGTTTTTTTTTCTTCACACGATTTAATAATTATTTTGAACACAAAATCGGTTATTGTGATTAAACCATGATAGCTAGATATATGTTCTCGCGGACTTTTTTGTAGGTCTTAATGGGCTCTACAAACCCGTAGTACATTATTTTGTTCTATTGTCAATAGTTTTTGCAGCGCACGCAAAAATAGGTTTTCGATTTTACACCTTGTGTTACAAAATAGCAATTTTATTACGGATCCCTAATTTTGAAGAAAAAAAATATAGCCTATAGCCTTCCTCGATAAATGGACTACCCAACACTAAAATAATCATTCAAATCGGACCAGTAGTTCCAGAGATTAGCGCGTTCAAACAAACAAACAAACAAACAAACTCTGCAGCTTTATAATATTAGTATAGTATAGATATACCTACATTAATGGAGACTACTGTAGGTCTAGGTAGATAGGTAGGTACTCTTCGTTCTTAAGTATAACTCTGTAGGTAGATAGGTACTGTTTGTTCATAAAAGCCTTTTCTGAAATGCGCAACATTTTTCCGACTTCCGCATACACCTAATAAACTTAGTCACAGCTGAAATCTATGACTAGCCAGTAGCAATGACATTGCAAATACCTACAAACTTATTAAAAATATTAATAACAAATTAAAAGACATAAGTAAAGTAATGAACAGTGACGAGCATTGACCTGTAATTGAAAAAAATAATATCAATATTTTCCATTGTCAGTAAACGGCCTTCGGTTCAAGCCGTGTTCCGCACCAGTAGAGAGTAAGGATCGCTTTACACTTGCGTCTGCGACCGTCAGATAATCTTGTCGCAAGATCGATTATGTAATCGATGCGGTGATTCGATATTGCTGTTTTTTTGCAACTGTGTGTATGCATGGTGAAATGTTTACAGGACAGAAATTAATGTGTTTGGAAATATGCGACAAATATTAGTAAAGTCTAGCAGTTTCGAGTACCTACCTACTTTATGCGGCCTACCCAAATCCCGTTTCTTTGGTATTGTTCGTCAAATCGTTGAGCTCTTTATGTTCTGAGTTGGGCTACACGATTGTTGGCAAATGCGTGCACTGACTGGTCAAGTCCACATCTGTCCAAATCTGTGTAGGTATGTAGTTCTTTCCTCAAAAGACCATCTCAGACGCTACAAATGATCATGTAAGAGAACAGGGTAAGGCCTCTGTCTCGAAGTCAGCGATTGTGTGGCGGGGCGGCGCGGGGAGCTTTTTTTTTTCATTTTTATATTTGTACAAATCTACATACAGAAATAAATACCTACTTATCTTTTTTTTGTTGCGAAGTTGCCCAACCGCTGGGCAAAGGCCTCCCACAAATCCAGGAACTCTTTTCCCGCGGCACCTTGAAATCAGCCTTCGCAGTAGGTACGTGTCCAGGTCAACTCGCCAGTGTATAAAAAACTGGCCAAGTGCTACTCTGACTCGCACACGAAGGGTTCCGTACCACAAGGCAAAAGACGGACAGACAGCGAAGTCGTAGTAATAGGGTTCCGTTTTTACCCTTTGGGTACGGAACCCTAAAAATGATGTTCTGTCTCGGTTGTTGTTTCATATATGATTTCGCTAAATTGTGGGTACTATAAACTTAATGACAGTAGATTGTCTTCAATTTTACTTCACCTAATATCCGTGATATCACATAGGTACCACTAACATTTTCTTGCCTTGTTTATGTGAACACCTTACATAAAACATCTTCATGATTTTCATAAAAATTTTCATCCCGTAAATGGGTAGGGGTACTGAATATTAAATGAGCTGTGTAGGCTGAGTTTTCAGGTTCTAAGTGGAATAAGGTGTCCCGTGTGTGTAACGCGTTTTATCTGCGATCCTTTACTACAACGGGTACCTTAGAATATCGTGTAGAAATGGGATTGTATATAATATTTGACGTGAAACAGCAGTTCTTATTTGCTAAGAAAACGAAAATCATCAAGACTTTATTTTTCCTAAAGCAGCCCAGGCTTGAATGTACAATTGGATTTAAATAATGGGGAGGACACCAAACCACACTGTCAATCGGGGTGTTTGCGAAATCTCTAAAACAATTTGATTGTTTGAAAAATAACAGCCGGTCGATTCTGTAAAAATCTCACCGTGAAAACTTGGGTGAAGTGAGTTTGTTTTTGCTAGGAATTGACACTATTGACAGCTCACTCCACGCTCACTTCACCTAAGTTTTCACGGTGAGATTTTTACAGAATAGCACCGCAGGTCAAGATAGAGGATAATGCAAACCGATAGAGCAAATATGGAATAACAAATCCCCGAATTCTGAAATGTCGCCTGATGAGCCTTAGAGATCGAGCACAAACATGCAACTTTTAGTCGAAAATTATTTTACGTAAATAAACTACAATGTTTTTATAACATTTCCATAAATAGTCCAAGTCTAGATATCTGAAACGCAAGTCCATACATTTGAATAAATTATCTTCATTAATAATGTGTGCTCGCTACATTTATAACGGTATTGTAATTGTTCTGCAATTACAATGGTTTTCAATGTGTTATCTAATAGAATTGTAACGCTATTTTAGTTATTTACGCTAATTACGTTGTTGTTACGTTAGATTGGAAAGAAATTTTTAATGGTATCTCTAGCGATTGCATTAATTGATTAGGAATTGATTTAAATGTCGTATTAACTTCAAATAATCGGTCATGTAATAATAAGTAAGAAGTCAAAAACGTAATTTGAATATTTTTCAAAAAAGTTATCACTACGTGGTGGTGAGGGAATGAGTCTGTTGCCGAAAATATAGATTTTAGAATTTTTGTCCGTTTGTCTGGCTGTATGTACCGGATTGACGTAAAAATGGCTGATCGGATTTGGATGACATTTGGCACACAGGTAGTTTACACATGGTACTTTTAATCCCGGTAGTACGTTCCCGTGGAATATTTTCCGACATCGACGAGGGCGAAACTAAGTTTACTGTAAAAGTTAACTAGCTTATCATCCTTTTCAAGAACTGGTAGAAATAAATGAATAAATGAAAGAGCCTTGCACCGTTGTTAAAGGACTTAAAACATAACTGGCGAAATGTAGGTGCACTATACAGGGTCGTCAAAAAGTCGTGGATCAAACGAAATAGGGAGATAAAGGAGGTCATTTCAAACGCTTTTAAAGCGAGAAATATTTTTTGTAACGCTTCAAATGTTTGGAAAAAAATGAATTGCTCTTGAAATAATGATCGGCGTATTTGCCGGTATGTCCAATAAAAACCATAATATATACATCAAAATGAAAGTTTTCATAGGCATCAATGTTCATTTTAAGCAGAAGGCTGTGAAATACCGGGTTATTGAGATATCAGACCTGCAAGAACCATGTAAACGTACCTATTAGTTTGTGACGCTAATGTTCACTGCAGTTCTCAATAATATTAGTTATTCACTCATAACATTGAGGAGGCTTATGGCTAAGTAATAACAGGCGCACGGTGGGTCGATCGATCAGGTTAAGCTGCGCTTGCCGCGGTTGGTCCCTGGATGGGTGATCATTTTTACATAGGTACCAAGACTCGTACATACCTAGTAATTGCCGGTTACCAGCAATTAGTTGACATGCATTAGAACTCTATTGGTCATCAGGCCAGGCTCCATACAAAAATGCCCATCATTCTTTGGTATCCAGAGCCGCAATAGAACTTTTCTAGTGCTGATACATTATCTAGTAATAATACAACACCGTGTTTTATTGTTTTATATCACTTTTTTTTTATTAGTTTAGTTTTAAAATAACTCGGTGTACAAAAATATTCATCATAACTTTTAGGGCAATTGAATTATGGCCATGCTGTAGAAAGATTTTTTGTTGGAAATGACCTCCTTTATCTCCCTATTTCGTTTGATCCACGACTTTTTGACCACCCTGTATAATACAGCTCTGAATAAACCTTGCGGGAATTCAACTGCTGCGTATGCGCATGTAACTGCATCGTTGGTCTAGTGGTTGCAAGCTTTATTGCGAGCATGAGGTCACGGATCAATTCTCAAGTCAGGCAAATGTTATTGGGCTTTTTCCATCGGGAATTTCTCAATCGCAGCCCGGAGTCTGGATTTGTGCCCGATTGCTGACGTAACCTAATGTTATTTTATCATATTACCAGCTGACACGGCGAACTTCATACCGTCTCAGAATCAATCATGATTCGAAAGACACGTGGCGCCATCTATTATCGTAATAACGTTATTGTGGTTTTCCTCGGGAACAGCCGTAGACAGAGTAAACTATAGACTGCTGCTTATCTTCTTTTTCATTCGCACAAGAAAAAGAGAAATATATTAACGTCACTAGCAAAGAAAAGAGACAGAGTAGAGTATTTCTGTCCCTTACCGCGTGTCGGCTAAGCACATCAATGTGCACAACAAGTTTGACGTTTATGAATGAAATAATAAAAATTATGAATGAAATAATAAAAACTACACCTCGATTAAACAGAAAATAAGATCTTTTTCGTGCATAATTCAATAATAGTACATTTGCGCAACTGTGAAAATGGTAAGGTGCAGTGTAATAAGCTGTAAAAATGATAGTATGATGAAGATTGCGGGAATTTTTTGTCCCTTTCGGTGACACGGATACCATGAGTCTATAGATTACTCTGTCTACGGGAACAGCACTTTTTTTCGGGAAGAAAGGTACCCTATGTCCGTTTCTGTACACCTGACAACGTAATGTGTGCAAAATTTCAGGATGATCGGTTCAGTGGTTTAGGCGTGAAAAGGTAACAAACAAACAAACTTACTTTCGCATTTATAATATTAGTTTGATTACATCAACACTATTTACATACACCGATGAGGTCAATATGTATCCAAACGCTCAGTCAGACACACTTTTATTGAGTAAAGCGAGTGCAACCTGTATGCGGAACTGCCAGCCGGTCGCGCCATCCAATCAGCGTGGCTGAACGGTGACATAAGTAAGGGGGCCACGTTCAAGGTCCATAGATATTTCTGTCAACTGTAATAGTGTTGTTTATGAAAGTAATAGTTATAACCACTTACCATTGTTTCTACTACTTCCATGGTGGTACTTAAAAAATTGGTGTTCTTTAGGTCTACGAATCACAATAGCTTAGAACTGGGAATACTTAGGCTTTATAATCCTAATAGCAGCGCCCCGCGGTTTCACCCGCATAAGTGTCGATCCCGTGGGAATATCGGGCTAAAAACTATCCTATGGCCTTCCCCGGGATGCAATCTATCTCTCTGCCAAATTTTATCGAAATCCGTTCAGTAGTTTAGGCGTGAAAAGGTAACATACAGACAGACAGACAGAGTTACTTTCGAATTTATAATATTAATAAGTAAGGATTGGCTGATATTTCAATGAAATAGTCATTCAATAGGATTATAAGAACTAAGAGGGTTGTATTAATGATTATAATTCTGTAAATACATACCTAGGGTATGCTCGTAAATCATATTTTGTTCAACATACAACTTGACAGTGACCTGAGGAACCTGAGGACCTGAGGATGAGGAAACAAGATTAAGTTTTAAATTCGTTTAGCGCTAAACGTGATTTGTGGTGCAATCGGACCTAAAAATAAGAATCAATTACAATAGGTGCATGTTTTTATACAAGTTAGCTTTACAAACTATTGTATTGTACAGTCACGAGCACTAATATGTCAACACTTGGCCACTTGCAATTGCGATTTTTTCACGAAATAACGACACTTTACATAAACTTATGGGTTCGAAAATACTTTGCTCGTAATAATATAAAATAAAGGAGAAAATCGCCATTGAAGAAAGCCAAGTAGGTATATATGTTACAGTCATAGTGATTAAATAGCTATTATACATAATGACTGGTCATTATATTTAAAGTAACCTAACCAAACCGAACCTCGGGGTGCCCTTCGCTCGCTCTAGCATCCTATGTCGAAGTAGCCTCGCTTCGCGGGGCTCCTATTTCTGTGTAAAGGGTTTAAAGTAACCTAACCAACCGAACCTCGGGGTGCCCTTCGCTCGCTCTAGCATCCTATGTCGACGTAGCCCCGCTTCGCTAATGTGATTAATTCTGTGTCAATTATCACTTTATCTAAATTGAGTAGACATTATAAATAATGGCTAGATAATACATATAATATCCGGATTTATTACTTTGGCTGTAACATATACATACTTTTGCTAGTGACTGTACACCAAAATTTGAAGAAATTTTTGCAGTGGGAATGGGAACATCATCATAATGCTGATTATGATTACGCCATGTAGTACACCTATTCAGCGTTATCGTTTTGAATCAAACTATCAATGTTAAATCATAATAATTTTATACGCTCTGATTAACTTTAGATATTATTAAAATTTCATGGAGTGGTACCATTTAGAGCAGAAGCTAATACACAGCACTAGCTAACTGTTACGTGAAAATAATCAAGTCAGCATTCAAAAAGTGTCTAGGTAGGTAGGTACTGTGAGCTCTCTCCGAGCTCATGGTACAGTCACGAGCACCAATATGTCAACACTTGGCAACTTTAAATTGCGATTTTTACGTACGATAACGAATACGTCACTTTACTTCTTAAACCTATGGGTTCGAAATGACTTCGCTTGTCAGCTAAACCGACTCTTTCTGTTATTTCTTCCATTCCACTGATCTATTATACAAGTTGTATGATAGAGGTCAGCGTTCTATTCTAAATACAAATCAATGTTTGTCTCGTATTTGTGCTTATTTATCTTACTTTTAACGGACTCGCGGAGGTTGCACGCTACAAGGTACAACCATGTCAGGTTACAGCCTCTACAATACTTAAGCAATTTAAACGTTTTTAGGACGAATCCTGCCAAAACGCCTTTTATATTTAATCTAGCAACGATCTCTCATTAATTACCCATTGTGTTACCATATTAGCATCTATCGTAAGCTATTGTTTCTACCACACTGAAAACCTGTTCTGTTTTTCATCATTTCCGATAGCTACAACCAGGGCCGTCTTTAACCTATTGCCCTGGGCACATAACGATCACGGTGCCCCCTGTGTAGATAACCAAAATTCTACAATTATGGGCCCCTGTGTAGATAAAAGTAGATGAGCAAAATTCTAAAATTATTCAATAATCGTTTTTGTTTCTTTAAAATCACATGACAATTGTAATAATTATGATTTGGAAAAGTACCTCTTAGCATTTACATGTTGATGCTTAAAATTCGCACTGCAAATCAATATTTTGTCATTGAATCGGGTACTAATAATGTGTAGAATGGAACGGCGGCTGCAAAGAATGATTTTTATTAGGGCAGGCTGGGGCCCCCCGTCGATCGCGGGGCCTTGGGCACTTGCCCAGAGTGCCCAGTGGGAAAGAGGGGCCTGCCTACAACTTATGAATCAAGTGTGGACTATGTAAAAGAAACGGCAATATTGCCTTGGGAGTATACAGCATGGATGCTATAATATGATACCATCACCATTATTGATTCCAATGCTTCTCGTCTGTGTCGTAAATTCGTAATAATCTACTTCTACAGTATTCGCGTCTTACCAGAGATCCTTTGAACTGAAAAGGATCCTCTAATACCGATTGCTCCAGTTCTCGTATCTCTTTCTATCAAGAGGTTAAGAGAAAGTGAAAGTGCAGAGGTGGTCTTCCAGCAATGATGCTGAAGCTCCCTCCTCTTCTAATGATCTGGTAATCATTGTAATTTGTTTGATTTTCCTCAGAACGGGCTGAACGCGCTTCACCTGGCCGCTAAAGATGGACACATCTCCGTGGTCGAGGAGTTACTAAAACGAGGCGCCACTGTCGACGCCGCTACTAAAAAAGGTAAGCTCATTATATGAAAAGAAAAGAAAAAAAAACGTGAAGTGTTTTAACAACAACAGTGTGTGCCTCACGGCTGCGCCAAGAAGATCCATTTCATAATTTTAGTACTGGTGACCACCCGCTGTGCTTATTTCAATTAGATTATGTGGTTATTTTCAAGCCTGTGTGGCGGAGTCGATTAATGATAGTAACTGGACCAGTTAAGGGTCTGGGACCAGGGGGCCTAAAAAGGCCACTTCGGAGAAATATGGCGAACACAGTCCGCGTTTTTCTTTTTTTCGCTGCACTACGTAGGTATAATCAAAGAGATTGGGATTGGATTTTGGTCGGATTGATTGGTATTTAAGCACAGATAAAAAAAAAACTGAAAAATGCTTCACCAATGGGATTTGATACTATCAACTTAACGGTTAACTGCCCATTATGTTATCCTTTTATGATTCTGCCAAAGTGGCCTTTTTAGGCCCCCTGTTGTAGCTCTTTTTTGGTATTTGATAATTGATTAGCATTACTGCTACTATCATTGCATACAAAATGGTCTTATAATAGTTAACTAGACTATTAAAATTAGTGCGTAAAGCCTCAAAACACAAATAAATAATAATATCAGTATTTTTTACGAAATTATGCCATCCACCATCAAGAGTATGTAGAACCCTTTATTGTATATTTAAGGGAAAAATATAAGTTTACCTCATCAACCATCTTCTCTTTCCAGGCAACACAGCACTCCACATAGCATGTCTCGCGGGCCAAGAATCGGTGGCGCGGGCGCTGCTAGCGGCGGGAGCGAAGGCCGACGCACAATCCGCGGCAGGGTTCACTCCGCTGTACATGGCTGCGCAGGAGAACCATGCGGGATGCGTCAAGATGCTGCTCGCTGCGGGGGCCAGTCAGACTCTTGCTACAGAGGTGAGAAACATTAATGCGGATGTAGACTATTGTAGACTAAAAAAAAAACAGTGGCACTCTGGTAGTGCCGACAGAAGTAAAAACAAAACACAGAATACTTTGCCATCCCTCACTGACATATCGGATATACATTAAAACCGAGTACACTACGAGGACAGCCGAACACATCCGGAGCGGTGTCGGTTATGGTAACAGTGGCGCGAGTTCAATAGTTTTTTCCCATCTCAAAAAATAGCCAACGCGCCTCTAAAGAAGTTTTCACTTCAATAAGCATTTTTTTGTGCTAAAGGCATCGTTTTAGCCCCTTTCCACATCCTGTTATTTTTAAGGCCTTTACGCCTCATCATTGTTAAGTTCCCACATGACCTCTCAAGTTCCGCTAATGAGACAAAATTGATTTTCTACTGTATCGTACTACATAGGCTACGCACCAGGAGACTTGATCAGCTTCCGGAATGAGGTGAGCTGGTTGGAATAACTACCGACGGCCCCCATGGCCCACGCACAATGGTCCACTGAAGGGCTAAGTGCGGAAACGAAACCCATAACATAGAACATATTATTATAGGCTACGCGCGGAGCTTCGGAAGAGCGAGACAGCTGCGACACAAGTACTTTTATAACTTACTGGGGCTGCCTCAATTTATGTATGACACAATGTTTAAGTTGAAATAAATATATTTGTATTTTGGTACGCCATCCTGCCTCTCACTACTGTCTCCCTATTACGCCACTAGATGGCCCTAGGGTATTCGTATCCACATTTTCCCAGCCAGCGCTGTAATGTCTGCCCAAAATGCTCTTAACCCTAATTTCGGCTGCCATTACAATAATTGCCTTTGATTGATGTGCATCTCCATTTCTTATTTTCTTCATAATATTAATTAAACCTATTACTTGACCTGATACTCCCAATAAACAACATCCTCAAACAGTAATAATGCAACTTGTGTAAACCTAAAAGATAGTGTGCCAACCTTTGGCTAGCTCTAAAAGGACGGGCAATAATATTTATTGGACTAATTGTTATGTTCAACTTTTCCAGGACGGCTTTACCCCTCTAGCAGTGGCGATGCAGCAAGGCCACGACCGTGTAGTCGCCGAGCTACTAGAATCCGACACAAGAGGCAAGGTGCGACTGCCAGCACTGCACATCGCTGCCAAGAAGAATGACGTCAAAGCTGCCACGCTGCTGCTTGAGGTAACACCCTTCTCAGTTCGTAGCATACAGAACACCCTTTGTACAGTTTCTATAATTATGTCTGTAATTTATATGGTGTACGAGTATTCTATTCTATTCTACAGAACGTGTAGGTTCTAGAGATTAGACCAACTGACACCAATATAATTCAACGGTAATGATTGAATATGCTAATGCGTGTCAAATGTATTATTTGTCGTAGTATGTTGGTTATTATTAGAAAAGTGATTATGCAAAAAAAAAAAGTACGATGCTTACAAAAAGTGGGCCGTTGAAGAGATAATCAAAGTTCCTTTTCGGGGGTTTACAGAAGGAAAGAAATGAAAGCATTCTTTCTTACTATTAATTTGGAACTGGCACAGGAAATAGTAAAATACAATGTGGAACTAACAATTACTTGAACTATGGTTGTTGCTAGTATCGTGAGTTCTTTGTCTCCTAGTAATTATTTTAGCTTAAAATAATTGTCACGTAAATTAGGCTTTTCTATGAATCCTAACAAACTTTACATCTTTAACTTCGGATAAGTAATGTTTATAATAACTTCCTATCTCCAGAACGAACACAACCCCGACGCCTGCTCCAAGTCCGGCTTCACCCCGCTGCACATAGCGGCACACTACGGCAACGTGGGCGTGGCGCGTGCGCTGCTGGGCGCGGGCGCGGACGCGGGCCGCGCCGCCAAGCACAACATCACGCCGCTGCACGTGGCCAGCAAGTGGGGCCAGCTCGCCATGCTGGACCTGCTGGTGGAGAACGGTGAGTTAGTGGCGCGTGCGCTGCTGGGCGCGGGCGCGGGCGCGGGCGCGGGCGCGGGCGCGGGCGCGGACGCGGGCCGCGCCGCCAAGCACAACATCACGCCGCTGCACGTGGCCAGCAAGTGGGGCCAGCTCGCCATGCTGGACCTGCTGGTGGAGAACGGTGAGTTAGTGGCGCGTGCGCTGCTGGGCGCGGGCGCGGGCGCGGGCGCGGGCGCGGGCGCGGGCGCGGACGCGGGCCGCGCCGCCAAGCACAACATCACGCCGCTGCACGTGGCCAGCAAGTGGGGCCAGCTCGCCATGCTGGACCTGCTGGTGGAGAACGGTGAGTTAGTGGCGCGTGCGCTGCTGGGCGCGGGCGCGGGCGCGGGCGCGGGCGCGGGCGCGGGCGCGGGCGCGGGCGCGGACGCGGGCCGCGCCGCCAAGCACAACATCACGCCGCTGCACGTGGCCAGCAAGTGGGGCCAGCTCGCCATGCTGGACCTGCTGGTGGAGAACGGTGAGTTAGTGGCGCGTGCGCTGCTGGGCGCGGGCGCGGGCGCGGGCGCGGGCGCGGGCGCGGGCGCGGACGCGGGCCGCGCCGCCAAGCACAACATCACGCCGCTGCACGTGGCCAGCAAGTGGGGCCAGCTCGCCATGCTGGACCTGCTGGTGGAGAACGGTGAGTTAGTGGCGCGTGCGCTGCTGGGCGCGGGCGCGGGCGCGGGCGCGGGCGCGGGCGCGGACGCGGGCCGCGCCGCCAAGCACAACATCACGCCGCTGCACGTGGCCAGCAAGTGGGGCCAGCTCGCCATGCTGGACCTGCTGGTGGAGAACGGTGAGCTCGGTGGAAAGGGTATTTACTATTATACTCTTTAATGCAGAACAAAATAAACAATAAAAAAATATACGCGTCGACTTGAGAACCTCCTGCCTTTTCTATCCGTTAAAAAGGATGCGTTTTATAGAATTTTATTCTATTTTTAAGTATGTGCGAAAGTCCCAGGAGAAGGGTATAGTATATTTCATTACAAGTGCGGAAAGGCTGTCATTGCAAAGAGTTCCGACAAATGTCTACCCGAGCCGAGGCGCAGGGCGAAAAAGAGCGCGAAAAAATGAAGCAATTTAATAAAATAATAAAAACACAATATTGCTTTTTTCTCTTCTCTCCACGCAAAAAATTAGTCGTATGTGGTTAAGTAACGACTTTTTGACTTTTCCGGTAAAATGTTCTCCAAAGCATTTTGTGCAATTATACTGAGTTCCGGTGGTGTTAATTAAAAAAAATAGGGTCGAAATTACTCATTTTGTGCAACAAACAACTAAACTCGCAAAGAAAATTTCTGGAAAATGGCGCCAACCGTAGAATATATAAGCAGAGTTTTTTTTTCTTCACCCATTTTGGTAGGCAAAGGGAACTATCCATACAGCTTAGTCTTCAGTATATTTTTTTTATTGATATGAAATGAAAATGAAATTTAATGAGATGAAATGAAACCTAACCTAACTCATTCAATTAAATCATTACATCTGATATTGAAATAAATTAATAGCTTCTTTTTAGAAATATACGTATTTGTATGAATCACAAAAACTCTTTAATAAAAACTTCATGGTTGGTTTTTCTTTTTAATAGACATTATTTTGACAGTTGGGAAAGAGACACGCACGAGTTCGGGAAAGGTAAAAAAAAAGCACTAGTATGTAATAGCCCACATCCCGAACGCTATACGTCCCTGCAATACACCACTTTTTGAGCAACTGTATTAAAATAGTATATTTCATTACAAGTGCGGAAAGGCTGTCATTGCAAAGAGTTCCGACAAATGTCTACCCGAGCCGAGGCACAGCCGAAGGCGAGGGTTGACAGTCGGAACAAGTTGCAATGACGGTTCCGCAGGTGTACTGAACGACTATTTTTAATACAGTTGCGAAAAAATGAAGCAATTTAATAAAATAATAAAAACACAATATTGCTTTTTTCTCTTCTCTCCACGCAAAAAATTAGTCGTATGTAGATATGTAACGACTTTTTGCCTTTTCCGGTAAAATGTTCTCCAAAGCATTTTGTGCAATTATACTGAGTTCCGGAGGCGTTATTTAAAAAAAAATAGGGTCGAAATTACTCATTTTGTGCAACAAACAACTAAACTCGCAAAGAAAATTTCTGGAAAATGGCGCCAACCGTAGAATATAAGCAGAGTTTTTTTGTCTTCACCCATTTTGGTAGGCAAAAGGAACTATCCATACAGCTTAGTCTTCAGTATATTTTTTTTATTGATATGAAATGAAAATGAAATTTAATGAGATGAAATGAAATGAAACCTAACCTAACTCATTCAATTAAATCTGATATTGAAATAAATTAGTAGCTTCTTTTTAGAAATATACGTATTTGTATGAATCACAAAAACTCTTTAGTAAAAACTTCATGGTTGGTTTTTCTTTTTAATAGACATTATTTTGACAGTTGGGAAAGAGACACGCACGAGTTCGGGAAAGGTAAAAAAAAAGCACTAGTATGTAATAGCCCACTTCCCGAACGCTATACGTCCCTGCAATACACCACTTTTTGAGCAACTGTATTAAAAATACTTTTGAATGACAAGTTTGAGAGCCATGTTGTTGATTTTCCCGGAGATTGCTGCTACAGCTAGTGTGATCACGATGTTTAGAAAACTTTTGTACTATAATTGGACTGCCTTGAACAGTAAGCTGGTATGATTTAAAAAAAAAAATTACAAAAAAGTCCATAGTCAAAGCATGGAAGACTGCTTGACTGCTTAAAGAAATTTTGTACGAGTGAAAGACTGTTAAAAGCAAGATGCTCTCGTAATAGGCTATTTGACTGGTTTCTGATAAACATCTCAGATTATTTAATGGTGTCTAACGAGCCCACAAAAACCTATTACTTCAAATTGCATAATGTATTTCTTTTAAAAAATAGTAAATAAAAATGTACTGTTTAAATAAGCCGCCAAAACGCTATCTTTAACAATATGGCGTCGTGACGTCACGATTCACGTAAACAAACGTTGAAACGGTCGAGATACTAGACAAAAGTCATCTGTTCTGTCAACGATAGACAGAAATTTACTAAATCATGACGTCATCTTAAGTTCAGCCAATCCAGACCGTTTTCGATTACGTGGCGCTGTGTCTATACGGCTATTTGACAATGTAAAAAATTATGACCTTATTTTTTACATTGTCAAATAGCCTATTGTGTCTTTTGGTCGCTTTTGAATAAGTCGAAATCTTATTTTCCAATAGTTAAAAACGTTAATTGAATTAAGATAATCTGTTGCAAAGTATTTGTTACGTTTGTTGCACAGGGCAGCTTACTTGGCCCGTAGAGATCTATACTGAAGTGCTATTCAGTTTCTCGTGTCGTTAAAGGCACATCGCATGTCTACCTAAATAGACTTTTCACGTAATAATTGATTGATGTGTATTAGGTATCCACTGCAATGCAGCAGGCATCCAAAGAATCTCGCGCTATTTATCCAACAATTAAAACTAAGGAACGAAAACACATTTGTATTAACAAATCACATAAATCAAACGTAATATTTTCATCGGTATGACTCAATAATTACATATGTTCACATTTTTAAGTTAACACGCTACCAACTAATTATGTTTCATATAAGATTGAAATATCATATTGTAGGAATTTTCGTTTTAATTGGGTGTTCTTCACGATATGCTGTCAATCAAGCAGCATCATTCGCAGTCCGGTTAGACAGCTGTAGACAATGACAGATATAATAAACTGGAATTTCAGACTGTTTCAGTAATAATTCGGCAATTTGTCTCGCGTGAAGCGCTACTGTCGTTAAATGTGAAGTTGAAAAATTGTTCTATACTACGTTTTTTTAAAAGAAAGTTCCGACATTTTTTTCTGTTAATATATTCCAGTAATTTCAGCATCATTAAATCATTTAATAGTGTATGAAAGTTTGGTAGGTCACACGCAGTTTACTTGCTGTCACTCAGTTTAGGCGTGCTGTAAACTCATGCATTATTCTTGTTCCTTGATATAGTTAAATAACCTCGTTTTGCAAGCATTTAAATTCCAATTAAATGTTCACTAACTGTGATTTATTATCTACTTTAAAACATGCAGGCCTCTAGCGTTAAACAAAGTTTAAATTACGCAAGTTGGCTTCCGTGAATAGAAAACTGCATCTTGTTACCCTTTCCACTTGCACCTTTGGAATACCACAAGTTTTGTAAGTTGGTAACACTGGGCATTTGCTTGTGAGAGCTATAGGTTTTGTACGTAAGATGCATAGATATCCGTGGTAAGATGAATTTAACATATAGCGCTCATATTCCCGTTTTAGTATTTATTCATATTGTCCAAAATTGTCTCTTTTTGTAAGTCCACCCAAAGGACACAACCATTTTTTGTAAGAAGTCGCGCCTTGTGCGATAATTGTACATCAGTTTTAAATATCGTTGTCCTTTTTTGTTTGATGTGGTGTACAATAAATTAATATTATAATAAGTACCACTAACAGTAAAATATCATTTTGTTTGCAGGTGCTAACATAGCAGCCGTAACTCGCGACGGCCTGACGCCTCTGCACTGCGCGGCGCGGTCGGGACACAGCAACGTTGTGTCACGTCTGCTGCAACATGGCGCGCCCATCACCAGTAAAACTAAGGTATTGAAGGGATATGCACTGCAGTGCTTACGCTAATAAAAGGAAGAAAATGCCAGGCAATGATAACAATGGCCTATCACATACAGGCATTACATTGGATAGTTACGGTGCTAACAAAAAAAGCAGATGTGTCAATCGAGCTGTCCCTTATCGTCGAACGATCGACTCATCATCTGCCTAGCCTTTTCCCAACTATGTTGGGGTCGGCTTCCAGTCTAACCGGATGCAGCTGAATACCAGTATTTTACTTGGAGCGACTGCGTATCTGACCTCCACAACCAGTTACTGCGTAATAGGTACCCCTTGGTAAGACTGGCTGTCAGACTTTCGGGCTTCTGACTACCCGTAACGACTGTCGAAGATCCACGAATGAGAGCCGGGACCAACGGCTTAACGAGCTTTCCGAGGTACGGAGGGGTCACGGTATGTAAAGATGGTCACCCATCCACAGACCAACCGCGGCAAGCGTAGCTTAACCTGATCGATAGACCTGTGCGGCTGTTATTATTTAGCCACGGGCCCCTCCGACTGTGTTTACATTTACATTAGTGAATAGATCTAAAACTCAACTTTATCAGCTTGGGAATATAGCTGAAATTGGTTTTCGTAAGTCATTTTTAACTGGATCCAAAAGTCACTAAGTTGTTTTTATTGGTATTGGTCGCTTCGCTAAGTGCAAAATCACGAAAATTGGAAATTCTAAAGAATGTATTTTTCTTTCAGAACGGTTTGACCCCTCTCCACATGTCCGTGCAAGGCGAACACGTGGAGACGGCCAAAGTTCTACTGGCAGAGGGCGCGCCCATCGATGACGTCACAGTGGACTACCTGACGGCATTACACGTCGCTGCACATTGTGGACATGTCAAGGTAAAGTCAACCTTGTGTGAAAAAATAAGTTCAAAGTGCTGTCACACGCCATTGCAATGTGCTGCGGTGCCATTCTGTAAAAATCTCACTGTGAAAACTTAGATGAAGTGAGCGAGGAGTGAGCTGTCAATAGTGTCAATTCCTAGCAAAAACAAACTCACTTCACCTAAGTTTTCACGGTGAGATATTTACAGAATCGACCGGCTGTACACCTGTGGACATGTCAAGGTGAAGTGAAGTATATTGGGTAGGGAATGAAGTCTAATTCAGTTTGTTGAGACAATTTCTAATGAATTTGGTATTGGTCTTACTTTTTACCCATGGCAAAATACATACGATATTACAATGGTCAAAGGCTAGATAAAGAATTCAAAGGATGAAATGATTCGCTTTAATTCAGTCTACCTATGATTGGTATCAGAAGAATATCAACCAAATCTCTAACACAATAAAGTTGAATTTAGAATAAGTTTTAATAAAAAAAATCTTTATGTTACAGGTCGCAAAACTCCTTCTAGACAGAAACGCCGATGCCAACGCTCGCGCATTGAACGGGTTTACTCCGCTACACATCGCTTGCAAGAAAAACAGACTCAAAGTGGTCGAATTGCTGCTCAAGTATGGCGCTAGTGAGTATTAAAACCTTAAGCTATAGTAATTATTGTCAAAATAAAAACAATAATTTCCAAAATTATGTATCACTGTCGAACATATACACACCACCGGCCAGAGCAAAGACAATCTCCACAGATGGGTGTTCACGCACGACTCAGACCTCGCGTGCGCATGCGCCACCTCCGCACACACAATGGCGCACCTTCCAGCGCCGCCTGTCACGTGTGCACTTCGTGATCTTATGACTGCTTCAGTGACCGGAGTTCGCGCAGCTGAATTTTGGGCCAAAAATATTTAAACGTTTTGCTATCGATACGCTATGAAAACAGCAAACAAACTAGTCCTTTGCAGTAATTATAATAGATGGGTCTACGATTCCTGAAAGCTCGAAGTCACTGTTCAAAGAAACTGGAGATTGGACAAGACTTGCTGTTGGTTGACGAAATCAACGACAGTCAATTAAATCCATAATTTATTATTTGAAAACAGTATAGAGGCATGAGGAACAGGGTGTAAAGTTCACTCAACCTATATAGAAAAGGGAGGATCCTCCGACCAGACGGGTGTTGTGTCTGGCGGGCTACTGCCCGTTGATTCATGTCGGGCCGTTGTATCTATGCTAGTTGCGCGGTAAACTCTGCTTGCGCGATGCAGGATTTGCGTGACGTCAGTATGACTCGTTGTTCGCATGTGGCGTTGTAGATACCGCTACAACAGATTAAGTTGACCTTTTAGAATAATTATCCCGGCTTTTGAGCTGTCGTAGGACAGATGGGGTGTTGCAGTTCATAATTTTAAAATAACAAATTATTCTTTCCACAGGCAAATCAGCAACAACAGAATCAGGTCTCACCCCCCTCCACGTGGCTTCCTTCATGGGCTGCATGAACATAGCTCTCGTCCTAGTCGGCGCCGGCGCCACTGCAGACGCGGCCACAGCGCGCGGCGAGACGCCGCTGCACCTGGCCGCGCGGGCGCACCAGACGGATCTCGTGAGGGTGCTGCTCAGGAATAATGCTAAGGTAAGATATTCCAGTGATGTTTCGAGGCATCATCAACCAACGTCACCCAGTAGACAAAAAAAAGAAAGTGAGACAGGGCTAGACAAGTCTGCCGCAAGTCAAATAGATCAAGAGCAATTTAATCTGACGGCACGGTTGGCGCAGTGGTTAAGCGATTGACTGCGTGTCGCGGGTTCGATTCCTGCACGGAACAAATATTTGTATGGCCTACAAGTAGTTGTTCCGGGTCTGGCTGTTTGTGTATGTGAGTTTAAATGTTTGTAAACGCACCCACAATACAGGAGAAATTCCTAGTGTGGGGCAATGTTTAATAAAAAAAAAAAAAACTCAAACTCAACTCCCGGAAAGCGAGAACGACATCATTGCAGACTCAGGCGAAGATGGCGGGACGAGCTTGACGCCTGACGCTTGTATAGCTTACGGTAGAGTTGAGTGGAAAGAAGAAATCGCCCTGTATTTTTTAAAGTTTCTGGTCATCTTTAGGGTTCCGTACCCAAAGGGTAAAAACGGGACCCTATTACTAAGACTCCACTGTCCGTCACCAGGCTGTATCTCATGAACCGTGATAGCTAGACAGTTGAAATTTTCACAGATGAAGTATATCTGTTGCCGCTATAACGACAAATACTTAAGGGGGAAGCTCTAAGGTGGCCCGTGAAATTCAAATTTTCTTACGTTTTTTGCAATTTTCTGGTCAGTATTAAGTTGTACGTTGATTAAAATATGATTCGCGGTCGTAACAAATATGTATTTACAGAATTATAATCATTAAAGTCATCAACACAACTCTCTAAGACCATGTAATCCCCAAATGTCAAGATTTCATGAAATAGTCATTCTTGGGGATTACATGGTCTTAGAGAGTTTAACTTGCCTTTCTTGCACATATGAATTACAAATTAAACAATAATTTAATCTTTCCGTGTTTAGGTGGACGCCCGCGCCCGAGAAGAACAAACTCCCCTGCACGTGGCCGCGCGACTGGGACACGCCGACATCGCCGCGTTGTTGCTGCAACATGGCGCGGACGTCGCCGCCACTACTAAGGACAGATACACGCCGCTGCATATTGCTGCTAAAGAAGGTAAGAGAACGTTTATCGACATTGGAAAGAAACTAAGGGCCTAAGCACACGGCGTTATGCACCTTCGACGTTCGTATAGTGTTGCTTTTTCAAGGCAAAAAGCGTCTAGCCGAACCCGGTACACCCTTATAAAAAACGTGCCATTTAGATTTATAAAACGAAATTGAAAATCTAACAGCGCGCTTTTACTAGGCAATATATTTATTTGTCACGTAGTTTTGTTGATAATAGCCATATAGGTCTCCTAGTAGAGAGAGACAAGTAGTGTAACACAATGTCACACAAAGTAACACAATGACATTTGCTTACTTTGTAAAGTATTATATTATTTTTTCATTGTGAATGTGAAGACGATGTGGGTCATTTTACATATATATATATTTTTTATTATTCTCTCTGTTCTGTTAGTTTTTTTTTTTTTCATGGTCTGACAGTTTGAGTAATTTATGTGGCCTACCCAAATGTCCTTTCTTTGGTATTGTTCGTCGAATCGTTGAGCTCCTTAAGTCTTGAGTTGAGCTGCACGATTTTTAACAAATGCATGCACTGACTGGACAGGTCCTCTCAATCTGTGTGGTTCTTTCCTCAAAAGACCACCTCAGACATCGATCTACATGGTCTTCATATAACCTGACCAAGATTATGTCTGGACTTTAAAAGAGACTGTGACCTCTGAGTTTGTTTCGGCCTTTCTTCTCAGAGTAGTCAGATAGGAAACACCGACTTCATCTAATTTAAAAAAAAAAACATGATTGACGTGTTTGTACAAACCTACTTACAAAATAAATCATTTCATTTCATAGTATTTTTTTTTCTATATAACTCAGCTTCTTGCTTTTGCAATGTTTATGTCTACATGGTTATTGGTAAAACATTAATAACTTCTTAAGAGGTCATTGTACTCATAATTATGAACAACTTTTACTATGGGACCAAACCTGAAATCACGAAAAAAAAACAGCTGTTCCCTACATTTACCATAATCAGCCTATAATGTTCCCACTGCTGGGACACAGGCCTCCTCTCGGTGAGAGGGAGTGGGCCGTAATCCACCACGCGGACCCAGTGCGGATTGGCAGATGTCACATGTCTTCGAATGTTTGGTTCTAAGACATGCCGGTTTCCTCACGATGTTTTCCTTCACCGTTTTGAGAGCAGTGGTGATCAAATAATTTACACAAAGTAAAGCGCCTGTCTGGGTTCGAACCTACGACCTACAGCTCGTAAGTCGCGGCCGTTACCACTTGGCCACCACTGCTCTAACTTGGCCACCACTGCTCTCATACAACTTTATATTCGTCTAATTAGGAAAAACTAAAATTTTATCAGCCTAAGGTTATTAGGAACAGTCATATCATTTCACAGCGAGCTATGCACATGGAATTGAACATGAATCTCAACTATTTAATTAGCTTCAGATTAAGTATGTTGATGACATAACAGATATTGGGCAAATGTCCAGCTCGCTATGTTCGTATAACTCGTCAAAATGTAGGGAACAGCTGTTTTTTTTTGTATATGTATTATTGTGAAACGATTTAAATTTATATAATTAGCCTCACATCTCTATTTTCCTTTTGGATTGGCCTGTCCGAGCGCTTGCCTTGCCTTGGGCCAAAGACTAAAAGCCTTGGGCCAAAGGCCGAAAGACCCTTACCAGATGAATATCAGTCTCAAAATATTCAGTCCCATCCCATCTCACTCAAACTTTCTTTCACAGGCAAAGAAGAAGTAGCCTCAATCCTCCTGGACCACAACGCGCCCATCGAAGCCGAGACCCGCAAGGGCTTCACCCCGCTGCACCTGGCGGCCAAGTACGGCGACACGGGCGTGGCGCGCCTGCTGCTGGCTCGCGGGGCCAGCGCCGGCGCGCCGGGCCGCAGCCACATCACGCCGCTGCACATGGCCACCTACTACGGCCATCCTGACATAGCGCTCACTCTCTTGGACAAAGGTAGGGCATCTAGCTTCTTAGGCGGAGCAATCACTGACAATAGACAAATGGTAAGATGCATAGTAGAAACTTGCGGCTCTGCCCCTGACTGCTAAAGGCAGCAACAACAGACTAAAACAGTAACCGGACTATTTTTTACAGTTGTTTAAAATTTATTTTCACCTCAACCCTTGAAAATACTTGAAGTACAGTCTGTTCCAAAAGTATCTGATGAAAGTGTAAACATACCCAGTTCAGGTTAAATTCTTACACAATCACTCATAAAGGGAGTTAGTAACACATTTGTCTCTATTACAATGGCTCCAGTTTTTCCAAATTAATCGGTTTTTCAATAACAATATACCTCTCAAATTATATTTAAAATATCATCGACGAAAATTGATAAAATAAAGATAAAACGATATGAAAAACATCTTTAATGTGATTTAAAATTAGAATTTCGATTTTAAGTAATCAAATCAAAGCGCTTAATTCGAAATGGCACCACTAATTGGCATCCACAGGTAGATACGTTTTCTGATTGAGCTATTTAAATTTTCATCAGACACTTGGAACATTAATAGATAAATAATTGATAACATAGTTATTCTGTATGTCAGAGTTTCATTGAGTAAGATAGCTAAGACCACAAAATATTTGACTAAGTAACACATGTTAACTTTTTACGACTCCTGTAAAAAATATGCTAAAAAATAGCATCTCTACATTTCCCAACAGATTATACATACTAATTCATCCCTCATTTAGACCTAACTAAACTGTAGTTGTGCTAGTATCAGTAAGCTAAGCTAGAGTATTATCTTATAGGTGCGTCGCCCCACTCGCTGGCGAAGAACGGACACTCGGCATTGCACATTGCGTGTAGACACAACCATCCAGATATCGCCTTCGCATTGCTTGAACATGGTGAGTTTAATTATATTGCTAGAGGGGCTAAGTAATAACAGCCGCACGGGTTGATCGATCAGGTTAATCTACGCTTGCCGCGGTTGGTGCGTGGATGGGTGACCATATTTACATAGCAAGGCCTTGGTCCCGGTTGTCATTCGTGGATTTTTGACTGTCGTTACGGGTCGTCAGAAGCCCGATAGTCTTTATGTAAAGGTTTGTACAAAAAAAAATTTAAAAACCGATAAACTTCAGTCGGCCACAAATTTCTAAAATCTATGTACTTCATTCATTTACGTAGCGGTATCTACAAAGCCACATGCTAACTTCGCGTCAATCTGACGTCACGCAAAATCCTGCATCTCGCAAGCAGAGTTTACCGCGCAACTAGCATAATATAAGTATACAACGGCCCGACATGTATCATCGGGCAGTTGCCCGCCAGACATGACACCCGTGTGGTCGGAGGATCCTCACTTTTCTATGGAGGATGACTGAACTTTACACCCTGTTCGTCATACCTCTATAACTTTTTCTCGTCTTTTATGATTTTTAGTACCTTTTCTATGAATTAGATCAGCCGGGTTATTCTGTAAACATCTCACCGTTTAAACTTAGGTGAAGTGAGTTATCATTCCTCTTGATGCTAGGAATTGATACTATTGACATCTCACTTAAAGCTCACTTCACTTAAAGCTCACTTCACCTAAGTTTTCACGGTGAGATTTTTACAGAATATCAAAATATTTTTGAATAAAACGCTTTCTCGTACAGATGCGGATCCCAGCGTCAAGTCTAAGGCAGGCTTCACACCGCTCCACATGGCGGCACAGGAAGGACACGAGGATTGCGTCGAGATGCTCGTCGAACGAGGGGCTGACGTCAACGTACCAGCTAATAATGGTAGGTGTTTATTATAGTACTGCAACCGTCAGATAGCAGTAGATAGTACCCAGCAGTAGGAGTAGTAGTAAACTGTGACGACTTATCTACATATATCTCAGTAATATACTGTATACAAAGTCAAAATATGTTCATGTCTAATTTAATGTTTTAGACACAGTTTAGTCGAATATCCCGCAACCGCACCTGTTGCCACTCCCTTGTATTCGCACCTGGTCCTTGGATACGGTGAACATCCAACATTGAAAGATACTTTCGTATCAGCTTTAGACCCTCCGGCTTATACTAGGCAGTCAGTAGCGATACAAATCTTTGTCGCACCACAAGCTAATCTCGAGACTAAGGGTAATTACATGGCGAAGATGCCTCACTGCGATACCTCGCGGTCGCGGTTTAGCGCGATACCTCGCGGTCGCGGTTTAGCGCGATACCTCGCGGTCGCGTTTTAGCGCGATACCTCGCGGTCGCGATTTAGCGCGATACCTCGCGGTCGCGGTTTAGCGCGATACCTCGGGGTCGCGGTTTAGCGCGATACCTCGGGGTCGCGGTTTAGCGCGATACCTCGCGGTCGCGGTTTATCTCGCTACCTGGATGTCACCTCCATGTAACACAAATGCATGCTAATAGACACGCACGCACATGTCAGGCATCGAGGTAAGCCCAAAGCAGCCCACGGTGTATCGCGCTGTGGCATCTCCGGCATGTAATTATCCTAAGAAGAAGACTTGCTCGACTCTTCATTGTAAATCCTGACTAGGGAGGATCGAGGGCCCCAGATATTTTAATGTCTTCAAGATGAAGACCAACCCTCATCAATAATCCCTTTGTATCTTGATCTTTGTGTCTTGAGTCTTTCGACTATTATTATTCAAATAATCTCTTTTTTTTCCCCCAGGTCTAACCCCAGTGCACTTAGCAGCATCAGAAGGCCGCACCGGTGTCTTGAAAGTCCTAATGTCGGCCGGAGGACAAGTGAACGCGCGCACACGCGACGGCTACACGCCGCTACACGCGGCCGCGCATCACGGACACCACGCGGCCGCGCGCGCGCTCTTAGAAGCTAACGCTGATGTTACCGCCAGGGCTGCTCATGGGTAAGCATATTATAAAACAAGAAGGTGACAGCTGCCAATGTGGCTCATAAACGCCGTGTCATTACAACAGTGATTGGACCTTGTTACATCTATCTTGTTAAATCCTCGGATGACCTAAATAATGCCACAAAGACAAAAGAGGAAAAGACACATCAAGCTACTACAATCTGTCAAATTTCTTTAAAATATTTTTAACTTTATCGCTAAAGAATAAGGTTCAAAGTTGATTGGGAAAATTTTACAGTTTCGGGTAGCTTGATGTGCTGGCGTCTGTACCATCGACACGAAAAGAAGTTACATCTACCTATCAAAATCAAAAGTCATTATTCAAATTAGGTTGAGAATCATCACTTTTCGAACGTCCAAATTACAAAAGACAGTCCCATAAAACACCCGCCTTTCACCACTTCCTAGTGCTTTCGTTGATAATGTTTTTACTTGCATACCATAATCAGCCTATAATATGTTCCCACTGCTGGGACACAGGTCTCTATAGAGGGAGCGGGCATTTATCAACCACGCGGGCCCAGTGCAGGTTGGTAGATGTCACATGTCTTAGAATTTGGGATTCTAGGACATGTCGGTTTCCTCACGATGTTTTCCTTCACCGTTTTGAGAGCAGTGGTGAGTATTAGTATATTTCATTACAAGTGCGGAAAGGCTGTCATTGCAAAGAGTTCCGACAAATGTCTACCCGAGCCGAGGCGCAGCCGAAGGCGAGTGTTGACAGTCGGAACAAGTTGCAATGACGGTTCCGCAGGTGTACTGAACGACTATTTTTAATACAGTTGCGAAAAAATGAAGCAATTTAATAAAATAATAAAAACTCAACTAACTAATAATTTTTTCTGGAAAATGGCGCCAACCGTAGAATATAAGCAGAGTTTTTTTTTCTTCACCCATTTTGGTAGGCAAAGGGAACTATCCATACAGCTTAGTCTTCAGTATATTTTTTTTATTGATATGAAATGAAAATGAAATTTAATGAGATGAAATGAAATGAAACCTAACCTAACTCATTCAATTAAATCATTAAATCTGATATTGAAATAAATTAGTAGCTTATTTTTAGAAATATACGTATTTGTATGAATCACAAAAACTCTTTAGTAAAAACTTCATGGTTGGTTTTTCTTTTTAATAGACATTATTTTGACAGTTGGGAAAGAGAACGCACGAGTTCGGGAAAGGTAAAAAAAAAGCACTATTATGTAATAGCCCACATCCCGAACGCTATACGTCCCTGCAATACACCACTTTTTGAGCAACTGTATTAAAAAATAATTTACACAAAGTAAAGCGCCTGTCTGGGTTCGAACCTACAACTCATAAGTCGGGGCCGATTTCACTGGACCACCACTGCATGTCTTCACTTTACTTGCATAATTGATGGCTATGGGAGACATCGAAAGAAAGACGAAGTTTTTATTAAGACAAGCATAGAACAGACAAATATCAACATCGCACGCACAAATAACAGTACAAAATCAAAATCAAAATCAAAATCAAAATATTTTATTTCACATAAGCCTACATGGGCACTTATGAAACGTCAGAAGCTAGGTGCACGGTTCCAATTGGTCGTTTCCTATGGAGAAGAACCGGCAAGAAACTCCACGGTTACTCTTTTTAAAAATAATTGGCTTTTACAATATTTTCAAATTACAGTAGGTATGGGAGGATAGCGGATACCTAAGTTGGATGAGACACATCGTCCAAAATGCTATAGTATTAGCTATAGTATTTTTGCGTATCACTATAAAACGCAATGCTCCAAATCAGTGAGATAATGCATAAAGAAATCGTTTGTGGTAAATTTTACAGGAAACTTAATTTTTGGTGAAATCCGTATCAAATCGATTTTAGTACCTATCTGTATCCTGAAGTTAATAACCAACCATTTCATAATAAAGACCATATTGAGTGGTAATTACGGTACTTTACGTATACAGGTTCACGCCATTGCACCAGGCGGCGCAACAAGGACACACACTGATCCTCCAGCTGCTGTTGAAACAGAACGCCGATCCTAACGCATTGTCTGCTGTAAGTATTAATTGTCCAAGTATCATAATAGGTACAATACAACCGACGTAACTTGGCTGGCCTGAACTTCGCACAGAAGGCTGCGCACGAACGTTTTTTATGAACCAAATGGTGGCATGAGGCGAGTGTGAGTGAGAGAACATGCGCGAAAGTTCGCAAAGGCTATAACTCAGGCCCGCGTTACGTCGCGTCGGTCGTATTGTAGGTAGTCAGATGAGAGAGAAGACTAAGGGCCTGATAATTTGGGACTACGAGTCTAGACACCATTTCATAAAACACGAAAGAGTAATAAATAAGAAGTAATTAATTTCACACAATATCTTTAACAAAGTGAATTATACTCCCAGAGTTATCTGCACCAATAAATTACCAAGTACCGAGGCATACACGCGTCAATTTCATACGTCATAGCACTCAGAAAACGACCACTTCATAAACTAACAATAGGAAAACACTTTGATTGCGAATCAATTTACTTGATTTATAATCATTGGATCGTTAAGGAGTTACAAACTCGTGCGCCATGTTTAGTCCACTTCTGAGGGCTTTAAGTCCTTCTTTTTATAAGAAGAAGGGAGTGAAGAAGTCTTCTTGTCTACAGAATGGGCAGACGGCTTGTGCTATCGCTGATCGGTTGGGCTACATTAGTGCGGTTGAGGCGTTGCGCCCGGTGACGGAGAATACGCTGAGCCAAGCTGTGGGCGATACCGGTAAGTTGTTTATTTTATTTATATTTACGCCTCTGACGACGCAGTAAACGTATAGTAAAAGTGCGCAGTGCTGCACACCCCCCACTTTATTTCTAGTTAAACAAATATCAACTTTATTTGAATGACAATTAAGTTGATTTCAGAGTGACTAGCACAATTGATAAAGCTATAAAAATGTTTGAAGTTGTAGCGTAAACTGAACTTTATTGTGTAGGAATTAAAGTTATTTTTCCATTAATTCATATTTGTTTACATTTTTGGAAAATAAATCGCGAACGCAGATTAGCCACCTACTGGACCCGAACAGTGTAATATTATGTACTGTCGATAGCAAAAAAAGATGTTATTTTATTTAGTCATCGAATTGTCTCATACATCCTTTCTTATTGATTCTGAGGCGCTACAAAGTTCGCCGGGTCAGATAGTAAATACATACAAGGCAATGGTCAAAAGAAAACGCACGTATTATCACAATTTGATTTTTTTCTGCAGATTTAAATATATAGTTTTTGCGGATCTAAGGTTACGTTATCATGAACTTCGATTTAGTTCAACAAAATTACAGGTGCGTCATCTCATCATCGTTCTCTTACGCTTATCCAAATTTATTTGGGGTAGACCCCAAATGGTATGGCAACATGTATTTTTCTTCCATACTTCTCTATTAGTCGTCATTTAGGTAGTCACCCCTGTACCAACAAATTGCAAGTGTGTATATCCACTCGATCAGTGCAATACTCCAGTGACATATTGCAACTGCATCTTTGATCTAAATGTGTGCGCCTACGCAGTCACTTGCGCGGCGGATTTGACGATAGCCGTCAAAATTTGCGTATTTAAGAATTGGGAGCGTGCCAATTGGGTGCAGGCGTCAAGCTGCATTAATATTTGTTTTATGCTGCAGTTTGAATTATTAATATTTGCTCCATTACAATGTGTTACTGAATGATAAAGAAGGCGGTTGTGTTTGTTTGTACAAAATTTCACATACATTTAATTATAAAAGTTTTTAAAGTTTATTTATTTATTTATTTATCACAAACACTGCTACCATTACAGGAAGTTCCTAATGCGGTAGCGTGGTACTTAAAGTTGAACGGTTTACTTTACAGATTTTCCCTTGTTGCTGTAAACTGTTGATTGATATTTACAAATAAAAGGCCAATTAAATAGATTTTTCTTAAGGTATAAAAAATATTATATACTTCTATAGTACTAATATTATAAAGAGGTAAAATTTGTTTATTTGTAAGTTTGTATGTAGGGGGTATCTCTGGAACTACCTGTCGGATTTGAAACATTGTTTTTGCATTTGATAGCTCAATTCTTGAGGAAGGTATAGGCTATATAACATCACGCTAAGACCCATAAGGAGACGGGCAAAAAGAAAAAAGTCTGAAAGAACGCTAATAACAAGCGCGGATCGGCGATGCGATGCGACAAGGTGTATCGGGGGAACAAGAAATTTCACGCGGATGAAGTCGCGGGCAGAAGCTAGTATTTTATAAAACCTCTTAAAAACATGTACCTAAATCGAACAAACCCATTAATTTTCGTGACGTAATTTATTGAAACTGAAACCAATTACATATACCTAGGCACCTTTTTTACACTTATAATATCATTGTACCTAGGTAAATAATACCTACCCACAAAATCTACAGTTGACGAAAACACGGCAAATCTGCGAATTTAACTCGACACTGTAACCTGTTTCTGTGAATTACATCATCGATATAATTTCGCGAAGTATTTGAGTAAGGTCAGCAACATTCATTGATGTTGTTCGTTTTAACACTCGTGTGTCGGAAATTGTATCGTACGATTGGATAGTATGTCGTCTCAGCATTTTATTGAATTCCTTGAAAAAAGAGCTGTAGGTATTGTTTTTTTGAGAATTGCGAGCTGCACGCGTAGCGTGACGACGTTTTGTCGACGGAAGAATAGACAAAATTACACATTGCCATGCTTAGACGCGTAATGCGTACAAATATTTCTACAATCTGTCATTTTGTCTATTCTTCCGTCGACAAAACCCGTTTCTACGGCGGTCATGCTACGCGTGCAATGGTGACCCCACGGATCCAGTGGAAACGGCCGCGACCTAAGAGTTGTAGGTTCGAATCGAGACCTGACTCTTCCTGAACTACCTACTTATCCTGGTGGCCCAAATTAAATCAGGCTACACTTTAATGGTAGAGCAGTGGTACCTCAGTGGTAACGACCGAGGTCGTAGGTTCGAACCCACACAGGCGCTTTAATTTGTGTAAATTATTTAATCACCACTGCTCTCAAAAAGGTGAAGGAAAACATCGTAAGGAAACCGGTATGTCCTAGAACCAAAAATTCGAAGACATGTGACGTTTACGAACCCGCACTGGGCCCGCGTGGTGGATTACAGCCCACTCCCTCTCACAGAGAGGAAGCCTGTGTCCCAGCAGTGGGAACATTATAGGCTGATTATGCTATTGTTTCAATTCTTCCTGTTCATACATTGTTGTCCTACATTTTCATTTTGTATAATGTCTTTGTTCACAAACACAAATCTCATATTTCTACTAACATCCAGATCAGGAACTACTTATCTAGGGAGGCCACAGTTTTTGCTCTGTATGGAAATCAAACCTGCGACCCATAGCGTAAAAGCTTATTGTCCAACCGGAACAAAGCTGGCTTAGATAACGTAATCAGCCTATAATGTTCATCCTCCTCTCTTCGAAAAGATATTTGTGTTGCTGAGTTTTAGGGTACACGAACTTTGAATTACAAAGTCTTTAATTTTGGAAAATTCAATGATTTCTTATTTTTGGAATTTCATTGAAGTTGAAAGTACGTACTAACTCAATTAGTGTGAAGTATTTTTAATCCCAGTTTTCTTTGATTTCGATTCCTTTGATTTTCCATTTTATTTGTGTACAAATTGAGCCGTACATAACATAGTTATGATTCCAAATGGGATATAAAGTCTTAATTAGTGGCAAAATATTGCTTGAAGTCAGTATTTTGGACGAATAAAGTCGTTTGAAGTTAATAAATGCTGTGATATTAGTAGGCTGCTTTAAAGTGTAGTTTAAACTGTATCAAGTCGGACTTGTCACCAATAATGCCACTCCTATACCCGTCAACTCCTGCGCAAGTACCTAATAGGTACCTTGTAGTTGACACATTTACTTTATTTCTTTACTCCCACAACAGCGCGTAAAATACAAATTATGACACACTGAGAGTATTGACACAAATAATACTACAAAGGAATACAAAATAGGAAAACGATGAAGTCAAAGTAAACAAAGTATTTAATTTAATGTGCACCATTCAGAATACAATAATCATGGTACTTTAGGGACAGTTGGCTATTCACATTCATAGCTGTATGGCCTATTGTTACTGTATGTAAAAAGTATAAATAGTCAACTTTCTGTCTAACAATTATCTAAATCTTGCTTCTGCCTGCGACTTCGTTCGCGTAGAAGTCGTAATATACATAATATACTAAAATAACAGCCACATTTTTATAAAACTCCGTCGGCCCCCGCCCCACCGCGTTGCATCGCATCGCCCACGCCCACCCGCACTCTTACTTCTTTTCGCGTTATTTCTGACTTTTTTTCTTTTGCTCGGCTCCTAAGAATCGTAGCGTGATATTAAATTGTCTATAACCTTCCTCAAAAATTAGGCTATCAAATGCAAAGTATTTTTTCAAAACCAACTGGTACAGTCAACAGCAAAAGTCGATGAATAAGAATAACTAAGATTAAAAAAACTGAAGTGTTAATCGACTTTTGCTGTTGACTGTACTTCCATAGATTAGCGCCTTCAAACAAAAACACAAAATCTTCAGCTGTAGTATACTAAGTACTAGCTGCGCCCCACGGTTTCACCCGCATAAGTATCGATCCTGCCGGAATATCGGGATAAAAACTATCCTATGTCCTTCCCCGACATGCAATCTATCTCTCTGCCAAATTTTATCGAAATCCGTTCAGTGGTTTAAGCGTGAAAAGGTACAGACAGATAGACAGTTACTTTCGAATTTATAATATTAGTATGGATTCATTTATATAGATGGCGTCGATGACAAATACAATAAGTAGTAATAAGCGCTCACGTTAGACGGATTTATAATATGTATCTAAAAATATATATTTTTTATCTTTTTGCATGTGTTTATCGTCTATCGCTCCGACCTTTTGTAAGGTGGGTTATGTCATCAACTTAATTTGAGTGCGTGATAAGTGATAAGGTCATCAATTTGTAATACAGATTTTGCCACGGATTTTGCACTAAGAAATACTTTTGGAATTCTATCATTATTTTAAAGCATAATATTATGATTATTATGCTTTAAAATGATGTTAGAATTAGGCTGATGCCTATAATGTTCCCACTGCTGGGACACAGACGTCCTCTCGGCGAGAGGGAGTGAGCCGTAATCCACCATGAGGGCCCAGTGCGGTTTAGTAGATGTCTCATGGCTTCCAATTTTTGGTTCTACGACATGCCGGTTTCCTCACGATGTTTTCCTTCACCGTTTTGAGAGCAGTGGTGAGTAAAATAATTTACTCTTAAGTAAAGCGCCTGTCTGGGTTCGAACCTACGACCTCGGTCGTTACCACTGGGGTACCACTGCTCTACCATTTTAAAGTGTAGCCTGATATAATTTGGGCCACCAGGATAAGTAGGTTGTTCAGGAAGAGAGAACTCTGGGAAACCCACGTAACGAGTCATGGCGTCCGCTGCTAGACCATATACTTAAAATGTACCTAACTGATTCATGTTGGATTCATCAGATTGTCTTCTGAATTTCCCTGATGACGGTCGCACAATACAGTACCTCCTCCAGTACTCCGGACGAGTAAATTGAACCACTGTTTGTCACATTACCTACTTCAATAACTATTCCTAGAATGGTTCTACGTATTTACTTTTGTATCTAGTCTACCTAGTAGTAGACCCTATTACTAAGACTCCACTGTCCATCTGTCTGTCTGTCACCAGGCTGTATCTCATGAACCGTGATAGACAGTTGAAATTTTCACAGTTGATGTATTTCTGTTGCCGCTATAACAACAAATAATAAAAATAAAACAAAGTTAAAAATTAAAGGGGTAAGTATAATAGAAAGGTTTTTTTTTTTTGCGTTTTATACCTTACGGTACGAAACCCTTCCGTGTGCGAGTCCGACTTGCACTTAGCCGGTTTTTTCTCTTATCCTTTTTATACAAGGTGTAACAGAATAAACACAAGTCCTGAAAGTAGTTTGTTCATAATTTACTACTGAATCGATTTCAATAACTTTTAATATAGGTTTTTTTTTAAATTATGCTTTTAGCCACACTGACGGCCGATTGATCCAAATAAAATTAAATCTTATTTCAAGGCAATAAAGCTTATTTAGAAAAAAAATAAAAGCACAAAGTACCTAATGCTAAATCAATTAGCTTAGAAAAATTAAGTTATGGTCATTGTTTTATGCTCTAATTAGGGTGTATGACGTCTTGCGTTAAATATGTTACATATTGTATAAATCAATGTTTGTCTCGTATTTCTGCCATCTAGTTTTCCTCTTTTACGTTTTCAAAGTAGGTATTCATAAAGGTTGTATTATAACCTCTACAGTAGGTAGCCCAACTTGACAGTAGGTACTTGTTTAACAAACGTATAAAATGCGTCAATAGTATTTTTGTGCTATAAAAGTCTCTATTCAAAGCTGCATCATTAAATGACAACATCACGTGTGCTCAAGGTCCTAACTTAGTCATCATCATAAACCTGTGGTGACCAGACGAATTACATTAAAGTCATTACCTACATACCTACATACAATACCATACAACAAATGTACACTCAGCAAAAGAGTTAGGTATCCAGGATCGTCGGATATAGTTGAAGTTTATTAATAAACCGATGGATGTTGTCGACTGAAATTTAATTTGATAAATGAGCTGTTTGTTTTATTAAATTTTATTCGACAACATCCATCGGTTTATTACTAAAATTCAACAATATCCGACGATCCTGCATACCTAACTCTTTTGCTGAGTGTACATGAAATGTTATGACTAACACATAACCGGTATCTTGTTTATATTAATAAACAGATATGGGTACGTCATCAGTCTGTTATTAGACGATTATTATAGATGAATTCGTTGAGTTTAATAAATGTGGGGAGCTCGTGGCTAAGTAATAACAACCGCATGGGTCGACCAAGCAGGTTAAGCTACGCTTGCCGCGGTCGGTCCTTGGATGGGTGACCATCTTTATATACCTAGACCCCTCCATGCATCGGAAAGGTCCCGACTGTTATTTTTGACAGTCGTTACGGGTGGTCAGAATCCCGAAAGTCTGACAACCAGCTTCTTACCAAGGAGTATCGTGTTACCCAGTAACTGGGTTGTGGAGGTCAGATAAGCAGTCGTTCCATGTAAAGTACTTACTGGTATTCAGCTGCATCCGGTTAGACTGGAAGTTGACCCCAAAAATAGTTGGGAAAAGGTTAGGCAGATGACGAAACAGATATGTGCACGTCATCATTCTGTTATTAGAAGATATTATTATTAATGAATACGTTGAGTTTAATAAATGTGTATTTCAGGAAAATGTACCTACTTGAAAATCATGGGTTCATTAAATGTTTAAACACTTTCTGAAATCATGTATTGGGTTTAATTATGCAGTTAGTAACCGATAAACTGCATTATATTTTTAACCGATTTCAAAAAAAGAAAAAGGTTCTCAATTCGGTTGTTTTTTTTTTTGTAAATTTTATGCTCTGCTTGGTAAAATTTTCTGTTTAGTGTAAAAAATTATCCGAAATGTATACAGGATTAATCCATGAATTTTGACATCTGATTGGTCGTTAGGCCCAAGAGATTGATCAGAAAATACTATTTGTGCCCAACTATGAGATATTACAGATTAAGTGCTGATTTTACCAAAGTCAATAATTTTTTATCCGTGGAATAAAATTTAAGTACGTCTGACAGTTTTTGTGTGGCAAAACTGTCAAAAATTATATTCTCAGGTTAATTATTATTACTTATTCTAGGTATCAAATTTTGGTGGAATTTGCCCTTAATAAAAGTAATTATTATTTGTGACTTTTGCCAAGGGTTTTCCAATAACCATTTTTGAATCAATAATTGGTTTTCAATTTAAACAGTTACACAGTATAGTAGACCTTGACCAGTACAATTGACCTTTTCTCTGCACTGAACTTGAATGGACAACATTCGATGCCAACGTCGGTAAAGGACGTTGCTAAAGAAAGCATCATTTTGTTTACATTCTGTTTGAAACAACGTTTGAAATGAAAACTTAAAATGTTTTGAAAATAATGTACATAGTTATAGCGTAACAGCTGGCATCATTTGCGTATTTTATGATCAGGGCAAGATCAAGGTCGAAGAGGATATAAAATCTAGTTTAGAACTTTGTTAGAATGTTCCTCTTATCTTTACTGAGTTGAGGTTCGTTAGGTTAGATTTGTAGAAAATACGGGGCCCGGTGCAATTCAAGGTTGTTCCAGTGTTGTTCTCGACAAAGCCCTCATCCACCATAGAATTGGTCACATAAAAGGTAACTAAAGTATTAGCTAGGTACCAACCAACATTGAGAGGATGGGAAGCAACATTTTCATTACATATTTCTTTTTTTTTTTAACAATGTGAAAAGGGCGTGAGTTTATGACTGTGTGTGTATTTTGTGTGTGATCATCATGGCAACCAGAAATCCGTCTCATAATCAGCCTATAATGTTGGCTGCTGGGACACAGGTCACACAGGCCTCCTCTCAATGAGAGGGAGGGGGCCGTAATCCACCACGCGGGCCCAGTGCGGGTTGGTGGATGTTACATGTCTTCGATTTTTTTGGTTCTAGGACATGCCAGTTTCCTCACGATGTTTTCCTTCACCGTTTTGAGAGCAGTGGTGATCAAATAATTTACATAAAGTAAAGCGCCTGTCTGGGTTCGAACCTACGACCTACAACTCGTAAGTCGTGTCCGTTACCACTAGGCCACCACTGCTCTTCGTCCACTGAAATCCGTCTGCCAAATATCAAAGGAGATATTCCTCTTTGACTTTTCTGTTATTAAGAGGCCCATGTTTAGTTAGGAGTTGCGGTTTGACTGCTTGCGTTAAAGACGTCATAAAACAAGCAAGTACATCACATAAATAAATCTAACCTTACGTTACCATATAAACAGGCAACAATACTGATATTAGTACAGTTTAGCTAGCCTATGAGTGCATCCATTGTAAGCAAATCAACTGATATTTGCCCACAATGATGAGTCTACTATTCGATACATTATTCATACGTGTTCAATCTTTTATTGCAGCTGAATGATGCACCGATGGGTCGTGTACTCGTTATTTGTCATTGTGGGTTGACTATGAGTTAATGAGTTGAGTAGTTGAGTCCCGAATGAATACATACAATACCTAGGACACTTGGGTACAATCTACAATGGGTAACGCAAAGCACCGCTGGAATATTATTAATTTATCATGTCCACCACCATATATATTATTAATTTATCATGTCGCAATGTTAGGTTATCAGTAGGTATAACTCGTTCATCCGCTGTTGAGGAATGAATTAAAATAATATTGTTCTATTTTTGTATAATCAATTAATCACACTTTTGGTGTGAATAATCTCACATTTAAAACAGAAAATATAATCACAAATATTATATTTTATCTCGGTTAATATTAACACTGTACCTATAATTATGTACTAAAATAAATGCAAACTAGCTGGTTTACGGGTTCACCCGCAAAAGTCCCGATCCTGTAGGAATATCGCGATAGAAAGTATCCTTTGTCCTAATTCAGGTCATGGTCTACCCATGGGCCAAATTTCATCCAAATCTGTTCAGCCATTTTAGCGTGACAGCGTAACAAACAAACAACCAAAAAATCTAATATTTTCTCTTTATAATATTAGTTTAAAAAGTGACTCTATATTTATATTTGTTTGCACATTTTGTATCAATTTTTTTGAAGTACCTATGATTCAATATAGATAAAATTCGAGTTCAAATACCGAAGAAGTCAGGGCCGGCCATCTCTATTGTTCCGACTGCAAATACGGAATAAAATAAAATTTTATTTTAGATAAATTACTAAAATTACTACATTCGGACAAGTTATATTGCTACTTCCTTATAAATGATCTTTTGTCTAAAAATATACTATTCTTTAATGTCACTAGTTTCAAGGTTTACGGCATTAGATTAAAAGTGATTAATATCACGAATAAACTGCCTTGTTGGTCGAGTGGTCGCAAGCTACTAAGCGTGAGCGTGAGGTCCTGGTTTGGATTCCTAGGTCGGGAAAAGCCCGCGTGAATATCGGTATAAAAACTATCCTATGTCCTTCCCCGGGATGCAATCTATTTCTTTGCCAAATTTTATCGAAATCTGTTAAGTGGTTTAGGCGTGAAAAGGTAACATACAGACAGACAGACCGATATACAGACAGACAGACAGACAGAGTGACTTTCGAATTTATAATATTAGGATCTTCTATTAGGAATTTCTCAGTAGCAGCACGGAGTCTGGTCGAATTTATAATATTAGGATCTTCTATTAGGAATTTCTCAGTAGCAGCACGGAGTCTGGATTTGTGCCCGGTTGACGGCAATAGGCTCAGGGGGTCTGTTTGGTCCAAAGGTCTTCCCCATTCTCGTAACTATCTTATGTTATCTATCTATACCAATTTAAAAAAGATCGGCATCAGCGTCATCACGAACGTCATCCCTAGCTTTTTCTTTTCAATCCTGACACTCTTCATCAGGAGCGTCAGACTGTCTGCTAACCTTTAAATAAAACTTAAGTGGTACGTTTAAGTGGCTTGAGTCAGTCAGTATTTCGTAAAATTGAATATAACGTGCCAAAACCATAAAATAACTTTATGGTTTTGGGACTCACGTCATTTCGGCATGGAAATACCAGTTATATTGTATTAAGTATTAACAATGGCGAATCACTGGAAAAACTGAAAATCTGAAAATCAGGCAAATTATTTTTTTAATAAATTGACACCCTACGTTAATTTGACATGTTAAAGCAATGGTAGTAATATAGGTTAGGTAGTCAATGTGTTATAGCCATTTATTACAACTGTCAAAGAATGACAGTTGTGATTTGAATATAGGTCCGGATGATGAAATTGGTATGATTTTTTATTGGCATTGGATTAGCAATTTGCTTCAAAATTATTCAGATTCCGATTGATAGTGTGTTACGCAATTAGGGTGCTGCAAATAACAAAAAAAAAATTAAGAAAATTTTAAGTTCGCGGTGTATCCTGACGCTCGCCCATTAATGCTATTATTTGAATAAGCAAACCCGTAACTAGTTAGCGAGCTGGACATGTGCCCAATATCTGTTATGTCATCAACATATTTAATCTGAAGCTAATTACATAGTTGAGATTCATGTTGAATTCCATGTGCATAGCTCGCTGTGAAATGATATGACTGTTCCTAATAACCTTAGGCTGATAAAATTTTAGTTTTTCCTAATTAGACGAATATAAAGTTGCATGGTCTAAAGTTTCAGTTTTTGTTTCAATTTTAGTGCATACCACAAGCAAGAAATTTGCATCGTGTAAATTAGGCTTCAGATGGTAAAAAACAAACGCCAGAAACTATTTTTTTACCTAGTGTATGAAACTTTAAAAGCTCTTTCAATCAACTCAGCCTATCGCAGTCCACTGCTGGACGTAGGCCCCTCCCAGGCTGCACCACAACACCCGCGGGATATGCTCGGAGTTTCTATGAAAGACAAAATCAGCACTTTCACTGGATTTTATAAGCAGAAAGACATTGAAAAAGAAAAACTGTCCCAAAACATCCAACGAGATGGTGGCCGTGTATCTATTTTATTCTCGTCCCTCGTATGCCCGTGCGCATCTGCGGCACAATCGTTATCTAATCAATGCACAATGCCTGTCACAAGTCAGTGTGCCACTCGCTGGGAACGAGTTCCATTTATAACACTCTCCATATTTAGTATTTATTTGTAGTTATGTAGGTATGTACTTATATTGTAATGTAGTCAAGTGCATCTGATTGTTGGTTTAATACGCAAATGTGCTACGCCCCCAGCCAGGTATACTATACACTACTTACGCCCCCAGCCAGGTATGCTATACACTACTTACGCCCCCAGCCAGGTATACTATACACTACTTACGCCCCCAGCCAGGTATACTATACACTACTTACGCCCCCAAGCAGGTAGTCACCTTGAAATAAACAGGTGTGGCATATTTGACACAATTTGGAAGAAGCCAAATAATTCCTCAGACAAAAACCTCTTCTCAGACTACCAGCGCTGGGGCTCTGTCTCACATACGCAGACGGCCGTTTTGCGTGGATATGACGCATATTTTCCCCTAACTTCTTATTTCTTGTGTGTTTTTTCACTGCATAAGCGTATTTTCCTTGTTTTTTTTAGACTATTAAAAATCCAGGTTTCCGCAAAATTCCTCACGATGTTTACCTTCGCCGTCGACTAGAACGTAATGTCCAGAATTAACCTAAAAAGCTCGCTTACGTCACCTATGAAATTCGTGCCTGGTCAGTACCTACCTAAGACAATTTCTTCACTTCTGAATAAAGACAACTCTGAATATTGGCTTTAGACAGTTCCTAGTCGTACCCATCGACAGGCTCTTGTTCACAACCGAGCAATAACAGATTCTACTCGGAATATATCTCAACATACAATAACAAATCAATTAACGTCCAGGCAAACTAAACCCTGATCACGATTACATTAAAGACGTTCCACTTCCGCTTGCGACTGTACGCAGACACATGCCTAACTTTATGATTCTAACTCGTGCCAAGCTTTGGACTTTCTTCAAAGTTAGTGCTCACTAGTTGCGCCTTTCGCAGTTTCGCTCTAGTCATAGTTTGACATACTAGAGTGGCAATGTAGCCTTTCGTGGAACTTTTCTGGACGACATAGCGTCAGTTGTCAGCCTCCTTTTTTATTGTGAAGCTGTTTCTGGCCCTCTTGGCGGCACTCCACCCTGAGACGGAAATCACCCCTGGTAAAGAGCGTTAGAAATTGCTTGCTCATTTTGGATTCGCAGTTAATATCAGCCCTATACCTACTCTTCATCTGGTAATGTGGTCAAGCTTATCCTCGTGATTAGAAATAGATACGGTTAAAAACATATCGGTCATCGTATATTTACAAGCTCATGCAAAAAGAAACATGTGCCCACCGCTGCCCGTTCTCTGGACATTTAACTTTAGTTGTACCCACGATAAAAGAGGGAGTGCCTATTTTAACACAACGAAATCACTGAATTGCTCCTACACCCAAGCCTGTTGAAAGGTACGCCAACACAAAACCAACGCCTTCCGGATTTGTCTGCTCTGTTGGTTTCCTTTAGGTCATTGCATTTGTCCTTCTGGCTGAATGCATTCTAACATTTCTATATTATGTGAGCTGATATTATGATCTATGCAGTTTATTGATATGTAGTTCAGTGTTCCCGATCTAGAATTTATGATTGGGCAACATCGCGTGGCGCTTGGTGCCTTGACACTTCATGACCCAGTAACAGTATAAATGATTGATTTTTGGACTGATTACTGTTTCTAATTTTGGTGGGCGCCTGAATTAGAATGAATGAACGAACTCGATATCGTATCACTATATCTATTACAGCCTGCATACGGCCATAGGTTTGCTAAAGACGGCTAGTGTTAAGGAATTATTGAAATTGTTCATTCTGTAAATAGGATATCGGTATCGGAATCACACACACAAATTCGGAGGTCACAGTCTCTTTTAAAGTCCAGATATAATCTTGGTCAAATCATGTGAGGACTATGTAGATTGATATCTGAAATGGTCTTTCGAGGAAAGTACCACAAAGATTTGACTGGACCAGTCAGTGCAAGCATTTGTCAGTAATCGTGTAGCTGAACAAACTTGGCATAATCAATCCCCGAAATCTGGCAACTGCTGGCAACAAAGATTTCGGAATCCTCAGTGGGGGAAATTTCAGGGAGAGAGATGTATTTTCTTCTTCCACGAATACATTATACAAATAAATATCCAAAAAAGAAACTTATATTTTCAATCAAACACTCAAAAATCTACTAATCGGTCATTGTAGGGTTTAAATTGCGCAAAAGCTGAAGTTGGCCTAAAAATCTTAGTTGCGCCAATACTCTATCTCTAAGTGCTCATACACACGAGGGACATGCGTCGACGACAGAGGCAACTGCAGCCGTCGACCCCCGTCGACAACGTGTCGCTCATGTAGTTGAGTCATCATCATCATCATTTCAGCCGAAAGACGTCCACTGCTGGACATAGGCCTCCCCCAAGCACCTCCACTTCGACCAGTTCTGTGCTTCTTGCATCCAACGGGTTCCTGCGGCCTTCACAAGGTCGTCGGACCACCTTGTGGGAGGCCTTCCAACGCGGTCGCCACTCCAGAACCTTTCGGCCCCATCGGCCATCTGTTCTGCGAGCAATGTGCCCTGCCCACTGCCACTTAAGTTTGTCAATTCTTCGGGCTATGTCGATTACCTTGGTTCTTCTGCGGATCTCCTCATTTCTGATTCGATCACGCAGGGAAACTCCAAGCAAGCATGTAATTGAGTACGGTGCTCAAATACACGAGCGGCAGTTGCCTTCGTCGTCGACGCGTGTGTATGCACACTAAGCTCTCGGCTGCTGCTAATACAATTCCGGGCCGGCTAATCTTGAATTCTTCGAAAACAAAAGAAGTACAATTGGATAATTACGGCGAATGCGTCCGTAACTCATTCATTTATTTCGGTTTGTTTTCCAAGCGGTTCGCGCCACCCGTCAATTTCAATAGCACCGTCGACTAAACGGTATGTTTTTTTGTCTGAGAAATAGTTTTGTGTTACTTTTGTTTCTGGTACAATTAATTATTCCTGAAAAGTAATGCGTAAAGTGTGGTAGATTTCAGTTTAATCTTGACCCTCTCTAAGAGGAATGACTGATGACACAGTTTTTGTAGATACTCAATACCACTCAGTACTTTTTTATTCCTGTATGGACCTACTCTTGAGATCACGCCTGATGGAAAACGGTGGATGAAGTCTATAATGGAACAAGCGTGCCCAGAAGATGCCTGTTCACTCTTGCTTTGAAGGCAGACAGGTTAAATGTGGAAGAGAACACAGACGCTGGCAGAGGGTTCCACACTCTCCTTTCCATATCTGACCTACTTCTTATCCTCCCCAAAAACTCAGCTTTCCAGATTCGTGCAGCGAAACTTCATAATGGTGATTCAAGACTTGGTTGATGATTTTATTATTATGAATGTTAATGTGATTGACTTATTACGCAGAAACGGATGTAGAGTATCCCAGTACATAAGAATCTTTTAGCTTCGGACGCTGCTGCTTATAAATCAAGGACTTTGACAACAACATGGGACGAAGTAGAAATATCCGGCTTTTATTTGTTTTAGGGTTCCGTACCCAAAGGGTAAAAACGGGATCCTATTACTAAGACTCCACTGTCCGTCTGTTCGTCTGTCACCAGGCTGTATCTCATGAACCGTGATAGCTAGACATAAATTTTCACAGATGATGTATTTCTGTTGCCGCTATAACAACAAATAAAAAATGAAATAAAAATTTAAAAAAAAAAAAACCCATACAACAAACGTGTTTTTTTCGGCGTTTTTGCTGTGTGGTACGGAACCCTTCGTGTGCGAGTTCGACTCGCACTTGGCCAGTTTTTAAAATAACCGTATGGTAGCAGTGGGGCTATCAAAGTACGCCGATACCGATGGTGTAGCGGGTATACGACTATACATCACAGCTTACTTGGCGAAATGCCATTGTTTTCACATTCTAACGCGCGGGACGCGGGTCGAGGTGGAAACCGGCATGTGGATTATTTATGAAAATTACTCTCTCGATGGTATTTTTAGAATGTCCTATGACAGGGTGAAGGACTTTTTTGAAGTCGTGTTTTTTTGTTTTTGTCATTATTTTCGCGTCAGATTTTCATTATGAATAACAGTGCCGTTCCAAAATTGAAATTCTTGATCCTATCGGCCAGTATTTTCCAGTCAATCTAAGAAACTGCTACATTCTGATTTTTAATTTGCTACACTGCGACATTTTTGTCAACATGACAATACTGTTTATATATTAGCTGTATTTTTGGTCTAGCAAATTAAAAATCAGTGTTTACATAGCTTTTGATCGTTTCTGTCTGCATGTTTGGATTAATAAATCTCAATGGCTGCAACTTTTCTTTTCATAAGGTTTCTAATATCATTTGTCTCGCAACTTTTTATTAATTTCAAGTACCTAAGAACTTTAATTACTCTCATGTCATCATCATCATCAATATCATTAGAGCTTTCTTCGAATTCAAATCGGTCATAAACGAATTTGATTATTAACACATAGATGACGTATATAGTCATCAGTGTATCAAGTATTATTTTGTGAAGTGACACTTCACCACTGTTTTTAAGAATAGATTTCCATGAATTAAAAGAGCCATTAGATCATTCTGCGAAAATACTACGACTCGTGTAATGTATCAATGAATAACATCTCGCGAAATATTGTGTGATGACGTCATAGACCATAAATTCAGCCAATACTTTGGAACCTATAATTTTGCGTTGTTTATATTAAAGTTTTTAACCATAGAGCAAAGAAGTGTCTGCTGTACCATAGATTCGCTTTTCTTACTCGTGGGAATCGAAAACTTTCCCATTATTGTGCATAATAGAAATGGAATTCTATCGTTGTATGGTTTTTCAGTCTCGTTGATACTAATTTGAAACATCATTATTGTTTGATTCGTAAACTTCAAGGTTGGCTTGTTATTATTCTTTAGAAATAAATAAAGATATGACTGATTTAGTACGTGACTTGTTCATTAAAATATATTTTTTATGATTTTCCTGTCGACTCTCCTCCTTACTTACATTGCACACCTATTGCTACAAACATTAACTCCGCTAAACTTCTGGAAGTGTAGACTGAAAATTATTAATGTGTTGCACCCAAAATTAGATACTTACATCCCGAAATACCCCAACTCCCAGGCATGATCGAACAATGTACGTAGGAATAGTAGTCTGTGAGAGAGTTCGTGTGCTATGTCTGTTTTTTGCATGCAAACGCACGTGAGGCGGCGTCAATGATACAGCGAGCGAACAGTCAACGCGCGACCTCTCGACGCTTATCACGACGCACAACACTACAGCATTCAATTAACCAATTAAGTTAATTCGATTCACATACGACCGAAGGACGACACTACTCGTACAGCAGACAGAAAACAAAACAAAAAAATCGAAAAGCCGCGAACTTTATTGAAAGTTTACTTTTCAAAATTCGAGTGCTTATGCTAATTCATGGTGTTCAGTGTTACAGTACGTTGTTAATTTCCGCGAATTTGATGATGTAACTGTGAACTATATGGTTCCTTTGTTTCGTGATCAAGCTCAAACAGTGATTTCTCAGAACAAAACTGAAAGTGTTATTACATGCTAATAAATATTACACGCTAATTGGTGGATCATTTCCTGCTGGTTATAGGTACGTCAACAAATTCTTGTATCATATTATTCATAATCCTTTTAATTGTTAATCATTTTTGTGTGTTTATGCAGTACCGGTGAGTTTGTGGCGAAAAGCCAAAATTTATTATTAAACTCGTGGCAGAAACTGAAGTTTTACTCAGTATGAGAACACGAAGGTTATTTTCGCGACAGATATACAGGTAGATTTTTTGTTTAATGAGGGTTTCAATTGAGTTGATAACGAGACTAGTCTATTAATGGAGAGATTATTATTACAGCTCTGATTAATAATCTAGATTAGAGATTTTATCTGGCTAAGCAGAAAATGACTCGGATCAATCAATATAACAATATACTTTCATTTAAAACATAAAAAAATAATTAGGTGTGCAATTGTGATGACGATGTGCCAACAGTTATGTTTGCATCGTATTTATTAATTAACACATTTTCCTACAACTGCTAAGTATATCTAATTAGCTATAGAATGCTAAATTTTGCAGGGTTCACACTTAGGTATTTGCTAACATATTGTTATAGATAGCCTAGATTTAACGTGCAACTATAAACAGCTGTTGTTTACCTAAAAAGTATGCGAGATCGACCTTGATCTAACGCACTCGATCAAGCAGAAAATAGTGTTTATTTATATATTGCACACCATTGGCAAACGCTCTAGGAATGGATGTCTGGAAGGATTTGAAGTAGGCCTTTGCTCAGGAGTGGGACAGATAACGTAATAAAAAAAATTGGGGTGAACGTAGAACTAATGATGGAAAAATAAGTTTGTGAGCCGGTTCAATAAGATGAAAAAGCCACTAGGCCAACCAGCGAACTTAAAGCTGGTTATATATATTAATAAAAACGAATAAAAATATAGGTATCTATCCGCCTTAAAAGTTATTTTAATAAATCAATTTGATATTAGATTAATTTGATACCAATTTTGGTAGTAGTTTCCGTTCAAATTGTCCTCAACAAACTCTGTATTCTGAATTCCCTGATTTACAACATCCTGTACGTTTTTACGACGAAATATTATAATAATCCGATTTAAATGTTAATGCTCGTTATTGTATTTCCTCTTGTGTAAATGCTTTGAGTTTGAGTAACAATAAAATGTAGTCCACCATTTTTCTTACTTCAAAATAGCTAACCTCAGTTTATAAGTGTATAGTCTATGTAGCTAACCAAGGAAATTAAAAGATGTGGTTAAGCTTAAAAAAATTATGTCACGTCGAGTATTAGTGACTTATGAGTGACAGCTCAGAATAACTAGTAGGACAGGGACCAGGGACGACGCCGACGTTCTACAAAGCCGAACTTTTTCAAAAACTCGATAGGCCATAAAATTTAAACATGCGGCTAAACTAAAAATATCAACCTTCACATCACTATGGTTATCATAGCTATTTGATGATGTAATACGGCTAAATTGACCTCCGTCGACGTGTGAGTCTGAGTTATCTTAACGTATAGGAACCAGTTTCTTATGTAGGTTGTACTTGGAGCATAGAATGGCATGAAGCGGATATGACAAGCTACGGGGACAGAGCGTAGTGTATTTTTAGGAGAGTGTAGAACTTCGAATACAAGAACTAGTGACTTATTCAGTAAAAATCTCGCCGTGGAAACATATGTAGGTGAAGTGAGTTTTAAGTGAGCTATGGTTCCACCCGATGCTACGGATTGACGCTATTGACAGCTCACTTTACGTCAGTTTTCACGATGTGATTTTTACAGTATAGATCGGCTGTTCTATTTTTTTTTTCTATTCTACAATCTGATACCACTAACCTCTTTACCTACCTAATACGCTGATGATACTGATGATGACTCTGGTACAGATTATTGATGGCTCAGAGTCAGCAGTCAATGTGGACTGTATTATGAAGCAGAATCAGATTATTGATGCTATAGTCAGTTAGCATAATCTATGGAAGGACATTATTCAATCATTTAATGCCCCTAGATGTCGTCATGGCACTTGCGTTTTTGAACAGTTCAAAAGTCCCAACTCAGCCAAACATAAATGGGTCATTGGACTAGTACCGATATGTGGTAATTGGTCATAAACATGACGCTAGGGAACCGTCATAAAATTAATCGATTTTCAACAATAATTTACAGTTTGATATGCGTTATAAAATCACCACTTTGGGTATCCAATTAATGGATGACATCGGTGTAAATATCGATTCTAGAACCAGTATCTTGATGTGACAAGATACCTCCCCCTTTTCTATCATCCAAGGCCTAGTCCACCTTTATAAAATAAATATGATATCGCAGTATCCAGTACAGCTTAGAAATTACCATACCCGTTGCCCGCTGGAGTATAAATATCGTTTTAAGTTATTTTTAGTTCACCGTTATCGTGGTTTTCTCCCCGATTTAACCCTCAATCAGTTAAGGCTCTAATAATTTTATTATTCTGTATGATTTTAAAGATAAGTACAGTTGGTTGGAGAGTTGATTTTAAGCGTTTTTTCACGAATTTTGGCTAGAGCAAGCAATTTGCAAAAACAACACACGGTTGACATGGAAAGATTTTGGAATGACACTCGAAGTACCTAGGTTGTACGTTTAATGACACCTATACCAACTGGTGACCCTGTGGGTATCACAAATGCTCCTGAAAGGTTCAGTCATCAGAATAAGCAGTAGGATTCTACTCCTTGTGTGCGCTTAGAAAGACATAACGGTGATACTGGACCAATTCTCACAAATCATTAAGTATATTCTGCAATCAGGATCGTGTTCAGTCAATGGACGTCGACGAGTCAGTTGACGGGCTAACGGTTTCATAACATGACCCTGGTGGTCATATTATAACACTTAAATAACTTCGAAGGTATATAATACGTGTGCTACATAGTATGGCGTACTGTTTACAATAATTTAACAAACAACCACGAACCAAGGCTTGGCATTGATGACTCAATACCGAACACATAGTTTGTCGAATGCAATGTGAATACTAAGCGAAGAAAATCTTAGTGTAATGTTAAACATATACTCCTTTTGTTTCTGTAATAGTATGCACTGGATAAGGAAACCTTATCGGTATTCCTTTAATCTCCGTTGCCAGTTAACGTAGCCTACGTTAGAAAATTGCACTCATTTGCTTTTCTAATGCTGTTTTTATGTTGCTGTTTTAAACGGACTCCGAAAAAGAGGAGGTTCTCCAAGCGTGTGTATTTTTTTTTTTTGTCGTCATCCATATTCATTCTCCTGCCTTTATCCCGATTTATTTGGGTTCGGCGCAACATGTATTTTTCTTCCATACTTCTCTATTAGTCGTTATCTCGGTAGTCACTCCCTTTTCTAGCCATTGTGTGTTCGGCTATTTTGTTGGTCATTTCAGTATCTCCGAAAACATTGCATCGACATTTTGTATATAATTGAAAGAGTGTCATTCCGAGAGTGTATCCGAATTAGACAGACAAAGAGTTTTTTTTTATTTATGGGTTTTTAGGACACGTATTCGAAGTACAGTTTTTTTTTAGGGTGATAGAAGTTTATGTAAAGATTACAGGAAAAATAAAACGAAGTCTCTAAATAGCACACTTTCTCAGAAATCATCAATAAACATTAGTTCCACTATCGGTCAAGAGATGGCGCTGACATAAGACTGCAATGTTCTACACCCCACCACCCCAGTGCACAGTGTTAAAATTCTCTGACTAATATAATGAAAATTTAAAAACATGTGATGGTACGGAACCCTCGGCCTCGGTGCGCGAGTCCGACTCGCTCTTGCCCGGTTTTTTTCTGTCAATGATGTTGTTTTGAAAAAGAACAATGGTGATTGGTTGCAAACTTCTGCGTAGTTAATACCGTTTTGTTGTGATTTACAAGTTCATTGAGTGTAGAAAATTGGTTGATACAACCATTGGCCAAGGTTTATTTTAAAAGTGAGTACCTAAGTGTCTGCCTAATTAGTAAAAAAAAACATCGGTGTCTGATTTATTTTTAACTAGCTTCTGGCCCGACTTCGTCCGCTTTTTTCTTGTTTTAACATCCTATGACATTTGACAATCTAAGTAGCTTCCCTTTATTGAAAGGTCTTCAGAAGCGGATCAGTAGTTCCGTAGGTTACCCTCTACATGGTACCTCTTTAAGATAAGGTAATAGTATACCTATTTAACTTCTTTTTCTACTAAATGTAGAAACTTTTGTTAGGCAAATCTAATTATCGATAACAAATACTCAGGTATAATATGTACCTATAACAGACATAAACTGCTATCATGAATTCATAATGTTACATGTAGGTTTCTTTAATAATAAAAACTCCACAACCTATGTTCTCAACTAAAACCTGATTAATACGGTTAATAAACTTTTTGAATTTCATATTCCATTCCATTTTCATCCAATGGCATGCTCTGTTGAGTGGCAATGTGAAGCCAACAAAATTGCTGCCGTAATTATTGTAATTGAGAACAATTTTATTTTTTTCCTCTACATAGTTAATCATCTGTTTGGACATAATGGTTTGGCCTGAGGTTTTTTTTTTTTTGGGTTTGTTATGAATCATAGATTTCATAGCTATGCAAAGCCTTGGGAAAAAAATATCCGAGTAGTTTTGTACATAAACAAAAAAAAATTGTAGGTAAGTACTTGGTATGTAACTACGCTTATAAATAGATTTTGTTCCGTTTTATTACTCTAATTTTGATTTCATGATCTGTCGGCCTTACAGCATATTGCCAAAACCTTCCTGTTTATACATTGTTTGCGATACATTTTCCTTTTGTAAAATGTATGTGTTCACAAACCTCATATTTATACTAACATCCCGATCAGGAACTACTTATCTAGAGGCCACAATGTTTACTCGGCTTAATCAGCCCCACTGCTGGGACACAGGCCTCTGTGATTGGGAGTGGGCCACCATCCACCACGCGGGCAAAGTACCGGTTGGAAATTTTCTAAATGAGATGTTTTCTTTTTGGGTATTAAAAAAAAACATAAGTAGTTTCCAAGAACTCTGTAGATGGCGTTGAACTGACTACGTTACTAGGTGCCAAAGCCAAAACGCTTGGAAAAAAAAACATTGCGTCACGCACGTCACATACGCTCGTTGACTGACACTTTCGTTTGCTTTCGTTTTACGATCTCAAAATTACATCCAAGTGAAAAAATCAAAAAATTATGTGACGTTCCGTTCCTTGCAGTATCTTACCAAGTCCAGCGCCATCTATCCAGAGACTAGGGAAGAGTTTAAAAAAAAAATCCCTCATTATGATTAGGGTGATATCTGCTAACCGGAACATAAGTATAGGCCGACGTAAAGAGGAATGTTTTGTGGTCACATAAACCGCTAACCTCTGTGAGTACAAAATGGTACCTAAAGCATAGGTTCCTTCTGTTTGAGAGACGGCAAATATGGAACGTAGAGAGCTTTTCACACCACAGAATTTAGAACAGAAGAAAGTAATCTCTTCAGGCGCGGATCTAGGTTTTCTCAAAAGCTCGCTCAAGGGGAGCACATGTTTCTTTCTGGAGGATGGGAGACGGGAATGTTTCAAGTCACGAAAGCCTTTTAAAAAAACCATGGGTCCTTCTTTTCGAGGATGACTGCGACTTATATATCTTATCAATATACTGTTTACAAAGTAAAAAAGCCAGGTTATAAAACTATGTTTATGTCCTGAGTTTTATACTTTTTTTTTTTTTTTTTTTAGTTTGGCCGATGCCCAGAGGAGGGCAACTGCACCCGTTGCTCTACCCTGTATTTACCCCTGAATCTGTTTGCCCTTTTACCAATTTGTTTGAGCTCGACACTCTATGACTTCTTCATTTATGAATGAAGAAGTCATAGAGTGTCGAGCAAGTACATCTTCATCTTCATCTTCAAACGTAGTCACACTAGATAATATTTATAAAACACAAGTTAACGTAGGTACGTAATAAATGGTACAGTATACTGCCATCTGCCTAGCCTTTTTTCAACTAGGTTAGGGGCGGCTTCTAATCTAACCAGATGCGTTCGAATATCAATTAGCCTTCAGATGTTCGCTGGATGTAAGCTAGCTTACATCCAGCGAACATCTGAAGGCTAATTCTCGTTATTTAAAACCTTTAAATCTAGTCGCAGTCTTATCTCTGCGACAAACAAACGTCAAAAACTTGTCAAAATGTAGGGAAATTAGAGGTATTTTTCACAGATTGAGACAGAGATCAGACTGTGAACGTTCTTAAAATTACGAGAATTGGCCCTCTGGTCTCCACAATCAATGAAGCCTTCAGTTGTCAAGATTTTTTGGCCTCTGACATGTTAAACCAAATTCTATGGGCTTAAAGTGCTAACCGATAGGTCTCGATTTTGTAAATATTAATGGCTTTCCGTCGAAAAACTGACAGCCAATCTGGCTTTAATCCGCGTAAATGTTATTTAGCCACGAGCTCATCATCATCATCAGCTTACAGCAGTCAACTGCTGGACATAGGCCTCTCCAATCGCAAGCCATTGACGAGCCTCTCAACCTGCCGGTCTTTTCTGCAAAGGACTCACTGTGAAGACTTGGGAGAAGAGAGCTTGAAGTGATTCTACCTGCTGCTCAGGATTGGCAATATTGACAGTTCACTTCACTTCTTCATAGTGAAATTTTTACAGAATCGATTGGCTGTTGTAAAAACCACCATAAAATGTATGTATCGTCAATCAGCCGATCCGCACTATCGCATCTATATCAGGATGCATTTTTAATAAAAATGGCTTCCAAAAAGTAGTCAGCTTATCGTGAGCAAACACGCCGGCTACCCATTCCCCACCGGTTGACTTTCCAATTAGAGCGTGATAGATAAACACGTAATATACAACCTGTGCTCTTTTCATACCGGTATGGAAATAAATGGTAGGAGATTTATTTTCCATAATTGAACCGCCATAGGACTTAATTGGTTTAAATTATCACAAATCACTGTAAGACGTTTGTCTCGCGCCACACCTGCCTTTGCTCTATCTACCTTCCGAATCTGACCAGCGGGGTCACAGTAGCAATGGCTTTCCTTTTGACAGTTCAACAACATTCATTGCCTTATTTACTTTGTTGAGCAGACTTTTTCGAACATAAGAAGCAATGGACTAACTATATCCTTCAAAATGATTCAGATTGTGATTGGAAGTAGGTTACACAATTAGAGTGCTGGGGGCCTAAAAAGGCCACTTGGCAGAATCATAAAGGATCACATAATGGACAGTTAACTGTTAAGTTAATCGTATCAAATCCCAATGGTGAAGCATATTTTAGTTTTTTTTTTTTTTTGTCAATCCCAATCCAATCCCACTTTAAATCTAGTCGCAGTCTTATCTCTGCGACAAACAAACGTCAAAAACTTGTCAAAATGTAGGGAAATTAGAGGTATTTTTCACAGATTGAGACAGAGATCAGACTGTGAACGTTCTTAAAATTACGAGAATTGGCCCTCTGGTCTCCACAATCAATGAAGCCTTCAGTTGTCAAGATTTTTTGGCCTCTGACATGTTAAACCAAATTCTATGGGCTTAAAGTGCTAACCGATAGGTCTCGATTTTGTAAATATTAATGGCTTTCCGTCGAAAAACTGACAGCCAATCTGGCTTTAATCCGCGTAAATGTTATTTAGCCACGAGCTCATCATCATCATCAGCTTACAGCAGTCAACTGCTGGACATAGGCCTCTCCAATCGCAAGCCATTGACGAGCCTCTCAACCTGCCGGTCTTTTCTGCAAAGGACTCACTGTGAAGACTTGGGAGAAGAGAGCTTGAAGTGATTCTACCTGCTGCTCAGGATTGGCAATATTGACAGTTCACTTCACTTCTTCATAGTGAAATTTTTACAGAATCGATTGGCTGTTGTAAAAACCACCATAAAATGTATGATGTATCGTCAATCAGGCGATCCGCACTATCGCATCTATATCAGGATGCATTTTTAATAAAAATGGCTTCCAAAAAGTAGTCAGCTTATCGTGAGCAAACACGCCGGCTACCCATTCCCCACCGGTTGACTTTCCAATTAGAGCGTGATAGATAAACACGTAATATACAACCTGTGCTCTTTTCATACCGGTATGGAAATAAATGGTAGGAGATTTATTTTCCATAATTGAACCGCCATAGGACTTAATTGATTTAAATTATCACAAATCACTGTAAGACGTTTGTCTCGCCCCACACCTGCCTTTGCTCTATCTACCTTCCGAATCTGACCAGCGGGGTCACAGTAGCAATGGCTTTCCTTTTGACAGTTCAACAACATTCATTGCCTTATTTACTTTGTTGAGCAGACTTTTTCGAACATAAGAAGCAATGGACTAACTATATCCTTCAAAATGATTCAGATTGTGATTGGAAGTAGGTTACACAATTAGAGTGCTGGGGGCCTAAAAAGGCCACTTTGGCAGAATCATAACAGGATCACATAATGGACAGTTAACTGTTAAGTTAATCGTATCAAATCCCAATGGTGAAGCATATTTTAGTTATTTTTTTTTTGTCAATCCCAATCCAATCCCACTTTCTTTGATTGTACCTACGTAGTGCAGTGAAAAAAAGAAAAAACACGGACCATCTTCGCCATATTATAATTAATAATGTTTTCCTTTTATGATTCTCCAAAGTGGCCTTTTTAGGCCCCCTGATCCAGTCTAATATCTTCAATGGACGTTGGTTGGAGACCACAGGGTCTCTCTTCTCTTGACTATAACAGCATCTCTATTTTGGAATAGACATATCGCTGAAGAGGCTAATAATACTAAAAATGCCCAACTTTGCCCTTTATGTCCTTTATGGTCAGTTAGTGAAATCACCAACATGTTCAACTTTATCTTTTAAGACTTGTACAAAATGTTTCCACAAACACAGTAGACCAAGACCTACATCACAGAAAAACTTTCATCATTTGTCCTTAATAAAAAAAAAAAATTTAAACTTTTTACTTCCGAACACGCACGCCCCCTACCTTACATCTACTGAACCTCACAACAAACATCATGCTTCACTCAACTACCTGGAAGGTCGCCAGAAGATGAACTCACCGCTATTCACGTTTTACGCGACTCCAAAATAATCGCATATCATTTAACTATTATTATAATTATTTATTATTCCGTCCGCCATTACACCGGTTATGATTGATTTGATGGCTTTTGTAATTAATTGCGTGTTTTTACGTGTCGGGGTTTATGTTATTGAAGTTTTCGTTTATTTGTAATGTTTATATTACTTTCTTTACGTTTACCAAGTTGCATAAATGTGAGACAGCCTTATGTACAGACGCCAGCACATCAAGCTACCCGAAACTGTCATATTTTCCCAATCAACTTTGAACCTAATGCTTTAGCGATAAAGTTGAAAATCTATTAAAGAAATTTGACAGATTGTAGTAGCTTGATGCGCTGACGTCTGTACAACTGTGGACTGTAGTGCAAGGAAGACTAGACTTAAAAAATAAATATACAGTAATGTTTTAAACTACATACTCTTAACTGAATATTTACCAGTCTTACCAAAGGGTATCGCATTACCCAGTAACTCAGTTGTGGAAGTCAGAGAGGCAGTCGCTCCATGTAAAATACTGGTATTCAACTGCATCCGGTTAGACTGGAAGCTGACCCCAACATAGTTGGGAAAATACTGGGCAGATGATGACTCTTAACTGAATATTTATTTTAAATAATAAATATAGATTAATAAAAAAAAAAAAACTATTTAAACGCTTGACCCATTATATTCGGCAAAAACAAAAAAATACCATCAACTTTTAATTTTCCTTTAGTACTTTCATCTCGCAACAGAGGGCGTTGCCACCATCTTATACCTATTAGTACGCCTGAGTGCCTGACCTAGAAAACTGGCTTCATTGATTAGAACAACTTCCGATTTGATTTGCTCGTTAGTTCAGCAAAGATCACAAAAAAATATATTACTCGCATAAAATGTAAGTAGTAATTAATATTCATAGTTATCTCAATAATGTTGATGCCCCTAGAAGGCTAGAACCAACTGTGGAGACAGTTGGTTTTTGTATGGAAAATAAAACCTGGATCGTTATCCTTGAGATTTTTACATAATTGTAATCTTCCCCTAGTTAGTGATTTTGGCAAATATTATAGATAACTAAGTTAGAGCAATAGAAACAAAAAAGGGCGCCCCAAAAATATGGTTCTTAACATTTTCTTTCTTTTAAAAGATTGTTTGCAGCTATTATCGTTTTGTTAGCCTATAGCTGTTTAGCCATGTAAATAAATATGTATTTCATAGTTATATCCGTCTTAGCATAACCTTAGTCTTTATTTCCGTCCTTTCATGTTCGCCCTCAGCTTAGCTCACCTATTTACATACCTATTGATTGATCATCACTAGGTATAAGATATTAATAGTTTTCCTGTTGCTCCTAATAATGTTGATATTTTCCTTGTCAGATACTTAGGTATTTCTTTTGCATAAATAAGTACCTAAGTAAACACATTATTGGTGAGCATATTTTCATAAAATATTATTTTTACATTGAGAAATGGAAAGAAAAAAGACGATTGGTATATTATGGTGCAAATGGGATATCTATTTCACCTGATGGAAAGTAATTGATTAGGTCTAAAAGTATCCCTTCATTAGGGACTGCAAAGGTGGAATTAGGTGGTGCCTTATTTATTTATTCAACTTGGCTGCATCCAAAATCTTAAAGCATAATATTGTATAACCTATTCCAAAAATTTTAAATACTTACTGAATTTGAAGATACCTACTTATATCGAATGATGATATGATGTAGACAGCCTTCGTACATGTATTTATAAAAAAAAAACTTTAAAAAAACGTTGGGGTCAGCTAATGTAATTAAAAAACGATGTCAAGTCAGCTGATGCAATTAAACGATCAATTAACTACCTCACTAGGCCAAGCCTGAGCTTATAGCTATAGCCAAGGACGCCCTCTAGTGGAAGCTACGGTAAAGAGCTTAGTTGAGATGAGAGACATCGGTAGGGGACTTATATAATTTAAGGAATTTCATATGGTAAAGTATTAACGATTTGTTAATTTTATAATGTCGAAGAAATATAATAATTATTCAACATTGCATTTGTAAAGTACCTACATAGTCGTGATAAAAATGCGTCGAGCCAGAATTATCATGTTCACACTCTACATTGATAGTTCTGGCTCGGCGCTACAGATGGCGTTACTATTCGGTTCACTTGAGTTTAAAAGCTTGTGCTACACTATCAAAACTGCATAATTTTCATAACGTAACAGTATATTATTAATTTTAACAGTTCTAACTGAATTTACAATTTCCATATGCCAAATGTGTCGGTAATTAATTATTTCATGTTTAGTTACTTAGTGGAGTTTGTGCTTCTAAGCAAAATTTTACTTGTAGGAATTATTTATATCTACATTCCATCTTGATAATCACAGGCATTTCTTCTTACTATTATATAGATTTAATAGACCATACCCATTATTCCCAACAGGGTCATGTCCTAAAATAACAATGTTAAATATCGTACATTATGAGTTATAATGTACTACGTTACACTGTTTCGCAACGGTTGCTCAAGTCTACTACGATTATAATATTTATTTACTTTAGCAGATATTTTTAACACAGTTTAGCGGATATTTTTAGGGCACCTACTCGTGCCGCCCTCTAGTGGCGTTAGTGGGTACTTGTTTTACTATGAGGAATTTGTTATTGTGATGATTCATTGGCTTGTGAGATAATATATTACCGTATTAAAACAGCAAGTAGGTTAAGGGCCTGTTTTAACACTTCCGGATAAGTTCCCGTTAAATAACTTGGCAGATATTTTTATATTTATTCGATGGGTGACCCGGCACTCCCGGAAGACATTGTCCTGTGCAAAAGAAGACATTGACATTGTTTATACACAAATTCCATAGAAAAAGGACGTTTAGTTTTTACCGAATTTTCCAGGAAACTTTTAGAATATTTCTTTCAAGAAAAGCCTAATTCGGGATATTACGAGTATTTTAAAACAATTTACAGCCAATTCGGTCCACCCGTTCTCAAGGGATACGCTTACCAGCGAACAGCATTTCATATATTTTTTTTCAGATTTCAATTCCCTTATGTGGGACAGTATAGTCGAACAAAAACAAATAGATTGCTGGCTAGCAGGTAGGTACTGCCTCATTACAGTTGATGACTATATAGGTACCTTTGACGTCTTAGAAAATAATTAAACATGGCGTCACTTCAGCAATTACTTTGCACACTTTTAATAATTAATGTTTTCTTTAATACACGTCCTATTGATATTGACGTAGGTACGAATGAGTCATAGTTCTAAACTTGGAGGTTACATACAAAGATGAAAATCATCGATAAAATTATTTTGTAGAGGTACAGCCCTTTTAGTTATCGGGAGGCCAATTCGTCTGTTTAAAAACGTTCTAAATCTAGTCGCAATCTCGTCTCGGCGACGATGAATGTCAAAAATGTAGGTAAATTATGTACCTAAAGTACAGACACCGGTACTGTGGTACAGACGCCAGCACATCAAGCTACCTGAAACTGTCAAATTTTCCCAATCAACCTTGAACCTTACGGTGTAGCGATAAAGTTGAAAATCTATTAAAGAAATTTGACAGATAGGTTAGCCTGATGTGCTGGCGTCTGTACATAATATTTATGACAGATTGAGACTGAGATTAGAATGCGAATGTTCTTAAAAATACGGAAATTGCTCCTCAGATCTAAGATCTAACTGTCTTATTCAGAGCAGGAGTAGAGCAGTGATAGCCCAGAGTGGTGTCGGCCCCGACTTACGAGTTGTAGTTCGCGAGTTCAAACCCAGGCAGGCACTTTTCTTTGTGTATTTAATTTCATCACCACTGCTCCCAAAACGGTGAAGGAAAACATCGTGAGGAAACCGGAATGTCCTAGCCAAAAAATCCGAAGACGTTTGTGACATCCACTAACCCGCACTGGGCCCACGTGGTAGATTACAGCCCACTTCCTCTCAAAGAGAGGAGGTCTGTGTCCCAGCAGTGGGAACATTATAGGCTGATTATGAATATGAAAGTAATGATAACACACATCCGTTTCATAAATCTTCTGCTGGTCTTCTGAATATTAAGTAGATACAATGAATACCTCGGTAAAAACACTCAATTGACTACATGAGTAGGTACCTACGTAGTAAGTGGGTATGAATGAAGGAGTGAATAAAAGATGAGTGATGAAACATCTAAACTCCAAAGATAAAAGTCCAAAAACATGAAAAGAAACTCAACATTGCCGAATTAAAATCCCCCATTTTACACGCAAACGTCCTTGTCTCTACAAATATAAACACAATAAAAGCAAATATACAAGTAGGTGCGATGATACACATGTGAGTGACGTCACCGGTCCCACTGGCACGAATCACTGTATAGTCAAGAGCAAAAACATGTATACAGTGCAGTAGCTATACAGGGTTATTGGTAAAACATTAACAACCTCTTAAGAGGTCATTGTACTCATCATTATGAACAACTTTTACTATGGGACCAAACCTGAAAGCGCGAAAAAAAAATCTGCTGTTCCCTAGATTTTGACGAGTTATACGAACATACAAGTAGGTGCGATGATACACATGTGACGTCACCGGTCCCAGTGGCACGAATCACTGTACAGTCAAGAGCAAAAACATGTATACAGTGCAGTAGCTATACAGGGTTATTGGTAAAACATTAACAACCTCTTAAGAGGTCATTGTACTCATCATTATGAACAACTTTTACTATGGGACCAAACCTGAAAGCGCGAAAAAAAAATTGCTGTTCCCTAGATTTTGACGAGTTATACGAACATCTTAAATGTAGGGAACAGCTGATTTTTTGTAAAAGTTGTTCATAATGATGAGTACAATGAGCTTTTAAGAGGTTGTTAATGTTTTACCAATAACCCTGTATAAACAGTAACAATAAATAAAAACTTTAAAAAAAAAAAACAACCGACTTCCAAAAAACACATTGAAGTTATTTTTCACTTTATAGTGTTTTTTGGAAGTCGGTTGTTTTTTTTTTTTTGTAAATAAGTTTTTATTTTTCACTTTTTAGTGGGTCAGTTTGTAATTTATCTAAGTTACAATAGCCTAATGTCAACTGCTCATCACCTTTTACAAAATATTGCTTTTCCCGATGCAGGGACGTTAATTTTATTGTTGAGGAGTTCTCCTGGTAAGAACCAGGAGAACTTCTCAACAACCACTTACCATACGCATTGTGACGAGGATAAATCGTTTAGCAACCATAGTAAAGTAATCGAATCGCAACCCGTGAAATATTTGTCATTGAGTAGTTCCGATGGCCATCTGTGGTCTTCATCATCGGCTCCACTTTACCAAATGATGATTTCCGAGAACAAATGCTCAAGTTATTTTAAAAAATGCCCAAATCGCTATAGCTTTGCCTATAAAATTTGAGGGTTTCCCTCTATTTCCATGGGATCCTCTCATCAGATTCCAACTTGATGATAATGGGACCACCTCGAGAGTATACCCTTTCGAACAAGAAAAGAATTTTGAAAATCGGTCCACAATTGGCGGAGTAATAGCGTAACAAACACACACAAAAAAAAAACACCGTCGAATAGAGAACCTCCTCCTTTTTTGAAGTCGGTTAAAAAGTCCGTTTTTTGTAAAGTATGTCCTGTTGTATGTAATTGTGAACACGTTTTTGTAATTTAGTCTGTGCTGTCCCACTCTTGGAGAAGGTCCTCTCCCATTCCTTCCACTCCTCTCGATGTTGTACAGTGTGCTTATTCTCGCCAACTTTTCAAGCAAAGCATCCTCCTCGGCCTGCTCCGACTCGGGTCACCTATGTCAGGGATTCAGTCTTAAGATTTAATTCACAAAGGTATGTTATATGATAACGCAACACAATCAATCAATTCGATGAATGTTTTTTGAGAAAATCTTTGTTGAACTTCCCTGATAGTACCTATATATATTTTTGCCTTTAACTGTACCTATGTAGCCGTGACATTGAGCATGGAAACGACTACATAACAGACTTTAAGTGACCGTGACAAATATGCTTTTAAACGTGCGCCTACGCAGCGCTGTCCTGCGGGTATGTTGAGAGAGTGGGATTTGCATAGCGCATAATGTATGGGTAGATTTTCTCGGATGTTGTAAAGGTGGTTTCATATTGGCGGATGAGTAGCTGACTGACTCCCAGCGCCTACGCACCGCAAACGCTGGTAGTCAGTGATCCAATTATCCTGTGTCTAATACGAGATTATAGTCCTTATGATCAGTGAGACATACAAAGTTTCTCAGCTTGATGGTACTAGGAGTAGTAGGTAACACATAGGTAACTTTTAAATAATAATCAGAATCAAAGGTGCGTACCGTAGGTAGGAGTTGTTCTTGCAGTCACAGTCCAGAAATACTGTGTCGACATAATGTTTATTTTTTTTCTGAAAGACCAATCTTTTCAGGAAGTTTCATGCGGGTTTATGTTGACTTGACAAGTTCAATGAAACAGCTGAAACAATATTGTGTAGCCTTAACTAAGTAAATCGCATGTCAAGTTTTCCGATTTGAAAAGAACTTGCGCATGTGATTGCGCACGCAACTTCCTCTGCTATGTAATATTAGCATAACACAAACATAAATCTTAGCTAGACCCGCGTAATGTCAATCATAATGGTTTCCCTGCTATTACCATTGATTGAAGATCAAAAGCGAAAACGAAAAAAAAGCGAAATAAAAGCGTGATAATACGGAACCTTGAAAAGGTGCTCGCGTTTGACCAATTTCCGTCATTTTGTGTCCTTGACTATAATAATCAACATGGCTGATGGTAGCTGACATATAATAACATATTTTGGGATTTTTACTATTGTTCGAAAAAAAACATTACTGAAACATTCTATTTTCATTGTTGTCTCATACATTTATTGTAATATAAGACGACAGTGTTTTGTTTATTTTATGTTCCAAAGACATGACTTAGGTGATCTTGAACACCTAAGTGCAAATGAAAAACTTCGCCTCGAAATGTGTTCGAATTAATCTTGCTATAACAGTATCAGTAGTGACCTAATGGCGGCAAGTCACGAATCCCCTTGACTTTCATAGCTTCGTAGGTATAACTACTGACTAGTATATAATATAATGATGATATCGCCCTTGATACAAAAGCAATAGCCCGCTCTCTATAATTATATACCCGCCTTGGAAAACTATTGATTACCCCACGTTCCGGATATAGATTCTTTGAACTGTAACACTTCAGAACATAAAAAACTGATTAACAACTAAGTATTTTAAGAGCATTCCACTGCTATGAACGCCCTTTTATGAAACTCAAGTGCTTACAAAAACCATGCTAAATTAAAAAGATTTTATCACTAACCAATTCAAAGTACAAGACTTACTTGTAAACAAAACAAATTACTTCGTAACTGTCAGTATAATTTCACGTTAGGGACACATACCCGAAATATTAATTAGGTGAAATTAACATTTCATTTAGGAAGTGACCACACGGAATATTAATCCATGAATTGGCCTTGATTCCCAATCGGGAGAGTCGATTTGGCGTGAGCTCACGCGCCGCACCTCTAGACAAGCATCGTGCTGCCGACTGCCGTACTGTGCTACTGCTGCGCGGCGCGAATGGTGTTCATTAGACAGACTCATTGTAAGCTGCCAGTGTTTCCTTGCCCGCTCGCGTATGCAGTTAGCGTTGCTAGTCTCGCACTAGTTTCTGAACGCGCATCTGTACGACGCGCGCCCTCGCCATATTTGAAAAGAGAACTCGGAAAAGCGCGCGCTTTCCACGCTCGTGAAAAATAAAAATGGGTGTCGTAAAACAACAAAAGAATAAAACGAAAAAAGATGAGAAGAAAAACTTGGCTAATGGAAAGCCGAATGATGTTGGTAAAAAAGTGAAAAAGAAAAAGTTTGTGTCGTGTTTACAGTGCATCAAGCCCGGAAAAGAGGATGGTATATCATTTTCTTATATTTTTGCGTGAAAATTAATGAACGGAAAACAGAGGTTGCTAAATACGGCCTGTTTATGTTGTTGTAATACATTTGGTAAGCAGTTAATATTCATGATCCTGTATCCGCTGACTGACAAATATCTAGTCCAGTCGGTTTAATAGGTGTTAGTGTAATTTTATGACGATACATAGAATTAGAAGCTAGTTTTCTCAATTATCCAAAATGTTTTTCACATATTTTAATCTTCCAGTCGAAAACTATCGACAACTCGCTAATCTTCCCACCTTATAATCGCCAAAAAAAAAACATTTACAACTCCGCAAAAAAGTAAATAAACAAAAGAAAAAAAAAACAGCGAAGCCATGTGTAAGATTAACATTAGGTATGTGATTATGATGGGCGAAACAGACTTGATACGATTACCGTCATAACGACCCACATACCACTGTTTATGTCCCACATATCCAAAGATTTCGTAACGTGACTGGATCACTGGGGAATCAATCTTTTTAAAACATGGTTTGTTAATAGCACTACTGACATCATCTTACATGAAGAACGGTTATTATTAGGGTTTGTGATACCTTTCACGATACTATGTATTTACTCCAGTTTTCGAGTAGATCAGTTATCAATGTTTTGGTAAACACATACCGCGTTACAGATGTTGACTAGTACATACATAGTCTGAGATAAAAATGCTAATTGCATAACACACCTATTCATAATCGCAACAGCTATCATTTTGACAAATCAACAGTTGATTGCACAGTATGATTTAAATATATGTCGTCTCTAAAACAAGACTATTATTATTGATGTAGTATTCCATTGCCAAAACCTTCATCTTAAATCAAAAACATCATTAAAGTTTTACAGACCTATTGAAAACCAGATGCAGAATCCTCATAACTTTCATACATTACTAAAACATCGTTTTAATGGTATACTTATCATAAAAGCGGAGGCCCCAAATCTGTCTGCAGTCAAGGTTGCTATAGTGTTTTGGTTTACATCATCATTGCCGGTTTAGGACACAGATGACTGACTATGACTGTGCCTATCACAGACAAAAAATAGTCTCGTTAGAGGATTTAACGCGAAGGTTCCACTGCTGAAATTTTCTGTACAAAAAAGTTGTTGAATATTCATTGTTTTGACATTTTCGTGGTGTTTCGTTCGTACTATGAGAGCAAGGGGACTAAAAAGGCCACTTTGGTAGAATCATAAAAGAATAACATTATGAATCATAATATGGCGAAGACAGTCCGTGTTTTTCTTTTTTTCGCTGCACTACGTAAAAAAAAAATAACTGAAAAATCCTTCACCAATGGGATTTGATACGATTAACTTAACAGATCTGCAAAAAAATGGAATAATTTACGTGGTCTGTTGCGTAGCTTTATCAAAAATCCTGCCAGTAAACGAGCTGTTTGAATAACCTGTAGATACAATTTTATAATGAATACAAAATAAAATAATAAGCTGGCAACAGTATGAAATCATACTGCATCGCAGCGTGAAAAATCTGAAATTTTAATCTCCATAAAAAATTGGCCTCTCACTGAATCATGATCAGAAATAGTTCCATGTACCTACGTTAACTCTGCTGTAAGGATGTCTAGTTTAACGCTCATTTACGCAGTTACATAAGTCCATCCATACGATGAGATCATACCGTATGTAAGTATATATTAATCAAACATGATTTCGTTGTGTTTTCAGTCTTAATTACGATGTTAAGATAACACACTACCTATTTGTAAAGTGTATTTTTCCTGCGTGTCATATTTGGCAAACAAATACGGAACGAAATACACGAGTTTTTCCATTTTAAGTTAGAGATGAACGTAGAAACGTCCGGTATGCTCGGTGGTAAATTGCATCTGATCACAAACACAACACATGAATTTTACAAAAAACCCTAGGTAGGACACCATTATTGTTTGTTTACGAAAATAGACAAGTAAAGAAAAACACCTTACTCTTGACTCTTGGATAAACCTCCAAAATACTAATGTCAGGCCATCAAGTTAATAATTTGCATGTCGAAAGACATTATTGTGGTATTTCTGCCATTATTCTAATGACTTTGGTACACAGTAGCCATGTTTTGTCAAATTCTGTAGCCATAGTAACTTATCAAAGTACTCTGTGGTAGCCATTGACAAATTACTCTATTCTTTGACACAATTCTACTGTACCTATAGAGCGATGAACGCAGAAGTGAGGTCATTGTCCAAAACGGACCATAGACTAATTTTCAGGCATTGTTGCAAAACCAAAAATGTTTTTTTGGGTAATGAATGACTTAATGAGTCAAGTTTTGGATGGTTTCCTTTTATTGTTCTGAATGATGTAAGTTTTATTTACGTGTCTCATAGTCACTTTTTATCTAGATCTCGTCAATCTTGATAAATCTTCATTTATGTAAATTATAAGTGGCAGTAGTATCTATTGCTAGGCGCGGTAAAGCAATCTTCATAATTTTCAATAAGCTATGGTATGGGATTAACCACTTAGCTTTTTGCTAATTGACCTTTCCAATTAAATGGGTCGACGACCTCTCTAATTTGTTTTAAGAATTATTGTCATTCTGTTTCTCTTCCTTTCATAAATGGCACCTAAGTAAGATAAGAGGCTTGTGTAGGACAATCAGCCTATAATGATAGACACAAGCCTCCTCTCTTCGAGAGGGAGTGGGCTGTAATCTACTACGCGGACCAAGTGCGGGTTGTAGATATCGCATGTCTTCGATTTTTTGGTTCTAGGACATGCTTTGACAGCATTGAGAGCAGTGGTGGCCCAGCGGTAACGGCCGCGACTTACGAGTTGTAGGTCGTAGGTTCGAACCCAGACAGGCGCTTTACTTTGTGTAAATTATCTCATCACCACTGCTCTCAAAACGGTGAAGGAAAACATCGTGAGGAAACCGGCATGTCCTAGAACCAAAAATTCGAAGACATGTGGCTTCTGCCAACCCGCACTGGGTCCGCGTGGTGGATTACGGCCCGCTCCCTCTCACCGAGAGGAGGCCTGTGTCCCAGCAGTGGGTACATTATAGGCTGATTATGTAGGACATGCTGGTTTCCTCACGATGCGCGATGTTTTGTTTCGTTTAGTTTGTGGCTAATATCAACTCTGTATTTTTGTATATTGTTTTCGAGAAACCTTCAAATAATGTAATCAAAATTAGGTATTACTCTGCAAATTACATTACTTTTAATCTCGGGACAAAACTTAGCTGTAAACTTAAGCTCACATGACCAGCACCCTGATTGCGTAACACACTTTCAATCGGAATCTGAATCATTTTGAAGCAAATTGCTAATCCATTGCTTCATAAGTTCGAAAAATTTGTCTGCTCAACACGTAAATAACGCAATGAATGTTGTTGAACTGTCAAAATGAAACCGATTCCGATTGATAATGTGTTACGCAATTGCCCCGCTGTTCTATGTTGCTCGGAAGTCAGGTTAATATGCTGCTCATAGGCGACAGCTAACATCCTGTGACCACTAGGATGCGACCAATGAAAGGTTATATGATTTACTATAGGTAAAGGTTCTATAGTAGCTTTTAAAACTTCACTAGATTTTATTCTTATATCGGTCATGTTCGTATAACTCGTAAAAATGTAGGGAACAGCTTGATTTTTTTTCGCGATTTCACGTTTTGTCCCATAGTAAAAGTTGTTCATAATGATGAGTACAATGACCTCTTAGGAGGTTGTTGGTGTTTTTCCAATAACCCTGCATACTAATATTAAAAATGCGTAAGCAAGTCTTGTCTGTCTGTTACCTTTTCACTCCTAAACCGATCATGATGGACTTTGTCAGATAGGTAGCTTGGGACCTGGAGATAGATTTTGGCTAATTTTCATCCTCAATAGATGTATAAAAAAAATGATGAAATACAAAGACACGCAAATATAATAAATATACTAATCCAGAAATGACATAGGTCATATCTGACAAAGCCTTTTTAGACTCCACATTTATCATAGACACAAAATATCTACATCATCAGTCATTTGTGGCATGCCCTTTGAATTGCGTCTTCAGGAAATGAGTAGGTATAATATTTTGATAGAAACGTTTACATATTAGTAATCTGTGGAAACGTTCGATTTCGGCCAACATTGTCTATCATTCCCAATAAAATTGCTGCTCTAATTAGGCAGTGTTTAATACGTCTAACGATAGATAGAATGAAAGAAAAAGCTCTGTATTCCAAGTGATTTTATTACTACATTTTTCTTTACGTTGTATAAGAATGTGTAGCGGGTAAGTAATTTTATTGTAACCGCACATCGCATTAGTTTTATAACTTGTCTCTATAATATGTGGAAAATGTCGTGGGTTTATACATTTACTCACTCTAGGAAATTTTTTGAGTAATATCGTAATTTGTAACCGTTTATTTTCCAAAATAAATAATATAAAATATTATCTGTGTAACCTTATATCTACATAAAGAAATTCGAAAAGTATGGAGAGCCCTTTACCCAACAGTGAGGCAGTAGACAGTAGAAATTATCGGTTACCAAAATAAAATCAGCTTTTCATAGAAAAGTGCATTAGTAGTGCAAAACAATTTTGTTTTTTTAATAACCATTGAAAAATTTCTTCGCTAAGTGGTCCAGAATCATGTGCTGAATTTATGATTAAAGTTTGCGTCGATGTCCCCCTGCCACCCAATAGAAAAACAAAAAAAAAGAACCTCATCAGGTACAGGTGCCAGGTAAATCAGCTCCCAGTCAACAGAGAATACGTTTAACAGAAAAGCAGCTCATTTAAAACAGACTCAATGATCACCACCTCATTAGTTTAATGACAGTCCTTTTCTGATAAAACACAGATAACAATCAGATGTGACAATGGAATAATTTGTGACAATGAAAGCACAGAGTACTTTGATAAGACTAGTAATAGAGACCAATCTTGTTCCGTGGAACAGGTCATAAGAAACTAGCGCCACCTGATATTCATAGTTAGAACTACACCTAGGTACCTTTTTTTTTTTACCGGTATGCTTATAGCTAGGTATTTTTAGTTTTTCATTTCAGGGATTGATAAATGAAATACAGTGTTATTTAGCTAATCATGTTTTTATTTATTATTTATTTGATCGCCAACAGAGGCTACAAGTTTGACAAGGACAAACACATTAAAATAAATCACAATACAATACACGAAAGTCATGGAAAGGAAATCAAAATTAAAAGCAAAAGATAAAGCAGAACAGTATGGGTACAAAATCTTTACATAGCATAAAACAAAGTCGCTTCCGCTGTCTGTAAGCTTAAATCTTACGCAACGATTTTAATTTATTTTCAGCAATAGTGATTCAAGAGGAAGGTTTTTACGTATAATACATGCATTAGTAGAGAAAAGCCGAGAAATTCAAACATTTGTAATGTGAGGTCGTAACAAACATATTTTTGTGCGCTTACATTGCAAACGCCTGGCTAAACCTTACGAGATAGATCAAATTAATGTTCTACGGAATTGTATATCTTACAAAGATCGATAAAAAAGTCCGCGATGGTATATGTTTATCATCTCATAAGGATAACCCACAGTAACCATATTTATCTTTTACATATTACAAAAAAAATATGGATTATTTACAAAGCTATTTTATACAATACATTATTATTCCTTATCCAATTAAATACATTAGTTGCGTTATGCATTATCGTCAGGCGATACGTTTGTTAATAAATGAGACCAGGGGGGCCTACTTACGAAGAGGGGAAACTCCAAAAGGTAATGTGCCACATCGACATAACCTTATCAAAAAGTACTCTGTGATTACCTTTCATCATGAAAATATTTTCGAAAATATTTTATTTTTAATAGTTGTGCAGTGCTTAAGCGTCCTGGCAGATATTTTCCTGACTGTAAAGTAGAAAATGATTTTGTATGAGTGCAAAAGTAAATCTCTTATAAATTAAATATACAGGGTTATTGGTAAAACATTAACAACAACAACAACATTGACTATTTCTAATCAGTAGGATTATTACAAGTCGATTAGTGCAAGTCTAAGGATTCCATTCCACCAAAACTATTAAACTTTACCTTCATTTTTTATTTGGTATGATAGAGACCATAGAGACATATGGAACCCTAAAAGAGTATTATAAAAAAATCATAATATATACCTGTAGAAGTTGATGGGATTGGCTGATTTACAAGTCCTTGCAATGATTTTCTTCCAATACATAGTGTCTTTGGTTGTTATTAGACCTGAAAAATTATAAAGGAATAACTGCATTAATAATTTTGCTAAGGTGCTATAACTTTTTTTTAAACCCTTTGCGGGACACTTAACGCTTTTTGACGTAGGAATAACAATAAAACTTCTATTGTGTCTCGGTCAGTGTCCTTCAATGTGTTAATAGTTAAAGGAATAATGGCAACTTTATTCTTTTATTATAAAAAGTAGCATTATGTAAGTAATGAACAAACCTGGTAAATATGTATAATGTTGGAACTGCAATATTGTTTATCTTGTTATTGCGACATAAATATTGATCCTGAAAGTGTTTGCGACACACTCGACGGAACTTAAAAATGTGTGCATTTTCAAGTCCCAAAATATCACTTATTATAGGTAGGTGCCAGGTCGAAATCGGTCTTTTTCAGGGTTCGGAAATCCATGAAGAACTGTATGCATGCATGCCTGAAAAAAAATCCAGACAATTATTAATTTAGATTTCCTTTGACAAATATCTCGGCACCCTGGGGTGGTTGGGATCCCGGTCAGTTGGACGCCGTACTATGGGTCAAAGCCAACTCGCAGAGGCCCCTTAGGAAATTTTAAATGCAAAACTATGACAATGTGACATACCTCCACTGTCCTTGCACACAGGAACACAGCAGTGCTTATCCGATGACATGATGCACTAAGAGTCATAGCTCAAACACTGGAGTCCTATCTGAAACTAACACTATACTGGAGTCCTATCTCAGTTATGACACAACCACTCATAAAATTACTTTCTGGTCACAAATATGGATTAGTCGGAGGAACTTTTGCTCAATTTAATGACAAACGCACAACGTTACACAGAAAGATCACAAAAATATCGCTAAAAAACCAACGTAGTTATCAGACATTTGTATTGGGGATACCAATTTATTGATAGTAAAACCACCAAAGAAATTCTACCACCATCAATGAATGTTTGCAAAATATTGGTGAAAATTATTGCAATATGTAATAATTATTGATCGAAAAATAATGAAATGTCATACTTTGCGATAAATGTAAATAATACCGTTGACTTATTTTAAAATATTTTTTGGATACACAAAACCTAAGTCAAATAAAAATATACTATTTTAGTAGTAATGAGCTACAGATGTATCAAAGTTGCGATTGGTTGCAATTATTTTTAGAGCCATCTATTCGAATTAATAGTGAACTTGCTTCAGAACTGCCATCTCGTGATCATATTTGTTGTATCCGAGCAATTATAATCCGACAAAATTAAAAAACACATTCAAACTTATGTTGTACAGATACAACTTAATACTTCCTGATTTTGTATCATTGTACCCACTGCTGTCCCCAGTTTTTTGTACTAAGATTGAGTACCCTGAATGAAAGGCTATACACATGTCCATCAAGTCCACATGTGTTTTACGATGTAAACAATATAATGCTTTATGTACACACCTATTATGTATCATTATTGTGTATCACATTTGTGTTATCGTTACATCTATGGTTGCAATCAGTTGGGTATACAAATCTATTGAATGGTTTTAGGTAAAGTCATGTTTGACGGCCGTGACAGTGGGTTGTCAGCACAAGTATTATGGATGTTTTGACTGTTTTCCTCTATTGATACAGTTATTGTCTTTGCACGAACAAGTGATTTTTGATCTAGAGAAGTGTCTATTGTCGGTTGGTGTAAAGTTTTGGATTAATAATCTTTTTCGTTTGTGAAAATAAATCTGTCGAGATTCCCTCAACCTTAAGTAGATACAAAGTTAATGTTATAGTATATTTCATTACAAGTGCGGAAAGGCTGTCATTGCAAAGAGTTCCGACAAATGTCTACCCGAGCCGAGGCGCAGCCGAAGGCGAGGGTTGACAGTCGGAACAAGTTGCAATGACGGTTCCGCAGGTGTACTGAACGACTATTTTTAATACAGTTGCGAAAAAATTAAGCAATTTAATAAAATAATAAAAACACAATATTGCTTTTTTCTCTTCTCTCCACGCAAAAAATTAGTCGTATGTGGATATGCAGTGCCGTAAATAGGGCGGTGCCAGCGGTGCCCAGGCACAGGGCGCAGACCCTGGAGGGGCGCAGAAATGACCAGACCTGGGCCACTAACAATACCTATTATTTATTTATTTATACGTGTGGATTCGCGTCGGATAATCGTAAAAGTTTGTGAAGAATGTGATATCGAAGACGATTTTCCTGAAAAGCGTAAAAAGCGTCTTTACTCGCGTAAAGAGGTCGGCAAGCTCTTTGAGAGATTGATTGCGGGCCGCCTCGTCGGGCACCTGATGACGACGGGGCCGGATCTGGCGGACAGCCAGTTTGGCTTCCGCAAGGGGCGCTCAACGGTGGACGCCATCATGCGCGTGAGAGCCCTCACGACGGGGGACGCGGTGTCCCGGGGTGGGGTCGTCGTGGCGGTGTCACTCGACATCGCCATCGCGTTTAACACCCTGCCCTGGAGCTGCATTGTGGAGCCACTCCGGTATCACCGGGTGCCGACCTACCTCCGTCGAATAGTCGAGGCGTATTTGACGGACAGAGCCGTCATCTACCCCGATCGCGACGGGGGTGAAACCGGCGAGAGATGTCGTGCCGTGTCCCGCAGGGATCGGTTCTGGGGTCGTTCCTGTGGGACATCGGCTACGACTGGGTGCTGCGGGCCGACCTCCGTGAGGGCTTCAGCGTGGTTTGCTACGATGACGACGCGCTGGTCCTGGCGCAGGGGGGTCGCATCAGGCGCGGCCGACGCGATGACACGCGGGGTTGCGATAGTCGTGGAGAGGATCCGGCAGTTGGGTCTCGAGGTGGCATTGCATAAGTCCGAGGCCATGTCGTTTCATGGGCCCCGGAACGCGCCACCATCGGGATCTCAACTAACGGTAGGAGGGGTTCATATCGCCGTCGAGACGATGAAATACCTGGGTCTCGTCCTCGACAGCCGGTGGAACTTCGTTGAGCACTTCCGACGTTTGGCCCCCAAACTAGAACGGGCCGGGGACGCCTTCAAGCGGCTCTTGCCCAACCTGAGGAGGCCAAACCGGGGGGTTACGCGGGGGTCGTGCGGTCCATGGCCCTATACGGGGCCCCGGTGTGGGCGCGTTCACTGCGGCGGCGAGCCGCCCACTACCTGAACGCGCCCCAGAAGGTGGTAGCCATAAGGCTTATCCGAGGCTACCGCTACGATCTCGGGCGAGGCGGCAAGCCTCCTTGCCGGACTGCCGCCATGGAATCTGGATAGTCCTCGCGCGCCTGTATTAGTGGCGCGCGGAGGCACTACGCCGGGGGAAAATCCGCTTCCGCGGCAAATCGCGGCGGAGCGGACGGATCTCCGCCGTGACCTCATGGTGACATGGAAAGAGCGACTGTCGCAACCCAGCGCAGGGCACGCCACGATAGTGGCGATAAGACCCCTCTTTGAGGAGTGGCTAGAGAGGCACCACGGCGCCCTCACCTACCGCCTGACGCAGATCCGCCTGACACGGAAGTTTTGGGAGGTTCCTGCACATCATCAGGTGGGAGGACACGCCCGGGTGTCACCATTGCCAGGATCGCCCAGAGGACACGGTGGAGGTCTGCCCCGCTTGGGCGGAGCACCGCCGTGTCCTTGTAGAGGCGATCGGCAGCGGCGGCGACTTCTCGCGTCCGGCCCTGGTGTAAGCCATGGTCCGGGGCGAGAGGGAGTGGGAGGCAGTCACCTTCTTCTGCGAAGCAGTCATGCTAGCAAAGGAGGTGGCAGGACGGCTCAGGGAGAGAGCCTCCCGTCCCAGCCGCCGCGGGAGAAGCTCCGGGCGTCGGGAGCCGCGTGACGACTTCCGGCCTCCGTAGGCGTGGGCCTGCGGGCGGAGAGTAATGGGTAGCTCACCATCCGATCAGGACCTGCCGGTCGATTCTGTAAAAATCTCACCGTGAAAACTTAGGTGAAGTGAGCTTGTTTTTGCTAGGAATTGACACTATTGACAGCTCACTCCACGCTCACTTCACCTAAGTTTTCACGGTGAGATTTTTACAGAATAGCACCGCAAGCCCGTGCAGATGCTCAAAGAGATGTCAGCATCGAGGAATGGGCCCCTTAGGACCGAAGCCTGCTGGGTCAGCGGGATTGTCCCAAAGGGTTACCGCTGGCCCGGAACATAAAGGGCTAAGGAAGGAACACGGGTAGTTTTTAGTTAGTAAGAGTCTGACACTCCCTTCCGCTCCACCCAGAGCGGGTCATTTGATGAGTTCCCATCAGAACAAAAAAAAGGGCGCGGATATAGCAGCTCGCACCGGGCGCATAAAAGGCTAATTACGGCACTGTGGATATGTATCGACTTTTTGACTTTTCCGGTAAAATGTTCTCCGAAGCATTTTGTGCAATTATACTGAGTTCCGGTGGTGTTAATTAAAAAAAAATAGGGTCGAAATTACTCATTTTGTGCAACAAACAACTAAACTCGCAAAGAAAATTTCTGGAAAATGGCGCCAACTAGTCTTGTGTAGTTCATGAACGATGAACGAATAGGAACCGTATCTTCGCACTGTACTAAAAGAAACGTTTCCGAACGCTGGCTTGTAACCGGTCTAATAGGTCTAATAGCTCTTTTCGTACTCGTACATCGCCCGAACGAGAAAATGAAATACAGTCTCTGATTGTTTGACAGAAACGTTATACGTTTTCATTCGATGTCTGAATGAATGAGAACGAGAAAGAATAGCCGACGAATGACGATGCTATCCGAACCCGACCGACCGAATTCGCAAGAATGAGATGAGATGCGCGTTATTTCAATGCCTTAGTGTCTATTTTAGCTTATCGCCCAAACACGGGAGACGAGCTGTTTGAATGGTACAAAATAATTCAGTTAAAATTCTCTTAATATATCAGCTGTGTACTCTGTGGTAATAATAAATAAATAATTATGGATGTTGCATTTATATATTTTTTTATATATACGTAGTGGTATTTGCTCTGTGAGTGATCCGGATCCGCGCTAGCGCGCTATCTATGCTCTATATGGGAATGCTTACCGAGAGCGAAGACCGAATAGAGCTATTAGAACTAATAGAATGAACTAGTTCACTGTCCGAAATGAACTAGTACGGAGCGATCTTTAAAATGACCGAGCAGGCACAAGACTCGCCAACCGTAGAATATAAGCAGAGTTTTTTTTTCTTCACCCATTTTGGTAGGCAAAAGGAACTATCCATACAGCTTAGTCTTCATTATATTTTTTTTATTGATATGAAATGAAAATGAAATTTAATGAGATGAAATGAAACCTAACCTAACTCATTCAATTGAAATAAATTAGTAGCTTCTTTTTAGAAATATACGTATTTGTATGAATCACAAAAACTCTTGAGTAAAAATTCATGGTTGGTTTTTCTTTTTAATAGACATTATTTTGACAGTTAGGAAAGAGACACGCACGAGTTCGGGAAAGGTAAAAAAAAAGCACTAGTATGTAATAGCCCACTTCCATAACGCTATACGTCCCTGCAATACACCACTTTTTGAGCAACTGTATTAAAAATTAACTTTGTCATACTGTTCTTTCATAAAAACACAAAGTACTGCTCTTCGAGAAGCTTCTTCTCCTTTTAAGTGCGTTTCTAAAATACTCTCTGCCCCCTAATTGCGTAACACACTATCAATCACAATAATTTTGAAGGATATTGCTAATCCATTGCTTCATATGTTCGATAAATTTGTCTGCTCAACAATGTAAATAACGCAATGAATGTTATAGAACTGCCAACATGAAAGCCATTCCTACTGTTAGTATGTTACGCATCGCAATTACCCCTCTGGTCCCGATACTCAGCGAGTGAACGATTCCAACTATTGTAACCATAGATATTTTTTTTTTACGATTGTAACTATCCTCAACGTTCATCACGTCAGATCAACGGGTTATGGCATAGCTTGAATACTAGCCCACCTCGGAATGCTTACCGCTCGATAAAGTAGCTTTTTACCGCGAATACTTATAAAGTTGTAACTGTTATAAACTTATAAGAGCTTATTACATTGTAGCTCTGCCGCACACGAATAAAAATAAATACTACTGATTCTATTACCTGCCTACAATATTATAATTAGCGACTACTTGGAAAAATGGATAAAAACGTATTTAGTCTAGGATGATAATTGAAACAAAATCCACTGGGTGGTTTATATGTGTGTGTGTGTGTGTATGTAGAGAAGACAAACTTTAAAAAGTACAGTGCGATTAGCTTTGTATATCTGTCGAAATCAAATATGAATATAAGTATGACTTAGGATGGCTATAGCCTATAAGAGTAGGGGAAGACCAAAGAAACGATAGAAAAGAAAGAGAAAAAGACATGTTGCGCTGATCTCAAATACATTGGGATCCTTAGGTCAGGAGAATAATGATCTATAGAAATCAGTTAAGTATATTTTTATAAATCTTTTGTGCTTATTAGTGTTGCACGTAACAGACAGGCCTCTATTTTAAGGTGATGCTTGATAAGCTAATATCCAAAGCTGACTTTTCCAAACCTTCATTTACTATTTGAATGAAAAACTACATCCATGCGTTGTTGCAGTATATTTGCATACTGCACGCTCTTGACAATACATTTCATACAGAGTTGACTGATCTCCCTACCGACATTCCCGTCGCTTAATTAATGTTTCCTAACCCAAATGGATGTTAATTAGTGCGCTCTACTGTTCATTACAGTTGCATACACCTGATGTTATGCAAGAAATGTTTAATTGGACCAATCTTAGAATGTTTTTGATGCTAATTCATGCTAAGATGTAAAAAATTAATACCTTAGAGAAGTTAAGCAAAAATATTAATACTCCAATATTCTAATGTATTCTGGAAACGTAGTTTTTAAAAGCACGTCTCATTTACAATCAAACTCAATTTGGGATTTCGTTCTAAATTTTTTTTTTCTCGTTCTTCTTCGATCTCGATCAATAACATTTAATAGGAACGTAGGTAAGAATGTATATGTAGGCTAACGATGACCGGCTTTCCTAATTCGTGTTAATTAACAAAATCATTAAAATCGGTGACATTATAAGATTGTTACAACTTTGTAATTATCGTAAGAAACTTTGTGGTCAAAATTCTTAACAGTTTATTTCAAGGAACGATCGATTGTGGGTACTTACTATTTACGTAACACCTATTGTAAAAATAATTTCTCGTTAACCTATTATTTTAATGGAAGTTCGTGTAGTACGTGAAAACTTCCGGATTACATCATCAAAAAGCTGTAGCACACTTTCTTCGTTCAAAAAGAAACAGCTTTACCTTCATTGGCCACACGCAAACCTTACATTATTTAATAGACCGTATTCTGATGACCCTGCAAAGGTAAATCACATCACGCCTATACCGTCCAAAGCAGTCAGCAGAGGCAGCAGTTTCTTTTATACATGGATTCAGTACATGATTCTAAAACCACCAGCCGGTTATTAAAAAAAAATAATGTTAACAGTTTGACCACGTAGGTTGTACTTATTTCAGTACTTATTTTCACTTTTTTGTAGGAAACAGCTGATTAAAAAAATAATAAAACATCAAAAAAAATCAACGGAGGGGGGTGGGGAGGCTATCTACTCCCCAGCCCTGCTAAAAGATTTCCTAAATACAATCACCCTACTAATAGTGATAGATCCTAGGACCTCATCAGTCACTTTGGCCTTTACGATGCAGTAAAAGGTAAACAAAGAAATAAATCATACTGCATTGTATAATCTTGTAACATTGTAAAATCAGATCTGAGCAAACTGCAAAAGCGACCTTTTTTATCTGGCGATGATGTCAGCTGCAGCCGCTCCTTAAGTAAATGACGTCACTCTGTGTACACCCACATAACTGCTTACCCCTTATTAGTAGAATGGTTTCTTATAACGAGAATATTACGCTGATTTGGACGTGGGGTACCTAATGTTTTAAATTGATGCTGCGTGCTACGGAATGTCTTGAATGCTGGGCGGATATTTCTTGTGGGTTGTAGAGACAAACAATAGAATTATTGTTCTTTGTATCAATCAACTCAGCCTATCGCAGTCCACTGATGGACATAGGCTTCTCCAATGCTCATCCACAACACCCTGTCCTCCGCCTCCCGCATCCAGTCTATCTCACAGCCACCTTTTTGAGATCGTCCGTCCATCTAGCTGGGGGGCGTCCCACACTACGTTTGCCGATATGCGGTCTCCCCTCCAGGACTCGTCTGCTCTGCCGGCCATCGCCCCTTTCTCAAACATGGCCAGCCCTCTGCCACTCCAGCTTGCTTACTCTGCAAGCTGAAGCCGACAGAAGGATCCAGTTGAGTTGGGCAGCGTTTGGAAAACATCAACAAGTCTTCTTGTCCTCAATCCCGCAATATTTGTACCTTGAATACATGATGATTGTAAATGTTTAACGATTATAAAGACAAAAAAAAAATTGGAGGTATCTCCGAAGTCCAAAAATTGTTCCCGTGCAATAATTTTTAGTAGGGAGGGTCACGGAGGACCTTCAACTATATTATGACACAATCGCAACTATGACGTTATTTTGATAAATGAATATGACGGAAATTGGAATTTTTAATCGTGGAGGCAATAAATAATTCAACTGTACCGTATTGAGGGCTATTTTGATTGAGTGTGTTACATAATCACGGTGCTGTATCGACTAAGTAGTACCTACACTGTTCATCCATTCAACCATGGGTTTCATAACGGAGCAGCATTTATCAATCAGTTCTTTGACTGCCATTGAGCTGGTCATGTTTAGCACTGCATGTTAACGAGATATCACGATGATTCATATTTAGCTTAGACTGCTGTTTTTCACATTAATACTGAATACACACTAGTATTGTTCCTTTTGCGGCAATGACGCCAATTAACAGTGGTATTGTAATTAAATTCGCAGTTTCTTAGCCATAACTTCAGTAGAGCTACTATCGATCTAGGTAACATTAGTTTTCAAGGTAGCTGTAGATGAACTTCCATTAATATATAATAAACATGAGGTATGTTAAAGCTATAAACTGCACGATCGCTGCCGGCTTTAGTAACCAAACATGTAAACAGATATGTATTTTTGGAAAAACAACCTTCATCAGCATCATCTTTTCAGCCCGGAATCACTCACTGCTGGGTATAGGGCTCCCCTTTTTTTCTGCCATACTTTCCGGTTCCATGCGTCTCTGACGATATTATCAACCCACCAACAAATCAAAACGACTTTTATACCCACTTATTCACAACTTCATTTTATTATTACATTTTCAAAGGTTCAGTTATTCTGAAATCAATTTAATAATACATTATCATAAAGTTGATATTCCTCTACATGGAAAAACCATCAATTGAAAACAAGGATTAGAATAGACTTTAGTTTACATGAACAGTACAATTAACCGTTTCCCAAAATAAACTCAATAAAATAGGTACTCGTATACGTTAAAACAGCATCTGTTCTTTAGCCTACTTTTGTAAAAACAGTGCAGTCATTAACCGTGATTAAAACACGCTATAAATAAACCCATCATTTTGTTTTGGCGTGATAAACATTCGAAATGTACACTCAAACTTTCATGAAGAAGTCGTGCCAGAAAATGTGTCATCATAACTTTCGGACACAATGAAAATGCAAGGAATCACCTCAATGCCATCTCTGATTATATCTTTAGATCAACACTATTCTCGTTTTGTGATTCATAAATACAATAACAATAGAGATATCCCGGCAGAACTTACCTACCTGGTTGTAATTGCGTCGTAAACATGCTGAGTATAAAAACGTCGATTCTAATTATTAGTTGTTACCTCACTAACCTTTTAAAAATAATGACCGCTCTATATTGAGGACGACCTTGCCTTGTCACGTCAATCTACAAAACAGCTACAGTTTCTTTCATTTTAGGTACCTACCTACCATTCGTTTTATTACTCACATCGGGCATATTTTTATACCGGCTTCTGGGTAGGGCCAAGAAATCGGTGGTTTCAACGACAGGGCGGGGCGATCACGAAAACTGTATTTTACTTAAGAATCGATAAATCTTTGATTACAAATTGCTATCATTCCGATGATGAATAGAACTTTTAAATGTATTGCTCGATAATTCACATTGACCTTAACACTCCTTACTATCGTTACTCGAGCTGAAAGAACGCCAGACATCCATTACGCTAACTGTGTATGATGATCTAATCAAATCTATGCATGAATTGAACATCACTTACGGCATTCCGATGGACCAAAACTGATTAATGGCCAATGATTGTCAATTGTGCCATAAAGGGTAATAGTTTCGTCATGCTGGCCCATCAAAATGTGAAGAGTCAGAAGTCAGGTGCTGGAAGAGTCATGGAGTCAATTACATGGCCCTTGTGCGCTCCCACGCATGCTGAGGAGGCGGTGACATCAGTTGCTCGCGCGCTGTCGCGTGCGATCAATTGACAGGTTGTGTAATCTCCGAATGAGTTATACTTTGCAGACACGCGTGCCTCATCTTCGGTCCATTGAGATCGAAGTCTGTGAGAAAATACTATCTTTATCGGTAGTCAATGGGATCTAACTGCAATATAAACTTGCACTATTCGCGCATTTCGATAATTTATGACATTACTTGACGTATTTATACGGTTATTTACGAGGCATTTATTGCTATTTAATTTGACATGTCGTAGATAGTAGGAAAGCAAACAATAAGATAAACAAAACACTGAACTAATGCACTCCGCCCTTTTAATTACGACTGCCATTAAAATAATTTCACGAAGATTAATTACAATCTTAATAGATCCAAGTCATTGAATTAATCCTTTCTGCTTTACATTTTAAATAAATGACATCATTAGATGAGTTCTGCAGATCAATTATATTGTATTAACAGGTAGTAAAGAGATGGAAAACATACAACGACGTAGAAACATCGTTTTAATCTAATTAGTGCATGCAACACGACCCTATATCGCGTCAGCTTCTGGTATGCTAGTGCAAGCGTGTCAGGAGTTCATTATAGATTTCAAGGTCAGTTTTCAGACTGATGATAGTCATTCATTAGATTTTCCGTAGTCGTAGATGGGTCCTAAATTATTTTATAATGTTACTGGACACTGAGATTACGACTGTTATAGATGCTTAGAAGAAGACATGGTATAAGTACTTATTAATTGGGCTAAAGGCGGTGATGATAGTAATTGTGGTTGAAATATACATTGTAAATGTACTGTCCTAGAATAGGCAGGCAATCTCTCATTTTAGGTGTTGTTAAAGAAGACTCATACAATAATAATAAATACATCCATCCCATGCCGATTTCGACCACTATTTCTATTTTACGAACGTGTGCGCTGGATGTGGCTAATACAGGTAGGTAGCGACGACCTCCTGTCTGAAACATACCGGGATCATGGCACTATCATCCAAGCGTGGTGAATAAATACCAAATATGCTTGGCAGTTGATATTATTAGACGATGATATGTATGTTATATCGAAACACGTGAAAATCATTCATGAAGATGAAATGGGCTGCTTAGGCGATTATCACACTGCCACGCATCACGCAGCGGTGTGCGGGAAAAGGTGCCAAATTCCACGCGCGTGAGTGCGTTTTTATTGAATTCGTATGTAAAAAATCACGCGCACCGCGTGAGTGCGTTATCTGCGACCTGCTGCGTGATGCAATATGCAATGCAGTGTGAGAATCGCCTTATATCTTGCCCTGTATCAATTTCACTGTATAAAACGAAGACAAGTATGGCAAATGGATTGTTTGTCGATATCCGTGGTTTGGCCTGACTTGGGTTTTTCAGAAGCATTTCATACTAAACACATAGGTACACATAAACTCACGCCTTCTTTCCATGGGGGTAGGCAGAAACTATCGAACGCCACCTGCTACGATCCTTGCATACTCCTTTTGACTTATTTACGTTCATACAGGTTGCGATTACTACGCACTTGACCTTTCTGAAAAACATCACCATTAAAGTTACTATTTAGTAACTTCTCGTCATACTAAATAACATTTTCATGACTTCATGAAAATCTACTACACACGAAACTACTCAGTTTTCATGAAACTACTTAGTTTACTAAAAACAATAGTTATTTTATTACGCATAAAAAAAGCCTATGAAACACGTCTTCGACTCGCATGAATGAAGTGTGACCGATGAAATATTATACAGCACTGCACTGCCATAATGACTTATATGTAAAACTATAATTTACCTTCTCGCTCGTAAAACACGTTAACCTAAAACATGTTTTCAGGTCGATTTTTATGTTTCGTACTAGTTTTTCTAATCGAAATGAGAGTAAGGAGAATCGATCTTGTAATCTTTCAAAATAATTATAAAGTTAAATGTGTTGTACTTAATTATTTTCTTTTCGTAATGCTAAGTGCCTACGTTTATTTAGGTACGCACGACAACCTATCAAGCTATGCTTTTCCAGTATAAGCTGACAGCTCATTGTACGAAAAGTATAAACAATGCGAGGTCAGGTAAAACTGGAATTTATTGTTTGGGTGACAACTGAAAATCAGCGCTGTGCTTGCCTATCTGCACATCATCTTGACGGTAACAAGAAGGATCCCCTTCTTTTTACCGTCATGACGTGCAGCTGTCGATGTTTTATGTTTGTGATTACAGATCTATATTGTTTTTATTTTTCTTTATTAAGTATTAGTAACAGTTAATTATTTTTTTGTATGCACGTGTTTCTGCGACAAATAAACCTATATTTTTTACCGACTTCAAAAAAAAAAAGGAGGTTATCAATTCGATACGTATGTATGTAATATTATTGGAATTGCATTATATTCACATATGATGATCTATTAGGGCTTCCAAACAAATATACAAAATTTCATAGACGTATGTATGTATGTATGTATGTTTGTCCACGCATATCTCCGGAACTATTAATCGGATCGTGACCATTTTTTTTTTATTGGCTTACATTTTCTTCAACTTAGGGAACAGTGCAACAAGTTTTATCAAGATCGATTCAGTAATTTTCAAGATATGGACTAATACGTGTAAGTGTGACGGCCTGGCTTATTGATAAGAGCTACGGGTGTAGTGTCAAAGGGAAAACATCTCAAAACCTTGGTCAAATACTAGTGCAAAAACTAAAAATTACGAAATAAAAAGTAATTTAAAAAAATTAAACCGACTTCAAAAAGAAATTAACTCAAAATTATGAAATAACTTTAATTTCGGAAGTCGGTGGCATAAAACTAAAATACAGATCCCAAGACACCGACTTCCGAAATTAAAGTTATTTCATAATTTTGAGTTAATTTCTTTTTGAAGTCGGTTTAATTTTTTTAAATTACTTTTTTTCTTTCTATATGTCGTCGTGTGTAAGTTATGTGAAAAGTACATGATGTGAAAAGTACATGCACTCTTAATTTTGAGTTGCAAAATCCGTTCAGTGGTTCTTCTGAAGGAAGCCGAGCTAATCATTTGATATCGGGCACAGTTCTATCAAACTTCCAGCCCAAAGACAGCCAGGGGACAATTTACCATCAGTTTGATCAACATTTGATCCTGGGTCCTAGCAGTGAAATCTACTTTCTCGTTCTCGTCGTTTTTTCTTCTAACCTCGAGACAATTGCACCCTGTATATAAAAAGATGTATCTACTAAGACATTTTTAGTAACGCCCTCTAGCATACTGTGATCTCATTGCTTCACAGTTCGTATACGAGGGATGAGTAGCAAAAGGTCTCAGGCCCAGACATTAGTGCCACACTTTCACCTGCAATGGAGTCATCGGTCAAACTACGGGTCAGACTTCAGTCATAACGTGGCAACTGTCACTGACCTTAACTGTACCTGACAAAATGCAAAACTGTGCATCGACACGCATTCAATTGTCACCGTACAAACGATAAAGAGAAACACCGCTATACATATAAATTGTCCATTAAGGTTGGACATAAAAATATTTCTAAAGATATTCATTGAATTTGAATTTAGGGCATGTGAGGGAAAACATAAGTATTTTCCAAAGTGGCGTAACAGCATTTACCACAGCTAAGCTGTTGTTCAATTAGCCAAATTATTCTTCGTAGGGGGATTCATTAAAAGTGCATCCACATACGACATGTAGGTATGCCCGTTTTCATTAACACTAGGCAACGCCTAAATAAATGCTTAAATCAAAGCGCGTTGTTGTTGAAAACCTAACAGCTCACTTGTCGCCCTGGCTAGTCGCGAAGTTAGCTAGAGATCGTTTTCCTCAAAACTGCACGGTACACACGCCTTTAGATACTAAACAATACAAACATTTGAAAAGTGTATGCAAAAAGCAGTGCAGGGGAAAACGGCAGAAATCGTTAACTTTAAAACTGGACGCAGTTTTAAAGTTAACGATTTCTGCCGTCCTAACTCTCAGGTTGCTCTTTTTAATCTGTGACCCTAGAAGCCTGGCTTTTAAGCCAATTTTTTTTTAACTAATTTGCACCCGAATCCACGACCGCTCACTAGTATAAAACAAAAACAAACAATAACCCGCCTCGATCAACCATATTCATAGTTATCATAGACCTCATGTCGTTTCCAATGATTAAGTATGCAAGCAAGCATTGTCAACTCCTGCGCCGAAACCAAACATCTATTCTAATGTGGCAACTTCCTTACTCCGGCGCACTTTCTTTGGAAAGTTCTTTGTCCTGTGTTTTCCGATACACGTGTCTGATTTGAAGATATTATTATCGTTGTTAAGTTATTTTCCGGTTTTTGTTAAAATTGAACCTATTATCTTCGTGTGAACGAATGTTTTGTATTGTTTTTGAAAGTGATACTTTGAAGGTTTTTGTTTTAAGTCATTACCCGTGCCTCGGAAAGCACTCTAAGCCGTTGGTCTCGGCTGTCATTCTTGCATCTTTAACAGTCGTTACGGGCTGTCAAAAGCCCGAAAGTCTGGCAACCAGTCTTACCAAGGGGTATCGGTAATAGGGTTGTGTCATTGTAGAGGTCAGAGTCAATCTTACTGGTATTCAGCTGCATCCGGTTAGACTGGAAGCCGACCCCAACACAATTGGGAATAGGCTTGGCAGATGATGATGTGCCTGTAAGTAGGCGGCAATATGAGCATTTTTTTTGTAAAATTTGCCACGGAATCCACATTCCGTTATTATTATTTTTTTAATCAACCTGTATTGTCCCACTTTTGGGCAAAGTACTTCCCTATTATTCAATAACACAATTCAAATGATCTATTTTTCTATGCCCCATTCATCTACATTCCTTACAAAGCGGTATGCAAAATAGTGAATAGGTAATACCAAACAAACAGAAATATGATATCAATGGTGCATACCTACATTCAATAAAACTGCACATTCACAAAACGCGAAAACCGTTCAAATCCGTGTCATGACCAGATCTGTTAAAACTAGACGGCCTTATAAACAATTTAGTTCAACGCATATTAGGATTACCCAATTCACATATTTTTGCCATGTGTCTGCGGCGACCACCTACATACATTATTATGCGGTTAGAAAAACAAACAAGTATCGACAGTGACGTAACCAAAGATTTAAATGGATCTAATTCTTTTGTTAGGAAAAGTGGAATGAAAACGTGGTGCTGAACAGAGTGGCAGGTTCCCAGGCTATAAGGGCCTTATGTTACCCCTTAGTCCTTATCAAGGAAGATCCTCATGAAAAGAACCTAGGTACTAGAGAGATCCGGAAGGGACCTCTAGAGTACCTCTGAGAGGTACACAAATAAAAGGACGTTAGACTTGGAATTACTATATTGTTAAAAGGAACTTTACAGCTTCACGGTAATTATATCAATGAATCTCTAGAACAAAATAACATATTAAAACATTTGACGTTCATTTGACCTTTCAAATGGAATATTATCTCCAGCCAGGGCCTTTTGCTGAAGGCTAGAACATACAGGACACTTCAGTACTAACTCAGGTAAAGGCCCTGCCTTCACCTGAGTTAAACCTTCCTCCATGAGATTTGGTCAGTGGACAGTGTAATGAAGGCAGTCCGCACCTGATATGTGTTTATCTGGAAGCTTGAGGGTTGTGCTAGCGTAACTATAATCTGATGACAGTACAAAATATTGATTTATTATTTATTCGCCAACACAAACTATCATTAAACGATATCGCAAGGCGACAGGGTGAATATAGTAAATGGAATGAACTGTCAAACAGGATCAATTAAATCACAATAAAAATCACACCCGTTACTATCTTTACACCTCATAAAACGATATAAAAGACGTTAGAATGAGTTGTAAAAATCAGCTGAACGAAACGGTTGACAATGCTTGCATGCGTCCTGCCTGCCGCTATATTTATAGTACCATTGTGTTTGGTTAACTGGACTCGATGTAGTAGCATAGGGTTCGAAACGGTTTCACTTTAGTAGCGTTTTTGTACTAGTTGGTGTTGTTCTTCATGACTATGAAATCTGCAGTTTTCTCTCATTGTTGGATCCGAGTCTAAAACGCTCATAAGCTAATTCTTAGGTCTTAAATCGCTGGGTACATTTTTATTGAGGTTCTCCTTCCAGAATTTGTACCATTGTAGGGCAAAATCCTCATTTCTAAAGCATTAAGCAAGCATTAACCACCATACGTCCTCACTACATGTTGGTGAATTCAGAAACCAAGTCTGAGCTATTCTTGACTTGTTTGCTAAGATATAAATTGTAACTTTTTCTACTAAAAACATGTGAAAAATATACTTATATCATTTCTTTCGTTGTTACAGGTGGCTTGGAAGGCAAATACAGAGTAGCGGCACCCGAACTAATGCAGGATACATTCATGAGCGACTCGGAAGACGAGGGAGGTGAGTTATACCTGTCTAGCCACTTACTATTTAGTCTAGACAAAGTAGAACACAGATTACTGAGCAAATGGAATGATAATGTGCGCGCTAGAAGTGGGAAAGATTATTACACAGAGTAAATTTAGGTACACAAACTGCGGCTGCGGGGTAGTCGACGAAATAGCGATTTCAGTACTCCATTTACTCTTTATTCCTGCACCCTAATTGCGTAACACACTATCAATCACAATCTGAATAGTTTTGAAGGATATTGCTAATCCATTGCTTCATATGATCGAAAAATTTGACTGCTCAACAACGTATATAACGCAATGAATGTTGTTAAACTGTCAAAATTAAAGGTATTAACTACTGTTAGTGTGTTACGGAATTACCTCGCGGATCCTCGCATCTCAAATAAACCCACGCGGAGAATCAAGATTATTTCACAAAAATGTGGCCTACGCTGCTGATGATGTAATAACGTCCTCATATCTTAACTGACAGATATGACTACGTTAACGTAATAAGACTTACAGAATCTTTTTATTCATCCACAAAATACAGAAAACTTTTAAGAGATGTTTACTTTCCAAGAGTTCTGGAGAATTTTGATTCCAGTGGTTGTTATTGTAAGTGCGATCTTAATAATTCTGCATGTTTGCATCGATTTGAGCAGTATTATAAATAATTTGTGCTACTTAATGCTGTTTATCGATGGTTCTCTGGCGATAGGAACTTGGCTTCAAAGTTTATTAAGAGATTCAAGGACAGGAATTACGTCGTTCGGACGTGTGGACGTCACGAAAAGAGGTCATGTCGAATTCATTGGTCTACTTTTGGTGTTTCTGAAATCGTGTAATTTCTTGATACTTTGTGTATTAAATGTAGTTATGCGATGATGGGTTTACCCAGCAGTGGTGGCCCAGTGGCAACGGTCGCGACTTACCGAGGCGAACCCAAACAGACACTTTTTTTTTTGTTAGCCTATTTTGTGTCCCACTGCTAGGCAAAGGCCTCCTCTTTTTTCTTCCAAACTGATATTAGATCGTCAGCAGGCACTTTACATTATGTAAATTATTTCATCACCACTGCTCTCAAAACGGTAAAGGAAAACATCGTGTGGAAACTAGCTTGTCCTAGGACCAAAAATTCGAAGGCATGTGACATCCGCCAACCCTCACTGGGCCCGCGTGTTGGATAATGGCCCACTCCCTCTCACAGAGAGGAGCCCTGTGTCCCAGCAGTGGGAACATTATAGGCTGATTATGGGCATGATGATACGTACTACCGGAAGACGTAGCGTTGGAAGGCCTCCCACAAGGGGGTCCGACGACCTGGTGAAGGCCGCAAGAACCCGTTAGATGCGAGAAGCACAGAACCGGTCGAAGTGGAGGTGCTTGGGGGAGGCCTATGTCCAGCAGTGGACATCTTTCTGCTGATATAATGATGATGATGATACGTACTTCGAAACCTCAGGTATTTTGCAGAAAACATTACACGTAATCTTCTTATGAGTTTGGAACAGCTCATGGTCATCATCATCTACAGTCCGACTGCATCCACTGCCGGGCTAAAGCCTCTTTGCTTATGCCAACCTAAAACAGCGTATTTAAAATAAAAAATCCCTTAACAACAGTCAAGACTTCTGTCTTTTCTAACGCTACTTTTATTATCCATTGCAGGCGAGGTGGAGTGTCCTATCCAACAGCAGCAGCAATACCGCTACATGAACAGCGAAGCTGGCACCCTACACCGAGCCAAGCCGCTGGAGGACACCGTGACAGATGGACACCTGTGGCCCAGCAACAATGACCGGAAGGTGGCTACCATCGACCGACAGCCGCTTGACATCGGGTAAGCTGAATGGGACTCTACCTCTTAGACTTAAAGTTTTTTCTTAAATATATTTAAAACCTGGAATACATGCTTCCACAGCATTTCTTTTCTGCCAGTTTTCTTCTTCCAGTTATATAGTAAAGTTTTAAGCAACACAAAGTAAGGGAACTCAATTCTATCTTTTTTGCCATTCATTTTTATTAGAAGTCGCCAGTTTTAAATAAATAATTATTATATACTAGCTGACCCGGCAAACGTTGTTTTGCCATATAAATTATTTCTAGCTGCCCGGCGCTATCGTTCGCGTGGTGTCCAACCCCTTACCCTATCCTACTCCTACCCTATTCCTACACTACTCCTACACTACTGCTACCCTACTTCTACCCTACCCTACTCCTACACTACTTCTACCCAACTCCTACCCTACTCCTACCCTACTCCCACACTACTCCTAACCTACTCCTTTATGTAAATAAAAGTATTAAATACTATGTCCGTCTAAAACCGGATAAAAAGCCGGATCCTATGTCCGTCTCCTGGTTCTAAGCTACCTCCCCACCAATTTTCAGCCAAATCGGTTTAGCCGTTCTTGAGTGTAACTAACACGACTTTCTTTTATATTTATAGATTATAATCATTATCATTACTTGTTTAAATAACACAGACATAAGTATCAGAGTTAATAATACACATGATAATGTTTTAAAGATCACAATATGTTTTCTTTAGTACTATATCGACCCAACAGATGTCGTTACGTGTTTCCACTTATTGCAATAAAAAGTTGTTATAGAATGCTTTAAATTGATTATATATTTTGATAGACTGAAGCGATTGCGATGAAACAAAGACTAATCACTACTCCGAGTTCTACACTATATTTGAGTATAAAAATGAGCCATATTGGTTTGGTACTTTTGACGTTGAACCTGTTCAAATGAAAAATCTGTCACATCCAAACAGACAAACCGACAAACAGACAAAAATTCCAAAAATTGATGAAATAGAATCTGTTGGTTATCCTTTAACACCCCACTTATTTTTTTTTTATATTTTCAATGTACAGAAACGCCTCGTCTACAGATTTATTATATGTATAGATAGCTTATGGACCTATTACTCACTCACTCCTCATTCCTCCTTTACTCGCTCTTCTTGTGGCAGACAGTCTTTTCGCATCGATTTGAATTGAACTGAGCTTTTCGAGAGTCTATAAACGCTCCTTGTTATGTCACATTTTTTTTGCAAGTTGACCCTCAGATATCACTATTGTTATGTTTGTCCCCAGCTTCCTGGTATCATTCGTGGTGGACGCGCGCGGCGGCGCCATGAAGGCCAAGCGTCGCGGCGGCGTGCGCATCATCGTGCCGGCGGCCGCGTGCGCCGCGCCCACGCGCGTCACGTGCCGCGCGGCCTCGCGCCGGGCCCCGGCCGCGGCCCCGCCGCCGCTCATGGAGGGCGAGGCTTTAGCGTCCAGGCTGCTCGAGTTGCAGCCACAGGGGGCTAAGTTTTTGGCGTGAGTATTTAATATGCACTTTTAAGAACTGATAGAAAATAGCGGTTTTTGAGATATTACGTTTTATATCCTCGGCTTCTGAAAGCCAGATCATGGAAGTCTGACAGTGAACTTGTTGTCGAATCTCATTTGTGATTGAATGATTCAAATGAGTCTGGTTTCCAAACTCGGAAGTAAAGGATCTATTAAGCTTGCAATTGAACTAAAAGTTATATTTAATTGATTTCATGATCTAGTTCGATTATTCTAGTTGTATGATTTAGTTTAGATTCGGTCTAACATGTTAGATCGAATTGAATGGAGTTGACAAGATAATTGATTTGAATTGTTGAAGTTTCGCTTGATAATGTTTATTCTTCGTCCATGTCACAGGGACTGGATAATGATTGTATAATTCCCCTTTACAGTCCAGTAGTAATCGAGGTGCCAATCTTCACATCGTCATGCCGCGAGCGTGAGATAGTCATACTGCGCTCCGACACCGGCGAGACGTGGCAGGACCACTACCTACACAACAACGACAACCCGCTTATACAGGTCAGTATTCACTGTCATCATTGATCATAACCACCATTTTCACCATTTTCCTAGAGTGATAATTGTCGAAAGAGCGGTGGCCTGAGGAGCATATGAGTCCTAGAGTGGAGACCGCGTATCGGCAAGTGTAGTGTGGGACGCCCCTCAGCTAGATGACCGACGACCTGAAGAATGTGGCTGGGACAGGCTGAATGCGGAAGGCGGAGGGCAAGGTGTTGTGGCGCAACCTGGGAGGGGCATAGGCCTCTCCCAGGACATATAGGTCCAGCAGTGTACTGCGATAAACTGAGTTGATACGGGTGATAATATAGAGTTTCAAGCAACAATCTCATAAGAAGTCACGGTCATAACATACCACCACCTCTAATATGGTTCTTTCCGATATTTTTAAACACATGAATACTTGGACAAGTCGTCCAATTGTGGCAGGATCTTTTGAAAAACTTAGAAGGATCTATGACTGCTATGCCGGAGGTCGTGGGTTCGATTCCCACCCAGGACAAATGTTTGTGTGATGAGCATGATCATTTGTTCTGTGTCTGGGTGTAATTTATCTATATATGTATGTATTTAGAAATATATAAGTATGTTTATCAGTTGTCTAGTACTCATAACACAAGCTCTGCTTAGCTTGAGACTAGACGGCGTTGTGTGATAGTTGTGGAATATTATTATTATTATTATTATTATTACTGCTTAGTGGGAGTTTTTTTCTAAAACTATTACTGATTTTGTGACTTATTTAAACCAATTTTCTTATATTTCCAGGAGGCCCTGCAACGTGAACGTCATGAATACGGCGGTAATGAAACAGTCGGCGAGAATGGAGAACGTGTGACCCGCATCATAACTTGCGACTTCCCTCACTACCTGGCCTGCGTGTCGCGCGTGCGTCAAGAAGTACACATCATCGGCCCTGAGGGTGGCACCATCTCCAGTGCCCATATTCCACAGGTACATGTCAAAAATACCGAACACATATTTAACATCAAAACAGACAAAAAAAACAGCAAACACGCCAACACCATAGGTAAACATCAATCTGATAGCAGTCATCTTGGATTTGATCATGTCTTCGGCATCTGGGGTATTCAAAATCAGATATTTGTCACGAAAAAAGTCGTAAGCTAATTACTCTTGTGCATTCAAGTTATTTAATTTATCAAATCTTAGGTCTAATCGCACCACAAATGACTAAATACGACACGAATGGAACATGGTTCTGTCTCTATAATCTTGTAAAGGCTAACAGAAACACAACGAACGATATCTTTAATGCGTTTAACACTAAAACAATTAGTGATTTGTGGTGCAAGTGGACCTTTCTGTTCGCATTGTAATCCAATCGTACTTATTAATGTATTTTTGTTTCGCGTAGGTCCAAGCGCAGTTCCCGGCCGCCGCGCTGACGAAGCGCATCCGCGTGGGGCTGCAGGCGCACGCGGCCGGCGCGGAGCTGTGCCGCCGCGTGCTGCCGCGCCACGGCGCCGTGTCGCCGGTGCTCACCGTGGAGCCGCGCCGCCGCAAGTTCCATCGATCTATCACGCTCACGGCGCCGCTGCCTGCTATACATGTAACTACACATAATGAGACAACTTAAAAAAAAAAACTTTTACGCTAAAACTCGTTATGCCAGATATAGCCGCGCAAACTGCTGTGATTGTTTGAATTATTTATCAACAGACAACCGCAGCACTTTACGCGCGCTTGACAATTTGTCACATTAATTTTACGATATTTTTGGTTCGAGAAACTGGTCCAAAGGGCTCAAAGGGATCTCATAAAAAAACGTATTAAAAATATTTCATATAAAAAGAAATCGCTTCTTTGTATTCGCTCAATATTAATAAAAAGTACCTATTATTTTTTATAACTCAACGTTTGGATTAAAAAAACGGTGCTGACATCGACCGTGACATTTTTGCCACCCTTTTGGGCTCGTTTCCTGTTAATGGCGATTATGCCATTTTATTCTCTGTATAATATCATCTTTCTACTACCTACACAATATCAAATGATCTGTGTGTACAGGGTGGCACGGAGAAGCCGTCGACAACTAACCTCCGCCTCCTGTGCTCCATCATGGGCGGCCAGGCGCGCGCCGTGTGGGAGGACGTGACCGGCTCTACTCCGCTGACCGTCACTGACGACTGTGCTTCCTTCACCACTACTGTTTCTGCCAGGTAAACTCTTGAATCAAAATTGTATAAAATATGTTTGTAGCTAAAAAAAAAATGTAAATCTTTTAAAAGTCTGTGCACATCCTTGTTTCCATTCGATATTATTTCCACTTAGGGCTGAATTTACCAAAATCAGATATCGGCTTTTATTCGTGGAATAAAATTTACGTCTGACAGTTGTAGTGTGGAAAAGCTGTCAAAAATTCAAAATTTATTCTCAGGATTATAGTTGCAAAACTTCTGAAACATTCTGAATAATTCCGGAATACTTCTGGGAAAGTTTCTTTAAGTCAGAATTATTCAAAATGAGTTTATTAAGATTTTTATTTTTTTTTGCTGAAAAATCACATTTTGCATCGATCGTCGATCGCCGCCGGCTCTGCCCCTCTGCCGCTGCCGCCGCGCTGGCGCCGCGCCCAAAGACTACATTGCCGCGCCGCGCGCGCCCGACTGCCACGAGTCGTGCGCGCAGGTGCAGGCAATGGCGGTGCGGGGTGCGGCAAGAGGGGAGATGCTCCCCTGAGAAGTTTTCGCCCGCGCGAGAAAGATTCATACCCCGCAATCGAATGTTTCCGCCAAGTCTTGCTTGCGTGCAGGCGATGGCGGTGTGGGGTGCGGCAAGAGGGGAGATGCTCCCCTAAGAAGTTTTCGCCCGCGCGAGAAAGATTCATACCCCGCAATCGAATGTTTCCGAATGTTTCAATGTTTCGCCCGAATAATTCAATGGGGAATAAACGTGTTTGTTTGTGGTGGGCGAGTTAATATTGTTCAGTGGCACATACGTAAGTAAAATATAAATGTTTATTTATTATGGTTTTTCGAAAATCTACCCTTAACGGGGTGAAAAGGGGTAGTTAATTATACAGGCGAGGATTTTACTGCGTGGCTTGATTAACTCGAAATTTGGTATAAATAATCTTTGAGTCAAGTAATGAACATATCCCAAACGATTTTTGGAAATTCCACCCCTGTGGGGGTGAAAAGCGGGAATACAGTTTATATGAAAAATCCTAATCATTTGTTTTTTGGTTAATAAACTTGAAAATTGACCCGAATCCTTATTTATCTAAATAAATGATAATTAGATTACATTTTCGAAATTTTTAGAGCAAAATCTATATATATATATATAAATAAAAAGAAAAGTCCTGACTGACTGATTGACTGACTCATCAACGCCCAGCCCAAACCCTTGGACCTAGAAAGCTGAAATTTTGCACAGAGGTTCCTTTTATAATGTAGACAAGGAATAAGGAAGGATTTTTCGAAATTCAACCCCTAAGAGGGTGAACGCGGGGAAGATGAAATTTCACGCGGACGAAGTCGCGGGCAAAAGCTAGTTAAGTATATGTTGATATTTTTATAGGTAGATATGTTAGCCTGCGAATAACAGGATTTTTATTCTTTTGTTTTTAGATAGGTGCCTACTTATTGGATGCGACGTGCACTCACAAGCACAACTATAAACTTAATATAAGTACCTACCGCTCACAACACAACTAAAGATAATATAATTTACAACTTCCAAGCGCGAAATAGGTAGCAAGGTCGATTTTCCTGGTTTTTTTTTGACAGTTGAAATATTCCCAAAGTTTCGGAATATTTCGGAATACTTCCGAAGTATTCGACGGGAATGATTCGGAATGTTTCCCGCCAGCATCTATACTCAGGATAAGACCTATTCTAGGTACAAATGTTTGGTGAAATTCGCTCATAAACGAATATCAACTTTAATCTGTAAATTTGTTGATTTAAGAATGTCTAGTACTATTGGAAAAGTCGTAAAAAATCGGAACTTTATGTGTGGGTAGTAAAGTAGTTTTTCCAAAAACACATATTTGTTTACATGTTTTTAAACTAAATCGCCAACGCATGAACATAAAGTGCCTTCTGGGGAAAACGTCTTTAACACCGGAAGCTCTAATATCTGCCGTAAAAGGCGCATCTTTGTACAACTGCGTCTCAAAACCACAATTTTGTTTCAGATTCTGGATGATGAACTGTCAAAACGTCAGCGATGCCACCAAACTGGCGACGGAACTTTACAGGTGAACTTCACTTTTAATCCTACTAATCACACTAATATTATAAAGGTTTGTGAAGATAGATGGCCGGATGTTTGTTACTCTTTCACGCAAAAACTGCTGAATGGATTTTGATGAAAATTTACAGTAATATAGCTACATCAGAATAACACATAGGATACTTTTTATCCCGATATTCCCACGGGAGCGACACTTATGCGGAAACTGCGGGACGCTGCTAGGAAAATAATATTTTAGTCAGCAATATGTGATGCTGGTAAATGTTTTTACCCAATCTTAGATAATTTAAATATATTGCCTTATAATCGCCTTTATCGTAATCAACTATTTAGTAAAGAATTGGTAGTTACTTATGTAGTCTTAGTTGATTTTCGATTGACCGTTTGTAATAAAAACTGGCCAAGTGCGAGTCGGACTCGCACATGAAGGGTTCCGTACCACAAGGCAAAAACGCCGAAAAAAACACGTTTGTTGTATGGGAGCCCCCCTTAAATATTTATTTTATTTTGTTTTTAGTATTTGTTGTTATAATAATAAATAATAATAATAATAATAAATTTATTTCAGACCATAAGTCCATAAAAAACCACACACAATACAATTTTATACACAAAAACATACATACATACATAAAAACAAATAGCTACACAAAAAATACACTAAGAAAACACTATTTTATAGCGGCAACAGAAATACATAATTTGTGAAAATTTTAACTGTCTAGCTACCGCGGTTTTTGAGATACAGCCTGGTGACAGACAGACGGACGGACGGACAGCGAAGTCTTAGTAATAGGGTTCCGTTTTTACCCTTTGGGTACGGAACCCTAAAAAGGCCCTAAAACTTCGTTCGCAATGGAATTTGAACTTTGACTTGTATAACATTGAATTTGTTCTTCCAAAACTTGATAAATAAGTCAGGTTCTGAATGCAGATATATTTATTTGTAATTCGTTTGTTTAACAGAGAGATGCTGCTGGTACCATTTGAAGTCCGCATCGTAGTGTTGGGCAAGCGACTGGACGCCTTGGAGGGTCGCCTGCTGGTCATGTACATCACCGACAGATACGCCTACGAGACGTTACTGCAGCAGGTACATTACATACTGACAAATAATCATTATAATAGCTGGTTAAAAATTATAAACTTCATTTGGCGTTGAGAACCACCCCGAACACGATGAACAGCGTAATCTCGTCTAAAATCGCTAAACCGTGACTCTTGTAGCAAGTAGTTACAAACCAGTGACAAATTCGAACCTTCTAACAATTTTATGTTTTTCCTCTTTATAGGAGCACTACACAGAGGTGGCACACTCGACCTCGGTCCGGTTCTTAGACGGCAAGGACGTGTACCTGGAGTTCTCCGGAAACCTCGTCCCTGTCACCAAGTCCGGCAGCCAGCCCATGCTTACTTTCGAGGTAACATTGCAATCACTTGTATCGTCTTTATTACTCTTTATATATCAGACAAATTCAAACTCTGTAATATCGGTACGGTCAATAGCCTAATTTATAAATAAAAGAAGACTATTTATTCTAAGACAAAGGTTCCATAGTGATGTTAATAAGACTTAAGTATATACAGGAAATTTTCAAGGTCATCAAATAACTTGAAGCTTACAATGCCTATGCTTTCCACAACTTTCCTCGACAAATCCTTTATTGTTCAGACCGCTCGTTTGTGGAATGCATTGCCAGTTCAGATAAAGCGCGCGCAGTCGTTATTTGTGTATAGAAGATTCGTAAAGGATCATTACTTGTCATTGTAATCTTGTTCTCGTAACTGTAATTATCTATAGTCTTCATTTATTTTCGTAGCTTACAGCTGCAGGTCGGTACGAGTGACAAATCCATTAAAAGTTGCACCTGCCATCATATCTGACCAGGCCAAGACATTGTTCTATACTGGATAGGACAATTTCTTGGCTTGGTCAGACAGGGGGAAAACAATCCCACAACTACTTTAAAAAACTACGAAAAAAAACAAAAGGAAGGGGGTTATGCTATGTATAAGCAAGCGTGTTCTTAACTCATCCGATGGCGACCGAGAACCCGCCATAAACTGACAATCATGCTATTGTTTTAGGCCTTCAGAGACAACCGAGTTGAATTCACAGTGCGTGTGAAGCACCACGAGGAGAATCCGTCTGGCAGGATCTACTTCATGAACGAACCCAAGGTAAGAAGACAAAAAATAATTGCTTTTAATAGGAATCACGCAACTTTACCGCAAAAAGTTTGTTTATTTAATATTAAAGTAATGAGAGTATATAAAATTCCTATTAAAAAAGCAATAAACCAGTATGAAATGACGAAACAACGCACATTGGAACAAACATTAAAAATCAACATTTTTTTTTTTTGTGGAGCGTGAAAATAGTCTTATATTTTGACATGTCTATTTATCTCTTTGTAAACCTTTGTCTTTGTTTGTAATCTTCACTACGAAATTATTTATTGAATCATTTTTATAATATCTTAGGTACCCAAAGGTGAACAGTCTCAAACCCCAGCGTGTGTACTCGATGTGGAACTGCCAGAACGTATCGCGCCGCGCGCCGGCAAGAGTCAGGTTGACTACCTCAACTTGGACCAATCTGGTAAGCACTATCATAATATTATAGCAACAGTGACGTTATATTTGAGGAATGTTGTACTTTTAAAATAGGAATCCTGTTTACAGTGTAAACAGGATTAGTATAGACCAACCCTTTTTAAAGCGTAATAGACATTTTAAAAAATGTGGAATGAAGTTGGCACTAGTCTGTACTGTAGTCATCTTGTAAAATGTGCCAGTAGATATCCATTGGGCTGATTGCAATCGTTTCTGAGAATTTCGACATGTAAGCTCATTTAAACGGTTGACGGTTGAAACAATAAAAAAAAGAAAGTCATTGTGTCTTGCGTGGTTCAACATTCCGTTCCGCATACAGAAGGGTTAAACAGTGTAGATCTATACGTGTCGCATCAAACGACAAAAGTCTACCTGATGACAACTTTCTACATTTATAACTTTAACTAAGACGTTCAAGAGTTGCCGAAAACAACCCGATAAAACACATATAACTAGATATCTTGAAATTTCTTAACTTTAAATGTCCTCCGTAGGTTTCGACGCACTGAAGGACGAGCTAAGCTTCAACTGGGGCGGCGACCACAACAACAGCCTGGGCCCTGCCTCTCTGCCCTACGCGCATGACCGACAGGTTAACGGGCATGTAAGCACATACGTAATCAGTCATAGCTATACCTACGATACTTCAGCGATTGTATTATAGTATTTTTATCTCACGTAGCGACGCCCGCTTTACTTGTGGTTACCAAGTGTCCAAACGCGCTGTGAGTAGCGTGTTTCAACTGTATTGAGTTAAAATTTTGTTTTCATTCCTAGGACAAGATCATCACAAATGGCGACGTGAAATACCCGACGAAAGAATCCGAAGACAGCAAAGATACTAAACCACAAGGTAATACTCATATAAATATTATTAACTCTTACAAACAATGGTACAAGTAAATAAATTAGAATATTAAATTGATTCTTGTAATTCCAGTAAACGGCGACACTCTCCACCTAGACTCCAACAAAACTAAAGCGACCTTCGATTCTGACGAAGACAAGACTCCGATGAACACCCTCGAGAAAGGCAAGAAGAAGCCAGAAGGAGGAGTAGGTTTCCTCGGAGGTCTTGCTGATAAAGTTAAGAATGTATTCGGACATAGTGAGGACAAGGAGGAAGAAAAGGAGTCGTCCCCCAAGCCGCAGCCTAAACCCAGAGAATCTAAAGAAAAAGATTCCAAGGATGCAAAAGAAAAAGAAAAATCTCCCCCCAAACCCGCCCCTAGACTCATCAACGAAGACTTACTAGGCAAAGTCGATGATATGTTCAAGGATCTTAAAACCAAGCCTCATTTGAAAGAAGATGAGGACCCAAGCAACCAAGTTTACTCAACTAAACTGGTTGTCGACGAAGAAACCCCTAAACCAGTCGAAGAAAATCTATACGAACAATATGAAAAGATGCAACCAGTCGACACACCCGTGTGTAACAAAAAATCGGATCCCTTCCAATTCTACGTCGGATGCTGTGAAGGGAAGTATAAGAAGGGTCAAAAGCACCGACACGATGAAACTTCTAACTTAGTTGATAGAATAGAAACTGTCCATTTCGCTGCCCATGAAATGTCTGATAATGTTCATGGAGATTTATCAGAAGGCTTACGTATTATTGAAGAAGAGAAGGATAAACTTAAACAAAAGACTGGCTCAGTAGCTGATGATCTGATTGGTGATTACGAAAAGGCGAAATCTGGTGCCCAAGATAAGATACATGAATTTGAAGATGGTGCCCGTGGCAAGTTAAATGACATTTCAGAATCTGCAGAAAAACTTAAAGATGATGTTAATGATAAAGCTAACAATTTGAAGAATAATATTTCCTCAGAAGTCGACGATGCTAAGTCTTCAGCTAATGATGTTGTTGATAACTTGATACATAAATCAGGAGTAGTCAAAGATGACATCAACAGCAAAGCGATGGCACTTAACTTTGCTGCCATGGAAAGGGCTGAAGAATTGAAACTCAGAGGAGATGAGAAAGTAACCCAAGTTGGAAATGCAGCTGAAAGTGCTGCTAATAACATTAAGCATAAGGCTCAAGATGGTGCGAATGCTGTCTCAGAAGCAGTACATGAGACTAAAGAAAATCTCAGAAATAAGGCTCAAGATGGCGCGAATGCTGTCTCAGAAGCAGTTCATGAGACTAAAGAAAATCTCAGCAATAAGGCTCAAGATGTTAAAGCCGGAGCTAAAGAATCATTAGACAATGCGAAGGCAACAGCCAATGAGAAACTTCAATCCATGGGCGATTCTTTAGAAGGCGCCAAGGAAAAGTCAAAGAGAGAACTGAAAAAGGAGGCTAAAGAAGCCAAGAAGAAGGCCAAAGAAGGTAAGAACTTCTTCACAGGACTAGTACAGAACATCTTCGGAGAAAAAGAGAAACTAGAAGATGAGGCAAAAAGCAAACTCGCTGAAGGAAAGGAGGCCGCTAACCAAGCGGTCGACAAAGCTTCTGCTAAGAAGGATGAACTCCAAGATGCTGTGGCTAAGAAACACGATGAATTTAAAGATGGTGCTGAACAGTTAGCCCAGAGTGTAGATGATAAGAAAAAGAAAGCAGAAAAGGCTGTACATGACAAAAAGGATGAAATTGAAAAGTCAATTCAAGACAAAACAGCTGAAGCTAAACAGGCTGTTGAATCTAAAGCTGGCAAAATCAAGGCATCTGTCGAAATCACAGTGAGTGAAGTTAAAGATGCAGTTGATGATACCGCAGCCGCTGCCCAAGAAAAGGCTAGCGAAACTAAGGACGCCATCAAAAACAAAGCCAGTGAAGTTGGTAATGCCATTCATGATACCGCTTCCGAAGTTGGACAAGCTATTCAAGATAAAACAAGCCAAGCCAAAGACGCTGTTACAGAAAAATCGAAACAGGTCAAAGATTCTATCCATGATACGGCTTCAGATGTAGGACAGGCCATCCATGAAAAAACTGTATCATTCAAAGATACTGTGACTGATGAAGCGTCAAAACTTGGAGATGCTATTCAGGACAAATCAAACCAAGCTAAAAATAAAGCTAGTGAAGTAGGACAAACAATAAATGACGAAGCAAACAAATTCGGACAAACATTACAGGAAAAAACTTCAGAAGCTAAGGATAAGGCAAGTGAATTCGGACAAACCATACAAGATAAGACAGCCGAAGCGAAAGATAAAGCTAGTGAGTTTGGTCATTCAGTACAAGATGGCGCTAACCAAGTCGGTCAATCAATTCAGGGAAAAGCCAGCGAAGCTAAGGACAAAGCTAGCGAATTCGGGAACGCAATTCACGACAAATTCACCGGCTTCGGAAGCGCAGTTCATGAAACAGCGAGCAACGTAGGAAATAACATTAACGACACGGCAAACAATGTTGGTAAAACAGTTCACGAAAAGACCAGTGAAGCGAAAGACAAGGCCAGTGAGTTAGGACATAATATCCAAGACCAAGCAATAAACGCAGGAAATGCCATCCAAGATAAGACTTCCAAAGCTAAAGACGCCATTCACGATAAAGCTGGAGAAATAGGCCACGATGTTCACGAGAAATCACACGGATTTGGACATGCTGTCGCGGACACATTCAGTGGAATTGGCCACGCTATTAGCGATACTTTCAGCTTCGGACACCACGATAAGGTTGAAGAAGCTAAGGATACAGTTACGGAAAAGGCCACAGAAATCAAGGATTCTGTTGAAAGCACAGCCAGTGACCTCAAAAACGCAGTTCACGGTAAAGCCAACGAGGTAGCAAATGTCGTACACGATACCGATATAGTTTTCGGTAATGCGATACAGAGCAAAACAGAGGAACTTGGACATATTGGAATTGAAGCCATACATGACAAGAAAGATGCCGCAAAGAGTGAACTAGACAGGATAAGGCATGAAGCCGAAATAACAACCGAACAAATCAGCAAATCTGCAGAAGACGCAATCAACGCTGCATCAAATAAAAAAGGAGAAATTCAAACTAGTCTGAACAACAAATTCGATGACATCAAACATTCAGGGAAGGAACAATTCGAATACCTACAGCAATCAGCTACTGACAAAGCAAACGACCTACAAAGGTCGTCAAAACAGGCGTTCGATCACGCACAAGACTCAACCTTGAGTACTTTCGACAAGGTCGAAAGTTCGGCGAAGGACAAAGTGAGCGATGCCAAGGACAAGTGGGATGAGATGCAGAGCTCGACCAGAGACACGTTCGCGTCTATGAGGGATGACGTGCACAGTTTGGGCAGTTCTGCGGAAGACACTCTTCATTCCTTCCAAAGTTCAGCAGGAAATACCTTCGACAGTCTTGATGATTCCGCTAAGATAGTTCTATCAGGTACACAACAGAATGTTGAAGAAGGTTCGAATCAATTGTTCGGAGATGCGAAAGGTTACTTCGAAGGGTTCCAAGTATCTGCGGATAATAAGCTAGAGGAGGTGAAGGGGGCGGGTAAAGAGGGGGTTGAGGCGGCCGGAGACAGGCTCGCGGGGGCGGGACACGCGGCTGCGGACGCGGCGGCGAGGGAAGCAGACAACTTCACCAGCAGTTTGAACAATTTGGGCAGTTCCGTCTTCGGTTCTTCAGGCAAAGGTACACTTTCCTTATTAGTTTCTAAATTATTTATTTCGGAATGATCTTAGATTTGCTATGGGTAGTTTTTAATAATAAATAATAATAAAATAATTTATTTGCGTAAAACATGGTATACAATGGTGTTAAGCATAGGTCAGAGTGGAACAAACATGTTTAGCTAAGATAGAACATAGCATGCAAAAATTTAATGTTACAGGGTATTTAATGTCAATGTAAATTTAATGTCAATAAAATTATAATGTCAATATTTTTTATCCATAAATTCTTTCAAACTATAAAAGCTACATTCATTTAGCCATTTGTACAATTTGTTTTTAAATAATCTTACATTTAATAGTTTAAAATTGTTTGGTATTTTATTATAAATGCGCACACACATCGCTAGACAGCTTTTATTATATTTGGATAGCTTTGGTAAATCATTTAAAACCAGTCCATAAGGATCACGTCTGCTCCGAGGACATACATCGCTTGCCGTCTTAAATAATTGTTTATTCTTGGTCACAAACACACATATTTCGTAGATATAGAGAGATGGAAGCGGTAACAAACCAAGTTTCTTAAATATTGGCCGACATGTATCGTCCGGCTGAAGTCCATAAATTGATCTTAGGCACTTCTTTTGAGCGATGAACGCTCTATTTAGATCAGTGCTATTACCCCACATTATAAGACCATAGCGTAGTAATGATTCAACATATGCATGGTAAGATATAATTGCAGTTTTTATATTTGTTACATTTTTGACTTGCTTCAAGGCATATACGAATTTATTAATTCTACCACTGACGTTATTTACGTGTTCCTTCCAGTTTATATCTTGATCAATTATTACCCCTAAAAATTTTGTATGTGGTACTTGTTTAATTTTATTTATATTAAGTTTGATATTATTCTTATTATTATTAGATTGATTAAATTGTATGTATACGGATTTGTCCAAATTTAATTTCAAATGGTGTATGTCAAGCCAGTGTAGTAGTATGTCAATAGTATTATTAATGTCAGTCTCATGATCTTTAACGGTATTTTGTTTTTTATCAGATGTCACAATTATGGATATATCGTCAGCGAATAAGATGCATTTATGATTAGTTATTTTTATGATATCGTTTATATATAAAAGGAATAATATTGGGCCTAGTACGCTACCTTGGGGGACTCCATATTTATTATGTCTATATTCCGATGAGTATGATGTGATGTCTTTGGTTTCGTTCATTTTACTGATAATAACACATTGTTGCCTATTGCTTAAGTAGGATAATATCCACTCGAGTGCAGGTCCCCTAATCCCAATTGCTTCCAACTTTTGAAGCAGTATATCGTGTGACACGAGATCGAAAGCTTTAGACATATCAAAGAATAGAGCTGTAGTCAGGTAGTTATTATTAATATTGGTGAGTATAATTTTCATAAGAGAATAAACAGCCAACGTAGTGGATTTATCTTTTTGGAAACCAAACTGATCACTACTTATAATTTGAAATTTGTTGCAGTAGTCAATCAGTCTTTTAAACATACATTTTTCGTATAATTTTGATAATATAGGTATTAAAGTAATGGGACGGTAATTATTGATATCATGTTTATCACCCTTTTTGAATAAGGGCTTTACTATTGATAATTTTAATTTTTCGGGAAAAACTCCGATCAAAAACGACATATTAATTAAGTGAGTTAAAACACCAGTCAGCTCATTACAGCAAGCCTTTATGATTTTCGTGTTAATTTCATCGTAGCCTTCCGCTTTGGTGTTGCGTAGTGACATTATTTCCTGGCTCACCTCACTTTCCAACATTGGTTTCAGAAACATTGAGTTAACTCTATTATTTTTCCTAAAGCTTGGGTCGACACTTTTTTGTGTAGGTAAATGCGGTGGGTTTACGTAATGGTCGTTAAATACCGACGCTATTTCTACAGGGTCTTTAACCATAGTATCGTTTATCTTTATGCTTTCTATATTGGTTTTAGGGTTAGTATTATTAATTTCGTTTTGTATGACGCTCCATGTCGCTTTACACTTGTTATCATGCTTATTTATATAGCTTATATTCGCGTTCTTTTTGGAGCTATAGATACATTTTTTCAGTTGGTTTGAATAATTTTTATATTTAGTTTTATTAGTTAAGTTTTTGTTCTTATAATACTGATAGCGCAGATTACGTTTAGTTTGGCAACTTTGTTTTAAACCTTTGCTTATCCACTTTCGTGTGTTCTTATTATTACAATTGACCTTGACTCTTACCTTAGGAAAACACAGATAGTAAAATAGGCAGAACAATTCATGAAACGCATTGAATGCATCATTTGCATCAGTGGTGTTTGCATAGATGTCGGACCAAGAGAGATTTTGCAAGCATTCTTTGAATTTCCGGATATTGTCCCTGTTGAAATCTCTTTTATAAATGTAGTATCCCGGTGATTTCAATGGTTGATGTTTACTAGGAAAGCTTAGCATTTGTGCGGTGTCATGGTCTGAAAGATGCAGAGGTAGTACGGTTGCAGTTGCATTGTCAATGTTGCTCAATATGTGGTCAATACAAGATAGTTTGCGCGTAGGGACCTTGATGTGAATTTTTAAATTATAATTTTTACACAAGTCCTGTAACGCATTTGTGATGTGGCCTTCTTTGAGGGTATTTATATTTAAATCTCCGGCTATAACTATATTTATTTTAAATTTGTATTTCTTAAGAAAATCGTGTAAAAGTGTTTCCAATTTTGTTAGAAACTGATTTGGATCAGACTGAGGCGTTCTGTACACACAAATAATTACTAATTTATTACTCAACTCTAAGCCACAAACTTCAAATGTGTTCTGTGTTGCATAGGATTTTATAAATGTCAATTCTTTGTAAATTAGTCCTTTTTTTACTAGTATACAAGTACCTCCTCTTTGTTTGTCTCGACAGAAGCTGGTAGCCATTTCATAGTTGTATACCTTGATGTAGTTCTCACAGCCTTTTTTTACAAAAGTTTCTGATAGGCAAATTACATCGGGATCATTATTTGCTTCTTTTAACTCCTGGATCGTAATTTCTAGTATCTCTTGTTTAGACAGGATACTAGCGATATTCTGATGAAGTATTTTAAAATGATGCATTTTAGTGACTTTGGACACGAAAAAATGACTTTTGCGTGTTTGACGCGTCGCCCTTTTTTAAAGCAGGGAAGTAATAGGGTATAGTCCCTTTATGACCTGCCTCGAGTTGTGTAGGCTTGCTACATTCTTGGGGTATTTCACAACGTTTAAAATAGTACGTAATTGTCCCTTTTTTGGGTTTACTTAAACTGTTATTTATTTTAAAACTTGATTTGCTACTCGCTATCCTTTTTCTAATTTCAGTAGGATTCAAGTATTTATCACTGTAATCATTACAATCTATAATGTAATTTAATGACTTACAAATATGTATTAATTTAGTGTGCGCTTGATTTACAAAGTGACATTTTTTATACTTATTACACATATTTTTTATAGAATAATTTAATTTGTTGACATTCAGATATGAGTTAGTTAAGACATTTAATACAATTACAGTGTTATTTTTAAATATATCCAATATAACTTGCAATTCAGACAAGACTAAGTTTAAATTCTGGTCATTCTCTCCTATGCATATTACAAGTTTGTCGTCAGTTGTCAATCTAATAGTTCTACATTTCGCTACTACTTCATTGCACGGCGCGTTTGGCATTGTTTCGGCAACACTTTTGTATTTTTCATATTGTGTATTTGTTCTCGAATGTGAGATAGCTGCAGCAAGTCCGACGCAGCGCTGAGTGCCAAAAACATATATTTTCTTCTCGTGAGTCGTATCTTGCACATTTTCGACAGCACAAGCCTGAACACAGGCGGTCACAGATTCCCGTTTTAGTTCCTGGATTTTTGGTTCATAGGTAGTGTGCTTCTGTTGCATTAATACTCCTATACGCTGCGTGAGCATTGCAATCTCCTGTTCTGCGATCTTTAGTTGTTCTTGTAGTGTTCTAATTTGTTGTTTCAAGTTTGATATATTTACATCCTCTTTGGTTTCGTCGCTCAACCTGGACGACAGTGGGGTGGACGGTGTAGGACGCATGTCATTTTGCTGTGTGGGAGCTGGTTTTTTTTTCTTGCTGCTACCAGGAGTTCCAAGCATTGAGGAGGAAAGGCATAAAGATTTCAAAGTTTTGTTTTCTAGGGTAAGCTTATTTATTTGTTTATGAAGGTCATTGTTTTCTAATAATGTGTTATCTAGCTCTTTTTCAGTACTTTCGAGCTTAAGTGTAAGCTCAGCAATCGTCTCCTTCATTTCTGAGGCTAATACGAGGTCAGATACTGTTCTGTCAATGCTTCTTGATAATTTATTGGGAGTACTATATGAATCATCTGATGTTTCGAAGTCAGTTAGTATATGGGAATCCGGTAAGTTTGCAGTATTTCGAACTGAGGTTTGATAACCCAGTGCTCCATTATCTATGATTTTCTTTGCATCTTGTGTTCCTTTTGTTTGCGAGGGTGTTGTTAATGAAGTTGGTTTTTTCCTTAAGGTTATGTTAGATGTTTCGTCCGAATTACTATATTTTTTATTCCTGATACACATCGTACATCTCCATTTCCTTTTCTCTTCTGCATTCTTGAGTCGATAAGTTGGCTCTGGATAACCGACGCAATCAAATTCATACCTTTTATCGCAGGCAGAGCACAGAGCAGTCCTTTTTATGTCTACTAGTTTTTTACATTCATAACATGTAACTAGTGGTGCCATCTTGCGGATATTATTGTCAGTACTTATTGGTTGATGAATGATTTAATTGATGATACTGGGGTTTGTTACGTGTATTCTATACATCCAGCGAAGACTCCTCATATAATTCACAAACATGAAATTTTAAATTTCCTAAAAGTGGTTTGTGTTAAAACTGAGGTTTGAACTAGCGACCACTCATTGCAGCTAGTTATTTGCAAAATAATGACGGCACTTTACGCACTGCGCCACCCGTACATATTGAAACAGGATCAAAATTCACACTACTTGCCTTATGATCAATGTTCAGTTCGCTCAATTTTTTTTTGTTGATAATTGTGACGGTTGGAATTCAAATTACAGAATGAATCACTTTTTTCCCTTCGTCTTTCAAACTTATGTTTTGTTGCACTTATTTCAAAGTGTTTGGATTACAGAACTTTTATACAGTTCGTAATCTTTTGTTTATTGGGAATTGCCACTGGTTTTACGTTATTGTTTTGCAGGATAGTTTTGCATTATATATTTAGACTTAGCTTTACTGTTTGTATTTAAAACTTGTAGATAACACTGTCACTTAGTTATTAGGTAACGTTCCACTGTTTCACTGAGTTTCACTAACTTTTATGCACTAATTGTATTTTTAAACATTTTTATTTATCAGAGCGTTTGCTTCTAAGTTAAGCTAGATACAGCGCCATCTAGCGAGTCCGAGTTTAGTATCGCTTCTAATTCCAATATCACTTGATGAAATGTATTTCTATTATAACTGCTTGTAATATGCGAGAAGCACAAAATTGGTCGAAGTAAAGGTGCTTGGTAGGCCTATGTCTAGCAGTGGACGTCTTTCGGCTGAATGATGAAAGCGCCTGTCAGGTAAAAAAGTATTAAGAACTTGATTTCAAACAATAAACTGTAATTTTACGTAAAGCAACCCTGAAGTAAACATTTACACACAATGCGACACACAGTGGCGCCGATTCTGTTGTTCACAAACTAAACTAAATTTAAGTTCGGGCATCTTTTTCTTTCTATTTCATTACGAAAAGGACAGAAGATAAATATTAGTTTAGTCCTGTCAAATTGGTCGGCGCCTGACGCAAATTGACGTATTTTTAATAGGCAATTTTTTAATCTCGTCTAAATTGTCTATGGAGTATCTTAATTTGACAGGACTAAACTAATATTTATCTTCTGTCCTTTTCTTAATGAAATAGAAAGAAAAAGATGCATGAACTTAAATTTAGTTTAGTTTGTGAACAACAGAATCGGCGCCATTGCCTTGTTATGTAGACACTAGTACACTGGCACTTCGTCGACGTTTCTTGTTCCTCCGACCCACCCCGTGGCATCGCATGGCCCGTCCGCGCTATTACTTCGTTTTTGCTTAGCGTTCGTTATGCATTTTTCCCCCTTTACTTGGCTCCTAAGGTCGTAGCGCTTCCTCAAGAATTGGGCTATCAAATGCAACAAGAATTTTTCAAATCTGACTGGTAGTTCCAGATTATAGCGCGTTCAAAAAAAGCACACTCTTCAGCTTTATTTTATTAGTATAGATTACATTGTTATGCACAAAGTACTTTGTAACAAGCAAAAAAAACTTATTGTTTTTTCAGGTTTTATGAAGGATTCGAGCACCAAGTTACTGGAGTCGGAAAAGTCACAGTCTTCGCCTTCTCCCCACAAGAAGAGTTCCGGGTAAGAATATTATTTATAATCATAATGCGTAGTTCCCTAGATACACAAGCCATAAAAACTATTTAAAATGTATATAATAGCACGCCAACACTTGACTAATCCACGGTAAATAGATAATTCCACAATGGCATTCTGTCGTATATAATTTGAGGAATACGTTACTATACCCACTGCATTTTATCATTTGTTGAATAAGACTGTGAAACGAGAGAAAAGGCGCGTTTTTCCCGCGGCTAAATGTTTTAACGCACTGGATTTTCAAAGCAATGCTTAGCGCTGAGGGTTTAAAATCAAACAGTGGTACCGATTCTGTTGTTCACAAACTAAACAAAATTTAAGTTCAATGCATCTTTTTCTTTCTATTTCATTAAGAAAAGGACTGGAGATGAATTTTAGTTTAGTCCTGTCAAATTAATCAGCTCCTGACATAGATTGACGTAATTTTAGTAGGCAAGTTTTTAATTACGTCTAAACTATAGAGTAATATCAGGCGCTCATTAATTTGACAGGACTAAACTAAAATTTATCTTCTGACCTTTTCCTAATGAAATAGAAAGAAAAAGATGCACTGAACTAAATTTTTTTTAGTTTGTGAACAAGGGCATCGGCATCAGTGTGTTTTTTTGACGCGCTGGGATGCGCTCTGTTGGATTCTCAATGCTTGGCTCAATACCGAGAGTTCAAAATCCAGTGCGCGATAAAATCCCGCCGCGATATTTTTACGTCCGTGCGAACGTGGGCTAAATGTAATACTTTTTACTGAATAGTCTGATTAGTCTAGTTAAAAGACTGATTAGTCTAGTGGTTGCAAGCGCTACTGCTGAATATGACGTCCTGGGTTCGATTCCCGGGTCGGGCAGTGTTATTGGGTTTTTCCATCAGGATTTTCTCAGTAACAGCTCGTAGTTCTGATTTTGTGCCCCGTTGATGGTAATGGGCTGCTCGCTCTCTAATCAATGACACTTAAACATAACTGGCGAAATGTGAGTGTACTATAGGTACAGTCAGCAACAAAAGTCGATTAACACTTCAGTTTTTTTAATCTCAGTTATTGAGCAAAATATTTGTTCAAAATTGCATTGTACTTCTGCTGCAATTTTGAACAAATATTTTGCTCAGTAACTGAGATTAAAAAAACTGAAATGTTAATAGACTTTTGTTGCTGACCGTACACAGTCGGCCTATAAACCTTCTCTACGTTGTTATGTTTTTTAATAATACAGGATGGCAGGGACATCCCGCAGCCTGTTACCATGGATTTAGCACATGATACTGAATCCCTGCGCTAAAATTTTTCATTGGTTATTAACGACGGTTATTTCGTCGGCTAGGAAGGTTTAGGATCATGTGCTGAACCCATGTTTACAGTTAGCCTGCCGATGAAACCACTCTGTATTATTAAAAATCAAGCGAATCTGCATTCGCGATTTATTTGCCAAAAATATAAACAAATATGAGTTCATGTAAAAATAACTTTAATTCCTACACAATAAAGTTCAGTTTACGCTACAACTTCAAACATTTTTCTAACTTTTTCAATCTGAAATTAACTTAATTAATATTAAAAGAAAGTTGATATTTATTTAACTTGAAATAACATTAGTTTGAAACATAAGTTTGAACCATAGATATCCGTGGTTTGAACAGACTTTACATATCTTATCAAGTAAGATTCATTGTCTATTTTGTAAATTATTGGCTATGGGATCTAATTTTAAGGGTTATTGGGTTAGACGCTATAGTTTCACAGTTTTCATCTGAATATAATCAATCCACATGACACATGTGCCTGCTCTTAACTCACATGCACGCATTACAGAATACCGAAGTTAAAGAGGAAGAAATAAACGACGAACGAACGGCGAGCTTCACGATGTATGATATAGTTGTTTAACTTTATTTTATTATTTATTGCGACTACGCCTCGACCTGCGACCGTTTCACACAACCGACACACACATTCATTGATCTCTTATTTATTTATTAGCAATTTTTAATCTTAAATCAATATAAAACTATCCGAATCTGTACAGATATACACAAATGTGCTATAATGGTGTTCAAACGAAACGGTCGACTCGTCGCTTAGCACTGTACATTTAAGAACAATGTTCCATCGATTTAATTCGATTATAATATTTTAAGAGATTGTAATAATTCATTTGTATGTCTCAACGTACCGTAGCGTACAATTTAGTGTTTCGTCAAATTTTAATATTTTACACTTTTGACTAACAATCACGATTTCAAAGAAATCACTTTTGTATTCGATGTTACTTTACGAATTAACTTCTGAGAATGATTACTATTTATCTTAGAATCGAGACTTATAAAATGTTTAACAATTTATATAAAAAATAATTAAATGTAAACTTAATCATGTCTTGCCTAAAAATCAACATATTTTTTTAAATAATTATTTCTAATGAATTTATTTAACAATTTGTCTACAGATCTGTTTCATTTTAATTGAATTTTGTTGCAACATGGAAATATTGTTGTCTTTTTTAAAAATGTGACATTTTGCATTTTATTATAAATGTTTAAGTATTTATAACGTAGATGGTAGACAATTATCAGTGTTTCGTGTTGCATAATTTATTTTATTTTAATTGTGTTTTATTTGTAGAGTTTACACTGCTTTGTACAGTCAACACATAGGTACAGTCAACAAAAGAGATAAGTATGCAGGATCGACGGGTATAGTTGAAGTTTAATAAGAAACCGATGGATGTTCTCGAATAAAATTTTATTTTATTTATAGAAAACAAACAGCACATTTATCAAAATAAATTTCAACATCGGTTTCTTACTAAACTTCAACTTGTATATCCGACGATCCTGCATACTTATGTCTTTTGTTGACTGTACATAATGAGCATGTTTCTACACGCTTTTTGATTTATAAACATTGACCAACCATAGCACTAGATTAAGGATTACAAACAAACACATCAACAACTTGATTATAAACCTTAACACTCAAACCTAAAGTTTATTATCGTTTGCAATATATTTACTACTGTGATTGAAAAGTAAAAGTATTTTTAAAAAGAACAAACATATTTATGGAAAAATAAAACCTAATTTTTAAGCAATAAGGTTGAAAAAACTATGTTGTTGTTATAAGACCACAACATTATTTGTGTTCTTATTTTTCCTCATACTATTGTTGATCGAAGTTTAGAAATTAAAAGATTACGCTGTAGTATTGAACCTTAATAGATCTGCTAGTTAATGTTTTGTCAAATCCGCCAACGGCTGAAGCACTATGCTTGCTTAATTATATTTTTTATTATCATTCAAGTTTAGTGCTCACTGCCCAGTCCGTGTCACAAAAGGACATTTTAGTAATTAAAAATGTTATATCGTTCTAAAAATATATAAAGTCAGAAATCTCCATGTAAATCAGTTGCTATATTAATAGTAAATATTATATCTGAATATCGTCCCGCAGAGTAGAGGAAAGGACGGGAGATATAATTTATAGCATATAGCTTGTTGCTTGTGATGCATCTCTGTAAGTTGTTATACATGTATAAGATATTATATGAGATCATTCTCGAACAATTTGCAGACTTTTTATTTGCTTTTGTACCGTATAAGTTGCCGACTCTCTTTGAAGACTAATAATAATTAAGGGAAAATTGAAATAGGCCGCGTTTACACCAAACATACAATGGTGGATTGGTGGCCGACTACACATGATGGCAGGGACATCAAACTGTAAACATGATTCTAGACGCCCTAGCGAGGAATTTTTTGTCAGTTATCAAAAAAAAAATCTGCTTTTTCATAGAAAAATACCTACGCTGTCAAAATTTATGGCGCAGCTAATTATTTTTTAATCAGAATCATGTACTGAATCCATTACAGGTTGCGCATCGATGTCGCTGCCACCCTGTATGTTTTAATGTAAACGAGGTCTTCATAAAAACAATTGACTGTCTACCACTTCTCCCCAACCCAATGTTGTATTAATAGCACTTCAGAATCCCCTTTGTATATTGATCTGAACATAACATCAGTAGTTACTGTCTCATTGGTTGCAACCCACTGTGCACACTACACGCCCCACAGGCACCCATATGGCTGTACATTATCGCCTAAGTGGACCATTATCAACGCCCATTACAAAATAAAAACTTGTTACTTAGACCACAGAGTATGTAACAAATGGAAAGTCATACCTACTGACTTAAACTATGTGTATGACCGGCCATGTATTCTCTGTTGGATTGCTTATGTATTGTATGGATAGAGATGATGGGCATTGATATGTATCCTGCCAGAAAAGGCCATTGTGTACAGAACCACTACCCACATGTATGTCCATTCATAAGTCATCGTTTATGTTGCACTGCACAGCCACTTTGGTAAGTTACGTTCGCTACAGTTATTTTGTTTTGCGTTACTAGTTTCACAAGCTCTTTCTTGTAGCCTTGCAGCTAGATTGATTTTACGATATTTCAAGTCATCAGCACTTTAAGCGCTTCCAAAAGATATGAAACCATGAAGTTGCATGGCAAAGAACCCAATGAAGGATTTGAAAGTTGCATACCTTCGGGACAACATTCTATCCGAGTTCACAGACAACGGTGACTTAAAATTTCTAAAAACGAGTAACATGGTGACATTACATGATTTTTAGGCTTTCTGCGAATGAAAAGAGCTTGTGAAACATTTTAATACTATGTTAGCTTGATAATTACTTTAAATATTGTTTAAATGTTACAGCTTCTTCGCAAAACTTCGGCGCAATCCATGAAGAAAACCTCGATGAAGCATCGCACCGCTTCATTAACACCTTATACTCGTACATAGCATTAACACAAAGTATATAAGTACAGAAGAAACACTTTTAAACAAAAAAAAAGCTTAAAGAAAGCCTGAATGAGACCTGCCAATTCAGCGTTTATACACTTTTAAATGCTGTGACTTGCCGCCATAAGTTTTTATATTGGCGAAGTGCACCTTCTGTACATTTATTATTCTGTGACATTAATCTTAAGATGGCGGAAAGTCCTGTTGAACGCGCTGTAAAGAAAGCATAATGTAAAGTTGACTCAATTTAAAATTACCGCTGTAGATCTCGATATAAGGGGCATTTGTCAGATTTATGCTAAAATTAGGCTGTCTGTAACAAAACATTAGTATCTATATTGCCATGAAATTGCTTGTAAAACATCGAGGTTAAGAGTTAAAGAGTAAGTGTCAATTCCTTAAGCAATTGACTTAGTAAATGTTCTTCAGTGTGGCATGAAACCCCAAAATTGTCTTAGAAAGTCTTAATAAACTATTGTGCGCCGTGTCGAGCCTCTTACTTTTCAATAGTTAGGCGAAAGAATTCCAGAAAATGTGTTCCATTATATATTACTTTGCTTATAGCATTGATGTAGGGGCTGTAGAAGACATAAAAACTTCATAATATTCAGATCTTAGAGTAATGGATATTTAGGTAGCTAACCTAGTGTGTGGTTGAAGAATGTCGGGTTTTTGTGTGTTAAAAGCGTGAAATATTTGTTTAAAATATATAAAAGCCTATATTGAGTTAGGTTCAGATTGTATTTCTAAATAAAAGTTAGGATTACAGCAACAGTCTAGAGGTGCTTTTATAAAGGTGGCCACGAATATTTAAATGTTTAAGTACAACTTCCATGTCCACCGCTAGAGTGCGCTACTACTGCAGAGAAACAGGAATAATTCTTGAATCAGAAGCTAAATGCTTCTACAGCTATTATAAATGGCGTGAGATTGAGATTTTCTCTGTATAAGGTAATGAAATAAAATTGTAACGGAACTGTTTTAATCTTAAAATATCTTGTTTCAAGATAATATACTTATGAATAATTCGCGACTTGTTAGTTTATCGATTGTCACAAAAGTGTTTAAAGATGTAAGCAAAAAGGCTAATCTATGCTTCTAGGCCCAGATCGGTACGATTCTTCCTAAATAAACTTTATATATAAAGCTTATATTGGTTCTCTATGCTGAAATACTGTCGATATAATAGTGGTGCTGATTCTGACGATGTTGAAGTGAAATAATCGATACATGTTACATTTTTGTCATACTTCACTATGATATTACGTGCACCGTTTATGTAAGTTTTACCATTTTATAGTGTAACAATCATAGATAAATTACATTTAATCATTTTAGGTATTGTGCTATGTACACATACGCGCGTGTATGCGTGCGACAATAGAGAATAGAATTCAGAATTCATTCAAGAAAATACAATATTGAAACTAGAATTTAATAAATAGGTATACAAATTGTTTTACTTATGTTTAGATATATACCTATTTAATATGCTAAAGAAAGTTTCCAATGATGAATAAATATCGAAAAGCCTTTTTTAATGTTCGAAATATTATCATGGCCCGCTTTCTACAACCTGCGTGTGTACATGGCTTCGAACTAAATGTTTCAAAATAATAATATTTACCATTAAATGTTTTGTATGGATTCGATTTATTATTGTTACTTGCATTTTATATACATTTGTGTAAGTTATTAATCGTTTGAAATTTTATCTATGTGTAGTTTAACTTCTTGAAATGGTAAAGAAATATTGATGTCTTCGATTGACGTAGGTATGTAAATAATTGTTATTTTTATGAACTGAAGGTAATTCACTAATTAAACATGCTGAAGATGCCTCACTGCGATACCTCGCGGGCTGCTGAGGGGTTCCCCTCGATGCCTGACATGCACGTGCGTGTCTATTAGCATGCATTTGGTGACATTAAGGTAGCGAGCTAAACCACGACCGCGAGGTATCGCAAGTATCTTCGGCATGGAATTACCCTAAGTCCTGTACCTAAAGTTTTGTCCGATGCAAAGTGTTTTTTTTACTTCAGTTAAAGAAATCCACATTTCTGAACTGCAATCTAACTTCGCGTGGTTTGATAAGTAAATAAATAAAATGATCAATCAATGAATACTTTATTAAATGGCTTACGTCCAACCATACAATGGATTCATAAACTAATAAATATTTGTGTGTGTGTTGCTGCATACCTACCTACATAACATTTCGAAAGTACTGTGATGCCAAATATGAAGATTATGTGTAAAGTTAACATAAATTTTGTTAATTTATTGATAGAGTCTATGTTCGATATATTTATTGCTTTTTAGTAAATAATAAAATTATTTAAAAAATATTGGCTTTCATTAATGTTGAAGTTTTACTTGATATTTTCAAAATGTATCACAATTTACTGAAGTCGGCTATCCGGAAACAAAAACTTTCTTGATAAGCAAGATAAAGTTGTTTGTTAGGGTTCCGTACCTCAAAAGGAAAAAACGGAACCCTTATAGGATCACTCGTGCGTCTGTCTAAGCCAATTTGCTCCGAATGTAATGGATCGATTAAGTTGTAATTTGGTTCACATATGAATCTCTGTAAATCAAACACAGACGTGTAACGTAAATAAATGAATTTAAAATATGGGGGTCTCTTTTGGGGGGCAAATAGAAAATTTAAAAAAAGTTTCGCAATCTGTACCATGTGACATATCAAATGAAAGGGCTTACTGTGAGGATCTCAAAGTTTGGCAGAGAGTTAGGTTGCATCCCAGGGAAGGACAAAGGATAGTTTTTATCGACATACCTCGCGGGCGCACCCGCGAGCGGACGCTAGATATATATTTATCTACCTATGTGTACAAATCTTATCTCATATTCATATTATTATGTGAGTGACAGTGACAGACCCATTCGCTGCGGCAGACGCCTATCGGCGTTTTTTTATTTCATATTCAGGTGCGGAGTACCTACGCCTATCGGCGTTTTTTTACAATTGTATATATCTTGGCAAAAACCAGCCCTAAAATGGGAAAATTTTTGCAATAGGTGCTGTATGTTTTAAATGCACAAAGTACTGCTCATAGTTTCCGGATTTTTAACTATAAAAAAAAATTGCGAAATCCTTTCTAGGTGCTGAAGACGCCTAAGGGCGTTTTCCAGGATTTAACAACCTTTGATTCTAAATATATTTTGTTAATTATTACTTTTCTATTTTTTAACACTAAATATGATCGTTATCGTACCACCAAGTTCGCGCATTTGAAGTTTGTTGAACATTTTAACGTAAGAATTATTAATCATTTTAAACAGTGCTGAAAACGCCCAACGGCGTTTTATATTATCCATTTGAGGTGCTGAGGACGCCCATCGGCGTTATAGACGAAAACCACCCCGCACCTGAAATATAAAGTTAATTTTCTCTGCCGCAATGAATGGGTTAAGTAAGAGGCAAGTTTAATGTAAACAATAGTTAGTCATGGTCTTCCCATTTTCTGACAAAGCGGGGTAAGAACCTCAATTTCCTCAAGACGCTGTATAAATACTTACGTTCCACTATCGGAGGTATCATTGCAGGACAAGTCATTGTCAGTAACTATTCAAAATGTGCAAATTAGTTTTTGTACTGTCAGTGCTAGCAGTATTCTTGATCGCTGAATCGACATGTCAGCGTTTCATTCTGCCTACGTACCGCCCTCCCGCAACGAGTCGGCCTGTCTTATTGAGAGCCCGTCGACGAGCTGACGACGAACCTCTGTGGCTGTGGCAAGGAGACAACATCGACCGCGCGCCGTCCACAGCAGACCATCCCTTCCTGCCATCAGTCATCGATGACATCAAACTGGACCCGAACAGAAGAACTGCGAGGAGTCTGAGCACTCCCAGAGCGTCTCGCGGAGGTGGGAGCCGTCGGTCCTCGAGCCGAGACACCGGACCCACTCACCCGGGGTACAACCGACGCAACACGAGGTCGCTCAGGCTGCCAGGGTACGACTTCCCCAATCCCATGCCAACGCTGCCGCCTTTCAACCCGCGTCCTAGGTACCCCTGGGATGGCAGTCGCAGCCGTTTTCCCATCTACGTTTAAAACCAGTTAGCCAGGATTTTGTTTGGTCCACTGTGATAAGATATTTAAGATCGGACCAACAAAATAAAAGTGCCAGTTATATCACTGTGCTATGTAACTAACATTATACCTACCCTATTATTATTACTCTCTTTCTAACTGTTAATTAGATCCAAAAATGTACATAATATCTATCTAAATATTCCAATAAATATTTTTGTGTGGAATATTTCTTCTTTTATTAATCCTGAGTCAAGAACAGTGGCGTAGCTAGTCATATAGTATAATTAACTACCTACACCACACACCTACCTACCCACCTACTTTAATCACACTAATATCATAAAGGCGAAAGTTTGTGAGTGTGCATGTGTATGTGTTTATATGTTTGTTACTTCTTTACGCTCAAACGGCTGGACCAATTTTTATAAAATTTTGAACCGCGTGGAGCAGCTATAGTTATCTATATTTTTGATCCTGTAGTTGGCACTTACAACCTATAGTTTAATTAGGGTGGCTGTATCGCCAATCACATACTTACGTAGCGTAACACGTACCATCACGACTGTATTCCCAAAAGGATAGACAGAAATGAAGACTATAGTAGGTAGGTAGGTACACCCACATTCAATGCAGTTATGTTTGAATCCCGTGTTCCCCTTCGAGCTGGACATGTCCACCGCACAGACACAGACAGCGTCAGGACTATTATTGGACCCGTATAGCACAAACGAAGCGGACAAAGAAATTGGCGTCATTGGGCTTCTGGGTCTTCTGGACTAAGTTCTCTAGATGGTGGTGAAAAGAGCATCAAAATACGTAGCGAAGTTTTGAAAGACAACGAGGTCACACAGACGAAAAGAGACTTTAATTTATAATATAGATCGATATAGATTAGCTTAGATAAAATTCACATGCGTTACACATGTAATGCATAGGTAGGTACAAACCCTTCACCAGCTACCTACTTGACGAACCAATACGGAATACGTGATCATTGCAGTAGGAACGTTACACTAGCGAGACGACCTTATTCTCTAAGGTCTAAGGGAATAACCGGATAAATTATTATTATGAGCCTCAGTCCCACTGCAGGGCAAAGGCCTCCCTTACCTCTTTCCACTTTTCCCGGTCGACATGAGCTGGACTCCTTCCACAATCGCAGTAGATTGTGGAAGGAGTCCAGCTCATGTCGCCATCTCTTTCTGGGCCTGACGCGCAGTCGTTTCCTGCCATTGCAATGGGGATCCACTGAGTGGTGGCTTTTGCATATTGCTGCTCCGACATGCGACAGATATGGCCAGCCCAGTTCTACTTTAGTCCAGCAGCTGTGCAGCTAGCGTCCGCTAACCGGATAAAGCAGTGTCGGCGCTATCTTGAATCCTGAACGCAACGAAGGAATTAAGACTAGAATCCAGAGGCGAGGGATTCAAGCTCGCCCAAGACGAAGACACCTTTATCCTCGCGGAGAATACTCGTACTCTATTATACTGTTCACACCTACTAGGCGAGGTAATAATTAAAACCAATTCGAATATCAAATTAGTGTTTCTGAAACTGGTATACAAATAACCGGGGATTACCTAGTTATGTGCAGTAGGTATGTGTGTGTCAAACACTATTTACCCGACTACGTGACAGCAAACACAGGATTATGTTTTTATGCGTACCTAAGTATCAGTTTCTTTGTATGGAGATTGTTTTATAGCCTCGAAGCATTCTAACGACTGGATATTAAATATGAGGTGTCTACCGAATCGTAAGTGACGTGAAGGTTCTAGGCTAGGTTTTGTTAAAATCGAATGGTCTTAATGAAAGTCAGTACAATAGCTTTAGGTGAGCTTTGTGTGACATCTCAATCATTATTACATTTTTAGCGCAACGATCTATCGCGCACTGGATTTTCAACTCTCGGTGCTGAGCCGAGCATTGAGAATCCAACAGAACGCATCTCGACGCTAAAAAGTACGTTGAAAATCTTAGTGCACGAAAGAAATCGCCGCGATAAAAAATCGTCTGTGGGCTTATGCGCGCGGCCGTATAGGTATACCCCACATGCAAGCTTAACCAGAGTTTTGCTCGCGCAAGCGCAAGCCGGATTGTAGAAAGAAAGAAAAAGTATTTATTGCGACTCGTACAGGAAGATCACAAACTAAACTCAGTAAACACGTACACACACCCCTACACATCAAGCTAACACAGTTTTATTTATTTATTCAGTTTCGGACAACAATACAATCCATAGTATAGCTGACCTCGCATTTTTCGTACAATCAGAAGTCAGCGTAGACTGGTTATGTGTAGCCGTGCGTACACTGAATACTGTCGTGCATGTCACTGTTCTCGACTGAGGATTAATAAAAAATATTATATATTCTACACATATATTCAACACAAAAATATTTAATGTAATACATAAATAGATCTATGTACATTTTTGGATCTAATTAACAGTTAGAAGGAAAGTAATAACAGATTCGAGTACCTAGATAATTATGATGCTAATTACTCAGCACAGTGAGATAACTGGCACTTTTATTTTGTTGGTCCGATCCTAAATATCTAATATCACATTGGACTACACAAAATCCTTGCTAACTGGTTTTAAATGTAGATGGGTACTGAAGACGCGGGTTGAAAGGCGGCAGCGTTGGCAGAGGAAGTTTGTTCCCTGGCAGCGACCTCGTGTTACGTCGGTTGTATCCCGCGTGAGTGGGTCCGGTGTCTTGGCTCGAGGACTGACGGCTCCCACCTCCGTGAGACGCTGTGGGAGTGCTCAGACTCCTCGCAGTTCTTCTGTTCGGGTCCAGTTTGATGTCATCGATGACTGATGGCAGGAAGGGATGGTCTGCTGTGGACGGCGCGCGGTCGATGTTGTCTCCTTGCCACAACGACAGAGGTTCGTCGTCAACTCCTCGACGAGATCTGAAGATCCATGACTGCTTCTTTGGGGGGGGAGGGCGGTACGTAGGTTGAATGAAGTCACATGTTGATTCAGAGATCAAAAACACCGATAAAACTGACAGTACTAAGATTAGTTTCGTCATTTTGAAGAGTCGCTTACGAAAGCTTGTCTTGGAATGATACCTCCGTTACTAGAAGGCGAGTATTTATACAGCGTCTTGAGGAAAATGCGGTTCTTACCCCGAGACGAGATGTCTTCTGAGAAAATGGGAAGAACCTGGCGAACCGTTGATTATAATTTATATTAAACTTTTCTTATCGGTGTCAACGATAACAAATTCAGTGAATCGGGTCATAACTGTTTAAATAATTACCAGCAGCTTATGCGATACAGGATAGGTAGGTATATAGGGCGCAGGGGATTTTTTCAAGGATTTTTATCTCAATTATTTCGGTACGTGATGAACTGATCTCAAAATACAGATAGTAGTTCTGTAACCGGCTTTGGCAACTTGTTATAAAAACGGATACAGTAAATAAGAAATGACTTGCTAGTTTTAGTTAAGAGCGTTTACGCCGAACGTCATTTCATACAAACTTTCAAGCCCTTGTTTTCCGAAACGAACGAACCGATTTTAATGAAACTTCATACGCATAAGCAGGATACAAAGGTCTAAAAAGTTAGTAGAGAACATTTTCGAAAAATAGTGTTACAGCAGCCAAATTAGACCGATTTTAAACTTTTCACAGAAACAGGGGGTCTACTCCGAAGCGGTTAACCACTGTATCGGCCGAATGTTCGGTCATTTTCTGATTCGAATATTGTTGTCTTACTAAGATTTAAAAAAAAAAAGGTGAAAAAAAGGTTGAGAGTTCTAAAAAAGTTCGGATTGGCACAGTTTGGTCGGGACCAATAGTCAATATAGGAAATTAATGGTAGTAGAAAATGACCGAACATTCGGCCGATACAGTGGTTAACCGCTTCGGAGTCCCAGAGATTTCCAGTTATTTTTTTTAAATAAGACATTTCGAAAATGTTCTCTACTAACTTTTTAGACCTTTGTATCCTGCTTATGCGTATGAAGTTTCATTAAAATCGGTTCTTTCATTTCGGAAAACAAGGGCTTGAAAGTTTGTATGAAATGCCGTTCGGCGTAAACGCTCTTAATCTAAATTTAGGTACCACAATTTCATTTTTAATACGTGTGGAAATTATGGAAATCGCTTCTTATTTTGAGAAGTCCTAAGTTTTTGCGAACATACCTACGTAAAATACCATCTAAGACATGAGTAAAGAGAAGACAAAGCTAGTATATATCAATTTCTTTGAATTTGTTTCTAAGAGAATCGTGAGGACCGCGACTCGTTACAGATTGCGCGGATTGCTCTCTTTTGTAAAATGAAAAAATGAAAGTTGAATTTACGTCAGCTACCGATCCCCACAGCAGAACATCGTAAGACTACACCATAAAGGCGGAAACACATTATTAAAACGCGACGCCATCCCACGCTTACTTATTGGCCAAATGACGAAAACAGCTCAACGAGATGAAAATGTGGCCAATGAGTAAGCGTGCGATGGCGTGGGATGGCGTTGGGTGTTACAAGAGTGTTTCTGCCTTAATACTGTGGAAATAAGCAAAGTATACTAACCCAGCTATGGCTATATCAGTCAACTGCCTTATTTTTACTGCATAAAAAAAAAGTTGAAAATCTATTAAAGAAATTTGACAGATTGTAGTAGCTTGATGTGCTGGCGTCTGTACAATGAAAAGGAAGAGGAGAAAGTCCTCGGAAATATCAAGATACAACACAAGTACACAACAAGACAGAACGTACCTACAAAAGAACGTAGTATCTACAAGTAGACTTCTTTCTGCAAGACGTCAGAATACCGTCTTACAGAAATATTTTTCATACAGAAATCTTTTTGATTTCAGTAAGATGAAAAATAAAAAAAACCGGGCAAGAGCGAGTCGGACTCGCGCACCGAGGGTTCCGTACCATCATATGTTTTTAAATTTTCACCGGCGAGCTACTTACTAGATCTCGTTCAAACCAATTTTCGGTGGAAGTTTACATGATAATGTACATCATATATTTTTTTTAGTTTTATCATTCTCTTATTTTAGAAGTTACAGGGGGGGGACACACATTTTACCACTTTGGAAGTGTCTCTAGCGCAAACTATTCAGTTTAGAAAAAAATGATATTCGAAACCTCGATATCATTTTTAAAGACCTATCCATAGATACCCCACACGTATGGGTTTGATGAAAAAAATTTTTTCGAGTTTCAGTTCTAAGTATGGGGAACCCCCATAATTTATCGTTTTTTTCTATTTTTTTGTGAAAATCTTAATGCGGTTCACAGAATTCATCTACTTACCAAGTTTCAACAGTGTAGTTCTTATAGTTTCAGAAAAAAGTAGCTGTGACATACGGACGGACAGACAGACAGACATGACGAATCCATAATTCTGTGTAATTGTTGTATAATTCTGTGTAATTGTTGTATAATTCTGTGTAACTAAGTACCTACACTATTATTATTGATGCTGGGTGCATAATGTTAACTTGTTTTCTTTAAAAATATTTTTATGCCAGTACATGGCGAAACATGTAGGTACGTAGATCATCATCATCATCATCTGCCTAGCCTTTTCCCAACTATGTTGGGGTCGGCTCGGCTTCCAGTCTAACCGGATGCAGCTGAATACCTGAGGTGCTATTCTGTAAAATCTCACCGTGAAAACTTAGGTGAAGTGAGCGTGGAGTGAGCTGTCAATAGTGTCAATTCCTAGCAAAAACAAACTCACTTCACCTAAGTTTTCACGGTGAGATGTTTACAGAATCGATCGGCAGTATTTTACATGGAGTGATGGAGCGACTGCCTATCTGACCTCCACAACCCAGTTACTGGGTAATACGATACCCCTTGGTAAGAGTTCTGTTCTTGGGCTTCTGACTACCCGTAACGACTGTCAAAGATCCACGAATGACAGCCGGGACCAACGGCTTAACGTGCTTTCCGAGGCACGGAGGGGTCTCGTTATGTAAAGATGGTCACTCATCCACAGACGAACCGCGGCAAGCGTAGCTTAACCTGATCGATCGACCTGTGCGGCTGTTATTACTTAGTAACGGGCCCCTCTTATATAGCCCTATTATTAAGACCATTGTTGTATCCAGTGTCGGCAAAGAGAATTTAACCCGTTGAGTGTCTGCCTTGCTGGTCTAGTGGTCGAACTCGAGATCCTGGGTTCAATTCTGGGCTCGGGCAGTGTTACCGGGTTTTTCTATCCGGAATTTCTCAGTAGCACGGAGTCTAGATTAGTACCCGTTTGATGGCAATAGGCTTGTCCCTCTTACAAGCGACGTATTTAAATATAACTGGCGAAATGTGAGTGTACTACCTATAGGTAGTGCATCTCTGTCCAACCTTTCGCGGGAAACAAGGCGTGATGTTATTATTGTACAGACGCCAGCTCATCAAACTACTACAATCTGTCAAATTTATTTAATAGATTTTCAACTTTATCGCCTAAGCTTTTAAGGTTCAAAATTGATTGGGAAAATTTGACAGTTTTGGGTAGCTTGATGTGCTGTTGTCTGGCGCGTCTGTACCATGTTTTATTGGAAATAATATTAGTTGAAATAGACACGCTCAATTACAAGTCACTCTGCACATAAATACTTTAGTAGAAGATATTGGGCTAAGATTTTTTGCTTATTTTTTTGTAAGCTATTGACAGATTTATAAAAACATACAATCCTACGTCATCTATCTACTTGTACCTACTTACATTACACTAGCGAGACGAACTTTTAATAATAAAAGATCTCAATTATTTAATTAATGATAATTATTGTTAAATATTAATGTTAACGATTTATTACCGCCGCAATGGATTTTCAACTCAATTTTGAAGAAGCCTTTAAAATAAACTCTAAGCGAAAAATAAAATAGAAAAGATTTTTCATTTCATTTAGCTTTATCGCAAAAAACGGACTTTGTACAAATTGCTTGAAGTGTAGGTATGTGTTATGCCAAGAGGTTAACAAAATCATTATGACAACCTTCCTCTTATTTAAGTCAATAGTAGAAGATACTACCTACCTGTGATACTACATTGTGCTTAGATTTTGTGTGATTTTTTTCGAAGCTCAAGCAAAGTTAGAAAAACTGGCAAAGTGCGAGTCGGACTCGCACACGACGGGTTCCGTACCACAAGGCAAAAACGCCGAAAAAAAACACTTTTGCTGTATGGGAGCCCCCCTTAAATATTTATTTTATTTTGTTTTTAGTATTTGTTGTTATAGCGGCAACAGAAATACATCATCTTTGAAAATTTCAACTGTCTAGCTACCGCGGTTCTTGAGATACAGCCTGGCGACAGACAGACGGCAAAAACGCCGAAAAAAAACACGTTTTTTTTGTATGGGAGCCCCCCTTAAATATTTATTTTATTTTGTTTTTAGTATTTGTTGTTATAGCGGGAACAGAAATACATCATCTGTGAAAATTTCAACTGTCTAACTACCGCAGTTCTTGAGATACAGACTGGTGACAGACAGACAGATGGACGGACGGACGGACAGCGAAGTCTTAGTAATAGGGTTCCGTTTTTACCCTTTGGGTACGGAACCCTAAAAAACACAATCCTACGTCATCTCTCTACTTGTACGTTACACTGGCGAGACGAATAAATGATTAATAGAGTTAGCATTAACGATTTGTTATCCCCGCACTGGATTTTCAACTCTCACTGTTGAGCCGAGGGATTGAGAATCCAACACAGCGCATCCCAGCGCGCCAAAAAAATACAATGTAGGATTTTGAACTCTCAGCGCTACGCAATACGTTGAAAATCTAGTGTAAGATAAAAATCAAGCAAGAACATTTGTTTTGCTCCCTTGAATATCTATCTACTTATATAAAAAAAAACATATACAGGGTGTCCGGTAATTAATGGATACCTAACCTCTTAAGGGGTCATTGTACTTATCATTATAAATAACTGTTCCCTACATTTATGTTCGCATAACTCGTCAAAATGTAGGAAACAGCTGATTCTCTTTTCGCGATTTCAGGTTTGGTCCCATAGTAATAGTTGTTCATAATGATAAGTACAATGACCCCTTAAGAGGTTATCCATTTATAATTACCGGACACCCTGTATATTATATATTTTTTTATATAAGTACTTAGATATGTTTAGTTAGAGTTTGTTTGTTTGAAAGAAAGAAAAATTGTTTATTATTCTGCACAAACAACTGTTTCTTTACTGTTTCTTTGAACGCGCTAATCTCTAAAATTACCGATCGGATTTGTTTTTTTTTTTGCTTTTATTCTTGAGGAGGAGGCTAATAGGCTATTTACTATCACGCCAGTATTAAAAGGGTAGTTCTTCAAAAAGTATTCTCCGCGTAACTTTCATGGCGAATTTTTTTTTGTTTATAATCTACAAATAGATGTACACAGATTTAAGACGGTGTAAAAATAATACGTAATTTTTTATTTTATGTAAATCGGTGCATAAACTACAGAGATATTTTATTTTGAAATTTCTGTGCCCATGAAAGTTACGAAAGATGGCACGAAAGTTACAGACGTATTTTCTGCAAGCAAAATGTAGTTTCAAATACTTATTTTTTCTCAAATTTCCAGTTTATAAAATAAAAGACTTTATTTTAAATGAATCAACTTGTATTTGAGATCAACAATTATAACCCAGTGAAAGAACCCAATGAAACTATTTCAGAAGAACATGAAGCTTCAATGTGTTGTTTATACTGTCTAGTTACCCGTCTTGAAATGAAGTCGCTTTTTTGAGATCCAGGCGATGATGCTGGCACTAGTTGAGGAGTAGGTGATTTAGGAGAGCACAGTGGGTCTTCAACTATATTTGGAGATTCGGGGCACTCGATCATATTTTCCTGAAGAGCAACGTTCTCTCGCTCTTTAATTCTTTGACGAAAAAGTCGGCTTTTTATGCGGTTTTGCTCTCTCACGGCTCTTTTCCTTCTACTACTCATTTCACTAACTGGGATGACATTCCCTTCTGCTTTTCTTTTGTAGAAGGTACCTTTCTCTTGCCTTCATTTTTACTGCATTGTGTAACTCTGATTATTCTTCTATTTTTATTCTTCCTCTTCTTATCTCTGCTAGACGCTTTTTCTCCCGTCGCTCCTTTGCACTTTGCGGTGCCATAGTTTCGGTTTGAACGTAATCTGAAAATAATTTTAACCCGAAAAACTTAACACGACTGCTGTGAGTAATGAATGTAAGTAAAGTACAAGACAATCAGAAAGTATGACGCTAACGTTGGGACTTTTTATGCAAGAGGTATATATACAATTGGTAAAACAGCCAAGTTTTGGAGTGGGAAAAATTGTTAAATTGGCTACGAGAAAACCTACAAACAGAAACACATACCTACTACGAGTCGTTAAAAGAAAAAAATTGAAACACATAATGCATAAACACTTAAGTATACAAATACATGACAGCTTTTTTGAGCTTCGCGATAATCGAGTAAATGCATCTGCAGCGTCACAAGTAATCTAAAGTTATCATTCAATGGAGATATGTAACTTTCCTGGTGCGCTAGCTAACTTTCGTGGACAAATAACCACGAAAGTTGTGCCACGAAAGTTACGAAAAATTCACATTTTTGAAAATTATGATTAAACTTATAGGTAAATAACCAAACAAAGTACTTGGGAATAATCTCGAAGATCCATCTTATTCTTTAATATAAAATGAGTTGGAAAATTATAAGCATTATCCTTCAAAATATGCGCATGAAAGTTTCTAGACCAAGGCTACTTGAAAATATTCAAAGAATAACTTACCTCGTATTTTTTTTGTTTAGAAGCGATGAACGTATGTGTCTCCCTCACTGCAGCCGGGATACTATTGAGCGTCCGCGCAGCTAAAACGTGTAGCGACAAATTGGCGCTCTTGGAAGATAGGTGCAGTTTTGTTGCGCGTTCTCGAAACTAACAAAATCGTGTGACAGAGACATAATGCCTATTAACTATTGTAACTTAAGAGATAAAATTAATGTTCTTTGATAATTATGATGCATAGTTAAATACAATTAATTTGATGTATTACATTATATGCTTATGAATTGAATACAAAAGTTGTCAAAGTTTGCCGTGAGCGCGAACAGAGTGTGACGCGTGAAGAACACCGATTTTGCTCCCGTTTTCGATATTTGATATTTTTTTTTATAAACATTATAAATAATTTTAGATGTTTAATGTTTAAATTATGTACACATATAAATAAAGATTAATCTGTATTTGGTCCTAAGACTGAATGTTTAATAGGTTACGAATTAAGACCGTGTGACCGCGTTTTGAGGGACCTCGAAGAACTACCCAAAAGTGCTCTGTGCATCACGCTATGAGACCTAGTAGTCGAGCAAAAAAAAAAAAACGAAGTAAAAGCGCGGCCAGGGTATGCGATGCGATTTTGCGACGGGGTGGGTCGGGGGAACAAGAAATTTCAAACGGACGAAGTCGCGGGCAAAAGGTAGTGAATTAATAAAGCAGATTATTTTGAGTCATTTATTGAAATAAGTACATATTACTAACAATTAGTTACATTTTTCTTTTTTAGTTTTTTTTTTCTTTTTTTGCAGTCGCTCCATGTAAAATACTGGTATTCTGCGGAAGCCGACCCCAACATAGTTGGGAAAAGGCTAGGATGATGATGATGATGAATTAGTTACATTTTCGGTAAATAAATAGTTGGCAAACAAGTATTACATCATACAGTACACCTTGAGGAACTTGTACTTGAACTTGTGTACCACTTGATGGTACGAGGTTCCTACACACAGTTATCACAGTGAAACAAAATGGCACTTTTTATTTGGTCTGATATTATTAAGAATAAAGTTCACTCAGACCACAAACACCTGGCTTAATTAATTAGTTCACGTAGATGTGGCGTGTGGGGCGAGGATTGAATGGTGGCGTCATAGGCAGAGGAAGTTTGGACCCTGGCAGCCTGAGCGACCTCGTGTTGCGTCGGTTGTACCCCGGGTGAGTGGGTCCGGTGTCTTGGCTCGAGGACTGACGGCTCCCACCTCCGTGAGACACTGTGGGAGTGCTCAGACTCCTCGCAGTTCTTCTGTTCGGGTCCAGTTTGATGTCATCGATGACTGATGGCAGGAAGGGATGGTCTGCTGTGGACGGCGCGCGGTCGATGTTGTCTCCTTGCCACAGCGACAGAGGTTCGTCGTCAACTCCTCGACGAGATCTGAAGATCCATGACTGCTTCTTTGGGGGGGGAGGGCGGTACGTAGGTTGAATGAAGTCACATGTTGATTCAGCGATCAAAAACACCGATAAAACTGACAGTACTAAGATTAGTTTCGTCATTTTGAAGAGTCGCTTACGAAAGCTTGTCTTGGAATGATACCTCCGTTACTAGAAGGCGAGTATTTATACAGCGTCTTGAGGAAAATGCGGTTCTTACCCCGAGACGAGATGTCTTGTAAAAAAATGGGAAGAACCTGACGAACTAATGTTTATTTATTTAATTTAACCTTTCCATAACGGTGTCAATGTATCGATAACAAATTCAGTCAATCGTGTCGTAACGTTTACATAATTATCGATAATATCGTCCCTCGCATGACTAAGAGATTTGAGTTAGGATTCGACGGCTACGCGGCGGGTGATGCCTTATTAGAGCGTTGCGTTGCGTCGTCGCAACGGATCAACGCATTGTATGCCACACCTGCGTTGAGTCATTATGATTATGAATATAATAACGACTAATAAATTAGACAATTATTGATTAATTTAATTGAAATAATAATTAAATTGTCATAATTTAATTAATCATTAGTTATATTGAGTCAACGCTGCGACGACGCAACGCAGTTACGCACCGCAATGCACTAATGGGGCCTCGCTCTACATTGTTCTATTCGTGATTCTTTACATTTTGTTGCCTTTCAAAATGGTTTATTTTGAGATCCAAATAACATAGAGGTACGACGGTTAGTGAAAAATTTAAAGAATCACGAATAGAGGAATGTAGTTGTCCTGGCTCAAATCAGCTAAAAAATGAGATAGGTAGGACTTTTAGTCACGCGAGCGACGCCGCGCCGCGACGATTGTGCTGCCTGCATGTGCTATATGTATGGCTACTGTTTAGGTATATTGTATTAGGTATTGTGTAAACAATTGTTGGCTAACCCCAAATAAATTAATAAATTAACACACTGAAGGTACGATATAGCAGGTAAGTACTTGAATACCCCTCCACAGATATGCCTAACCGAATTTTAGAAATCTAGGACCTAACATCATCTTAGATGCGAGTGCTTGAAACTGTGGGCTCGGCAGTTTTTCTGGGAATAACAGTAGAACTTGCCAAATTTCAGTGGGGACCACATTTATATCAAGCCTAGCAGGAAGGCTCAGTTCGGCTGCCTACGCCGTCAGGAAAGTAAGACAATACCTACACTGACGTTGATACAGCTCGTTTATTCTATTTTAGTTATTTTCACAGCGTTATGTCCTGCGGTATTCTGCTGTGGCCTGTGGCGCAAAGCCGCTGATATAAGTACAAAATATATTTGTCCTGCAAAAACGAGCTGTTCGAGCAATTTACCAGGTCCAAGAGTTTCTCTAAGATTTTTTATTAAAGATATTGGAATTCTCATGGTTGCGTCACAGTTCATCTTTGCCAACATTTTATTATATTAGGCAAAATATACACTTGTACACTAAAAACAGTGATATTCTCACTAGAAATAAGGACAAACTAAGTGCTCCCTTTCACCGGCTTCATAAGGTTCATAACTCATTTGTTGGGCTTGGTATAGATAGGTACTTAACCTTTTATAACATAAGCTACCTTCTTCTTTGCTAGATTTGCTCTATCTATTCCATCAACGACTCTAGGTATATACATAAAAGATAAGAATAGTTTTAGTTGGTCGCCCGGATTAACTCAAGACAATATGATTGTGTAGGTATTGTTCTTTCTCCAGAATTAGCTTAGGTACCTACTGACAGGTTAGAGGTTTATGAGTTCAGAATTGTTTTTTTTATTTTTATTGAATATAAGTCAATTCAGTTTAATTTTAAGTAAGTATTTTAATTATTGACATAATCTACTCATTTCAATGTTTTCTAGAATGAGTTGATTGCATTACCTATGTGGTTAGCTAGCGACCTCTACGATTGATCATATTATTCTTGCCTGAGCAACTGGCAGCAAGTTCGTCATGCTCCCTTCGATGTCACTGCCAGCCATAGACTACTATTAGATACTATAAGAGACCGGTGCTCATGCTACGCGTGCTGGTCGAGTACTTACCGAAACCTTTTTGCTGCTATATAAAAACTTATCAGATACCTGTTTTAGCAAGTGTGTACGTAAGTTCAAAAGCAGTGTGTACCTACCTATGTAATGTAGGTAGGTACCATCAGCGGGGTCAGTTGCCTGAGGCAAAAAGCAGGCAACAGGCTACGATCTAAAAGATACATCAAAAGTCCAAGGATCAACCACGTATTTGCTAGTCTTTACTAAAAAACTGGCCAGTGCGAGTCGGACTCGCACACGAAGGGTTCCGTACCACAAGGCAAAAACGCCGAAAAAAAAACACGTTTGTTGTATGGGAGCCCCCCTTAAGGTGCCACTAGTCGATATTTTTCCCATACAAATTTCGGGAGAGTATTACCTACTCCACTGTTTGACATTGTGCATCCAAAGTTAAACATGATATCGTTTTGTCTTATTATTTATGTTGTCTGTACGGAAACAGAATAGTAAAATAAAAAGCCATTAAAAAGTTATGAGCCAACAAAGATTCGTTTTTCTCGCTATTTTTAACGTAACTTTGGGTGTAAATAAGTAATAAAAGAACTGTAAAATCTTCAAAACCAAGTCCGTACCGACAAATCTCAGTTATCGAAGAGTTCAATAAATTTTATTTGTAATTGATTTATGTAGTGGTTTTTTCATAAAACTCGATTTTCCGAAGCACTTTTCGAATTTTTTTACGCGCCTATCAGTTCGAAACGGTGTTTCTGTACGTGAGAACTAGGCTTTGTTCATGTAGACTAGCGTCTAACTGCTGATTACTGACACTAGCTCTGTCGGACACGAAGCCAAGTGAGACAGCGTGCTTTTTGGCCATGACCACCAGTGAGTTCGAGCTCGCGACTAGTGTACTCTTAAATATTTATTTTATTTTGTTTTTAGTATTTGTTGTTATAGCGGCAACAGAAATACATCATCTGTGAAAATTTCAACTGTCTAGCTACCGCGGTTCTTGAGATACAGCCTGGTGACAGACAGACGGACGGACGGACGGACGGACGGACAGCGAAGTCTTAGTAATAGGGTTCCGTTTTTATCCTTTGAGTACGGAACCCTAAAAATCTGGGTTATTAATTAAACTTTTCCAACTGAGTAATTCTCTTTTAGTAAGTAAATTTCGTCATTTGAAAAGGGAATAGTTTTTTGATACTAACATCAAGGAGCAAGAAGGTTCTTCTTGCTAGCTAGTTTGAAAAAAAAACCTTTTTCATTTCAATGCTAGGGTTAATTTTATCTTAATCCCAATATATGTAGTAGGTACCTACCTATATTGGGATTAAGTATAAAATGTACCAATTATGTAGGTACTCTTATACATTAGTAGGTACCTATTGCCAGTTATTTTGAAATTTTTAACTAAAACAAGGCAAGGCATTAAGTCCGCTTTTGTAGGTACCTACTTACCTTTTTGTGTGCAGAAAGTTTAAATAAATGAATGAATACAATAAAAGCAAAGCCAAAGAAAAGGCTTTATAAAATAAAATCTCAAAAATAAAAAGTGTTCAAAATAGTGCAAGAGATATAACCTCGTAATTATGCAAAAATAGATTTTATTCTGTTTCTACGTTTGTTAATGTAAGTAATTGGTGTTATACCGCTTTAATTTACTAAGTATAAATAGATAAATACTTACAGTGTGATAATTTGCAAAGTTTTTAATTAGAAACGACCTTAGTTTTTATTACAGGCACTATTAGCAAAATAATTGAGATAAAATTCTTTGAAAAAATCCCCGCAGCCCAATTTAAGCGCATAAGTACTATCGGTAATTTTTTAACCGTTATGACACGGTTCAGTGAATTTGTTATCGATACAGACACCAATGACGAATGTATAAAGTATAAATCAATAGTTCGTCAGGTTCTTCCCATTTTCTTACAAGACGTCTCGTCTCGGGGTAAGAACCCCAGTTTCCTCAAGACGCTGTATAAATACTCGCCTTCTAGTAACGGAGGTATCATTCCAAGACAAGCTTTCGTAAGCGACTCTTCAAAATGACGAAACTAATCTTAGTACTGTCAGTTTTATCGGTGTTTTTGATCGCTGATTCAACATGTAAGGATGAAGAACAGCGTACGTACCGCCCTCCCAAGAAGCAGTCATGGATCTTCAGATCTCGTCGAGGAGTTGACGACGAACCTCTGTCGTTGTGGCAAGGAGACAACATCGACCGCGCGCCGTCCACAGCAGACCATCCCTTCCTGCCATCAGTCATCGATGACATCAAACAGGACCCGAACAGAAGAACTGCGAGGAGTCTGAGCACTCCCACAGTGTCTCACGGAGGTGGGAGCCGTCAGTCCTCGAGCCAAGACACCGGACCCACTCACCCGGGGTACAACCGACGCAACACGAGGTCGCTCAGGCTGCCAGGGTCCAAACTTCCTCTGCCTATGACGCCACCATTCAATCCTCGCCCCACATACCCCATCTACGTGAAAACTAATTAATAAGCCAGGTGTTTGTGGTCTGAGTGAACTTTATTCTTAATAATATCAGACCAAATAAAAAGTGCCAGTTTGTTTCACTGTGATAACTGTGTGTAAATAACCTAGTAGGTACCTGATGCATCAACTGCATCAAGTGTGGTACACAAGTTCAAGTACAAGTTCCTCAAGTTGTACTTTGTGATGTATTACCTACTTGTGCGCAAACTTTATTGACCATAAATTAAACTAATTATTGTAAGTAATATGTACTTATTTCAATACATGACTCAAAATAATCTCCTGCTTTATTAATTCACTAGCTTCTGCCCACGACTTACTTAGCCCGACCATCCCGTCGCATCGCATCGCCTGCCCACGCTATCAGCGTTCTCTTTGACTTAAATGTTATTGCTGGGCCCTAGCGTGATGTTAAGTAGCCTATAGCCTTCCTCAAGAATTAGGCTATGAAATGCAAAAATATTTTTTCAAATCCGGCCGGTAGTTCCAGAGATTCAAACAAACAAACTTTTCAGCTCTTTATTATTAGTAGAGATATAATAATGTATCCATGGTAGCAAGACAAACGTTCTTGCTCCTTGATTGTGCATGAGCACCACTGGTCGTTTATTTTCTCCAGCTCGTCCCACTATCTTCATACGGGGTCTGTCGCGACACCTAGCCGCGTCTGGCTTATTTATTATTATAAAAAGGAACCCACACAATGTTGAAAATTATGTATTCAATAGGTATCCGTAAACAATTTAATTAAAAACTAACGATAAAACCAGCCTAAGACGTTAATTATAATGACACCCCGTCGTTTTTGCGTCGGGGGTTAAAAAAAGATTTGGCCCCAAGTTTGCCGCCCTAGGCTCCAGCCTACTCGTAAACCCGCCACTGCATTGCTTCATCAGTTTGAAAAATTCTTCTGCTCAACCACTTGAATCCGTATGTCATTTTTCTTTTAAAAATTCCATATCAAATCACAAATTGTGCTATTTGACCCCTCACTTATCAGAACGCATAGGTATGTTCACTTCTGACCTCTGTCACACGATACGAGCGGGGAACACCAAATTTCTAGGACATTGGTAGGTACAGTCAACAGCAAAAGTAGATGATCAAAATCAGAAATTCAATAGGTACTAATGAACGGAGTTCGCGTCAGAACTCTGCCACACAGCCACACAGTCTCTGCACACAGCTCAACAACAACAACAGCAACAGTTCTGCTACACAGTTCTGACGCGAACTCCGTTAATTAGTATTAAATTTCTGATTTTGATCATCTACTTTTTCTGTTGACTGTACGTACAGACGCCAGCACATCAAGTTACTACAATCTGTCAGATTTCTTTAATAGATTTTCGACTTTATTGCTAAAACATAAGGTTCAAGGTTGATTGGGAAAATCTGACAGTTTCGGGTAGGTTGACCTGCTGGCGTCCGTACATTATCCCCCAGTAATGCATACGTCAGACTTTATCTTATCTAGCTATTCTTATTGCTTATTTACTGAATTTAACTAACAAAGCGGTATTTTTAAACTAATATTATATGGAGAATTTGTATGTTTGTTTGTTAAAAGAGACTGTGACCTCGGAGTTTGTTTCGGCCTTTCTTCTCAGAGTAGTCAGATAGGAAACGCCGACTTCATCTAGTTTAAAAAAAAAAACATGATTGACGTGTAAAAGTGTTTGTACAAACCTACTTACAAAAATAAAATCATTTCATTTCATTTACCATTTCGTGTTAAAACGGCTAAAACGGATTTGGATGAAATTTGGCACATGGGTCCAGGTCATGGTCTACCCGACCATGACCTGGACTGAACTTATTATTCTGATATTCCCACGGGATCGAGAGTCATGCGGGTGAAACCGTGTGGCGCAGCTCGTAACTAATAAAATTCACACATATCGCGGCTCAAAACTTGAACATAAAGCATTTAAGGGCCCCTTTTCCCGAAACTTTAGGCATTTTACGCGCTGAGTCGGCTTGCGCCCGCGTTGCACAGGAGCCGTCGCGGTATGAACTCCGGTGACCTATGGCGGCGGACGAGCACGCCACAGTACAAATAAATCAGTAGTACAAATATTACACTAGTTTACAAATTTTTATTTTTTTTCGTTCACAGGACAAAACCGTTGGATTTGTTTTGTGACTACCTTCTAATCAGTAAAAATAAATGTAAAATGTTTTTATCAAGTCTGGTTTTTTTATAACACTCACAAGAAGTTTTGGCTTAATCTGGTTACGTAGTGATCAATTAATTATTGTCTTAAACTCAAAAAGGAAACATTTAATGAAATTCTATTTTTACCGACTTCACAAAAAGGAGGAGGTACTATGTTCGGGTGATTGTATGTTTTTTTTTTTTTGTATGTTTGTTCATCGAATACTCCGCCAATTGTCGACGGATTTTCAAAATTCTTTTTTTTGTTCGAAAGTAGATAGTTCTGAGGTGGTCCCATTGTCACCAAGTTAGGATCTGATGATGGGATCTTATAGAAATCGAGGGCAACCCTCAAATTTTATAGGCTCACTTATTGTTTTTCGCATATTTTATGAAGTATCTTGTGTATTTGTGTATGGTTGTCACCATCTCAGGTAGCTGGGCTGATGATGGAAGCTACAACTCCTTAACAGTAAGAAGTTACTCGACCAGGCAAGGACTGTTTTAGTAAATTGTTTTGATGTTTGATAGGGCATTTGCCACATTTGGTCTCATGATCATCAAGTCATGACCTGATGCTGCAGTCAGGATAGTCTGCAGAGTACCTAACTTCTCGACAAGTAACAGCAGATATATCGTGTTTAGGCTCATTGAAAAGGGCTCGATGTGTGGATAAACGTACTGTTATTGAGAAACACCGAAGACCGGATGCTGAAGCCAGGAGCATCAGAAAAAGTACAAACCTTGAAATTACAGCACCGTACTCGTATTTGGGCTCATTTTAAACAGGACTAATTTTAAGTTCAATGCAATGTTGACATAAGTCTGGCCTGATGCTGCAGCCAGGATTATCAGCATCTAGTCTAAAAACTAATAAAAGGAGAACTCCTCAACAATTAACGTCCCTGCATCGAGAAAAGGAATATTTTATAAAAAGGCGATGGGCAAGTTGACATTATTCTATTGTAACTTAGGTAAATTATAAATAGACCCACTAAAAAGCGAGAAATAAAAACTTTTTAACAAAAAAAAAACCGACTTCCAAAAAAAAACACTGCAAACTGAAAAATAACTTTAATTTCGGAAGTCGGTGGCAAAAACTAAAATACTGATCCCTAAGACACCGACTTCCGAAATTAAAGTTATTTTTCAGTTTGTAGTGTTTTTTGTTGAAAATGTTTTTCAGACAGTGCAAATTAGATCATAACATTTTTTGTTTTATTTACAAGAAAAATATGTAGTAAAAAAAACAGATCGGTTACAGAAGCTATAAAAATGGATGCACTACTTTATTTAACTTCAACTTTCAGTAGCAAATTTTAATAAAAAGGGAGCAAGTAGCAAGTAGAGGAGGAGGAGGGGGGGGGGAGTAGTATTTAGATTGTCAATTTTGTGGCAAGACCTAACAAATCACGAAACTAGCTGTTATTTTTGCCTAACTAAATATGTAGCCTTTAAAAACCAGAACAAGTGGTGTTACATACAATATAATGATGACCCATGGGTCAAAGAGTGTGGTACTTAAGATAGAAACACGTTTGTATGATACAACTACATACAGAAAGCATGGCTAATAGAAATCTCTATTCCTAGACAGCTCGTTTCGCCGAAAACTTTGTTGATAGAAAACATTGTTCGTAGATATCTCGGTTCATAAGAAGCACTTTTGACAGAGATCTCTGTTCATAGATAGCATTTCTTGTCGGAAACTTTGTTCATAGAAACCACTGTTTCACCTTGGTTCACAGAAAGCACCTTTGGTTCACGGAAACCAATTAGATCATTATTTTTTAAGTAAGCTGTATTCCTATTCACTCGCTCTTGCATCCTATGTCGACGGAGCCCCGCTTGGCGGGGCTCCTATTTCTGTGTAAAGGGTTTAAAGTAACCAAACCGAACCTCGGGGTGCCCTTCGCTCGCTCTTGCATCCTATGTTGCGCTTTTTTAACCAAGGGAAACAGTGGTTTCTATGAACAAAGTTTACGGCAAGAAGTGCTATCTATGAACAGAGATCTCTGTCAACAGTCCTTCCTATGAACCGTGATATCTACGGACAATGTTGTCTATCAACAAAGTTTTCGGCGAAGCGTGCTGTCTAGGAATAGAGATTTCTATTAGCTGTGCTATCTGTATGTAGTCGTATCGTACAAGCGTGTTTCTATCTTAGGTTCCACACCGTGGGTCAAATCCTATGCTACATTCGAAAAGAATGCCTTACCCGATGTTGCCTAGTAGTTTCAGTCAATAAAACGAAGCAAAACCCACAGAATTGGAGACAGAACCTAAGACCCCATTTCGAGCCAGATGTAGGTATGATTTTGATATCGAAGGATCTGAATTGAAGGATGGCAAAGTCAAAGTCAAAGTCAAGATTTCTGGTATAAAAAAAAGTTAGCAGATTACTGTTGGTCTAATTTAAGAGATACTGATACAAATCTGAATTAAAACAGAGTAAAATTTGCAATATGTAATACTTTCACTAAATGATAATCTTAAAATTAACAAAAAAAAAGTAAAAATTTTGAAAACTAGACGATCTAAATTTTTTCCACTTCAGAATCTCATTAAGCATTTTATCCTCTATGCAAACACATGGTTTTCATCTCATGAACAAAAACGCTGTAAACTAGTGTTATTGGCGTTGGCGACAGACACATAAATTCATAAGATTTAACGTGGGAGATAAAAAATTAAATTAAAAATTTAAAAAACCCCCGACAAAAATAAAATTAAGGAATCCCTACAAAAAGCACGAAATAAAAAATCACACACACACACACGTTAAACTTAGAACACCCCGTCGTTTTTGCGTCGGGGGTTAAAAATTAGATAGGAAGCATTGTATAGTGTTTCTTAAGTTCGTGGTTCTCTTTGTGCTCTTTTTGAAGGTTTCACTTCTACCACGTGTGAATTGCACACATGTTTTTTTTCATACACTTTCAAATTTCCACGCGAACGAAGTCGCGGGCAACAGCTAGTAAATAAATAAATATCGTTGGCTTGTGTCGTGGACACCAGGTAGTTGATATAATAAATATATACTTTTTTTGTAAATACATAGGTACCTACTTCTTATGTACAAACATCCATGACTCAGAAACAAAATAATGTCCATGCTCATCACACAAACATTTGCCTCTACCGAGATTCGAACCCGGACCCTAAGATCGTAAGGCGGCCTCACTACCGCTGCGCCATTCAGATCGTCAGTTTATGTAAAAATATGTAAAGGTGAATGTTTCCATTAAAAATATTAAAGATTTAAAACTCTAGTCATACTGACTTCGCTAGTCTGTGTAGAGAACCACAAGTTTTCTTCACTTCAGATGCCCTTTTTTTCTTAATTTTGTTTTTTTTATTTGCCATTTTAATTACTTCTAATACAACACGTTTTTACTCAGGTAAGTAGGCACTATTACGCGCGCGAAGACGATAATGTGGTTGCGAGCAAAAATTGCATAGGTCCTCCCTCGATGACGTCCGGCAGGACACTGGCGGACTGGCGCGGTGCGCGCGAGTCGTTTTTCACGCATTTATTTTATATGGAAAAAAATAAGTGCCATATTAAAAATCTATCCAATAATATCCCTGTTAAACCTGATTAGTAAATGAAATGTAAAATTTTCATAAAAATTGCGTTCCCCCAAGTCTCATACAACTTAAAATCCTTTCAAAATCGACTTTACTTCTGATTTTTCTTTTGTCGAGCAAAATGTTAAATATTGTGTTTTTAACCAAAAAAGTCACTAGATTAAACATGTATCTGTACTATATATTTTTTTGCGAATTTAAATATGGTGATTTCTATGAAAACAACTCGATCTAGAAACGTAAATTTCGGAAAAGGGGCCCTTAATTAGGAGTTACGAATATCCGGTCACGGTAACCAATACCCGGCTAATTGCTGCTGCTTTTAGAATAAATTGCGAAAATAATTATCATAAAATCACGAATTTCATAGAATCGATTAAACAAATAAAACGCACACATTAGTCATATGCTTATTATATTTACAGTGTCTTTAATAAAATAAACTTATACTAACATAATAGTAATTATCACTCATTATATCATTTTTTTATAGTACGAGGCCATTCAAATGACACATCAAGTTTAAAAAAGTTCGGCTTCGTAGAACGTCGTCTCTATGACTTATACAGGGACAGTGTCTTTCTTGAGATCAATGTGTCATATTTATGGCCGGATACTGTAATATGTATTATTGTTTTTGATGAAGTTTAAGGGAAACTGAGAAGCCCGGGCGGTGGCTCCGGTGGCAGGAAGTTTGGTAATGATACATTGGGTTCTGTGGACAAATAAATAACGCTTTAGGTAACTATAGCCGTATCAGGAGTTTAAAATGTTTCAGGGCCCGTTTCAGCGGTTTGTCTTTTCTAAGCTAATAACGTAGAACTGGTGGATGCAAAGGTTCACAGCTTGGCTCATTGCCGCAAGGTTACCTGCTTGTCGGTCTTCTACAGATTGTACTTCGGTGAATGTGCCCAAGAACTCCACGACCTCATTCCACCGGCCCCTTTCTACCTTCGGACATCCAGACGCACTGCAAGTTACCATCCCTGCCTAGTTGCTATTCCACCAATTCGCACGAAGCGTTTTTAAATGTCCTTTAGAATGCGCACAGCAAAAGAGTGGAACTCTCTACCTGCGTCTGTGTTTCCGAGCGCATACATCCCGAATCTCTTCAAAGTAAGAGTGAACAGGCTTCTTCTGGGTAAGCTCACTCTATCGTCGACTTTGTCTTTGTCACCTCTGACCTAGACTAGAGTCAAGAGCAAACCCATTTCAAATAAAATAAAAATATAACCATAGTCAGCCTATAATGTTCCCACTGCTGGGACACAAGCCCCCTCTCTTCGAAAGGGAGTGGGCTGTAATCTACCGCGCGGGCCCAGTGCAGGTTGGTAGATGTCACATGTCTTCGAATTCTTTGATTCTAGGACATGCCGGTTTCCTCAAGTTGTTTTCCTTCACCGTTTTTAGAGGAGTGGTGATGAAATAATTTACACAAAGTAAAGCGCCTGCCTGGATTCGAACCCACGACCTACAACTCGTAAGTCGGGGCCGATACCACCACTCCGCTTAATATAAGGTACCACTAAAATGAAACCCCATGAAGGGAAACCTGACCTAAAATAGTCAATCCGTAGTTAACAAGCATGGTTATCAATGCCCGTCATTGGATTCTTCTCGGCATGAGCTTTCCCGGAAGTTAGAATAAATACAGACGGTATTATTGTGGATATTAAGTAGGATTAAGACTCCTCTCCTAGAGCTATCATCAGTTCAAATCGATCACACACAAAATTAACTATGTATTAATAAAATGAAAACTTTATTACCACTAACCCATTTTCTGGGGCATCGCGAACGGAGGCGTCGACATCATAGACTTGATGCCTTGTTGCTGCAACATCTGAGGCTGTTGCTGTAACATCTGATGAGGTTGCTGCATCATCTGAGGCTGTTGCTGTAACATCTGAGAAGGTTGCTGCAACATATTCGGTGCCTGTTGTTGCAATATCTGTGGTTGCTGCAGCATATTTGGGGGCTGTTGCATCATGTTAGGCTGTTGCAACATATTAGGCTGTTGCATGATGTTAGGAGCTTGCAGCATGTTGGGCGGCTGCATCATCATCAGCTGCGCCTGCACGGCGAGGCGCATGTTGGGCGGCGGCGAGCCGGGCGGCGCCGGGGGCGGAGGCAGTGCGTCCCACAGCGGCACGTGGTCCGCGTGCGTGGCCGGGCAGGGCCACGCGCAGCCATGGCGACGGGGCTTCTTCTTCTGGAAATAAAAGTAGAAGTGAGCCAAGTGTTCAATAACAAATCTCAATTTTATGAAGGACGCATAAGCATAATAAGCCTATGTTCCCACTGCTGGGACACAGGCTTCCTCTCGGTGAAAGGGAGTGGGCCGTAATCCAGCACGCGAACCCAGTGCGGATTGGAAGATGTCCCATGTCTTCGTTTTTTTTTTTGGTTCTTGGACATGCCGATTTCCTCACGTTGTTTTCCTTCACCGTTTGAGAGCAGTAGTGATGAAATAATTTACACAAAGTAAAGCGTCTGTCTGGATCCGAACGTACGACCTACAACTCGTATGTCGCAGCCGTTACCACTTGGCAGGACGATGAGCATGCAACACACTTGTCCAGGTCGACACATTCGATTCGGCAGTATTTTTTGAACAACAAATCTGACGTGAAGCAATTACTATACATTGTTTGGCTTTTATAGCATAGATCTGGTCGATAGGAAAGCTCCGAATCTACCCTCACTGAATCATGTCCCTAATATTTAGGTTGGTTAGGACTAAAACCGGTTAAGTTCTTGACACGGACAAAAAAATAACATAAAAAATCGTGCGCGGGCGGTGGTCCCCAGCACACAAAGGTTACGCGTTCGCGTAAGTTACGCAATACTCGTACGTATACACACATTCGTATATAACAAAAAGAGAGAGAGAGAGTCGCATGAACTGTACCAAAGAACTTCCAAAAAAAACGATGAAAACCACTAACCACTGTCAGTGAAATTAAACATCAAGTGGAATACAGAAAAATATTCAACATCTTTTAACCTTTTGAACGCCAGAGCATAAAAGCACGCGCGTGCCCTCCACGCCAAGCCACAATTTTAAATATTTAAGGTATACAAATAAAAACACACAAAAGTAATGATTTAATTGTTTATTTCGTGATAAAGTGCACCGCATTTTTTGTCACATATTTGTGTCGCTCGTAATAGGATAGGCGACACACGATTGGCGTACAGGGCACGCGCTTGCTTGTCAAGTATATGTGACAATGGCGTTCAAAAGGTTAATGATACCTTTCAAAATTTGTAGGCTCTTATTATATTTAGTACTCATATTAATTACAGACTTGTTTAGTCGACATATATAAGTCACCTTTTTAACAGGCGGTTCTTCCACGTCGGAGTCTTGGCCAGGTTTGTAGCCGTCGGCGAAGCTCACGCGTTTCGCGCCACGACTCTCAGGGACCGCTTTACTGCAAACACATAAACATTACAACATAAAGTACAAATAAATATGTTCGCGCTCTGCAGTGACCAACATAGGCTAAACATAATAAATAAATAAATAATATATAATAACCAGCAGCGCCCCGCGGTTTCACCCGCACAAGTTTCGATCCCGTGGGAATATCGGGATAAAAACTATCCTATGTCCTTTCCCGGGAGTCAAACTATATCTATACCAAATTTCATCTGAATCGGTTAAGCGGTTTAAGCGTAAAGAGGTAACAGACAGACAGACACACTTTCGGATTTATAATATTAGTATGGATATGAATTTATTTAATACTAGCTGCGCACAGCGGTTTCACCCGCATAAGTCTTTATCCCGTGAATATCGGGATAAAAAGTATCCTATATCCTAATCCAGGCCATGGTCTACCGATGTGCCAAATTTTATCCAAATCCGTTCATCCGTTTTAGCGTGAAAAAAAAACAAACAAACAAAAAATCAAATCTTCAATCTCAATCTTTATAATCTGGGGGCACGGCAGTGCCCCCGCCAAGTCGAGCAAAAAGCGGCACGGCCGTACCATCCTTTTCTCGAAGCAGTTCAGGCCATTTTCGACCCCCTATAACTTCGTTGTGGATAAAACTAGAGACCTGAATTTTCAGTAATATTAGTTTACACTTACATGATCAATATTCCTTTCTCCGGGCCGTCTTTATCGGCGTCTACCTCATCAGCATCTTTAGCGACGTCACCGAGAACTGTTAACATTAAAAAATGATATGTATTTTATCTAAATCATAGCAATAACTTTAACTGAATGAATTTAGGAAAGGCCATTAAAAAAAACGTGGCGAGGACGAAACGAGGCGTGCAATTGGAGAGGCTTATGTCCAGCAGTGGACTTCTGTATGATGATCATTAAAAAAACGTCCAAAAGTTTTACAAAACATAACCTACAAAAGTTTTGATAACGTCATAGGTGGTCATAGGTAAATCAATTTTAAAAGCAAAAGAGTTTTTATACCTGTCAGTTATATATTTATTTAAATGAGGTCTTATTTCAAAGTAAATTATTTTATTCTAATAAAGTTAATTCACTCGGGTTTAAATAAACATTACCGCATTTATTATAAGCCAAGTGCGTGTCGTGCCTACGTACATTGAAGGGTTCCGTAGGCGTGATGAATATTTACGCATGCACAATATTGATTTTATCGACAGCAAAAATAAGTTTGTATTTCATACTATTTTTGAATAAAACTGTGAAAAACAAAGTTATGTCTGCGGTTGTAACCGAAAATATCCCATATCTCAAAAGCTATACGACATATCTTCTTCAACACAATTTTAATTGAAGTTGTTTTTTCTACCAGCTTCGGAAAGTTAGAGGGGACATTTTTTGAGGCTTTGGAAGCCGCATATTTCGCCAACTATTGGCACAAATAATGAAAAAGTCACTTAAAACATAATCTTTTTAATTTTGGGATCCAACAATATTTATTTTATTTTCACCGAATTTTGTATTTCATTACACCATTGTTTAGCAATTTATAGAATGCACCTCCCGTACAAATTACATTGATATATAGCTCCAAGTCTCCGAGTAAAAGAGTTAGAGTCTTGTCCGTCTGTCCGTATGTCACCCAGTCATGGCATACGGACAGACGACAGGACTAAATTATAAGGGTCTCGTTTTTGCCATTGGCTACAGAACCCTAAAAACGTTTTTCTTTACACATGGTTTCTTTAAACCTTTAAACCATCGAGCCGGATCTTGCAATAAGAACCTAACTGTCGTCGAAAGCTTGAAATACAGAAACTATATCGAAGGTCCGCAGCCTGGCCCTCGGACTTAGGGCTTATTCAATACTAGCTCTGCCCGCGACTTCATTCGCGTGCAAATTCGCACCCACAATACAGGAGAAATTCCTAGTGCGGGGCAACGTTTAAAAAAAAAATAGATTTCATTGTTTTTCTCGTATCAATCAATCAGTTTATAGAGGTATGAGGAACAGGGTGTAAAGTTCACACATCCTCCATAGAAAAGGGAGGATCCTCCGACCAGACGGGTGTTTGTGTCCGGCGGACAACTGCCCATGATTCATGTCGGGCCGTTGTATACGCGGTAAACTTTGCTTGCGAGATGCAGGATTTTGCGTGACGTCAGAATGACGCGTAGTTCGCATGTGGCGTTGTAGATACCGCTACAAGTTCACTGCTGGATATAGGCTTCTCCGAAGTTGTCACAAACCTTCCGCATCTAGTCTGCACATCCCTCTTTGGCCCGGTTTACACGGTGATGATCAGAATTCACTTTATGATTCTGAACGCACCTGCTTCGAAGTTTTTAGTCGGTTATTAAAAAAAAAATTGGCTGTTCCATACATTTTGACCGCGTAGGTAATATGAAACAGTAGATTTTTTTTGATAACCGACGTATAATATCTACGTCTAGAATGATGCGCTGAATTCATGGTTACAGTTTGTGCGTTGACCCTGTACTTTTTTGTAAAATTTGGGATCACGTGACAGTTTCATACTGTATTATTTTGTTTTTAACCGTATGAAAGGAGGCTCTAACACGTACGGGCGACAAAAAAATAACATAATAACATTTTGTTTTCGACAATCACAAAACTAATCACCTATAAAGTTACAAAACTAACTAAATACGAAACGAAAATGCGAAACGAGTATTTTCAATTTTATTATAGTTCGAATTTAAGTTGCATTTATTCCACGAGTTTGGTTCCGCTCACGGAGGAATCTTGGTTTACCGTAGAATATCGTACAGGACTGCATCGTGTAAACGGCCTCTTTCCTTAGATTTAACTTACCGGTAGTCCTTAACGCCTGATCGATCCTTTGATCCAGCGTGCTAGTATGTATAGCTTCTCCATTCTCCACGGCGGTCGCGGGTTCGATGTCGGTGTTGAAACAGTCGCCGTACTGCAGCCGATCCGACGCGCCATACATGTCTTCATACGCTTCATCGTAGCTTCTGAACATGGGAGGACAATTTTGTGAGGTTCATGTGTGTATAAAGACGGTGAGGTAGTAATAAAGTGCACAGGAAACATTTTGGGCAAAAACTACTGTAAGTAGCTTATTGTCTTTATGAGAACGTTTTACTAAAATCAAACCTCGTGGGGAACCGACATGATCCTTACCGCTGTCTCAAAAGCAACAGGAGGGTGGAAGCAGTGTCCGTCCGCTTACTTTTAAGCGATTATATTCCATAATCAGCCTATAATGTTCCCACTGCTGGGACACAGGCCTCCTCTCGGTGAGAGGGAGTGGGCCGTAATCCACCTCGCGGGCCCAGTGCGGATTGGCAGATGTCACATGTCTTCGAATTTTTGGTTCTAGGACATGCCGGTTTCCTCACGATGTTTTCCTTCACCGTTTTGAGAGCAGTGGTGATGAAATAATTTACACAAAGTAAAGCGCCTGTCTGGGTTCGAACCTACGACCTACAACTCGTAAGTCGCGGCCGTTACCACTTGGCCACCACTGCTCCACAAAACTTTACAAATACAGTTTACTTTGTAAAAAAAGAAAGAAAGAGAATTGAGAAACCTCCTCCTTTTTTTAAGTCGGTTAAAAATACGTTTATTTGCGGTAAACATGACGCAATAAAGAACTAAACACAAAAAAAAAAAATAAGAAAGAGATGGGGGAAACATGCGTCACATCCACGCAAAACGGCTATCGCTCAGCATTATGCTGCGACCCTATGCAAGACAGAGCCCCAGCGCTGGTTGTCAGCGACTGCCGGCGCCGACGTAATGACGTCGTGTAAATCTTACAAGTGTCTGTGCCACAAAACTCTAAACCAAATTATTGTAACGGAAAAACCTTAGAAATATGTAAATTGTAGTGACAATTCACATACATAGGTACCCTCTTTATACATAGTTTCATGGTTTGTGTTAAACTTTTAAAAATGCGAAAGAATTGCAAATTGTAACATACTTAAACATATTTGTAATTTATGTGTTACACAATTTTTTCTACAATTTAACAACGTTGTAGAATTGTAGAATTAATTTCTATGAAGAAGTAACGCAGAACAAAATTTAGAGCACGGAATTTGTTTTGGTCTAGATAATGATAAAGTGATGGTGAACATACCCTGAGCTGTTGTTCTCGCTTCTATTGGCGATGGTCTGTATCTGGTACACTGGCTCCTCACTGCGGAGCGAATAGTCATCACCTCCTGTCAGCACTATGTTCACTTCGCCTGGCTTTAGACCTGGAGACAAGACTGATAATATCAAGAAATAGTTAACCTTTTGACCGCCACAGTCATGCAAAGATGACAAACCAAAATGTGCCCAGCACGCCACGGTTCGACTACATGACAGACTTTGACGTCGAGGGCACGTTTTTGATTTTTTGACGTGTGGCGGTCAAAAGGTAATTACATACATACAATTTCGAAACCCACTTATACTTCCTACTAATACTTTGGACCTATTCTAGTTTAGTAAGTAATATATTCAAGCGGAGGGCAATTGCGGAACCCATTATCAATCGGAATCGGTTTCATTTTGACAGTTCAACAACATTCATTGCGCCATTTACGTGTTGAGCAGACTAATTTTTGGAACTTATGAAGCAATGGATTAGCAATTTGCTTCAAAATGATTCCGATTACGATTGATGGTGTGTTACACAATTTGGGTGCTGGGACATCTAATTATACAGAGTGGCATCGAGGCGCAAGCGCAACCTGTTACCAAGAATTCAGTACATGATTCTGAACGCCCCTGCGTTGAAATCTTTCGGCGGTTATTAATTTCTACGCTAGGAGTCTAGAAACATGTGCCGAATTCATGGTTACACTTTGCGCGTCGATGCCACACTGTATACATATTGTAAAACATTTTAATTTTTTCTATTTATATACAACATTATTTTTAGTATAATTATGCGAAACCCGAAACACGTTTTTATGTAAAGAATCTATGTACAAAATTTCAAAACTGTATCATGAAAAACCACAAAGTTATAGGCTTGTTAAGTTACCTGTTTGTCCGTACAAAAACATGCTCACCCGCGCCGCGCCGTCTTGCGCTCATTGATAATAGTACCTAGGTACCTAACCGTTCGGGACGGAGATTGGATAACCTACTTAGTGTCCCTCGGTGTCCAACTTTTAACCTTTTTAAATATTTTTGGGACAAAATATAACATGGGGTAATAATAGGCTATTTGACAATGTAAAAAATAAGGTCATAATTATTGACACTCGTATAGATTATCGCTTTTAAAATCGATTTGCATTAATTTTACTACAAAACAATGTATTATTTATAAAAAAAATCTCGAAAAAACTTCATCTTTTTAAATCTGGCGCCACGTAATCCAAAACGGTCTGGATTGGCTGAACTTAAGATGACGTCATGATGTAGTAAATTTCTGTCTATCGTTGACAGAACAGATGACTTTTGTCTAGTATCTCGACCGTTTCAACGTTTGTTTACGGGAATCGTGACGTCACGACGCCATATTGTTAAAGATAGCGTTTGGGCGGCTTATTTAAACAGTACATTTTTATTTACAATTTTTTAAAAGAAATACATTATGCAATTTGAAGTAATAGGTTTTTCTGGGCTCGTTAGACACCATTAAATAATCTGAGATGTTTATCAGAAACCAGTCAAATAGCCTATTATTGGAATCGATTCAGTTACTTATTCTGAACAAATTATCATATCATATCATTTATTTGCATTCCACAATGTAAAAAGATGTTGTTAACAAGGCTTAAGAGCTAAGGAATCATTGTAGACCCTGTTAGGGCACAGCAAAAGGTGTTGTTTTATACAAAACAAAACAAATCATAATAACAAAAATAAAGAATCGTGGAAAGTTAAATATACACATTGTTTACATGACAACTAAAATGTTTAAGAGTTAAAAACGAAAAACAATAAAATATTATTTCTATAGTTAGCTTAGAAGTAGTTATTTCTTAAAATACTATTTTTACATTTTATATTATGTTTAAGTAATTTTTCAAACATTATTCATGAAAATATTATAACTATTTGGTTAAAGCTTAAGAATTATAGATATAAATGATATTAGATAATTAGGTACGTGTATCACAATTTGAGACAAGTAGGTAGGTACTTAGTTCTGTAAAATATTTTTTTTTTATTATTATTTACTATACTTATATTATTCACCTACAACTATACAATTAAGATAATATAACTTATATAACATTTACATTCACCTTTAAAACTATACAATTATTATGATAATATGACTACATTATATTCAGGTTTCGCATATACTAAAAATAACGTTGTATGTTGCAAACTATAATAAACTTTATGTTTGAGTGTTAAGGTTTATAATCAAGTTAAATGCAATCGCGGCCACTTGAGCAATGTGTTTTTGTTCCTAATCATTAATTTAGTGTTATTGTTGACCGGAGCCTTACCCCATCTAGAAGGTCGGTGGTTACTGCTTGGTACTGGTGTGGTGGGCTCGTCCCCTGCTCGCCAGTCGCACTTGATCTCGCCCCTTGATCTCGTTCGTACTACGGTTTCAATTTTTTGTGAAACTTGAGACACGAAGAATGGGTCTACGTCGGTGGATGGCGTGGGCAGGGAAGACTGGTAGAGAAAAATATAGGCTTTAAATGTTGTATCGATATAACTGATTGAACGTGGAACAAAGTTATTGAGGTTCGATCGACTATCTTCCAACAACGTACTAATTTAACTAACGGTCATTAAGAAATATCACCATTAATATCATCTGACTTGGATAACAAGCAGATTGAAATATTGTTTTATCTCTAGGTAGAAGGCTGTATTTAATTCTGAAAGAAGAGGCGTTTTAACTTGTTTACATCGAAAATAAACAAGCTGGTTTTATTGTACGAAAAGTAAAAACATTCACGGGCCTTGCCGACTTTGGTCTTCAGCTTACTGGTTGGTGCTTTTTGGTATCGAAATCGTTTCGAAAAAAGCAATCTAACAATTACATTTCCAGTCTCATGCATTGCCGGACAAAGACCATTTCGCTTTTGAGGCAAAGAATTGAGAAAGGTTTATAAAATAAAATTGTGTTGTTTATAAAACCTTGGAAAGCTAAAAGATTTTGCTCAATTACATTTCAATCTCCAAAAAAGTATAAGAATCCATAGACAAACCCACCAACCTGCTTAGCCACATCACTCTGATACGCCATAGCCAACTGCTCATACATCTCATAGTTCCCCTGCTCATACTCCTGGAACTTATCCTCCTCATCCTTCTGGTAGTTGTGGCTGGCGCTAATGACGTCATTGAAGCTGTAATTGGAGTTCTGCGACGAGGGTCGAAGGTGGCTGTCGTCTTTCTCGTAAGGAATGTCTTTGCTGGTGGTAGATTCTTGGGAAGAACACTGGGATAGGTTGGATTCTTCGGGTAAGGAGGTTAATTGTGGTGGTCGGTGTTCTGGAGGTTCCTGTGGATTTTATATTTTTTTTAGTTGGCATTTGTTTTTTAAACAGGATGAAATTGAATAGGTGCGACAAATAAAAAAATCTTATTCAACGCGTTATTAAGTAAATTTAGAGCATGTCATTAAGAATTAAGAAGGGATTACATACTAAGTACATGCGCGAAGGCGAGCGATTTGGCAACGTTGTCGCGCCCTTTTTTTCGTTCTAAGGAGCTCAACGATTCGACGAACAATACCAAAGAAAGGACATTTGGGTAGGCCGCATAAATTACTCAAACTGCCAGACCGTGAAAAAAATACTAAGGGTGTTACCACACCAATCGATCGATCGTCGATCCATGCAATCGATCGATGGTAGAATGGATTAGTCGACGTCGATCGATAGTTTCTACCACACCAATCGATCGATAGTCGATAGATGCCATCGATCGATGGTAGAATGGATTAGTCGACGTCGATCGATAGTTTCTACCAGACCACTGTTTAAAATGTCATTTGCAGAATGTAAGCGATCTTTGGCTTTAAAAAATGGTCGCATCCAGAGTGTTCTGCGTTTGTGTCTCCGTAATAATAGTACGAGCAAAATCGTGCTGGCCAACAACAACGCGTACTCTTGTGAATATCTACATTTCGAAAGAAACTGATGGAATATAACCGGGGTGAATCGATCTACGTCGATCGATGCCGTCGACCGATGCCATCGACCGGCAATCGATCGATTGGTTAGTCGACCGGTATCCGTCGATCAATTAAAGCTACCACACCAATCGATCAACGTCGACCGATGTCGATCGATTACATCGATCGACGATCGATCGATTGGTGTGGTAACACCCTAACAGAACAGAGAGAATAATAATATATATATATATATAATGTAAAATGACCCACATCGTCTTCACATTCACAATGAAAAAATAATATAATACTTTACAAAGTAAGCAAATGTCATTTTTTTTTTTTTTAAATTCAGCAATGTCAATGTGTATATAAAAAAGAAAAAAATCATTCAAAATGCAGAAATTGGAAGCAGCTCAATCTTAAATTCTAAAATCGACCTTATCATCATGTCGTAATGACATGAGAATAAGGTTGATTTCAGACGAGGTAGGCTCGCAAAAAGACTGCTGTTTTGTCAACTTGAAATAACGCTTATTTGGGTAGTATTAATTCAGGTGTAGGCTACACGTGCTGATTCATGCATTATAAGCCCAATGGCGAAAAATTTAAATAAAACAGGTACGTACTTTGTCTGAAGGAGGTGATTCAGGTAGTGAAGGTACAGGTTTGTTTATATCAACCTGCTTTGTCAGAGGGCTGGGATCCGGGATCGTCTGAGGAACCGGGATGTCTTTTTATTTTTTTTATGATGTTTGTGAACAGTATTAGTAGAGCTGGATTCATTCTTTTACTCTTTTACTCCGAGACCAAACCTAAAATCTCGAAAAAAAAAACAGCTGTTCCCTACATTTTGACGAGTTATACGAACATAAATGTAGGGTAATGCTGATTTTTTTTTCGCGATTTCAGGTTCGGTCCCATAGTAAAAGTTGTACATAATGATGAGTACAATAACCTCTAAAAAGGTTGTTAATGTTTTACCAATAACCCTGTATATATGAAAATTATGTGAAGCTACTAATAGTAAATACGTAAGGAGATCATTCATTTTGGGCTAAATTATGAAAGTGGCCGAACAATGAAAAAGTGATATTTCGAAGTCATGTAACTTTGCGGAGAATGACCTTACAGGTTTGGTCCCATAGTTATGAATGAAGAAAAAAAAGTATTCTTTCGGAATACAACTTTTTTTTGTTTGGCACATTCACATTTAGGCAATAAATGTATGCCCGGTGAATTATGTCCCTTGATACGGATTAGATGACGCTGTAACGCATCAAGACACACAAAAAAAATTGAATTCAGCTAAAAAAAATGTGACTTACATAAGTGGAAAGAAAAGTGTTATACAGATATTTCGGGTTACAGTGATCTTTGAATGAGGTGGTTTTAATTGTAATGCCCCAAATCATAAATACGAGTAGTTGTAATTTGTTGAATATTGAATCTAATAATACTCCAGTTTTAAAAACGATATGAAATGCTACTTTAAAAGAAGATCTGAAACGAAAATAAATAACCCACCAGCTGCCGCCACAAAACATGATTTTTTTCCAAATGTTTATTTATTGAAGTGAAAACTTCTTCAGGAGCACTTTGCGCTCATTCTGAACAGTGAACCGAAACTGAACCGTCACCCTCGAGTCGGTGACGCAGAATCGAGTATACTCGACTCCAGTCGGTCGGTGACGCTGAGTCGAGTATACTCGCCTCCAGTCGGTCGGTGACGCTGAACCGAGTATACTCGACTCCAGTCGGTCGGTGACGCTGAATCGAGTATACTCGGCTCTAGTCGGTTGGTGACGCTGAATCGAGTATACTCGGTTGCAGTCGTAAGTTTTCACTTCAAACACCCTGTTTTTATTGTTTGTTCTATTTTTTTTTAGTATAAGCAAGCCCTATATAACCATAACCATAATCAGCCTATAACGTTCCCACTGCTGGGACACAGGCCTCCTCTCGGTGAGAGGGAGTGGGCCGTAATCCACCACGCGGGCCCAGTGCGGATTGGTAGATGTCACATGTCTTCGAATTTTTGGTTCTAGGACATGCCCTATATAAAATAAATATAAATACGTACTTTATCTATAACTGTCGAGAGTGTAGTGTTGTCAGGTAGTTCGTGAGCTGCCATCTGCTCTGTGTCGCTGTGTTGTTCTGTCTGTACCATAACGGGTAGCGGGATCTCCTAATGAAGGATTTATGTAATGTTATGTTTGTTAATGTTGTTGTGTTATTTTTCAGAATCAACATCCACATCACAACTTGCTATCACATCAAGGACATACAGACGCTCACCCATACATTCAGCACATGATTCTACACCCCCTAGCGTAGAAAGTTTTCATCTGTTAAAAAAAATATTGCAAAGTCCAACACCTACTACGCGGTCAAAATGCATGGAACAGCTTTTTTTTTTTAATAACTGATGAAAATTTTCCGTTATTAAAAAAAAGAGGTTCAAAATCATATACTGAATCCTGTGAAGAATGTGAAGACGACGATTTTGGAACTATCAAAGAAATCCTAACATAGAATTTAAAAACAGTGATATTTTCAAACAAACAAAATAGTAGTAATATGCAGCCTATCGATTGTTTAAGCCTTGTGTGGATCACACGTCTCACCTAACATTAGTAAACCACCTTCCAATATATATAAATAAAAAGGTAATAAACATACTATTCAAATCCTTAGCCCGGCCTTTCCTTTGGTGTCCCCCTTTAACCCTAACAGGTGGTGTTGCCAATGTTTGACTAGCTACAGTGACGAAACTATTGGATATATTTGGTTAAATTTTTGTATGCAGACCGGGAACGTCATTAGATTATACGAAGTTTAATTTATTGTCGTATTGTCCTCTCCACCTTGTATACAAGATGGCTTGTATACAAGATGGCTTGTATACAAGCACAGTTATGGCGCTATCTGTGAGTAACAGACATAGCACGAAATTCGAAAAGAGAATTATTATTATTATTAGCCTGTGATGTCCCACTGCAGGGCAAAGGCCTCGCTACTCTCTTTCCACGGAGATTTACAGATGTCAAATTAGTTTGCCAATTTAACTTGAGTCTTTTTGTTTCACCTAATTTGACACTAAAATCTGAAATGTGAAACCTAATTTAACTAAAATGTGAAACGTGAAGATTAGATATCTTCACGTTTCACATTTTAGTTTCATCTACAACAACAACAAAACAACCAACCACTATCAACTTAGTTAAGACTAACTAACCTTAAACGACACCTCTTGCTTAATCTCCTGTACTTCCTGTACCTGTTCCTCCGTTACGTCCGGTACTTCCGGTTCATCAAACACATCCGGTACTTCCGGCGCTTTCTCCGTAGCGAACTCTCTCTCTTCAAGCTCAAAATCTGCCATTTTGACACCCTCATCTCTATTCACTATCTCTTCTACTTCCTGTTTTATATGAATATTATTATTACCAACAAAATCATTTTGTAATTCCTTCACATTTATAATCTCTCTAGGTTTTTGCCTCCTAGGTGAAAAGTCTACAAGGCTTTGATTTTTTTCATCGTCAGTTAATCTTTCGGTTTTTATATTATTTAGTATGTTAACATCGAATAATTCCTCGTTTTGTGCGGAATCAGAAGAACCCTTCTTCCGTTTTTTCTTCTTAACTTCTGTACTCTTCTTTTTCTTCTTTCTCTTCTCTGCTTCTGAGTCTGTTTCAGAAGAGCTACTGGATGTTGAAGAAGATGATGATGAGCTGCTTGAGGATTTCGCTCTGGCTTTCTTTTTCTTTTGATCCTTCTTCTTCTTTTGTATTTTCTTTTTGCGTAGCTTCTTTTCTTTCCTTCTGTTTTCTGTGGAAGGTGGTGATTTAATAAGACGGTCAGTTAAGATTTTTTTTTAAAGATAGTATCTATAGTAAGGAACAAACTTAACTTGGTACGTGTTAAACATTTTTTTTAAATAATAAAGGCTTGGTGTGACCACTATCAATATATCACAACAGACGGTAGAATGATGCCGTCGACGAAAGTACACGCTTGCCAAGAAGTAGTGTATTCTGTAAAATTCTCACCTTGAAGACTTATATGAAGTGAGCTGTCAATAGTGTCAATCCTAAAACATCAGTGGAATGACAGATGACTTCACCTAAGTTTCAACGGCGAGATTTTTACAATAAAGATCGACTGTTCTCTCGAGACTTGCAAACTCCAAATTTATAGCTTTCGGGAATCAGGCTTACACTCCTTAGCTGTACTCACAAAAAAAACTGTGTCACCGACGACGTTTTGGGTCAATAGGATCTGAAATACAGTCGTGCCAGCAACACGAAGAAGAGAAGAAGAACTTACCTTTTTCAAGATCCTCATCTTCTGATACTTGTTTCTCTTTCTTCTTTTTCTTTTGTTTTTCTTTTAGCTTCTTCAAATACTTTTTGCTTAACCGTCGACGTTTGGCCAACTTTGCTTTCGTCTTTTTGTTTTCCTGTAATAGAATCAATATTTGTTTTGTTTCATTTTATTCTTATTTTAAAATTTTGTTTTTTACTGTTTGCTCTGTAATTTCCTCGACTTTACGCCATTGACAACTTATTAACAATAAATAAACGCAAATAAAGATTTACCTAAATATGAAAGTTTGAAAGGTTCCTAAAAGGTTCATGCGAAATAAAACCGCGAACGCTAATATAATTTTTCGCAAAATATAAATTGTTCGCAAATTGGCGATTATTTTCCGCAGCGATTGAATTTCGTGGTACGCACTTAGCGTTAGTATTTCGACATTCCGATATTATCGAAGATACGAGTATGTTAGTTCTAACTTAACACATTATAGGAATAATGAGTAATAAACAGTAATGAGAAAGTAATGTCCATACCTTAGCCTTCTTCAAAGCCTTCTTTCTCTTCTTGGCGGCGTCATCACTATCAGAAACAGAAGGCGAGTGCTTCCTCTTGCGAATCTTCACCTTTTCCACTTTAACCTTTTTACTGTAACAGGAGGATCTGTTTATAAATACATCCCACCAAAAACATTTTCATGTAAATTATTGCCAATACGAGACCACATATGGCTCGCACTGTCCAAAGTTATCAGATCTCATGTAGAGCCAAGCTTCTAACTCTACAGACCAAAGCAGTTGGATTTTACAAACGGTACGTCAAGTTTTCAGAAGTTATCTTTCAACATACCTTTTCTCAACTTCTTCCTCAATATCCGACTCCTGGCTCCACCCTTCACTACTCAACTTCATTTTCTTGGCTTTCTTCTTGTCTTCTGAGTCCTTATCTGCTACCTTCTTCTTACGAGTCTCCTGTCTGACTGGTGTGGTACTGCGAGGCGTACCGGCTTTGGATTCGGTGGCCTCTGGCCATACTGCTTGCATGAACCTGAAGGAAAAAAATCTGAAATTGAATTTATAAATCTACTACTACTATACTACTTATACTTTAATTTGTAGTTTTATCCACAGATATAGATAGATCACGATCTGTATGAAAACCAAGCGTGCCATTTTGACTACCTGATATGACGTCACAAGCACTATTTAGTGATGGGAAAAGACGCCGCCGCCGCGAACGGGACCCGTCTCGCCCCACCCGCTGGCGCTAGGCCCCGGCCTAGCGCCAGCGCTCACGCTCACCCAGCTAGCAGTACCTACACAGGACTGAGCGCGAAAGTGGCGGCTTACGATTTTTGTACATAAGCTGGTGCGATTTTTGGCACGCGAATTAGTTGCTCTTGCGTTATCTAGGTGTATCTGTATTAATTAATTTGATTTCAGAATGACTAGTCAGTCAGGCGGGTAAAGTGCGACGATGGGCTAGTTGCCTGTGCCAAACTCTTTCGAACAACCCGCGACCCTGGCAGTCACGGGTCTCTCAGTATTTTTATAAGATGCGTGTTTCGATAGTGACAACACTGACAACCGTGCCTACACACGGCGAATAAACCGCAGTTTTTCACGGCAAGAAAACATGCTTGAAAAAAGGCCTTACAGCAACTATTCCAAAAAACAACAGCAACTATTCAAAAAAACAACCGCAACTATCTACAAGTCTCTTACCTACTTCCCACATACCTCTGATACTCCCTATCCAGGTATATTTCTTCACTGCGCACTGGCGTCGTAGATCTCCTCTTATCCTTAAGATGAGGGGTTTCCGTCTGACTGTCATCAGCCTCCCAGTCTGAGGACGGCACAAGGGATGGAACGGAACTGTTCTCAGTCAAGCAGTTGGCGAAACGAGGGTACCAGGTGCGGGCTTTGGGTAGTTCCACCTCTGGGATCCTGTGAAGATGTTTTACACTGAAGAGCGCTGTCTTATTTTTTAATTTAAGATATTGGTGTTTGATGAAATGAAGGCTGTTAGTTTTTTTACTTATGTAGCCATGAAGATGTCAATTTAATTAGGTAAGTAAGAAACTATAGTTTTTAGTTAACTAGAGAATTGTACAGGAAGACCGCTTAGCTCAACTCCGAGAGTTAAAAATCCAGAAAAAAAACGCCGCGTTAAAAAAGCGCCCGTGCTAAACTGGGCACGCAAATATTTGCGCTAGTTTACGTCCGGGTACCAATCTATTTGTTGAGGAGTTTAAAGCAGTATTTAAGTGGTTTTTGCATACAAGAAAGGTAATAAATGCATACTAACGCGCACTACGCCTTAAAACGGCTGAACGGATTTCGATTAAATTTGGCAAACAGATAAGACTATAACAGCGTGACTGGGACATTGACGTGCAAACTATAACCATGAATTCATCACATGATTCTAGACTTTATAGCGTAGACATTTTAGGTCGGTTATCAAAAAAATAATTTGCTATTTTATTGAAACATGCAATAACTACGCGATCAAAATGTATGGAAAAGCAATTTTTCTTTTTTTTTTTAGAAAAAACGTTGCCCCACACTAGGAATTTCTCCTTTATTGTGGGTGCGTTTACAAACATTTAAACTCACATACACAAACAGCCAGACCCGGAACAACTACTTGTAGGTCATACAAATATTTGTTCCGTGCGGGAATCGAACCCGCGACACAACGCGCAATTTTTTTAATAACCGACTAAAATTTCAACCCAGAGTGGTTCAGAATCATGTACAGAGTCCCTGATAACAGTTTGCGCGTCAACCTCCCTGCCACTCCCTACTACTTTCTATCCAGGGGGGTAATTGCGTAACACACTACCTATCAGTAGCAATGGGTTTCATTTTGACAGTTCAACAACATTCATTGCGTTATTTACGTTTCTGAGCAGACACAGTTGTCAAACATATGAAGCAATGGATTAGCAATATCCTTCAAAATGATCCAGATTGATAGTGTTACGCAATTAGGGACCTGGTAGTTGTTTAGTCCTGTGCGATGATTTCCAACCTCCACGCGGGCGAACCTGCGGGCAAAAGTGACTAATCTTTATACATGTAATCAACTCACTGGTCGCATCCATACACGCGGTCGACGAGGGTCATCTTGCAGGTCTCCAGCTCCTCATAAACAATAGCTCGATCCTTCACGCATGAGCATAGCTTGGGGTTCTCTGTGAACCAGATCTTAGGAGCTGATCGCGTCTCCCTGGAATGAAACAGTCGTTAAAAGTTCTTTACAATAGGAAAAATATTGACTATGACGACTTTTACCAATTCGTTGTCCGTTATGAACGTGACTTATTTTGCATTGTTTTTAATCGTATTTCTTTATTCCATTTTTATTAGACCAACTAAGGAAACGCTCGCCTCTCGATATCCTTAGACGGAACGGCCGCCCGACCAGGTAACATACATTTTTTCCATCATCCTTTATAATTCACATAATTTCAACTTATTGGCTAAACGTCAGTCATTTTCAAAGTAATTTTAACGTAATTTTAACTTATGTAAGAACTTTCAAATATTTTTGACAGCATGGGAAGAACTAAGATGAGACGATAGTTTCCCAAGTCTGATTTAACTCCAAATCTATAAATTGGCGAAACTTTTGCAATGGTGAGGCGGGTATCACATATCCGCCGCGAAACCGCAGTAGTTTCGCCATGACTGGTCTGCCTGTTCTAACTCATTATGATTCTAACTCTTTCCCGCGAGACTTCGCCGATATGCTCAGAAGCCGGTTACACGTATGTGGCAGTCGGTAAGTTTATAAAACGGAACTTCAATTCTTTTGTAAAATGGATGTGATTTTACGGAAAAACTAATCTAAGAGGTCCGAACTTGACGGCACAGTTGGCACAGTGGTAAAGCGATTGACTGCTGCGCTGCGTGTCGCGGGTTCGATTCCTGCACGGAACAAATATTTGTATGACCTACAAGTAGTTGTTCAGGGTCTGGCTGTTTGTGTTTGTGAGTTTATATGTTTGTAAACGCACCCACAATACAGGAGAAATTCCTAATGTGGGGCAACGTTTTGTCAAAAAACAAAAAAAAAACTAGATCAACTAGACCTATTTAACTGACTCTCATGATGTTCCGCTACTCGAATCGCGGCATAATGTACTAAATTTTCATAGCGGAATTCGTTAACCATTTTCCCATCATTATTTTCGCGGCGAAGATGTGACACCCGCCTTAACAATCGACTATCAAAAATCAAAGTTGTTTTTGACACTTACCTATAACACTTATTCCTGTCATGTCTAAACAGCAACGGCTGACATATCTTCAGCACAAAACTCCAAGTCTCAAGTGAATCTACCGTTGACTTGTTCATCTGCTCAACCTCCTTCTCCATAGACAGCCTATAATTGTCCCCTTTGCTATCCCCCGACTTGTAGCTAACACTAGACTTGTACCCACTTTCTGTAGATTTGTACCCACTTTCCGTGGACCTGTAGCCATCTGAGTAATCGCTACGGGTTGATTGCAGGTTCATGAACATTCGGTCGTCTAATTCCGGGGTTATTGATAACCGGGAATCTATAGGAGGACTTGAACTTTCTTTTGAAGGTGAGTCGTATTCTACCAGCCCTTTGTCCTGACTCCCCTCATCACTCATATCCTCCTGTTTTATCTCGTTGATCACTGATTCCAAAAAAATATCGTCTGTTAACGCATCAGCTGATTCCTTAGTATTCTGATCGAAATCGAATATTTTCATGTCTATAGGAGAATCGAACATGTCATCTCTTTTGCGTGTTTTGGTCGCAAATTTTTGCATTTCGGAGCTTTCGTCGAACATGTCCAGTAATTCGTCATCAATTTCGAATTTGAATGAATCCATGACGGGTTTTAGTTTTTCTATCCTTCTGATGGGTGTGGTTTGTGGACTGTCGGTTATTTCTTTCTTAATTTCTATTGTTGGCTCTTTCGGTTTACTTTCTTTAGGAATTGGTATATTTTTTATCTTGTCATCAACTTTAGGACTCATGTTAGATTTGTCGTCATTGTCTAAAGACCAACTGTCGCACACTAAGTAATCACTTAAGTTCACATCGGTTTCTTTAGGGCCCTTGTCGCCAAGTTTTTCTACTGTCTTTTTAGCGACTGGTGTCAGCTCTTTTTCTTTTCTCTCATCTTTCTTTTCCTCTGTCCTTTCTTTTGGCTTCTCCCTGTATTTGTCTCTGTCATCTTTCCGTTTATCTTTTTCATCTTTCCTGTGGCTTGAATATCTTCTTGATTCCTTTTCATATTTCTCAACCTTCCTTCGTTCTTTTACTTGATCTCTGTCCTTCACAAGCTTTCTGCGAACTTCTCTTTCCCTTTCTTCAGAAGACATCTTTCTCACTCTTTCGAGTTCCTCTTTCTTGCGTTGGAAAGGGTTATCATAATCTGGTAATATCTTTTGGTAGTCGAATTTGAATTCCCTACCTTCTGCTTTAGCTTTTTTAGCTTCTCTTATTATTTCGTCTAGTTTGGCTGGGTCTGTAAAGTTATGTTATTACAATTATTACTAATAAAATAATAGATAAAACTAATTATTTATCGCAAGGATCATACATGGCAAAGCTAAGAAGCAGCAAGAAAAGGAATGTGAAGAAGCAAGCATATATTAGATCCCGAATGTTTCTAAAACACGGTCCCTAAGTATTGAATCAAATTATTTGTTAAACAATTCAAGCATTTTACATTATTTAATCAATAACATATTATTTATTTCGTCATAATTTGACCCAATACTTGAAACCTATGGAACGAAACCAGGGTTTATTCCGACAAAGGCCAAATCTTTATTTTTTCGTCTTTGACCCCAGGTCTGACCCCAAATTAAAAAAATAACCTTATTACCTTGTCGTTAAGCCCTATTATATATTAATCAAGCATTTATAGACAGACCCTGGCCTCGTTCAAATATAAAAGAAAACAGATATACAAACAGTCTTTCAAGCAGGGGTCACTATCGTGGACAATGAGGTCACTTTGGCGGATAATGTTGTCTCTAATGTGGTCACTTTTCAACTGGAGGATCGGCAGGGGCTTCCCATTAGCACGTGCACGCGTTTTGCGCGCTACATGCACATGCAGACACAAGCGAGAAAAGCACAGTGAAGTGAAGTGTTAAGGCGAGCGCACACATAATGGTCTGTTCCAAAAGTATGTGACGAAAATGTAAACAAATGAATCAGAAAACGTACCTGTAGATGCCAATTTGTAGTGCCTCATACAAAATGGATTGCTTAGATTCGATTACTTGAATAATTAAACCCGAAATCATTTTTGATTATTTGAATACGTTAACCCGAAATTTTAATGTCAATTTTAGTCAGTATTTTTTTAGTTACAGTTTAATAATGTAATTCCAACAATAGTTTTTGAAAACAGTGGTGTAATACAATGTTGCAACCTTCTAAATACAGATGAATTTGTTAATATGTAATTCCCTTTAGTAGTAAGAATTTAACCTGAAAAAGGTTTGTTTACGTTTCTATCAGATACTTTTGAGACAGATAGTATAACCTCGACGGGTCGCAGCGCATCGCAATTCAATACAAATAAAAAATGCGATGGGGCCCGTCTGTAGTGTGCGATAGTTCTACAACCCGCAAGACTTAACTTGAGACCCGTGCGGGCCCTGCGCTGTTACCGCTCTCGCCTCGACGCCTCAGTACCGCACCCTTACGTCATCCGAGCGAAGTCTCAAGTTATCTCTTGCGGGTTATACAAAATCTACGAAAGTGATGTATGAGGATTTTTGCGTTGCGGTGCGACCGCCGAAATGTGCGTCAGCCATTTAATGCGACCAAATAAAACTGATATCAACACAAAAAAAAATACTATTTGCCATATAGGTACATATGGCAACTGGTAAAAGTATTTTTCGTATTTTGTTTTCTTTTTAAATTAAAGTAAATAACTGCTTCCCTGTGTTCGATCAACAACGGTACTAGATTTCCGATGAGCGCAACAAAAACGGCCGGGAAAATAAGACCACACAATAATGTTGTGGTCTTATTTTGCAACTTATTTTTTTCAACCTTATTGCTAAGAAATTGTGTTTTATTTTTCCATAAATAAGTATTTTGTTCTTATTTTAAAAATACGTTTACTTTCAATCGAAGTAGTTAATAGTAGTCAATATTACACACGATAAAAAACTTTGTTTTAGTGTTAAGGTTTATAATCAAGTTGTATGCAATCGCGGCCACTTTTTTTATAATTTTTTTTTTATAAAATGAAACAGAACACGCCACTTGAGCTGTGTTTTTGTTCCTAATCCTTAATTTAGTGCTATTATTGATCGAAGTCACAGCGAAGTTCTATGTAATCTATTTTTATACTAACACTATGCATGTGCACAACTGCACAACATGTGTGCCCGGCTAGTTTTGAAACTACTTTCGTATGGGTTAAGACCAGACAAACAGAATTGAACTTTACATGCATACCCTTAAGATTCTGAACAGGGTTTCTGAATTCTGAAGATTCAATTACAAGATTTCAAAGACGTAACATGCATATATCAAACAAAACATTAATTCAATAAACTAACTTTGTAAAGAATTTTCTTTACTAAGGTTTGAAACAGTGGGTACCCATTAAACATACACAGGCTAAAGTGCAGTGCATTCTTTGTTATTAGTTGTCAGGCAGGTGCAGTTGTGTTATTTGAATCGCTTTTATTTAGCGGTGTTTATAATATGAAACTAGTGTCGTGAAACAGTAGCTTGGCTGTTTTGTTTCGGGCTATAGCTCTTCTAATATTTTACATTTATCTATTTTATTATTTCTGTAGACATCACAGCGGGCCCTATCAGAATACCAGCGCTGCGATATTTATTTTTTAAATGTCGCAGCATCATGCTGAGGTAAGAGCCTTTTGGCCTCGTATCGGACTTTCTGTTTAATTTTTCTTTTTGTTACTTTTTTAGGTTTCCGTACCCAAAGGGTAAAAACGGAACCCTATTACTAAGACTTCACTGTCCGTCCATCCGACTGTCTGTCACCAGGCTGTATCTCAAGAACCGCGGTAGCTAGACAGTTGAAATTTTCACAAATTATGTATTTCTGTCGCCGCTATAAACAACAAATACTAAAAACAAAATAAAATAAATATTTAAGGGGGGCTCCCATACAACAAACGTGTTTTTTTTCGGCGTTTTTGCCTTGTGGTACGGAACCCTTCGTGTGTGAGTCCGACTCGCACTTGGCCAGTTTTTTTAATGTAATTTGGTTTTTATTTTTGACTGTGTTTAAAGTTCGTTTTTTCATCCCAGAGACTAATCTGACATTTAAATCTTTTGTGTATGCGTTTTTTTAGTATAGAAGTTTGACATTACACCTGTCAGATTAGTATCTGGAATTAAAAATCGAACTTTAGTTTAGTTTGTAATCTTCCTGTCGAGTCGCAATAAATACTTTTTCTTTCTTTCTGTCTTTCAATACCTAAAAAGATGTAGGCAACCCAAAGCTCCCAAACGTGCAGAACAGTGATCTTGATGCACAAGCAGCTTAAAAAATATATAAAAGCATACTTAACACTATTTTTTGGGCAGTCATGTTAAGACAGGTAAAGCGTTATGTGACAAGATGTTTGAAGCTTATAATTGATATTGATGGACCATTATGAAGAGTCCAGGTCAAGCGTGAGACTTAGGTTAGCGTAAGAAGTTAACACAAACATTTTATAGCTATCATCATCTGCCTAGCCTTTTCCCAATAATGTTGCATGGAGTCTGCTTCCAGTCTAACCAGATGCAGCTGAATCCCAGTATTTTACATGGAGTGACTGCCTATCTGACCTCCACAACCCAGTTATTAGGTAATACATAACCCCTTGGTATAACTGGTTGTCAGACTTTCGAAGTTCTGACGACCTGTAACGACTGTCAAAGATGCACGATGACAGCCGGGACCGGCTTAACATGCTTTCCGAGGCATGGAGGGGTCTTGGTATGTAAAGATGGTCACCTATCCATGAAACAACCGCAGCATGAGTAGCTAAACCTGATCGATCTACCCGTGCGGCTGTCATAACTTGCCCACAAGCCCCTCATGAAAATTAATTCTAGTACTAGGCCCACTGTTGTTATTTAGTAAAACTCCGTGAAACTTTGACTAGACTCTAAATCTAGACTATTATGTGATCAAAATAAGAAGGGGATTGGACTTTACTCGATTGATCTAAAAACGAGTTTCTCTTGAAATATTTTAAATAGATCATAACTTTATTGCGATTATACTCAAATCTGAAAACAAAAAAATGTGTGCGGTTGGGGGACCCTCGTCAGGAACGAAGTTCTTTACGTGATACTAGCACACGCATACACGCACACGTATATGTATAACAGAAAGAGCTCTCTCTCTTTCTCTCAATAATTCTGTAAATACATGTTTGTTACGGTCGCTGATCATATTTTAATCAACGTACAACTTAATACTGACCAGAAAATTGCAAAACACGTAAGAAAATTTGAATTTCACGGGCTACCTTAGCGCTTCCCCTTTAAGGAACTTAGTTCCAAAGCATCACAACACGGACTTGTTCATTTATTACGTAAGAAGATTTGAGGGGGGAAGGGGGTCCGAACAGCTCTAGTATTTTTTCTTACGTGGGGGTGGGAGGGGTCCATATTGTTCTTACGTAAGATCACAAAAGTAAGCAAAATTTTTTTTTATTTTTTTGATACATTTTCTTTGCAATTTTGGTAGACTGATCTTACATAAGATTGAAAGGGGGGGAGGGGGTTCATCCAAGTCTTATTTTTTCTTAAGTAGGGGGTCAGACAGTGGTCATTGTCTTACGTAATAAATGAACAGCCCCATAATGACAAAAAAAAACAATCCGTTTCTTATTTTGAACTCATGGTAAACTCATTTCAGTGCAAGGGTATGTGGAATGGTTTCCTGAATCCAGAAATAGTTAAAATCTTATTAAAACTTACCCAAAAACGTCTTGATAGGAGGCATAGCCTTTGTGGGCATAGCCTTATCGTTAGCCGAGCTCGGACATATTAGACCCAGCGGAATACCTAACTCAACGAGCTCCATCTTACGCTTCATGTCCTCGATCTCCGTGAGGGTACGCTTTTGAAGCTCTGTGTATGAGTCTGTGAAAAAAAAGGGATAGAAAAAAAAAGATATCAAAAAGGGTACCTATTCCTCAAACGAAGGCGCAATGCTCGTAGACCATTGCAATACCAATTCTTGGATAGGATAAGAATATAATCGAGATCCAATACTTCCTTCGTCTTAAACAACACCAATTTTTTGTTTTATCTTACTGTAAAAACATAAATTTTATAAACTGAAATCACCAAAAAAAACAGTGTTGCCAGCTGCTGTGTAAGTCTTGATTTTTTTGCCCACCTGTCTCCTTAAAGGTTTGGTCACCTCTTTTGATTTAATTATTTATAGCTTTATTTCAGAGTCTAGGGAAAAATGACCTTATGCTAACATAGGTCCACTTTTTTATTACTTTTTATTGCAGGGAAAGGCCACATCAATGTTATCACATACCTTGTAAAATCTTTCTGGCCTGACCTGGCTTAGGGGGTTTCGGCGGCTTCTTCTGCTCGACATCTTCAGGTTTTGGAGTTACCTTCACATTGCTGAGCTTGCCGATGAATACTGTGGCGCCTGAAGCAATCATATTGTGGAAATTAGACATCTTAAAACAGATTCTTCTTTATACATGGATGCCTTCGTATTTCATTGTTTTCCCAATTCCTGCTAAGCAGTTTAGTTTGGATAAATAGAATAGCAGAAACACAATTCTATGACATTTCCATTTAGTAAACTCCAGATATATATTATAAAGAAAATCTAGTTAGTCAAACTTTCATTTCCACATAGCAAATGACACTAGCAAAAGGCAGTCTCTTATATTGTACGAAACAATTTAATATTCCAAGTTATTTTCATTTTATACGGTATTCTGGATGAGTATTATTCTGGTTGAAATGAAATGATTTTATTTTTGTAAGTAGGTTTGTACAAACACTTTTACACGTCAATCATGTTTTTTTTAAAAACTAGATGAAGTCGGCGTTTCCTATCTAACTACTCTGAGAAGAAAGGCCGAAACAAACTCAGAGGTCACAGTCTCTTTTAAAGTCCAGACATAATCTTGGTCAGGTTATATGAAGACCATGTACATCGATGTCTGAGTTAATATAGCACACACTGTAGTTTGGTTTTTGTAAACTCATTCAGACTTAAACTGTATCTTAGAGTAGCACATAAACTAATCAAAAACTGGCCAAATGCGAGTCAGACTCGCACACGAAGGGTTCCGTACCACAAGGCAAAGACGCCGAAAAAAACACGTTTGTTGTATGGGAGCCCCCTTAAATATTTATTTTATTTTGTTTTTAGTATTTGTTGTTATAGCGGCAACAGAAATACATAATTTGTGAAAATTTCAACTGTCTAGCTATCGCGGTTCTTGAGGTACAGCCTGGTGACAGACAGACAGACGGACAGACAGCAAAGTCTTAGTAATAGGGTCCCATTTTTACCCTTTGGGTACGAGCCCTAAAAAGTAAGATTACAAGTAAAGGTACAACACATGCACAGCTAATTAAATTGTATTTCATAGTTAGAATTATTGTAATAAAATTATTATGAATGCCACCACGAAACTCGCTAAGCGTTGTGGTGGAAAAAAATTGGGGTGCTGAAATAATTCAGCACCCTAATTTTTTTCCACCACATTTCAATCACAATTTGCATCTCTTTGACGGATATTGTTTATCCACAGCTTCATAAATGTTCTAAAAATCAATGTGCGATTATTCGCTTTTTAATCATTTAACAAAACAGAATGAAAAAAAAATGTTTTTATTTATTTAAAAAATGAAATTTTTACTTACTTCCTCCACTAGGTCCTTTGGGTACTGTAACCGGAGTGAGGGGTGCCTTCTTCTGGATAGAGAAAGCTCTCAATCTCTTCTTGGCATTCTCCACTCCTTTCAGCGATGGAGTTAACTTGAAACCAACAGTTGTACTAGGACTGGGCTTAGGTGATAGTGTCACTGGTTTAGTAATTTTGACATTAGTCTGAAAATAATTAAATAAAAGGAGTTGTTGATTCGAAATATTTAAATGTTGTAATAAAGTCGTCACGGCAAACCCTGTAGAAGATGGTGGAAAGAGCTGGGAAAGCAAACAACCAGTGGACCACTTTAGCCCTGGATGAAAAGAGCTGGAAGTCATGGGGTGAGGCCTTTGGCCAGCAGTGGGATAATGCAGGCTAACACTAACAGTAAATATTGGAATATTTGTTTTGTTTAGAAAATACAGATGATTATGTAAAATTACCTCTCGTCAAAGACAATCTAATTTGAAAGTTTCAACCATTTTTTTTTCTGGTTTTCCCAGATTGGAATTTCATTTACCTATCCAATTGGATAATCAATTATGTAAGATTTGAAGCACTTTATCAAACATAATAATCTAAACTTTTCACAGTTTTTTCACACTTTTCACATAAAACAAAACAATACTTACAGATTGAAATGTAGAATTTTGGGCAAGGGGTGAATGCAAGAGGTATGAATTTAATGTCTTTGCACTTATTATTGTTTGAATGTTATTACTATTAATAACATTATTTACATTATTTATTTTAACATTAGTGCCTATGCACTACAATCTACATTATTGTAATAGCCATTACACAAAAAATAAAAATGCAGCAATGCAAGGTTCACAATCACCCACATAAATGGCGCCAACATAAATTTTGTACTTCCTAGAAGTACTGAAGTATATTATTAAAACCAAAATCAATACTGATACCGACAATAAGACATTAATGTAGATATATCAATACTTGTCAATAATTGCCATGGACTAATAATACCTGAAGACTAATAAAACCAAAATCAATACTGATAACGACAGTAAGACATATTACTATGGATAAATCAATGTTTGTCTTTATTTGACATGGACATATACTACAATATATGTGCATGATAGTTGCAGTGTATGCATCGGCGATTCTGAATTATTTATGGGTTACAAACTTACCTTTTTGAAGTCGGCCTTTGAGATCCCTGGTGGGGCTGGCTCATCAGAGTCTTGGGACTCTGATCCAGCCTTTACTAAGCCTTCATTATCCATTTTAAGGATGAACCAAATAGGTTATCCTATAAAAGTATTGCTAAAACTTAATCTATACCATCGCAGGTCCACTTAATTTGCTACATACACAGTGCTAGCTGAACTTGTATTTTACCGTTTTACGAAGCAATCTTTCGAAAAACACTATTTTAACATTTTTAACCTCGAAAATATTTGACAGTCTTCCAAACAACCAAACAAGATTGCAGATTTAGTTAATGTTTATGCATTTTGCATTACTTTTCATATCGTAAAAGTGAGATGGAAGTCGAGATAAGAAAAATTGGCTAAGATTGAGACAGGCGTTGACTTGCATGAAAGAGATAGATAAAAATCATGCTTCAGATTATGCAGGCTGGCTCCTGGAATGTTAATATGAATTTTCATAGACAAAGACTTTATTTAGTATTCAACAGATAAACTAAAATGGCTTCATTGGACATAAAGGGGGCTTACTATCACCTTTTATAAAAACGTTCAATTTCCATTCAGTTCAAAAGCAGGCCTACTTCTGCTCTGCTAATAATCGTACTAGGAGAGTATTAAAAGTGAACGACTATTGCACGAATTTCACCGAAGTTGAATGGTAATGCTTGTCTGTGGCCTGCTGTAACGCCATTGTCTTTTTAATAGGCATCGTTCAAAAACTTAAATCTCCTATTACCGGTTTTTTGAAAATAATAGAAACATGATTTTCTTAGGTATATACATATTCTAACTATGATTATGTATAACAAATTACCTTGATACCATATCTAAAAGCACTATAGAGCTCAATTTCACGTTCAAAACAACTTTGTAACTTTGAAAGATTGAATGTGATTTTGAACGTGGTTACGTCGTGCAACAATTTAAAAAAAAAATGTATTTTTGCGCGCCAAATAAATAATAATTATTTATTTGTATGTTTGTATTGTCTTCACAATGTCGTAAGTTTGTTTACATGATGAAAATATCATAATGGTGTACTTAATTTACGCATTTTTAATTGGATTGGAATGTCGCTCAGATTTTATAACAATTAATGTGGTGAATTTTATTTCTAGTAAAACACGAACAAGTCGTGTTATTCTTATTATGACCCAACTGCTTCGCCGGGAGTTCTTAAATAATCCTAGAGAAATAAATGCAGTTAGGTATAACAAATCCTTCCAAGCATGGGAACATAGCAAAATCATAGAGTAAGTAAACATGTATAAACATATATAAGAGACGGAACTCCCATAGAAAAAGTTGAAACACGTCGCTTGTATGAAACGTGCGCTAAATTTGTCATATTTTATCTGTGATTAGCGCACGTTTCATAGTTTATTTTTTTATTAGACAGTTGCGATAGTTTCTTTTTTTATTAGAGAGTTGCGTCACACTGAGCAAAATAATGTGGAAAATGGTTGCAGAGAGAAGATAGTATTTTTGGGCCCGCTATAGTGTAACCTCTATTAATTAATACCTAAAAAAAATAACCTTAATATCATGTCGATTTTTGAAATAAAGTTTAACCTGGATCACGAAATCGCAATAAAAAGAAAATGTTTTGATAAATGCACTCAATTGATTCAATTCCCGTTATGGTCGTCAGTGTAATAAATACGTGTATTGAAGCGTATATTTTAACTATTTTAAATAAAAATATATTATATTCCTATTATATTTATACAGATCGAGGTGGTAACCAAATCTATATTTAGAAAAACCATTGCCGCTGCAGCAGATCCTCCTGTGTTTAATCCCATTTTTTTAAGTTTACACTCTCGAGTTTAGTAAACACAACTTGAAATGGATTGTAGTTTTTGGTTTCTTGTCAGTTTGACTCTAGTGTTGTACTCAGTTATTAACGGTTGCTACTTATTAGTACCTACTTAATCTGTAATTAACGGTCAGGCACTCGATTGTCCCGATTATGTAGTTCGAAAACTCAATTCAAGTTGAATCTAAGGTAGGTACTAGAGGGAACCTCCCTCCAGTACCTACCTTAAAGCAAGATCCAGAAAAAAAGGTTACATGCTCTGTGATCCAGAATAAAGCAACCGTTCTTTATTGGTACAGACGCCAGCACATCAAGTTACTACAATCTGTCAGATTTCTTTAATAGATTTTCGACTTTATTGCTAAAACATAAGGTTCAAGGTTGATTGGGAAAATCTGACAGTTTCGGGTAGGTTGACCTGCTGGCGTCCGTACATACATTTGATTTAAGTCAGTAACATTCAACTAAGATCGGCTTTGTAAAGAGTGTTTCTCCTACTCACATTCCACTGTCAATCAGAAAATCAATGACGATACGACGACGATTTTAATGACAAATTACACGTTATCAACTTCTCCCCAGCGAAAGCACTAGGAAGTGGTGAAGGGCGGGCGTTTTGGGCGACTTTCTTTTGTAATTTTGACATTCAAAAAGTGATGATTCTCAGCTTAGTTTGAATACTTTATCTAATCGCGACTACATCAAGTGGCACATCGAGAGAAAATGGACTCGATCCTTTATTTAGAGTAATGAGTTACATATTATAATCAAGCTGCAGCACTATCTATCTGACACTGTCAAAAAGACAAGTGTCAAGAAGTGTCCAAAAACATTTCATTCCTTTATTATACAGCATCATATTGTAGTCTTTGATTTAGTCAGTTTCTTTCGAATTGCATGAAATTGATATTTCTGTTTTCCTGTGTGTAATTGAAGGGTTATCTTCACGACGGTACAGCATTTACTCCAGAAGGATGTTGTGTTAATAATAATTGTTCAGTAAGATTTCAACGCAATGTGCGAAGACATTGTTGGCGTTGGCTGTTGTGCTTGTGCACATGTAGACATGGTATCAAGATGAGAAGTGGAGCGACCTGCATAATTTTAGATGAAATACTATTTACTTCTAAGTCGTCCGACGTTGAAATTGTTATCCTACATATTAGTAATAAAAATATTTTGTTAATTATGTGATTTTTGATTTCATGAACCGTACCATACACCTTTAAATTGTTTAATCCTAGTACTATTTATTACTGAAAAGTGCACTATTTTACTAAATTATAAAACCGAGGCCAAACTACTCACTAAACAATAGCTGTTTTAGTGTGCTCTATGTTATGATCGTATTTCTCAGTAGGTATTCCCGTTCGACAAGTTGAACTATTCTTTATTACCACTGTAATGTAGACATCCTAGGGAACAAATAAACCTGCAGCTTGTGACACTGAAGTAAAATAATTGTGCATTGAGTGGGGTGGGTCATCTTGCAGCTTCGCCCTCGATGCGGCTGGCTATAGTCCTGCGGAGGCGCGATGCCAGTCAGTGAATACAGCATTCGCAACAGGGTCGGTTTTAAGCAACCAGTAATAATCAATAATGTCTCATTTAGAGCTGTATCCACTAACTTAGCGTGGGCTGATCGGCTCCATACTGGACAGGCCTGCGGAAAAACAAAGCGCCATTCCAGTTGTTCGCACGACTTGAGCATATGCCTCCCATCTGGTGTGTGGTATTTCTTTTGGATTCCCCTGATTTCTGGAGATTCCGCAGGTTCTTAATAAAAACAAACTGTTCGTTTCAACCATTTATTGGATCTACCGTCTTCGACAGATTACATAGGTCGCGTTCCGAATTAGCTAGTCCTGTCAAAATCAGGGTGCGTTCGAGTTTAATATAATGACACATTCTATAACACACTCCCAGGACAGAATAAAAAGTCGAAAGTACATACTTAGTTTACAAAGTTACACTCAAATTTAGTTACATACTATAAGATTACATCTAACATCACAAACATATTAGTTTAAATTGTTACTAAAATAACATTACTGAGAGTATAATATAACTTTCAAAGAGTCAGTCCTAGGGATCGAAATGTACCTATTGTAACAATCGACAAACTTTACATTTAGTAATCAGTACACAGCACACCAGAGAGCATCATACAATTCAGAATAAAGCCCTGTGAAAAAATAATAAAGTTAATCCATAAATCTAAGTGGCAGTTTTATTGCACGTCCTAACCTGGTGGTTGCGCTTAGAGGCACAGGTGTGATTGAGGTCTGAGAATTACCTGGCTGCTCCGGCGATTGGTGTGGGTGAGCAGTGCTGGATGCAGGGATACTGTCTAGCCAGTCTTGGGAGATAGAGAGTTCCAGAGGGTATAATCTTTTGTAGGGTCTTACCTTTACTCCTGAGGCAGTGTGAACTCGTGCTACTCGTGTAAAACCATCCTTACCTGTGTAACTCTCCTGGATTATACCTACAGGCCAGTATAGTCTCTTTCCTTCTGTCTCTATTAATACTAATTCTCCTACTTTAGGTTCTTTTCTATGTTGCTTTCCCTTGCTTATAAGTAGAGATAGGTACTCACTTTTGAATCTTGTTCTAAATTGTAGTCTTAGTTCTTGTAGGTAACGATAACGAACCTGTATATTTTTCTCATCTATCTGGTCAAGATCAGGTGTCTCTCCAGTAGGTAAGTTCTGTAAAAACAATAACGGTGTCAGTGGTTTAACATCTCCCATTTCCACGTATGTAAGGGGTCTGCTGTTAATCACTATTTCGCAGTCACATAAAATAGTCGAAAGTTCTATCCAGTCCACTGATGCTTTTCCTAGAATTCTGCGCAGCATTTCTTTTACTACTCGAATCAGCCGCTCCCACCATCCTCCCCACCACGGAGCTGCTGGCACGGAGAACTTCCACAGGATCTTATAAGAGTTGGTGGCTTCTTCAACTTCCTGCCAGTTTACTTCTTGAAGCAGGTTAGCAGCACCAACAAAATTTGTTCCATTATCTGTATAAATAGTCCTCGGTCGGCCACGCCTTGCTATAAAACGCCTTAGAGCCATGAGAAAGCCGTTTGTGGATAATGATTCTACGAGTTCCAGGTGTATTGCTCTATAAACAGCACAGGTAAAAAGAACAATCCAACATTTTTCATTATTTCTTAGGAATAATGGCCCTGCCAGATCTATACCAGTCACTTCAAAGGCTGCTGTCGTTTTGATGCGGTCTGCTGGTAGAGGTGGTTCGGGAACCACATAATGTTTAGCTTTGTCTTTCTTGCAGGTAATACATTGTGACACTGTATTCTTTACTAGTTTTCACTTTTATTATTCCCTCTTCTTCTGTAGTTATAAGCTTCTTATCTATATTATTCTTGTCTGTATAGCTTTCTTTTTGTATTAGTTTAAATAATGTTTCTTCAGCATGCTTGTATTCTTCAAAACCTATATATTCAGACTTTATATTATATTTTTCCCTAGTTCTAGGACACAGTCTTAGTATTCTAGCAACAAGCCTTATTATCTTGCTATATTGACTAAAATACAATAAGCTATTGCTGAAGTTGTCTGTAGTTACCTCCACATTGACTGCTATGCTTTTATTCTGTTCACCACTAATGATTTCTTCGTATTTTCTATTATTATTACTAATGATAGACTTTGGCCAGTTTTCTTCTTTCAGGTACAACCATTGAGGACCTGTCCACCATTGTGTATCCAGTAGTGTCTTAGGGTTGCAGCCGCGTGAAGGTAAGTCTGCAGGATTATGAATACCAGGTAAGTGGTTCCAGTTATTTCTATCTGTGATAGCGCAGATTTCTTTTACCCTGTTTGTTACAAATGCTTTCCAGGTATCTTGTCTCTGTATCCACGCCAGCACTACCGCAGAGTCTGTCCAATAATATACTCTGTAGTTCTTGCTTGTTGCAAGCAGACCTGATGTTACGACTTCTTTGAATAATCTAGAAGCTATGACTGCCCCCATTAGCTCTAGTCTTGGTAGCGTCATCTGCCTTTTGATGGGCGCAACTCTACTTTTAGCTATTATAAGTCGTACCGTTACCTGTTCTTCATGTTCTGTTCGTAGAAATACACAACCTGAATATGCGTCTTTGCTAGCATCACAGAATACGTGCACTGTTGTTTTGCAGTTGTCTAGTGGAAATTCTGTGAGGCGCCTTGGTATTGTGCACTCTTGGAGACAGTCGATGGTACTTATCCAATCCTTATATTCTTTCTCTAGCTCCTCAGGAATCATTTCATCCCATCCTGTCTTTAATAACCATGCTTTCTGTATGATAAGCTTTGGGATTAATGTAACTGGGCACAGGAAACCTATGGGATCGAATATCTGCTGTGCAATTGATAATAGATCTCTCTTTGTAATCTTTTCAGGTACAGTTTTCATGTTTAAATTGCAACACAATTTATCTCTTTTTCTATCCCACTGTACACCTAATACTGAGAGTGATTCTTCTTCTTGCATTGAATTCATCGTCCATCCTCTTAAATCGAATTTACCTATATTCATAAGTTCTGTAGCTTCTTTAATAAATTTCTTGACCTCTGGTTTTGTGTCAAAGCTGGTTACACAGTTGTCCACGTAGAAGCACTCTTTTAGTCTTGCAGCTGTTTCTGGGTAAATATGAGTATGCTGTTCCAGATGGTGGTTGATTGTTTTCGCCAGAAGGAAGGGACTGCATGCAACACCGAATGGTACTCGGGCATGTTGATATGTAAGTACTTCATCTTTTGCCTTGGGATCATTCCACCATAATAATTTCAAGTACTTACGATCCTCTGGTGCCACTGAAATCTGTAGGAATGCCTTTCTTATGTCGGATATAACTCCATAAGTACCAGCTCTGAACATCATTATAAGTTTCGGGATAACTTCTATAAGGTTTACACCTTTCTGAATGCACATGTTCAATGACAATCCGTTCTTATCTTTGGAAGAAGCATCGAAGACCGGTCTTATTTTTGTTGTTGTACTTTCCAGCTTAATTACTGCGTGATGAGGTAAGTAATGTCCATCATAACTATTATCTTCCTTTACTCTTTCTATGATGCCTTCCTTTTCCCATTCTTCAAATATTTGATGGTAGTCTTCAAGCTTTCCTGTAGTAGATAATTTCTTTGTAGTACTGTCCAGACGTCTTCTTGCTGCTTCGCAATTAGATTCAATCTCTGGGTATCCATTCTTCCACAGCAATGGCACCTCATATCGTCCGCTATCATTTACTGAAATTTCCAAAACAGTATCATTTACTTCCCCATTACAAGGATCTTTGATACCTAAAGTTTCAATATTCCACAAAAACTCTAATGAATTATCCATTTCCGGTATAGCCGTCACAAAACTTGTGTGGACCACCTTATTACATACTCCATGAGACAAATCAATAGGCCCTTGCAGTGTCCACCCAAGCTTTGTTTTAACAACCACAAGTTTTTCTGTAACATGCACAAGACTGTTATCTAAGATGGAGCCTAGGTAGTCTGAACCTATGAGTAAGTCTATGTCCTTTATAGCGGCCACTCTATTTTCAGCATCTGTTAAATGGATCTGGTGTTTTTGTAGATTCTTTATTAGGTTTGAATCTTGAACCTTAGGCAAATTGCCGCAAAGTATATTTTGTTCAAGTCTTTTCATTGTAGTAATGTATGTGTCATTGAGGTTACTCACTTGAAAATTGAACACTCTATGTGTTTGTGTAGCCTTCTTGACACCACCGAATAGTGAGTGGCTAAGGCTCTCACTTCCTGTTACCTTTAATCCCAGTTCTTGAGCTAGTGCAGTCTTCACATATGTCCGCTGCGAGCCGGAGTCCAGCAGCGCTCTCACTTTCTTTGTGTGTTTGTCACCCGTAACTTTAACAATCAAGGTTTGTAACAAGGTTGTTGTATTATTACTAGAAAAGTTGTTGACCGTTTCTGTCTTGGGTTGCTCATGAAGTGTGGGGCACAAGATCATTAAATGTCGTCTACTACAACACATACATTTCACAAAAACTTTGCAATGTTTGGCGAGGTGTCCTCTTTTTAAGCATACATAACACCCCCCTTTTTTCTTCATTGCATCTTTCTTTTCTTCTAGAGTAAAAGTATTAGCTTTACCACATTCTAAGGTATTATGAGACTTTTCACAGAAATAACAAAGTTCCTTACCTTCTTTTCCAGATTGACTAACGATGGACTTCTCCTTTACCTGTTTTGTCTCCGACACCAAGCATGCTGCTGTTGGAACTGCTGCTGTAGAACTACCTAAAAATTCAGTTTTTGCTATTTGCACTCTCCTTTCAGCCTCAACTTCTGTCTGCAAAAAATTCAAAAGTTTACCGAGTCTTGATTTTTCCCCTTTGTAAGGGACTTTACTCCACAATAGTAATGTGCTCTCTGGTAATGCTGATTCTATCATTGGAAGCAAAATACACTCATATTTTTCTTTAACAATTCCTAATGATTCTAATATTTGCAAATTTGTAACAATCTTATCATAAAGCACGTCCAGTAACAGTTGATCTTTGCAGTTCACCAGTTTCAGCAGCTCCCGTACGTATATTTCAATAAGTGTTTCATCCTTGGCAAATCGTTCTTTAAGCGTCTGGATAACCTTTGGATAATTTTCTTCTGTGGGCGGATAACTTTCTACCAAGATTCTTGCTTTGCTGTCCTGGGTCATCGCTTGTGTAAGATACTGAAATTTAGTTTCCGCATCCATGTTTTTCTCTTCATGTATTTTCTTGAACTGACCCCAGAATGCCAGCCACGACTTAGGGTTGTCATCGAATTTGCGAATCTCTAATTTGGGTAGGTTGAGATTATGTCTTTTAATTACAGTCTCCTGTTTCATAAAATCATCCGATCTATTCATGTCCCGCAGCCGTGTCTTTACTTTTAGCCACTTGCATCGCAATATGTCGCATTCGTCACATTCTCTTTCATAACCTGTCTGATCGAATGTTTGGGAGCTTAGCAACTCATCTTGTATTGATTTGTCTAATAATGCTAGCCTACCCATCTTTTCTATTAGAAATTCAAGGTCTACCTGTGATTCTGCGGTTGCCTCGTGGCGATTAAAGACACGCCGTATTTGTTCGCGTTCACGCTTCAATTTCTCGAGATCCATCTTTTACAGTTGCTTTTCGTAATCTCACGGTCGCCACTTTGTGGTATTTCTTTTGGATTCCCCTGATTTCTGGAGATTCCGCAGGTTCTTAATAAAAACAAACTGTTCGTTTCAACCATTTATTGGATCTACCGCATAGAGTAAAGTAATATATCGGGTATAGAGAGCCACCTTGCGGACTTTTTTGAATACCGCTAATGTCAATTGATCGGATAGTAACCGCCATCTATTATCGTCATCCGCACACAGTTTAGGTATAGCCTAGCATAGGCACTACCTATGCAATAGTTATAGCCTAGCTATAGGCACTACCTATGCAATAGTACTTTAGTTTCTTTAATAATTTACTTGTTTTAAAGTTGTATTTTCTCATTATTAACAAAATCATTGTAAAACTTTATCAAATTAAAAACAAGTAATTGCAATTTTACAATGATTTTGTTAAGAGATAATACAACTTGAAAACAAGTAAAATATTAAAGAAGCTAAAGTACTATTGCAGTATAAAGTAGGGAAGTAAATCAATTTCAAAAGGAACGCAGTGGATACATAGAAAAACAACTTTTCTTTTACAATATTATTTATTTATTTTTCTAGAGATTTTTATGGATATTGACGATTCTGTGGGAGTTACGGAGGGAGTATAAAAAGTATCACTATCTGATTGTTCTATTTGTTTGGCTACTTACTCAAAACACTTATACTTGGTCTTGATGGGTTACTATTAACACCATGCTTGATTTTAAATGGTGATTTAGAAACAGAATGTAGAAACGGCTTCAATGGTGATGTCATCTAATTTATCGAACTGACTATTGTTTGGTTAGCTTTACTTCTGAATGTTTTACATAATAATGAGTACTTAAACTGATTTATCCAACACTCTTGGTGGTAATTGGGAAACTTCTTCAACAATCTGCTGAACTGTAAAACAAATGTTTTGTTATTTAAGTGCAAAGTTATAATTATGAACACAAATAGGAGATTACTAGGATCTATGTAGTTTTGAGTGTACCGACAATGTATGTAATAATACTGAGAATAAAGTTAACTTTTTCAATGCTTTATTCTAATAAATGAGTTAATAAAATATGTACCTGAACTAGCAGATGCAATTTCTTCAGAACTTGATTGTTCTTTATGTATACTTTTTTTCTTTGAATTGCTTTTCACTCTTTAAGAACCATTATCATTCGTTTCTTAGCAATACAGGGTCTCTCTGTCGTGTCAGATGTTTGTGTGGTTGGCAAATACTTTTTTTTGGGCATACATCCTGGTTTCGTACGTACTTGTGATACTCTATATAGTTTCCATATCATTTGGCAACTGAAAAAAGAAAAGTAAACAATTAAAATTGATAAAAAGAATGCTATTCAAGACCAAAACAAACATAACCTCAATTCTATTAGTTATTTCATAGCCTCAATATTTCAACTTTTTCAAGTCAAACGAACATTTTAAATTTAAAACCTATCAATACTTAGTAACATACTCACATCAAAATGGTCTTCACAGAAATAAAGTGGCGAATTCGTGAATAAATCGTTCGGGTTTCGCCGTGGGAGCTTTATCCATTGATCTCATTATTTTCTTGTTTGGGACATTTAGAAACACCTTGTTGGGTGTGGTTATTGATGTGTTTTTACACTGAGGCACTGCACACCACTTATAAACTTTATAATTCATTTTTATCACACGAAATATGCAATGTTTGTTAACTTTCTTACAGCTGCGCGTTGACAACCACAGAGTACTTTTGAGTTTTGACCCGACGCCATGACACTGCGAGCTGTTTTCGCGCCCTATTGAAAAAATATTAGAAAAATGGCATTAAACTTCGTTAAACTTTAGTTTATTACCGAAAAAAAGGTGTTTTCGTAATTAGTAAATGTGTACCTACATTACGGAAGAGGATTTCAAAATCTTTCGTCATGCATTATTGTAATTATTTTTCAGCTTTTGTAATCTACATAAATATTTGCAAATAATTGTAATACGTGTTTAATTAAATCAATAAGTACTGAAACTATACTTAAATTAAATATTTTATATTTATTTTTTAGTCACAAATTATATTTTAACGATGGTAACGCCATCTGCGGGGACATAAAGTAACTAATTGTTTTGGATGAGTATAAAAGATGTCGCATTTTGAAAAAAATGCCCCATAATCTGTCACTATAAGGAATTGTCCTACCCCTGATCTACCGTCTTCGACAGATTACATAGGTCGCGTTCCGAATTAGCTAGTCCTGTCAAAATCAGGGTGCGTTCGAGTTTAATATAATGACACATTCTATAACATGGTGGATGTTAGGCGACAGAGTAAGTGATTTCTGGGATGCACTTTCTGTTTGACATTTTCGCAGTTTCTCCGGGAGGGACCTATCCAAAGTGATGCCAAGATACTTTGGGTGAGTACTGTAGCCAATGTAGGTGATTGGAACCCCTTGCCATGAGATATTTAATGTTCGTCCCGCTTTTCTGTTACGAACGTGGAATGCGCATGACTGCGTTTTAGAGGGATTTGGTTTCAGGTTTCAGGGCGTTGCTGAGATGGCGGTGGAAAGGTTGTTTTCAATCTCCTCAAAGTGAGTGGCTTGGCAAGAGGTCTGCGTACAGAAAGAGGGTTGTGTTTGAGCTCACCGGTTGATCATTAGTGTAGATGTTAAACAGCAGAGGGGCCAGTAGGTACATTGATTACACTAGGCATTGCTACGTGTGGTCACTATTATTTTATTTTTAGTAGGTACTAGGTCAAATAAGAAAAATATTGATTCATAAATTCCCTTTATTCATTTCAAAAGGGTTATTTATTTTCCTAGTGCGACGCCGCGCCGTCGTCGGTCGGTTTCTTTTTTCTATTCGATATTCACTCTCCAAATATTTCGTGCTCGTCACACATCTACAAAAGAATTAGAGAAATAATAAAAGTAAGTGTTGTATGGGCACTGAATTACAAAACAAAGTTGAAAAAGCTCGTCTAATAGTAACTTATTCAAGATGGTTATAATTTGACGTTACAAACGTTCAGCAGTCGTTTTACTGTTGTCAATTAGCACGCCATAGTATAAAATTCTATACAAAAAACAAGGTGAACAGTTTTTGTAAACGTCAGCGTAGCAGGCCTGTTGCAGGCCTGCTAATAAGACCGCATAGTACAAAAAAGCAATGCAGTTCAACTTCTGCCCTGCTTTAAGAGGTGATAGTAAGCCCCAAGTTCTACCTATTTTGAGCAAAAATATTTTTTTAAAGTTTTGCCAAAGGACGATGGAACGCAGTATTTTGGATGTAAAAAGACAGGACAAAATTCAGAATACTGGTGCGTTCCAAAACGGATATAATAGACGTAGGCAAGAAGGCTGCCAGGCTAAAATGGGATTGGGTGGGTCACATCATCAGCCGTATCATTATCATAGGTAGGGCCGCTGGGCAAAAGTTTCTACACAATGGGTGCCTAAAGATGGACGGCGCGGCGCTGCCGTGGTCGGCCCAAATAGCGGTGGCGCGGTGGCGAGACTAGACACGTACCGCGAGGTTTGGTTCGAGGTGGCGCGGGAAAAGACTTCTTGGAAGGTCTTCGGGGAAGCCTTTGCCCAAAAGTGGGACACAGTTTAAGCAAATTTTTTTTAAGATCCACGAATGAACCCAGGTCCTACGGTTAAACGTGCTTTCCGAGGCACGGAGGTCGGAGGGGTCTCGGTATGTAATGATGGTCACCCAACCGCGGCAAGCGTAGCTTATCCTGATCGATCGACTTGCACCCTAATTGCGTAACACACTATTGAGCACAATCTGAATCATTTTGAAGGATATTGCTAATCCATTGCTTCATAAGTTCGAAAAATTTGTCTGATCAACAACGTAAACAACGCAATAAATATTGTTGTGTTGAATTGTCAAAATGAAACTCAGGTACCCTGCTGTGCAGCTGTTATTATTTTGCCATACTTCCTAGTCTATGTATAAATGCATTTCTATTTCCATACTCTTAGGCCCGGTGCGGCGCCCACTATCGGCATCGGCACGGCTGAGGATTTATGCGACAAATAGAAATATAACTTAATAGTATGACAATAAAATTAAAATTTCAATGACACGGTATGACGGATACCATCTTTATTTTTGTACCTACGATGATTATTATCATTGAAATTTCAATTTTATCGTCATACAATTAAGTTACATTTTTATTCGTAGCATAAAAACCCTCAGCCGTGCAGATGCCGATAGTGGGCGCCGGGCCTTAATTGTCCCCCACAGCACAGAGTACTTGTTCATAGACTGTGTCCCCAAATTGGTGGGACAGGGAAGTTCAGGGAACTGCCAATACTATAGGTAGGTTAGGATAATTTTGCAACGTGTCATTTGACTTATTGTAGGAATAACAAGTGCGAGTCGGACTCGCACACGAAGGGTTCCGTACCACAAGGCAAAAACACCGAAAAAAAAACACGTTTGTTGTATGGGAGCCCCCTTAAATATTTATTTTATTTTGTTTTTAGTATTTGTTGTTATAGCGGCAACAGAAATACGTAGTTTGTGATAATTTCAACTGTCTAGCTATCGCGGTTCTTGAGATACAGCCTAGTGACAGACAGACGGACGGACGGACAGCGAAGTCTTAGTAATAGGGTCCCGTTTTTACCCTTTGGGTACGGAACCCTAAAAATGAGACAAAAAAAAATAAACATTTATTAATATCTAGAAAACGTGTAGGTATTACTTAAAATTAAATTTAAACATGATTATTCTAAATTTACACGACCTTTATTGAATCTTCATAATTTACACTAAACAATAATACGAGTTTTTTTTATCCCTACTGTAGAAAATCCAGATCTACAATTTGATACTCAGACCGGATACTTAACGCCTATTAGAAACTCGGACAACTCATCATTTAGTTTTATACTGTGTTCCATTTGAGGCACTGTAACTGTAAAAAAAGTATTAAGTGAATAAGATTCCAAGCAAAAAAAAAAAATTGTCAAAAAACATTAATTCAGTTGCCTTTTGCAATACATAACATAATCAGCCAATAATGTTCCCACTGCTGGGGCACAGGCCTCCCTATCTTTTTGAGAGGGAGTGGGGCGTTATTCACCATGTGGGCCCAGTGCAGATTGGTAGATGATGGACATGCCAGTTTCCTCACGATGTTTTCTTTCACCGTTTTTAAGAGCAGTGGGTGACGAAATAAATTACGCAAAGTAGTACGCCTGACTGGGTTTGAACCCACGACGTACAACGCATAAGTCGGGGAAGTTCCTTCTGGGCTACCACTGCTCCTCCCATTTCTAGGCCCTTACGTCTTTTGCAATAGTCACAGGAAAAATGCGATTCCCCAATAAAAACAAAATATAGATTTTGTTTTAAAAATGATTAGCTGAATGTGTTGCTAAGCGCAAATCTCGAGAACAGCTAAACCGATTTCGCTAATTCTTTTTTTAGAATATTCCTTGAAGTACGCAGAGAAAAAATTTATATATCTATGGGAGTAGGGTAGAAGTAGGGTAGGAGTAGTGTAGGAGTAAGGTAGGAGTAGTGTAGGAGTAGGTTAGGAGTAGGGTAGGAGTAGGTTAGAAGAAGGGTAGGAGTAGGGTATGAGTAGTGTAGGAGTAGGGTAGGGGAAGAGTACACCACGCAAACGAAGTAGCGCCGAGCAGCTAGAAATAACTTATATGGCAAAACAGCGTTTGCCGGGTCAGCTAGTAATTAAATAAATTGCATCACTCAAAGGACTATTGCTGCCCATAAGCCTGTTATGACTGTTGTGGATTTAATATAGCGCGATAATTGGTGACATTAACGGTCCCGCATGACTGGAACCACAGGAAAGCCGAGAAATATAAACAAATCAAGTATCTTGACTTGGCTCGCGAGGTTATCGACATGTAGACTCGGCGATCATTGTGCCGTGCCGATAGTCGTGACAGCCAATGCCTTAATAGCCAAGAGCCTGAGGAGGCTCTCGTTGGAAAGCCGGATTAAGAGATTAATTATTCAGAAAGCGGTACTTCTAGACATGGCTGATATTGTTAGAAGGTTTTTCTCCCTGGAGCCATCACCGCCGGCAGCTTGGACCCTGTTCCCGATACCGGTACCAATATAAAAAGGTTAAAAAATTGATAATTATAAGTGAAGTAAATACAAACCTAAAGGTGTTAGTGTATTCGGTATTACATCCTTAACATCTAAACTTTGATTCCCTTTAATATCATTGACATCAGCAAAGACCATTTCTGGTGCAATGCTTTCCAATTCCATAGTATCAACACACATATCTACTGACTCATTAACTTTCTTCTTCTTTGGAAGCCCTTTCTTCTTTTGTACCTTCTGCCTCTTCTTGGCTACTTCTTCTTCACGTTTATCAGGCTTTTTCATGTTTAGTACCCGTGTCACTTCATCACGGATCTTTGATTTCTCTTCTTCAGTCAAATCTATGCCAATGTCATAATTTCTAGCGTATTTAGTTATGGGCACATCATCGTCGCTACTACATTCATCTTTAAACACTATCCTGCTCCCAAGATTTACATTCTCTGCTTTGAAGAATTGTCTCCATTTCTGTATTAAGTCATCGGCTACAGTCTGACAAAAGAAGGTCATTATATATGGATATTTATTCTAATCAATAACAAAAAACACGTAAGGGCCAGGGTAGCTACCTTAGCGCATCCCCCTTAATAGACAGTGGTTATAATAACTATATTCTAGTATCTAAATCTAGGCTATTATAGCTGACAGCGGGGAAGAAGCGGGATCTTAGGGTACCGAACCTGGTATGCGACGGACGTTGTGCGCCATCCATACTGTAATTTATCTAAGCTTGACACCAGAGAGGAATTAAAATGCACGTTTGGTGGACCTCATTCAAGCATAGAAGAGAGTCATCAATATAAATATATTATGGTATGGTATAACAGGCTGGTTTTCGCAACTCCTCATCTAAGCGCACACTTTGCATGAATCAATATAAACCACTTACAAAATTAACAGGCTTGGGTATCCTCAGCAGGTAATGTTGGTCATGTGCTTCTAACATCTCGCACTTGGAGCAAAGGTCATAGTCGGCGCAAGTGATGCATTTGTAACGGAAGCCAAGTATTGACTTGTTACAACTATTGCAAATAATGTCGCAGTGAGCTGATTGTTGTTTTTCTGTTTCATTTGAACCTGAAAATAAGCAGATTTAGAAATAAAAAGCATTTACTTGCTAATAATATAGGTATAGAAATAAGCAGTTTTTTTTTTCATTTCACACTACGGCATGCAAACCAAAAAATAGAATGATTATTAATTATTAAAGTAAATGCTTGGCACGTGAAAATAAGTTTCTACATGTATTAAAAACTGTTAAAATTGATATAATGCATTAAAACAATTGTATGTAATGGAATTTGGCAATCAATGCACTTTAAAAACATAAACCTAAAATCAATCCAATTCTTACTACTGGGTGGGCAACAAATAGTATCTACGGCATGTTGCTAAAAGCTTGAAAAACTGTGAAAGAGCTAACTTTAATTACACACCTTCACTCAGATTGTTTGAAAGGCTTAAAGTAGGGACAGCATCAGCACACAGATGCTTGTTCTTGATGCTTGATGGTGAGAAGTGGCGGGAACACACACGGTGTGTCAACTTCTTCAGATCCTTTTCTAGCAAATCTACTCTGCCTGCTGCTTCTAGCCATTGTACCAGACTGAAAGTAAAAAATTGCATAGTTAATTTACACAATAATATGCTAAAAACAAACCTGTGTATTCACACTGATTTAGGCACAATTAAATTAATCAACGTCTGTTGTGTCAGCTAGTTGATCAGTAAATATAAATAACTAAATAACAGTCAGCCTCATCTGCCTTACACAGATAAACTACCAGTTTATACTTATATACTTAGACCTATCCCATATTCCTAGGCTAATATTATGATCTTGGGAATTCGATAAGCCGATACAAATTAGTCGAAATACTGTATACACATTTATTTAATAACACAACAAAAGTTGAACTTTTGAAGTCAACACCACTATCTCACTGAAAAAGTGAAGACCTAGGAGAGATTATGTATGAGCCATCGAGGAGAATAGGCACCTCTGCTGTTTACTGACGTTCTAATAAGCAAGAATGATTACTACGATAAATTGTTAACCAAATGACAAATAATTATCATACCGATGTCTTTCTTTTGGGAGACTGTAATAATAGAGATGTTTACTGGTTTTACTGTTCCTGCCGCATCCGTACACGCAACAATAGTTGACCATTATTAGAATACAGAAGAACAGAACAAGCCAAGAAATGAAGCAAACATGAAACAGACCACAGTCCCACAGAAACAAACATTCAAAGCAGCATTATATTGTAGTCTTTGATTCAAAATTTCAAAGCAACTTCTGTTTTGGCAAGATTGTTTTTTTTATTGTTATTGTCAAGTGTCAACAAATAAATGTCAAAGTGTTTCTTTTTTGGTTGAAATAATGTTGCTCAGTGGAAAAAAGAAGAATAATCAAAGAGTAATATATTGGAGAATAATCTACCAAACAAACAAACTCATAACCACAGAACATAATTAATACCACCCCACACCACAAACATTTTTACTTCTAAAAGACACTAGATGGAGCTAGCCTAGTTTCTATTTTGGCGCCATCTGTTATCGAATAGAAGTTCTAAAATGTTAATGAACTCTTGTGTTTTCTAGGTGTTTCTCGATAAAATGTTTGAATAAAGCTGTAGAAAGCAAGTGGAATAACAACATAACAGCACAACGAAAAGCATGATTGTTATTGTTTATTTGAATTTTAACACTCGTAATCGTATATTTTCCTAAATTCTGAACTTGTTTGTAACATCATTGTAGGTACCTCCTACATAGGTCATGTCATGTCATGTTGTACATGACCTACCTCAATCAAAGTCGACCGGCACGCGATTCCCCTATTAATTTATAAGCATTGACTTATATATTACTATCGTTGTTTATAAATCAATGCGATTCCCACATTCCTTGTCTGCCGTGCTTCCTTCGTAAAAATGATAATTGTATAAAAAGGTAGTGTAAAAGAATTTTTTGATAAAAAAGCAGCAGATAAATCTAACATAATAATATAAATAAGATGCTGAGATTTAATTATATTACTTTATATAATATAATACCTCTTGTTCTTATGTGTTCAAATAGATACGAAACCCGGGTTTCGTACCAATGCCATTAAAAATGTTTTAATTTTAACTAATTACTTAGCGTGTTTTTATTACATTTAACATGTTTAAATATTTGAATGCCAGTCCATGGCGAAACATGTAAGATCATAACTTTATTTATGTATAAGACCATAAGTACCATGTTTTAAAGCAAATAAGTAATATATTATATTCTATTCTATTCCAATAGGTACCTACTTACAATAAGAAAGAAAATATTTTTGTAATTTTGAGGACAGAAGCGTTATCCACCTAATTACGAACTTTGATCACCGCCTCCCTTTGCCATAGAGGCAGCTTATACGTGAACCGGTGGTGATTAAATCAGTCAATTCAATTTCCCTAATACCAATTATCATTTTCATTAGATTCAAGCGCCCATGATTTGTATGATGACTGGCTGTCAGCTGCAATTCATTCGTATTCTCTACGACTAATCATATAGAACTTGTTTTGGGTACAGATGCTAGGATCTACAGACTCCCTGACAACTGCCGCTGTATCTATCGATCGGCATTCAATGAACTGTCGGTCGTTGTGTGTTATTCTGCCTGTTTATAGAAGCATTCACATCACAGCATGGAAGTTATAACAGGTAGGTACAGTCAACAAAGGAGTTAAGTATACAGGAGCGTCGGATATAGTTGAAGTTTACTAAGAAACCGATGGATGTTCTGGACTGAAATTTAATTTAATAAATGAGCTGTTTGTTTTCTATTAATAAACTAAAATTTTATTCGAGAATATCCATCGGTTTCTTAGTAAACTTCAACAATATCCGACGCTCCTGTATACTTAACTCCTTTGTTGACTGTACCTACTCCCTCCTACACCAGCATCTTTCCTACTTTCAAGAATTAGGTAATTATCAACCTGAGTCAAGTAATATTTCGTTGCACTCGGGTCAATCTCGCGAGCAGTGATGGTAGTTCGAACCCGGGCAGGCACGCCAGGCCCTTTCTGTATTTTTTCATCACCAGTAATCACAACTGCTCTCAAAGCGGTGAAGGTTGTGAGAAAATGTCTTAGAACCAAAAATTCAAAGACATGTACCAACCCGCACTGCCGCGTGGTGGATTATGGCCCACTAAGCTCCCTCTCATAGAGAGAAGGCCTGTGTCCCAGCAGTGGGAACATTATTAGCTGTTTTTAGCATGGGTGAATCTCGAGAATACATAAGTCCATAATGTTTTAGTATTGTAAAACCGAGTCAATTAATTAATTAGAACACATAATTGATACCTCTCTCATTCATGTCTGTTAGCTTGTGGTCGAATCAATGTCTGTGGTTTATCCTGGCGCCTGAATTACTTATTGTGGTTTTTATATGAAACTAGATATTTTTGACTCAATGAGACAACGACTGTTGAATGAATGAAATTGCACTCCCGTATTTTTAAGAACGTTTGAATACTAATCACAGTTACACTATTACCCTCGAGTCCGTCACAGACGTAGCTATAATAATTATATATTAATATGAATCATAGCAAGGCATATTACGACATAGCGAGTGACCGCACACGCAGCTATAATTTATATTTCTATGGCGTCACCAAAATATATCGACATATACTTTATCTCGGTACCTATATTTTGGCATAGGACCTTCGATCAAGTACCTACTATTTATTGATCGAAGCATAACGATAGACGCTTAATTATGACAAGGACGACCGCAGACCGAGTGAGGGCAAAATATATATTATGGTACTATAATAAATAAATACTATAATATATTATCTCGATATATTAATATTATTATATTATAGCTACTTCTGAATCCCAGTCTCGATCTGTCAAAAATACCTACAATTTTCATACAGTGTGAGTCTTCATAATGCAGTGCACATAAAAAAAACAAAAAAAAAAAATGTAATATTTTTAAAATTCTTTTTCGCTGCTGTGACCCCTGTGTAAACCATCGCCCCTCAATTGAGAATTACGGTTTTTTTCAACAAAAATCTGATATTTTTTCATCAATTTTTACAATAATTGTAAAATTACCCAATAAAAGCCCGATTACCTACCCTTTTTGATTACTTTAAATTATTCTCCATCGTATCAGATTTCTAAACGTAAAAATACCATGTTTCTAACTCAATCACAACATTTCCTATCAACTGTTAAAGAAAAGCCTTGCAATCACCATACTTTAGCAGGTAAAGATCCTTTTAAATATTTTTTTATTTTTTCAAATATTTTTTCCGTCGATAAAATTAAGCTATGTTTCCCTCATTTCGTTATGTGCACATTATGAAGACTCACACTGTATATTTTTGACAAGTTTTAGACATTGATGATGAATAATTGATGATGAGCGTTGTTAATTTGTAGATACCAAATAGGTGCATTATGTGTAAGAACAACTGCATTACCTGAAGTGGAAGTGGATTCCTATGACTCAAAGAGGTTTAACATGGCTATTCATAGTGCCTCGGGTTCATAAAAACCCATAGATAAAACCAGTACCTAACTGTATTCAGTCCCATGGTTAACTGGCCTTTACCGGCCACTTAGGTGGGGTCAAACTTTGAAACCAAAGTGCTAGTGCCAACTAATGATCTAATAACAATCCATTTTCGCGGTCTAGAAATAGAACCCCGCAGATTCTGCGGCCCACTTCCGATCCTCCCTACCTTGCGCGATCTCAGGCCATGTTGGCCGTGCAAACCTTATCAAATCGCCACACCACCTTCATTGTGGTCTACCTCGATGCCAATCTGATCGTCATACAACCTTCCCCGTGGTTTACCTCGACGAGAGGAACTGAATTTTTTAAGACAAATACCTACTTTAAAAATAAATACTCCGATCAATGATTTCAAAAGTAAATATATAGATTAATGACTCCGACACATCAGATAATCACAAGCCCCTTTATATGCATCGTCATAATATGTATTGTTACGAGTACTAGCTACAAAAAAAAGGCATTCAGTTGTAACAAAGTCTGACATTGGAGCGCGTCATAACAATATGTATAGTATAACAAGTCAACCACCTTTGTAGTTTTCAAGGTAGTTGAAAAAGTAGTTGTTTTTGTAGTCTAGAATGTAATGGAACACTTCCCAAGTTCCCAGGCGATCAATATCCATCCTTTACTCACACAGCCACACAACATAGAGTAGATTTGCATCTACGTACACATCCTCAAAACCGCGATGCAACTCGAACACTCCCGACCCCAGATGTCGCACCAATAGTTCAGTAAGTATATAAACTAGCCGGCTGGTGAAACAGTACGTTATTCCCAGAGTTACTACTCGGCGAAAACAAGCTTAATTACTAAAACATTTAACACTCCAAACAACAATAATTATGTCTCTGCTACCATTTATGCTCGGAGCTGCCCCTCACCGCCTCGCCGACCAGGACTTCGGTTTGGGCATCACTCCCGATGACTTCCTCACTGCTGTGGTCGCTCCAATGCTGGCCAGGGACTACTACAGACCCTGGAGACAGATGGGCGTCGCTGCCAGGGACATGGGTTCCACCATCGTGTCTAACAAGGAGAAGTTCCAAGTCAACCTGGATGTGCAGCACTTTGCTCCCGAAGAGATTAGTGTGAAGACAGCTGATGGGTACGTGATCATTGAAGGGAAACATGAAGAGAAAAAAGACGAGCACGGTTTCATCTCCCGTCAGTTTTCAAGGCGCTATGTCCTGCCTGAGAACTGTGAGCCTGCTACTGTGGAATCTAAGTTGTCTTCCGATGGTGTCCTGACGATTATCGCTCCGAAAGTCTCTTCGTCGGCAAAGAACGAGAGGTCTGTCCCGATTTCTCAGACTGGACCAGTTAGGAAGGAGATCAAGGATGCTGCCAGCCAGCCAACCCCCCAGGCCGACGCCAACGGAACTGCTAAGTGATCGCCGAGTGACTGCGACACCAAGAAGAAATCCTGCTCTGTTTGTTAGCTCGTCCTTTGCTTTGCAAACCTTTTTATATTCTATTAAAATTGACTGATTTAAAACGTGTGTGTACCTAGTAATTTTAATTAGGTAGTGTTAGTAATTTTGTAATAAATTTTGTAATAAATTTCCCTATGGCCGTATTTTGGAATTACATTTTTTTGACCAGTCTTGGTGGCAATTAGGTACCTATCCGTACTAAAATTAAATCACCGAAATCCAATTCTGACTACCCATTTGCTCTAGCACTACAGCCGACTTAGTCACGAATAACACAGAGACGGCGTAAGGTGAAGGCGCGGCGCCGGCCATGATGCCGCTTCAAAACGTTTTCATACAAAATGTAGGCGACGATTACACTCAAGCGGCGCGGGCGGCACCTTCGTACATTTTGTATGAAAACGTTTTGAAGCGGCACCCTGCCTGCGCCGCGCCTTACGCCGTCTGTGTATAATTCACGCCCTATTCTGTAAAAATCTCACCTTGAAAACTTAGGTGAAGTGGGTTCGAAGTGAGCTGGCATTGGCAATAGTGTTCATCCCTAGTATCGGTGAAATTATATACCTAATAGTTCTTTTCAAGCTTACTTAACTTAGGTTTTAACGGTGAGATTTTTACAGAATAGACCCGAGTACCTACTACTACAAAGCTATAAACACTACAATCATATATGTAATTTAAAAATAAACGGTAAAAAACTGCAAAATGTCGAATTCCGCGCATATTTTGCGCGGACACCAAATTCTTTTTCTAAAACAAATTATGTAAGCCTATGTTACTCCTTATATCATCAGCTATCTGCCAGTGAAAGTCTCGTCAAAATCGGTCAAGCCGTTTCGGAGATTAGCCGGAACAGACAGACACCATTTTTTTTTTATTGTTTCCTTGTGATAAGTACCATATACGCATTTAGTAAAAAGCTGTTCCTTTGATATTACAAAACACTTCAATTTTATTTATTTGTATAAATGTATAGAAGATGTGTACCTAAAGGTTTGCAATGCATGCATAGAGTGGGTAAAAAAAGTAAACAAACTTCCACTTTCAAATAGTAAAATTACACAAACACTCTCTTATTCGACATTTTCTGTCGTTGTAGTTCCGCAGCACAATAATTATGTAGTGATTGTACGACTCAGTAATCCATACTGATATTATAAATGCGAAAGTGTGTCTGTCTGTTACCTCTTTACGCCGATTTTAAGATGAAATTTGGTATACAGATAGTTTGAGTCCCGGGAAAGGACAGAGGATAGTTTTTATCCCGATATTCCCACTCGTTTATAAGTGTATACATCTATGATTTACGGGAAACATATGCGGGTGAAACCGCGGGGCTGCTAGTAATTTATATTTCTTTATTTTATTTTATTAGATAGGAACAACAACATTTCTTTATGTACCTATTCTAGATCTTACTTTGAACAGTCGTTCTTCTTTCTATTTCCCCGTCCCATTAATGGGGTCACACGCGATACCTTATAAATGCTAAGACATATGAGAGATGTAGGTGTGCCCATGCAATACCTCGATATGCATCTTTGGGATTGGGAGGCGTGATTATGATGATTTGTGTGAGGTGTGTGTAGTTTTTTAAAATAAAATTGTACTTATGAACAATTTTATTATTTCAATAGGTGATATATCACCTATACTACCTACTTATTATCGTGTACGGCTATGGGAATGGGACGTTTTTAATTTATAAAATAAAACTTTGGTGTTAAGTTATTTTTTTTTTTTTATTGAAATAAACACATTATCAGTCACAACACAATTAATAATATAGCCTTAATTTGACTATAGTAATTAAAAGTATTAATTAAAGGAACGTCCTGAGAGAATTTTAGTTACGCCTTCGCACAAGATTGTTGGTCACTGGCTTGACAAGACCCTTCCACCTCTTCCTTGGTCTCTTTAGCTTCTCTACGAACTGGCCCAGTTTGAGAGATAGGTACCACTCGTTCCCCTTTGCCAGGCTCCACTTTTCTAGGCACAGAAACCGTCAGGATACCGTCACTAGAGAGCTGAGAAACCACGTCCTCTGATTCAGTACCTTCAGGCAGAGCATACCTCCTCACGAATTGACGGGACACATATCCATGTTCATCTTCCTTCTCCTCATGCTTAGCTTCAATAACCACATACCTGTCAGCGGTCTTCACAGTTATTTCGTCCGGCGAAAAGTGCTGGACATCAAGGTTGACTTGGAACTTATCTTTGTCAGTCTTGATGGTTGATCCCAGGTCTTTGTTCAGCTGCGACAGGTGCCTCCAAGGTCTGAAGTAATCGTGCAGCGTCCATGGCGACATCATGGATGTCAGGAAGTCGTCGGGAGTCAGCGCCAAGCCAAATGATTGGTCGAACAGTCTGTTCAAACCACGATTTTGACGTTGAGGAGTGTGAGGACATTTTTCTTCAGCCAATACGTATCTTGTTCCGATGCCGAAGAATATAATTGCGATGGTCAGGAAGTATGGGAATCCACTGAAAGTCTTCATTTTCACGTGTAGTTATTTCTTTGAGAGATTATTCGATGCCACAGAGCATGTAACACTTTATTCGATGCGTTCAATGTGATAGCAGTTAGGAGGTTAGCGATTGAGCGATAGCTTGACTGAATTCACTGAGAGTCGGCGCGTTGCGTGTGTTTATATACGTGCCCCGACATCTGGCGGCGAGTGGATAATTCTGGAATTCTCTACTGAGATCGATCGCCAACGTGCTTGCATTGAAAATAACCACGTTTGTTGATGTTTGTTATCTTCAAAACAGGTTTGTTATCTTCAAAATATTGACACAGTCCTCTCTGATTGGGCCAACAAACGTACCTGTCTGCATTTATTGGTTATTCAGAATTTGATTGCGTTATCACGAAATTTCACAATAATTACTGATAATACGGATTATTAATTTATCAGCGTGGATTGGAGTAAATAAGATTGAGCATTACTTATCATTAGGCTTACATAACGGATAAAAATATGGACGTATTGAGAACTTTCTATAAGTAAGTCGCTTTTTAATTGTACTTCGGATTTTTTTCAATCTCAAACTCAAAGCATTTACTGCCAAAGTGCTTGAACTCTCTGCCGGCGTCTGCTTGTTCTCTTCCAAATTTAACCCAGCTGCAAAGCAAGAGTGAACAGGCATCTTCTAGGAACGCTCGTGCCATCATAGACCTCATCCATAGCTTTCTATTAGGCGTGATCGTGGTCAAGAGCTAAATAAATGGGCCTCCATCTAGCAATAAAAAAAATCCAGCCCTAAATTTTTTGTTAACAGTGCCATCTAGCGGGGAAAAGCAGGAGTAAAATGTGCGTATATGTAGTGGGAAGGGTCATTGCCCTTTTAGTACGTTATCGAATACTGTCCACTTGCTTATCGTATCCAGAACGTGTCGAACTTTCCCGAAAGTTCTGCTATACATGCGATCATACTTTTAAAAGTTTTACATAAATGGAACGTGTTTGTTGTAATTTTGTGGTCGGTAGCGTTTTGAGGTGTAAATTATACCGTTGTTACACTTGTTACCTATTTATGTTAATTTCATCGCCGCGCGCCGGCGGCATTCTATAGTTTCTGTTTATCTCCATTAGAAAAAGGCGCGTGTTTATGGAGTTTCGAATTCTCCACTATTAACATTTATAATATCACGCCTGATGTTCGTTTAGCTTCGCTCATGTAGCTACCGCGTCTTTTCATACTTCGGTTCATAGCGGTGTGTGAAGACGCGGGAGCTTATGCATGAGCGAACAATTTGCCCGACCTGGGAATCGAACCCAGAATCTCATGCTCAGCCATAGCACATAGCATTTGCGACCACACCAACGAGACACTTCTCGACTTATATGATTGGAATTTACATTTAGTTGCAGGTTCTTAGGGCTCTGGAATATTACGAATCATTTATCGCTACATTCCTATTGCCTAAATACGAATCATTTATCGCTACATTCCTATTGCCTAAATACGAATCATTTATCGCTACATTCCTATTGCCTAAATTTTACGAATCATTTATCGACACATTTATATTACTTACATAAATTTTACGAATCCTACAGCGACACATTCCTATTACCTAAATTATACGAATCATTTATCGACACATTCCTATTGAATTTCGTTTTCTTAATAACTTTTGGGAAATAAAAGCCATATTTTCTAAATATTGGTATATTTTCAAAAATATTGTATTACATGACTTGCTTATCTATTTACAAAAATAAAAACAAAATTATAATTATTATTAAATCAGTTTTACAACCGCCAATGCTTCACTACAATTAAATAAACGTCTAAATATCATTGAACCAGTTACAAAGGGGTCCGCAGGTAAATAACTTATGTTATATTTACAAAATAACAAGATTGCGTTTGCGCACAATCTTGTGAATTTTAACACTCAATTTGAAAAATAATTTAGATTATTTTTTTCGTCTTGTAATATGTATAGTGCAGTACGATTTAAATAGGAAAATAATGTTTTTTCTTTTCTTATTTTGTTAACTAAATAACTTTGAAGTTTGTATAGAACATTATACATATTACAATGAACAGAATATTGCCTTAGTGTTTTTATAACAAGAGGCAGTGATATTATAATAAATAATCTGTAGGCATTGGGCAGATTGTCCCCTCAACAATCAAATATTTTAGTTATTCAGTCAATAAATGATCTTATTATTCGTCAAACATTACGATTTATAGTCAATTACGTACTTATACGTTCATTTTTAGAGTTCCGTACCCAAAGGGTGCCAACGGGGTCCTATTACTAAGCCTCCACTGTTCGTCCATCCGTCCGTCCGTCTGTCAGCGGGTTGTGTCTCATGAACCGTAATAGGTAGACAGTTGAAATTTTCACACATTGTGTATTTCTATCGCCACTATAACAACAAATAATAATGTAAAAAAAATAAGAATCTTGTTTTTTTCGGCGTTTTGCCTTGTGGTACGGAACCCTTCGTGTGCGAGTCCGACTCGCACTTGGCTGCTTGTTTTATAACCCAGTGCCTCTTGTTACCGCGTGTAAGCCCCGTTTAATATAAAAAGCGCACAATTACACATGTAGAAGCGGTCTGAGCTTGTATTTATGTGTTATAGAATAAATTTCGATCTCCAAAATGGAGTTTGTTCATACAACGGTTGATGCAAGGAGGGATTTTGATTTTTGACCATTTTCATTACTATAAATCTTTCTATTTCAAGCACGTTTATATAAATCTACTAATAGGTTTAATATCTGTTTTTTTTCCTAGTCTATGAACACTGATAGATCTAAGTATACATGCAAGTTTAAATTCATTGGCGTTATTTTAGGTAGTTAAAGTACTCAATAATATAAACAATTTTAAGTTTAAGACCAACGATAAAATATCTGAAAACACCTACTATTTCGTACAAAAATGCAATTCTTACTTAATTAAATTGTATAAAACAGATGCTAAGGGTATTTTAGAGAGATATTTACAATTATATTCACCAGCATTTTTGCTTCCAGAAAAATTGCCAATGATTTCAAAGTGTAACATGTAGGTACGGTCTAAGAGCCTTGTTTCAAGCTTGAGCATAAAATAATGGTAAGATAGGATGGTCAGTGTTTGATTAAGAGTATACTCAGTCTTGGCAGTTATTGTTGAGCATTCAGGCTTAAAACTGAGCTCTATAGAACTTACCCCGCGTTTACACCAAGGTGTCTAGGTGCCTACCGTTTACACCAAAATGTCTAGGTGCCTACCGTTTTCAGGTACAAGTTGTAAGACTAGCTGTATTCAAAACTTATAGAAAACTTGTCAAAAATGTGAACAAAGTAGTAAACAATAGCAATACACGTCTGAAACAACGTCAATACATGTTTTAGGAGCAGTGGTGTCGGCGGCCCCGACTCACGAGTCGGTCGTGGGTTCAAACCTAGACAGGCACTTTACTTTGTGTATTTAATTTCATCACGACTGCTCTCAAAACGGTGAAGGAAAACATCGTGAGGAAAGCAATTACGACCCACTCCCTCTCGCAGAGAGCCTGTGTCCCAGCAGTGGGAACATTATAGGCTGATTATGCATGACATGTTTTTGACAAGTATTTAGGAAAACTTGTTGACAACAAGTATCACAACTTGTTTAGGGTTGTAAACGCGGGGTATATATTAGGCAGACATATGTTTTAAGACACACCAATGCTATTGCTAAAGTGCAAGTTTCAGATTACGCCGTAGTGTTTAGGCTTGTGTATATCTATTCTATTTTAAAACTATTAACACATCTGTACAATCAAGGTATATTTTAGGGGTTTTTATGTACTTACATTTTTTAAATCCATCTTGCATCAATTGTTGCAAATCTGATTATGTCTAGCCTACCTTACTATCTAAGTTTTGTTTATAAAAAATGTAGTAACATTCCTACGGTTTTTTTTATATAAAAAAGCTAAAAAACACACTGTTTTCAGTCGCTCTTGGGACCCGCACGTACTCCTTAGTTACGAAAACTTAAATAATTATAACATTGAACACAAAATTGAGAGAGATCGCTTTGCGGTGAGTTTGCGTTTGAATGACGAACTTGTTGAACCGGTAAAGATATTATGCAGATGGTTTCAAACAAATCTTCTTTCGGTAGTTAATGTCTGTCCGTCTCTTATTCTTTTAATACCTTTAAGATGTTAGTGTCATATTTATGCCAATACGTTTTGTATTTGTTCTACGTTGTACTTTTACCATCTTTTTATACAGTGTTTTTGGCAAATAAATATTATTATTAAAAATAAAAATTTCGTTCGCATGGTTGTGATGATCTACATAGTTGAGATTGAAGATGACTTTAGAAATATAATAATAATTCAAAAATACTGTTTTTATTTTAACGTAATACTTATAAATACATATTTTAGTTAATAACCAAGATGATTTTCAGTCAAAGTTTCTTTGCATTACTACTATGCAACTTTAAACCACCTTTTGGTCATTAAAACGTCATAATTTTGGATTCATAGCCTTGGTAGAGTAAATTAAAATAACATTAAGACCTGTATACTTGTAATATTATCTACAGATTTGTAAATATAAAACTGTAGAGGATTACGAGCATTGGAATACTGTGCAAGTCCCCTTAGTACAATACTTTAAACAGAGATGGTTCAATATGGTACAAAAATGGTACCTGAGAGTTAGGATTTTAAAAAGTTGTGTATTTAATCTTATATAATGATACCTACTAGGAGTTTGGAGATTCTACGTCTAAAACCACGTTCGCACTGACGTACAAGTATCGCGGCGGGATTTTATCGTGCACTGGATTTTCAACTGAGAATCCAACAGAGTGCATCGAAAAACTCTGTTGGATTTTCAGCTCTCTTGAACCGAGCATTGAAAATCCAAAAAAAAAGTGCATCGAAAAAACTCTCTGTTGGATTTTCAACTCGGTGTTGAACCGAGCATTGAAAATCCAACAGAGTGCATCGAAAAAACCCTGTAGGATTTTCAACTCTCGGCGCAAAGCAGTGCGTTGAAGATCACGTGCGCGAAAAAATCCCGGCGCGATATTTATACGTCCGTGCGAACGTGGACTAATAAAGATATGAAGAGGATTCCGTTATCTTGACTGGGGATGAATTGTAATGATCGTGAAATGAATGTGAGGAATTTATTTCTAGTACAAGCTTCTATGAATTAATTTGAAGAGTTCATTAAGTGAATGTCACGGAAGCTCTTTGTTTTTTTTTTTTAAATATTAATAAAACGATACGTTTAAAATATTTCGAAGTAATTACGCTTGCAGTCTTCAGATTAGGGGAGGGTCAGCTTACAATGGGGAAAGGAGCCTTAAAGTAACCAAAAAAGTCTGATGCTGAAGTTCAACATTGCTCTTTGGGAATTTTGAAACGAATAGAAAGCCCTCAAATTTGTCGGCAGTCAGATTGGCGACAAAATGACGATGTTACTCAAGCAACTCTATAAACACTAGTCTTTGTGCCAACTTTGAGCATCTCAGACTTGACCGTAGGCCTCAAAAGCTACAATGAACATGAAACTTTGTCTGTACCTCCAGAACCATCTCTGCATTTCTCAGTCATCCGAGTGTTTCCGGCAACATTCTTCATCTCGTACTATTGATATCAGTGGACGACTCGTACTATTCGCTTGTTCATTTTGATTTTACCAAAAAAAGTAAAAATTTTAGGCAACCTTTTCATCTCGCATAGGCCGCGTATACGCTGCGTTAATGCGACGATAGTTTCGATACAAACTTATACGCAACTACCGCAACGTCAAATAAATTATATGACAGCAATTTACATTTCAATTTAGTCTATGTAAATAAAGACAAATTTAGGTACAGAAACTAACAGATTTTTTGTCTAAAAAATAGACGAAAACTTGCTTAGGCTACCTTAGTAAGGTAATTTTGATAAAAAAAGTAAAAAAAAAAAATTGGCTCTTGTATACATGAACTCCTAGTACAAGAGCCAAAGTTACACTGATGTTTGTGCCTGGAAGTGAAAATAAATAAATAATTATTACTAATTCGATAATATCAAAATGAACACGCGTACAGTATTCACAAATATAACCACAGTCAACATCAACATTGTATATTTCATTTAGCTCATACAAAATCTAAATATACAGCTTAGCCTACATTACAAACAGTTCGACAGTCGTACATTGCGGAACTACCGGCATCCCTCTCCCTCATACTAATATAAAATGAAATAAAACATAGTAAATACATCGAAAATGTTACACTGAGGTGCTGTGACGGTTCGTTGTGGTGCTTTCAAATAGAAATGGTCATTAAAATACCCTTAAGTTCGCACAAAGGGCGAAGCCGAAATCTCCTAACGGGTGGTAATTAGGGTTGGGTACCGCTTTTAGTATCACTGGTTGTCTTCGATCAAAAATAGTACTGGATTAAGGATTAGGAACAAAAACACATCGCTGAAGTGACCGCGATTGCATTATAACTTGATTATAAACATATTTATTATCGTTTGCTATGCAGGAATAGCGCCAACAGTGGTTCGCAGAGCGGTGGCAAGCTCCAGCGAAAGAGCACCCTTTGCACGACAACATCCGTGCGCCACAAAGGCTGAAAAGCCGAAACAGTTTTTTAAAGTGTGTCGTCCCACTCACTAGCGAACCATCACAAGAAAGACTGAAGCTGTGGCGAGACAGTCCTTCCTTACCCAAACCGTTCGTCCCACCCGCTGAAGTCCTCCCACCTGGACATGAGTTACCTTGGGTAACCTGGAAGTCTTTAAACAGACTCCGGACCAGGTTGACCGAAGCAAGGAAAACCTGTTCAGGTGGAGATTCATAGACGACTCCGCCTTGGAGTGTAAATGTGGTGCTGTTCCACTAGCGATGGGACACTTAATATCGTATCCTGCGTGTCCTATCAGCTGCACGTTACAGGAACTGGTGGACGCTGGTGATGGCGCCAATCAAGTAGCCGAATACTGGGCCGAGTCCCTTTAGATTGCTATCGACACGCTAAGAAGATCATTTGCAATATTTACACTAACTAAATAGTCCGTGTTTAGAGAAAATAATTAAGGCTTTATATTCGAAAGAGCCGATTAAAAAGCCCATTTTCAGCAGTGGACGTCAATGGGCGGTAATGCATGAATTAAATTATTATGGTTATTGTCGGAATTTTCCAATAAAAGTTTCAAGGACCAACAATAAAAATCGCCATTTTCTATGTGAACGCAACACAACCATAATATATGAAAATAAACACAGTGCTTGCTTTATACGTACAAAGAGTATTTACACACACATTCATTACTCTCGTCACAAAGTTCGCAAACACCTCATTTGTATTAAAAATTTGTGCTAACTTTGGGTAATTTTTTTCATATTATTTTGGCCTCCTGTTGAATTTTTCAGGTTTTTACAAAACACCGAAATATAAATTGCATTACTAACTGTAAAACTTAAAACCGTTAAAAATGCATTCAAATATGGCCTCTATTTTATTTTAAATATCAAAATAAATACGTAGATTTTTTCACATTTATTCCATGATATTTTTTTACTTCTTATACACCTTTCTTTGGACACGATTTCAATTTGGTATGATTTATACCAAAAATAATAATATAATTACAATTAATAATAATTAAAAATAATACAGTATTAGGTTATAACGACAGATCTATCACTAGGGGTATGTGTAATGTAGCTAATATAAGTTTTCTGAAATATTTTCGGCCTCGGAAAGGAAATCTTTCGAGTAATCGAATTTAGTGATGATATACGCGTCATGACGATCTTCGCAGGGTGGCTGGTAGCAGCAGGATGAGAGTTGCCGAGAATCGAGCTGATTCGTGTACTTGGAGAGGCCTATGTCCAGCAGTGGACTTCTGTAGGCTGATGACGATGAAACGCGTCATACTATCCCCGATTGCCTGACTTCGAGTAGTTGTGGCTATACACGACTACGTAAAATCGAATTTATGTTGTACTCATTGCATATTTAAATGCGCATGCGACCTACAAATATATTTTTTTAACTTTCCCCAAAAATTATAATTCAGAAAACTTAATATTCATCTGTAAAAATTACGATGCGTCAACATATTATTACAAAATCGTAACTTTTTTAGCATAAATTAGTCCAAGCTGAAGCGTTTTTTTTAATATAAACATTATAAACCTATCTACTAAGTATAGTAAGAAATAATATTGAGATACAAAAAAAAAGGTAGTGATAATTCATTTGTACATACCTATATTTAAAGTAATAATAATAATAACTTATGAAATAATAAAAAGTATATTTTTTTTTTTTGTTGAACAATAAACAAATTAGTTTTATTAGCATAGGAATTATTACAGGAAAATATCTACCATGCCTGTAGCTTAAAACAAGCGTTTTAGGGCGTTTATAAACTACAACTCTTTAGGAGATATGAATACTTGGCGCCAAACAAGTAGCCGAATTCTGGGCCGAGTCCATTTAGATTGCTATAGGTAGACACGCTAAAAAGAATACTTGCCAAACACACATAAAAAACTCTAATTTAAAATTGTGCGTTTTCCTTTACATTTAAAAAGTACCCTTTCTTCTTTGATTTTTCATAATTCAACGTGATATTTTGCTCTACATTTCCTTCATAATAATTTCTATGCTCATAAAATATTAAATAATAATATATAAATTCGTACTCAAGATAAACTTGTCCAAAATTTATAAAAAGCACCTACAGTGAGCAGTAGGGATAGTTTCAAACTATGTCTAATACATATAGTATTCCGAGACACACTGTCAATCACCATTCACACGATTGACGGCGATTGATCAATCTAAAAGACTACATTGACTGATAATCTTTATGATTGATTCAATTCTACAAATCGCCGTCAAAAAAAATAGGTATGTAGTTCTGTAAAAAAAAAACACCAAATATACAAAATGTATACTTAAAATTAGTCTTAACTGTATATTGTTCGATAGATTCCGCCTACTAGCTGATCGAGAAAATTAGACAACTGGGTCACAAAATAGGTACAAAAAATCGCCTCCATTCAGCGAGCGACATCAGGCGCACGCACACGCAGACGCGTACGTGCGGCAATCTCAAACAAATGTCAGTCGCGAGTGCGCTTGCACTCGCTGTACGTGAAGCGTATCCATGTGTGCGTGCATACGCTTCGACTGAATGGTACGCGGACCGTGCCCGCTTAACCATTAAAAACCATTCAAATACGTCAAATATATGACGATGGCGTCACTTTTGACAGCTGTCTAATAATCTTGGTTTGCTAAAAGATGGCGGGTGAGGATTGTCCCATACTCTCGTATGGTAATAGGCCTTATAGTCCATGCCGTTTATAAAATAAGAAGACACTTCAATACGCAAAGCGTCTGACAAGGGGTTGGCGTAGTTTACCATTGATATATTATTATCTACAGAAGAGCTCTTTTGTATACTTTCCTTTTGTATGAAAAATTGTGTATAGTGTATTTTTTCTAAAGTATCTTATTTGGTAAACAAACACGGGAGGAAAATTTTGAGTTTTCGTATCAATCATTCACTTGTAGTTAAGTATAAACGTCTTGATCTTTGTAAAATACGCCTAAGGTATGAATTACATTAAAAAAGTGCTTCTGAAACACATAGATCTCAAAATATTAGTCCGCCAAATTTGTTTACCAAATTAGACAACAAAAAATAAATACACTATTTTAAATCAAATGCCTTATATTTAAACACGTTATTGCTTTCAATAGCCTCTCAAATTTTCTTGAATTTTTTGGTACATTTTCCGCTATATATCTCTACCAAATATACTTTCCTCATGTAAAATCACATTTTCTTAATACAAAAGAGCTCTAAATACCTAGGCAGTGCTAAGAACCAAAGGTCATATACATTCAAGATCTATTCACAGGACCTTTAGAAGGCGGAGCCCTAATTGTGGGTACTTAGGACGTACTAAGATAAGGTATAAACAAGTTGTGCTTAACTGTCTTCGAGTAGATTGTGTAGTTCCGCGTAGTTCAGTATGGCACGGTACAGGAATTCGTATTGTAACTGTAACAAGAAATAAAAGGTCAAAATGTACCAAAGTTGATGCGATATTTAATTTAATGGAGGGTGACGATAGAAATGGTGATATAACCATTATTTTCCAAAATTCAGTGACATACTCTTCATCGCCACAATTTTGAATTAAATTGAATTAATTATTATTGGGTTTGGGCCCCCTCTTGCCTGATATCGCGGTCTATTAGAGACCATCTGCCTTGCCTAGCTTTTTCCTAACTATATTGGGGTCGGCTTCCAGTCTAACCGGTTGCAGCCGAGTACCAGTATTTTACATGAAGCGACACCCTGCGATCTGAGCTCCACAACCCAGTTACTGGGTAATACAGTGGATTATTGGAGACCATTACAGAACAAAGGTTTTACCCGGTTAAGATTGCGAGACTTTCCATTTAGTAGGAATTAAACTAGCATAAAACAACGGTTAAATATAAACCGGCCAAGTGCGAGTCGGACTCGCACACGAAGGGTTCCGTACCACAAGGCATAAAACGCCGAAAAAACAAACGTTTCTTTTATTCCCTAGAACAAAACATTAATTAATTTGACGATTTTTTTTGTGGGGTCATCGACCGCAATTATTATTTTATTCGCTTAAAATATCAGTATAATAATTAGTTTTTAAGAGTTAACTTCACAGACGTGATTGGTGTTCATATCTAAACACAATAAAACAAGTAACAAATAAACAAGCGGTTGTTGACCCCTAAAAAAAAAATTAAATCTTTTTTTTAGTGTACTTACGAATGTATCAATAGTGCGCGCACGTTGCGACCGGACGGCGCGTGCGGTCGCGCTCACGTCCACGCGTCGCTCCACACGCAACGCACGGATCAACGTGCATAGCGCTACGAACAATGGCGACCGCTCTGTGCCGAATCTGTAATAAACATGAATGCTTAGTCAAGTCAGCATAGGACGCAATACAATTTAGCCTAATAAGATTGCTTCGCATTGAAGCAGTCGTGTTAGGCTAAATTGCTTTTGAATTTACATTCCTGTCGGCCTTAACAGTCTGGAGAAATTATGTGACTTATTATTCGATTTCGAAGTCTTTTGTTATTCTTCTGACTTGATGATGAAGGAAAACACCGGAATGAAACTTGATTTATGAGTGTGAGATCACAAACACGTATGATCAGGCGTTCTCCTGCTTTATCTATGTTATGACAGTCGTCTGTCCAATAGCCGCTACATACTGGCAGTGCACGAGCATGGTCCCCGTGAGCGCGGCGGGCGCGGGCGCGGGCGCGGGCGCGGGCGCGGCGTCGGCCAGCTCGGCCAGGCCGCGCGTGACCTCGGGCACGTGGCCGCGCGCGGTGGGCCAGCCCTGGTACTGCAGCTGGCGGACGCAGCTCACGTCGCCGCTCTGCAACACGACAACATTTGTTTTAATTTTTATACAAAAAGCATGCTCCCAATCGCATTTATAAAAAATACGATTGATGAATGGAGACAGGAAAATGCTTCATTTCTTAAAATTTCTGCTATCTACTATACTGCGGCAGTGCAGCGGGCGACCTCTGAGCATCATTCTACGGACATCATCAAGGTTTGATTTCGCTCTTATGGTTTGTCTGACAGTCGTTACGGGTAGTCAGAAGCCCGAAAGTCTGACAACCAGTCTTACCAAGGGATATCGTATTACCCAGTAACTGGGTTGTGGAGGTCAGATAGGCAGTCGCTCCATGTAAAATTCAGCGGCATCCGGTTAGACTGGAAGCCGACCCCAACATAGTTGAGAAAAGGCTAGGCAGATGATGATGTTTGCCAAGTAAGCGAAAACGAATATCGTTTCCCAAAAACGAATCGCACTTGCTAGCCTTAGTTTGCGGTTTGTGTCATTTATCTAAGGATTTTCCTTCATGGATATGGTCGGATTAAATGGTATTACCTTATCATTAGTGATCCTGAACTGTCTCCTGGTGTAGTAAGGACAGGACTCGCTCTCCTCATACTGCACCGAGATGTGTTCGTATTGGATGGAGCCGTCGTCCCAGTACCGGGGACATTTGCCATCGCCCAGCTGCAATAGTAATAATTTGGTTAGCAACATTTTGTACAACATACTATTGCAATTTAAAGAAATGTTAGCCTAGCTTGTGTCCCACTGCTGGGCAAAGGCCTCCCCTTTTTCCTTCCAAACCTCCCTGTCTTGTGCGATCTCCGGCCATGTTGGCCCTGCGAATGATATTAGATCGTCACGCCACCTTCGCCTTGGTCTACCTCGACGGCGATGTCCTGCCTCAGGCGTCCAGTGAGTGACGATCTTTGCCCATCTCTCCGGGTGCATTCGTGAGACGTGTCCGGCCCACTCCCACTTCAGCCTGGCTGTTTTTTCTCCAACATCCGCTACTTGAGTTATAGAGCGCAGCGTGGTGTTTCTAACTCGATCTGTACGCTTAACACCTAACATGCTGCGCTCCATTGCCCGTTGGCAAATCTTGAGTTTGGACTTCTGTTGTTCAGTAAGTGACCAACTTTGTGCACCGTAGGTTAGGACGGGCAGGATGCACATGTCGATGAGTTTCCTTTTTAATGATATAGGAAGACTACCTTTCATGTGTTCTTTAAGGGCCCAGTAGGTCTTCCAAGCATTTTGGACTCGTCTTTCGACTTCCTTATCTTGTCTGTTTTTGAAAGACACTATCTGGCCCAAGTATGTGTACTCATCGACATATTGCAATACATGTCCGTCTACCTCGACCCTACGTTTCGTGCTGTTGGTCATGACCTGTGTCTTGGATCTGTTCATTGAAAGTCCAACCTCAAGACTTGCCGTGCTCAGATCTTGGAGCATTTCCTCAAGTTCTGAAGGTGATGTGGAGAATAACACTATGTCATCTGCAAAGCGGAGGTTTGTTAGCTGGTGGCCGCTAACATGTATACCTCGTGACTTCCATGAATCAGGCAACTTGTTAAAAACCTCCTGCAATACACTTGTGAACAGCTTAGGTGAGAGTGGATCGCCTTGTTTGACACCTTTTTCTATTTTAAAATTTGGACCAGAAACATGTAGCTTGATGTTCGCAGAGCTACTTCTATAGATGGTGTCAATGAGGTCAATGTAGGTGTGGGTAACATTTTGGGACTCCAAGGCATTAATAACTGACTGATGGCCTATACTGTCGAATGCCTTGGCATAGTCCACAAAGGCCAGGTAAAGTGGTTTGTTGAATTCATTATATTTTTCTATTACTTGATTGATGGTATGGAGATGATCGGTTGTGGAGAAATGGGGACGAAATCCAGCTTGTTCGGGAGGTTGGTGAAGGTCAAGCGTCGGAGCGATACGGTTTTCTATTACTTTGATAAACAGTTTGTATAAATGTGAAATAAGGCTTATGGGTCGATAGTTCGCGATGTCAGCTTTGTCTCCTTTCTTATGAAGTAAAATTATATTAGAGTGACACATTTCAGAGGGAATTTGACCGGTGTGTTCCTACACACCGGTCAAATTCCCTCTGAAATGTGTCACTCTAATATAATTTCCCAACTGTCAAAATAATGTCTATTAAAAAGAAAAACCAACCATGAAGTTTTTACTAAAGAGTTTTTGTGATTCATACAAATACGTATATTTCTTTTCTACATTTCATCTCATTAAATTTCATTTTCATTTCATATCAATAAAAACAAATATACTGAAGACTAAGCTGTATGGATAGTTCCCTTTGCCTACCAAAATGAGTGAAGAAAAAAAAACTCTGCTTATATTCTACGGTTGGTTGGCGCCATTTTCCAGAAAAAATTATTAGTTAGTTGAGTTTATTGTGTTTTTATTATTTTATTAAATTGCTTCATTTTTTCGCAACTGTATTAAAAATAGTCGTTCAGTACACCTGCGGAACCGTCATTGCAACTTGTTCCGACTGTCAACCCTCACCTTCGGCTGCGCCTCGGCTCGGGTAGACATTTGTCGGAACTCTTTGCAATGACAGCCTTTCCGCACTTGTAATGAAATATACTATTTGGAATGGGCGACTAGAATCATTTCTATTTAGTTTTTTTTTGACGTTCAAAAGTGCCTTTAATGTGCCTATTTGAAATAAATGATTTGACTTTGACTTTGAGATTAGATATTGATTAATGCCTTCCAATGTATAAAAGCTTAAATGCCACAAGATGGCACAAAACTAGGGAGAAACTATTCTTTAAAGTTGTCTAGAAAGCCTAGTTATTGTCAAAACGTAATACACTCAATCTGCCATAAAATCACGAGTTGCATGAGTGAGTTCGAGCCAAAGCCTTTGAACTTAGTTCAGGTTACTTATTGACAATGGCGTGTGAGGCATCAAAGTGACTTCTGCGAGGCGCAAGCACGCACAATCAGGCCGGGTAGGGTGACAAATGAAGCGAGTAGAATAAAATATTAGTATTTTTGTAACATACGACTGTGTACTTTGCTAATATTGACTCCAAGGTATTATATTACGGAGGAAATTTAAAATGGGTTGCGTTTTATTGCAATATGTTGTTTGCTTGCTTTGCTCGCAGCGATTTTGATATTAGGGGGAATTTACTGCTGCGTAATAAATGTAGAGATACCTATACAAGGTGTAACAGAATAAACGCAAGTCCTGAAAGTAGTTTGTTCATAATTGATTTCGGTAACATTTAAGATAGGTATTTTTTTTTTAATTATGTATTTTGCCATACTGATCGCCGATTGAGCCAAAGAAAATTAAATCTTATGTCAAGGCAATAAGACTCAATTTTGAATGTATAAAGTAATGATAGGGTCAACACAATTTACTTAATAAAAAGAGTTAGCTTTAAAAAAAAATTGTTTTGTTTATTGTATTATGCTTTTAACTCAATACTCTAATTGGGGTGTATGAGGTCTTGCGTTCATTATGTTACGCATTGTATAACTATAAATAATGTTGAAAAAAAATGGGCTGCGACACTGGAATCCAGCGTCCAGCGTATGCCAATGCAATGATGCAGGTCTCGAGTTTATGAAGATTATTTTTCAACTTTCTTTTTTTATTTATTTATCCGTTTTTAAACGCTTGGAGAACTGATCATACCCATTTATAAAAAAAATCAAGATTTCTCTTGAATTTTTCGATACATAGGTACTCATCAAAAAAATTTCACGCTATTTATTATTGAGCCATATTATTTTCAATGGACATTCCCGTTTAATATCAGCATTCTGATGCATCACCCTACACGCGACACGGTTGGTTAACCCCTCGCTGCGATTGTTACTCCTGTCAAATAATAATGTATGTGCGTATGTCACAGGCCCTTTTGATCTTTGACACTGAAAATATGTAGCGAATCATTATGATTCACTCAAAAGTGTTATTCTGTCAGTGTCATAATGTGGAATGCCTGTGAAATGTCGTGACTTTAATTTGAGTAGTAAGTATGTGTCATACAATACCAATGCAATACCAGCCGGCCGATTCCGTAAAAATCTCACCGTGAAAACTTGGGTGAAGTGAGTTTGTTTTTGGTAGGAATTGACACCATTGACAGCTCACTTCACCTAAGTTTTCACGGTGAGATTTTTACAGAATAGCACCGCTGCTGAGATATTCACCTATGCGTCCCACGTGCCAAAAATGTAATTACAAAATGCCGAACCTAATCCTTTCGTAGTTTAACAATGTTTGATAACAAACTGACAATAATACATAATACTTAGAACGATGGGCCCTCACATCCCCTAGGCGAACAAATAGCCTGTTATACGTTCGCGAAACACGATATGTCGATTGGGATGTTAAACTTAATTCGGTTTAGGGGTGAGCCGACAACACGCCTTTTACTGTCTTTTACAATGCTCGCTTTGATTCAAACTCGTAAAAGTATTGTGGATTGATCTGATGGAAGAGATAAACAACGCATGTAGGGTTAACTTTTTTATTAGATAACTAGCTTATGCCCGCGACTTCGTTCGCGTGAATTTTCTTAGGGGTGGAATTTCGAAAAACCCTTTCTTAATGGATACCTACTCTTCACAAAGAACACACCCTCCAAATTTCATATCTCTAGGACCAGCGGTTTAGGCTGTGCGTTGATATATCAGTCAGTCAGTCAGGACTTTGAATTTTATATATTTAGATGTTGGTTGTGAAAAATCTTCCGAGATTATGTATTTTATTTTATTTATTTGCTAGCAGCGCCCCGTGGGCCTGCATAACTTTCGATCCCGGGTGAATACTGAGATAAAAAATATACTTTAAGTTAATCCTGGTTATGGGTAGTTCTTCGAAATTTGATTCTTTGACTGATCCATATGGCCAAAATTTAATTTCACTTTAAGCTCTTTAACACATGTTCATATGAAAATAGGTATACCAAATAACATATATTTGTTGAAAAAAGATGTGATGTGAGGCAGAAGAGTGTTTCGCCCTAACTTTAAAACTTCTGTAGTTATTCCGTCCGTTCCAGGGCTTTTATTGTATTTCATCTCGCGAAGAGCTCGTTGAACTTCGTAGGGACTAATAGGATCAACAGAGTCAGGGCAATAATAAATAAAGTGTCTGGGCGGTTTGTGTTGATCCTGGTACAGTTTTTTATAGAATTTTGTGGATATGTCGATAATTTTGCTTGAACTACCTTGTTTTTTCCCATTTTCGTCCATTAGGTTGGAAATCCAGGTTTTTCCCTTCGTGATTCCCTGTTTAGCAGATCTTAAAGAGGTGTTACTCAGTAAAGCTGATTTGATCATGTTGGTGTTACAGTCTCTTACGTCTTTTCTTATGCTTCGTTTAACCAATTTATCTATTTTATTATATTCTACTCGATTATGCTTTAACAATTCTCTATTCTCTATTAATGATACCGTCTGATTGCTTAATTTGTTATTGTTTCTTCTTGCACATTTAATTTTCTTGGTTGCTGTTGAAATACTTTCTATTATATTACTATATTGGCTCTGAGGGTTCTGATTTGTATCAATCGGCAGTAACTCGAATGAATTTTTTAATTCTAAATTAAATTTCTCCATATTGTTTATTAAAACATCTTTGTTGAGCTTCTTTATTTGGTTTTTAAATACAGATTTACGGTTTGATTTTATATTGAGGACAATCTTTGCACGTACTGGTCTATGATCTGAACTAAATTTAAATTTATTTATAATACTAACATCTTTTATTATATTATTATGATTGCAGGCAAGCACAAAGTCGATTTCGTTTTTGGTTCTCCCATCTGGTGAGACCCATGTCCATCGACGTTGTGGCTTTTTAGGGAAAAAACTGTTCATTATTCTGAACCCTTGTCCAAATGCAAACTGGATGAGTGCGTTTCCTCGATCATTTCTAGTTCCTAGGCCATTTGGACCGAGAACTTCTGGGCTATCTAGTTCTTGTCTTGCCCCGATCTTAGCATTAAAGTCACCAGTTATGATGTTCCATGTGCTACGGTTTTCTTCGCACGCTTTGTTGAGTACGTCATAAAACTCATCTAGTTCGGCATCTGAGTGTGACGATGTAGGTGCGTAAGCTTGGACAATGGTTAAACTATGTTGGTCTGTGATGCTTAGTTTGAGAACCGCTACCCTCTCCGAGTATCCGAGAAATTCTATAATATTGTTCTTCCACTTTTTAGCCACCAAAAAACCAATTCCATAAAGGCCTCTGGTGGCTCCAAAGTGGTAGAATATAGAATTTTCTCTTTCCTCTGTGTTCTCTCCTATTCTCCTTACTTCTAAAGAAATATAAATATATAAAATTTACCGATTTGGTTTCATTTTAAAATAGACATGGGCGAAATAGCTCACTGAAAAGATAAAGAGCGATCAGCTCTTTCACTCGTAAAGAGCTATATCACTCTTCTAGCTCACTAGCTCTTCTAAAGCTCAGTGACTCAGACGCCGACTGTTAGCTCATTTGATTCACGCCGCACGCGCGTTGATAGAGACGGCTCGGCTCGCTCAATAGTCAATAGCTCTATGTTTGGACTCTTTGTTTTGGAATGACAACAGTAGTGCAAGTCTCATTATTATTTTATATAGTTAAAAACAAAACCTAAAGTAACTGAGTTAAAGTTTACTAAGTGAAATCAAACCTTACTAGGACTTTTCATCATAGTAACATGTGTATTGAATATGAAATATAAAAATGTATATCTTACCTCACTGAGCATGACGATGGTGCTAACATTATGTTCGGATACCATCCGCCAGAAGTCCACAATAGTGTTCGGTAGAGGATCTTGCGTTATTATGAACCCTTCCGAGTTGTCGTACGCTGCGAAAAAGAAACAAAGATTGTTGCCGAGTTCTACGAAGCTATGGTTTCCTAGAAGAGCGGTAAACAGCTGTTATGAAAATCATGGCAGCGAGGTTTGACTCAGTGTCAAAAAACGCTCAACTCACCAACTTACTTTCATAAAATAACGTTTTTTAGCCCATAACAGCGAACAAGGCCAAGAAGAATTTCATGTGGAGGCTTTCTCTGCTTACCTTCAATAAACGAGGCGTTGATATACGTAGAGAAGTCCCTCCCAGGTATGGGCGTGAGTATGACCCGGTTCCTGTCGTAAGGGAGGCAGTCGGGGCTTCGGTTCCGAGCGCGCAGCTCCTCGCCCGCGCCGGCGCCCTGCGACTTTAGCGGCTCTGCTACTGGAGCGTTTAACATTTTCTGTAGGGAAAATAGAGGTATTAAATACAAATACAACACTAACGTTAGAGGGGATCTTTATCGTTATTGTAGAAAAATAAATAAAAAGTATGCATGTGTTAATTCTAAAGCTAAGGCACTGAGTAGACTTTTGCATATTAAGGCCCGGCGCCCACTATCGGCATCGGCACGGCTGAGGATTTTTATGCGACGAATAAAAATGTAGCTTAATTGTATGACGATAAAATTAAAATTTCAATGATACAGCCGTTCCGATGCCGATAGTGGGCGCCGGGCCTAATTTGGCCTGACAGGTAAAGACGATGGCTGAATGTCTTGCTGTGTTCTGCGGTATTGTCATTACGACGCAATATGAAATGCTGAGTTGGTAAAACAGATTCTATGGTGCAATGAGCAGACAAAAATAGCCCTTAAGGTGAAAAACAAATTACGGCTGTGAATGTTATTTACCTCAAACTCGATCTCCATAAGACACTTGTCGGCGTGGTCAGGCGTGTTTCGTAGCTTGTCAACCGCTGGTTTCAGTCGAGAAGCACTTATTTCTGTGTCGCCGTAGTGCGCGTACTCCACTAGTGCGCGGTACACGAACACGTATTGTTTCTGTGGATAAAGATCGTATGATTAGTATCTTTGTCATTGAGCTTAAAGCCGTCCGCCGCTGACCAAAGTGACCTGCACCCTAATCGCGTAACACACTATTGCTCTCAATTTGAATAATTTTGAAGCATATTGCTAATCCATTGCTCCATATGTTCGAAAAGTGTATCTGCTCAACAACGTAAATAATGAATGTTGTTGAACTGTCAAAATGAAACCCATTGCTACTGACAGTGTGTTACGCAATTAGGTACCAGTTTTATGCCTCCCGCATCCAGCGGGTTCCTAAACCACGCTAGGCCTTTTCAGCATGAAGTCACTAGTTCACAAGTTTTCGCCCCTCATTCGTTCTATGAACAATGTGCCCGGCCATTTTGAGTGTAGTTCGAAAATAGTTACCCAAACCCCCATAAAACTTAACTTCTTTTTGTGAAAATTCCTCACTCGAAAATAAAAAAAAAATACAGTTTGTGTTACGAAAATTCCGTTTTTTCCCTTCGACTGTGTCGGTCGAGAAACAGAAGATTTCTGAATGTCCGAAATTCTAATTTTCGAACCACTCCCGCCACAACCCGCTAGTTCAATAAGGGTGTAGTTTCTAGAATGGTCTAGAAGCCGTGTGAGAAACAGACGACGCGCACCGAAAAGTGATTCTCTACACAATTTTACGAAACTTTATCTACGCCCCGAACCCTATTGTTTTTGTATACGTTAATTTTAGTTATATGCTAAACCTGAATATAGTTTGTTCAGAATAAGTAACTGAATCGATTCCAATAATTTTTACCCAATGTTATATTTTGTCCCAAAATATTTATAAAAGGTAATAACTTGGACACCAAGCGACACTAAGTAGGTTATCCAATCTCCGCCGCGAACGGTTAGGTACCTAGGTACTATTATTATCAATGAGCGCAAAACAGCGCGGCGCGGGTGAGCATGTTTTTGTACGGACAAACAGAACAGGTAACTTAACAAGCTTATAACTTTGTGATTTTTCATGATACAGTTTTGAAATTTTGTACATAGATTCTTTACATAAAAATACTAGACACGTGTTTCGGGTTTCGCATATACTAAAAATAATGTTGTATATTTATTTATGTTACGGGAAATAAAGAATTTACATATCGTGTGTATGTTAAAATTTGAATTTTCTGTTTCTAATAAAGACTATAAAGAGATAAAAACTCACCAGCGACTGCACCAAGAAGTTCCTTTGCCTCCTCAGCTCAGCGACAGTGTTGAAGACAGCGACTTGACCAGTGGCTCGCAGCTGTTCCAGTAGACAGTCGAGTGCTACTAGCGTGCCAGTGCGGCCGACGCCGGCGCTGCAGTGGACTACCACTGGACGGCCCACCATGCTTGTCCAGGCTTCGTTTACCCTCTGATAGGAATAAACAAGAAAATGAAAATGTTATTACAGTAACCTTATGATTCAAGGTGGGTCTAATTCGTTGGGATTTGGGGTAAACGTCGCGAAGAAACATGAACTTAAAAGGTTTCAAATGGAACATAACTTCAATGCTCAATCTATCCAGTATGAAAAGTGGGAAAAGTGGCCTTTGGACAATTTTGTAAGCAGTGTTTATTTGACTGATTCGCAAGCTTGCTTACTCGAAAATTCTGCAAAAATAAGTGAGCAAACAGCCCATCTGAGTGAAACTATGTAGAGCACTACACAATATTATTACAGAAGTTAAAGAGGTTTCCATTAATACTTTCTTAGTTACTTTTAAGCGTGAAAGATGCCCAATAAACGCACGAGTCTGTATGTATTTTATTATATAGTATACATTACCTTAATAAACTTGAGTATGGAGTGAGGATGCTCGGGCGCGGCGAAGTCCTTCCACATGAGGAAGTGGTACTGGCGCACGACGCGCGACTCTCCGTTGTCTTTCACCTCACGGGGAGATGTGGGCGCGCTGGATTCTGACGCTTCTTTTATGTCTAGGGGAGAAGACGATAGTAATATGTAAAAGGAGTGAAGCTAGTATCAGTAACTAAATAGTACCGTTATCGTAAATGCAATGAATCTGAATGCGGAGTGGCAAACATCTGCTCGCTCGGCGTTTAGTTTTAGGCGGAGACTTTTACTCGGCTAAAAGCTGTTTAAACGCTGCATTGCAGAACCGATGGGAATCACGCGTATTTTTTTGCGAGGCCCTGACAAACTCATGTGCCAATAGACAAAAAAAAAATTGGTTACGCATCGCATAAGTAAAGTGGCTTGTATAGATACATTGCTGTTTTTTTCTCTGCTGATTGTCAACAAGTCGAGATGTCTTTGTCTTTATGTCTTTCTTTCGTCTTATCGCAGTTCTATAAAACCGTTAAAATATATATATTTTTTTTTAATCTGTAGAACATATTTACAGAGAATAGCATCCAAGCTTTTTAATTTAATAGTGAAACGTAACGTTCTGGCCTTTTCTGTTTTCTGGTATGTCACAGAGAAAGTTTAGTGAAAACTTGAATCGCTTGATTATCAAGTGATTCGTCACGTCACGATGAATACGCTGTCAATGTATTACCTCCATTCCTTTTAGCAATGCCGTTATTCTCAACTATGGGCTGTCCGTCTGAGTTGGTGGCCTGTTTCGTGATCTTCAGCTCTCGTACTATGTAGTCTGAATATCTGCAACAATAACATTTAATTTGAAATTGATATCAACAATTCAAGAATTGTTTACACATCACAATCTTTTACGAATGCAATTTTTTATTTTTCAACTATTAAATTATCTAATTTTTCATAAAAACAAGTAAGTACGCGTCTGTCGCTATAATATAAAGCTTGTAAATATGGCGACAAATATGCAGTTTTTATTTCCCTCTAAAACCGATTGGTAAAATTTTGAAGATCTTTTTTTTTTCATCTGCTGTTTTTTTGTCTAGCAATTCCAGGACTCACATGTCTAACATTCACTTTTCACATACAAAATCAGAAGTAATCAGCACTTTCCATTCAGACGCCCGCCTTTCGCCAGTTCCCAATGCTTTAGTTTGGGAGGAGTAGTCTCCAAACTGTACTAAGTCACTTACCTCTTCTCTCCAATATGATGCACAGTAATATTCCCAAAAGCTCTCGACGCGCGTTCCTCAGGCCAGTACTTGGAGCACTTGACCTTGGAGTACTCCTCAAGGTTGGTCAGCATCACGATCAGCTCCAACCCATGTTCCCATATCATGCGCCAGAAGTCGTTCACAGTTGTGTCCGTGGGGCCTTGCGCGCAAATGAATTGTTTGCGCTCCTAGAAAAAGTGGTTGACTTGAAGGTCATTTATATTTTTATAGAGAAGGTTGCTGAATAAAATACATTTATGCCTGAAATTAATAGCCAATCCGGAGACAGATTTTGACATCTAGATTGAACAGATCCATAGAATGACGTTGGGTTTTATAACTTTGTGCAGACGAATCACTGAATAAAGATTAGAAATAAATTTAATTTATATTTAAAAAAAAATTATGAAATAGATTTTTTCAATCTGTGACTACAGTAACTCACACACTTGTTAAAATTCTAGGAAAATCATCTACTTTTACAATATTTGTAAATATGTGAGCACCATGTATCTATCACATAATTGATTTGCCTGTCATTGCTTAATTTTTAATTCTTTTTACCTTTTGTGGTAGACTAATTTTATTCTAGGTGCATCGTCTTCACATATAATTATAATGTATACAAAACCTTGTAAAACATTTTAAAAGAGTAACGGTTGAGTTTGCCGCCCATTCTTCTCCATACGAAAACTTCCTTTTGGAATGGGCGACTAGAATCAATTCTGACAATTTTGATGTTCAAAAGTGCCTTTAATGTGCCTATTTGAAAGAAATGTTTTGACTTTGACTTTGCCAAAACTCAATAATTATTTTGACAATAGGATTGCCATGTTGAGTTAGTCTTCATATACACGAGCAGCACGCGTCTTCGGTTGCAGTTGCTTCTGCTGATGACGAGTGTATAAACACTTATTGGTACGCGGATAGGAGATCGTTCAAACGATATGCGGTTGTTAAATTCGTGGTCAAGATTGAGATATATTATTAATTTCAGGCTCTACAGGTGAAGTGGTTGAGAATATTGAAGGTAACAGTAGTGTTTTGTTTCGTTAAATTTAGCTCGGATATTGTTCTGCTATTTTATTAAACGTAAGATCATATTTTGAGAAAGTGCAAACTACATATTTGCAAACCAAATTGCTGCATGCAAGCATGTTTATAATTTTGGTTTTAATTTTTTCCTGTAACTATAGTGCTCTACAAGTGCATATATACAAGACAGAGTGCATTGTAACAATAACAAGGAAAACACAACACAAAAACGGACAGAAAGCTGTGAACAAAATAAATTGATTCCACATCATATATTTCTTTTTCCTTCACAAGTAAATTATTAAGTAACAAGGCGACCGTTACAAATGCCCGTAACGTCTGAAAGACGGGTCAGTGCGACGTTTGCTTCATGAAGATTATCCAGCTGCCAAAAATTTAAATCTATAGGTTTGTCGCAAAAATAATGTGTCCACATTGAGAAGAGTGAGGTCACACATCCCGTAAGTAGCGTTTCCATGGCGACTACAACATTGTGTGTATCAGAGGTGACAAAAAGAAACAGAAATTCGACCCCTTTATTTCGCATCTAACGATTTAAATCTTTGCTTGTTGCAGGATTATCGTTTTTAGCAGAACAGATATCTTTGTCAGATTTGATCGATCACAGCTTAAAGTATCGCTAATCGTGATTGACAGCCAAACTGTAGCGCCTGGTAGCAAGGGCGAATGTTGCTCGCCCATTCTTTTCCATAGCAAACTACATTTTGAAATGGGCTATTCTCTTTTCTTTAACAACAATTGTTTGTCAAAAATACCTTGATATGGTCTAATTGAAATACATTATTGACTTGATGAATCGTACATAACTTCACGCCTTGTTCCCCCGAGGGTTGGGCAGAAGTGTACCTAAGTTCACCCACATTCCGCCAGTAATGTTTAAGTCCCATGTAATAGGGGGCGAGCCTATTGCCATCAACTGGGCACAAATCCAGACTCCGGGCTGCTACTGAGAAATTCCTGATGGAAAATCCCAATAACACTATCCGACCCGGGAATAGAACCTAGGACCTCATCAGTAGCGCTTGCGACCCCTAAACCAACGAAGCAGTATTTTATGAAAAATGTGGGTTCCAGTGGGTTTCAGTTCTGTAGTATGTGGAATCAATTTAATTTCGCATACGTGCGCGCGGTACCTGGTTAGGCTCCAAAGGGTCCTTAGAAAGCGCAGGACAGAAGACGAACACAATTTTAGAACATGTCCACACGTCACACAGAAGGAACATTTGTGAAAAACTACTTCTAATAGGTATACAGGGTGGCAGGGAGAGACCGACGCGCAAAATGAAACCATGAATTCAGCACATGATTCTAAACCTTGCGTAGATATTTATCGTCGGTTCATCATTTTCCTGCCCTTATCCCAATTTATTTGTTGTCGGCGCAACATGTCTTTTTCTTCCATATTTCTCTATTAGTCGTCATCTTGGTAGTCACCCCCTTTCTAACCATATCATCCTTCACACATTCCATCCATCGTTTCTTTGGTCTTCCCTACTCTTATAGCCATCGACATCCATACTCAAAACTCTCCTCACGACATTTTCCTCATTTCTTCGTAACACATGCCCATACCATGACAGCCGATTTCCACACAACTTTTCAGTTACCGGTGCCACTTTCAAACTTCCTCTTATGTACTCATTGTATGTACTTATTCTATCCATTCGTGTAACACCACACATCCCTCTTACCATTCTCATCTCAGCTGCATGCAATTGCCTTTCATTCATCCCTTTTGTGGCCCAACATTCCGATCCATACAAGACAGCAGGTCTAATTATGGTCTTATACAGGGTGAAATTGAAAACATGCGACAAATCCAAATGGGAGATTGTACTCATCATTATGAACAACTTTTGCTATGGGACCAAACCTGAAATCGCGAAAACAAAATCAGCTGTTCCCTACATTTATGTTCGCATAATTCGTCAAAATGTAGGGAACAGCTGATTTTTTTTTAGCGATTGTAGCTTTGATCCCTTAGTAAAAGTAGTTCATAATGATGAGTACAATCTCCCATTTCGGTTTGTCGCATGTTTTTAATTTCACCTGTATATCTTCCCCTTAAGTTTAAGGAGAATTTGTCGTCGGTTATAAATAAAAAAAAAAACGTTTTATGGAAAAGTGCAAGTGCATAGTAACAGGTTGCGCGTCGATGTCCCTATCACCGTGTATTAACTACTTATGTTAAAAACAATAGCGGATACAGGGATGTTTTTGTAATGATATATGTATGTTAATTGGTTCCAATCGTTCTAATTTGGAAATAAATCGTATAAGGTAATCAAGACAGGGAAAATGATATTTGGGGATAAAAGCGTCTATTAATATAATAATATCAGTCAAAGTATGGAAAACAACTGATTTTTCCTTGTTTCTGTAGACCCTAAGGGGCGGTAAAAACGGGCCAGTTTTGTACTATATTTTACGGTAAAAAGTTGGGGTCACACGTCAACATCTCACTGTTCATGCGGTTAAAAACAAATGCAGCATGAGACTGTTATGTGATCCCAATATTATACAGTAAAATATCGTATTGACGCCGTATGAACGGGGCCTAAATATGAAGGCCTTTAGGATTTTTTTTTGACACTGCAAAACTGTGCGTCTGGCAAATTCAATAATTCATGCACTTCTTACACTAGCTGTTTTTTCTGAAAGAATTGTAAAGAAACCTAACTTTGGGCCTAATATTGCTGAAATAGTGGCATATGACCTTGGGTAGTAAACGATTTTGACCTTGAACCAAAAATGACCTTAAACTGTGCGTCTGGCAAATGCAATAATTCATGCACTTCTTACACTAGCTGTTCTCTCTGAAAGAATTGTAAAGAAACCTAACTTTGGGCCTAATATTGCTGAAATAGTGGCATATGACCTTGGGTAGTAAACGACTTTGACCTTGAACCAAAAATGACCTTAAACTAACCTGATATCCCATAACATAGTTAGCGTTGATATAATCGGAGCCCGTAATGCTGTCAATCTGCGACAGTTTGACCCTGGTTTGGTCATATGCCTTGATGTCTGGATACCGATTCTTGGGCTGATTCTCTCTGGCTTCAGAAGCGTGTGTCGTGCGGTCGGGGAAGCATTCGGGTAGCATCTGCAACAACTTGGTAATTTGTGAAGGAGGGGTTTAGAATTATTGGAAATGATGTGGTCAATGAATCATGTGGGTATTTTGGTTATCATCTAATATTGTACTTTTGTGTGTTGTGCTGTCTTTTTGTGTGCGCCAAATAAACGGTTTATCTATCTAATGAAGTTTTATATGGTGAATCATGTAATTGATGAATTAAACTAACTTCTGTGTAATATTTCCGTCACATACCGCTTAAAGCAGCTGAACATTTAAAGGCGAAATTGCCATTGACAATAAATAATACTTAAGTGGTTATTATTATCTAAATTATGTAGTCGATGATTTTGGTGCACGGTAAAACTCTAATGAGTTTATGTTGGCACCAACTTAAATGTATAAATTGTATGTGTACTACCTACTGATTAAATAAATAAATAAAAAATACAATAGCAGCAGATAGAATGGTAATAATATAATTGTTTAGCCCAGGTACGAACGATTTTATAACACGACGATTTTTTATCACGCACTGTATTTTCAACTCTCGTTGATGAGACGAGACTTAAAAAAAAAAATACTGTTGGAAGTTCAACTCTCGGTGCTAAGCAGTGCGCGATAAAAAATCGCCCGTGCGACGAGGGCTTATTGTTATTATTATGCTAGGAAAACCCCGACGCCAGTGCTCTTAGTGCGAATACTTAGTTGCCTTATGGGATAACATGAGGTCCTTTTGTATAAGCTCTTCCCCGAGTTACTCTCTGACCGAAATAAAACAGAAAATTACAAAAACATTGTCAACACAGTGAGTATAGGGAAGGGAAGGGGGTTAATTTGAAACTGAACTTTTTGACAACCCCTCGTATGGATAACAAACTGGACATGTCCACTCAAAGCTGTCTGGTTCTTTCCACAAAAGACCATCTCAGACACTAACCTGCATGGTCCTCACATGATCTGACCGAGATAATGTCTGATGACTTTAAAAAAGACTGTGGCCTCTAAGTTTATTGTGGTGTTTCTTTTCAGAGTAGTCGGATAGAAAACACCGACCTCAACTAGTTTTAAAATATTATTAATATGTAAGTGTTAGTATGAAATAACAAACCAAGAAAAATATGAAGATGAATTAAATTTCGAGAGTACAGAATTACAGACAATGAACTGTAACAATTAGGCTATTTATTTATCTTTATAATCAATCCTGAGACAAAAATAACTTGCATAGAAAAGCTTAGCTTACTTCGAATTCCTTCTGGAAGCCATAGTCGGAGTCGACTTGTCGCTGTGCGTACGCACTGGCAAGCTCTTCTTTAGGTATGGGCGGTATGTCCGGAGGTACGGTGGAAACTAATGGTTGACGACCCCGGATGCTGTCCCAGTATCTAGAAGATAATATAAACGACATCAAGAAAAGAAGCAGGTTCTTGCATTACTAAGATGCATAGTTTTTTCTTTTGTGTTACTACGTATTTTCTTCAAGTGGTCAAACAATAAACAAATCTACGGCTTCCACATCTGAAACCTAAAAGATATTTATTTCTGTAAGTAGGTTTTTACAAACACTTTTAGACGTCAATAGTTGTGTGTGTGAGAGAGAGAGAAAGAGAGAGATGAAGCCACTCGGATGTCCCGCACGACGTTACGTCATACATATGTTTTGTTCCCGAACATTTTTTATTTTGGGCCGCGGGGCGCCCTTGCCACGCTTATACACGACTCGTACAGAAAAAAATTCTACGGACCGCTGTTAAACTAATGGTTGTTTCTTCAAGTGGATAGACCAGGGTAGATTACAAAACTTGTTTCGTAACTTTAAGAGACTTCGTTTTTTTTAAATAATTGCTTATTTTTAATGTTTGTTTACATGAAGAAAATTAAAAATTAAAATAATTTTCATTCAAAATCGAAAGCGATGACCCTATTTTTTTATTTACCTAAAAAATAGCCCCATTCACATCGAATCGAATGACATATAATACATACCATTGCATTGTAGTTTCAAAGTTTTTATAAACAACTAGCTGACCCGGCAAACGTTGTTTTGCTCCTACACTACTCCTACCCAACTCCTACCCTACTCCTACCCTACTCCTACACTACTCCTACCCTACTTCTACCCTACTCCTACACTACTCCTACCCTACTTCTACCCTACTCCTACCCTACTCCTACACTACTCCTACCCTACTCCTACACTACTCCTACCCTACTCCTACACTACTCCTACACTACTCCTACCCTACTTCTACCCTACCCCTACCCTACCCTACTCCTACCCTACTCCTACACTACTCCTACCCTACTCCTACACTACTCCTACCCTACTACTACTATAAAAAAAAAAAGTATCCTATGTCCGTCTCCTGGCTCTAAGCTACCTCCCCACCAATTTTCAGCCAAATCGGTTCAGCCGTTCTCGAGTTATAAGTGGTGTAACTAACAGACTTTCTTTTATTTAAATAGAAGATAACATTGACATCACGCGAGTATCGTATTGCACATGCGTCATCGCCGTCATTTGTTTTTTTTATGATTTTCAACTACAGATAACTTATTTCGTAATGCCGATATAACCACACGGCATTTGGCACAAATGTACTACATCTAACCATTCCACTAAAGAAAATGGAACGCAAGCAACTAAATTACAAAAAATGAAATACTACGGGGTGGAACGTGCTTGCTGTCACAGTTTTTTTTCAACGTCTATTTGTTCCGATTGGACGTTTCATGGTTTTCCGCGTGCGTCTATTTGTTCCGATGTACATTTGAGTGGAGAATGAATAGCAAGACCCCTTTCCATATTGGAGCAATGATTGCTTTAACAAATGATAGTCCCCCCTCCAGGTTACTCATCTGGCTGGTGGTAGAGGAGGAGGTAGAGGTATGAGGAACAGGGTGTAAAGTTCACTCAACCTCCATAGAAAAGAGAGGATCCTCCGACCAGACGGGTGTTGTGTCTGGCGGGCTACTGCCCGATGATTCATATCGGGCCGTTGCATATGCGAGATGCACGGTAAACTCTGCTTTCGAGATGCGGGATTTCGTGTTACGTCAGTATGACGCGTAATTCGTATGTGGCGTTTGTAGATATCGCTACATCGTCATCAGAATTATACAAGCTCTTATTTTGATATACGAATTTCAGCTCTAAGCGAAGGTAAAGCTTAAAAGTGACAGAGTTGACCACAAAATCTTACCTGATAGCCGCAGTAATAGGGTTATGCAATTCCAGTTGTGCGTGGGCGGGCATCTTGCGTGTGCGTCGTGTTTGCATGATACAAAAGATGATCATCAGTAACAGGATCACTGCTGCCACTGCGCACGTTATCTAAACGACATAATTTAGGTTGATTAGAACAGGTTTCATATTAATAAAAATATTTTTTTTTATTTAAGCTTCAGTGTTTTGTGTATATTTTGAGTAGCAGCCGCACGGGTCCATTGACAAAGTTAATTTACGCTTGCTGAGGTCGGTCCGTGGATGGTTGACCATCTATTTCATACCGACACTCATCTGTACTTCGGAAAGCACGTTAAGTCATTGGTCCGAGTGCTATTTGTAGAACTTTGATAGTCGTTAGGGGTAGCCAGAAACTCGAAAATCTGACCACCAAGTTCTATCGCGGGTATTTGTTACTCAATAAATGGGTTGTAGAGGTCAGACTAGCAGTCGCTCCATGTTAAAAAAATACTTGTATTGAGTAGCATCCAGTTAGACTGAAAGCTGACCCGACAAAGTTGGGAAAAGGCCGCAGTGGAAAAATAATACCAGTCTATTATTGTCAGGGCAAAGAATTTTCCTCATACACACATAAATCATACACCTCATACAAACAGTGCTTGAAGGCATTTTAATTCCGTCCCTAAGCAATTGCAATAAAGTTCATAATTACCTGTAATGCTATCTCGAGTGCGGTAGAAGGTACAGGTATGGGCGGGCTCGGCGCAGGCATTAGGAATGTTGTGTAGTCGCTGAACAACGTCTCGTCTGGATTTGCACTCGCTAGATAAATGAGAAAAAAATTGTATAAAGAGAGATTTATGAGAAAACTAGACAAGCTTCTGCCCGCGATTTAGTTCGCGTGAAATTTCGGCCCCCGACCAATCGCATCGCATCCCATCGCTCGCCAGTGCTGTTTTTTTTTTTTCGGATGGGAAATCATCAAATGACCCCTCCCGCTCTGGGTGGAGCGGAAGGGAGTGTCAAGACTCTTACTGACTAAAACCCACTCGTGTACCTTCCTTAGCCCTTTATGTTCCGGGCCAGCGGTAACCCTTTCGGACAATCCCGCTGACCCGGCAGGCTTCGGCCCTATGGGGCCCCTCCTCGATGCTGACATCTCATCAAACAGTAAAGCCGCGTTTGATCAGCACAGGTGGAACTCAAATTTAGGGCTCACGGACATGTCTAAAATTAAGATTAAAAAATAAGTATGTAAGGACGTATAAGGCCTATGTCCAGCAGTGGACTGTAATAGGCTGAGTTGATTGATGTAAGGACCGCAAACGCGATCATAATAACTACTCACGGATTGATCGTATTCACTTTATCTTATTTATAAAAATTTCGTGTCAGTGTTTGTTATCGAACTCCTCCGAAACGGCTTGACCGATTTTGATGATTTTTTTTTGTGTATTTTTAATACCCCTAGATAATAAGGGTGGCCCTCTCCAGAATTTTTTTGGAATCGAAACTTACGCGGGTGAAACCGCGGGGCGCATCTAGTATTTTTATAATATTACTGGCAACCCGGCCCAGCTTCGCACGGGTGCAATCGTCTAGTGTGGCGACATGTCAAAACATAGATAGTTGTATTAATAATCATCACACCTTCAGAAACAAATGCTCTAAGTGATCGTGAAGACTCCATCAAATCCATTGTGTAGTTTAGAAGAACTAACGGCCGATTCCTATAATTTACGGACTGTTATTTATAATTAGCTTACGAATCTATTTGGCAATAAAAATGCTACCATTGGTGAGCAACACGGTTCATTTTCGTTTATAAGACACACACAAACAAGAAAACCGACTTTGTTTTAGATTGATAATTAATTAATTAATAGACTTACAAATAAGTTCCACAAAGAGCGTATAGTTGGCGCTGGAGTCGAGAAAGCCATCTTTTACGCGGATATCCGAGTCATCATCCTTATTATTTGCCATTGTCGGGTCAAGCCCATAGTCCCTGCAAATATACATTAGTTACGTAATATCACACCTGTATGAAATTCACTGAAGAGGTCGACAGGTGTAAGGCTGAAGCCACACGGTGCGGTGCGGCGCCGCACCGTGTGGCTTCAGCCTAAGGTACACCCACATTTCACCAGTTACTGTTATGATTAAGTCCCGTGTAAGCCCACGTACGGTGGATTATCAACTGTCGGTGTTGAGTCGAGCGTTGAGTCCAGTGCGCGAAAAAAAATCGCTGCGGTACAAAGGCGACCGTGCGTATCTGGACTAATAGACGGTGAGCATTTTCAGCCTTATTTCAAAACAAGCTTTATCTTCAGAACGGGTTTTAAACCAACGAGCTATTTTTTACTTCCTTCGTAACGGGGGTCCCCCGACCCCACACTTTTTTTTTTTTGTTTCGAAATACAAAAACTGGCTCGATTGTTTGAGCTCGGACAAAAGTTAGAGCTCGTTTAGTTATGAGACGGTTTAAGTTTATTATCAAGTTTAATGGAGGGCGCCCACGAGCAAATTAGCTGCCCAGCAACTTATTTGTCTCTTATATCAAAAGTATGAAAGTACTGTCTTTGTCGCGTCGCTACATGCGCGCACTTTCATACAAACCCGTAGCCTTGATGCGAGAGACAAAAAAGTTGCTCATGGGCGCCCTCCATTACGAAGACTGTCTAACGAAAAACAGGATACATTCATACATACATTTATCATGTTATTTTTTTTTTTTTTGTAGCGTATGGCACTCGTGGGCGTGGGTTGCTGCTGAAAATCAGCGTCAGATGGTACACCTTGTCTTTTCATCTGACATTAAGGTGAATGGGTAGTTGAGACCGCGAAATTCAAATTTTCTTACATTTTTTGCAATTTACAGGTCAGTGTCAGGTTGTATCTTGATCACAATATGATTCGCGACAATAACAGGTACATATTTAGAAAATTATAATAATTAGAAACATTAATACATCTTTATAAGTTAGATTTCTACCATTAACACTTTTCCATAAGAGATTGGTGGTTGGTGGTAGAAATCTAACCTAAAAAGATATATTAATGATTTTATATAATTATTATAATTCTCTAAATATGTACCTGTTATTGTCGCGAATCATATTGTGATCAAGATACAAACTGACACTGACCTGCAAATTGCAAAAAACATAAGAAATTTTGAATTTCGTGGTCTACCACTATCCATTCACCTTAAGCTGAGCTGTGGCCCTATTGGCATTATAATCTTTTTCTGTTTTTATAGTTTTAAGGTGTTTTTTTTTTGTTGTAATGCCATTTTCTTTCATTCTATCATCATACTTAAAAAAAAAAAGCCAAAATAAAGCGAAATAAAGTCTTACGGCATGCCATCAGAAGACCTTCTTGTCCTCTCCTTATTAGGTTCAGGGTCAAAAAGCGAATCAGTCACAAAATCGCTGTCCGGATCTGTGCCTTCAGTGGTAGTGGTGACGGGTGGTGCTGGTGGTAGTTCGTGGTGCATTCTCTTCGGGCGCTTCAGACAACGACGACATCTGTCCTGGTTTAGCGTCGGGTCTGTTCGGTTGAAGATTATCTTATCATCGCCTAAAACTAGCTCGTTGTCACTGGGGAATCGGTCGCTGGAAAGGTAAGTTTTTTTTTTTTAAATAACATTTTTTCTCCCAGGGGCTTGTGGATAAATGATAACAGCCGCACGGGTCGATCGGAGGTTAAGCTATGCTTGCTGCGGTTGGTTTGTGGATGGGTACCCATCCATTTTGTTATTGTGAAATGAAAATTTGGCAGATGACTATTTCTAACATGGAGATTCTTAGATTGTATAGGAATGCAATAAATATGAAATACATGATTACACAAAACATAATTTTGTTATTACGTGTCCATGAGGTGTGACGACCACTTTCAGTAATTCCTTCTAGTAGATAATTTAATTTTCTTTTTAAAACAACCAACTATTTACCAAGTATTTCTTTTGACTGTTGCCTGTTTTTGTTGTATAATGTTCCCACTGCTGGGACACCAGCCTCCTCACATTTTGAGAGGGAGTGGGCCGTAATCTACCACGCGGGCCCAGTGCGGGTTGGTAGATATCACAAGTCTTCGAATTTTTGGTTCTAGGACATGCCGGTTTCCTGACGATGTTTTCCTTCACCATTTTGAGAACAGTGGTGATGAAATTATTTACACAAAGTAAAGTGCCTGCCTGGGTTTGAACACACGACCTACAACTCGTTAGTCAGGGCCGTTACCACTGGGCCACCACTGCTCGATAAAGATAAAAATGTTTCATCATCACCATCATTTCAGCCGAAAGACGTCCACTGCTGGACATAGGCCTCTCCCAAGCACCTCCACTTCGACCGGTTCTGCACTTCTCGCATCCAACGGGTTCCTGCGGCCTTCACAAGGTCGTCGGACCACCTTGTGGAAGGCCTTCCAACGCTACGGAAAAGTGTTTAAAGTAACATAACTAAGACTTACTGTGAAAACACATCAGCAAGGTATGCGCCGAACTTAGTTGAAGAGTCTTTGTACTGTATCACTTCCAGATCTCGTGGAGATGGCAGATTCTTCCACTCCATATTGCCAGATGGCAGGCGGACCATGTACACCCTGAAATCAATCGTAAGCCAGTTACTGTCTATTCAAAACCTTGTGTCCAATTGATGTTAGTTGCGCGTAAACGAATATCAACTTTATGCCAGTGTTTATAAAGTTGATTTCAAAATGACTAGTACGCGTGGCGACATATCTAGCTAAACATTTCCAATATACTTAAGCTGAGATTTCATTGTACGAAAAGCCTATACAATGAGAGGTCTGCTTTAACTGAAATCGGAATTCAGACAGCATACGGTAGCACTTCAACAACGAAAACCAACCTTCCTGCTACGACATAACGCCGCTGTTACTTCGAACTTTAAAATAAAATATTCTTAATAAATTACCTGTAACAGCATATGGGTCCATTTCGCTCCGAAACTCTTGGTAGGTACATTTTGAACATGTATGTACTGTTTTCTAAGATCTGGAAAATATTAATAAAAGTCAGTCTCATGCTGCTTAACTATTCATTTCTATTGTTTGACTAGCTTTTGCCCGCGGCATAGCCCACGTGGATGTCGAAAAATATCCCACGGGAACGTACTACCGGGATTAAAATCCAGGTTATAAACTATCTGTGCCAAATTTCATCTAATTCCGTTCAGCCGTTTTTGAGCCAATCCCGAACATACATCCAGGCAAATGGACAAAATTCTTCGATAATATTTTATTATATGTATACAGAGTCAAATTAAATTAGTCAGTGAAACTCCGTGTTGGGTACTGACCCATGATACACAAAAAAAATATTTAGAAAATTTTGGGGTCAACGAGCCTCCTGGCGCCGCTGTACAGGAACACCCGACCCCAGATAGAATTGGGATTAAAGGATGGAAGACGAAAATCTACAAAAAATGCCGATACTCAGCCTCATATTTAATTTAAATTAACGACGTTGATTTTGGATTCATACCTTCCTCCATCGCGGTCGCGGCGGCGTGTCGGGCGGGGCGTATTCGGTCTGGCATGACGTCACGTTCTCCTCGCCGCGCCGGCGGGTACGCGTCATCGCACTCAGACGAATAGTAAACCTTGTGTTCGGAGGCAAGTCGTTTACCCTGCAAAGGAAATTTATAACAAATAAATAAATTATTTTTGAAAAAAAAACACTATGTTGTCGTCAATAAAGTAAAATTTGGCAGTTGCACATTTTACGCTGAAAACCAGCGCTAGTTTTCATCGAAAACTTGGTGTGCATTGGCACACGTTTATTTGCGTAGCAAGTAAGTGACTTTTCTATTCATTTGTACATTCTAAGTTTATCTTGGACACCACTGACATCGGTGAAAGAAAAACATTGTGGGTAAACTTGGACTTATAGTTTACTAACTGCGCCCCGCGGTTTCATCCGCATAAGTCAAAAATTCTTGGGAATATCGGTATAAAAAGTATCCTATGTCCTAACCTAGGTCAGGGTATACACATGTGCCAAATTTCATTGAAATCCGTTCAGCCGTTTTAGCGTGGAAGCATAACAAATAAACTCATTTTCGCATTTATAATATTAGTTAAGATAGTTAGGATTAGGAGACCGTGGCTAAATAATAACAGCCGCACCGGTCGATCGATCAGGTTAACCGATTCATGGCCAATGACTCAACAGTTGAGTCATTAAAAAACCTTTAGGGAGGCCGATGGCTCAATTGGTGAGTCAAACCAAAATTGTATAAAAACGGATATTAAAAAAAAAATATCACTTAAACTACCATTTTTCAGATCTCATTAAACATTTCCGTGAATATCAGACCTGGCCCTTCATTTTACAGAATATTTTTAATAGTCAGGTGTCATAAACCTTTTGTTAGCCGATAGCCGAGGTGGCCGATTCATGGCCAATGACTCAATAGTTGAGTCAAACGTGTGCCGACACGTTATGGGCCGAAATGTTATGTGCACATGGGTGAAGTTAAATCTATCTACTTCGATTTTTATACATACTATCTGTATATTTTTATACAGGTATTTCTCTAATAAGATTATATTACAAACAGCCTAACAAATGACGCAAAAATACATTTACATTTTTCTTTTAATATCTTCGTCTTCATCAGAGTCCAAAATTTCTTCAATGCTAGTATCTGAACTGTTGTTAGAAACTACATTGCAACTATTACGAGATTCAGTGAATGGACGCTTCTTTGGTATACTTTTTTGTAAAATCGATTGACTACAGCTTGGAAAACCTTGATTTTCCTTATCTTCATTTTGTTGATCATGGAAATCAGTAAACATTGCCTGGCTACATTCAGTAAAATCGTCGTAGTCCTGATTATCTACAAATAATATTACAATAATAAATAATGATTGAATACATGTAGGTAAGGTTACTAAAATGTTTACTACCTCTGCAATATTTCATTAAAATCAAAAAATACTACCTTGAAACGCCATATTCACTTTTAATATTCACAAATTCGAATAGGAGAACACAGTAACACGTTTCTGGTTGTCAGACTGGCTCGAATGATGGCGAAAAGCATTAAATCATTACAAGGAGCCAATGACTCATCAGTTGAGTCATCCTTCAGGGAGGCCGATGACTCAAATGGTGAGCCACCGACCAATGAATGGGGCCTGGCTGAAATGTTCACGAAAATGAAGGTGGCAATGAATCGGTTAAGCTACGCTTGCAGTGGTTGGTCTGTGGATGGGTGACCATCTTTACGTACCGTGACCGTGAAAGCACGTTAAGCCGTTGATCCCAGCTGTCATTCGTGGTTCTTTGACAGTCGTTACAGGTAGTCAGAAGCCCGAAAGTCTGACAACCAGTCTTACCAAAGGGTATCGTATTGCCCAGTAAGTGGGTTGTGGAGGTCAGATAGGCAGTCGCTCCATGTAAAATACTGGTATTCAGCTGCATCCGGAAGCCGACCCGAACATAGTTGGGAAAAGGCTTGGCAGATGATGAGTTAGGATTAGAACATCAGTTTGAAATCGCCTATCCACCATGAGCAAGCATGGTGATCACTGCTCATGTCTTCTCTGTGCGAGAAGAGGTCTTTGCCCTGTAGTGGGACAGTTAGGCTGGTATTATTTTTAATTGATTACTTACCTGGTGCTTTTCGAGTCATTTGTCATGAACTTGGACAGTGGGCCCCATGTAACATCCTTGTGCTCACCAGTTCGGTCCTTATAAGTCATGTTACCAGTTATCTCCATCTGAGAGTCAAGACAAAACAAATGGTGTCATGCTGTGAGTGGACTTCTGCGTACCTCTTCGGAAAATACAGGTAAAATCATGTAAGTAAAATGGTCAGAAAGCAGATATAGAGTGGACACTATGGCTAATTATTATGGTACGGCTTTATTCACAAGTGAGTTTCTTGGTTTGGGTCAAACGTTGCAAGTGAATTTTGATCAACTTCCTCTTTGCCATAATTGAATCTCAGGCTCGTTCCATTCTGATGACAATGCAATTTTTATACGAGACTTCTAAATCGGTTAAGGATAACATCGTGAGGAAACTGACCAATAATTCAACAGGAATCTACCGACCAGCCTTTGGTTCGCTATGATGGTTTATAGCCACACCCTCTCAGAGAAGAAGCCTGATTGGGAACATTATAGGCTGATAATATTATGAGATCCTTCTGCTAAAAAGTTCAGAAGTTCGCGGGAATCCTGTGGATGCGAAAAGCACAGGACCGGTCGATGTGATGATGCTTAGGAGGCCTACGTCCAGCAGTGGACGTCTTTGATGATGATTATGATGAGGAAGAACCTTCTATACTCACGGTATATCCTTTAATCTCAGCATTAGGCTTAATGGGAGCGTTCCAAGTAAGGTTCAAATAGTCAACACTACATTTGACGTCAACATTGCTGGGTACGCCCGGAACGCCATCCAAGGTTGCTGCTTCCATCTCGTCCGACCAATCACCGCAGGTATTTGAGTAGTATGAACATGCTCGCACCTTGAAATAGGATGAAAAATCTATTTGGTTGGTTTGCTTTTATAGGGCTACGTACGACAAAGTCAAAAGGAGGGATATGATTTTTTAAATTAAAGGGTGAGTATAGTAATGCTTGAACTACAAAAAATCGCCTTTAATGCTACGAAATAAAGACGCTAGCACCATTGACGTGTGGTTGCCTGTACGCTGCCGACTTCGTCCTGCTTACCCAATAAATTTTAAATAAATCAGGTCAAGTTAGACCAACACCTGATCAATCTGTGTCCAAACAAAAAAAGTTGCTAAAATAAGACACCAGCAACACACTAGAAGAACTTATTCAAATCTTAAATATTGTAAAACATTTTAAAAGAATAACACTATGGAATTACAAGAAAATCGTTTCGATAGATTTACTTGTAAATGTTGACGTTCAAAAGTTCTTTTAAGGGTCAGTTCACACCGAGACGCGACGCGACGCGCAGTTTTCAAGATAGAAATACAATTACAGACCTTATCTACTACACTAAAAGGTACACAATTCAGTGTCTACCTACTACGTCGAGCTACGCAGCGCGGCGCCGCCGCCGCGCGGCGTAGCTCACTGAATCGTGTACCTTTTTGTGTGAACTGACCCTTAATGGCCTACTTAAAATAAATGATTTGACTTTGACTTTACCTTAAACACGTAAGTACTGTGCGGCTCCAGATGTTCGAACATGTACGGTAGAGTCTTTTCGTTCCGCTCGTGACAAGCATTCAGGATCTCAGTCCCATTATATTTTTTCCGAGCCTCCAATAAATAGTAATGTATCAAGTGTGAGATGTTTTCTGGTGGAGACTGCCAGCCGATCGTCACCGAGGTCGCCGAGAACCCGTTTATAGAAATATTCGGCCTAAAACTCGGCTCCTCAGACAAAGTCGTCACGTTTTCAAATATTGTCTCTGTATTATCGCTCTTACCATATTCAGTTACGACTTGCATCTTGAATGTATATGTCGTTGATTTTTCTAGACCACCCAGAACGAATGAGGTGTTCAGCGGATCAATTGTTGGGGGTACTTGATAATGTCTGTACCCTGCTTCTTTCTTATTTTGGTTAAGATACATTAAATAATATTTTATTATAGGCGAGTTGAAAGCCTGGACGGTCCAGTTGATGTACACTTGAGTGGTGTTTATAGGAATTACATTATTTATAACGAGTTGCGGTTTAGCGATGACGAGGATTTCTATAGTTCCCGTAAGCTTTTTAGAGGACACGGGGTCATCTAGCTCGCAGGAGTAACTGCCATTATCTTCTGTTCCATGGATTGCTACTACACAAGTGCTTTTGATACGCTTGGGACCTATCTTCTCAATTTTGGTACAGTTTTCTCCAGTAAGGTTTGTATTATAACCATATTTTGGTTTAAACGACCATTTTACTTCCTTGGGTTTGTAGGCTGGTGGAAATTAAAATATTCAATTAATTAAAATGATTATACTCTGTAACATCACGCCTTCGCGGCGTTAAAGCTGAGCACATTTTAATCAAGCTCTGTATTAATTGTTAACCAAAGTTGTGCATCATTATTTTTTGTTGCTAGCAACTCATACTGAATGAAATGTTGTGCAATTTTTGTTTCCCATGAATATAAGATCTTTACAATACTAACCTTCGAAAGTGCAATATAGATCAACATAAGCAAGGTTTGTGGAATTCTTCTTTATCGGACTGGTAGACGTGTTTAACAGCTTGGCTTCGAAGCTCAGATCCAAGATCGCCAGTTTGGAAACATTGAAGTTTTCATGTTTGGCGACGCATGTGTAGTTCCCAGCATCTTCTGTGGTTGTGTTTGATATCGTTAATGTGGATACATTCAGCATGCTCGATGAACCTTCTTGTTTGCTGGTTGTCACGTTTATTCTGTAATTTGTAATAATAATTAAGTATGATCCATGAAGGAATCATTTAAGAGTATTTCCTATTCCTATTTCTTTACTTTATCATCATCATCTGCCCCTAACATTTTCCCAACTATAATAGACTTAGACTGGAAGTTGACCCCAACAGAGGTGGGAAAATGCTAGGGTCAGATGATGATGATTAAGTAAAAGCATAACTATATTTTTCTATGAAAATTATTTCATCTTTATTAATAGATTTTCTTTTTTGACTTATAGTATATTGGAGTGGGACACGAATGAACCAATGAACCCGGGGAGATGGGCAAAGAGCGTCACTATCTGGACACCTGAAGGAAGACAGACATCGCTGTCGAGGTGGCCCGCGGCGTAGGTGGTAGTATGTTTGCAGGGCCAACCTGACCACAGATCGCACAAGACAGAGAGGTGTGGAAGGAGGTTTGGTGGTGGCACTAGCACTAAATACTAATTATTCTAATAGTTACCGATCGTTCTTCTCCAGCAGTTTTCCATTAAACATCCACCAAATGTCAGTAGTGTCAGGAGTGGCTGAGCAGTTAATGCTAGATTTCGAGCCCAACTCGCCCGTCCATTCCGATACTTCCTCTATCCTCACTTCATCATGAGCTGTAACAAATTACAACCGTATTATTGCAACATTTTTTTTGGCATACGTATAAAACCCAAAATCATTCCCATATAGATATCCTAAAAACATTGATGGTCACTCTCATATAATTAATGTGCCTCTTATTTTGACATCCTAAAAATACTAGCCAATTAATCGGTTGGAGGACACTGAACAAGATACAATAGAAGTTTTATTATTATTACGTCTGGGGCGTTTAGTGGGACACTAAACGCCAGTGTTAACTGCAAGCAACTTGTACAGACGCCAGCAGGTCAACCTACCCGAAACTGTCAGATTTTCCCAATCAACCTTGAACCTTACGCTTTAGCAATAAAGTCGAAAATCTATTAAAGAAATCTGACAGATTGTAGTAACTTGATGTGCTGGCGTCTGTACCTAGTACTTGCCGGTTGCTAACGCGGCACCGCTCACTCGTCGTTCGGCTCGCGTTTGGTCACAGTTCTAATCTATCCAACACATTTGGTGATGCCCTAGCTTAAAACCTTATTACAGTTCGCGTCAAATAACTTTGCTCTGAAGTAGGCAACAAATCACTGCGCAGTAGTCAGTAGTCCTATGAATAAAACAGCAGCGCGCATGGCGCGGATTGGCGCGGCTAGCGAAAAGCCTAGCTTCAGAGCAGCAAAGTTATTTGACGCGAACCTGTACACTATGCGATATTCAGGGACCCTTTCCCTAAATCGAGATGGTGTAGTAAGAGAAATGTAGGAAGGGTCCCTATAAAAATATACATCAACTAAATATTGGGCCCTCAGCAGTATCGTGTAGTGTTTTAGTCATTGCTACCGACGCGTTTCGCGCGTGGTTGGTCACAGTTCTAATCAAACCATTTGTTTGGTCATAGCTTAGTTACTGCGCCCAACTTTGAGAAAAGGTCAGATTGTTAAAAAGAGGTTCATTTATTTTAAAAGGCGTTCGTCATTAGTAGGTCATTTTTTTTTTCGAAAAAATATTTTTAATATTTCTACAAGTTAGCAACCCTGACATTGGCAAAATCATCGAACACTCATTGATGGAGCCCTAACCATAAAATTATGAATTGAATTAAGGGTACCGATAATGTAGGTTAAAGGAGAATAGGGACCGTACTATGGGTTTCTACCCTGAAGCCCAGTAACCATATGATATACTAGCTGCGCCACGCGGTCTCACCCGCATAAGTCTCGATCACAAGGGTATATCGGGATAAAATGTGTAAAATCCTATATCCTTCCCCGGGATTCAAACTATCTCTATTCCAAATTTCATCAAAATCGGTTCAGCGGTTTAAGCGTGAAGGGGTAACAGACAGACACACTTTCGCATCACACTAATATTATAAAGGCGAAAGTTTGTGTGTGTGTTTATATGTTATATTATTACTGCTTCACGCTCAAACGGCTGGACCAATTTTGATAACATTTTGTATGGAGGTAGCTGACACCCTGGATTAACTTATAAGCTACTTTTTATCCCGATATTCCCACGGGATCGACATTTACGCGTGTGAAACTACGGGGCGCAGCTAGTTTATAATATTAGTATGCATAACAAAAGAAAGAGCTTTTCAAAAAGAACCTGTAGCGGTATCTACAACGCCACATACGAACAACGCGTCATACTGACGTCACGCAAATCCTGCATCGCGCAAGCAGAGTTTACCGCGCAATTAGCATAGATACAACGGCCCGACATGAATCATTGGGCAGTTGCCCACCAGACATAACACCCGTCTGGTCGGAGGATCCTCCCTTTTCTATGGAGGTTGAGTGAACTTTACACCCTGTTCCTCATACCTCTATAAACCTTTGCAAGACGACTTTAGTCAACTGTTAGTTCGGAGTTATTAATGACATACATAGGTGACAACTTTGGCACCGAAGTTAAGGAATTCTTGGTGCCAAATAGCCCTAAGATATACATCAATAGAAAGAGGTTTTCAAGGAGAACCTTTGTTACTAACACGACTTTAAAAAAAATACAGTTTTATCATTCAAACTACATTTAATTTTATCATCATACAAAGTTTCATTTCGACAATAGAAGTAGGTTAAAATTGACTTCTAAGCATTTATGACATTATTTGTTAGTTACAAATTAAGCTAATAAAAACGTGTTATTAAAAAGAAGATATTTCTGAGTGACGCATTTAAAACATATCAATTGTCACCACAATGTTACTGTGGAACTTTTTCCTCATTACTTTAATAGCGTGTTTTGAAATAAGTCAGATAAGTATTATGGAAAAGCGAATTTAATCATTTATTGTAGTCTTTTTTTTTTCTTTTTTTTAGGGGGGCCCGTGGCTAAATAATAACAGCTGCACAGGTCGATCGATCAGGTTAAGCGACGCTTGCCGCTGTTGGTCTGTGGATGGGTGACCATCTTTACATACCGTGACCCCTCCGTGCCTCGGAAAGCACGTTAAGCCGTTGGTCCCGGCTGTCATTCGTGGATCTTTGACAGTCGTTACGGATAGTCAGAAGCCCGAAAGTCTGACAACCAGTCTTACCAAGGGGTATCGTATTACCCAGTATCTGGGTTGCGGAGGTCAGATAGGCAGTCGCTCCATGTAAAATACTGGTATTCAGCTGCATCCAGTTAGACTGGAAGCCGACTCCAACATAGTTGAGCAAAGGCTAGGCAGATGAGGATTGTAGTCTTTTTTTTAGGGTTCCGTACCAAAATGGTAAAAACGGGACCCTATTACTAAGACTTCGCTGTCTGTCCGTCCGTCCGTCTGTCTGTTACCAGGCTGTATCTCAAGAACCGCGATAGCTAGACAGTTGAAATTTTCACAAATTATGTATTTTTGTTGCCGCTATAACAACAAATACTAAAAACAAATTAAATAAATATTTAAGGGGGCTCCCATACAACAAACGTGTTTTTTTCGGCGTTTTTGCCTTGTGGTACGGAACCCTTCGTGTGCGAGTCCGACTCGCACTTGGTCAGTTTTTTTTCACTAAATATGAGTTCTGTCATTGTAGCTCTGTTTCCAAAGGGTCTCTTTGTCTCTGAAACCTCTTTCAGACTAGGAAACATTGCTACTTCCTGCCTCATATAGATCACAAACTGTGAAGATCAGTTTTAGATTGATTATGCGTAGAAAGTGATAACTTTTAATATGTGGGCAACACTACCCTAAACCCACAAAAGCACTTTAATTTTCAATAAACTGTCTTAGCACTTCACTCAAAGGAGTAGAGGTTATCTCTTTGCAACTTAGATCTAACACTATACGAATTTAACACAGAAACACAACTTTAACCGACAATATTTTTTTTCACTTTCTATTGCATTTAGTAAAAAAAAATATTTTGACATTACAAACAAATACTTCAATTTATTTTTATGTATGTATAAAAATAAAATATACATTAAAACTTCCCCAATCGAGTTCTTTCACAAAAATCTTTACTGAAGAGATTACTTTTAAAAGTATTTCAAGACATAGACCTTTCCAAAAATATCCCTTTTAAAGATTCAGAAGGAGAGTAAACACCATTGTACTACAGCTGCTGTTATCAGGGTCATATAAATAAAAGCTTGCAAGAACTGATAGATAACATTATTATCTGACTCAACTGTAACTGTATTTTCTATGACAATTTATGAATTATTGTAATTATAAATGCACAAGCAGGCATGATTATTTTAATTTGACAATAAATATCATAAAAGTGCTAAATAACTTAATAAAAATTATATGTGCTACAATCTATGATTTAGACAGGTGCGTCCAAAAATGCTTCACATAAAAAAAATGCAAAAAAATGAATGCTTCTTTTGCTTTTTATGGTGAGTTTGCTTTGCTTAACATTTAAAAAACTGCATCCTAGCAGGCAATACTACCGCATCTGCACACGACGTAATTGTCGTCTGTTGAAATTGTTGTATAATAATACTCCTTCGTCTTAAAACCAAACTCATCAGTCGTCAATACTGCGAAATAAAACATCTTTAATGATAACAATTAATAACACTAAACAAACAACATTAATTATAACAATTCGTCGCTCGCATGACTAAAAGTCCTATCTCATTTTTTAGCTGATTTGAGCCAAAAACAACTACATTCCTCTATTCGTGATTCTTTACATTTTTGACTAACCGTCGTACCTCTATGTTATTTGGATCTCAAAATATAGCCATTTTGAAAGGCAACAAAATGTAAAGAATCACAAATAGAACAATGTAGCCGTCCTAACTGAAATCAGCCAAAAAATGAGATAAGACTTTTAGTCATGCGAGCGACGAATTGTGTTAGACCATAGGTTCTCAATGTGGGCGATAAAGCCACCTTGTGGGCGTTTGAGACTTTCAGGGGGGCAGTAGATGACTCTGAACATAATATAATCGTGGCAAAAGCTGTTTCTGATTCGCGACAGATGGTACGTAAAAAAACTGGGGGGCTTTACAAACAAAAAAAATTGGAGAGCTTTAGAAATAAAAAAAATTGGGAGGCTCTAGAAATAAAAAAATTGGAGAGCTTTAGAAATAAAAAAAATTGGGAGGCTCTAGAAATAAAAAAATTGGAGAGCTTTAGAAATAAAAAAAATTGGAAAGCTTTAGAAAAAAAAAATTGGAGTTTTAGAAATAAAAAAAATTGGGAGGCTTTAGAAATAAAAAAAAATGGAGAGCTTTAGAAATAAAAATAAATTGGGGGGCTTTAGAAATAAAAAAATATATCAAATGGGGGTGGGCAAAATAAGGTTGAGAACCTTTGTGTTAGACGTTTTTCTTTGTAACAATATCAATCTAGCAAGAATTTTTCCAATATGTTAGGGTGGGCTTCCAGTCTAATTGGATGCAGCTGAATACCAGTATTTTGCATTGAGCAACTACCTCTCTGGCTATCTGACCTCCACCACCCAATTACTGGGTACCTACCTATTATAATATTAAAAAATAACTTATTTTTAATATAATACATAGGTATAGTTATAATTTTATTACCCTGGTTTTCCACTTGTTTGTACCTAATAAATTAAAATGAAATGAATCATAATAACCAAAAATTATCCTCGCTGAAAATCCTAATTTTCAAAGAACAGCCAAATAGCTTATCAAACTTATTTTTTTTTCAATTTTATTGTTTTAAGTAAGAAGAAAAAGTAGTGGAGTTTTCGGAAGAAAATCTTGATAATGCAAATGTATTCAATAAACATTTGAAAAGTAGTTTTGTACATTACACTATTTTTACCAAAATCAGGTGTAGGTATACTGTGCGCTCTATGAATACCTTGTTTACAATATTGGAGATTAATTAAAAACTACACTATAGGTACTATTCATAGAGAATAGAAGGAAATCATAAACAACAATGTCATAAAAAGGTCTAAAACAATTTATGTAAGTGAAACAATATAATATATTGTTTCACTTACATAAATTGTTTTTCACATTAAACCTACATATTATGTAGGTTTAATGTGAATTTGTTGTATGTCCACACAGCTCCATTAAGTAGTTACCCCACCAAAAGACATGTGCGTTCAAATCCGTGATAGGCCCAAGTTGGTTTTTGTATTTTGCAAAATCATTTTATTTTAAATAATGTATTGTTTTAGTGAATAAATAAGTTTAAGTAAGTATTTTTTTTTAATTCTGTTTTTATTATTGTTTTTTTCAATAAAACAATACTTTTGCGACGACAAGCAACAATAATAGGGTTAACATTTACGACAACTTATTCAGCGTCTAAATAGACTGGAGGTTTCAAGACCGCTTACCGTGCATAAGATTGGAAGTTCAAATCCTATACAGGCACGAAATGTGCTTTTTGTTCATTATATTATTTTGATATATTTTTCTATTTTAAGTAGTAATTATTTATAAAGAATTAAAAAATCAAGAAAAATAAAATACTTTATTAATCATTTAATAATATTTATTATTGCTATTATTTAACAAAACTATGATCTTATTTTACAACAAACAGAACAACTATTTTAGTTCTTATAAAATCAGAAATCATTTTAAAAAATAATGGATAAATAGTAGTCATTTACTCTTCGCCGTTTTAAGTGAACGTATACAAAGTTCTAACTTGAAGGTATGGATTAATTTTATAAAGACAACGTAAGTAAGTAAAATTAATGGATACCCTCAAATTATAACATCTTTCGATTAGAAAGGGACCTAAAGATATAATGACTCAGCCAATAGTAGATAACAATTTCATCGCAATTCATATGGGCTCGCTGGCTAGTTCGTCAAACTGCCGGTATGAGTATGACTACGTTCGGTGATGCGATGGTTCGAATCCGAGTCAACACAATGGACTCTTTTTGAAGTATTCTTTAGATTATTCGTAAGGAATTCAATGTTGTAGCAGTGTAACATTTTAAAACTTGAGGGGTTAGGACATAGTGACGCTTTCTGTACATGTAGGAAACGCCGACTTCATCTAGTTATAAAAAACATGACTGACGTGTAAAAGTGTTTGTACAAACCTACTTACAAAAAAATAAAATCATTTCAATCATTTCATTTCATATTTGTGGTCATTTTAGACAGGAGAAACCCATTTTCCTTAATAGAGTATACATATGAAGCCCTACATTTTACCCATTTATGTTGTTAAATGTGTATGTAGTCTCATGATAGACAAAGTTTTAATCATTACATTTAATTTGCACAGGGTAATTGGATATTATCAATTACTATCGACAATGTCACCAAAGTCTAAAGTCAAGTCTGGCTGCAGCTGTATTTTGTAAGTTTAGCGTTTGGCATACAAATTTGTAATAAAATTGGGATATGGTGCTGGGTCGTGACATACAGGTTCTTTACCTAGTTTGAGATTCAGAAGCTTTGTATGCTTTCTGTAACCACATATTATTATGTCAAGAAAAAATTATGCAACGATTAAAATCGTAGTGCGCGCTAAGCCTATTTCTTAGTTGCAGGAAATGGCTGAAAGAGGGAAGATAGAGGTGGAAGTACCTATGGCAGAAAGGAAAAGTGGCCTGTACCCAGCAGTAGGTGATGCCAGGCTGATATGCTGATAATCGAGGAACTGGTTTTGCAGCTACGGATTTCTTATACCTAGATAAAAAGAGGCCTATAAACAACAGTTACAATAATTTAGTTATTTACTTTGCCTGTGAATAACATGTAGGCCACTTAACCTGAAACAAATATTATTTTATCCTTAATTCTTATTTTATTTTATTTGGGAAATAAACAGATGCAATAACAAACATAAGTAGGTATACAATTAGTTCAACACAATCCGGAAACAGTTTCCAAAGATTATTATACAAGTAAATTATAAGTACATAAGCATAACAAAAACCAGAAGTTCACAGTGTTAAAGTTTACAGAATTTGCAATTTAATACTAAATAACATTAATATTATTTAAATTTCGATGCCAAAATATTTCTTATACAAAATTTGATTTCTATGCAGTTACATTGTTTCAGTTATTGATAACTATTTATGTTCATTGAGGATGATATTTAGTTATCCTGCTACACAAAGCTAAGCTTTGTTTGAACTATCTTCATACATGTAATTTAAAAATTTATTTTGTTCATATCTTTTTCTATTAGACCAGTAGGTACTTTAGTATGTATTTATATACCAACAACACTGACAGTCAAGGAATGATTCATGATCCAGAAATATCTTAATTCATAAACCTACTTAGTATTATTTAAATTGTAAATTTCGTATGTTATCCTCAATAAAACTGGTAATGTTACGCTTCGATCATTATAGACGGAAAAACTGTGTAAGCTTAACAACCTAGACCAAATTGCTGCTATTGGATAATGTCTTTGGTTCCAAATCAAATTTATATACATTTGATCTGTGTAAACATCATTTACATATGGTTAACCAACAGGAATACGTTCATTGCGATGCTAAATAGCATCCGCTGACCGCAAATTTTTAGGAAACACATCAATTGAAAAAAATGCGCGTACAGGGACAAAAAATATTGCCCTGTTCCATGTTTCTATGGGCTAAACCGTAGCTATAGACATTAGATATTAAAATTCATAAGCTCTTACGCTGAAAACAATCTAAAATTGTTTATTACTCACCTAAAATTGGATACCATAGTCCCATACACAGAAAATATAGAACAAGTGCCGCGGGATACTTCCCGACGGTGCTACCCATTGTCATGGCGGAAGCACCTCGATTTTACATACAATACGCGCAATATCGCGACATTAAAGTCATCGCACGATTATTAAACCATTTTCTATTCACTTATACAACGATAGCACTGATTATTTCTATAATTATCACGCAAAACTACAAAGCGGCTGACACCCAAAGCCGAACAAACAATCTCACTGCGAGTGTTGCCAGTTATTTACTTCAATTCACTTTCCTGTCTTTCCTGTACTTATCCATCATGTAACCAGTGTTGATTTTTTAGTTTGCATTAAAATTAGGGTAATTTACATTAATTTGAATACAACAATAAAGCTGGAGCTTGGAACAATAAGAATCCATAAAACAAAATATAAATATATTGTTGCTTCTGATGGTGTTTCAGAAACAAACTTACTAATTTGCTTTGTAAGTATGTATGTATGTACAATTAACTTGTGTGCACTAACAATTATTTTGTAACTGATTTATCCATAAAATAAAACCGAAGCAATAAATTATTAAAATTATTATCGAATATTTTATTTTGCTGGCGACACTAAGTGCTAAACTTTTGATTGTCTATGATTTAAACGCTATGCCATAGCCATAGACGAAAACAAGACGTACTTTTTATTGCAGACAGGGTGAGCCAAGTAGTTTGTGGGGTGAGCAGAGGTTACAGAGGATGAGAGGACTGCAGACTGCAGAGAACACAAGCACAACAAGACTATAATACAAAATGTGGATGTCATAAGAGTATTTTGTTGTATATCGGGTTAGTGTCCGCAACGCCACGCCCACGCACATTCAAATATACCCGCTGAATACATTCACAACTGGAACCGTAGTTTCAGTTTTAAGTAAGAGTAATGAAAAATATGAAAATAAGGAAAATTGCAAAAATATTGATTTGCTTTTATATGCGTACAATTCATAGTTGGATTGACTGGAGCGGTGATAATAGGAATTGTGCAGAAATCATAATATTAGGTATAATGTACGTAATGACGTATGTTTTCTGTGAAAGTATAAACTCTAAGTCTTATCAAAAAGTACTCTGTGCCCTAAGTGGAGGGCCTTTTTTTTTTTTTGCGTATGGGAAATCATCAAATGACCCCTCCCGCTCTGGGTGGAGCGGAAGGGAGTGTCAGAGTCTTACTGACTAAAACCCACCCGTGTTCCTTCCTTAGCCCTTTATGTTCCGGGCCAGCGGTAACCCTTTCGGACAATCCCGCTGACCCGGCAGGCTTCGGCCCTATGGGGCCCCTCCTCGATGCTGACATCTCTTTGAGGCGCGCGTGGAACACGTACGCGCCGTCCGGCACGGGCCTGGTCCTGATCGGACGGTGAGCTACCCATTACTCTCCGCCCGCAGGCCCGCGCCTACGGTGGCCGGGAGTCGTCGCGCGGCTCCTGACGCCCGGAGCGTCTCCCGCGGCGGCTGGGACGGGAGGCTCTCTCCCTGAGCCGTCCCGCCAAAGGAGCCGCAAAGGAGCTTTGACGCTCTGGGCGAAAAAAGTGTCAGCGCCAGTGTCCTTTTTAATGGACTTTAAAAAAGTAGGACGTAGTGTATTAGACGAGTTTACATTTAATACAAGCCGTGTGCCCGATGTGGCTTTCCATCGGCAAAATGACGATATTTCATACACACTTGCAAAAAAAATTCGAGCTCGCTTCGCTTGCTCCTGCATCGGCTGCATCATAGTTTCTCTTATTTCTTCTGCTTTTCTGCGTAGAAATGAATAACTCTTACTTCTGTTTTACTTTTTACTTATCAAAAGAAATAAGCCGCTCCGGTGGGTTGCTAAAATGTTTCAAGCTGTTTCAGCTTTCAGTTGCATATATTTGGTCGATCCATGTGAACACAGGTAAGAAACAATAGATTTTTGATCACGATTTCAGCAAAACTTGTACATAATGATGAGTACAATGACCCCCTTTCCAGGTAAGGTAAACAAAAAATAAGGTTGTACACACATCAACACAGTCTAGGGATATTTTAGCTATTTATTCATGTGTTGCAAAGAAAACTACTTAGAAAATCTTATAACATAATAATATAGAATGTAAGAATAACACTAGCCCATTGGCGATCGTTCCAAGCCAAATATTAATTTGTAATCGTCGTCCATGATTGCTTCGTCGTAATGCTGGAATCCGAAGTGGTCTACGAGCATGACTAAGGTTGATTTCGTGAAGTCTCCTTACTATTTGATCGTTTACCAGCTTCAAAACCTACAGCGGACGGCTGCAGCAACATAATATGGCAATTTAACTCTGGATTGGCCCACACAGTCTTCGGATTTAAATTCAATTGATTGAGCACGCGTGGGACATACTCCAACGAAGGGCTTTACAAAATTTTCCCGAAAATCTAGTGACATAGGTACAGTGAAGTTTTCATGCATCTTCGTCGAACCTGAGACCTTATACCACAAGGAAATATCGATAACCACATTTTGAATACGAATAATCGTTGCAGATGCGTTATTAACATTCGAGGTGTTTTTACAGATTATAATAATACTGTTTATTTTGTAATCAATTTAAGCTGTTGGTCCCGGATGTCATTCGTAGATCTTTGACATTCGTTACGGGTAGTCAGAAGCCCAAAAGTCTGAAAAAAAACAGTCTTACCATTTTACCAAGGTGTATCGTGTTACCCAGTAACTGGGTTATGGAGGTCAGATAATCAGTCACTCCATGTGAAATACATGGTATTCATCTGCTTCCGGTTAGACTAGAAGTCGACCCCAACATATTTGGGAAAAGGCTAGGCAGAGTGTGAGTATATGGAAGCCACATAAAATGTAGGTAAGATGCACCAGTTGAGTTTTGCGTAACACATTATCCCCTGGTTTGAGGCAGAGTGGGACAAAAGGTACCATCAAATTCCCCATTGCGTATGCGCAGAATCATTAGCAGGAACTAACTAGACGGCCGTCGGTTTCAATTTTTCTTTGTAAAAGATGAAGTAGGTAAATGGGTTTTGTAGGGGTTTGGTTTGAAAATTATTTTATTCATTTGTTTCTTTTTGGTAGAAATAGTAGCAAATATAAATGTTAGTACGGCAACATTAATTGTTTATTGACATGAATGACAGACGGCGGGGTCTTGTTCGATGGCAGCTCGATTGGTACAATTTAGACGAATTAAATGACTCGCTAAAGAGATTATTTCCGCTCTTATCCGATAACGAAGTGAAAATGTGTTTTATAAATACTGTTTAAGCTGTTTACGCACGCTTCTTACGTGCGTATTGTGTTATTAAGATGTATATTCATTACACCATAGGAGCCATTTTTATTGTATTTATTTTGTGCGTTCATTGTGATAATGTAGCCAACGACAACGAAATCAAGGAGATTTACGGTGAGTTAGCTGGTTTATTTATTGTTTTGTAGTTTTAGATGGGAGTTATTGTGCTATTTTGTTGTTTTGTCGTATCACGCCTATGTGTGACAGGCCGCCCACGAAGTGTTCGCGAGGTACAAACCGCAGGCTTCTTCAAGGCGTATTGCCGAACTTGCCGTATTTTCCACCATCTCTGTTTCTATTTACTGTGTAAACTTCCTGTTTGGATGTCAGTTCAGTTGTTCCCACTTGTGGGCAACCCACATGGACATTGTTATCATACTGGATGCTATTTTTCTATTAGCTAATTGCTTTGATGCAATACAATATATTCAAAATATTACAGAATCTTTGTAGACAGTAGAATGAAAAACATTAATCATCTATTTCAGAAATTGTATAAATTCTATCTATACAATTTCTGAAATAGATCTAATTCTAAAAGTATAAATTCTTATTAGAATAGGCTACACTGCCATTGCTACAACTTCAAGTCCTTGTATCATGTACCATCAATCAAACTGAAGTAAATATTATTATTGCAACATGTGAGGCACAAAGACAACTTTGCTTTGTTCATAAACAAGAAACTGATTTAATGATATTACCACTACAGGAAACTTACTTAGACATCTGTCTATGCATTTACTTAGAGCATTAATTTTAAACTCAAACTGAAAGCATTTATTTCAATGAAATCATTTACAGGCACTTTTTATTTGTAAAAGAGTTGGTCAGTTAGTCAGAAAGTTGAAGCTAGTTGCCCATTCCAAAACATAGAACTCTATGGAGATCTCATCTGCTGCTAGCACCTATTTGTATCTTGAAAAACATTGACCATTAATTTGTGTATGGAAAACAAACCCTGGAAATTTATCCGGCAATACTTCTGTTTAAAAATGAAGGATCATTACCCACTTTTTAATCAATCAATTAATTAATGGTTGGTTTAAACAATAACAAACCCATAATTTCTTGGCAGTTAATTAATTACTTTATCAATAGCAAAACCAATTGTTGACAGTTTTTCCTTGTTTAAAATTTCGGCCTCTTATTTTTTATTATTATTGTCCGCTAGCCAAAATTATTAATGATTTAGATTTAGTGAATGAGTTAATTACTAAGGGGTATTGTGTCATCCTGTAACTGGGTTGTGAAGCTCAAATAGACAGTTGCCGTCCGTGTAAAATACTGTTATTCAGCTGCATCCGGTTAGACTAGAAGCTGACCCTGACCCCAACCCATCTGTGTTTTGGAATGTGTAACTAGCTTCAACTTTCTGACTAACTGACCAACTATATAATTTTGACATTCAAAAGTGCCTGTAAATGGTTTAATTAAAATAAATGCTTTGAGTTTGAGTTCAAAAGTGCCTTTTATGTGCCAACATAGTTGGGAAAAAAGGCTAGGCAGATTGATTTATTGGACAGTTACGGTACTTATTCTTTATTGCACAGGTACAAGAGGAACTCACAAATATATTTTATTAAGGGTAAATGATATCCTGACAATAATTTTTAATTTTTGACAGTTTTTCCATACTAGAACTCTCTGACATCAATTTTATTCCACGGATAAAAGATATCTGACATTGGTAAAATCAGCCCTAAGGAGTGTGGTACAATGACCGGTCTGATCACTATCTGCAGTGTTTGTCAGACCTTAGGATGGACAGAATAAGGTGCAGATCAAAATGCACTGGCATCATCTATAGACCTTTATCTCTGATAAGCTGTTTTGTCTTTGTGTGTTTACAAAAAGGAGTATCTATCATAGTTTGTGACTATATCGTCACCGGAAAGGCAAAAGTACTAAAGCGCCATTTTAGCTAAAATGAGTTTTATATATGGTTGGATTCGGTTTTTTTTTCTCTACACACTGGTCTTGGTCTCATATCAATTTGAGCAATACTTAAAAAGTTACTGGCGCTTTAGCAGTGACATTTTTGTTTTTTTTCGATACGTCTTATTTACTTACCTAAAGGAATTTATATGACTTTTATTGATAATGTTGGTTAGTTTTTTTTTCTTATTGCCATCTGCCTGTCGACCCTTGTTGAGAAACCTAAAATGCGTAATTTGTAACTAATAGGGTCGCTTAGTAAATTTGCCTTACGTAAAAATTTATGGACTTAACGCTTTAGTACTTTTGCCCTTCGACATTTTTAAATGAAAATCTTTTTAGTACCTTTGCTACAATTATCTACATTGTGTGGTGATTATTAGGCGTATTTGACGTTTTACTTTCTTGATGAAAAAGTATTTTAGCTATAAAAATTTTACTCCAAGAAAACTGTGGTGGTACATTAGTATTGAAACCAGTAAAAATCATCATCATCATCATCAGCCTATAATGTTCCCACTACTGGGACACTGGCCTCCTCTCAATGAGAGGGAGTTGGGCCGTAATCCACCACGCGGGCCCAGTGCGGGTTGGTGGATGTCACAGGTCTTCGAATTTTTGGTTCTAGGACATGCCGGTTTCCTCCAGTAAAAATATTAATGATAAATTGACAGTTATTGCAGCTGTATTTTTCTGGATTTTGCTATGGTATGTAACATTTAAGGATCATACGTTTGAAGCGTTGCGCATAGTCATTGGCGCTTCAGTCGATTTCCAAATTAAAATTACCAAAAAACGTAAACAAAAAAAAAGAATAAAAATAGAAAAAAAATATCAGCAAAAATTGTGTTAGATGACACTAAAGAGAACACAGAGCTAGAAAAAGGAGAGCGAAAAATTAGCAAGAGGAAAGTTAGGAACAATCAAATGAACAGTGGAAAACAATAGGTACACAACTAAAAGTGGAAAAGTTATAGAAGACAAAAAAGTGAAGACTTCTACATGTACACCAGAAAATTGTCATAATAATGATAATAATTTGTCAAAAGCTTCAATAAAAGTTGATTTTCCGTGTAGAACATAAGTTTATTTTCCTTGTTTTTGCTGCAATCGCTGCAATTGTTCAGTAAGTATACAATCACTAGCTGACCCGGTGAACTTCGTACCGCCTCGAATATAAATTACTACACTACCCTAACCTGCACTACGTACGTTACACTACGCTTCCCTACTCTACGCTACTCTTGGCTACGCTGCTCTACTGTACGCTAAGCTAAGCTACCCTACCCTACACAACACTGTAACACTAGTACTACTACAATCATTACAACAACAAAAAAAACTATTATTCGGGTCGGAGACAAATTCAACAAATCAAAGATCATCAAAATCAGTCCAGTCGTTATTAGCCGTTATAAATAGTGTAACTATTATTATTATTGACTTTGTTTTATTTATTGAGATTTAGATTGTTAGAGTTGATACACGTCAACAAGTAACCCCGTTATGAATCTGGCAAACGACCCGAGAGCTAGATTTACCCGGCACTATACCGAAGACATCCCGGACGTCAGCCTGTACGAGATTAGAATGGCTCTGAAGCAGCTCAAAAACAACAGGGCGCCGGGTGATGACGGAATTACGGCCGAGTTGCTGAAGGCCGTCGGAAAATCCGTTCTTAAGGCCCTTCAGAAGCTGTTTGGTTCCGTCATACTCGAGGGCAAAACACCACAGGCATGGAGCAGAGGTGTGGTGATACTTTTCTTTAAGAAGGGCGACAATGCCCTTCTTAAGAATTATAGGCCCATCTCACTCCTGAGCCATGTCTACAAGCTGTTTTCGAGAGTCATCACGAACCGTCTAGCGCGCAGGTTTGACGACTTCCAGCCTCCCGAACAAGCCGGATTCCGTAAAGGCTTTAGCACCGTAGACCACATACATACGCTGCGACAGGTTATACAGAAGACCGAAGAATATAACCTGCCTCTCTGCTTAGCGTTCGTGGACTACGAGAAAGCCTTTGATTCGATCGAGACATGGGCTGTGCTGCAGTCTCTTCAACAGTGCCAGATCGACTATCAGTACATTGAGGTGCTGAAGTGTTTGTACGAAAACACCACTATGTCAGTCCGACTCCAGGATCAGACCTCGAAACCTATCCTTCTGCAGCGAGGTGTAAGACAGGGAGACGTTATCTCTCCGAAACTGTTCACCGCTGCACTGGAAAGGGGCTGGCATCAACATCAACGGCGAGTACATAACTCACCTTCGGTTTGCCGACGATATCGTAGTCATGGCTGAGACTATAGAGGACCTCAGTACAATGCTCGATGACCTCAGTAGAGCCTCCGAAAGAGTGGGTCTTAAAATGAACATGGACAAAACGAAGGTCATGTCAAATGCCCATGTAACACCCACTCCCATAAAGATCGGAGACGCTACACTCGAAGTCGTGGACGAGTATGTTTACCTAGGACAAACTGTCAAGTTACGTAGGTCTAACTTCGAGAAAGAGGTCAATCGTCGAATCCGACTCGGCTGGGCAGCGTTCGGGAAGCTACGCAATATATTCTCGTCCCACATACCGCAGTGTCTCAAGACGAAAGTCTTTGACCAGTGCGTGTTGCCAGTGATGACTTATGGCACTGAAACGTGGTCGCTCACAATGGGCCTTATAAGAAGGTTAAAAGTCACCCAAAGAGGGCTATGCTTGGAGTTACCCTGCGTGATCCAATCAGGAATGAGGAGATCTGCAGGAGAACCAAGGTAACCGACATAGCCCGAAGAATTGCCAAACATAAGTGGCAGTGGGCAGGGCACATTGCTCGCAGAACAGATGGCCGATGGGGCCGAAAGGTTCTGGAGTGGCGACCACGTACCGGAAGACCTAGCGTTGGAAGGCCTCCCACAAGGTGGACCGACGACCTTGTGAAGGCCGCAGGAACCCGTTGGATGCGAGAAGCACAGAACCGGTCGAAGTGGAAGTGCTTGGGGGAGGCCTATGTCCAGCAGTGGACGTCTTTCGGCTGAAATGATGATGATGATGAGAGTTGATAGAAGTAGGTAAGTAGCAAATATACGATTAAAAGGCAATAAGTCAAATTGTTTTAGATCTTTACACTTAATTATTACGTATAAGTAATAATGACTAAGAATGTATTAGTCTGGAATGCATGTTAGTTGTTTTTGCGTTCTTAAATTTCAATGGATTTATTGAATAGTGTTTATGCTTTACTGTACCTGAATATTTTTATGAAGATAAGTATTATTGCCTTACGAAGTGGACAGAGCATTTATACTAAAGCGACACTATCTTCGGAAATACAGTAATAATAGGCAATATGTCAACTTTAACACATAGATAATAATATAACAATGATTTTTTGCCTTCAGCATATTTAAATTGGAATGCTAGAAAAAAAGATATGCCAGATTTAGTATTTAAAAAAAGTTTAAACCGCTCTCCTGTAAAATGCCCTTTTTGCAGTTTAGTACTTTTGCCTTTCTAGTGACGATATGTAATTCAGTTTAAGGGCTGATTTTTTCAACACCAAATAATTTTATTTGAGGAATAATTTTGAATTTTTTACAGTTCTTCCATACAAAATCTGTTAGACATCAATTTTATTTCAAGAATAAAAATTATCTGTTGATTGAAAAATACTTAAGGCTGCACCGAGCGCACAGTGGCGCCCTCATCGTTTGTTTGGTTATTTCTTTTATTTTAGAATGAAAATGCAGAAAATAAGCACTATAAGTTGTGCTCCACAAGATTATACGTTAATATTAGTATAAACGGTAGTTTTAAATTGTTTAGTTTTATTATAATCACTAAAACGGAAAATAGTGGCCACTATTATCCGTTTTAGTGCAGTCTTAAGCTAAAAAAAAAAGCCAGAAAAGGTATGAAACGAATCATTACTTATTTCGGTTTTGCAAAGGCCCAATAGTACATTATTCATGAGTACTCTCTCACCCCCCTTTGCCTTTAGATTCCTAATGCTATGGAATCTGAACTCAGCCATAAAAATAAACAATTTATCTAAGAATTTCCTACAATCCGTTATCATCATCATTCATAATCTCCTGCCCTTATCCTAATTTATTTGGGGTCAGCACAACATGTCTTTTTCTTCCATATTTTTCAATTAGTTGTCAACTCGATAGCTCCCATCCTGCCATGTCATTTTTCACACACTCCATCGATCGTTTCTTTGGTCTTCCCCTACTCTTATAGCTATCTACATTCATATTCAATTTCTACAATCTTTACTCAAATACAAAATTTTATCAATAAGTCATTTTATTTACCAAGTCATTTCACATTAAAATTGTTTGGTAGAACCAAACAGTTATAATGACCGCTTACTACTTTAAGTCCAGTTAACTTGTCAAGTTCACATGAGTCATCTAATTGTTAACAGCTTACTGCTCTTACTGTGTGGGTTATTGTTATAACATCCAAGTTATAACAGTTTTTCATCATTTTGAGATGGTTTTAAAGTTTTCTCTTTTTTATGTTTTTGGGTAAGATTTTTGTATTTGTTAGCCTATTTTGTGTCCCACTGCTGAGCAAAGGCATCCCTGTTTTCTTCCAAACCTCTCTGTCTTGTGGAATCTGGCCATGTTCGTCCTGCAAATATGACTAGATAGTCACACTCACCTTCGACTATAGCAGAGTAAATACAAATGAGTAGGATATCTTCATACATACGCACCGAACACGGTTTGTACGTGAGCGCGCTCGTACGTATGCGTCGTCACACGCACACACTGACAAAATTTATCGCTGCTAAAGGTGCTAAAAGTTTCAAAGTCCAGACATTATCTTAGTCAGATCATGAGAGAACCATGCATCAATATGACCGCTGCGCGGCGCTCAGCGATCATACTATACGGCTGATGATGAAGTTGGAAGTGTCCCAATCGCATTTGAACCTGGCAGCCTTTTCCCTACGTCAATTACCTCGTCTTGGAGCGCAGCGTGGTGTTCCGTAATTTGTCGGTTTACGCCCAGACAGCCATGGCTGTGTTTAGATGTCTATCTATGCCAATTAAACTAGATCGTACGTACTCCACTTCGTTTGTAGCTATTACGAACTTCAACCCCCCCTTTTAGATCCGCCAGGGGTTGAAGGACATCTCCAGTGGCTTTAACTGTGCATTGTCTGTTAGTCGCCTCATGTAACAATACTTAATTGTACCTGCAGCGCACCTCGTCAGTCCCTCTTATCAGCTCGATGACTGGCTCAAGTTTTTATCACGGCATGTAAGTTTCGTGTCATAGGTTCCAACTCAGATAGGCGCTTTACTTTATGTAAATTACTTCATCACCACTGCTCTCAAAACGGTGAAGGAAAACATCGTAAGGAAACCAGCATGTCCCAGAACCAAAATTCAAAGACATGTGACATCTACCAACCCGCACTGGGCCCTTGTCGTGGATGACAGATTGACATTCCACTCCCGTTCACCGAGTGGAGGCTAATGTCTCAGCCGTGAGAACATTATAGGTTGATTATGTAACAAGAGAGAAGAAGATTTAGAATACTTGGTACCAACAGAGCTATGCATGACCGAATCCAAGAATCGAACTCACAGCGCTTTGCATAGGAGGCTAAAAGTCCTCTAAAAGTCCAAATGCGCCAATTAAGTTGTCAGCTTTACATTTAACTTTTATCAGTCCCGGCGGACGCGAAACGAGGGGATAATCTCGTTACAGCGATTGTTGTCACAAAGGGAACAGTTATGTACTTTATAATTATGCTTGTTTAACAAAACTGGACATGATTTAGGTAAATGGGACCATACAGAACCGCTCGCAAGTTCCTATTCAAATTCCAAGGGATATATATAGAAGACTCCGCTTTGGAGTGTAAATGTGTTCAAGTGCAAGTTCCCATTCAAATTCCAAGGAATATACATAGAAGACTCCGGTTTGGAGTGTAAATGTGGTGCTGTTCCACAAACAACGGGACACTTAATATCAGGTTCTGCGTGTCCTGTCAGCTGCACGTTACACATACTGTACTGGTGGACGCTAGTGATGGCGCCAAACACGTAGCCTAATTTTTGGCCGAGTCCATTTAGATTTCCATCGACACGCTAAGATGAAGAAGTTCCAATATTGAATTTTCCCGCGTTTTGTGGCTACCCTGGTAATGAAAAACTTAGGGAAAAGGTTGCAGCTGACAAAAAAAGTCTCCGTTATATTATTAGTACTAGCTTCTGCCCACGACTTCGTACGCGTGAAATTTCTTGTTTCCCCGATCCACCCTGTCGCATCGCCTGCCCGCGCGCTTAATTTCGTTTTCGCTTAGCGTTCTTTTTGACTTTTTTTCGTTTTGCTCGGATCCTAAGAATCTTCAAGAATTGGGCTATCAAATGCAAAAAGATTTTTTGAAATCCGACTGATAGTTCCATAGATTAGCGCGTTCTAACAAACAAACTCTGCAGCTTTATTATTAGTATAGATTAGTACTTAGCTGCTAAATACAACAATAATCATTAGCACACATACGGATGTTTTTTTTCTGAATATAGAACCCCCATGGGTACAGTCAGGAGCACTAATATGTCAACACTTGGCAACTTTCAATTGCGTTTTTGTACAAAATAACGAATGCAACGTTGACATACGACACTTTACATAAACCTATGGGTTCGAAAATACTATGTTCCTAATAATATAAAATTTCATAAAAAAATAAAGGAGAAAATCGCCTTTGAATAAAGCCAAGTGTATACATACTTATGCTCGTGACTGTACCATTGAAGACCGGAGACCGGAGAAGCGATGTTTAAGCGAGTGCCTGTACGAAAACAATTTAAATGCAATCGTAGCTAGTTTTTTTTTATATGGTTGAAATTAATCTATATTTAAATTAAGAATTTCAGATAATTTTAAATTTATTGAACAAGAAACTGCGTATTAACAAAGTTCAAATTCCATTGCAACGAAGAACCTATTAGCTAGGACCTGTTTATTATAAATGGTTACTCAAAAATCAACTTAGAATATATATAATCAGTGAAGTAGATAACTGATGCTATAGAATCTAGATTCTTTGTCGTCTCTTAAAGTTTTAAAAACCAAGGAAAAATGGCCAATTCTGCCATGGGAACCAAAACCACACGTTTCGGGCAGTGGTCAATACAATTTTCCTACTAGTCAAATATATCGATACCACTTCGAAAACCGCAAATCAATGCACCCGTAAATTCACCATAGTGTTGATGCATCAATAATTCTATTGCTTGCGATACCATTGCAGCAATTTGAATAAAGCAAAAACCACATTCCGTCATTATCTCTATGGTTTGTTGTGATTCCCGCCATTTACATTATACAGCGCGGTTTTCAATTCTAAATCGACACTAGAGATCGATTTTAGAGTTTCAATAGCGATTGAATGGCTGTTATTAATTTAAAAAACTTTATTTCAAATCTATACAAATAGAAATACATAATATAGAAGTGTCTCTTTGTAATATCAAAATAACAGCTTTTTACTAAATGCATAATAATATTATGAAAGTATATACGGTGTATATAAAAAAAAAAACTATGATTAAAATATTTGTCCGTTTCTTCCGGCTAATCTCCGAAACGGCTGGTCCGATTTTTACGGGACTTTCACTGACAGGTAGCTGATGATAGAAGGAGTAACTTAGGCTATTTTGTTTTTTTTTTTTGGAAAAAGTATTAGTGCAAAAAAAAGTTTAAACCCTTGAAATCCGATTTTTTTTTCGACATGCACGCGAACGAAGTCGCGGGCACAGCTAGTTGTAAGTATTTCAAATTGGACTATAGTGGACAGTGGTAGATTTCTTGTGAATCAGTTTGCTATATTTTGTCTGTTCAAATTACCAATTCTTCAAGATGAATACGGATATAACGGATTCACATTTTTTTTCGTCCAGCTATTCTCGTATTTATCGATACTACTATTATAAATGCGAAAGTGTGTCGTCTGTCTGTTGCCTCTTCACGCTTACACCGCTAAACCGATTTAGATGAAATTTGGTATAGAGATAGTTTGAGTCCCGGGAATGGACATATGATAGTTTTTATCTGGATATTCCCACGGGATCGACATTTAAGCGTGTGAAACCGCTTGGCTTTGCTATTAGTCTATAAAAAGTGTCCTGCCCGCTTTCCCTATTCCAACACGTGTCAAAAACAATAATTAAATACATTTCAACCGCTGCCTGTGTATACTATGGTCCATCGACGATGCATGATTCCCGTATACCAGTGACTCACCGGCTAATGGATTTGACCTTACTCTGTGGCTCCATGCTACGGGGCCGGTGCAACTGGCAGCGAGAAACTATCGAACAACTATATATTCTCTTTTGGAAATTATCTTTTTATGTTGTTTATGGTTTTGAAAGCCTCGTTTACATTGCTAATTGCTTACTTGCGCGTCAATCAAGCTTCAAAAATTTCTTTAAAAAGATTAATTAAGTTTTGTAACGTTTGTGATTTTGACAGCCTCGTTTACATTGCTGGTAGGTATAGTTATTGCTATCTTGCTCTTCATTGAAGTCAAGTATTTGCCAGTGTTTTGCAATTAAACGTCTCATCAAAATATGTACACTTTTTCCTTATATCCTTTTGCGCTTTAGTGTCAATTCGTATGATGACTAACACCACCTTCGCGTGTATAGTCCATCCAATTTCTAGCTAAAACCTGTCCTGTTTTAGAAACAGGTATTGTTTTCGTAATGGCGCTGTTGGAAATAATAGCCATGTCCATCCACGATCTGCGTTTATTTTGTAGCTCGTGTTGTGTTGTGTCGGAGTGTACATTGTCCGTTATTTTTATGTTACCAGCACTAGTACGACAGTGTTCGGAAATTGAACTTGGTTTCCGAACTTTAATTCGTAGTCTAAACGAAGCTTTGAAAACGATTTTTAGGGACATCGAACTATGTTGTTGGATATTCTCGCGATTAGTTTTTTTTTGTGCATTGGAGGCATTTTGTTAGGTATTTTTCGTGGTTGGGTTTTGTGACTAGATTTTTTAATGTCTTTAGGCCACGGTAAGATTTTTCTTTCTGCATCCTATGCTTTTATTGGAACACACAAGATCAGCTAAAATCTATAGACTATTTTAATGGCTCCTTCCATTCATCCAAGACCTTCGAAGTCATGAACAGACACAGCGCTGGACACCATACTTCGTTGCTCTATGTCGAAGCATGGTTTTGTTACGTTCTATACAATATACCTACTTAGCATTTATGATTTCATACGTTAGATTAACATCACCTTCGGCCCTCATATAAGTTCCGTATTAGGTTCACATTATTATTTTGATCACGGTTTGCCCTCAAGCAAGAGGTACACAGTGACATTGTTTTACTAAACGTTTTAACTATTAACCGACTTCGCTAATTGACTTTAAAAACGTAGCTCTTTAGTTTACGTTTTGACTAACGTAACGACCCATATCCGGGGTGCTTCGGATTTGGCGACTTGACAAAACATCGAGATGTCTTTTACAATATCGCACACCTAGATCTAAACAGCGATTAACTCAAAAAAATACTTTTTTCAGGAAAGTTGAAAAACTGATTACTATGTCCATATGCACTGCAGGAGTTTGCTGTATTGATCAATACTTTTTAAGTTGAGTAATGGAACTATTTTTGAATCTGTTTTGTTGGTCGCTAGGTAGTGAATTAGGGAATTCGATGGTATGCATATCTCAAAAATTTAGATTTTAGAGTTAGCTCTCTTTAGATCTAGGTGTGCGATATGCAAGTTTAATATTAGCATTATGCGGTGTATGACATGTGTATGGTGCACCACTGCCTAACCCTTTAGGGAAAACAGGCGTGCTGTTATGTTATATTAGTAGAAAGAAAGAAAGAATAAAGTTTATTTTGACACAGTTCGTGAAACACATCATCATCTGCCTAGCCTTTTCCCAACCATGTTGGGGTCGCCTTCCAGTCTAACCGGATGCAGCTGAATACCAGTATTTTACATAGAGCGACTGCCTATCTGACCTCCACAACCCGACGACAAAAGCCGGCCCCAACATAGTTGGGAAAAGGCTAGGCATAATGGCAATAGGCATAGGTACACCTCTGCCTAAACCTTTGCGGATTACAGGCGTGATATTATGTTGACAATGCCTCCTCTAACACCGGCCCCCGAGGTGTCCTCGTGCTCGGTGATATTTTGCTAGTTAAGTAACGTATCTAGCTATCCTAGACTTATGCTGACCTAGCACAAACCACTATCATTACATTCTCAGAAACAACTGTCCATATCCATATAACTTCCGTGGAAATATGTAACTTTATTATAACGATCTCAAACTGTATCTTTGTCTCAGCTTTTGTTCGGAATTTTTCCGTTATTTTTATATATCATGTGTTATTCATGAATGGAAAACGAAAATGTGGGTGTTGTAAACGGAGCTCGGAGGAATCAAGTTAAGACGAAAGACAATATCTTATTGTAACATAATGTTTTGGCTATATTTCTAGAAGCTGTCAGAAATGTTTTGCTGTAGAACACCCACATTTTGCCAGGGAGTTCCCAGCTTGTTGCTGTTAAAAAGGAAGCTGATAATTATCTTTTTATGGTTCCGTACCCAAAGGGTAAAAACGGGACCCTACTAGTAAGACTTCGCAGTCTGTCCGTCCGTCCGTCTGTCACCAGACTGTATCTCAAGAACCGCGATAGCTAGACAGTTGAAATTTTCACAGATGATGTATTTCTGTGGCCGCTATAACAACAAATAGTAAACACAGAATACAATAAATATTTAGGGGGCTCCCATACAACAAACGTGTTTTTTTCCGGCGTTTTTGCCTTGTGGTACGGAACCCTTCGTATGCGAGTCCGACTCGCACTTGGTCAGTTTTTTTTTACTAAAGATGAGTTCTGTCATTGTAGCTCTGTTTTCAGAGGGTCTCTTTGTCTCTGAAGCCTCTTTCAGACTAGGAAACATTGCTACTTCCTGTCTCACATAGATCACAAACTGTGAAGATCAGTGATAACTTTTAATATGTGGGCAACACTACCCTAAACCCACAAAAGCACTTTAATTTTCATTAAACTGTTTTAGCATTTCACCCAAAGGAGTAGAGTTTATCTCTTTGCAACTTAGATCTAACACTATACGAATTTAACACAGAAACACAACTTTAACCGACAATTTCCCAATCTCCGAAGATATTCGATAATAAATCTAAACGTAACTTGTTGCCGATCTGTTGATGCAAAGTTATTGCGTACGCGTAGAGAGAGCCCTTTGCGCTTTGCGTATTTTATTTGACTGGCACCAGATTACAGACTTGCGCAATCCTCTTTATTATTCCAACTTTTATCCAATAGTTGAGTTGGGAATTTGGGAAGTCGTTTCTTTCTGGTCATGGAGAAACTTTTTCGGAACATCTCTTGAGATTCGAGGTAATTTCCTCCGGGAAGTTTTTCTGAGAAGTGTGTTTTCACACCTTATGGTAATTGGCACTGTAAAAGTAAAGGCTGGAAAGACAGGAAAAAAAAATCCTCGAAAAATATTATGACAACTGTCTTATGTAAGCTTACTACCTTGCTTATAACATCCCATGCTATATCTGCTGCATGCTAACTGTTCCGTTGGTCTCGTGACCGCAAGTACTTAACTGCTGAGCGTGGGTCTTGCGTACGATTCCCGGGTCGGGCAAAGTGTTAATGGGTTTTCCATTGGGAATTTCTTAGTACCAGCCCGGAGTTTGGAAGTTGGTGGTGTGATACCCCCGTGCCTCGGAAAGCAGAAGCCGTTGGCTCTGAGCCTGATCTCTCTCAGGTCGTGTCGGTTTGCCGTCGCATCGGATTATGAGAGTGAGGATCGAGAGAGTGCACCTGTGTCTGTGCACACACTTGTGCACTATAATATCTCACGCCCACACCGAAGGCTGTTCCCCGCTGAGATTGGTCGCCATTGCCGAAATGGTCTGCAGGATTTTAGTTTATATCTATTGGGAAAAGGCCTTTCTTCCTTTGGTCTGAATCAGGTCCAGTCTTTGTATAATCTATTGAGCTCTTCCGCCATCTTTTTCGCAGTGAGTCTCGACTCAGCTTTATTCACTTGAGAAATTCCTTTTGTCTTCCCAGAAGTTACCACTTCCACAGTAATAACAGTCATTGATCTAATCTCCCAAGGAAAGTTATAGTGCGAAAGTGGTTTGTCATCTTGCGTGAGACATAAAAGTAATTCAACGATGACAGTATGTTTAACGATACATCAGCAGCTGTCATTATCGCGATTTGTGAGCCCCAAGTGTAGATGTGGTTAACTTTCAACAGCGTTATGTGTCGCATTCTTACTTAGAGTTGCAGAAATTGCGGTGTTTCACAAGGAGGGAAATCTTACAATTCATGGAAATGAGCTCGTTTGCTTTGCTTTCGGGTGTCTATACAACGTGTAACGTTAAATGCGCAAAATCTCTTAAGAGGTCATTGAACAACTTTTACTATGGGACCAAAATTTAAATCGCAAAAAAGAAATCAGCTGTTTAGTACCTACATTTTGTTTTTCGCACTGTACTTGCGCGAAAATTCCGTTGTTGTATATTATAAAGTTCTATATTATTCTTCTTAGCGTGTTGATGGTAATCTAAATTGAGTCGGGCCAAAATTTACGTTTGTTTCAGTTATAATTGTTTGTACCCTAAAAGATCCGCACTTGCACAAACAAAAGTTCAACAAGTCATAATGTTTATGGGGGTTCTCTTGCTATTCATTGATACAAGCTGGCCCATTTATAGTAGTTACTTACTCACCAAAATTGATTTGGTGTCGATGTAGCGCAATAACTTTCAATCTAGAGAGGTTTACATGACTGAAGTAAAGATTTTTAGAAAATAAATTTAAAAAATCATTTGTCACAACTTCTAAACTACTGATTTTTACGGAACATTTATGTAGCGTTTAGGTGAATCCATGGGATGTATTGTATTAGACATAGATAACAAGTTTGGACCGCTATAAATGGGCCTGCGAATATCGTCGCTCCACCTAGCTTGAGGGCGTCCTACCTTACGTTTACCGATTCGCGGTCTCCACTCAGAACACGTCTACCTCAACGGTCATCGGTTCTACGGCTAATATGGCCGGCCCATTGCCACTTCAGCTTGCTGATTCTGTGAGTTATGTCGACAACTTTGGTGCTCTGCCGGATCACCTCGTTGCGGACTCGATCCCTCAGAGAGACTCAAAGCATAGCCCGTTCCATAGCTCGCTGAGCGACCTTGAATTTATGGACCAGCCGTATCGTGAGTGCGATCTTCGCAGGATGGCTGATAGCAGCTGGATTAGAGTTGCCG